>CANTUV010000005.1:40005000-42505000 GCA_947685225.1 Garcia nutans
TCCAGCACTTGGAATGGGCCATCTCCTCTAGCTTGCAACTTGTTCTTCCTTTGGTTAGGAAACCTCTCTTTTCGAAAATGCACCCAAACCCAATCTCCTACTTGAAACTTCATCTCACGTCTCCCTCTATTTGCAGAATCAGCATATCTTTTGTTCCTTTTCTTAATATTTGCCCTTGCTTTCTCATGTATCTCTTTTGTCTCCATAGGATTGCTCCTATATGCTGGCCGGTTTGGAATTGTAGAACCGGGTATGAAGTCAATTTGATGTTCAATCCCTCTTAATGGTGGCAAACCACTAGGAAGGTCTTCAGGAAACACATCCTCAAAATCCTGCAACAAAGACACAAAACTAGAAGGTAAAGAATCAAGAGATTCTTCATTGTCAGCAAGTAACAATTCTTTATACATAATAATGAGTACAGGCTGCCCTACATCTATCTCTCTTGCTCTTGCATAAAAAGTATGTTTTGCTTTTTCTCCTTGCTTATTTTCTCTCACCAATGGGCCATTTATTTGTTTGCTTACTTTCTTTTGACTCTCGACCTCTTTTCCCTTTCTGCACTCACTCACTTTATTATTTTCTCTCTCCCTACCCTTAGAATTACCCTTGGGTGTTGAAGAAACATCATTGGCCGAATTTGAACCCCCTTGGTTCATGTTGGCCGAAACTTCTTTCTCCCTCTCTAGCATCCTCTTCTGATCTTCATACACCTCTTGAGGTGATAATGGTGCTAGAACAACCTTCTTTCCCTCATAAGTAAAGGTATACTTATTAGAAAAGCCTTCATGTTGTGCCCTTCTATCATGCTGCCATGGTCTTCCTAATAGCAAATGTCCAGCTTGCATTGGCACTACATCACACAAAACCTCATCTTTATACCACCCAATGGAGAATGGTACTTTGACTTGCTTCAACACTTTTACTTCCCCAGCGTCATTGAACCATTGCAACTTGTAAGGATTGGGATGTTTAAAACAAGTTAACCCCAATTTATCCACCAATGTAGTACTAGCAGCATTGGTACAACTTCCACCATCAATGATAAGTGTACAAACCTTACCATTCACCAAACACCTAGAGTGGAAAAGATTCTCCCTTTGATCCTGTTGTGGAACAACCAGCACACCGCAATGATGAGCAAGAGTTAGGACGTGGGGAACAAATTGAGGAGATCATCAATCCAATTATTTTGCCACAAGGTCCTATAACTAGATCGCGAGCCAAAAAGATTCAGCAAGCACTAATTTGCCATTTGCAAGATTTGGTGAATTTGGCTAACTATGGTTTGCAAGGAATTACAAGCTTGGAGACAAGACCAAAGGAAGTCAATTACAACTTGCTACAAGTTGTAATTCACGAATGAGGCTTGTATTAAGGCCCACTAGTTATGCTCATTTAAAAAGTAAGGGCCCTGTTTGTTTGGTTTTAAATTAGGACTTTGATTACTTTATTATTTCTTATATTTTGATTAGAAAGCCAAACGCTACTTAATAACCCTAATTAGGGTTTAGCTATTTATATCTCATTTAGGGTTGTAAGAGATCAGTTTTGAAGTTTTGGACGATTTTATAACCAAAAGCCAAATTAGCTTTTATCTTTGTGTTCTTGCTTGAAAACATGCTTCAGAAACATTCAAGTAGTTTGATCAACTTTCTTGTGGAGTGTTTCGAATCTGAGATTTAGGAACTAAACTGTTTCGAAATCTTGGGTCTTTGATCAATTCAAGGTAATCTGAAATCTAACCTAATCCATGGGGGTTGTACCGAATTCGACTAGGGGTTTTCAAGTTAATGCTTTGGGGGTTCGAAATCAAGGGGTTCTCAGGCTTATTCTTGGAGGTTCCGTATCAGATCCAAGCCTTCTTCCTTGACTTAAATATTCAAGGCTCTTCTAGTAACAAGCATCTCTCCATGTTCAGCATTCAAGACTTGATTCTCCCAAGCCTCTTCATCATATTCGGCCCTATCACCACATTCGGCCTCCTCTTCTTCTTCATGTTCAGATTCTGATTCAATTTCCCCTTCATGGGTTGCAATCATCACCCTCTTATTCGGACATTGAGAAGCAATGTGTCCACTTCCCAAACACTTATAGCATTTAATTTCCCTACTTGGAGTAGGTCTAGAAGGTGTTTTCTTGGCTGTTTTTTCATCCCCATCATTCGGCTTCTTGAAATTAGAATTGTAGGAAGAATTCTTTTGGAAATAACCCTTGTAATCCCCTTTGTAGGAACCTCCACTCGAATTTGAACCCTTGAAGTTTGAAAATTTTCCACTAGCTTTAGAGTAGCCAGTTTTTGAAATAGCTTTATTCTTCAATCTTCTCTCTATCTTCATGGCCTTTTGAACTAACTCTTCCATTGTGTTGAATTCATACATCTCCAATTCATTGGCTATGTTAAAATTTAATCCCCCAAGAAATCGTGACATCTTCTTGTCTTCATCTTCATCAATATTTGCCCTAGCCATGATCATCTCCATCTCTTTGTGGTACTCTTCCACACTTCTTCCACCTTGAACTAGTCTTGCTAGTCGATTGTACAAATCCCGAATGTAGTGAGATGGTACAAATCGGCTCCTCATTAGTTCTTTCAAGGTTGACCATTCAGGAATAGGCCTCATACCTTTCCCTCTTCTATTAGCTTTCAATTGATCCCACCAAAAGGTAGCATACCCTTTGAACTCTACGGCTGCCAAAACTGATTTCTTCTCTTCGGTGTAGTTATGGCATTCAAAAATCTGCTCAACTTTCCTCTCCCATTCTATGAACTCTTCTGCATTGTTCTTCCCTTCAAAGGAAGGAATCTTCATCTTGATGGAAGTAAGGTCACCATCAGTGGTAGGTTGATTTCCACCTTCATCTTCATCTTCTACCCTTTCGGCTGCTTCTAGGGCTTCAAGATTTCCTTGCCCTTCTCTCCTAAGCACTCTTCTAGCTCGCATTATGGGATTTGGATGTGCGGCTGGCTGCCCTTGTTGCATTTGTTGTGCTTGCCGTGCTGCATTCTCTTGCAATTTAGTATCCATCATCTCCATTCGACCAAGCATTGCTGCCAAAGTCTCATTAAGCCTAGCTAAGCTTTCGGCCATAGCTCCTTCTTTGCTAGTCTCTTCTCCTTTTCTAGCCATGTTAACAAACAAACAAACTCAAAGAAACAAGATTAGTAATAATCGAAATTCACTCAAGTGTTTAGAATTACCTCACTTTTCTTGTCTTCCTTGATTGCACTTCATAACCAAGCTCACCAACCAACAATTGTCAAATCGTTCAAGAAACTAGAACCTAAATCCTAGAACTAGATAGAAAACAAGACAAGTATCCGGAGGCAATGCAAGGTAATTTGCACTACTCGATATAGAACCAAGTATTGACACAAGCAAATGATACTTAGCAATGTAATGGAATTAAAAGCTAGATAAAGAAATCAGAAACAATGAAGACAATAAACAAGACAAATTTGGATATAATGAATCAAAAACAACCCACACTTGGCAAGCTGCTTTATGGACCTAATCAATTCTACCCAAAACGCTAGCTTCTAGACTCTAATTCCCACCTATAACACTCAAATAAAATGAATATTAAGGTCTGATTTTCAAATTCCAAAAGCCCCTCAAAAGGTGAAATTTTTCGCCCAAAAATTTTATTACTTCTCACCCACCTAGATCTGATCCTTAGCACCCAAATAGCAAGAATATCAAACAATTTTTGTTGAGCTGATTTTGTACTCTCTTTTTTTTTTTGCTTCCTCTCACTATCCCCTTGATTTGAGACTTAATTTACTCCCAAGAGCTTTTCAAAATCTGGACTTAATTTTCAACCCCAGATTCACTCAAAATCAAATCGAAATCAAACTTGAACAAAAACTCTAGCTTTTGCTTTCTTTCAAGAACCCTAATCTTGGTTTCGAATCCAATTCAGATGCAAGGCTTAGGTTTTGAAATTCAATCAGACTCCTTTTCCTAGGTTTCGAATTACTCTTTGAACAATCTTTAGACTTTTTGAATTTTGATATATGACTCTTTTTCGGAAATTAAAGACTAGACTCTCTAAGAACCCTAAATCGCAGAAATTTAAAAGACCTAAATTAACAAACCCAAGAAAGACAAAGTAGATAAAAATTACTTTGTAGCAAGGCTCTGATACCAAATGATGCGGACCCTTAGCAACGATGGCAACAAACCCAACGTATAACAATGGTAGAGAACTCCTTGAAACTTGATAATCACCTCCTAAGGAACCCAACGCTTATAAAGAGACGCGAACTCACTATGATTGAAGGATTTAGTTGGTAAGAAGAAGGAAAACGTCACCACTCTTGTTGATAAGTAAACCTAATTCTTGATGCAAAGAAAGAATTAAAGAATCCACTCTAATCTCTCTCACACAAAAATTCACAAGAAGAACTTGTAGAAGAATTCAAAAATTTTTATTAAATGTTGTCTCCTGAAATTCAGCCTAATAGTGCCCTTAAATAAGGGTTACAAAATTCCTAATTGCATATGGAAAACTAAAACATTCCTAATTGCATAAGGAAAACATTCCTAATTTCATTAGGAAAATATTCCTAATTGCATAAGGAAAACATTCCTAATTGCATAAGGAAAACTAAAACATTCCTAATTGCATAAGGAAAACATTCCTAATTGCATAAGGAAAAACATAAAGTAATCCTAATCCACTAAGGAAAATATAAAGTATGGAAACAAAATCCTATTTTTTAAGCCTTCCATAATGATATAAAATGTGGCCCATTAAATAGAATTAATAATCTTTAAGCAGTGGGTCCATCTAGCTATTCTCACAGGGCTTCAAAATTCTCACAGGTACGTGTGAAACTGGCTGCACTCCAAGGTTTTCTTCCAATCACTTCCATCATCTTACTAAGGCCTTAAATTACTTCCCAAGGCTTCATATGAATCCCCATGGACCTTTCTTACACGTTGGACCTCTTTAGCTAGCCTTTAGCTTCCATATTCACATTAAGCATCATAATCAGCTTTGGTGTGCCTTCTTCAAGCTCTATCTCCATCTTCTTGAATGATAATTCTTAAAGCTCTTTGGAAATATCTTCTTGAATATGCAAAGCCATACTAGCTTGATATCTCTTTGCCTTACTCCTAGTGATTGGTCCACTTGCTAGCTTCAAGGGATCCTTTCTTGCATCAAAAATTGTTTACATTGAGTCATTTAATTGTGATTTGAACTGACCCTTGTGTATAAAATCATAAAGATTGCTTGAGTGGAAACAGGCAAGAGTGAGTGAGCTTATAAGAGGATAAAAGCCAATTGTGAGTGAAACACGAGTGAAGTGTCATTACCACAAGAGCAAACATGCAAGGGAGAGTTCTTGTGTTTTCTTTATTTTGTTCTCAAAATTTCAGGTTAATATGGAATCATCAAGTGGAGACAATAAACAAGACACAACCTTCCTTCTTAAAGCCATGCAATAACAATTTGAGAGGATGCAACTAGTGTTTAAAAACATGAATGAAAAGCTTCAGAGGCAACAAGGAGAGATCAATGCTATTCGTGGAGGAACTGTTCAAAATGCTCCTAGAACAAGAAGGCAACCAACACCTCCAACTTATGAAGAAGAAGAAGACTTTGATGATCAAGCTACCATTGAAAACAAATAGAAGAGGGAAAGGTATGAGGCCTATTCCTGAATGGTCAACCTTGAAAGAACTAATGAGGAGCCGATTTGTACCATCTCACTACATTCGGGATTTGTACAATCGACTAGCAAGACTAGTTCAAGGTGGAAAAAGTGTGGAAGAGTACCACAAAGAGATGGAGATGATCATGGCTAGGGCAAATATTGATGAAGATGAAGACAAGAAGATGTCACGATTTCTTGGGGGATTTAATTTGAACATAGCCAATGAATTGGAGATGTATGAATTCAACACAATGGAAGAATTTGTTCAAAAGGCCATGAAGATAGAGAGAAGATTGAAGAATAAAGCTATTTCGAAAACTGGCTACTCTAAAGCTAGTGGAAATTTTTCACATTCGAGTGGAGGTTCCTACAAAGGGGATTACAAGGGTTCTTTCCAAAAGAATTCTCCCTACAATTCTAATTTCAAGAAGCCGAATGATGGGGATGCAAAAACAGCCAAGGAAACACCTTCTAGACCTACTCCAAGTAGGGAAATTAAATGCTACAAGTGTTTGGGAAGTGGACACATTGCTTCTCAATGTCCGAATAAGAGGGTGATGATTGCTACCCATGAAGGGGAAATTGAATCAGAATCTGAACATGAAGAAGAAGAGGAGGCCGAATGTGGTGATAGGGCCGAATATGATGAAGAGGCTTGGGAGAATCAAGTCTTGAATGCTGAACATGGAGAGATGCTTGTTACTAGAAGAGCCTTGAATATTCAAGTCAAGGAAGAAGTCTTGGATCAAAGGGAGAATCTTTTCCACTCTAGGTTTTTGGTGAATGGTAAGGTTTGTACACTTATCATTGATGGTGAAGTTGTACCAATGCTGCTAGTACTACAATGGTGGATAAATTGGGGTTAACTTGTTTTAAACATCCCAATCCTTAAAAGTTGCAATGGTTCAATGACGCTGGGGAAGTAAAAGTGTTGAAGCAAGTCAAGGTACCATTCTCCATTGGGTGGTATAAAGATGAGGTTTTGTGTGATGTAGTGCCAATGCAAGCTGGACAGTTGCTATTAGGAAGACCATGGCAGCATGATAGAAGGGCACAACATGATGGCTTTTCTAATAAGTATACCTTTACTTATGAGGGAAAGAAGGTTGTTCTAGCACCATTATCACCTCAAGAGGTGTATGAAGATCAGAAGAGGATGCTAGAAAGGGAGAAAAAAGTTTCGGCCAACATGAACCAAGGGGGTTCAAATTCAGCCAATGATGTTTCTTCAACACCTAAGGGTAATTCTAAGGGTAGGGAGAGAGAAAATAATAAAGTGAGCGAGTGCAGAAAGGGAAAAGAGGCCGAGAGTCAAAAGAAAATAAGCAAACAAATAAATGGCCCATTGGTGAGAGAAAATAAGCAAGGAGAAAAAGCAAAACATACCTTTTATGCAAGAGCAAGAGAGATAGATGTAGGGCAGCCTGTACTCATTATTATGTATAAAGAATTGTTACTTGCTGACAATGAAGAATCTCTTGATTCTTTACCTTCTAGTTTTGTGTCTTTGTTGCAGGATTTTGAGGATGTGTTTCCTGAAGACCTTCCTAGTGGTTTGCCACCATTAAGAGGGATTGAACATCAAATTGACTTCATACCCGGTTCTACAATTCCAAACCGGCCAGCATATAGGAGCAATCCTATGGAGACAAAAGAGATGCATGAGAAAGCAAGGACGAATATTAAGAAAAGGAACAAAAGATATGCTGATTCTGCAAATAGAGGGAGACGTGAGATGAAGTTTCAAGAAGGAGATTGGGTTTGGGTGCATTTTCGAAAAGAGAGGTTTCCTAACCAAAGGAAGAACAAGTTGCAAGCTAGAGGAGATGGCCCATTCCAAGTGCTGGAGAAGATTAATGACAATGCCTACAAGATCGACTTACCAGGTACGTATAATATTAGTGCTACTTTCAATGTAAGTGATCTTTCTCCTTTTGATGATGCAGATTTGAGGACAAATCTTTTTGAAGAGGGGGAGAATGATGCAAGAAAGGATCCCTTGAAGCTAGCAAGTGGACCAATCACTAGGAGCAAGGCAAAGAGATATCAAGCTAGTATGGCTTTGCATATTCAAGAAGAGATTTCCAAAGAGCTTCAAGAATTATCATTCAAGAAAATGGAGATAGAGCTTGAAGAAGGCACACCAAAGCTGATTATGATGCTTAGTGTGAATATTGAAGCTAAAGGCTAGCTAAAGAGGTCCAACGTGCAAGAAAGGTCCATGGGGATTCATATAAAGCCTTGGGAAGTAATTTAAAGCCTTAGTAAGATGATGGAAGTGATTGGAAGAAAAGCTTGGAGTGCAGCCAGTTTCACAGAGTACCTGTGAGATTTCTGAAGCCCTGTGAGAATAGCTGGATGGACCCACTGCTTAAAGATTATTAATTCTGTTTAATGGGCCACGTTTTATATCATTATGGAAGGCTTAAAAATAAGATTTTGTTTCCATACTTTATATTTTCCTTAGTGGATTAGGATTACTTTATATTTTTCCTTATGCAATTAGGAATGTTGTAACCCTTATTTAAGGGCACTATTAGGCTGAATTTCAGGATATACAACATTGAATAAAAATTTTCAAATTCTTCTACAAGTTCTTGTGAATTTTCGTGTGAGAGAGATTAGAGTGGATTTTTTAATTCTTTCTTTGCATCAAGAATTAGGTTTACTTATCAACAAGAGTTGTGGCGTTTTCCTTCTTCTTACCAACTAAATCCTTCAATCATAGTGAGTTCGCGTCTCTTTATAGGTGTTGGGTTCCTTAGGAGGTGATTATCAAGTTTCAAGGAGTTCTCTACCATTGTTATACGTTGGGTTTGCTGCCATCGTTGCTAAGGGTCCGCGTCAGGTATATGAAAGAATGAAACTAAAAATACAAAAAAAAAAACAATTCTGGGTACTAAAAAAAAAGAATTCAAATCACTCCAATGAGTAATCTGAATATGCAACCTAAATCTATTCCCAATGCAAGATATGCTCTAAATAACAGATTTTAAATGCTAAATGGATGCATAATGAGGAACTGATGTAATTTGATCAAATATAATAAGGTAGCAAGCTATTAATGGTATAAATATGCAAAAAATCTTAAACACTTGTGAAGAAAAATATTGGACAGAAACAGGTACGATTTTTTTTCTTTTATGTTGAGGAAGTTGAATCTGATTCTCTCTCTTTTTTTTCTTTTGATCTTTTCCTTTTTTTTTTGAACTTTTAGTAAACAAGGATAGAAATTGAAAAGTTAAACAAAAGTCCACAAATTTGAAGAATAAGAGCAAGATGCAACAAGAACAGAAAATGAAGAAACATTGAAACTGAATCTGATTCGTTTTTTTTTTCTTTTTTTTTTTCCTTTGGATAATTAAAACATAAAAGATACCTAGAGATTTATCTTCAAGCCAAAGCTCTGATACCAAATGATGCGGAACCCATGGATCAAATATTAGAACTCAAAACAAATCCTCCCTACCAAACCCACAACTAACCTGTAATTGAGAACTTGGGTGATTGGGATGAAGAAATGAATTGATTTAAACGCCACAAGTCAGAAATGAATAGATCTGCCACATACACATCTAGCATAGAATCTTAGAACTCAAAACAAATCCTCCCTACCAAACCCACAACTAACCTGTAATTGAGAACTTGGGTGATTGGGATGAAGAAATGAATTGATTTAAACGCCACAAGTCAGACTTGATAAGTTAGAACCAATTCTTCATGCAACAAGAATAAGAAGAAAACCTCTCAAACTTGAAAACAGATAGATTACAATGATAACAATCTGCCAATTCGTAGTAACCCTCTTAAGTTCTTTTTCCCATCCCTATATAGTTGGAAAAGAAGAACTAATGGCTTAAAAGTCTAGGTTTATATGTATCTAGTCACAATAGCATTAATTGTTCATCTACATCAATAATATACTCTAAATTACTGCCCATAATTCTAACAACATTGATGGGCAGATTCTACATGCATTTGGTGTTGGTTCACATGTGTCTAGTCACACTAGTACTAAACCATATCAATATTATATTCCAAATTCGTGCTAATGCCCATCACCATACTTATGGGCAGATTCTTCATGCTTGTTGGTGAGTTTCTGACTTCCTCTTCATGATCCATCATATTCACTACAAGTTGGTCTCCCTCTTCATTAATCCACCTTTGAATGAAGTGCTGGAACACATGCTGGAGTTTCTTTGATTGTGATCTTGTGATTGGTCCACTTGGCATAATGATATCATCAACATATTTGCTGCCATTACATTCATCAAGCTTGCTTATAGTTTCCTTATCAAGCTCCTTGTCATAAGTTGAATAATTCAGCTTTGCTCCATTAAGCTTTTCACTAAAGTATGCAATGGTCTTCTTCTCTTGCATCAAAACAGCTCCAATACCTACACCAGAAGCATCACATTCAATTTCAAAAGTAGAATCAAAGTTAGGTAAAGCTAAAAAGGGTGTAGTAGAAAGCTTCTCTTTCAAAGCATCAAATGCTTCTTGTTACTCCTTGCCCCAAATGAATCCCACTTCTTTCTTGATTATGCTAGTCAAGGGGGCTGCCAATGTAGAGAAATTAGGGACAAATCTCCTATAGAAGCTTGCCAATCTGTGAAAACTCCTCACTTCTGTCACACTTGAAGGATTCGGCCACTCTTGGATAGCTTTCACCTTCTCTTGATCAACTTCAATTCCCTGCATACTTACAACAAAACCAAGAAAAACAACCCTATCTAGACAAAAAGAACACTTCTTAAGCTTAGCATAAAGGTTTTGCTCCCTAAGGATTTCAAGCACTTTCCTAACATGTTCAACATGTTCTTCCTCAGTTTTGCTATAAATCAGAATATCATCAAAGTAAACTACCATAAACTTACCTAAATAAGCTCTCAAAACATGGTTCATTAATCTCATGAAAGTACTAGTGACGCGGAACCCTATGGCAATGAAGGCCTCAAACCCCAACGCACGCTTCGATATAGGAATCCAAGAACAAGGATAAACCACCCTCTATAGCACCCAATGCTTAGCGAAGCAAGAACACTAATGATGGAAGGATGGATCAGAAGAACGCCGCAATAGAAATTGATAAGTTAGTCTGATTTGTGATGCAATCAATGAAAGAAGCAAAATCTCTCACTCTCTCAAAGATGGTCGAAACTTGCATAAAGAGCAATCTGAATATAATTGTCAAAAAGGTCCTCTTACAAGAAAATAAGGCCCTATTTATAGAAAAACAAATTAAAAATTCGTAACTATCCTAACCCTAGTGGAAAAAGGAAAAAGGAAAATTACAAAGTCAAAATCCTTGTCAAATAAGGAAAATATCGTCCTAACCAACTAAGGAAAGAAGGGAACCACATCCTAACCCTAGTGGAAAAAGGAAAATTACAAAGTCAAAATCCTTGTCAAATAAGGAAAATATCATCCTAACCAACTAAGGAAAGAAGGGAACCACATCCCATGTGCATGGGTGTGAACACAGCCCATGTGTATGAAAGAATAGGCTGCCCATGTGACAAAAGTGGTCCCAAAAACCTAATTTCGTCCAAGGCACATGTGCTTGCATGTGGCCTGCCTTCCTTACTCCTTTCTTGCTCCTCTAGCCCATTTTTAAAGCATTATCTTCCATATAGACATTCAACATCACAATAAGCCTTTTTTTGTCTTCCAGCTCCATACTGCACTTGTTTATTGCTAATTCAGTCACCTCCCTTGTAACAAAGTCTTGAACATGCAATCCAAGAGTGAAGCCATACTTCCTTGCTTTATTCCTTGTCAATGGTCCTTGTTGTAGCACCAAAGGATCCTTGCCATGCTGATTTACATCATTCTTCCCTTCTTTAAAAAGATTTGTCCTCAAATCTGCATCATCATAAGGAGATAAATCAGTCACATTAAAAGTAGCACTAACACCTGATGCAAGAAAGGATCCCTTGAAGCTAGCAAGTGGACCAATCACTAGGAGCAAGGCAAAGAGATATCAAGCTAGTATGGCTTTACATATTCAAGAAGAGATTTCCAAAGAGCTTCAAGAATAATCATTCAAGAAGATGGAGATAGAGCTTGAAGAAGGCACACCAAAGCTGATTATGATGCTTAGTGTGAATATGGAAGCTAAAGGCTAGCTAAAGAGGTCCAACGTGCAAGAAAGGTCCATAGGGATTAATATGAAGCCTTGGGAAGAAATTTAAGGCCTTAGTAAGATGATGGAAGTGATTGGAAGAAAAGCTTGGAGTACAGCCAGTTTCACACGTACCTGTGAGAATTCTGAAGCCCTGTGAGAATAGCTGGATGGACCTTGGAGTGCAGCCAGTTTCACACGTACCTGTGAGATTTCTGAAGCCCTGTGAGAATAGCTGGATGGACCCATTGCTTAAAGATTATTAATTCTATTTAATGGGCCACGTTTTATATCATTATGGAAGGCTTAAAAATAGGATTTTGTTTCCATACTTTATATTTTCCTTAGTGGATTAGGATTTTGTTTCCATACTTTATATTTTCCTTGGTGGATTAGGATTACTTTATGTTTTTCCTTATGCAATTAGGAATGTTTTTCCTTATGCAATTAGGAATGTTTTCCTTATGCAATTAGGAATGTTTTAGTTTTCCTTATGCAATTAGGAATGTTTTCCTTATGCAATTAGGAATGTTTTAGTTTTCCATATGCAATTAGGAATTTTGTAACCCTTACTTAAGGGCACTATTAGGCTGAATTTCACGAGACAACAATTAATAAAAATTTTTGAATTCTTCTACAAGTTCTTGTGAATTTTCGTGTGAGAGAGATTAGAGTGGATTCTTTAATTCTTTCTTTGCATCAAGAATTAGGTTTACTTATCAACAAGAGTTGTGGCATTTTCCTTCTTCTTACCAACTAAATCCTTCAATCATAGTGAGTTCGCGTCTCTTTATAGGCGTTGGGTTCCTTAGGAGGTGATTATCAAGTTTCAAGGAGTTCTCTACCATTGTTATACGTTGGGTTTGCTGCCATCATTGCTAAGGGTCCGCGTCATTTGGTATCAGAGCCTTGCTACAAGGTAATTTTTATCTACTTTGTCTTTCTTGGGTTTGTTAATTTAGGTCTTTTAAATTTCTGCGATTTAGGGTTCTTAGAGAGTCTAGTCTTTAATTTTCGAAAAAGAGTCATATATCAAAATTCAAAAAGTCTAAAGATTGTTCAAAGAGTAATTCGAAACCTAGGAAAAGGAGTCTTATTGAATTTCGAAACCTAAGCCTTGCATCTGAATTGGATTCGAAACCAAGATAAGGGTTCTTGAAAGAAAAAAAAAAGCTAGAGTTTTTATTCAAGTTTGATTTCGATTTGATTTTGAGTGAATCTGGGGTTGCGAATTAAGTCCAGATTTCGAAAAGCTCTTGGGAGTAAATTAAGTCCCGAATAAGGGGATAGTGAGAGGAAAAAAAAAGAGTACAAAATCACCTCAACAAAAATTGTTTGATATTCTTGCTATTTGGCTTTTGGAATTCGAAAATCAGACCCTTAATATTCATGTTATTTGAGTGTTATAGGTGGGAATTAGAGTCTAGAAGCTAGCGTTTTGGGTAGAATTGATTAGGTCCATAAAGCAGCTTGCCAAGTGTGGGTTGTTTTTGATTCCTTATATCCAAATTTGTCTTGTTTATTGTTTTCATTGTTTCTGATTTCTTTATCTAGCTTTTAATTCCATTACATTGCTAAGTATCATTTGCTTGTGTTGATACTTGGTTCTATATCGAGTAGTGCAAATTACCTTGCATTGCCTCCGGATACTTGTCTTGTTTTCTATCTAGTTCTAGGATTTAGGTTCTAGTTTCTTGAACGACTTGACAATTGTTGGTTGGTGAGCTTGGTTTCTGAAGTGCAATCAAGGAAGACAAGAAAAGTGAGGTAATTCTAAACACTTGAGTGAATTTCGATTATTACTAATCTTGTTTCTTTGAGTTTGTTTGTTTGTTAACATGGCTGGAAAAGGAGAAGAGACTAGCAAAGAAGGAGCTATGGCCGAAAGCTTGGCTAGGCTTAATGAAACTTTGGCAGCAATGCTTGGTCGAATGGAGATGAGGGATACTAGATTGCAAGAGAATGCAGCACGACAAGCACAACAAATTCAGCAAGTGCAACAAGGGCAGCCAGCCGCACATCCAAATCCCATAATGCAAGCTAGAAGAGTGCTTAGGAGAGAAGGGCAAGGAAATCTTGAAGCCCTAGAAGCAGTCGAAAGGGTAGAAGATGAAGATGAAGGTGGAAATCAACCTACCACTGATGGTGACCTTACTTCCATCAACATGAAGATTCCTTCCTTTGAAGGGAAGAACAATGCAAAAGAGTTCATAGAATGGGAGAGGAAATTTGAGCAGATTTTCGAATGCCATAACTACACCGAAGAGAAGAAATCAGTTTTGGCAGTCGTAGAGTTCAAAGGGTATGCTACCTTTTGGTGGGATCAATTGAAAGCTAATAGAAGAGGGAAAGGTATGAGGCCTATTCCTGAATGGTCAACCTTGAAAGAACTAATGAGGAGCCGATTTGTACCATCTCACTACATTCGAGATTTGTACAATCGACTAGCAAGACTAGTTCAAGGTGGAAGAAGTGTGGAAGAGTACCACAAAGAGATGGAGATGATCATGGCTAGGGCAAATATTGATGAAGATGAAGACAAGAAGATGTCACGATTTCTTGGGGGATTGAATTTGAACATAGCCAATGAATTGGAGATGTATGAATTCAACACAATGGAAGAGTTAGTTCAAAAGGCCATGAAGATAGAGAGACGATTGAAGAATAAAGCTATTTCGAAAACTGGCTACTCTAAAGCTAGTGGAAATTTTTCAAACTTCAAAGGTTCAAGTTCTAGTGGAGGTTCCTACAAAGGGGATTACAAGGGTTCTTTCCAAAAGAATTCTTCCTACAATCCTAATTTCAAGAAGTCGAATGATGGGGATGCAAAAACAGCCAAGGAAACACCTTCTAGACCTACTCCAAGTAGGGAAATTAAATGCTACAAGTGTTTGGGAAGTGGACACATTGCTTCTCAATGTCCGAATAAGAGGGTGATGATTGCAACCCATGAAGGGGAAATTGAATCAGAATCTGAACATGAAGAAGAAGAAGAGGCCGAATGTGGTGATAGGGCAAAATATGATGAAGAGGCTTGGGAGAATCAAGTATTGAATGTTGAACATGGAGAGATGCTTGTTACTAGAAGAGCCTTGAATATTCAAGTCAAGGAAGAAGGCTTGGATCAAAGGGAGAATCTTTTCCACTCTAGGTGTTTGGTGAATGGTAAGGTTTGTACACTTATCATTGATGGTGGAAGTTGTACCAATGCTGCTAGTACTACAATGGTGGATAAATTGGGGTTAACTTGTTTTAAACATCCCAATCCTTACAAGTTGCAATGGTTCAATGAGGCTGGGGAAGTAAAAGTGTTGAAGCAAGTCAAGTTACCATTCTCCATTGGGTGGTATAAAGATGAGGTTTTGTGTGATGTAGTGCCAATGCAAGCTGGACATTTGCTATTAGGAAGACCATGGCAGCATGATAGAAGGGCACAACATGATGGCTTTTCTAATAAGTATACCTTTACTTATGAGGGAAAGAAGGTTGTTCTAGCACCATTATCACCTCAAGAGGTGTATGAAGATCAGAAGAGGATGCTAGAGAGGGAGAAAGAAGTTTCGGCCAACATGAACCAAGGGGGTTCAAATTCGGCCAATGATGTTTCTTCAACACCCAAGGGTAATTCTAAGGGTAGGGAGAGAGAAAATAATAAAGTGAGTGAGTGCAGAAAGGGAAAAGAGTCCGAGAGTCAAAAGAAAGTAAGCAAACAAATAAATGGCCCATTGGTGAGAGAAAATAAGCAAGGAGAAAAAGCAAAATATACTTTTTATGCAAGAGCAAGAGAGATAGATGAAGGGCAGCCTGTACTCATTATTATATATAAAGAATTGTTACTTGCTGACAGTGAAGAATCTCTTGATTCTTTACCTTCTAGTTTTGTGTCTTTGTTGCAGGATTTTAAGGATGTGTTTCCCAAATGCCTTCCTAGTGGTTTGCCACCATTAAGAGGGATTGAACATCAAATTGACTTCATACTCGGTTCTACAATTCCAAACCGGCCAGCATATAGGAGCAATCCTATGGAGACAAAAGAGATACATGAGAAAGCAAGGGCAAATATTAAGAAAAGGAACAAAAGATATGCTGATTCTGCAAATAGAGGGAGACGTGAGATAAAGTTTCAAGTAGGAGATTGGGTTTGGGTGCATTTTCGAAAAGAGAGGTTTCCTAACCAAAGGAAGAACAAGTTGCAAGCTAGAGGAGAAGGCCCATTCCAAGTGCTGGAGAAGATTAATGACAATGCCTACAAGATCGACTTACCAGGTACGTATAATATTATTGCTACTTTCAATGTAAGTGATCTTTCTCCTTTTGATGATGCAGATTTGAGGACAAATCTTTTTGAAGAGGGGGAGAATGATGCAAGAAAGGATCCCTTGAAGCTAGCAAGTGGACCAATCACTAGGAGCAAGGCAAAGAGATATCAAGCTAGTATGGCTTTGCATATTCAAGAAGAGATTTCCAAAGAGCTTCAAGAATAATCATTCAAGAAGATGGAGATAGAGCTTGAAGAAGGCACACAAAAGCTGATTATGATGCTTAGTGTGAATATGGAAGCTAAAGGCTAGCTAAAGAGGTCCAACGTGCAAGAAAGGTCCATGGGGATTCATATAAAGCCTTGGGAAGTAATTTAAGGCCTTAGTAAGATGATGGAAGTGATTGGAAGAAAAGCTTGGAGTGCAGCAAGTTTCACACGTACCTGTGAGAATTCTGAAGCCCTGTGAGAATAGCTGGATGGACCCACTGCTTAAAGATTATTAATTCTGTTTAATGGGCCACGTTTTATATCATTATGGAAGGCTTAAAAATAGGATTTTGTTTCCATACTTTATATTTTCCTTAGTGGATTAGGATTTTGTTTCCATACTTTATATTTTCCTTAGTGGATTAGGATTACTTTATATTTTCCTTATGCAATTAGGAATGTTTTCCTTATGCAATTAGGAATGTTTTCCTTATGCAATTAGGAATGTTTTTCCTTAATGCAATTAGGAATGTTTTCCTTATGCAATTAGGAATGTTTTCCTTATTCAATTAGGAATGTTTTAGTCTTAAATTTCCATATGCATTTAGGAATTTTGTAACCCTTATTTAAGGGCACTATTAGGCCGAATTTGATATACAACATTTAATAAAAAATTTCAAATTCTTCTACAAGTTCTTCTTGTGAATTTTCGTGTGAGAGAGATTAGAGTGGATTCTTTAATTCTTTCTTTACATCAAGAATTAGGTTTACTTATCAACAAGAGTTGTGGCATTTTCCTTCTTCTTACCAACTAAATCCTTCAATCATAGTGAGTTCGCGTCTCTTTATAGGCGTTGGGTTCCTTAGGAGGTGATTATCAAGTTTCAAGGAGTTCTCTACAATTGTTATACGTTGGGTTCAAATATTTGCCCTAGCCATGATCATCTCCATCTCGTTATGGTACTCTTCCACACTTCTTCCACCTTGAACTAGTCTTGCTAGTCGATTGTACAATCCCGAATGTAGTGAGATGGTACAAATCTGCTTCTCATTAGTTCTTTCAAGGTTGACCATTCAAGAATAGGCCTCATACCTTTCCCTCTTCTATTAGCTTTCAATTGATCCCACCAAAAGGTAGCATACCCTTTGAACTTTACGGCTGCCAAAACTGATTTCTTCTCTTTGGTGTAGTTATGTGTTGTGGAATAACCAGCACACCGCAAGGATGAGCAAGAGTTAGGATGTGAGGAACAAGTTGAGGAGATCATCAATCCAATTATTCTGCCACAAGGTCCTATAACTAGATCGCGAGCCAAAAAGATTCAGCAAGCACTAATTTGCCATTTGCAAGATTTGGTGAATTTGGCTAACTATGGTTTGCAAGGAATTACAAGCTTGGAGACAAGACCAAAGGAAGTCAATTAAAACTTGCTACAAGTTGAAATTCACGAATGAGGCTTGTAATTAATATGTATTAAGGCCCACTAGTTATGCTTGTTTAAAAAGTAAGGGCCCTGTTTGTTTTGTATTAAATTAGAACTTTGTTTACTTTATTATTTCTTAAAATTTGATTAGAAAACCAAATGCTACTTAATAACCCTAATTAGGGTTTAGCTATTTATATCTCATTTAGGGTTGTAAGATATCAGTTTTAGTTTTTGACAAATTATTAACCTAAAAGCCGAATTTGCTTTTATCTTTGTGTTCTTGAGTAGAATGTATGCTTAGAAACATTCAAGTAGTTTGATCAACTTTCTTGTGGAGTGTTTCAATTCTGGGGTTTAGGAACCAGTTTGTTTCGAAATCTTAGGTCTGTGATCAATTCAAGATATTCTGAAATCTAACCTAATCCTTGGAGGTTGTGCCGAATTCGACTAGGGGTTTTCAAGTTAATGCTGTGGGGGTTCGACATCAAGGAGTTCTCAGGCTTATTCTTGGAGGTTCCGTATCATTTGGTATCAGAGCCTACGCTCTAGATCATGTTTTATCCCTATCAAATTCGTTTTAGTTTCTTCTCTTGTTATTTTCTTTCTGTTTTCTTTGTTCTTGATTCTTGAATCATTTTTTTTTGTTTCTTGATCGTCTAAGTTGTTTATTCCTTGAATCGTTTTTGTTTTCTTTCAAATTCGAAAATTCAAAAAAAAATTATAAAACTTAAAATTCGAAACTCAAGAAAAGGTGTTTTAAATTCGAATCTTGGTCTTGTTCATCATTCTGATTTGAATTCGAAATTCAACAAAGTGTGCTAAATTCGAATCTTGTTCTTGATTATTCATTCTGATTCAATTTTGAGTTTCAAAGACAGTACTCTATATTCGACTTTGTTCTTGTTACTTAATTGGGTAAAAGTTTTGTGTGGTGTGAACTAAGGTCGCCCCCATCAAGACAGATAGTGAGAGGGAGCAAAATTCTATTTTTTTCATTCTCCTTGTTATTTAGGTGATAAGAGTTGAATCTAGATAGGTTAGAATCAATATAATTTTTGGTCACAAAATTTTCACCATTGAGGGGCTGTTTTGATTCGAAGTGCATTAGTGATTCATTCAAAATTTCAGACTTGGGATACTACACACGGAAGACTATTTGATTTGTTTCATAAAGTGTGATTCACCTAAGAACATAAAAGAAATTAGCTTGAGAGGTGTGAGCTAAGTCGTGAGTGAATACATTATATTGAGTGGAACATCTATTGAGTGTAAACACGTGAGGGAGTGTTGTAAGGCCTTTTATTTGTTTTGTTCTAACCTTTTATTGCAGGAAAAATGTCTGGCCGAGATGACAGTGACAGGGGTGTTCAAATTGATCCAGCTCGATTGCGTGAGGCGCAGCAAGCTGAATTTACACGTTTATACCATGTTATGGAGAACATAACAGAAACATTGGAGAGCATGGATTTGAAGTTGCAAAATGTTGAAAGAGCCACACCGGAGCTCAATGAGAGGCAAAGAGGTGGCATAAATCAAATGCAACAGCCTGAACATTTGGAAGATGAAAATGAGCTTGAGGATGATAATGCAAGTCTGGTTGGAGGAGCTCTACATAGAGATGGAGGTAGAGGAGGCCGAGGTAGAGGAAGGATGAATAATAATGCTTTCTATGGTAGAAATCATGGTGATGATGAAGTCGTTGATAGGAGCTTGGGAAGCATCAAGCTGAAAATTCCTAACTTTCGTGGTAAATCAGATCCAGAAGCTTATTTGCAATGGGAAAAAGCAGGTTGATCTCATATTTGATTGCCATCGATGTACTAAGGAAAAGAAGGTCAAGCTTATTGTTACTCAATTTACAGATTATGCTATAGCTTGGTGGGATCAGTTAGTGACTAGTAGAAGAAGGAATTTGGAGTATCCAATTGAGACTTGGGCTGATCTTAAATCGGTCATGAGGATGAGGTTTGTGCCTAGATATTTCCATAGGGAAATTATACAAAGACTTCAGGTTCTTAAACAAGGTAGTAAAATTGTTGATGACTACTACAAAGAAATGGAAATGTTAATGACTAGAGCTAATATAGATGAAGACATGGAGACTACTATGGCACGTTTCTTGGCTGGTTTGAATTTGGACATTGCTGATCAGGTTGATTTGCAGCCTTATGTGGAGTTAGAAGAGATGGTGCATATTGCCGTCAAGGTGGAAAAACAACTCCAAGGAAGATGACCATCAAGGTATCATTCGAAACCTATTTCTAATTCTATTTCTCCTTGGAATAGGGAAGGAAGGCATGATTACAAGGAAAGAAACAAGGCTGTCAAGATAGTGGGAAAGCAAAGGCCGAAACAAGTTCTAAAGACAAATCCAAAGTTGAAGAGCCTAAGCTGCGAAATTGAGATATTAAGTGTTGGAAGTGCCAAGGTGTGGGACATATCAGCAAAGAATGTCCAAACAAGAGAGTTATGACCGTAAGAAATGGTGAGATAGTGACTGATGAAGAAGAAGGTGACGATGAGAGTGAAGATGGAGAAAAGCAAGACTTGGAATGTTGTAGTGATGGGAGCATTGAAGAACCAATAAAGGGAGACTTGCTGGTTGCTAGGCGTGCTCTTAACACGCAATTGAAGGAGGAAAACCATGAAGAACAACGAGATAACTTGTTCCATACAAGGTGTCACGTTCAAGGCAAGGCTTGTATTGTGATTATGGATGGTGGAAGCTGTACCAATATGGTAAGTACACTCTTAGTGATGCAAGAAAGGATCCCTTGAAGCTAGCAAGTGGACCAATCACTAGGAGCAAGGCAAAGAGATATCAAGCTAGTATTGCTTTGCATATTCAAGAAGAGATTTCCAAAGAGCTTCAAGAATTATCATTCAAGAAGATGGAGATAGAGCTTGAAGAAGGCACACCAAAGCTGATTATGATGCTTAGTGCGAAAATGGAAGCTAAAGGCTAGCTAAAGAGGTCCAACGTGCAAGAAAGGTCCATGGGGATTCATATAAAGCCCTGGGAAGTAATTTAAGGCCTTAGTAAGATGATGGAAGTGATTGGAAGAAAAGCTTGGAGTGCAGCCAGTTTCACACGTACCTGTGAGATTTCTAAAGCCCTGTGAGAATAGCTGGATGGACCCACTGCTTAAAGATTATTAATTCTGTTTAATGGGCCACGTTTTATATCATTATGGAAGGCTTAAAAATAGGATTTTGTTTCCATACTTTATATTTTCCTTAGTGGATTAGGATTTTGTTTCCATACTTTATATTTTCCTTAGTGGATTAGGATTACTTTATATTTTCCTTATGCAATTAGGAATGTTTTTCCTTATGCAATTAGGAATGTTTTTCCTTATGCAATTAAGAATGTTTTCCTTATGCAATTAGGAATGTTTTTCCTTAATGCAATTAGGAATGTTTTCCTTATGCAATTAGGAATGTTTTCCTTATTCAATTAGGAATGTTTTAGTCTTAATTTTCTATATGCAATTAGGAATTTTGTAACCCTTATTTAAGGGCACTATTAGGCCGAATTTGATATACAACATTTAATAAAAAATTTTGAATTCTTCTACAAGTTCTTCTTGTGAATTTTCGTGTGAGAGAGATTAGAGTGGATTCTTTAATTCTTTCTTTGCATCAAGAATTAGGTTTACTTATCAACAAGAGTTGTGGCATTTTCCTTCTTCTTACCAACTAAATCCTTCAATCATAGTGAGTTCGCGTCTCTTTATAGGTGTTGGGTTCCTTAGGAGGTGATTATCAAGTTTCAAGGAGTTCTCTACCATTGTTATACGTTGGGTTTGCTGCCATCGTTGCTAAGGGTCCGCGTCATTTGGTTGATCGATTGGGGCTGCCTACAAAACCTCACCCCCGACCTAACAAACTTCAATGGCTGAATGAATGTGGAGAGGTTAAGGTAAATCGACAATCTAACATTTCTTTTTCCATTGGTAAATATCATGATGAGGTGTTGTGTGATGTGGTGCCAATGCATGCTGGAGAGATTTTACTTGGACGTCCATGGCAGTATGATAGGCGAGCTATGCATGATGGATACCTCAATCGATATTCATTCACTAAGGATGGACGAAAGACAATTCTGACCCCACTCTCTTCAAAAGAAGTGTATGAAGATCAATGTAAAATGGAAAGAATGAGACTTGAATTTGAAAAGAAAGAAAGAGAAAGTGACAAAAAAAATGAGTGAAAAAAATCAGATTGCAAATGAAAAGAAAGAGAGAAAAGAAAAATCAAAACAAATTCAGTTTGAGAAAAATAGAGAAGGAGAGAAGAATGTGAGTTTGTTAGCTAGTACAAGTGAGGTTAAACATGCTTTTTACACCAATCAGCCTATGTTTGTGCTTTTGTGCAAAGAGGATGGTTTAGATACTACTGTTTTTAACCAATCTTTGCCTAGTGTGTTTGTTGATCTTTTGCAGGAATATACGAATTTGTTTCCCGAAAAAATGCCTGATGAATTGCCGCCAATCATAGGCATAGAGAGTCAAATTGATTTCATTCCAGGAGCTTCCATTCCCAATAGGCCAGCGTATCGGGCTAATCCTTTCGAGACAAAGGAGATACAAAAGCAAGTGGAGGAATTGCTAGCTAAGGGATACGTGAGGGAAAGTTTGACTCCTTGTTCGGTTCCTGTTATTCTTGTGGCAAAGAAGGATGGGATGTGGAGGATGTGCATGGATTGCAGAGCCATCAATAAAATCACTGTAAAGTATCGTCATCCTATTCTTAGACTAGATGATATGCTTGATGAGTTACATGGTTCTTGTTTGTTCATGAAAATTAATTTGAAATCTGGTTATTATCAAATTCGAATGAGTGTGGGTGATGAGTGGAAAGCAACATTTAAGACTAAATATGGGCTGTATGAGTGGTTGGTTATGCCGTTTGGTCTTACTAATGCACCTAGCACATTCATGCGTTTAATAAAATCATGTGTTGCGTGAGCACTTGGGTAAATTTGTTGTTGTTTACTTTAATGATATTCTTGTTTACTCTAAGTGTTTGGATGATCATGTCATACATGTGCGTCTTGTGTTAGACATTCTTAGGCGTGACAAGTTGTATGCTAACCTTAAGAAGTGTAGTTTTTGCATGGATAAGGTTCATTTTCTTGGTTTTGTGGTGTCTAGTCAAGGTATTGAGGTTGATGAGGAAAAGGTAAAGGCTATTAGGGACTGGCCGAAACCTAAGAATGCTAGTGAGGTGAGGAGTTTTCATGGACTTGCTGGTTTCTATAGGAGATTCATTAGAAATTTCAGTACTATAGCTGCACCTTTGAATGAGTTAGTTAAGAAAAATGTCGGTTTTGTTTGGGAGATGCACAAGAACATGCATTAAATGAACTTAAGGATAAATTGTGTAATGCACCCTTGCTTGCTTTGCCTAATTTTGATAAGACTTTTGAGATTGAATGTGATGTAAGTGGCATAGGAATTGGAGCTGTTTTGATACAGGACCAAAGGCCGTTGGTGTACTTTAGCGAAAAACTAAGTGGAGCGGCTTTGAAGTATCCGACATATGATAAGGAGTTATATGCATTGTTTCGAGCTTTGCATACATGGCAGCATTATTTGTGGTCAAAAGAGTTTGTGATACATACTGATCATGAAAGTTTAAAGCATTTGAAAGGTCAAGATAAGCTGAATCATAGACATGCCAAATGGGTGGAATTCATAGAAACATTTCCATATGTGATTAAATATAAGCGAGGTAAAGAGAATGTAGTGGCTGATGCGTTGTCACGAAGCTCAAAGGCAGATTTTGTGAAGAAGTTACATAAACAGGTTAAGGAAAGGACTGAAAGGCAAAATGCTAAAGTAGCTTCTCGAGTGAATAAAGGAAGGAAGCCAATGATTTTTCAGCCTGGTGATTGGGTTTGGGTACATTTTTGCAAAGAACGGTTTCCACACCAAAGAAAGTCCAAGTTAAACCAAAGAGGAGATGGTCCTTTTCAGATACTTGAAAGGATTAATGACAATGCATATAAAGTGGATTTGCCAGGTGAGTATAATGTAAGTGCTTCATTTAATGTTGCTGATTTAAGTCCTTTGATGTAGGTGATGCTTTTGATTCGAGGACGAATCCTTTTGAGGAGAGGGGAAATGTTGTGGAACAACCAGCACACCGCAAGAATGAGCAAGAGTTAGGACGTGAGGAACAAGTTGAGGAGATCATCAATCCAATTATTCTGCCACAAGGTCCTATAACTAGATCGCGAGCCAAAAAGATTCAGCAAGCACTAATTTGCCATTTGCAAGATTTGGTGAATTTGGCTAACTATGGTTTGCAGGAATTACAAGCTTGGAGACAAGACCAAAGGAAGTCAATTACAACTTGCTACAAGTTGAAATTCACGAATGAGGCTTGTAATTAATATGTATTAAGACCCACTAGTTATGCTTATTTAAAAAGTAAGGGCTCTGTTTGTTTTGTATTAAATTAGAACTTTGTTTACTTTATTATTTCTTAAAATTTGATTAGAAAACCAAATGCTACTTAATAACCCTAATTAGGGTTTAGCTATTTATATCTCATTTAGGATTGTAAGACATCAGTTTTTGATGTGAGCCAGCCTTGTTGGGATTTAATTCCTAAGGAAGCTCAAGCTACGGATCGTCTCCAAAACATAAGAACACCAACCAGCACCTTCAACCCAACACCAACTTGTGATGTAAAACTGAAGCTATATGGCTGGAAACCAAAGATTCAAGACCCAACCCCAACTTGTGAAGGAAAAACCTTGAATATAAGTTAAGATCTAGCAAACTTGGTTATTTTTGCAAGGAATTCGTGCAAGTTCTAACCAGAATTCAAAAGAAGGCTAAAAACCTCTCAAAACTCTCAAAAATGGAGAGAAAACTCAGAATATTCATTAAGTTCAAACTCAGAATATGTGATTAAATACAAGCGAGGTAAAGAGAATGTAGTGGCTGATGCGTTGTCACGAAGCTCAAAGGCAGATTTTGTGAAGAAGTTACATAAACAGGTTAAGGAAAGGACTGAAAGGCAAAATGCTAAAGTAGCTTCTCGAGTGAATAAAGGAAGGAAGCCAATGATTTTTCAGCCTGGTGATTGGGTTTGGGTACATTTTCGCAAAGAACGATTTCCACACCAAAGAAAGTCCAAGTTAAACCAACGAGGAGATGGTCCTTTTCAGATACTTGAAAGGATTAATGACAATGCATATAAAGTGGATTTGCCAGGTGAGTATAATGTAAGTGCTTCATTTAATGTTGCTGATTTAAGTCCTTTGATGTAGGTGATGCTTTTGATTCGAGGACGAATCCTTTTGAGGAGAGGGGAAATGTTGTGGAACAACCAGCACACCGCAAGAATGAGCAAGAGTTAGGACGTGAGGAACAAGTTGAGGAGATCATCAATCCAATTATTCTGCCACAAGGTCCTATAACTAGATCGCGAGCCAAAAAGATTCAGCAAGCACTAATTTGCCATTTGCAAGATTTGGTGAATTTGGCTAACTATGGTTTGCAAGGAATTACAAGCTTGGAGACAAGACCAAAGGAAGTCAATTACAACTTGCTACAAGTTGAAATTCACGAATGAGGCTTGTAATTAATATGTATTAAGGCCCACTAGTTATGCTTATTTAAAAAGTAAGGGCTCTGTTTGTTTTGTATTAAATTAGAACTTTGTTTACTTTATTATTTCTTAAAATTTGATTAGAAAACCAAATGCTACTTAATAACCCTAATTAGGGTTTAGCTATTTATATCTCATTTAGGATTGTAAGACATCAGTTTTTGATGTGAGCCTGCCTTGCTGGGATTTAATTCCTAAGGAAGCTCAAGCTACGGATCGTCTCCAAAACATAAGAACACCAACCAGCACC
Organism: Garcia nutans; assembly: GCA_947685225.1. Lineage (NCBI taxonomy): Eukaryota > Viridiplantae > Streptophyta > Magnoliopsida > Malpighiales > Euphorbiaceae > Garcia > Garcia nutans. Next base: position 40,030,564 of record CANTUV010000005.1, read on the forward strand.
TTCAACCCAACACCAACTTGTGATGTAAAACTGAAGCTATATGGCTGGAAACCAAAGATTCAAGACCCAACCCCAACTTGTGAAGGAAAAACCTTGAATATAAGTTAAGATCTAGCAAACTTGGTTATTTTTGCAAGGAATTCGTGCAAGTTCTAACCAGAATTCAAAAGAAGGCTAAAAACCTCTCAAAACTCTCAAAAATGGAGAGAAAACTCAGAATATTCATTAAGTTCAAAGTCTGCCATTACATCTGTTTTTAAAGACTTAAAGAAAGCATAAAACAAGTGAAATGATGGAAAAATACAAATATAATGATGTGGATACATAAAACAAATTGGGCAGCCATATAGCTTGTCTCCCACTAGCTTTTAAAAGGCATGGGCAGCCATATAGCTTGTCTCCCACTAGCTTTTAAAAGGCATCTTTGACTCCCAATGTGAGTTTCAGCCACTCTTTATATATGGGCATCCAATGGTACGTGAATGGTATGTATTTAGCTCCCAAAGGTATAATGATGGATGCCAATATGTATTCTAACTCCTTTGGGTCAATTGGCCTCTTGGGAAGATTGCAATTTGGACACGTGCAACCAAACAGCTTCTTTGCTCTTATTTTCTTCAAGTCTTAACGTTCCAATTGTATTGAGAACATATAGATGTTTGGAAACTAATCCTTGAAGTTTTCTTGCCATTGATCGAGTAACAGGTCCTTGGTGTTGTATGCTAGCAATCAGATCCTCATCATCCTCTCCCTCTTCAAAAGAATTCGTCCTCGAATCTTCATCATCTGCATAGTAAGGAGCAAGATCAGAAACATTAAAAGTTGCACTTACACCATACTCACCTGGTAGATTAATCTTGTAGGCATTATCATTAAACCTTTCGAGTACTTCAAATGGTCCATCACTTCTCGGCTGCAATTTTGATTTCCTTTGTGTAGGAAACCTTTCTTTTCGCAAATGAACCCATACCAGATCACCAGGCTGGAACACCATCTTTTTCCTTCCTTTGTTTACTTTGGTTGCTCTATTCTCATTAATCTTCTCCATTTGTTGCTTGGCCCTTTGATGCATTTGCTTCACCAATTCAACTTTCTTTTTACCATAAAAACTAGTAAGCTCATTAGCAGGAAGAGGCAACAAATCTAATGGAGTAAGTGGATTAAAACCATAGACAAGCTCAAAGGGTGAAAATCCAGTGGATGAATGCATTGATCTATTATATGCAAATTCAATAAATGGTATGCATTCCTCCCATGTCTTCAAATTTTGTTTAATCATGGTACGAAGAAGAGTGCCCACAGTCCTATTAACAACTTCCGTCTGCCCATCTGTTTGCGGATGGCATGTAGTAGAGAAACAAAGCTTTGTACCTAACTTTCCCCATAGGACTTTCCAAAAATGACTCAAAAATTTTACATCTCGATCACTTACTATGGTCCTAGGAATACCATGCAATCTCACTACTTCTCTAAAGAACAAATCGGATATATGGCATGCATCATCAGTTTTATGACATGGAATGAAATGTGACATTTTAGAAAATCTATCAACCACAACAAATAAACTATCATGACCCTTTTTTGTCCTAGGTAGCCCCAAAATAAAGTCCATAGATAAGTCTACCCAAGGTTCACTAGGTACACTTAAAGGCATATACAAACCATGTGGTCTTACTTTGGACTTTGCTTTCATACATGTCACGCATTTAGCACAAAATTTCTCTACATCTTTCCTCATATGTGGCCAATAAAAATGTTCATTCAGAATTTCTAATATTTTAGCCACCCCAAAATGTCCCATTAAACCTCCCCCATGTGACTCTCTTACAAGCAATCCTCTTATAGAGCTATTTGGAACACAATCGTTTCTCTCTAAATAAGAAACCATCATGCCTATAAAATTTTTCAAAGGCAGCATTTTCACAAGAGGCATATATTTGTGCAAATTCAGAGTCATGCTCATACAATTCTTTCATATGCTCAAATCCTAGAAGTCTAGCATCAAGCATAAAGATTAGGGCATACCTCCTAGATAAGGCATCAGCAACAACATTTTCTTTTCCTTGCTTATATTGAATCACATATGGAAAAGCTTCAATAAATTCACTCCATTTGGCATGGCGTTTGTTCAGCTTGCTTTGTCCTTTCAAGTATTTTAGTGATTCATGATCACTATGAATAACAAACTCCTTTGGCCAAAGATAATGCTGCCACGTCTCCAACGCCCTCACTAATGCATACATCTCCTTGTCATAAGTAGAGTAATTCAAAGGAGCTCCACTTAGCTTCTCACTAAAGTATGCAATTGGTCTTCTTTCCTGCATCAAAATAGCACCTATACCCACTCCGGAAGCATCACATTCAACTTCAAAAGTCTTAGAAAAATCAGGTAATGCAAGTAATGGGGCAGAACATAATTTTTCTTTTAGTAATCTAAATGCATGCTCCTGTTCCTCATTCCATTTGAACCCTACATTTTTCTTCACAATTTCATTTAATGGCACTGCAATTGTACTAAAGTCTCTAACAAATCTCCTATAAAAACTAGCAAGACCATGAAAACTCCTAACATCAGTCACGGATTTTGGTGTAGGCCACTCTTTGATGGCTTTTACCTTATCCTCATCAACCTCAATTCCTTTCCCACTCACTACAAATCCTAAGAAAATGACTTTTTCCATGCAGAATGTACATTTCTTAAATTTGCATACAATTTCTCTTTCCTAAGAACTTCAAGCACATATCTTAAATGCATTAAATGATAATTTAAACTTTGACTATACACTAAAATATCATCAAAATACACAACAACAAACTTTCCAAGAAAAGCACACAATACATGATTCATTAATCTCATGAAAGTACTAGGTGCATTGCTTAGTCCAAAAGGCATGACTAACCATTCATACAAACCATATTGAGTCTTAAAAGCTGTTTTCCATTCATCTCCTAATCTCATTCTTATTTGATGATAACCACTTTTAAGATCAATTTTTGAAAATATACATGCGCCATGCAATTCATCAAGCATATCATCAAGTCTAGGAATTGGATGTATATACTTTACAGTGATTTTATTGATAGCATGACAATCCACACACATTCGCATTGATCCATCCTTTTTAGGTACTAGAAGTACCGGCACAGCACATGGACTCATGCTCTCCCTAACATGACCTTTTGCAAGCAGCTCATCCACCTGTTTTTGCAACTCCTTGACCTCTTAAGGATTTGTCCTATATGCTGGACAATTTGGAATTACAGCTCCAGGAATGAAATCAATTTGATGTTCTATTCCTCTAATGGGTGGCAATCCATTCGGTACGCATTTGGAAAGACATCTTCAAATTCCTGCAACAAATTCAAAGCAACACTAGGAATAGATGTATCAAGGTCAGTTACATTAAGAAAAACTCCCTTACATATCAGAAGGAGCATCATACTATCAGAAGAGTATGCTTGCCTCACATCTTTCCCCCTAGCAACTAAACTTACTTTCTTCTCTCCACTCTCATTTTTATTATGTAATTTCTTCTTTTTCTCTTTTTCTTTTTCTCTCTCCCTCTTTTCAACCTCTCTTTGCATTTTCTCTTGCATGGAAGCTTGTACTCGCTTTTGGTCTTCAAAAGCCTCCATAGGTGTTAAAGGTGCAAGAGTCACCTTTCGGCCTTCAAAATCAAATGAATACCTATTCTTAAACCCGTCATGTGTTGCTTTTCTATCATATTGCCATGGCCTCCCAAGTAGGATATGACTAGCATGCATGGGAACTACATCACACAACACTTCATCCTTATACCTCCCGATGGTAAATGACAATAATTCTTGCTTGGTCACCTTAACTTCTCCACTATCATTCAACCACTGCAATCTGTATGGATTAGGATGTTTTGTAGTAGGAAATGCAAGTTTCTCTACTAGTAGAGTGCTAGCCACATTAACACAACTCCCACCATCTATGATCATACTATAAACTTTTTCTTTGACTAAACATCTAGTATGAAAAATATTTTCTCTTTGCAGTTCATCACCTTCATCTTCCTTCACATGTATATTTAAAGCACGCATAACAACAAGAGCATTTCCATGCACAGCATGCTCTACATCACTATCTTCATCCAAAGGTGGAATGTTAACATCTGAATCTTCATCTACAACTTCATCATCTTCAGATTCAATATCACCACTCGGCCTCACCACCATCACCCTTTTATTTGGACATTCTCTAGCATAATGCCCTTTCCCTAAACATCGGAAACATTGGATGTCTCTTGTTCTTCCATTGGAGTTCATTGGTGCCTTACCCTTATCAATCACAATGGGTTTTTCTCCAGCCTTGTTCCCCTCTTTCTTCTCCTTTGAAACAAATTTATTCTCACTAGATTCCCCTTTCTTCCAATTTGGCTTCCAAGGAACATTATTGGAAGAATTCATTCCCATTCCTGATCTGGTTGTTTTCTTCTTCTTGAGTTGTTTTTCTACCTTGATTGCCATATTTAACATGTCATCAAGCTCCAAATAATGATGCAGCTCCACTATGTCGGCAATTTCATCTTTCAGCCCATGTAGAAACCGTGCCATAGTTGCTTCCCTTTCTTCTTCTATATTAGCTCGTATCATAGCCATTTCCATCTCTTGAAAATATTCTTCCACACTTTTATTGCCTTGTACCAGCCCTTGTAATCGTTGATGTAACTCCCTATAGTAGTGTTGTGGTACAAATCTATCTCTCATGACTTGTTTCAGCTCATCCCAAGTTTGCACTCCTCTCATGCCATTTCTTCTTCGTTTAGTGAGTAATTGATCCCACCAAACTAATGCATAATCAGTAAACTCTACCACAGCAAGTGTCACCTTCTTTTTCTCACTATAGTTGTGGCAATCAAAGATGAGTTCGGTCTTTCTCTCCCATTCCAAGTATGCATCTGGATTTGCTTTGCCTTGGAATGATGGAATTTTTATTTTAATTCCATTAACATTGCTGTCTACTCTCCCTCTCCCTCTTGCATTTTCCATAGTTTCTTGCCTAATATTTCTGCCACCACCTCTACCACCCATATTACCTCTCATATATCTTGGTCTAATAACATCATCAAGTGCAACAGATTGCTGCCCATCGTCATCATCAAGATTATCTTCATCTACATCCTCTAATTCATTGAAAACTGGCAAATCATTTAGTCCAGCACGCCTACCTCTATTCTGCCCCCTATTTGTGTTTTGCTCCCTATGAAAATTATCTCTTTCATCCCTTCCTAAATTCCTTTGATTTGTAGAGCTTGCTTGCTGCAATTCTTCAATTTGCTTTGAGTGTTTTTCCATCTGTTCTCTAATATCAACAAACAACACATTCATCCTTTGAAATTGAGATTGCAATGCCTTAAGAACATAAGAAGCTTCTGGCTCCTCTTGGGGTTGGTTGCTCTCTCGATCACTATCTCGTTTTGTTGACATACTGATTGCTGCAAAACAAATGTTAGAAATATTTCCTTACACACTCCCTCACATGTTTCACTCTAATCTGGTAACACTCAATCTGTGTTTCACTCAAACTTTGGCTTTTTACCCTCTAACAGTCTCACCACTCTATGCCTTTTTCCACTCACTTCAGCCCCTTCCAAGTTCTAGCAAGAACTTAATATTTCCTCAACTAAATAACTAAATTGCAAGGTTTAAAACACATTCAAGAATGGAACAAGAGTAACACAAGCTGGAAAAAACAGAATATCTGATATTTGAAACCTAAGGACGAAAGACACTGAAATTTTAGACAAACATCACCAAAGGGAAGAATTTGACAAAACTGGATTTAGGACAATATATTGAGACAAAATGGAAGAAGAAAAAAATGAATTTTTAGGTCTCTTATGAAACATTTATATTCTGGACCCAAAAATGGCTAACTAGCGGTAATATATGGACAACCAAGCAAACAAACGAATTTTGACATGAAATTTAATATGTAGGCTTAGCTGAATATCTAAAACATGCCTATAAAATTTGAAAGGATTTGGACATGTTTACATACACGTTCACTTTTGGACACAAAACTAGCTAAATTAGCTGCAATATATGGATAACGAGGCAAATGGACGAATTTTGACTTAAAATTTGATTTCCAAGCTAATTTTAGCATCTGAAACAAGCATATAAAATTTAAGAAGATTTGGTTATGTGCAAACCCAACTTCAGTTTCTAACCCAATAGCAAATTTTAGAGATTAGTTGCTGTTTTTTTTTTCTTTGATTTTTTTTCTTTTTTTTTCTTTTTCTCTTTTTTTTTATAAATTAATCCAGCAACAACACTAAGGAAGAAGGACTCAAAGAAACAAGAAAGCATACAGCTTGTAGAAATTAAACTAATGGCAAAAAAAATGACTCAAAGGAAGACAATATTTTTTTGACATAAACAAGAAGGAATGATGCTAAAAACCTGATTTGGAGAGCCTAAGCTCTGATACCAAATGATGTGAGCCTGCCTTGCTGGGATTTAATTCCTAAGGAAGCTCAAGCTACGGATCGTCTCTAAAACATAAGAACACCAACCAGCACCTTCAACCCAACACCAACTTGTGATGTAAAACTGAAGCTATATGGCTGGAAACCAAAGATTCAAGACCCAACCCCAACTTGTGAAGGAAAAACCTTGAATATAAGTTAAGACCTAGCAAACTTGGTTATTTTTGCAAGGAATTCGTGCAAGTTCTAACCAAAACTCAAAAGAAGGCTAAAAACCTCTCAAAGCTCTCAAAAATGGAGAGAAAACTCAGAATATTCATTAAGTTCAAAGTCTTCCATTACATCTGTTTTTAAAGACTTAAAGAAAGCATAAAACAAGTGAAATGATGGAAAAATACAAATATAATGATGTGGATACATAAAACAAATTGGGCAGCCATATAGCTTGTCTCCCACTAGCTTTTAAAAGGCATGGGCATCCATATAGCTTGTCTCCCACTAGCTTTTAAAAGGCATCTTTGACTCCCAATGTGAGTTTCAGCCACTCTTTATATATGGGCATCCAATGGTACGTGAATGGTATGTATTTAGCTCCCAAAGGTATAATGATGGATGCCAATATGTATTCTAACTCCTTTGGGTCAATTGGCCTGATAGAGACGTCACAAGGCTACATGCAACATTTTGTTGAAGAGGAGCTGAAGGTGCACGATATGGCTGATCAAGGATGCAAATTGGAGCATATTTGGCTCAAGTCATTAGTTGGGCTTATTTATAGTTAAATAATTAGCTGAACTTGTTATTTTAATATGTATTAAGGCCCACTAGTTATGCTCATTTAAAAAGTAAGGGCCCTGTTTGTTTGGTATTAAATTAGGACTTTGATTACTTTATTATTTCTTAAAATTTGATTAGAAAGCCAAACGCTACTTAATAACCCTAATTAGGGTTTAGCTATTTATATCTCATTTAGGGTAGTAAGACGGAAGTTTTGAAGTTTTGAACGAATTAATTAACCTAAAGCCGAAGTGCTTATATCTTTGTGTTCTTGCTTGAATACATGCTTCAGAAACATTCAAGTAGTTTGATCAACTTTCTTGTGGAGTGTTTCGAATCTGGGATTTAGGAACTGACTTGTTTCGAAATCTTGGATCTTTGATCAATTCAAGGTAATCTGAAATCTAACCTAATCCTTGGGGGTTGTACCGAATTCGACTAGGGGTTTTCAAGTTAATGCTGTGGGGGTTCGAAATCAAGGGGTTCTCAGGCTTATTCTTAGAGGTTCCGTATCATTTGGTATCAGAGCCAACGCTCTAGATCAGGTTTTATCCCTATCAATTCATTTTCGTTTCTTCTTTTGTTATTTGCGTTTTTGTTGCTTTGTTTCAATTGTTCAATTCGTTCTCTTATTTTCCTTGTTCCTCTGAATTGTTTTCTTTGTGGGTTATTTTCGTTTTCGTTTTCTTCACCTGCTATTTGCGTTTTTGTTTCCTTTGTGGGTTACTTTTGTTTTCGTTTCTTCTCTTGTTAGTTTCATTTTGTTTCTTTGTTATTGATCCTTGAATCGTTTTTGTTTTTCTTTCAAAGTCAAAAATTCAAAAAAAAAATTCCGTTAGGGTTCTAATTTAGTTTTCATTTTGTGTTTGGAGTCTTATTTCAATTTCGAATTCAGTTTGCCTTTTTAGTCCAAATCGTTTTTCTTATTCTGAAATTGGGTTGGTTGATTTGTTCCGAATTGGTTTGTTCTATCTATTCCGAATTGGATTTGTTCTATTGTGGATTTCCGAATTGGGAATTTAGGTTGCTTTGTTCAAATTCGAAATTGTGTTCTTGATTGTTGATTCGAAATTCGTTGATTCGAAAGTGTTCTAAATCCGAATCTTATTCTTGTTAATCATTCTGATTCTGTTTCGAATTTCCAAGAAAGTGTTTCAAACAAGTTTCAAAAGGAAAGCTGAATTGGTCTAAAGGAAGTCTTGATTATTTATTATGTTCCAATTTCGAGTTTCAAAAGGAAGTCCTCTAAATTGATCTTGTTCTTGTTACCTGATTGGAAAAAAAAAAGTTTTGTGTGGTGTGTGAATTAGGGCTGCCCATCTTGAGATAGTGAGAGGGAGCAAAAAAAAAAAAAGAGTACAAAAGTGCTTCAAGAAATTTTTTTCGTTTTCCTTGTTATTTAGGTGATAAGAGTCGAATATGGATAGGTTAGAAGTAACCAAAATTTTGTCACGAGATTTTGACAAATTTGAGGGGCTGTTTTGATTCAAATTTTAGATTTTGGAATACTACACACGGAGGCTATTTGAGTTGTTTCATAAAGTGTGATTCACCTAAGAACATAAAAAAAATCAGCTTGAGAGGTGTGAGCTGAACCGTGAGAGATTTCATATATTGAGTGAAACACGAGAGACCAACCTTCATCTATTGAGTGTAAACACGTGAGGGAGTGTTGTGAGGCTTTTTTATTTGTTTTGTGCTAACCTTTTATTGCAGGAAACATGTCTGGAAGAGATGCAAGTGTTCAGATTGATCCAACTCGATTGCGTGAGGCGCAACAAGCTAAATTTACACGTTTACACCGTGCTATGGATACCATAACAGAAAGATTGGAGCGCATGGATTTGAGGTTGCAGAGTGTTGAAAGAGCCACATTGGAGCGCAATGAGAGGCGAAGAGGTGGCATAAATCAAATGCAGCAACCTGAACATTTCTATAGGAGTATCATTCAGAGACTTCAGGCTATCAAGGAAGGAAGTAAAAGTGTTGATGATTACTACAAAGAAAGGGAGAATTTGAAGGTTGAAGATAGCAATGAAGAAGAACTAATTTATGCAGAAGAGATTGTTGATGGTAGTGATTTGTTAATGTCATCTGAGGCTGTTTATGGTGATACATCTTTTCAGGGTGATATTGAAGATCATACTTTAGAGATTATTGGTGAAGATTCATCACTAGAATCAAAAGAAGCTGCTACTTTTCAACAAGACATTCCAAAGTTGGAAACTTTTGAAGAAATATTGAAGGAAGAAATTGATATGCTTGGGTTAGAAGTACAACTAAAAGAAGAAGCAAGAAAAATAAAACTTTCTACTCCCACCATTCATGATTGCCTGTCTGTTGCAAACATGGAATTTATTTTGCCTAACAATGATTTTGATGTTTATGAAATAAAATTTCAGGTTCTTCAAATTGATGACATGCCACAAGTAATTGGAGTGAAATTACAAAGTTGCTTTTCTTTACTACTTCAGCATTTTAAAACTCGAGGATGAGTTTTCTCCAACAAAGGGAGAATGATAGAGACGTCACAAGGCTACATGCAACATTTTGTTGAAGAGGAGCTGAAGGTGCACGATATGGCTGATCAAGGATGCAAATTGGAGCATATTTGGCTCAAGTCATTAGTTGGGCTTATTTATAGTTAAATAATTAGCTGAACTTGTTATTTTAATATGTATTAAGGCCCACTAGTTATGCTCATTTAAAAAGTAAGGGCCCTGTTTGTTTGGTATTAAATTAGGACTTTGATTACTTTATTATTTCTTAAAATTTGATTAGAAAGCCAAACGCTACTTAATAACCCTAATTAGGGTTTAGCTATTTATATCTCATTTAGGGTTGTAAGACGGAAGTTTTGAAGTTTTGAACGAATTAATTAACCTAAAGCCGAAGTGCTTATATCTTTGTGTTCTTGCTTGAATACATGCTTCAGAAACATTCAAGTAGTTTGATCAACTTTCTTGTGGAGTGTTTCAAATCTGGGATTTAGGAACTGACTTGTTTCGAAATCTTGGATCTTTGATCAATTCAAGGTAATCTGAAATCTAACCTAATCCTTGGGGGTTGTACCGAATTCGACTAGGGGTTTTCAAGTTAATGCTGTGGGGGTTCGAAATCAAGGGGTTCTCAGGCTTATTCTTGGAGGTTTCGTATCATGGCCTCTTGGGAAGATTGCAATTTGGACACGTGCAACCAAACAGCTTCTTTGCTCTTATTTTCTTCAAGTCTTAACGTTCCAATTGTATTGAGAACATATAGATGTTTGGAAACTAATCCTTGAAGTTTTCTTGCCATTGATCGAGTAACAGGTCCTTGGTGTTGTATGCTAGCAATCAGATCCTCATCAGTTTTAGTTTTTGATAAATTATTAGCCTAAAAGCCGAATTTGCTTTTATCTTTGTGTTCTTGAGTAGAATGCATGCTTAGAAACATTCAAGTAGTTTGATCAACTTTCTTGTGGAGTGTTTCGATTCTGGGGTTTAGGAACTAGTTTGTTTCGAAATCTTAGGTCTGTGATCAATTCAAGGTAATCTGAAATCTAACCTAATCCTTGGAGGTTGTACCGAATTTGACAGGGGTTTTCAAGTTAATGCTGTGGGGGTTCGACATCAAGGAGTTCTCAGGCTTATTCTTGGAGGTTCCGTATCATTATGGCATTCGAAAATCTGCTCAACTTTCCTCTCCCATTCTATGAACTCTTCTGCATTGTTCTTCCCTTCAAAGAAAGGAATCTTCATCTTGATGGAAGTAAGGTCACCATCAGTGGTAGGTTGATTTCCACCTTCATCTTCATCTTCTACCGTTTCGACTGCTTCTAGGGCTTCAAGATTTCCTTTCCCTTCTCTCCTAAGCACTCTTCTAGCTCGCATTATGGGATTTGGATGTGCGACTGGCTGCCCTTGTTGCACTTGTTGCATTTGTTGTGCTTGCCATGCTGCATTCTCTTGCAATCTAGTATCCATCATCTCCATTCGACCAAGCATTGCTACCAAAGTCTCATTAAGCCTAGCCAAGCTTTCGGCCATAGCTCCTTCTTTGCTAGTCTCTTCTCCTTTTCCAGCCATGTTAACAAACAAACAAACTCAAAGAAACAAGATTAGTAATAATCGAAATTCACTCAAGTGTTTAGAATTACCTCACTTTTCTTGTCTTCCTTGATTGCACTTCAGAACCAAGCTCACCAACCAACAATTGTCAAGTCGTTCAAGAAACTAGAACCTAAATCCTAGAACTAGATAGAAAACAAGACAAGTATCCGGAGGCAATGCAAGGTAATTTGCACTACACGATATAAAACCAAGTATCGACACAAGCAAATGATACTTAGCAATGTAATGGAATTAAAAGCTAGATAAAGAAATCAGAAACAATGAAGCCAATAAACAAGACAAATTTGGATATAATGAATAAAAAACAACCCACACTTGGCAAGCTGCTTTATGGACCTAATCAATTCTACCCAAAATGCTAGCTTCTAGACTCTAATTCCCACCTATAACACTCAAATAATATGAATATTAAGGTCTGATTTTCGAATTTCAAAAGCCCCTCAAAAGGTGAAATTTTTCACCCCAAAAATTTTATTACTTCTAACCCACCTAGATCTAATCTTTAGCACCCAAATAGCAAGAATATCAAATAATTTTTGTTGAAGTGGTTTTGTATTTTTTTTTTTTGCTTCCTATCACTATCCCCTTGATTCGGAACTTAATTTACTCACAAGAACTTTTCAAAATCTGGACTTAATTCGAAACACAAAATTCACCCACAAAACAAATCTAAGGAATACCCAACAACACAAAACAATTTTCGAATTTCAATCAGATTAACTCCCTAGGTTCCGAATCCAATTCAGATGCAAGGCCTAGGTTTCGAAATTCGATCAGACTCCTTTTCCTAGGTTTCGAATTACTCTTTGAACAATCTTTAGGCTTTTCGAATTTTGATATATGACTCTTTTTCTAAAATTAAAGACTAGACTCTCTAAGAACCCTAAAATGCAGAAATTTAAAAAACCTAAATTAACAAACCCTAGAAAGACAAAGTAGATAAAAATTACCTTGTAGCAAGGCTCTGATACCAAATGATGCGGACCCTTAGCAACGATGGCAGCAAACCCAACGTATAACAATGGTAGAGAACTCCTTGAAACTTAATAATCACCTCCTAAGAAACCCAACGCCTATAAAGAGACGCGAACTCACTATGATTGAAGGATTTAGTTGGTAAGAAGAAGGAAAATGCCACAACTCTCGTTGATAAGTAAACCTAATTCTTGATGCAAAGAAAGAATTAAAGAATCCACTCTAATCTCTCTCACACTAAAATTCACAAGAAGAACTTGTAGAAGAATTCGAAAATTTTTAATAATAATGGTCTCCCCCAATTCGGCCTAATAGTGCCCTTAAATAAGGGTTACAAAATTCCTAATTGCATATGGAAAATTAAGACTAAAACATTCTAGAAGGATCCTAGGCTTGTATAGGAAAACACTTCCAAAAACCCAACAAGAATAGGATTTGACAAAGTCAAAACAACTTTACTAATTAAAATAAAAGGATGGGGACCACAAAATAACAAAAATATCCCCTCTAACTAACTATGACGATTCGGCCAAGGGATGCAACAAACTCCCTTGGAATTCGGCCAACTTACATCCATGAATGTGCATGCATGTGCATGGAAATAAAATTGACCAAGCTTTGACTATTCCTTAGTAGTTTCGGCCTAGGCTTAAAAATAGCCTTCAAAGGCTCCTTCTTGGCTTCCATTGCATGCTTCTAGAACCATGATATATTTAGGCCTTCCTTGCAGCTCCATCTCCATCTTCTTGAATGATAATTCTTGAAGCTCTTTGGAAATCTCTTCTTGAATATGCAAAGCCATGCTAGCTTGATATCTCTTTGCCTTGCTCCTAGTGATTGGTCCACTTGCTAGCTTTAAGGGGTCCTTTCTTGCATCAATGGTTGTTTGTGAATGAAAGAAAGGGGAGAAAATGATACTTTATGGATGGTTTGAAGTGTAGTACGAAAATTAGGATGAATGTAAGGTGTAAGGGCTTATTTTGTGAGAAAAGGAAGGTGTTTATGTTTGCTTTAAAATCTGGAATTTCAGAAGTTAAATGGTTGATTGTAACAACAAAAATGGAACTGGTTGAATGTTTTTGGATCACATACAAAACCCTATTAGTTTTTGGAAACTAACAAAACCCAAATGTGTTAAAACACTTCAATTCACTCAAAAGATAATCTGTCCCTATTCCAAATTCGTTTCCCTTTTTAAATAAGGAAACAAAGAAGAGTTACAAGCTAAATAAAGGCAATTAAAGCCAAAGAAAACTGCCTACATTAAATCAACATCAAACACGTATTAAAAGCAAGATAATAATGGAAAATGAAACTGAAAAACAGAAATTGAATAATAATGGAAAATGAAACTGAAAAATAGAAATTGAAGTCTTCAAATGTCCCCCACATGTATGAGCTGGAAACATGTCCTAAAATCAATCTTTAAGTGCATTATGTTGGGCTTTAAATTGTTCTTCAAATATAAGGGCTTGGAACAGCCCAAAAGGCTTCAAAATGAGTTGAATCTTCATGTTATGTATGGGTTCAAAGTAGAGTTCTCCATTAGGATCAACAACATCATCTTCGTCATCTTCCAAAAGAGTATGAAGGCCCATATCAAGAGTGTCTTGAATAGCAAGGACTGATGGACCTCCATCAGTATGCCATGCAAATGCACAACCTCTTGAAGAACAAATCAGCAATCAATTTAGTATCATCAGTTTTATAACAAGGTATAAAATGAGCCATTTTACTAAATCTATCAACCACAACAAAAATACTATCATGACCTTTCCTAGTTTTAGGTAATCCAAGCATGAAATCCATAGATAAATCAGTCCAAGGTTCACTAGGAACAGGTAACGGTGTATATAAACCATGCGGTTTCAACCTAGACTTAGCCTTTGCACATGTTATGCAATGCTGACAAACCTTATGCACATCATGTTTCATACCAGGCCAAAAGAAATGTTCTATCAGCATATCATAGGTTTTATTTACCCCAAAATGACCCCATCAAGCCTTCTCCATGTGCTTCCTTAATCAACAATTCTCTCATAGAACACTTAGGAATACACAATCTATTTTTCTTAAACAAGAAACCTTCAAACAAGTAAAATCATTTGAAACAGCCACATTACCACAAGATACATATATATCACCAAAATCCTCATCATTTAGATATAACTCCTTAATATGCTCAAAACCCAACAATTTAGCACTAAGAGAATTAAGCAAAGTATACATTCGTGACAATGCATCAGCAACCGCATTCTCTTTACCTTGCTTGAATTTAATCACATATGGGAACATTTCTATGAATTCCACCCATTTGGCATGCCTATGATTCAGTTTATCTTGACCCTTCAAATGTTTTAAACTTTCATGGTCAGTATGTATCACAAACTCTTTAGCCACAAATAATGTTGCCATGTATGCAAAGCTCAAACCAAAGCATATAACTCCTTATCATATGTTGAATACTTCAAGGCTGCCCCACTTAACTTTTCACTAAAATACATTAGTGACCTTTGATCCTGCATCAAAATAGCTCCAATTCCTATGCCACTAGCATCACATTCAATTTCAAAAGTTTTATCAAAGTTAGGCAAAGCAAGCAAAGGTGCATAACACAATTTATCCTTAAGTTCATTAAATGCATGCTCTTGTGCATCACCCCAAACAAATCCAACATTTTTCTTAACTAACTCATTCAAAGGTGCATCTTAGTACTGAAATCTCTAATAAATCTCCTATAGAAACCAGCAAGTCCATGAAAGCTCCTCACCTCACTAGAATTTTTAGGTCTCGGCCAATCTTTAATAGCCCTTACCTTTTCCTCATCAACCTCTATCCTTGACTAGACACCACAAAACCAAGAAACTTAACCTTATCCATGCAAAAACTACACTTATTAAGGTTGGCATACAACTTTTCACTCCTAAGAATGTCTAATACAAGACGTACATGCATAACATGATCATCCAAACACTTAGAGTAAATAAGAATATCATCAAAATAAACAATGACAAATTTATCCAAATACTCACACAACACATGGTTCATCAATCTCATGAATGTGCTAAGTGCATTAGTAAGACCAAATGGCATAACAAGCCACTCATACAATCCATATTTAGTCTTAAATGTTGTTTTCCACTCATCACCCGCATTCATTCAAATTTGATATTAACCAGATTTCAAATCAATTTTAGTGAATAAACAAGAACCATATAACTCATCAAGCATATCATCTAATATAGGAATAGGATGATGATACTTTACAGTGATTTTATTGATGGCTTTGCAATCCACACACATCCTCCATGTTCCATCCTTCTTTGGCACAAGAATAACAGGAACCAAGCAAGGACTAAGACTTTCCCTCACATACCCCTTAGCTAGCAACTCCTCCACTTGTTTTTGTATTTCCTTTGTCTTGA
Organism: Garcia nutans; assembly: GCA_947685225.1. Classification (NCBI taxonomy): domain Eukaryota; kingdom Viridiplantae; phylum Streptophyta; class Magnoliopsida; order Malpighiales; family Euphorbiaceae; genus Garcia; species Garcia nutans. The sequence goes on from CANTUV010000005.1 coordinate 40,046,311, forward strand.
TGGGATTAGTTCTATATGCTGGTCTATTGGGTATGGAAGCTCTAGGAATGAAGTCAATTTGGTGTTCTATGCCTCTAATTGGTGGAAAACCATTGGGCATCTCTTCTGAAAATAAATCTTCAAATTTCTGCAAAAGATCAACAAACACACTAGGCAAAGATGGGTTAAGATCATTGGTGACCAAATAAGCCCCTTTGCACAAAAGTACAAATATAGGCTGATTGTTGTAAAAAGCATGTTTATCCTCACTTATCCTAGCTATCAAACTCACATTCTTTTTTTTCAATAGACTGAATTTGCTTTCCTTTTTCTTTTCCCTCTTTCTTTTTATTTGCACTCTGTTTATTTTCACTCTCTTTTTCTTTCTTTAATGCCTCAAGTCTCATCCTTTCCATTTTACATTGGTTTCATACACTTCTTTTTAGAAAAGTGGTGTAAGAATGGTCTTTCGCCCATCCTTTATGAATGAATACCTATTGAGGTACCCATCATGCATAGCTCTTCAATCATATTGCCATGGTCTTCCAAGTAGAATATCTCCAGCATGCATTGGAACCACATTGCACATCACTTCATCATGATATTTACCAATGGAAAAGGGAATGATAGATTGTCTATTTACCTTAATGTTGTGGAAACTATAAGAAAGCTTGATGAATCTACACAAGGCAGCAAATATGTTGATGATATCATTATGCCAAGTGGAACAATCACAAGATCACGATCAAAGAAACTCTAGCATGTGTTCCAACACTTCATTCAAAGGTGGATTAATGAAGAGGGAGACCAACTTGTACTGAATATGATGGATCATGAAGAGGAAGTTAGAAACTCACCAAGAAGCATGAAGAATCTGCCCATAAGTATGGTGATGGGCATTAGCACGAATTTGGAATATAATATTGATGTGGTTTAGTGCTAGTGTGACTAGACACATGTGAACCAACACCAAAATGCATGTAGAATCTGCCCATCAATGTTGTCAGAATTATGGGCAGTAATTTAGAATATATTATTGATGTGGATGAACAATTAATGCTATGTGACTAGATACATGTAAACCTAGACTTTTAAGCCATTAGTTCTTCTTTTCCAACTATATAGGGAGGGGAAAAAGAACTAAAGAGGGTGACTACGAATTTTCAGATTGTTATCATTGTAATCTAAGTGTTTTCAAGTTTGAGAGGTTTTCTTCTTATTCTTGTTGCATGAAGAATTGGTTCTAACTTATCATGTCTGACTTGTTGACGCGGACCCTTAGCAACAATGGCAGCAAACCCAAAGTATAACAATGGTAGAGAACTCCTTGAAACTTGATAATCACCTCCTAAGGAACCCAACGCCTATAAAGAGACGCGAACTCACTATGATTGAAGGATTTAGTTGGTAAGAAGAAGGAAAACGCCACAACTCTTGTTGATAAGTAAACCTAATTCTTGATGCAAAGAAAGAATTAAAGAATCCACTCTAATCTCTCTCACATGAAAATTCACAAGAAGAACTTGTAGAAGAATTTGAAAATTTTTATTAATTATTGTCGTCTGAAATTCAGCCTAATAGTGCCCTTAAATAAGGGTTACAAAATTCCTAATTGGATATGGAAAACTAAAATATTCCTAATTTGCATAAGGAGAACATTCCTAATTGCATAAGGAAACATTCCTAATTTCATAAGGAAAACATTCCTAATCCACTAAGGAAAATATAAAGTATGGAAACAAAATCCTAATCCAATAAGGAAAACATAAAGTATGGAAACAACCAAACTAATCCCTTCAACATAAGAAACGCCCCACACTATTTGGGCTGTCCATGGGCCTTAAATACTTTCCAAGGCTTTATATGAACTCCCATGGACCTTTCTTGCACGTTGGACCTTTCTTTAGCTAGCCTTTAGCTTCCACACTAAGCATCATAATCAGCTTTGGTGTGCCTTCTTCAAGCTCTATCTCCATCTTCTTGAATGATAAATCTTGAAGCTCTTTGGAAATCTCTTCTTGAATATGCAAAGCTATGCTAGCTTGATATCTCTTTGCCTTGCTCCTAGTGATTGGTCCACTTGCTAGCTTCAAGGGATCCTTTCTTGCATCATTCTCCCCCTCTTCAAAAAGATTTGTCCTCAAATCTACATCATCAAAAGGAGAAAGATCACTTACATTGAAAGTAGCACTAACATTATACGTACCTGGCAAGTCGATCTTATAGGCATTGTCATTAATCTTCTCCAGCACTTGGAATGGGCCATCTCCCCTTGCTTGCAACTTGTTCTTCCTTTGGTTAGGAAACCTCTCTTTTTGAAAATGCACCCAAACCCAATCTCCTACTTGAAACTTAATCTCACGTCTCCCTCTATTTGCAGAATCAGCATATCTCTTGTTCCTTTTCTCAATATTCGCCCTTGCTTTCTCATGCATCTCTTTCACCAATTTAGCTTTCTTCTCACCATCTAAACTAACAAGCTCATGAGAAGGTAGAGAAACAAGATCCAAAACTGTTAGTGGGTTAAAACCATAAACAAGCTCAAAAGGTGAATATCCTGTAGAAGAATGAATAGCACGATTATAAGCAAACTCAATAAATGGCAAACAATCTTCCCAAGAACTCAAATTTTTACCCACTAAAGCTCTTAACATGGTACCTAAAGTTCTGTTTACTACTTCTGTTTGTCCATCCGTTTGAGGATGACAAGTGGTGGAAAATAACAACTTGGTACCTAACTTTCCCCAAAGCACACGTCAAAAATGAGACAAAAACTTGGTGTCTCTATCAGAAACTATGGATTTTGGTATCCCATGAATTCGAACCACCTCCCTAAAGAAGAGTTCGGCCACTAAACTAGCATCATCACTCTTATGACATGGGATAAAGTGTGCCATCCTACTAAACCTATCAACAATCACAAATATGCTATCTCTCCCCCTCTTAGTCCTTGGTAATCCTAAAACAAAGTCCATACTAATGTCCATCCAAGGAGAACTAGGAACGGGTAATGGCATATACAAACCATGAGGCATAGATTTAGACTTAGCTTGCCTACAAGCCAAACAAGCCTTACAAATCCGAATTACATCCCTTTTCATATTTGGCCAATAAAAGTGTTCATTCAGCATGTTTAAAGTCTTATCAACTCCAAAATGCCCCATCAAACCCCCACAATGTGATTCTAATACTAGCAAATCTCTCATAGAACATCTAGGCATGCATAATTTCGAACCCTTAAACAAAAACCCATCATGTCTATAGAAACAATTAAAAGCACCATGCTCACAAGCATCATAAACATTGCCGAAATCAGAATCACCAACATATAAGTCCTTTATACATTCAAATCCAAGCAATTTAGTACTCAAAACATTAAGTAAAGTGTACCTCCTTGAAAGTGCATCTGCCATTACATTGTCTTTACCTTGCTTGTATTTGATCACATAAGGAAACTTCTCAATCTTCATAACCCATTTTGCATGTCTTTTATTCAACTTGCCTTGCCCTCTCAAATGCTTCAATGATTCATGGTCCGAATGGATCACGAATTCCTTGGGCAGCAAATAATGCTCCCATACTTCCAATGCTCTCACCAAAGCATATAGCTCCTTGTCATAAGTTGAATAATTCAGCTTTGCTCCATTAAGCTTTTTGCTAAAGTATGCAATGGGCTTCTTCTCTTGCATCAAAACAGCTCCAATACCATATTTCGTTTTGAAGACAGTCTTCCATTCATCTCCCGGCTTCATGCGAATTTGATGATAACCACTCATAAGATCAATCTTTGTGAAATATTTTGCCCCATGCAATTCGTCCAACATGTTATCAAGTCTAGGAATGGGATGTCTATACTTCACAGTAATCTTGTTCACAACCCTACAATCAACACACATCCTCCAAGAACCATCTTTCTAGGGTACTAATAAGACTGAAACGGCACAAGGACTAAGGCTCTCGCGAACCAAGCCTTTCTCCAAAAGCTCTTCAACTTGTCTTTGCATCTCTTTTGTCTCCATAGGATTGCTCCTATATGCTGGCTGATTTGGAATTGTAGAACCGGGTATGAAATCAATTTGATGTTCAATCCCTCTTAATGGCGGCAAACCACTAGGAAGGTCTTCAGGAAACACATCCTTAAAATCCTGCAACAAAGACACAAAACTAGAAGGTAAAGAATCAAGAGATTCTTCACTGTCAGCAAGTAACAATTCTTTATACATAATAATGAGTACAGGCTGCCCTACATCTATCTCTCTTGCTCTTGCATAAAAAGTATGTTTTGCTTTTTCTCCTTGCTTATTTTCTCTCACCAATGGGCCATTTATTTGTTTGTTTACTTTCTTTTGACTCTCGGCCTCTTTTCCCTTTCTGCACTCACTCACTTTATTATTTTCTCTCTCCCTACCCTTAGAATTACCCTTGGGTGTTGAAGAAACATCATTGGCCGAATTTGAACCCCCTTGGTTCATGTTAGCCGAAACTTCTTTCTCCCTCTCTAGCATCCTCTTCTGATCTTCATACACCTCTTGAGGTGATAATGGTGCTAGAACAACCTTCTTTCCTTCATAAGTAAAGGTATACTTATTAGAAAAGCCATCATGTTGTGCCCTTCTATCATGCTGCCATGGTCTTCCTAATAGCAAATGTCCAGCTTGCATTGGCACTACATCACACAAAACCTCATCTTTATACCACCCAATGGAGAATGGTACCTTGACTTGCTTCAGCACTTTTACTTCTCCAGCGTCATTGAACCATTGCAACTTGTAAGGATTGGGATGTTTAAAACAAGCTAACCCAAATTTATCCACCATTGTAGTACTAGCAGCATTGGTACAACTTCCACCATCAATGATAAGTGTACAAACCTTACCATTCACCAAACACCTAGAGTGGAAAAAATTCTCCCTTTGATCCAAGCCTTCTTCCTTGACTTGAATATTCAAGGCTCTTCTAGTAACTAGCATCTCTCCATGTTCAACATTCAAGACTTGATTCTCCCAAGCCTCTTCATCATATTCGGCCCTATCACCACATTCGGCCTCCTCTTCTTCTTCATGTTCAGATTTTGATTCAATTTCCCCTTCATGGGTAGCAATCATCACCCTCTTATTCGGACATTGAGAAGCAATGTGTCCACTTCCCAAACACTTGTGGCATTTAATTTCCCTACTTGGAGTAGGTCTAGAAGGTGTTTCCTTGGCTATTTTTGTATCCCCATCATTCGGCTTCTTGAAATTAGGATTGTAGGAAGAATTCTTTTGGAAATAACCCTTGTAATCCCCTTTGTAGGAACCTCCACTCGAACTTGAACCCTTGAAGTTTGAAAAATTTTCACTAGCTTTAGAGTAGCCAGTTTTAGAAATAGCTTTATTCTTCAATCTTCTCCCTATCTTCATGGCCTTTTGAACTAACTCTTCCATTGTGTTGAATTCATACATCTCCAATTCATTGGCTATGTTCAAATTCAATCCCCCAAGAAATCGTGACATCTTCTTGTCTTCATCTTCATCAATATTTTCCCTAGCCATGATCATCTCCATCTCTTTGTGGTACTCTTCCACACTTCTTCCACCTTGAACTAGTCTTGCTAGTCGATTGTACAAATCCCGAATGTAGTGAGATGGTACAAATTCTTTAAAGGTTGACCATTCAGGAATAGGCCTCATACCTTTCCCTCTTCTATTAGCTTTCAATTGATCCCACCAAAAGGTAGCATACCCCTTGAACTCTACGGCTGCCAAAACTGATTTCTTCTCTTTGGTGTAGTTATGGCGTTCGAAAATCTGCTCAACTTTCCTCTCCCATTCTATGAACTCTTCTGCATTGTTCTTCCCTTCAAGGAAGGAATCTTCATCTTGATGGAAGTAAGGTCACCATCAGTGGTAGGTTGATTTCCACCTTCATCTTCATCTTCTACCCTTTCGGCTGCTTCTAGGGCTTCAAGATTTCCTTGCCCTTCTCTCCTAAGCACTCTTCTAACTCGTATTATGGGATTTGGATGTGCGGCTGGCTGCCCTTGTTGCACTTGCTGAATTTGTTGTGCTTGTCGTGCTGCATTCTCTTGCAATCTAGTATCCATCATCTCCATTCGACCAAGCATTGCTGCCAAAGTTTCATTAAGCCTAGCCATGCTTTCGGCCATAGCTCCTTCTTTGCTAGTCTCTTCTCCTTTTCCAGCCATGTAAACAAACAAACAAACTCAAAGAAACAAGATTAGTAATAATCAAAATTCACTCAAGTGTTTAGAATTACCTCACTTTTCTTGTCTTCCTTGATTGAACTTCAGAACCAAGCTCACTAACCAACAATTGTCAAGTCGTTCAAGAAACTAGAACCTAAATCCTAGAACTAGATAGAAAACAAGACAAGTATCCGGAGGCAATGCAATTTAAAATACCTAAATAAACAAACCCTAGAAAGACAAAGTAGATAAAAATTACCTTGTAGCAAGGCTCTTATACCAAATGACGCGGACCCTTAGCAACGATAGCAGCAAACCCAACGTATAACAATGGTAGAGAACTCCTTGAAACTTGATAATCACCTCCTAAGGAACCCAACGCCTATAAAGAGACGCGAACTCACTATGATTGAAAGATTTAGTTGGTAAGAAGAAGGAAAATGCCACAACTCTTGTTGATAAGTAAACCTAATTCTTGATGCAAAGAAAGAATTAAAGAATCCACTTTAATCTCTCTCACACGAAAATTCACAAAAAGAACTTGTAGAAGAATTCAAAATTTTTTATTAATTGTTGTCGTCTGAAATTCGTCCTAAAAGTGCCCTTAAATAAGGGTTACAAAATTCCTAATTGCATATGGAAAACTAAAACATTTCTAATTGCATAAGGAAAACATTCCTAATTGCATAAGGAAAACATTCCTAATGGCATAAGGAAAACATTCCTAATTGCATAAGGAAAACATTCCTAATTGCATAAGGAAAACATTCCTAATCCACTAAGGAAAATATAAAGTATGGAAACAAAATCCTAATCCAATAAGGAAAATATAAAGTATGGAAACAACCAAACTAATCCCTTCAACATAAGAAATGCCCCACATTATTTGGGCTGTCCATGGGCCTTAAATTACTTTCCAAGGCTTTATATGAACCCCCATGGACCTTTCTTGCACGTTGGACCTTTCTTTAGCTAGCCTTTAGCTTCCACACTAAGCATCATAATCAGCTTTGGTGTGCCTTCTTCAAGCTCTATCTCCATCTTCTTGAATGATAATTCTTGAAGCTCTTTGGAAATCTCTTCTTGAATATGCAAAGCCATACTAGTTTGATATCTCTTTGCCTTGCTCCTAGTGATTGGTCCACTTGCTAGCTTCAAGGGATCCTTTCTTGCATCACTTGTGGCATTTAAATCAATTCATTTCTTCATTCTAATCACCCAAGTTCTCAAATACAGGTTAGTTGTGGGTTTGGTAGGGAGGATTTGTTTTTGAGTTCTAAGATTCTATGCTAGATGTGTATGTGGGGTTCTAGATGTAATATTTGATCCATGGGTTCCGCATTATTTGGTATCAGAGCTTTGGCTTAAAGATAAATCTCTAGGTATCATTTATGTTTTAATTATCCAAAAGAAAAAAAGAACCAGATTCAAACCTATGTCACTTCAATTTCTGTTCTTGTTGCACCTTGTTCTTGTTCTTCAAATCTGTGGATTTTAGTTTATCTTTTCAATTTCTATCCTTGTTTACTGAAAGTTCAACAAAAAAGAAGAAGAAAAAGATCAAAACAAAAAAACAAAAAAAAAGAGAATCAGATTCAACTTCCTCAACATAAAAGAAAAAACAATTCGTACCTGTTTCTGTCTAATATTTTTCTACACAAGTGTTTGAGATTTTTTGCATATTTATACCATTAACAGCTTGCTACCTTATTATATTTGATCAAATTACATCAGCTCCTCATTATGCATCCATTTAGCATTTAAAATCTGATATTTAGAGCATAGCTTGCATTGGGAATAGATTTAGGTTGCATATTCAGATTACTCATTGGAGTGATTTGAATTCTATTTTTTAATATCCAGAATTGTTTTACTTTGTATTCTTAGTTTCATTCTTTCATATACCTCTTGTTTCTTGTATGCATTAGTAGCTAATTCTCAATCATAGTTACTTTGGTTTGATTAACACAAATACTTTTTGCTTATTGTGTTAACTTTCAGTTCTTGTTGTTTAAATTAAATTGCTTCTATAATTGCAGAATTTATTTTGTTCATTAGGTTCCTTGTAGAGTCTTTAAAGCAAAACTTATTTTACTTGATTTAAGTGGATTCAGTTCTGAAATTTAACTTAATAAAAGAATAATTGAGAGGTAACAAGGACCAAATTTTGAGTGAAATACAAGAGGAGTGACAATCTGATCTTGAGTGAAACACGTAAGGGAGTGTGGTAAAAATAAAATTTTCTTTACTAACATTTTCTTGCAGGTTCTCATACCATGTCAAATTCTGGAGGTAAAAAATGTGATATAACCATGAATGACATAGCCTTCATGATGCAGAATCCATGGATCAAATATTACATCTAGAACTCCACATACACATCTAGCATTGAATCTTAGAACTCAAAAACAAATCCTCCCTACCAAACCCATAGCTAACCTGTAATTGAGAACTTGGGTGATTGTGATGAAGAAATGAATTGATTTAAACACCACAAGTCAGACTTGATAAGTTAGAACCAATTCTTCATGCAACAAGAATAAGAAGAAAACCTCTCAAACTTGAAAACACATCAATTACATTCAGCATAAACTGGAAATTTGTAGTAACCCCCTTTAGTTCTTTTTTCCCTCCCTATATAGTTGGAAAAGAAGAACTAATGGCTTAAAAGTTTAGGTTTATGTATCTAGTGACAATAGCATTAATTATTCATCCACATCAATAATATATTCTAAATTGCTGCCCATAGTTCAGACAACATTGATGGATAGATTCTACAAGCATTTTAGTGTTGGCTCACATGTGTCTAGTCACAGTAGCACTAAACCACATCAATATTATATTCCAAATTCGTGCTAATGCCCATCACCATACTTGTGGGCAGATTCTTCATGCTTCTTGGTGAGTTTCTGACTTCCTCTTCATGATCCATCATATTCAGTACAAGTTGATCTCCTTCATCATTAATCCACCTTTGAATGAAGTGTTGGAACACATGCTGGAGTTTCTTTGATTGTGATCTTGTGATTGGTCCACTTGGCATAATGATATCATCAACATATTTGCTGCCTTGTGTAGATTCATCAAGCTTGCTTATAGTTTCCTCATCATTCCCTCCTTGCTAAAAAAGATTTGTCCTCAAATCTAAACCTACATCAAAAGGAGAAAATCACTAACATTGAAAGTTGCAGAAACATTATACTTACCTGGTAGATCGATTTTGTAGGTATTGTCATTGATTCATTCTAAAACTTGGAATAGGCCATCTCCCCTTGCATCCAACTTGGATTTCCTTTGTTTAGGAAATCTTTCCTTCCTCATATGGACCCATACCCAATCACCAGGTTGGAAAATCACATGTTTCCTTCTTCTATTTGCATTATGGGCAAATGATTCATATTTCTTCTCAAGATGAGCTCGTGCCTTCTCATGTATCTTCTTAACCAACTCCGCTTTCTTTTCACCATCTAAGTTAGTTATTTCATTTAATGGCAAAGGAAACAGATCAAGCGGTGTTAGCTGATTAAAACCATAAACAATTTCAAATGGTGAATAACCTGTAGAAGAATGTATGCTTCTATTATATGCAAACTCCACTAATGGCAAACAATCTTCTCAAGTTTTCAAATTCTTACCCACAACAGCACATAACAAAGATCCTAAAGTCCTATTTACCACTTTTGTTTGTCCATTGGTTCGTGGAAGACAAGTTGTAGAGAACAACAATGTAGTACCTAATTTATTCCATAAAACACGCCAAAAATGACTTAAGAACTTCACATCTCTATTACTTACAATTGTTTTAGGAATGCCATGCAACCAAACTACTTTTTCAAAGAATAAATTAGCAATATTTGTTCCATCATCAGTTTTCCGACATGCAATGAAATGAGTCATTTTGCTGAATCTATCAACAATAACAAATATGCTATCTTTCACTTTTCTAGTCCTAGGTAGCCCCAAAACAAAGTCCATAGATATGTCAGTCCAAGGTCATTAGGAATAGGTAAAAGAGCATACTGCCCATGCAGTAAATACAAAGGTTTTGGTTGTTTACATGCAATACACTTGGCACAAATTCTTTCAACATCCTTTTCTCATGTTTGGCTAATAGAAATGTTCATGAAGAATTTCTAAAGTCTTAAATACCCCAAAATGTCCCATGAGTCCTCCACTATGTGCCTCAAGCAGATGCAATTCTCTTAATAAGCAACTAGGCATGCATAATCTTCCATCCTTAAACAAGTACCCATCATGCCTATAAAACTTTTGAAATGCAGAATGCTCACAGGCTTTATAAACATTTGCAAAGTCAACATCATTGGCATACATATCCTTAATTTGCTCAAAGCCTAATAACTTAGAACTAAGAGTTGAGATTAAGGAATATTTTCTTGAGAGTGCATCTGCTACTACATTGTCTTTTCCACGCTTATACTTTATCACATATGGAAATAGCTCAATGAACTCTATCCACTTTCCATGTCTTTGGTTCAGCTTGGTTTGCCCCTTTAGATTCTTTAATGATTCATCATCTGTATTAATAACAAACTCTTTAGGCAATAAGTAATGCTACCACACTTGTAAAGCTTTTACCAAAGCATACAACTCCTTGTCATAAGTGGAATAATTTAATTGTACACCATGAAGCTTCTCACTAAAATATGCAATTGGTTTCCCTTCTTGCATCAAAACAGCACCTATGCCCACACCTGAAGCATCACACTCTAATTCGAAGGTCTTATCAAAATCTGGTAAAGCAAGAATTGGAGCAGTAGTTAACCTTTCTTTCAACAAATTGAATGCCTTTTCATGAATTTTAGTTCAATTAAACTTTACATCTTTTTTTACCAATTAATTTAATGATGCAGCAATGGAACTAAAATCTTTAACAAACCTTCTATAGAAACTAGCCAAATCATGAAAACTTCTTACCTAACTCACTGTTTTAGGTGCTGGCCAATCTCTTATTGCCTTTACCCTTTTATCATCAACCTCAATACCTTGTGCACTACCCATAAAACCTAAGAATATGATTTTATCACTACAAAACATGCACTTTTTCACATTGGCATACAAATTTTCCTTCCTCAAAACATCAAGAACAACCCTAATATGCTCTACATGCTCATCTATTGATTTGCTATAAATGAGTATGTCATCAAAATACACAACAACAAATTTACCAAGATATGCACGCAAAACATGGTTCATTAATCTCATGAATGTACTAGGTGCATTAGATAAACCAAATGGCATAACTAACCACTCATAAACACCATATTTTGTTTTGAATGCAGTTTTTCACTCATCTCCTTCCTTCATCCTAATTTGATGGTAACCACATTTTAAATCAATCGTAGAAAAAATGCAAGAACCACTCAACGCATCAAGCATATCATCAAGTCTAGGAATTGGATGTCTATACTTCATTGTGATTTTATTGATTGCTCGGCAGTCCACACACATTCTCCATGATCCATCTTCCTTTGGGACTAATAACACTGGAACAACACATGGACTAAGACTTTCACGCACATGTCCCTTTGCTAGCAACTCCTCCACTTGCCTTTGAAGTTCCTTGATTTCCTTCGGATCTAAGCTGGTCGGTTAGAAATTATTGACCCCGGAATGAAGTCAATTTGATACTCAATAACTCTTAAAGGTGGTAAACCTTTAGGTGAATCTTCTAGAAAAACATCTCCAAATTCCTGTAAAATAGAACTAACACAACTAGGCAAAGGTCAGATGTAGAAATCAAGGTGTCTTTGTACCTAAGTACAATCAGACTTCTTTTCTCGCAAAAAGCACTCCTTAACTCTTTTTCTTTTGCATAGAAACACTCTCTTTTATTTTCTCTCCCTTTCTCTTTTTCTCTCACCAATGGGCCATTTTTATCATTCTTTTTCTCACACTTGGCCTCTTGTACTCCATTTTTATTTGTTTTACCCTCACCACCAGAATTCCTTTCAAATGATCTCAAAATCTTCACTTGATCTTCATACACTTGTTTAGGTGACAATGGAGCAAGAGTGAAATTTAAACCATTTAAGCTGAAAGAATAATGATTCTTAAAGCCATCATGCAAAGCTTTTCTATCAAACTGCCATGGACGACCAAGTAGGATATGGCTAGCATGCATAGGTACAACATCACAACAAACTTCATCTTTGTATCTCCCAATTGCAAAAGAAAATAGAACCTACTTTGTTACCGTCACCTGATGCGGAACCCATGGATCAAATATTACATCTAGAACCCCACATACACATCTAGCATTGAATCTTAGAATTCAAAAACAAATCCTTCCTACCAAACCCACAACTAACCTGCAATTGAGAACTTGGGTGATTAGGATGAAGAAATGAATTGATTTAAATACCACAAGGCAGACTTGATAAGTTAGAACCAATTCTTCATGCAACAAGAATAAGAAGAAAACCTCTCAAACTTGAAAACACGTCAATTACATTCAGCATAAACTCAAAATTTGTAGTCACCCTCTTAAGTTCTTTTTCCCATTCCTATATAGTTGGAAAAGAAGAACTAATGGCTTAAAAGTGTAGGTTTACATGTATCTAGTCACAATAGCTTTAATTGTTCAACCACATCAATAATATACTCTAAATTACTGCCCATAATTCTGACAACATTGATGGGCAGATTCTACATGCATTTTGGTGTTGGTTCACATGTGTCTAGTCACACTAGCACTAAACCACATCAATATTATATTCCAAATTTGTGCTAATGCCCATCACCATACTTATAGGTAGATTCTTCATACTTCTTGGTGAGTTTCTGACTTCCTCTTCATGATCCATCATATTTAGTACAAGTTGGTCTCCCTCTTCATTAATCCACCTTTGAATGAAGTGTTGAAACACATGCTAGAGTTTCTTTGATTGTGATCTTGTGATTGGTCCACTTGGCATAATGATATCATCAACATATTTACTGCCTTGTGTAGATTCAACACTTCATCAATTTTGAATAACAAGGTCTTTGGGGAAGTAGTTCGTTTGCATGGCATTCATAAAACAATTATAAGTGATAGAGATGTGAAGTTCTTAAGTTATTTTTGGCGTGTTTTGTGGAATAAGTTAGGTACTAAATTGTTGTTCTCTACAACTTGTCATCCACAAACTGATGGACAAACAGAAGTGGTAAATAGGACTTTAGGATCTTTGATACATACTATTATGGGGCAAGAATTTGAAAACTTGGGAAGATTGTTTACCATTAGTGGAGTTTGCATATAATAGAAGCATACATTCTTCTACAGGTTATTCACCATTTGAAATTATTTATGGTTTTAATCCGCTTACACCACTTGATATATTTCCTTTGCATTAAATGAAATAACTAACTTAGATGGTGAAAAGAAAGCGGAGTTGGTTAAGAAGATACATGAGAAGGCACGAGCTCATCTTGAGAAGAAATATGAATCATTTGCCCATAATGCAAATAGAAGAAGGAAACATGTGATTTTCCAACCTGGTGATTGGGTATGGGTTCATATGAGGAAGGAAAGATTTCCTAGACAAAGGAAATCCAAGTTGGATGAAAGGGGAAATGGCCCATTCCAAGTTTTAGAATGAATCAGTGACAATGCCTACAAAATCGGTCTAACAGGTGAGTATAATGTTTATGTAACTTTCAATGTTAGTGATCTTTCTCCTTTTGATGTAGGTTCAGATTTGAGGACAAATCTTTTTGAGCAAGGAGGGAATGATGAGGAAACTATAAGCAAGCTTGATGAATCTACACAAGACAGCAAATATGTTGATGATATCATCATGCCAAGTGGACCAATCACAAGATCACAATCAAAGAAACTCCAGGATGTGTTCCAACAACTTATTCAAAGGTGGATTAATGAAGAGGGAGACCAACTTGTGCTGAATATGATGGATCATGAAGAGGAAGTCAGAAACTCACCAAGAAGCATGACGAATCTGCCCATAAGTATGGTGATGGGCATTAGCATGAATTTGGAATATAATATTGATGTGGTTTAGTGCTAATGTGATTTTTTTTTTGAAATGTAGTGCTAATGTGATTAGACACATGTGAACCAACACTAAAATACATGTAGAATCTGCCCATCAATGTTGTCAGAATTATGGGCAGTAATTTAGACTATATTATTGATGTGGATGAATAATTAATGCTATTGTGACTAGATACATGTAAACCTAGACTTTTAAGCCATTAGTTCTTCTTTTCCAACTATATAGGGAGGGGAAAAAGAACTCAAGGGCACTACTACGAATTTCCAGTTTATGCTGAATGTAATTGATGTGTTTTTAAGTTTGAGAGGTTTTCTTCTTATTCTTGTTGCATGAAGAATTGGTTCTAACTTATCAAGTCTGACTTGTGGCATTTAAATCAATTCATTTCTTCATCCCAATCACCCAAATTCTCAATTACAGGTTAGTTGTGGGTTTGGTAGGGAGGATTTGTTTTTGAGTTCTAAGATTCAATGCTAGATGTGTATGTGGGGTTCTAGATGTAATATTTGATGCATGGGTTCCGTATCAGGAGTTGTTTTTCCACCTTGATGGCAATATGTACCATCTCTTCTAACTCCACATAAGGCTGCAAATCAACTCAATCCGCTATGTCCTTGTTCAAACCAGCCAAGAAACGTGCCATAGTAGTCTCCATATCTTCATCTATATTAGCTCTAGTCATGATCATTTGCATCTCTTTGTAGTAGTCATCAACACTCCTGCTACCTTGTTTAAGAATCTGAAGTCTTTGCACAAGTTCTCTATGAAAATGTTTAAGCACAAATCTCTTTCTCATGATAGACTTAAGATCACGCCAAGTCTCAATTGGATACTCCAAATTCCTTCTTCTATTAGTCACCAATTGGTCCCACCAAGCTATAGCATAATCTGAAAATTGAGTAATAGCAAGCTTGACTTTCTTTTCTTCACTAAATTGATAGCAATCAAAGATAAGCTCAACCTGTTTTTCCCATTGAAAATAAGCCTCCGGATCTGATTTACCTCAAAAATTAAGAATTTTCAATTTAATGCTTCCCAAGTTCCTATCTACAAAGTCATCATCACCATGATTTCTACCATAGAATGTATTATCATACATCCTTCCTCTACCTCTACTAGCACCGTGACCTCCTCTACCTCCTCCTCTAGGTAGAACTCCTCCAACCAGAGTTGCATTATCATTCTCAAACTCGTATTCATCATCCAAATTATCAGGTTGAGGTATTTGATTTCTACCACCTCTTTGCCTCTCATTGCACTCCGGTGTGGCTCTTTCAACAGCTTGTAACATCAAATCCATACACTCTAATGTTTCTGTTATGTTCTCCATAGTGCGGTATAAATGTGTAAATTTAGCTTGTTGAGCATCACGCAATCTAGACGCATCAACTTGTACAGCTCCACTACATTCACCTTGGTCAGCCATTACTGCAATAAAAGAATAGAAAATAATAAAGAAAAAAAAAATAATATAAGGACCTCACAACACTCCCTTACGTGTTTATGCTCAAAAGATGGGGTTGGTCACTCGTGTTTCGCTCAATTTATTTATTTTGCTCACGGCTTTTCTCACCCCACTCTAGATAATTTCTTTTACTTTCTTAGGTGAATCACACTTTTAGAATAATTCAAATAGCCTGATTTGTGCAGAATTTCTAAATCAGAAATTTTCAAAACAAGTTTGAAGCAAATTGGCTAAAACAAGAAATTTAATATACTAGAAGCAAAAAAATATGATAACTCATTAAGAAGCAAATGACGTA
Organism: Garcia nutans; assembly: GCA_947685225.1. Lineage (NCBI taxonomy): Eukaryota > Viridiplantae > Streptophyta > Magnoliopsida > Malpighiales > Euphorbiaceae > Garcia > Garcia nutans. The sequence goes on from CANTUV010000005.1 coordinate 40,062,255, forward strand.
TGAAAAAAAAATGACAGATTTGATTAGGACAATTTAGAAGGTATTTTTTTTTGAAGAAATAGCCCAAAAGTTATTAATTAATGATTAATAACTATAATAATCACACAAAAAATGTAGGTCAAATTTAGAAGGTTATTTTTTTTTTGAAGAAACAGCCCCAAAAGTTATTAATTAATGATTAATAACTATAATAATCACATAATAAATGTAGTCAACTATAGTTCAAATCTGATTAGGAAGATCTAAGGCCATAATTCCAGATTTTTTTTTCTGTTTTTTTTTTCCAGATTTTTTTTTTCAGATTTGTATTTCTTTTTCTCTTCTAAATAGCAAGATTTTAATCTTCTTTTATTTATTTTTTTTGGACAAATTTTTTTTTATAACCACAAGCACTAAATCAGATGTGCAAGCTTTTTAATTGATGAAAAGAATTCAATTTAACCCAAGAAACAAAACTAGAATTCGAAGAGACAATAATAATTCAAATGATGGAAAAACAAAGGAAACACAAGAACAATAAGAGATAAACTTAGAAGAACAAAAGAAAACAAGAATTCAGAATCAAAAACACAAATTTGTTAAGGATAAAACCTGATCTAGAGCCAAACCATCTCTGATACCAAATGATATGGAACCTCCAAGAATAAGCCTGAGAACCCCTTTGATTATTATGGACTCCCCATAATATTAACTTAAAAATCCCAATAACAATTCAGTCTCAACCCCTAAGAAAGGCTAGAATTCAGATTGCTTAGAAAGTTGATCAAAGATCTAGAATAAAGAAAACTTGTTTCTAAATTCCAGATTCGAAACACTTCACAAGAAGATGATCAGTCCACTTGAATGTTTCTTAGCATGTATTCTACTCAAGAACACAAAGATATAAGCAAACAGCCTTTTGGTTATAATTCCTCAATCATCTGAATTGAAATTCGTTTTAGGCCTTTATATAGAGCCTTTACAAGACCTAAAAACTCATAAACTAAAATAGACAAACTCAACTTATGGGCCTTAACATAAACACGTTTGGACAGCCCATTATCAAAGTAATAAAACTAATAGGCTTTTTAAATTAACATGCTTTAAACAGCCCATTAAGATAAAAATACTAACACATTTTACTCAATTAAAAAAGGCTAAGATCTAAAAACAACTTAAGTAAATCCATTTTGAAGTTGGACTTGAATTAAGTTGTAATTAACTTTATTTGATCTTGTTTCCTAGCCTTGGATCCCTTGTAGCCCATTACAAGCTAAATTTACCAAATCTTGTAGATGACAAATTAACGCTTGCTGAATCTTCTTGGCTCGTGATCTAGTTATATGTCCTTGAGGTAGAATAATTGGATTGAAAATCTCCTCAATTTGATCCTTGCTTCTTTGGTCATGCTCATCCTCTTGGTGTGTAGGTTGTTCCATAACAGAAGTGGTTAATGCTCTTATGATAGAAAGACCTTTCAATGGTTTCAAGTGGCTAACATTTCTGAAGATGCGATAGCAGGCCCTAAAGTCTTGACCATGATGAAGCTGATGAACTACCTACCAGGAACCGGTCTTAGGAAAGGAAAAGTAGGTGTGACGGAGCTTTCAAATTTCAAAACTCAAGTATCTAGAAAGGGACAAGGCTATAAAGGAACAAATAGAGATGTTCTGTTAAAAGGAGAGAAGAAGATGGAATTCCCTCCACTTGAGAGGATATTGTTAAAGCTCCAAAATTAGGACCTCTACAAGGGAAGCCAAAGCCTATCATGTTCATGGGAAAAATAATTCTAGGTTTTGAGATCTTTGTTGATACTACTGAGCTTACTAAACAAGTGAAAAAGAAGATCATCTCACCAACTGACTAGAAAGTTAGCCAAGAGAAGAAGAAGGAAGTTGGCCCAGGAATCTAGAAGACTCTAGAGGAAATTGTTGCTTTCATCGAAGAACAATTTGAAAATCTTGTAATCTATTGTGAGATAAATATTGTGCAAATGATTGTTCCATTATTGATAGCATAATGTTTTGTGAGTCATGGTGATTTTAAAAAATATTTTATGTTATCAAAATATGTGCCACTAAGCTTGTGAGCTTAGCAAGATTGAATGTATAGCACAGATGATAGGTTTGTCGATCAAAGTGATCCAGATTATGTTTGAGGTCTAGAGTTGAGTTCTACCTTGCATACATGTATAATTTTTGTTATTATGCACTTTGGTTTTGTATATTTTAATCACATTATATGTATATGCAATAAGTGTTGGGAATGTTATGTATTATATATATGTAATTATGATGAGAAATTTTTTTAATTATGAAGTTTTTGAATGTAAATTAAAAAAGCAATAGTTTTGGGTGAAAATGAAAATATTGGGAGTGTAATTTTCTATTGCATGTTGTGTGTGTTGACTTGAGATTTTATGGAATTACAGACAAAACTGTAGTTAATTTTTCCCAATGATTTTCCTTTATAAATTAATCAGTTATGTTTTAATTAAATGTATACTTAGTTGCAAAGTATATAATTATATACTTATTATATTTTTGTTTTGAAAATTATTATTATTATTAATACTAAATATGAGGGTTTCTATAGTTAATTACTTAGCACTTTTGTATTATATATATGTATTTTCCATATACGGGATATATGCATTGTACGTATATAGGGTATAAAGGTGTTATAGAAATATTCCCAAGAGTAGAAGTATTCAGCTTAAGGAAACTGAAAAGGCTAAAAGGCTCGATCAATTGAGCAACCTCCTTTGGAAGCTCTAAGTTAGTTAAATTTCCCTGGATACCTTGAATCCTTAGATAAGCAGACTCTGCAGAGAGCCAAGTAAGTATAACAATAACATTATGCATCATTTTAATGTGTTTAAATATGCTAACTATGCTTTTCGAGCCAAAAGGCACAAGAAAGGGGTATTTCTATAATTTTATAGTTTATTGAGGGAACACATGCGAATTTTAATAAAAGGTATGTTGAAAGTCATGATGCACAAATAAAATATGATTTGTTATGCTAACTTGATCTTCCATGCCAAAAACGTGAGAAAGGGTATTTTCATAATTCTGTAGGTTTTTATCAAAATGCAATATTACGCTTAGATGACATAAATATAGGGCAAGTATGTAACTACAAGTAGTTAGGGGCAATTTAGTCAAGTCATAAAAAAATGCAAATTCCTAAAGTTCATGGGCCTAAGTGCAGTTTTCTAAAATCTGGGGTAAAGCTATAATTATCAAAAGTAAGGAAGAAGCATAAATATCTCAAGTGAACTAGTAACCGAGGTGTGTTGCTCTCGATCTACTAATAGGGTGTTCCACTCAGCTTGCCTTGAGCATCTTGAAGAGGAGGCCTCTTGAGTTGAGAGAGTTTGGAGTTGAGAGAAGATTAGAGAGAGAAAGAAAATTTAGCAAATGATGAAGAATGAAAAAAAGTGAAAGTCATGATGTGCAAATAAAATATGATTTGTTATGCTAACTTGACCTTCCGTGCCAAAAATGTGAGAAAGGGGTATTTTCATAATTTTGTAGGTTTTTATCAAAATGCAATATTTCGCTTAGATGACATAAATATAGAGCAAGTATGCAACTACAAGAAGTTGGGGGCAATTTAGTCAAGGCATGAAAAAATGCAAATTCTTAAAGTTCATGAGCCTAAGTGCAGTTTCCTAAAATATGAGGCAAAGCTATAATTATCAAAAGTAAGGAAGAAGCATAAATATCTCAAGTGAACTAGTAACCAAGGTGTGCTGCTCTCGATCTACTAATAGGGTGTTCCACTCGGCTTGCCTTGAAATCATGAAGAGGAGGCCATCTTCAGTTGAGAGAGTTTAGAGTAGAGAGAAGATTAGAGAGAGAAAGAAAATTTAGCAAATGATGAAGAATGAAAAAAATGAAGGTAGTCACCCCTTTATGGTTGGGTTTGGACTTCAAATGGGCACTCTAGGACCATTTCAACTCAGATTTTCAAACATCTGAAGCATCACAACAGTAATTGCACCCTTTACAATATAGTATAGCCAAAATTATAGAAATAGACTAACACTATGGACAGTAACAGAAATGGATAGCAATTGTCGAAATTAAGCAAAAGGTAAAGCAGTCGACTCTAACCCAAGTGGAACACCCTATTACGGTTGATTTTTCTTTTGATTAAAAATTATAAAAATATCTCCTAGTCTTAGCAAATAGAATTTTAATCCACAGTTCACTTCCATCATTCCAGTTGTAAATCCTTAATTTTGGCTCCAATTTGACATGAGTTCTAAACTCATATAGAATTGGCTTCCACTTCGACATGAATCCTTGTTCATGTCAAAGTTGGCCCAAAGAATTTAAGTCCTAATATAACTAAAAGGCTCAGACTATTTAGCATTGGTGATGAGGAAACTATAAGCAAGCTTGATGAATCTACACAAGGCAGCAAATATGTTGATGATATCATTATGCCAAGTGGACTAATCACAAGATCACAATCAAAGAAACTCCAGCATGTGTTCCAACACTTCATTCAAAGGTGGATTAATGAAGAGGGAGACCAACTTGTATTGAATATGAGAGATCACAAAGAGGAAGTCAGAAACTCACCAAGAAGCATGAAAAATCTGCCCATAAGTATGGTGATTGGCATTAGCACGAATTTGGAATATAATATTGATGTGGTTTAGTGCTAGTGTGACTAGACACATGTGAACCAACACTAAAATGCATGTAGAATCTGCCCATCAATGTTGTCAGAATTATGGGCAGTAATTTAGAGTATATTATTGATGTGGATGAACAATTAAAGCTATTGTGACTAGATACATGTAAACCTAGACTTTTAAACCATTAGTTCTTCTTTTTCAACTATATAGGGATGGGAAAAAGAACTTAAGAGGGTGACTACGAATTTCGAGTTTATGCTGAATGTAATTGACGTGTTTTCAAGTTTGAGAGGTTTTCTTCATATTCTTGTTGCATGAAGAATTGGTTCTAACTTATCAAGTCTGACTTGTGGCGTTTAAATCAATTCATTTCTTTATCCCAATCACCCAAGTTCTCAATTACAGGTTAGTTGTGGGTTTGGTAGGGAAGATTTGTTTTTGAGTTCTAAGATTCTCTGCTAGATGTGTAAGTGGGGTTCTAGATGTAATATTTGATCCATGGGTTCCACATCATTTGGTATCAGAGCTTTGGCTTGAAGATAAATCTCTAGGTATCTTTTATGTTTTAATTATCCAAAAGAAAAAAGAAAAAAAAGAACCAAATTCAGTTTCTTTGTCTCTTCATTTTCTGTTCTTGTTGCACCTTGTTCTTGTTCTTCAAATCTGTGAATTTTTGTTTATCTTTTCAATTTCTATCCTTGTTTACTGAAAGTTTCAAAAAAAAAAAGGAAAAAGATCAAAAGAAAAACAAACAAAAAAGAATCAGATTCAATTTCCTCAACATAAAAAAAAATTTGTACCTGTTTCTATCCAATATTTTTCTACACAAGTGTTTGAGATTTTTTGTATATTTATACCATTAACAGCTTGTTACCTTATTATATTTGATCAAATTACATCAGCTCCTCATTATGCATCCATTTAGCATTTAAAATCTGATATTTAGAGCATAGCTTGAATTGAGAATAGATTTAGGTTGCATATTCAGATTACTCATTGGAGTGATTTGAATTTTATTTTTCAATATCCAAAATTGTTTTCTTTGTATTCTTAGTTTCATTCTTTCATATACCTCTTGTTTCTTGTTTGCATTAAGTAGCTAATTCTCAATCATAGTTACTTTAGTTTGATACAAATACTTTTTGCTTATTGTGTTAACTTTTAGTTCTTGTTGTTTAAATTAAATTGCTTTTAGAATTGCTGAATTCATTTTGTTCATTAGGTTCCTTATAGAGTCTTTAAAACAAAACTTATTTTACTTGATTTAAGTGGATTTAGTTCTGAAATTCAAATTGATAAAAGAAGAATTGAGAGGTGACAAGGACCAAGTTTTGAGTGAAATACAAGAGGAGTGACAATCTGATCTTGAGTGAAATACGTAAGGGAGTTTGGTGAGAAAATTTTTCTTTGCTAACATTTTCTTGCAGGTTCTTATACCATGTCAAATTCTAGAGGTGAAAAATATGATATGACCATGAATGGCATAGCCTTCATGTTAGAGGCAATGCAAAGGAAATTTGAAAGGTTTGATTTGGTCATAAACAACATGAGAGGTGATGTAGACAACTTAATGCAAAGACAGCAAAATAATACTAATTAAAGGGGGGAGATTAGAGGGAGAGGAAATATGATGAATGATGATGAGGTAGAAAGGGAAAATGATGAAGAAAGTGAGGGATCAATAGCCCAAAGAAGACCTGAAAGAAGGGACAGCAACATATCTTCAATAATATATGAAGATACCGTCATTCAAGGGGAGAAATGATGCTGAAGCTTACCTTGAATGGGAAAAAAAGTTGAGTTGGTGTTTGATTGTCATAATTATAGTGAAATGAAGAAAGTTAAAATTGCAGCAGTTGAATTCACAGATTATGTACTAATTTGGTGGGATCAATTGATGATTTCCAAGAGAAGAAATGGAGAAAGACCATCACTACTTGGGCTGAAATGAAAACTTTGATGAGAAAGAGATTTGTACCATCTTACTACTATCGAGAGTTTCACCAAAGATTGTAGTGGTTAACTCAAGGGTCCATGTCAGTGGAGGATTACATAAAGAGATGGAGATGATCATGAGTAGAACTAATAAAGAGGAGGATCCAGAAATCACTATGGCTCAATTTTTGAGTGGACTGAATAGGGAGATTGCTAACATAATTGAATTACATCATTATGTGGAGCTTGAAGATATGGTACACATGGCCATGAAAGTGGAGAAGCAACTGAAACTCAAGGGAGCAGCAAAGGGATTTTCTAATTCCAGCTCCAGTTTCACTTCAAAATGGCCAAAGAAAGATGATAATCCTAAAGGGAAGGAGGCTTCTTGGAAAGGAAAGGAAAAATAAGTTCCAGCTGACCCTAAAGGTAACTCTAAAACATCTAACTCTAATCAAAAGCATAGTACCATTAAATGCTTTAGGTGTTTAGGAGTAGGACATATAGCATCTCAATGTCCAAATAAGAAAATCATGTTGATATGAGATAATGGTGAAATTGATAGTGCTGGTGAACATGAAAGTGATGATGATAATGATAGCATGCCACCATTAGAGGAAATTGAACATATCATTGAATATCCTGCCCATGGTGAATCTTTGGTTATTAGAAGAGCTTTAAACATGCAAATTAAAGATGAAGAAAGTAATCAAAGAGAGAACATTTTTCATACTCGTTGCATTGTGAATGGAAAAGTGTGCAGCATGATCATTGATGGGGGTAGTTGTGCAAATGTTGTTAGTACTGATTTTGTAGATAAATTAGGGTTACCATGCACAAAACATCCTAGCCTCTACAAGCTGCAATGGTTGAATGATTGTGGAGAGGTGGGCATAGGTGCTGTTTTGATGCAAGAAGGGAAACCAATTGCATATTTTAGTGAGAAGATTCATGACGCACAATTAAATTATTCCACTTATGACAAGGAACTGTATGCTTTGATAAGAGCTTTACAAGTGTGGCAACATTACTTATTGCCTAAAGAGTTTGTTATTCATACAGATCATGAATCATTAAAGCATCTAAAGGGGCAAACCAAGCTGAACCGAAGACATGGAAAGTGGATAGAGTTCATTGAGCCATTTCCATATGTGATAAAGTATAAATGTGGCAAAGACAATGTAGTAGCAGATGCACTTTCAAGAAGGTATTCCTTAATCTCAACTCTTAGTTCTATGTTATTAGGCTTTGAGCAAATTAAGGATATGTATGCCAATGATGTTGACTTTGCAAATGTTTATAAAGCATGTGAGCATTCTACATTTCAGAAGTTTTATAGGCATAATGGGTATTTGTTTAAGGATGGAAGATTATGCATGCCTAGTTGCTCATTAAGGGAATTGCTTGTGCATGAGGCATATAGTGGAGGACTCATGGGACATTTTGGGGTATTTAATACTTAGACATTCTGCATGAACATTTCTATTGGCCAAACATGAGAAAGGATGTTGAAAAAATTTGTGCCAAGTGTATTGCATGTAAACAAGCAAAATCTAAGTATTTACCTCATGGCCTGTATACTTATTTACCTATTCCTAATGCACCTTGGATTGACATATCTATGAACTTTGTTTTGGGGCTGCCTAGGACTAGAAAAGGGAAAGATAGCATATTTGTTATTGTTGATAGATTCAGCAAAATGGTTCATTTCATTGCATGTCACAAAACTGATGATGCAACAAATATTGGTAATTTGTTCTTTGGGGAAGTATTCGTTTGCATGATATTCCTAAAACAATTGTAAGTGATAGAGATGTCAAGTTCTTAAGTCATTTTTGGCGTCTTTTGTGGAATAAGTTAGGTATTAAATTGTTGTTCTCTACAACTTGTCATCCACAAACTGATGGACAAACAGAAGTGGTAAATAGGACTTTAGGATCTTTGTTACTTGCTGTTGTGGGTAAGAATTTTAAAACTTGGGAAGATTGTTTGCCATTAGTGGAGTTTGCATATAATAGAAGCATACATTCTTCTGCAGGTTATTACCATTTGAAATTGTTTATGGTTTCAATCCGCTTATACCAATTGATCTTTTTCCTTTGCCATTAAATGAAATAACTAACTTAGATGGTGAAAAGAAAGCGGAGTTGGTTAAGAAGATACATGAGAAGGCACGAACTCATCTTAAGAAGAAATATGAATCATTTGCCCATAATGCAAATAGAAGAAGGAAACATGTGATTTTTCAACCTGGTGATTGGGTATGGGTTCATATGAGGAAGGAAAGATTTCCTAAACAAAGAAAATGCAAGTTGGATGCAAGGGGAGATGGCCCATTCCAAGTTTTAGAACGATTCAATGATAGTGCCTACAAAATTGATCTACCAGGTGAGTATAATGTTTCTGCAACTTTCAATGTTAGTGATCTGATGCAAGAAAGGATCCCTTGAAGCTAGCAAGTGGACCAATCACTAGGAGCAAGGCAAAGAGATATCAAGCTGGTATGACTTTGCATATTCAAGAAGAGATTTCCAAAGAGCTTCAAGAATTATCATTCAAGAAGAAGGAGATAGAGCTTGAAGAAGGCACACCAAAGCTGATTATGATGCTTAGTGTGGAAGCTAAAAGCTAGCTAAAGAAAGGTCCAATGTGCAAGAAAGGTCCATGGGGGGTTCATATAAAGCCTTGGGAAGTAATTTAAGGCCCATGGACAGCCCAAAATAGTGTGGGGCATTTCTTATGTTGAAGGGATTAGTTTGGTTATTTCCATACTTTATATTTTCCTTAGTGGATTAGGATTTTGTTTCCATACTTAATGTTTTCCTTATGCAATTAGGAATGTTTTAGTCTTAATTTTTCATATGCAATTAGGAATTTTGTAACCCTTATTTAAGGGCACTATTAGGCCGAATTTCAGACAACAACAATTAATAAAAATTTTAGAATTCTTCTACAAGTTCTTCTTGTGAATTTTTGTGTGAGAGATTAGAGTGGATTCTTTAATTCTTTCTTTGCATCAAGAATTAGGTTTACTTATCAACAAGAGTTGTGGCGTTTTCCTTCTTCTTACCAACTAAATCCTTCAATCATAGTGAGTTCGCGTCTCTTTATAGGCGTTGGGTTCCTTAGGAGGTGATTATCAAGTTTCAAGGAGTTCTCTACCATTGTTATACGTTGGGTTTGCTGCCATCGTTGCTAAGGGTCCGCATCATTTGGTATCAGAGCCTTGCTACAAGGTAATTTTTTATCAACTTTGTCTTTCTAGGGTTTGTTAATTTAGGTCTTTTAAATTTCTGCGTTTTAGGGTTCTTAGAGAGTCTAGTCTTTAATTTTTAAAAAAAGAGTCATATATCAATTCTGATCAAGGCCGAATTGAAGGAGGGTATTCCTAGGGTGAAAACGAAACCTAGGAAAGGATTCTTGGAGAATTTTGAAACCAAGAATTAGGGTTCTTGAAAGAAAGCAAAAGCTAGAGTTTGTGTTCAAGTTTGATTTCGATTTGGTCTTGAGTGAATATGGGGTTGCGAATTAAGTCCAGATTTCGAAAAGTCCTTGGGAGTAAATTAAGTCCTGAATCAAGGGGATTGTGAGAGGAAGCAAAAAAAAAAATTTTGTTTGATATTCTTGCTATTTGGGTGCTAAGGATCAGATCTAGGTGGGTGAGAAGTAATAAAATTTTTGGGCGAAAAATTTCACCTTTTGAGGGGCTTTTGGAATTCGAAAATCAGGCCTTAATATTCATGTTATTTGAGTGTTATAGGTGGGAATTAGAGTCTAGAAGCTAGCGTTTTGGGTAGAATTGATTAGGTCCATAAAGCAGCTTGCCAAGTGTGGGTTGTTTTTGATTCATCATATCCAAATTTGTCTTGTTTATTGTCTTCATTGTTTCTAATTTCTTTATCTAGCTTTTAATTTCATTACATTGCTAAGTATCATTTGCTTGTGTCGATACTTGGTTTTATATCATGTAGTGCAAATTACTTTGCATTGCCTCCGGATACTTGTCTTGTTTTCTATCTAGTTCTAGGATTTAGGTTCTAGTTTCTTGAACGACTTGACAATTGTTGGTTGGTGAGCTTGGTTCTGAAGTGCAATCAAGGAAGACAAGAAAAGTGAGGTAATTCTAAACACTTGAGTGAATTTCGATTATTACTAATCTTGTTTCTTTGAGTTTGTTTGTTTGTTAACATGGCTGGAAAAGGAGAAGAGACTAGCAAAGAAGGAGCTATGGCCGAAAGCTTGGCTAGGCTTAATGAGACTTTGGCAGCAATGCTTGGTTGAATGGAGATGATGGACACTAGATTTCAAGAGAATGCAGCACGACAAGCACAACAAATTCAGCAAGTGCAACAAGGGCAGCCAGCCGCACATCCAAATCCCATAATGCGAGCTAGAAGAGTGCTTAGGAGAGAAGGGCAAGGAAATCTTGAAGCCCTAGAAGCAGCCGAAAGGGTAGAAGATGAAGATGAAGGTGGAAATCAACCTACCACTGATGGTGACCTTACTTCCATCAAGATGAAGATTCCTTCCTTTGAAGGGAAGAACAATGCAGAAGAGTTCATAGAATGGGAGAGGAAAGTTGAGCAGATTTTTGAATGCCATAACTACACCGAAGAGAAGAAATCAGTTTTGGCAGCCGTAGAGTTCAAGGGGTATGCTACCTTTTGGTGGGATCAATTGAAAGCTAATAGAAGAGGGAAAGGTATGAGGCCTATTCCTGAATGGTCAACCTTGAAAGAACTAATGAGGAGCCGATTTGTACCATCTCACTACATTCGGGATTTGTACAATCGACTAGCAAGACTAGTTCAAGGTGGAAGAAATGTGGAAGAGTACGACAAAGAGATGGAGATGATCATGGCTAGGGCAAATATTGATGAAGATGAAGACAAGAAGATGTCACGATTTCTTGGGGGATTGAATTTGAACATAGCCAATGAATTGGAGATGTATGAATTCAACACAATGGAAGAGTTAGTTCAAAAGGCCATGAAGATAGAGAGAAGATTGAAGAATAAAGCTATTTCGAAAACTGGCTACTCTAAAGCTAGTGGAAAATTTTCAAACTTCAAGGGTTCAAGTTCGAGTGGAGGATAAAGGGGATTACAAGGGTTCTTTCCAAAAGACTTCTTCCTACAATCCTAATTTCAAGAAGCCGAATGATGGGGATGCAAAAACAGCCAAGGAAACACCTTCTAGACCTACTCAAAGTAGGGAAATTAAACGCTACAAGTGTTTGGGAAGTGGACACATTGCTTCTCAATGTCCGAATAAGAGGGTGATGATTGCTACCCATGAAGGGGAAATTGAATCAGAATCTGAACATGAAGAAGAAGAGGAGGCCGAATGTGGTGATAGGGCCGAATATGATGAAGAGGCTTGGGAGAATCAAGTCTTGAATGCTGAACATGGAGAGATGCTTGTTACTAGAAGAGCCTTGAATATTCAAGTCAAGGAAGAAGGCTTGGATCAAAGGGAGAATCTTTTCCACTCTAAGTGCTTGGTCAACGGTAAGGTTTGTACACTTATCATTGATGGTGGAAGTTGTACCAATGCTGCTAGTACTACAATGGTGGATAAATTGGGGTTAGCTTGTTTTAAACATCCCAATCCTTACAAGTTGCAATGGTTCAATGACGCTGGGGAAGTAAAAGTGTTGAAGCAAGTCAAGGTACCATTCTCCATTGGGTGGTATAAAGATGAGGTTTTGTGTGATGTAGTGCCAATGCAAGCTGGACATTTTCTATTAGGAAGACCATGGCAGCATGATAGAAGGGCACAACATGATAGCTTTTCTAATAAGTATACCTTTACTTATGAAGGAATGAAGGTTGTTCTAGCACCATTATCACCTCAAGAGGTGTATGAAGATCAAAAGAGGATGCTAGAGAGGGAGAAAAAAGTTTCGGCCAACATGAACCAAGGGGGGTTCAAATTCGGCCAATGATGTTTCTTCAACACCCAAGGGTAATTCTAAGGGTAGGGAGAGAGAAAATAATAAAGTGAGTGAGTGCAGAAAGGGAAAAGAGGCCGAGAGTCAAAAGAAAGTAAGAAAACAAATAAATGGCCCATTGGTGAGAGAAAATAAGCAAGGAGAAAAAGCAAAACATACTTTTTATGCAAGAGCAAGAGAGATAGATGTAGGGCAGCATGTACTCATTATTATGTATAAAGAATTGTTACTTGTTGACAGTGAAGAATCTCTTGATTCTTTACCTTCTAGTTTTGTGTCTTTGTTGCAGGATTTTAAGGATGTGATACGAAACCTCCAAGAATAAGCCTGAGAACCCCTTGATTTCGAACCCCCACAGCATTAACTTGAAAACCCCTAGTCGAATTTGGCATAACCTCCAAGGATTAGGTTAGATTTCAGATTACCTTGAATTGATCACAGTCCTAAGATTTTGAAACAAATTAGTTCCTAAACCCCAGAATCGAAACACTCCACAAGAAAGTTGATCAAACTACTTGAATGTTTCTAAGCATGCATTCTACTCAAGAACACAAAGATAAAAGGAAATTCGGCTTTTAGGTTAATAATTTGTCAAAACTAAAATTGATGTCTTACAACCCTAAATGAGATATAAATAGCTAAACCCTAATTAGAGTTATTAAGTAGCGTTTGGCTTTCTAATCAAATTTTAAGAAATAATAAAGTAAACAAAGTCCTAATTTAATACAAAATAAACAGGGCCCTTACTTTTTAAATAAGCATAACTAGTGGGCCTTAATACATATTAGTTACAAGCCTCATTCGTGAATTACAACTTGTAGCAAGTTGTAATTGACTTCCTTTGGTCTTGTCTCCAAGCTTGTAATTCCTTGCAAACCATAGTTAGCCAAATTCACCAAATCTTGCAAATGGCAAATTAGTGCTTGCTGAATCTTTTTGGCTCGCGATTTAGTTATAGGACCTTGTGGCAGAATAATTGGATTGATGATCTCCTCAACTTGTTCCTCACGTCCTAACTCTTGCTCATCCTTGCGGTGTGTTGGTTGTTCCATAACATTTCCCCTCTCCTCAAAAGGATTCGTCCTCGAATCTAAAGCATCACCTACATCAAAAGGACTTAAATCAGCACACATTAAACGAAGCACTTACATTATACTCACCTGACAAATCCACTTTATATGCATTGTCATTAATCCTTTCAAGTATCTGAAAAGGACCATCTCCTCGTGGGTTTAACTTGGACTTTCTTTGGTGTGGAAACCGTTCTTTGCGAAAATGAACCCAAACCCAATCACCAGGATGAAAAATCATTGGCTTCCTTCCTTTATTCACTCGACAAGCTACTTTAGCATTTTGCCTTTCAATCATTTCCTTAACCTGTTAATGTAACCACTTCACAAAATCTGCCTTTGAGCTAGCATCAACACTCACAAAATCATTAGATGGCAATGGCAAAATATCCAAAGGCATAAGCGGATTAAAACCATAAACAATTTCAAATGGAGAACAATTAGTAGTGCCATGAACAGCCCTATTATAAGCAAACTCCACAAATGGTAAACAATCCTCCCACATCCTGATATTCTTTTCTATCACTGCCCTAAGCAAAGTAATCAATGTTCGATTCACAACCTCAGTTTGACCATCGGTTTGAGGATGGCAAGTAGTAGAAAACAACAACTTAGTCCCCAATTTTCCCCATAAAACACGCCAGAAATGACTCAAAAACTTAACATCTCTATCACTAACAATGCTTTTGGGTATGCCATGCAAACGAACAACCTCTTTAAAGAACAAATCAGCAATCAATTTAGCATCATCGGTTTTATGACATGGTATAAAATGAGCCATTTTACTAAATCTATCAACCACAACAAATATACTATCATGACCTCTCCTAGTTTTAGGTAATCCAAGCACAAAATCCATAGACAAATCAGTCCAAGGTCCATTAGGAACAGGTAATGGTGTGTACAAACCATGCGGTTTCATCCTAGACTTAGCTTCTCTACATGTTATGCAATGCTCACAAACTTTATGCACATCATGTTTCATACCAGGCCAATAAAAATGTTCTATCAACGCATCATAGGTCTTACTTACCCCAAAATGACCCATCAAACCTCCTCCATGTGCTTCCTTAACTAACAACTCTCTCATGGAACACTTAGGAATACACAATCTATTTCTCTTAAACAAGAAACCATCAAACAAATGAAAGTCTTTTGAAATAGCCACATCTCCACATGAATTATATATGTCACAAAAATCCACATCACTAACATATAATTCCGTAATATGCTCAAAACCCAATAATCTAGCAGTAAGAGAATTAAGTAAAACATACCTTCGCGACAACGCATCAGCCACTACATTCTCTTTACCTCGCTTGTATTTAATCACATATGGAAATGTTTCTATAAATTCCACCCATTTGGCATGCCTACGATTCAGCTTATCTTGACCTTTTGATACGGAACCTCCAAGAATAAGCCTGAGAACCCCTTGATTTCGAACCCCCACAGCATTAACTTGAAAACCCCTAGTCGAATTCGGTACAACCCCCAAGGATTAGGTTAGATTTCAGATTACCTTGAATTGATCAAAGATCCAAGATTTCGAAACAAGTCAGTTCCTAAATCTCAGATTCGAAACACTCCACAAGAAAGTTGATCAAACTACTTGAATGTTTCTGAAGCATGTATTCAAACAAGAACACAAAGATAAAGCAATTCGGCTTTAGGTTAATAAATTCGTCCAAACTTCAAAACTCATGTCTTACAACCCTAAATGAGATATAAATAGCTAAACCCTAATTAGGGTTATTAAGTAGCGTTTGGCTTTCTAATCAAATTTTAAGAAATAATAAAGTAATCAAAGTCCTAATTTAATACCAAACAAACAGGGCCCTTACTTTTTAAATGAGCATAACTAGTGGGCCTTAATACATATTAAAATAACAAGTTCAGCTAATTATTTAACTATAAATAAGCCCAACTAGTGACTTGAGCCAAATATGCTCCAATTTGCATCCTTGATCAGCCATATCGTGCACCTTCAGCTCCTCTTCAACAAAATGTTGCATGTAGCCTTGTGACGTCTCTATCATTCCCCCTTTGTTGGAGAAAACTCGTCCTCGAGTTTTAAAATGCTGAAGTAGTAAAGAAAAGCAACTTTGTAATTTCACTCCAATTACTTGTGGCATGTCATTAATTTGAAGAACCTGAAATTTTATTTCATAAACATCAAAATCATTGTTAGGCAAAATAAATTCCATGTTTGCAACAGACAGGCAATCATGAATGGTGGGAGTAGAAAGTTTTATTTTTCTTGCTTCTTCTTTTAGTTGTACTTCTAACCCTAGCATATCAATTTCTTCCTTCAATATTTCTTCAAAAGTTTCCAACTTTGGAATGTCTTGTTGAAAAGTAGCAGCTTCTTTTGATTCTAGTGATGAATCTTCACCAATAATCTCTAAAGTATGATCTTCAATATCACCCTGAAAAGAAGTATCACCATAAACAGCCTCGGATGACATTAACAAATCACTACCATCAACAATCTCTTCTGCATAAATTAGTTCTTCTTCATTGCTATCTTCAACCTTCAAATTCTCCCTTTCTTTGTAGTAATCATCAACACTTTTACTTCCTTCCTTGATAGCCTGAAGTCTCTGCATGATACTCCTATAGAAATGTTCAGGTACAAATCTCTTCCTCGTGACTGATTTAAGATCAGCCCAAGTCTCAATAGGATACTCCAAATTCCTTCTTCTACTAGTCACTAACTGATCCCACCAAGCTATAGCATAATCTGTAAATTGAGTAACAATAAGCTTGACCTTCTTTTCCTCAGTACATCGATGGCAATCAAATATGAGGTCAACCTGCTTCTCCCATTGCAAATAAGCTTCTGGATCTGATTTACCACGAAAATTAGGAATTTTCAGCTTGATGCTTCCCAAGCTCCTATCAACGACTTCATCATCACCATGATTTCTACCATAGAAAGGATTATTATTCATCCTTCCTCTACCTCTACCAGCACCACGGCCTCCTCTACCTCCACCTCTATGTAGAGCTCCTCCAACCGGACTTGCATTATCCTCCTCAAGCTCATTTTCATCTTCCAAATATTCAGGCTGTTGCATTCGATTTCTGCCACCTCTTTGCCTCTCAATGCGCTCCGGTGTGGCTCTTTCAACACTCTGCAACCTCAAATCCATGAGCTTCAATGTTTCTGTTATGTTCTCCATAGTGCGGTATAAACGTGTAAATTCAGCTTGCTGCGCCTCACGCAATCGAGCTGGATCAATCTGAACACCCTTGTCACTGTCATCTTGGCCAGACATTTTCCCTGCAATAAAAGGTTAGCACAAAACAAATAAAAGGCCTCACAACACTCCCTCACGTGTTTACACTCAATAGATGAAGGTTGGTCTCTCGTGTTTCACTCAATATATGAAATCACTCACGGTTCAGCTCACACCTCTCAAGCTAATATCTTTTACGTTCTTAGGTGAATCACACTTTATGAAACAAACTCAAATAGCCTTCCGTGTGTAGTATCCCAAAATCTGAAATTTCGTGAGAAAAAATTCAGTTACGTCTAACCCACCTAGATTCGACCCTTAGCACCTAAATAACAAGGAAAACGAAAAATTTTTCTTGAAGTGATTTTATACTCTTTTTTTTTTTTGCTCCCTCTCACTATCTCAAGATGGGCAGCCCTAATTCACACACCACACAAAACTTTTTTTCCAATCAGGTAACAAGAACAAGATCAATTTAGAGGACTTCCTTTTGAAACTCAAAATTGGAACAGAATAAATAATCAAGACTTCCTTTAGACCAATTCAGCTTTCCTTTTGAAACTTGTTTGAAACACTTTCTTGGAAATTCGAAACAGAATCAGAATGATTAACAAGAATAAGATCCGGATTTAGAACACTTTCGAATCAACAAATTTTGAATCAACAATCAAGAACACAATTTTGAATTTGAACAAAGCAACCTAAATGCCCAATTCGGAAATCCACAATAGAACAAATCCAATTCGGAATAGATAGAACAAACCAATTCGGAACAAATCAACCAACCCAATTGCAGAATAAGAAAAATGACTTGGACTAAAAAGGCAAACTGAATTCGAAATTGAAATAAGACTCCAAACACAAAACGAAAACTAAATTAGAAACCTAACGGAATTTTTTTTTTAAATTTTCAACTTTGAAAGAAAAACGAAAACGATTCAAGGATCAATAACAAAGAAACAAAACGAAACTAACAAGAGAAGAAACGAAAACAAAAATAACCCACAAAGGAAACAAAAATGCAAATAGCAGGTGAAGAAAACGAAAACGAAAATAACCCATAAAGAAAACAATTCAGAGGAACAAGGAAAACAAGAGAACGAATTGAACAATTGAAACAAAGCAACAAAAACGCAAATAACAAAAGAAGGAACGAAAACGAATTGATAGGGATAAAACCTGATCTAGAGCGTTGGCTCTGATACCAAATGATACAGAACCTCCAAGAATAAGCCTGAGAACCCCTTGATTTCGAACCCCCACAGCATTAACTTGAAAACCCCTAGTCGAATTCGGTACAACCCCCAAGGATTAGGTTAGATTTCAGATTACCTTGAATTGATCAAAAATCCAAGATTTTGAAACAAGTCAGTTCCTAAATCCCAGATTCGAAACACTCCACAAGAAAGTTGATCAAACTACTTGAATGTTTCTGAAGCATGTATTCAAACAAGAACACAAAGATAAAGCAATTCGGCTTTAGGTTAATAAATTCGTCCAAACTTCAAAACTCATGTCTTACAACCCTAAATGAGATATAAATAGCTAAACCCTAATTAGGGTTATTAAGTAGCGTTTGCTTTCTAATCAAATTTTAAGAAATAATAAAGTAATCAAAGTCCTAATTTAATACCAAACAAACAAGGCCCTTACTTTTTAAATGAGCATAACTAGTGGGCCTTAATACATATTAAAATAACAAGTTCAGCTAATTATTTAACTATAAATAAGCCCAACTAGTGACTTGAGCCAAATATGCTCCAATTTGCATCCTTGATCAGCCATATCGTGCACCTTCAGCTCCTCTTCAACAAAATGTTGCATGTAGCCTTGTGACGTCTCTATCACCTTTCAAATGCTTTAAACTTTCATGATCAGTATGTATCACAAACTCTTTTGACCACAAATAATGCTTCCATGTATGCAAAGCTCGAAACAATGCATATAACTCCTTATCATATGTCGGATACTTCAAAGCCGCTCCACTTAGATTTTCGCTAAAGTACATTAATGGCCTTTGATCCTGTATCAAAACAGCTCCAATTCCTATGCCACTTGCATCACATTCAATCTCAAAGATCTTATCAAAATTAGGCAAAGCAAACAAGGGTACATTACACAATTTATCCTTAAGTTCATTAAATGCATGTTCTTGTGCATCTCTCCAAACAAAACCGACATTTTTCTTAACTAACTCATTCAAAGGTGCTGCTATAGTACTGAAATTTCTAATGAATCTCCTATAGAAACCAGCAAGTCCATGAAAACTCCTCACCTCACTAGCATTCTTAGGTTTCGGCCAGTCCCTAATAGCCTTTACCTTTTCCTAATCAACCTCAATGCCTTGACTAGACACCACAAAACCAAGAAAATGAACCTTATCCATGCAAAAACTACACTTCTTAAGGTTAGCATACAACTTCTCACGCCTAAGAATGTCTAACACAAGACGCACATGTATGACATGATCATCCAAACACTTAGAGTAAACAAGAATATCATCAAAGTAAACAACAACAAATTTACCCAAGTGCTCAAGCAACACATGATTCATCAAATGCATGAATGTGCTAGGTGCATTAGTAAGACCAAACGGCATAACCAACCACTCATACAACCCATATTTAGTCTTAAATGCTGTTTTCCACTCATCACCCACACTCATTCGAATTTGATAATAACCAGATTTCAAATCAATTTTCGTGAACAAACAAGAACCATGTAACTCATCAAGCATATCATCTAGTCTAGGAATAGGATGATGCTACTTTACAGTGATTTTATTGATGGCTCTGCAATCCACGCACATCCTCTACGTCCCATCCTTCTTTGGCACAAGAATAACAGGAACCGAACAAGGACTCAAAACTTTCCCTCACGTATCCTTTAGCTAGCAATTCCTCCACTTGCTTTTGTATCTCCTTTGTCTCGAAAGGATTATCTCGATACGCTGGCCTATTGGGAATGGAAGCTCCCGAAATGAAATCAATTTGATGCTCTATGCCTCTGATTGGCGGCAATTCATCAGGCATTTCTTCGGGAAACAAATCCGCATATTCCTACAAAAGATCAACAAACACACTAGGCAAAGATTGGTTAAAAACAGTAGTATCTAAACGAGCCTCTTTGCACAAAAGCACAAACATAGGCTGATTGGTGTAAAAAGCATGTTTAACCTCACTTGTACTAGCTAACAAACTCACATTCTTCTCTCCTTCTCTATTTTTCTCAAACTGAATTTGTTTTGATTTTTCTTTTCTCTCTTTCTTTTCATTTGCAATCTAATTTTTTTCACTCATTTTTTTGTCACTCTCTCTTTCTTTCTTTTCAAAATCAAGTCTCATTCTTTCCATTTTACATTGATCTTCATACATTTCTTTTGAAGAGAGTGGGGTCAGAATTGTCTTTCGTCCATCCTTAGTGAATGAATACCGATTGAGGTATCCATCATGCATAGCTCGCCTATCATACTGCCATGGACGTCCAAGTAAAATCTCTCCAGCATGCATTGGCACCACATCACACAACACCTCATCATGATATTTACCAATGGAAAAAGAAATGTTAGATTGTCGATGTACCTTAACCTCTCCACATTCATTCAGCCACTAAAGTTTGTAAGGTCGTGGTGAGGTTTTGTAGGCAGTCCCAATCGATCAGCCAAGAGTGTACTTACCACATTGGTACAGCTTCCACCATCCACAATCACAATACAAGCCTTGCCTTGAACGTGACACCTTGTATGGAACAAGTTGTCTCGTTGTTCTTCATGGTTTTCCTCCTTCAATTGCATGTTAAGAGCACGCCTAGCAACCAGCAAGTCTCCCTTTATTGGTTCTTCAATGCTCCCATCACTACAACATTCCAAGTCTTGCTTTTCTCCATCTTCACTCTCATCGTCACCTTCTTCTTCATCAGTCACTATCTCTCCATTTCTTACGGTCATAACTCTCTTGTTTGGACATTCTTTGCTGATATGTCCCACACCTTGGCACTTCCAACACTTAATATCTCGATTTCGCAACTTAGGTTCTTCAACTTTGGATTTGTCTTTAGAACTTGTTTCAGCCTTTGCTTTCCCACTATCTTGACCAGCCCTGTTTCTTTCCTTATAATCACGCCTTCCTTCCCTATTCCAAGGAGAAATAGAATTAGAAACAGGTTTCGAATGATACCTTGATGGTCGTCTTCCTTGGAGTTGTTTTTTCCACCTTGACGGCAATATGCACCATCTCTTCTAACTCCACATAAGGCTCCAAATCAACCTGATCAGCAATGTCTGAATTCAAACCAGCCAAGAAACGTGCCATAGTAATCTCCATGTCTTCATCTATATTAGCTCTAGTCATTAACATTTCCATTTCTTTGTAGTAGTCATCAACACTTTTACTACCTTGTTTAAGAACCTGAAGTCTTTGTATAATTTCCCTATGGAAATGTCTAGGCACAAACCTCTTCCTCATGACCGATTTAAGATCAGCCCAAGTCTCAATTGGATACTCCAAATTCCTTCTTCTACTAGTCACTAACTGATCCCACCAAGCTATAGCATAATCTGTAAATTGAGTAACAATAAGCTTGACCTTTTTTTCCTCAGTACATCGATGGCAATCAAATATGAGATCAACCTGCTTTTCCCATTGCAAATAAGCTTCTGGATCTGATTTACCATGAAAGTTAGGAATTTTCAGCTTGATGCTTCCCAAGCTCCTATCAACGACTTCATCATCACCATTATTTCTACCATAGAAAGCATTATTATTCATCTGTCCTCTACCTCGACCAGTACCACGGCCTCCTCTACCTCCACCTCTATGTAGAGCTCCTCCAACCAGACTTGCATTATCATGCTCAAGCTCATTTTCATCTTCCAAATGTTCAGGCTGTTGTATTTGATTTCTGCCACCTCTTTGCCTCTCATTGCGCTCCGATGTGGCTCTTTCAACATTTTGCAACCTCAAATCCATGCGCTCCAATGTTTCTGTTATGTTCTCCATAACACGGTATAAACGTGTAAATTCAGCTTACTGCGCCTCACGCAATCGAGCTGGATCAATTTGAACACCCCTATCACTGTCATCTTGGCCAGACATTTTTCCTGCAATAAAAGGTTAGAACAAAACAAATAAAAGACCTCACAACACTCCCTCACGTGTTTACACTCAATAGATGGGGTTGGTCACTCGTGTTCCACTCAATATAATGTATTCACTCACGGCTTAGCTCACACCTCTCAAGCTAATTTCTTTTATGTTCTTAGGTGAATCACGCTTTATGAAACAAATCAAATAGCCTTCCGTGTGTAGTATCCCAAGTCTGAAATTACGAATGAAACACTAATGCAATTCGAATCAAAACAGCCCCTCAATGGTGAAAATTTCGTGACCAGAAATTATATTGATTCTAACCTATCCAGATTCGACCCTTATCACCTAAATAACAAGGAGAATGAAAAATTTTTGTTGAAGTGGTTTTATACTCTTTTTTTTTTTACTCCCTCTCACTATCTCTCTTGATGGGGGAACCTTAGTTCACACCACACAAAACTTTTACCCAATTAGGTAACAAGAACAAGATTGAATTTAGAGCACTTCTTTTCAAACTTGAAATTGAATTAGAATGAATAATCAAGAACAAGATTCGAATTTAGCACACTTTGTTGAATTTCGAATGCAAATCAGAATGATGAACAAGACCAAAATTCGAATTTAAAACACCTTTTCTTGAATTTCGAATTTTAGGTTTTATAATTTTTTTTTGAATTTTCGAATTTGAAAGAAAATGAAAACGATTCAAGGAACAAACAACTTAGATGATCAAGAAACAAAGAAAATGACTCAAGAATCAAGAACAAAGAAACAGAACGAAAATAACAAGAAAGAAACGAAAACGAAAATAACCCACAAAGAAAACAATTCAGAGGAACAAGGAAACAAGAGAACGAATTCAACAATTCAAAATCAAAGTAACGAAAATGAAAATAACAAAAGAAGAAACGAAATAAACAAAGAATTCGAAATTGATAGGGATAAAACCTGATCTAGAGCGTTGGCTCTGATACCAAATGATACGGAACCTCAAAGAATAAGCCTGAGAACCCCTTGATTTCGAACCCCCACAGCATTAACTTGAAAACCCAAGTCGAATTCGGCATAACCTCCAAGGATTAGGTTAGATTTCAGATTACCTTGAATTGATCACAGTCCTAAGATTTCGAAACAAACTAGTTCCTAAACCCCATAATCGAAACACTCCACAAGAAAGTTGATCAAACTACTTGAATGTTTCTAAGCATGCATTCTACTCAAGAACACAAAGATAAAAGCAAATTCGGCTTTTAGGTTAATAATTTGTCAAAACTAAAACTGATGTCTTACAACCCTAAATGAGATATAAATAGCTAAATCCTAATTAGGGTTATTAAGTAGCGTTTCTCTTTCTAATCAAATTTTAAGAAATAATAAAGTTAACAAAGTCCTAATTTAATACAAACAAACAGGGCCTTACTTTTTAAATAAGCATAACTAGTGGGCCTTAATACATATTAATTACAAGCCTCATTCGTGAATTACAACTTGTAGCAAGTTGTAATTGACTTCCTTTGGTCTTGTCTCCAAGCTTGTAATTCCTTGCAAACCATAGTTAGCCAAATTCACCAAATCTTGCAAATGACAAATTAGTGCTTGCTGAATCTTTTTGGCTCACGATCTAGTTATAGGACCTTGTGGCAGAATAATTGGATTGATGATCTCCTCAGCTTGTTCCTCACGTCCTAACTCTTGCTCATCCTTGCGGTGTGCTGGTTGTTCCACAACAGGATGTGTTTCCTGAAGACCTTCCTAGTGGTTTGCCGCCATTAAGAGGGATTGAACATCAAATTGATTTCATATCCGGTTCTATAATTCCAAACCGGCCAACATATAGGAGCAATCCTATGGAGACAAAAGAGATGCAAAGACAAGTTGAAGAGCTTTTGGAGAAAGGCTTGGTTCGCGAGAGCCTTAGTCCTTGTGCCGTTCCAGTCTTATTAGTACCCAAGAAAGATGGTTCTTGGAGGATGTGTGTTGATTGTAGGGCTGTGAACAAGATTACTGTGAAGTATAGACATCCCATTCCTAGACTTGATGACATGTTGGACGAATTGCATGGGGCGAAATATTTCACAAAGATTGATCTTATGAGTGGTTATCATCAAATTCGCATGAAGCCGGGAGATGAATGGAAGACTGCCTTCAAAACGAAATATGGTTTGTATGAATGGTTAGTTATGCCTTTTGGTTTATCTAATGCACCTAGTACTTTCATGAGATTAATGGACCATGTTTTGAGAGCTTATTTAGGTAAGTTTGTGGTAGTTTACTTTGATGATATTCTGATTTATAGCAAAACTGAGGAAGAACATGTTGAACATGTTAGGAAAGTGCTTGAAATCCTTAGGGAGCAAAACCTTTATGCTAAGCTTAAGAAGTGTTCTTTTTGTCTAGATAGGGTTGTTTTTCTTGGTTTTTTTGTAAGTATGCAGGGAATTGAAGTTGATCAAGAGAAGGTGAAAGCTATCCAAGAGTGGCCGAATCCTTCAAGTGTGACAGAAGTGAGGAGTTTTCACGGATTGGCAAGCTTCTATAGGAGATTTGTCCCTAATTTCTCTACATTGGCAGCCCCCTTGACTAGCATAATCAAGAAAGAAGTGGGATTCATTTGGGGCAAGGAGCAACAAGAAGCATTTGATGCTTTGAAAGAGAAGCTTTATACTACACCCGTTTTAGCTTTACCTAACTTTGATTCTACTTTTGAAATTGAATGTGATGCTTCTGGTGTAGGTATTGGAGCTGTTTTGATGCAAGAGAAGAAGCCCATTGCATACTTTAGTGAAAAGCTTAATGGAGCAAAGCTGAATTATTCAACTTATGACAAGGAGCTATATGCTTTGGTGAGAGCATTGGAAGTATGGGAGCATTATTTGCTGCCCAAGGAATTCGTGATCCATTTAGACCATGAATCATTGAAGCATTTGAGAGGGCAAGGCAAGTTGAATAAAAGACATGCAAAATGGGTTGTGAAGATTGAGAAGTTTCCTTATGTAATCAAATACAAGCAAGGTAAACACAATGTAGTGGCAGATGCACTTTCAGGGAGGTACACTTTACTTAATGTTTTGAGTACTAAATTGCTTGGATTTGAATGTATAAAGGACTTATATGTTGGTGATTCTGATTTTGGCAATGTTTATGATGCTTGTGAGCAAGATGCTTTTAATTCTTTCTACAGACATGATGGGTTTTTGTTTAAGGGTTCGAAATTATGCATGCCTAGATGTTCTATAAGAGATTTGCTAGTATTAGAATCACATTGTGGGGGTTTGATGGGGCATTTTGGAGTTGATAAGACTTTAGGCATGCTGAATGAACACTTTTATTGGCCGAATATGAAAAGCGATGTAATTCGGATTTGTAAGGCTTGTTTGGCTTGTAGGCTAGGTAAGTCTAAGTCTATGCCTCATGGTTTGTATATGCCATTACCCGTTCCTAGTTCTCCTTGGATGGACATTAGTATGGACTTTGTTTTAGGATTACCAAGGACTAAGAGGGGGAGAGATAGCATATTTGTGGTTGTTGATAGGTTTAGTAAGATGGCACACTTTATCCCATGTCATAAGAGTGATGATGCTAGTTTAGTGGCCGAACTCTTCTTTAGGGAGGTGGTTCGAATTCATGGGATACCAAAATCCATAGTTTCTGATAGAGACACCAAGTTTTTGTCTCACTTTTGGCGTGTGCTTTGGGGAAAGTTAGGTACCAAGTTGTTATTTTCCACCACTTGTCATCCTCAAACGGATGGACAAACAGAAGTAGTAAACAGAACTTTAGGTACCATGTTGAGAGCTTTAGTGGGTAAGAATTTGAGTTCTTGGGAAGATTGTTTGCCATTTATTGAGTTTGCTTATAATCGTGCTATTCATTCTTCTACAGGATATTCACCTTTTGAGCTTGTTTATGGTTTTAACCCACTAATAGTTTTGGATCTTGTTTCTTTACCTTCTCATGGGCTTGTTAGTTTAGATGGTGAGAAGAAAGCTAAATTGGTGAAAGAGATGCATGAGAAAGCAAGGGCGAATATTGAGAAAAGGAACAAGAGATATGCTTATTCTGCAAATAGAGGGAGACGTGAGATGAAGTTTCAAGTATGAGATTGGGTTTGGGTGCATTTTCGAAAAGAGAGGTTTCCTAACCAAAGGAAGAACAAGTTGCAAGCAAGGGGAGATGGCCCATTCCAAGTGCTAGAGAAGATTAATGACAATGCCTATAAGATCGACTTACCAGGTACGTATAATGTTAGTGCTACTTTCAATGTAAGTGATCTTTCTCCTTTTGATGATGCAGATTTGAGGACAAATCTTTTTGAAGAGGGGGAGAATGATGCAAGAAAGGATCCCTTGAAGCTAGCAAGTGGACCAATCATTAGGAGCAAGGCAAAAAGATATCAAGCTGGTATGGCTTTGCATATTCAAGAAGAGATTTCCAAAGAGCTTCAAGAATTATCATTCAAGAAGATGGAGACAGAGCTTGAAGAAGGCACACCAAAGCTGATTATGATGCTTAGTGTGGAAGCTAAAGGCTAGCTAGAGAAAGGTCCAACGTGCAAGAAATGTCCATAGGGGTTCATATAAAGCCTTGGGAAGTAATTTAAGACCCATGGATAGCCCAAATAGTGTGGGATATTTCTTATGTTGAAGGGATTAGTTTGGTTGTTTCCATACTTTATATTTTCCTTATTGGATTAGGATTTTGTTTCCATACTTAATGTTTTCCTTATGCAATTAGGAATGTTTTTTTTATGCAATTAGGAATGTTTTAATCTTAATTTTCCATATGCAATTAGGAATTTTGTAACCCTTATTTAAGGGCACTATTAGGCCGAATTTCAGACAACAACAATTAATAAAAATTTTCGAATTCTTCTACAAGTTCTTCTTGTGAATTTTCGTGTGAGAGAGATTAGAGTGGATTCTTTAATTCTTTCTTTGCATCAAGAATTAGGTTTACTTATCAACAAGAGTTGTGGCATTTTCCTTCTTCTTACCAACTAAATCCTTCAATCATAGTGAGTTCGCGTCTCTTTATAGGCGTTGGGTTCCTTAGGAGGTGATTATCAAGTTTCAAGGAGTTCTATACCATTGTTATACGTTGGGTTTGCTGCCATCGTTGCTAAGGGTCCGCGTCATGATCTTTCTCCTTTTGATGTAGGTTCAGATTTGAGGATAAATCTTTTTGAGCAAGGAGGGAATGATGAGGAAACTATAAGCAAGCTTGATGAATCTACACAAGGCAGCAAATATGTTGATGATATCATTATGCCAAGTGGACCAATCACAAGATCACAATCAAAGAAACTCCAGCATGTGTTCCAACACTTCATTCAAAGGTGGATTAATGAAGAGGGAGACCAACTTGTACTGAATATGAGATATTATGAAGAGGAAGTCAGAAACTCACCAAGAAGCATGGAGAATCTGCCCATAAGTATGGTGATGGGCATTAGCACGAATTTGGAATATAATATTGATGTTGTTTAGTGCTAGTGTGACTAGACACATGTGAACCAACACCAAAATGCATGTAGAATCTTCCCATCAATGTTGTTAGAATTATGGGCAATAATTTAGAATATATTATTGATGTGGATTAATAATTGATGCTATTGTGACTAGATACATGTAAACCTAGACTTTTAAGCCATTAGTTCTTCTTTTTCACTATATAGGGAGGGGAAAAAGAACTCAAGAGGGTTACTACGAATTTCCAGTTTATGCTGAATATAATTGATGTGTTTTCAATTTTGAGAGGTTTTCTTCTTATTCTTGTTGCATGAAGAATTGGTTCTAACTTATCAAGTCTGACTTGTGAAGTTTAAATCAATTCATTTCTTCATCCCAATCACCAAGTTCTCAATTACAGGTTAGTTGTCAGTTTGGTAGGGAGAATTTGTTTTTGAGTTCTAAGATTCTATGCTTGATGTGTATGTGAGGTTCTAGATGTAATATTTGATCCATGGGTTCCGCATCAATTGGTCAACCTAATTACAGCCTATAAGTAAAAGACTAAGAAAAGAAAAAAAAAAAGAAGAGAGAACCACCTTTTAGCAATCAGAGCTACAATCACCAAAGCAAGAATGATTTGCAAAAGACAGAAGAGTTTGGATTGGTTAGTAATCTAGAGAGCTACTTTAAACAATCAAAAAACACACAAAATCAAAACACAAAAATTGTTTTTGAATTGCATTCATTCAAACATGAGTGTAATTGATCCAAGCAATGGCATAATTAAGCTTGGTTCAATAGATATTAATATTAGTGGAGCCAATAAACTAGAGGTGCAATTCTCACTAACTAATCCAATTAAATTCATTGATTGTTTTCAATACTTAACCCATTGTGTTATCTTATTATTTTGCTCAAACTTTTATCAATTTTCTTCATATTCATTTAGGAATTAGGTACATTGAAATATGTTATTGAGTCCATGAAATTTATTTACTAAACTGTAACCTTGGCTTTAATTTGATCCGAGACTTAAAACTTTAATTTTACATTGTCTCAAAGTCAATTTACATAATTCATCTTCCAAAACCCTAATTTACTTATTAAAACCCTAATTTGCATGTTAAGCTTTAGTTTATTTTCTAAAACCCTAGATTTGCACATTAAACCCTAGTTCAATGGTTAAACCCTAATTTTAGTTACTTTGATTTATTATTATTCATTTATAATTGACAATACGATTTGTTTTCTTTTATTAATTATTATGGATGATTAAGTGACATTTATTCATTATTAGTTGGATTTTTAACGATAATGTAAAAGGCAAGTTTTCACTTTTTGGGTGCCTTATTTATTTCAATCGCTTAATTTATTTTAAGGGTTTTGGAACATTGTAAAGGACACATTTTCACCAATTGGTGGGTATCCTATTTTATTCATTTGTATGAACATTTGAATGGTTGTAAGGGCATGTTTTCATCTTGTGTGGATGCCCATTTTATTTGGTCGTTTGAATTATAAAATGATGTTTGTTTAATAATTTAGACTTGAAAAGGAGGCCAGTTCCAATGAATCGGGCGTTATAAGGGTGCTTGGTCATTCTCACCTTCCTCATATGTACCCAACTTTCTGAACCTAATAGGGGGTGGGGATTCCTTAAAAATCGAGTCATCCACCACTTTCTTTCTTTCTCGGCCCATCTGAATGGCAACTCCATTTCTCTGAGCTTAAGTTCGTGTTCTCTAAGGCCCAGAGTCTAATAGTGCCAATGTTGCAAGAACCATTCCACCAAGAATGGGGGCGAAAATCCCCACTCACAATGGTGACTCCATTGGGAATAAGAGAAGTTAATTCCATTGGTCTTTATATTATTTTATTCTTTGATACTATAATTTCATTCAGGGTATGATACTGAACCTCCAAGAATAAGCCTGAGAACTCCTTGATGTCGAACCCCCACCGCATTAACTTGAAAACCCCTAGTCGAATTCGGCACAACCTCCAAGGATTAGGTTAGATTTCAGATTACCTTGAATTGATCACAGACCTAAGATTTCGAAACAAACTAGTTCCTAAACCCCAGAATCGAAACACTCCACAAGAAAGTTGATTAAACTACTTGAATGTTTCTAAGCATGCATTCTACTCAAGAACACAAAGATAAAAGCAAATTCGGCTTTTAGGTTAATAATTTGTCAAAAACTAAAATTGATGTCTTACAACCCTAAATGAGATATAAATAGCTAAACCCTAATTAGGGTTATTAAGTAGCATTTGGTTTTCTAATCAAATTTTAAGAAATAATAAAGTAAACAAAGTTCTAATTTAATACAAAACAAACAGGGCCCTTACTTTTTAAATAAGCATAACTAGTGGGCCTTAATACATATTAATTATAAGCCTCATTTGTGAATTTCAACTTGTAGCAAGTTGTAATTGACTTCCTTTAGTCTTGTCTCCAAGCTTGTAATTCCTTGCAAACCATAGTAAGCCAAATTCACCAAATCTTGCAAATGGCAAATTAGTGCTTGCTGAATCTTTTTGGCTCGCGATCTAGTTATAGGACCTTGTGGCAGAATAATTGGATTGATGATCTCCTTAACTTGTTCCTCACATCCTAACTCTTGCTCATCCTTGCGGTGTGCTGGTTGTTCCACAACATTTTCCCTCTCCTCAAAAGGATTCGTCCTCGAATCAAAAGCATCACCTACATCAAAAGGACTTAAATCAGCAACATTAAATGAAGCACTTACATTATACTCACCTAGCAAATCCACTTTACATGCATTGTCATTAATCCTTTCAAGTATATGAAAATGACCATCTCCTCGTGGGTTTAACTTGGACTTTCTTTGGTGTGGAAACCGTTCTTTGCAAAAATGAACCCAAACCCAATCACCAGGCTGAAAAATCATTGGCTTCCTTCCTTTATTCACTCGACAAGCTACTTTAGCATTTTGCCTTTCAGTCCTTTCCTTAACCTATTTATGTAACTTCTTCACAAAATCTGCCTTTGAGCTAGCATCAACACTCACAAAATCATTAGATGGCAATGGCAAAATATCCAAAGGAGTAAGCGGATTAAAACCATAAACAATTTCAAATGGAGAATAATTAGTAGTGCTATGAACAGCCCTATTATAAGCAAACTCCACAAATGGTAAACAATCCTCCCACATCCTAATATTCTTTTCTATCACTGCCCTAAGCAAAGTAATCAATGTTCGATTCACAACCTCAGTTTGACCATCGGTTTGAGGATGGCAAGTAGTAGAAAATAACAACTTAGTCCCCAATTTTCCCCATAAAACATGCCAGAAATGACTCAAAAACTTAACATCTATATCACTAACAATGCTTTTGGGTATGCCATGCAAACGAACAACCTCTTTAAAGAACAAATCAGCAATCAATTTAGCATCATCAGTTTTATGACATGGTATAAAATGAGCCATTTTACTAAATCTATCAACCACAACAAATATACTATCACGACCTCACCTAGTTTTAGGTAATCCAAGCACAAAATCCATAGACAAATCAGTCCATGGTCCATTAGGAACAGGTAATGGCGTGTACAATCCATGCGGTTTCATCCTAGACTTATCTTCTCTATATGTTATGCAATGCTCACAAACTTTATGCACATCATGTTTCATACCAGGCCAATAAAAATGTTCTATCAACACATCATAGGTCTTACTTACCCCAAAATGACCCATCAAACCTCCTCTATGTGCTTCCTTAACTAACAACTCTCTCATGGAACATTTAGGAATACACAATCTATTTCTCTTAAACAAGAAACCATCAAACAAATGAAAGTCTTTTGAAGCAGCCACATCTCCACACGAATTATATATGTCACCAAAATCTAATCACTAACATATAATTCCTCAATATGCTCAAAACCCAATAATCTAGCACTAAGAGAATTAAGTAAAATATACCTTCGCGACAACGCATCAGCCACTACATTCTCTTTACCTCGCTTGTATTTAATCACATATGGAAATGTTTCTATGAATTCCACCCATTTGGCATGTCTACGATTCAACTTATCTTGACCTTTCAAATGCTTTAAACTTTCATGATCAGTATGTATCACAAACTCTTTTGACCACAAATAATGCTGCCATGTATGCAAAGCTCGAAACAATGCATATAACTCCTTATCATATGTCAGATACTTCAAAGCTGCTCCACTTAGTTTTTCGCTAAAGTACATCAACGGCCTTTGATCCTGTATCAAAACAGCTCCAATTCCTATGCCACTTGCACCACATTCAATCTCTAAAGTCTTATCAAAATTAGGCAAAGCAAGCAAGGGTGCATTACACAATTTATCCTTAAGTTCATTAAATGCATGTTCTTGTGCATCTCTCCAAACAAAACCGACATTTTTCTTAACTAACTCATTCAAAAGTGCAGCTATAGTACAAAAATTTCTAATGAATCTCCTATAGAAACCAGCAACTCCATGAAAACTCCTCACCTCACTAGCATTCTTAGGTTTCGGCCAGTCCCTAATAGCCTTTACCTTTTCCTCATCAACCTCAATACCTTGAATAGACACCACAAAACCAAGAAAATGAACCTTATCCATGCAAAAACTACACTTCTTAAGGTTAGCATACAACTTCTCACGCCTAAGAATGTCTAACACAAGACGCACATGTATGACATGATCATCCAAACACTTAGAGTAAACAAGAATATCATCAAAGTAAACAACAACAAATTTACCCAAGTGCTCACACAACACATGATTCATCAAACGCATGAATGTGCTAGGTGCATTAGTAAGACCAAACGGCACAACCAACCACTCATACAGCCCATATTTAGTCTTAAATGTTGTTTTCCACTCATCACCCACACTGATTCGAATTTGATAATAACCAGATTTCAAATCAATTTTCGTGAACAAACAAGAACCATGTAACTCATCAAGCATATCATCTAGTCTAGGAATAGGATGATGATACTTTACAGTGATTTTATTGATGGCTCTGTAATCCACGCACATCCTCCACGTCCCATCCTTCTTTGGCACAAGAATAACAGGAACCGAACAAGGACTCAAACTTTACCTCACTTATCCCTTAGCTAGCAATTCCTCCACTTGCTTTTATATCTCCTTTGTCTCGAAAGGATTAGCTCGATACGCTGGCCTATTGGGAATGGAAGCTCCCGGAATGAAATCAATTTGATGCTCTATGCCTCTGATTGGTGGCAATTCATCAAGCATTTCTTCGGGAAAGAAATCTGCATATTCCTGCAAAAGATCAACAAACACATTAGGCAAAGATTGGTTAAAAACAGTAGTATCTAAACCAGCCTCTTTGCACAAAAGCACAAACATAGGCTGATTGGTGTAAAAAGCATGTTTAACCTCACTTGTACTAGCGAACAAACTCACATTCTTCTCTCCTTCTCTATTTTTCTCAAACTGAATTTGTTTTGATTTTTCTTTTCTCTCTTTCTTTTCATTTGCAATCTGATTTTTGTCACTCATTTTTTCGTCACTCTCTCTTTCCTTCTTTTCAAAATCAAGTCTCATTCTTTCCATTTTACATTGATCTTCATACACTTCTTTTGAAGAGAGTGGGGTCAGAATTGTCTTTCGTCCATCCTTAGTGAATAAATACCGATTGAGGTATGCATCATGCATAGCTCGCCTATCATACTGCCATGGATGTCCAAGTAAAATCTCTCCAGCATGCATTGGCACCACATCACACAACACCTCATCATGATATTTATCAATGGAAAAAGAAATGTTAGATTGTCGATTTACCTTAACCTCTCCACATTCATTCAGCCACTGAAGTTTGTAAGGTCAGGGGTGAGGTTTTGTAGGCAGCCCCAATCGATCAACCAAGAGTGTACTTACCACATTGGTACAGCTTCCACCATCCACAATCACAATACAAGCCTTGCCTTGAACTTGACACCTTGTATGGAACAAGTTGTCTCGTTGTTCTTCATGGTTTTCCTCCTTCAATTGCGTGTTAAGAGCACGCCTAGCAACCAGCAAGTCTCCCTTTATTGGTTCTTCAATGCTCCCATCACTACAACATTCCAAGTCTTGCTTTTCTCCATCTTCACTCTCATCGTCACCTTCTTCTTCATCAGTCACTATCTCACCATTTCTTACTGTCATAACTCTCTTGTTTGGACATTCTTTGCTAATATGTCCCAAACCTTGGCACTTCCAACACTTAATATCTCAATTTTGCAGCTTAGGCTCTTCAACTTTGGATTTGTCTTTAGAACTTGTTTCGGCCTTTGCTTTCCCACTATTTTGACCAGCCTTGTTTCTTTCCTTGTAATCACGCCTTCCTTCCCTATTCCAAGGAGAAATAGAATTAGAAACAGGTTTCGAATGATACCTTGATAGTCGTCTTCCTTGGAGTTGTTTTTCCACCTTGACGGCAATATGCACCGTCTCTTCTAACTCCACATAAGGCTGCAAATCAACCTGATCAGCAATGTTCGAATTCAAACCAGCCAATAAACGTGACATAGTAGTCTCCATGTCTTCATCTATATTAGCTCTAGTCATTAACATTTCCATTTCTTCGTAGTAGTCATCAACACTTTTACTACCTTGTTTAAGAACCTGAAGTCTTTGTATAATTTCCCTATGGAAATGTCTAGGCACAAACCTCTTCCTCATGACCGATTTAAGATTAGCCCAAGTCTCAAATGGATACTCCAAATTCCTTCTTCTACTAGTCACTAACTGATCCCACCAAGCTATAGCATAATCTGTAAATTGAGTAACAATAAGCTTGACCTTCTTTTCCTCAGTACATCGATGGCAATCAAATATGAGATCAAGCTGCTTTTCCCATTGCAAGTAAGCTTCTGGATCTGATTTACCACGAAAGTTAGGAATTTTCAGCTTGATGCTTCCCAAGCTCCTATCAACGACTTCATCATCACCATGATTTCTACCATAGAAAGCATTATTATTCATCTTTCCTCTACCTCGACCGGTACCACGGCCTCCTCTACCTCCACCTCTATGTAGAGCTCCTCCAACCAGACTTGCATTATCATCCTCAAGCTCATTTTCATCTTTCAAATGTTCAGGCTGTTGCATTTGATTTCTGCCACCTCTTTGCCTCTCATTGTGCTCCGGTGTGGCTCTTTCAACATTTTGCAACCTCAAATCCATGCGCTCCAATGTTTCTGTTATGTTCTCCATAACATTGTATAAACGTGTAAATTCAGCTTGCTGCGCCTCACGCAATCGAGCTGGATCAATTTGAACAACCCTGTCACTGTCATCTCGGCCAGACATTTTTCCTGCAATAAAAGGTTAGAACAAAACAAATAAAAGGCCTCACAACACTCCCTCACGTGTTTACACTCAATAGATGGGGTTGGTCACTCGTGTTCCACTCAATATAATGTATTCACTCACGGCTTAGCTCACACCTCTCAAGCTAATTTCTTTTATGTTCTTAGGTGAATTACACTTTATGAAAACAAATCAAATAGTCTTCCGTGTGTAGTATCCCAAGTCTGAAATTTTGAATGAATCACTAATGCAATTCGAATCAAAACAGCCCCTCAATGGTGAAAATTTTGTGACAAAAAATTATATTGATTCTAACCTATCTAGATTCGACCCTTATCACCTAAATAACAAGGAGAATGAAAAATTTTTGTTAAAGTGGTTTTGTACTCTTTTTTTTTTGCTCCCTCTCACTATCTCTCTTGATGGGGGCGACCTTAATTCACACCACACAAAACTTTTACCCAATTAAGTAACAAGAACAAGGTCAAATATAGAGTACTATCTTTGAAACTCGAAATTGAATCAGAATGAATAATCAAGAACAAGATTCGAATTTAGCACACTTTGTTGAATTTTGAATTCAAATCAGAATGATGAACAAGACAAAGATTCGAATTTAAAACACCTTTTCTTGAATTTCAAATTTTAGGTTTTATAATTTTTTTTTTGAATTTTTGAATTTGAAAGAAAACGAAAATGATTCAAGGAACAACCAACTTAGACGATCAAGAAACAAAGAAAACGATTCAAGAATCAAGAACAAAGAAACAGAACGAAAATAA
The DNA here is from genome assembly GCA_947685225.1 of Garcia nutans. Taxonomy (NCBI): domain Eukaryota; kingdom Viridiplantae; phylum Streptophyta; class Magnoliopsida; order Malpighiales; family Euphorbiaceae; genus Garcia; species Garcia nutans. The sequence continues at coordinate 40,097,719 of CANTUV010000005.1, forward strand.
CAAGAGAAGAAACTAAAACGAATTTGATAGGGATAAAACCTGATCTAGAGCGTAGGCTCTGAAACCAAATGATACGGAACCTCAAAGAATAAGCCTGAGAACTCCTTGATGTCGAACCCCCACAGCATTAACTTGAAAACCCCTAGTCGAATTTGGCACAACCTCCAAGGATTAGGTTAGATTTCAGATTACCTTGAATTGATCACAGACCTAAGATTTCGAAACAAACTAGTTCCTAAACCCCAGAATCGAAACACTCCACAAGAAAGTTGATCAAACTACTTGAATGTTTCTAAGCATGCATTCTACTCAAGAACACAAAGATAAAAGCAAATCGGTTTTTAGGTTAATAATTTGTCAAAAACTAAAACTGATGTCTTACAACCCTAAATGAGATATAAATAGCTAAACCCTAATTAGGGTTATTAAGTAACATTTGGTTTTCTAATCAAATTTTAAGAAATAATAAAGTAAACAAAGTTCTAATTTAATACAAAACAAACAGGGCCCTTACTTTTTAAATAAGCATAACTAGTGGGCCTTAATACATATTAATTACAAGCCTCATTAGTGAATTTCAACTTGTAGCAAGTTGTAATTGACTTCCTTTGGTCTTGTCTCCAAGCTTGTAATTCCTTGCAAACCATAGTTAGCCAAATTCACCAAATCTTGCAAATGGCAAATTAGTGCTTGCTGAATCTTTTTGGCTCGCGATCTAGTTATAGGACCTTGTGGCAGAATAATTGGATTGATGATCTCCTCAACTTGTTCCTCACGTCCTAACTCTTGCTCATCCTTGCGGTGTTGATGCAAGAAAGGATCCCTTGAAGCTAGCAAGTGGACCAATCACTAGGAGCAAGGCAAAGAGATATCAAGCTAGTATGGCTTTGCATATTCAAGAAGAGATTTCCAAAGAGCTTCAAGAATTATCATTCAAGAAGATGGAGATAGAGCTTGAAGAAGGCACACCAAAGCTGATTATGATGCTTAGTGTGGAAGCTAAAAGCTAGCTAAAGAAAGGTCCAACGTGCAAGAAAGGTCCATGGGGGTTCATATAAAGCCTTGGGAAGTAATTTAAGGCCAATGGACAGCCCAAATAGTGTGGGGCATTTCTTATGTTGAAGGGATTAGTTTGGTTGTTTCCATACTTTATATTTTCCTTATTGGATTAGGATTTTGTTTCCATACTTTATATTTTCCTTAGTGGATTAGGATTTTGTTTCCATACTTTATGTTTTCCTTATGCAATTAGGAATGTTTTCCTTATGCAATTAGGAATATTTTCCTTATGCAATTAGAAATGTTTTAGTTTTCCATATGCAATTAGGAATTTTGTAACCCTTATTTAAGGGCACTATTAGGCCGAATTTCAGACTACAACAATTAATAAAAATTTTTGAATTCTTCTACAATTTCTTCTTGTGAATTTTCGTGTGAGAGAGATTAGTGGATTCTTTAATTTTTTCTTTGCATCAAGAATTAGGTTTACTTATCAACAAGAGTTGTGGCGTTTTCCTTCTTCTTACCAACTAAATCCTTCAATCATAGTGAGTTCGCGTCTCTTTATAGGCGTTGGGTTCCTTAGGAGGTGATTATCAAGTTTCAAGGAGTTCTCTACCATTGTTATACGTTGGGTTTGCTGCCATCGTTGCTAAGGGTCTGCATCATTTAAATGAACCCAACATATAACAATGGTAGAGAACTCCTTGAAACTTGATAATCACCTCCTAAGGAACCTAACGCCTATAAAGAGACGCGAACTCACTATGATTGAAGGATTTAGTTGGTAAGAAGAAGGAAAACGCCACAACTCTTTTTTTATAAGTAAACTTAATTCTTGATGCAAAGAAAGAATTAAAGAATCCACTCTAATCTCTCTCACACGAAAATTCACAAGAAGAACTTGTAGAAGAATTCAAAAATTTTTATTAATTGTTGTAGTCTGAAATTCGGCCTAATAGTGCCCTTAAATAAGGGTTACAAAATTCCTAATTGCATATGGAAAATTAAGACTAAAACATTCCTAATTGCATAAGGAAAACATTCCTAATTGCATAAGAAAAACATAAAGTATGGAAACAAAATCCTAATCCACTAAGGAAAAAATAAAGTATGGAAACAAAATCCTAATCCAATAAGGAAAATAAAAAGTATGGAAACAACCAAATTAATCCCTTCAACATAAGAAACGCCCCACACTATTTGGGCTGTCCATGGGCCTTAATTATTTCCCAAGGCTTTATATGAACCCCCATGGACCTTTCTTGCACGTTGGACCTTTCTTTAGCTAGCCTTTAGCTTCCACACTAAGCATCATAATCAGCTTTGGTGTACCTTCTTCAAGCTCTATCTCCATCTTCTTGAATGATAATTCTTGAAGCTCTTTGGAAATCTCTTCTTGAATATGCAAAGCCATACTAGCTTGATATCTCTTTGCCTTGCTCCTAGTGATTGGTCCACTTGCTAGCTTCAAGGGATCCTTTCTTGCATCAGGTGTGCTGGTTGTTCCACATCAGGGTATAGAGATTGAGCATTGCATAATCACTCATAGCCTTGTACCTTTTGGGTATATACTTGCTATGGGAACTTAAGCTTTCTTACCTTAAAGACTAAAGGCCATGTAGTTAGCCTAGTAACTTTCTTTAGGTTTGACCTAATTGTTTATTGTTTGACTACAGTTAACATGTCTTAGTTTAATTATGGCCTATATGGTTTTTCCTTACCTAATATGACCTAATTATGGTATGAGCCCAATAATATTTTTATGGTCCAAAAGTTCTTTTAAGCCCAAAGCCCAAAATCATTTATGGTCCAAAAGTTCTTTTAAGCCCAGAGCCTAAAATCATTTTCAAAACATTTTTGAAATCTTTTCAACAAAACTTGGTCAACAATTGCTTTCTTGTGGCCCAACTTTGAAGTCCAAAATTTATTTTTGAAATAAATTTTTACAATAGGCTTTGAAATATTTCTAAAGAATGGCCTAAAACTATTTTTCACTTCATGACCCATCTATCAAAATTAAGATTTCATTGGGCTTTGAGATCAAAACCTTTTTATAATAAGACAAATTGTTTTTTGAAATGGGCTTTCAATTAGGTCAATTATGGGATTTCATTTGGCCTTATTTACGCCAAGACTTGTTAGTTGTGGGCTTGTTTGTGGCATGAACTATTAGTTGCCTTTTCCAAATTGTAAGAAGCCTAATTACTATAAGCCCATTAATTACATATCAATCCAACATGTAGCCAAAATGCTGCTGATTTTTAGTGGACCCAATAGGATTAATACTTAATTAATGAGATTTATCATTTTCACATTTGAAAATACAACTAGTGGTTATCTTATCTGAGTGATTCTTTTGAAAACAAGGTTATCCCATGTTGATATCTTTGTTGACCATGACACCTAAAAAAATAGACTCGCCAATCGTGTGTGGAAGTTATAGGTTGGAAGGAACGTCTTGACTTCACTTTGTTTGTTTGTTACACATGCATATATAAATTACATATATCGCATTGATCCTTTTCAACTCACAGACCTAGAGTACAGCAGTTCAAGAGCATACGACAATACCACCTACAACAGTGATTTTGATTCAAGTGCTTCATTGAGAGGATAGATACAAATCGGCTTAGGGATATAATTGATAAAGTTGTCAAGGCTAGGATGGCTGAGTTATTGGATCAATTAGCTGGGTAATAAGACTCAATTGACGGAGGTCCTAGGGATCATCAACAATGCTAATGAGGCATCTGCCACTAACATAAAGAAGAAGATGAAGATGACTTCAAAAAGGAACAGATCCACTAATAGATATTAGATAAGAAAGGAGGGGTCAATTCTATTATATAAGATCAATTGGGCCATATACCAACCAAACATGAAGTTGACCTTTAGCTGGAAGAATGGGAGAGAGAAAAGAACATATACAATGAAAAATGGAGAAATAAGGGTTGCCACCATCCAGGTGGGAAAAGTCAAAGGGGATAGAAAGATTTTGAGATAAATGCAACAACTAAGCTTGCAAAGAAGCATAAATTTTTAGACTTAGGGGAATCTTTGTCGAAGGAATTTGAAAATCTAATAAAGATGGATTTGCTAAAACCATTGACCTCGACGATTACCATATCCTCTACTGCTTAAGTTCAATACACAACATTATTGCCACTTCCATCAGACATTAGGTCATAGCATAGATCAATGTATAAGTATGAGGCACGAGATATATGATCTTATTGATAGTGGCAAAATCCTTGCCCCTAACATACCTAAATAGATAAAGCATCTTTGACTCCATTCAATAAGCTTCCTTTTTTATGCGAACCCCCAAGACCCGAATTGGATTCTTAGAACTCTTTATCAATCGAATCAGATTTTCAAATACACCCAAGCAATCAGATTGTGATTTGTTCTTACACCCAAGAGCTCTTTCTTATTAGAACTCAAGATATACATAAGTTTCCTTTGAACCCCACTGAAATAAGCACTCAAGAACACAAGAAATAGGAATTAAAACTGAAATACAAATGAACAATTCAATTGCAATTCAATCAACACCTTATACATAAAAACTCAAAGAAAGCAAACTCTCTTTTCATTCATAAAATGATAATCCATAATTTTCTTGGATGCCTCAAACACAAAGCAAACAGCCCCTTTTATAGGGGTTTACATCAAAAATAGAACACAATCTAATGCTAGATTAATTCTCCTCCATAAATGCATTTGTAACTCCCATGGTGAATGGTCAAGTCTTCTGATACAGAACCTCCAAGAATAAGCCTGAGAACCCCTTGATTTCGAACCCCCACATCATTAACTTGAAAACCCCTAGTTGAATTCGGTACAACCCCCAAGGATTAGGTTAGATTTCAGATTACCTTGAATTGATCAAAGATCCAAGAGTTCGAAACAAGTCAGTTCCTAAATCCCAGATTCGAAATACTCCACATGAAAGTTGATCAAACTACTTGAATGTTTCTGAAGCATGTATTCAAGCAAGAACACAAAGATAAAAGCAATTCAGTTTTAGGTTAATAAATTCGTCCAAAACTTCAAAACTGGTGTCTTACAACCCTAAATGAGATATAAATAACTAAACCCTAATTAGGGTTATTAAGTAGCGTTTGGCTTTCTAATCAAATTTTAAGAAATAATAAAGTAAACAACATTCTGATTTAATACAAAACAAACAGGGCCCTTACTTTTTAAATAAACATAACTAGTGGGCCTTAATACATATTAATTACAAGCCTCATTCGTGAATTACAACTTGTAGCAAGTTGTAATTGACTTCCTTTGGTCTTGTCTCCAAGATTGTAATTCCTTGCAAACCATAGTTAGCCAAATTCACCAAATCTTGCAAATGGCAAAATAGTGCTTGCTGAATCTTTTTGGCTCGCGATCTAGTTATAGGACCTTGTGGCAAAATAATTGGATTGATGATCTCCTCAACTTGTTCCCCACGTCCTAACTCTTGCTCATCCTTGCGGTGTGCTGGTTGTTCCACAACATTTCCCCTCTCCTCAAAAGGATTCGTCCTCGAATCAAAAGCATCACCTACATCAAAAGGACTTAAATCAGCAACATTAAACGAAGCACTCACATTATACTCACCTGGAAAATCCACTTTATACGCATTATCATTAATCCTTTCAAGTATTTGAAAAGGACCATCTCCTCGTGGATTTAACTTAGACTTGAGTTGCTGTGGGAACCTTTCTTTGCGAAAATGTACCCAAACCCAATCACCAGGCTGAAAAAGCATTGGCTTTCTTCCTTTATTCACTCTAGAAGCTACTTTGGCATTGTGCTTTTCAATCCTTTCCTTAACCTGCTTATGTAACTTCCTCACGAAATCTACCTTTGAACTAGCATCAACACTCACAAAATCGTTAGATGGCAATGGCAAAATATCTAAAGGAGTAAGCGGATTAAAACCATAAACAATTTCAAATGGAGAACAGTTAGTACTGCTATGAACAACCCTATTGTAAGCAAACTCCACAAATGGTAAACAATCCTCCCACATCCTAATATTCTTTTCTATTACTGCCCTAAGCAAAGTAATCAATGTTCGATTCATAACCTCAGTTTGACCATCGGTTTGAGGATGGCAAGTAGTAGAAAACAGTAACTTAGTTCCCAACTTTCCCCACAAAACACGCCAAAAATGACTCAAAAACTTAACATCTTGATCACTAACAATGCTTTTGGGTATGCCATGCAAACGCACAACCTCTTTAAAGAACAAATCAACAATCAATTTTGCATCATCAGTTTTATGACATGGTATAAAATGAGCCATTTTACTAAATCTATCAACCATAACAAATATACTATCACGACCTCTCCTAGTTTTAGGCAAACCAAGCACAAAATCCATAGACAAATCAGTCCAAGGTCCATTAGGAACAGGTAATGGCGTGTACAAACCATGCGGTTTCAACCTAGACTTAGCTTCTCTACATGTTATGCAATGCTCACAAACTTTATGCACATCATGTTTCATACCAGGCCAATAAAAATGTTCTATCAACACATCATAGGTCTTACTTACCCCAAAATAACCCATCAAGCCTCCTCCATGGGCTTCCTTAACTAACAACTCTCTCATGGAACACTTAGGAATACACAATCTACTTTTCTTGAACAAAAACCATCAAACAAATGAAAGTTTTTCAAAACAGCCACATCACCACACGAATTATATATGTCACCAAAATCCACATCACTAACATATAATCCCTTAATATGCTCAAAACCTAACAATCTAGCACTAAGAGATTTAAGTAAAACATACCTTCGCGACAACGCATCAGCCACTACATTCTCCTTACCTCGCTTGTATTTAATCACATATGGGAATGTTTCTATGAACTCCACCCATTTGGCATGCCTACGATTCAGCTTATCTTGACCCTTCAAATGCTTTAAACTCTCATGGTCAGTATGTATCACAAACTCTTTTGACCATAAATAATGCTGCCATGTATGCAAAGCTCGAAACAATGCATATAACTCCTTATCATATGTCGGATACTTCAAAGCCGCTCCACTTAGCTTTTCACTAAAGTACATCAATGGCCTTTGATCCTGTATCAAAACAGCTCCAATTCCTATGCCACTTGCATCACATTCAATCTCAAAAGTCTTATCAAAATTAGGCAAAGCAAGCAAGGGTGCATTACACAATTTATCCTTAAGTTCATTAAATGCATGTTCTTGTGCATCTCCCCAAACAAATCCGACATTTTTCTTAACTCATTCAAAGGTGCAGCTATAGTACTGAAATTTCTAATGAATCTCCTATAAAAACTAGCAAGTCCATGAAAACTCCTCACCTCACTAGCATTCTTAGGTTTCGATCAGTCCCTAATAGCCTTTACCTTTTCCTCATCAACCTCAATACCTTGACTAGACACCACAAAACCAAGAAAATGAACCTTATCCATGCAAAAACTACACTTCTTAAGGTTAGCATATAACTTCTCACGCCTAAGAATGTCTAACATAAGACGCACATGTATGACATGATCATCCAAACACTTAGAGTAAACATGAATATCATCAAAGTAAACAACAACAAATTTACCCAAGTGCTCACGCAACACATGATTCATCAAACGCATGAATGTGCTAGGTGCATTAGTAAGACCAAACGGCATAACCAACCACTCATACAGCCCATATTTAGTCTTAAATGTTGTTTTCCACTCATCACCCACACTCATTCTAATTTGATAATAACCAGATTTCAAATCAATTTTGGTGAACAAACAAGAACCATGTAACTCATCAAGCATATCATCTAGTCTAGGAATAGAATGACGATACTTTACAGTGATTTTATTGATGGCTCTGCAATCCACGCACATCCTCCACGTCCCATCCTTCTTTGGCACAAGAATAACAGGAACTGAACAAGGACTCAAGCTTTCCCTCACATATCCCTTAGCTAGTAATTCCTCCACTTGCTTTTGTATCTCCTTTGTCTCAAAAGGATTAGCTCGATACGCTGGCCTATTGGGAATGGAAGCTCCAGGAATGAAATCAATTTGATGCTCTATACCTCTGATTGGCGGCAATTCATCAGGCATTTCTTCGGGAAACAAATCTGCATATTCCTGCAAAAGATCAACAAACACACTAGGCAAAGATTGGTTAGAAACAGTAGTATCTAAACGAGCCTCATTCGTGAATTACAACTTGTACCAAGTTGTAATTGACTTCCTTTGAAGGAGAGGGGAAATGTTGTGGAACAACCAGCACACCGCAAGGATGAGCAAGAGTTAGGACGTGGGGAACAAGTTAAGGAGATCATCAATCCAATTATTTTGCCACAAGGTCCTATAACTAGATCGCGAGCCGTATCAAGGAGTTCTCTTCTTCCTTGACGTGAAAACCATCAAGCGAATTAGGGTGGAGTTTTTTTATTTTGGGGGATGAATTAATAACCTAAAGCCGATTTGCTTTTATCTTTGTGTTCTTGCTTGAATACATGCTTAAGAAACATTCAAGTAGTTTGATCAACTTTCTTGTGGAGTGTTTCGAATTTGGGATTTAGGAACTAGTTTGTTCGACATCTTGGATCTCTAATCAATTCAAAGAAATCTGAAATCTAACCTTTATTCTTTGGAGGTTGTGCCGAATTCGACTAGGGGTTTACAAGTTAATGTTTTGGGGGTTCGACATCAAGGAGTTCTCAGGCTTATTCTTGGAGGTTCCGTATCAATTGTGATTGTACTCGCCAATTGTGATTGAAGCATGTATTCAAGCAAGAACACAAAGATAAAAGCAAATCAGCTTTAGGTTATTAATTCGTCCCCCAAAATAAAAAAAACTCCACCCTAATTCGTCCAAGGCATATTTATAGCCTTTTCATAACATAAAATCCTAACCCAATAAGGAAATACTTAATTAAATAAGGCCTCAGTCTTAAACATATAGAACCACCCATTAAAAACATAACATGGTGATGCGGACCCTTAGCAACGATGGCAGCAAACCCAACGTATAACAATGGTAGAGAACTCTTTGAAACTTGATAATCACCTCCTAAGGAACCCAACGCCTATAAAGAGATGCGAACTCACTATGATTGAAGGATTTAGTTGGTAAGAAGAAGGAAAACGCCACAACTCTTGTTGATAAGTAAACCTAATTCTTTATGCAAAGAAAGAATTAAAGAATCCACTCTAATCTTTCTCACACGAAAATTCACAAGAAGAACTTGTAGAAGAAATCGAAAATTTTTATTAAATGTTGTATCCTGAAATTCAGCCTAATAGTGCCCTTAAATAAGGGTTACAAAATTCCTAATTGCATATGGAAAACTAAAACATTCCTAATTGCATAAGGAAAACATTCCTAATTGCATAAGGAAAACATTCCTAATTGCAAAAGGAAAAACATTCCTAATTGCATAAGGAAAAACATAAAGTAATCCTAATCCACTAAGGAAAATATAAAGTATGGAAATAAAATCCTAATCCACTAAGGAAAATATAAAGTATGGAAATAAAATCCTATTTTTAAGCCTTCCATAATGATAAAAACATGGCCCATTAAACAGAATTAATAATCTTTAAGCAGTGGGTCCATCCAGCTATTCTCACAGGGCTTCAGAAATCTCACAGGTACGCTGTGAAACTGGCTGCACTCCAAGCTTTTCTTCCAATCACTTCCATCATCTTACTAAGGCCTTAAATTACTTCCCAAGGCTTTATATGAATCCCAATGGACTTTTCTTGCACGTTGGACCTCTTTAGCCTTTAGCTTCCATATTCACACTAAGCATCATAATCAGCTTTGGTGTGCCTTCTTCAAGCTCTATCTCCATCTTCTTGAATGATAATTCTTGAAGCTCTTTGGAAATCTCTTCTTGAATATGCAAAGCCATACTAGCTTGATATCTCTTTGCCTTGCTCCTAGTGATTTGTCCACTTGCTAGCTTCAAGGGATCCTTTCTTGCATCATTCTCCCCCTCTTCAAAAAGATTTGTCCTCAAATCTGCATCATCAAAAGGAGAAAGATCACTTACATTGAAAGTAGCACTAATATTATACGTACCTGGTAAGTCGATCTTGTAGGCATTGTCATTAATCTTCTCCAGCACTTGGAATGGGCCATCTCCTTTAGCTTGCAACTTGTTCTTCCTTTGGTTAGAAAACCTCTCTTTTCGAAAATGCACCCAAACCCAATCTCCTACTTGAAACTTCATCTCACGTCTCCCTCTATTTGCAGAATCAACATATCTTTTGTTCCTTTTCTTAATATTTTCCCTTGCTTTCTCATGTATCTCTTTTGTCTCCATAGGATTGCTCCTATATGCTGGCCGGTTTGGAATTATAGAACCGGGTATGAAGTCAATTTGATTTTCAATCCCTCTTAATGGTGGCAAACCACTAGGAAGGTCTTCAGCAAACACATCCTCAAAATCCTGCAACAAAGACACAAAACTAGACGGTAAAGAATCAAGAGATTCTTCATTGTTAGCAAGTAACAATTCTTTATACATAATAATGAGTACAGGCTGCCCTACATCTATCTCTCTTACTCTTGCATAAAAAGTATGTTTTGCTTTTTCTCCTTGCTTATTTTCTCTCACCAATGGGCCATTTATTTGTTTGCTTACTTTCTTTTGACTCTCGGCCTCTTTTCCCTTTCTGCACTCACTCACTTTATTATTTTCTCTCTCCCTACCCTTAGAAATACCCTTGGGTGTTGAAGAAACATCATTGGCCGAATTTGAACCCCCTTGGTTCATGTTGGCCAAAACTTCTTTCTCCCTCTCTAGCATCCTCTTCTGATCTTCATACACCTCTTGAGGTGATAATGGTGCTAGAACAACCTTCTTTCCCTCATTAGTAAAGGTATACTTATTAGAAAAGCCTTCATGTTGTGCCCTTCTATCATGCTGCCATGGTCTTCCTAATAGCAAATGTCCAGCTTGCATTGGCACTACATCACACAAAACCTCATCTTTATACCACCCAATGGAGAATGGTACCTTGACTTGCTTCAACACTTTTACTTCCCCAGCGTCATTGAACCATTGCAACTTGTAAGGATTGGGATGTTTAAAACAAGTTAACCCCAATTTATCCACCATTGTAGTACTAGCAGCATTGGTACAACTTCCACCATCAATGATAAGTGTACAAACCTTACCATTCACCAAACACCTAGAGTGGAAAAGATTCTCCCTTTGATCCAAGCCTTCTTCCTTGACTTGAATATTCAAGGCTCTTCTAGTAACAAGCATCTCTCCATGTTCAGCATTCAAGACTTGATTCTCCCAAGCTTCTTCATCATATTTTGCCCTATCACCACATTCAGCCTCCTCTTCTTCTTCATGTTCAGATTCTGATTCAATTTCCCCTTCATGGGTTGTAATCATCACCCTCTTATTTGGACATTGAGAAGCAATGTGTCCACTTCCCAAACACTTGTAGCATTTAATTTCCCTACTTGGAGTAGGTCTAGAAGGTGTTTCCTTGGCTGTTTTTGCATCCCCATCATTCGGCTTCTTGAAATTAGGATTGTAGGAAGAATTCTTTTGGAAATAACCCTTGTAATCCCCTTTGTAGGAACCTCCACTCGAACTTGAACCCTTGAAGTTTGAAAATTTTCCACTAGCTTTAGAGTAGCCAGTTTTCGAAATAGCTTTATTCTTCAATCTTCTCTCTATCTTCATGGCCTTTTGAACTAACTCTTCCATTGTGTTGAATTCATACATCTCCAATTCATTGGCTATGTTTAAATTCAATCCCCCAAGAAATCGTGACATCTTCTTGTCTTCATCTTCATCAATATTTGCCCTAGCCATGATCATCTCCATCTCTTTGTGGTACTCTTCCACACTTCTTCCACCTTGAACTAGTCTTGCTAGTCGATTGTACAAATCCCGAATGTAGTGAGATGGTACAAATCGGCTCCTCATTAGTTCTTTCAAGGTTGACCATTCAGGAATAGACCTCATACCTTTCCCTCTTCTATTAGCTTTCAATTGATCCCACCAAAAGGTAGCATACCCTTTGAACTCTACGGCAGCCAAAACTGATTTCTTCTCTTCGGTGTAGTTATGGCATTCAAAAATCTGCTCAACTTTCCTCTCCCATTCTATGACCTCTTCTGCATTGTTCTTCCCTTCAAAGGAAGGAATCTTCATCTTGATGGAAGTAAGGTCACCATCAGCGGTAGGTTGATTTCCACCTTCATCTTCATCTTCTACCCTTTCGGCTGCTTCTAGGGCTTCAAGATTTCCTTGCCCTTCTCTCCTAAGCACTCTTCTAGCTCGTATTATGGGATTTGGATGTGCGGCTGGCTGCCCTTGTTGTATTTGTTGTGCTTGCCGTGCTGCATTCTCTTGCAATCTAGTATCCATCATCTCCATTCGACCAAGCATTGCTGCCAAAGTCTCATTAAGCCTAGCTAAGCTTTCGGCCATAGCTCCTTCTTTGCTAGTCTCTTCTCCTTTTCCAGCCATGTTAACAAACAAACAAACTCAAAGAAACAAGATTAGTAATAATCGAAATTCACTCAAGTGTTTAGAATTACCTCACTTTTCTTGTCTTCCTTGATTACACTTCAGAACCAAGCTCACCAACCAACAATTGTCAAGTCGTTCAAGAAACTAGAACCTAAATCCTAGAACTAGATATAAAACAAGACAAGTATCCGGAGGCAATGCAAGGTAATTTGCACTACTCGATAGAGAACCAAGTATCGACACAAGCAAATGATACTTAGCAATGTAATGGAATTAAAAGCTAGATAAAGAAATCAGAAACAATGAAGACAATAAACAAGACAAATTTGGATATAATGAATCAAAAACAACCCACACTTGGCAAGCTGCTTTATGGACCTAATCAATTCTATCCAAAACGCTAGCTTCTAGACTCTAATTCCCACCTATAACACTCAAATAACATGAATATTAAGGTCTGATTTTCGAATTCCAAAACCCAAATAGCAAGAATATCAAACAATTTTTGTTAAGGTGATTTTGTACTCCTTTTTTTTCTTTTCTTTTTTTTTCCTCTCACTATCCCCTTGATTTGGGACTTAATTTACTTCCAAGAGCTTTTCGAAATCTAGACTTAATTCGCAACCCCATATTCACTCAAAATCAAATCGAAATCAAACTTGAACAAAAACTCTAGCTTTTGCTTTCTTTCAAGAACCCTAATCTTGGTTTCGAATCCAATTCAGATGCAAGGCTTAGGCTTTGAAATTCAATCAGACTCTTTTTCCTAGGTTTCGAATTACTCTTTGAACAATCTTTAGACTTTTTGAATTTTGATATATGACTCTTTTTCGAAAATTAAAGACTAGACTCTCTAAGAACCCTAAATCGCAGAAATTTAAAAGACCTAAATTAACAAACCCAAGAAAGACAAAGTAGATAAAAATTACATTGTAGCAAGGCTCTGATACCAAATGACGCGGACCCTTAGCAACGATGGCAGCAAACCCAACGTATAACAATGGTAGAGAACTCCTTGAAACTTGATAATCACCTCCTAAGGAACCCAACGCCTATAAAGAGACGCGAACTCACTATGATTGAAGGATTTAGTTGGTAAGAAGAAGGAAAACGCCACAACTCTTGTTGATAAGTAAACCTAATTCTTGATGCAAAGAAAGAATTAAAGAATCCACTCTAATCTCTCTCACACGAAAATTCACAAGAAGAACTTGTAGAAGAATTCAAAAATTTTTATTAAATGTTGTATATTGAATTCGGCCTAATAGTGCCCTTAAATAAGGGTTACAAAATTCCTAATTGCATATGGAAAATTAAGACTAAAACATTCCTAATTGAATAAGGAAAATATTCCTAATTGCATAAGGAAAAACATTCCTAATTGCATAAGGAAAACATTCCTAATTGCATAAGGAAAAACATAAAGTAATCCTAATCCACTAAGGAAAATATAAAGTATGGAAACAAAATCCTAATCCTCTAAGAAAAATATAAAGAATGGAAACAAAATCCTATTTTTAAGCCTTCCATAATGATAAAAACGTGGCCCATTAAACAGAATTAATAATCTTTAAGAAGTGGGTCCATCCAGCTATTCTCACAGGGCTTCAGAAAATCTCACAGGTACGTGTGAAACTGGCTGCACTCCAAGTTTTTCTTCCAATCACTTCCATCATCTTACTAAGGCCTTAAATTACTTCCCAAGGCTTTATATGAATCCCCATGGACCTTTCTTGCACGTTGGACCTCTTTAGTTAGCCTTTAGCTTCCATATTCACACTAAGCATCATAATCAGCTTTGGTGTGCCTTCTTCAATCTCTATCTCCATCTTCTTGAATGATAATTCTTGAAGCTCTTTGGAAATCCCTTCTTGAATATGCAAAGCCATACTAGCTTGATATCTCTTTGCCTTGCTCCTAGTGATTGGTCCACTTGCTAGCTTCAAGGGATCCTTTCTTGCATCACCTCCCTTTTAACAAAGTCTTGAACATGCAATCCAAGAGTGATGCCATACTTCCTTGCTTTATTCCTTGTCAATGGTCCTTGTTGTAGCACCAAAGGATCCTTGCCATGCTGGTTTACATCATTCATAAGGAGATAAATCAGTCACATTAAAAGTAGCATAACACCATACTCACCAGGCAAGTCGATCTTGTATGCATTGTCATTGATTTTCTCCAATACTTGGAATGGACCATCAACACGTGCATCAAGCTTACTCTTCCTTTGATTTGGAAACCTCTCCTTTCGGAAGTGTACCCAAACCCAATTGCCAGGAGCAAATGCCATTTTCTTTCGTCCCTTATTTGCCCTATCAGCATAAGACTTGTTCTTTTTCTCTATATTTGCTCGAACCTTTTCATGCAAAGACTTTACCAAATCAGCCTTCTTCTCACCATCTAAACTAGCAAGCTCATGTAAAGGCAAAGGAACAAGATCAAGTACAGTTAGTGGATTAAAACCATAAACAATCTCAAATGGCGAATAACCTGTAGAAGAATAAATTGAACTATTATAAGCAAATTCAATGAAAGGTAAACAATCTTCCCAAGTGACCAAGTTCTTCCCCACTAAAGCTTTCAACAACGTACCAAGTGTACTATTCATTACTTCAGTTTGCCCATCTGTTTGTGGATGACAAGTAGTAGAAAACAAAAGCTTAGTTCCTAATCTACTCCATAAAACATGCCAAAAATGGAACAAAAACTTAGTATCTCTATCAGAAACAATTGTCCTAGGCACCCCATGTAAACGAACAACATCTCTAAAGAACAAATCAGCCACAACTTTTGCATCATCAGCTTTGTGACATGGAATAAAATGTGCCATCTTACTAAACCTATCAACAACCATAAAAATGCTATCTCTACCTTTCCTAGTCCTAGGCAAACCAAGCACAAAATCCATACTAATATCAACCCAAGGTGAACTAGGTACAGGTAATGGCATATAAAGACCATGAGGCATAGACTTAGATTTCGCCTGTCTACATGCAATACAAGCAGAACATAATCTCCCAACATCTTTACGCATAGACGGCCAATAAAAATGCTTAAACAGAATATCATAAGTCTTAGACACACCAAAACGCCGCATCAAACCACCACAATGAGATTCCAAAACAAGCAAATTACGCATGGTACATCTAGGCACACATAGTTTACTTCCCTTAAACAAATAACCATCCTACCTAAAAAATGAATTAAAAGCTCCTTGTTCACATGCGACATAAACATTGCCAAAATCAATATCACCAATATATAAGTCCTTAATATACTCAAAACCAAGCAATTTAGAACTCAAAACAGACAGCAATGTATATCTCCTAGACAACGCATCAGCAACAACATTATCTTTACCTTGCTTATACTTAATGACATAAGGAAATTTCTCAATTTGTTCAATCCACTTACCATGTCTTTTGTTCAACTTACCTTGGCCCTTCAAATTGAGGGATTCATGGTCAGTGTGAATAATGAACTCCTTTGGCAGCAAATAATGCTCCCACACATTCAATGCCCTTACCAAAGCATGCAACTCCTTGTCATAGGTAGAATAATTCAGTTGTGCACCATTGAGCTTCTCACTAAAATATGCTATTGGCTTCTTTTCTTGCATCAAAACAGCCCCAATACCTATACCTGAAGCATCACATTCAATCTCAAAAATAGAATCAAAGTTAGGTAAAGCTAAAACAGGCGCAGTAGTGAGTTTTTCTTTCAAACTTTCAAACGATCGTTGTTGTTGTTCACCCCATTGAAATCCAACTTCCTTCTTGACAATACTTGTGAGTGGTGCGGCGATGGTAGAAAAATCGTTCATGAATCTCCTATAAAAACTCGCCAGCCCATGGAAGCTCCTCATTTCCATCACACTCTTAGGAACAGGCCATTCCCTTATAGCTTTCACTTTCTCTTCATCAACTTCCAATCCCTGCGCACTAACAACAAAACCAAGAAAAACAAGCCTATCCATGCAAAATGTGCACTTCTTAAGCTTTGCATATAAGTTCTCTTTTCTCAAAGCTTCTAAAACCAACCTAACATGTTCTATATGCTCTTCCTCAGTCTTACTATAGATCAAAATATCATCAAAATAAACAACTACAAATCTGCCCAAATAAGCCCTCAAAACATGGTTCATCAACCTCATAAAAGTACTAGGTGCATTAGACAACCCAAAAGGCATTTCCAACCACTCATATATCCCATATTTTGTTTTAAAAGCTGTTTTCCATTCATCCCCAGGTTTCATACGAATTTGATGATATCCACTCATAAGATCAATTTTAGTAAAATACCTTGCACCATGTAATTCGTCCAACATGTCATCAAGACGCGGTATAGGATGCCGATACTTCACGGTGATCTTATTTACAGCCCTACAATCAACACACATTCTCCACGTGCCATCTTTCTTTGCAACCAACAAAACAGGAAAGGCACACGGACTTAAAATCTCTCGAATCAACCCTTTCTCCAACAACTCTTCCACTTGTCTCTGCATCTCCTTGGTCTCCATCGGATTACTTCGATATGATGGTCTATTTGGAATTGTATAACCAGGTATGAAGTCAATTTGATGTTCGATCCCTCTTAATGGTGGCAAACCACTAGGCAACTCCTCCGGAAACACATCTTGGAAATCCTGCAATAAAGACACAAAGCTAGAAGGCAAATGTTCAAGTGAAACATCAATGTTAGTAAACAAAGTTTCCTTGTATCTAATGAGTAACACATGCTGCCCAACATTTAATTCTCTCGCTCTTGCATAAAAAGTTTGTTTTGCCTTCCCTTCTTTCTTGTTTTCTCTCACCAATGGGCCATTAATTTGATTAGTTTCTTTTCTGGCCTCTTTTCCCATTTTCATCTCACTTTCACTCACCTTATCATGTTCTCTCACACTCCCCTTGTTTTTGGAAGAAACAGCCCCAACCACTACTTTGGCTGAATCTTGCTTTGCTTTCTCAAGCATCTTTCGATGATCTTCATAAACCTCCAAGGGTGATAATGGAACAAGAGTAACCAGCTTTCCCTTATAGGTAAACGTGTACCTATTTGAATGCCCATCATGCTGTGCTTTCCTATCAAATTGCCAAGGTCTTCCCAATAACATATGGTCTGCTTGCATAGGAACTACATCACACAACACTTCATCTTTATACCAGCCTATAGAGAATGGTATTCTCACTTGTTTAGTAACCTTCACCTCTCCACTATCATTAAACCATTGTAGTCTATATGGATTGGGATGTTTTAAACAAGTCAATTTCAGCTTCTCCACCATGGTCTCACTTGCTGCATTAGTACAACTACCGTTGTCAATGATGAGCATACAAACCTTACCATCAACTAAACATCTAGAATAAAATATGTTATCTCGTTGCTCAAGGCCCTCTTCCTTCACCTACATATTCAAAGCACGCCTAGCAACTAACATTTCACCATGTTCAGCCATCAACACATTTTCAACTTGCTCACTACACTCATCATCATCATCATACATGTCATTCACATCATTATCAACTCACTATGATCAGAATCAGAAATTATACCCCCATCATCAGTAGCAATCATAACTCTCCTATTTGGACATTCAGAAGCAATATGCCCATTCCCTAAACATTTGAAACATTTAATATCTCTACTAGGAGTAGTATTAGAAGTACCTGATTGCTGCCTATTTGGACCACCATTCGTCCCTTTTCCACTTGTAGGTGGAGGATTGTTCCTTTGGAAGGAATTCTTGAAATCTCCACTTCTTGAGGATGAATTGCTACTAGTGTTTTGAGGTCCTCTGTAGGTCGAACTACTTCCACCCATATTCTGAAATTTGCTAGAACCAGACTTGGTGTAATTCTTGCTCTTTAGTCTCCTTTCTATCTTCATGGCCTTTTCAACCAACTCTCCCATGGAATTGTAATCATACATTTCCAGCTCACTTGCTATGTTTGAATTTAGACCCCCAAGGAATCTAGACATCAACCTCTGCTCATCCTCTTCAATATCAGCTCTTGCCATGATAATCTCCATCTCCTTGTGGTATTCTTCAACACTCTTACCACCTTGGATCAGCCTTGCCAACCTATTATACAAATCCCTATAGTAATGAGAAGGGACAAACCTTGTTCTCATTAAGTCTTTCAAAGTCTCCCAATCAGGTACGGGTCTCAATCCCTTTCCTCTTCTATTAGATTTGAGTTGATCCCACCAGAATGTAGCATATCCCTTAAATTCCACGGCTGCAATGTGGGACTTCCTCTCTTCTGAATAATTATGGCATTCAAAAATCTGCTCCACCTTTCTCTCCCATTCAATGTACTCTTCAGCATTGTTTCTCCCTTCAAAGGAAGGTACCTTCATCTTTATGGAAGTAAGGTCATTGTCATTTGCTGGGTTATTTTCACCAACCTCTTCATTACCTCTAGGTTCTCTACGATCTCCTTCACCGATTCTTAGTAGAACCCTTTGTGGTAACCTCACTTGAGCTGCTGTTGCTGCCCTCTTTCTCTCATCATTAGATTCATGCTCTCTTGTAGAGTAGCCATCATTCTTGCCATCTCATTCATCCTCTTATTACTTTGCTGCATATATGTCTCAAAATTGTTAGAACCTTCTTGGACATTTTCCTCCCCATCTTGCACGTTCTGGTTTCTCCCACTACTCATGATCACAAACACAAACTCACAAAGAAAAGATTAGTAATAAACAAAATTCACTCAAAGTGTTTCGCTTTTACCTCACCTTTGCTGATTCTTCGATTGCACTTCAGAATCGAGGCTCACAAATCAATCTGCCAAGCACATTCAAGGAAGCTAGAAACCTAATTCCTAGACACCTAGAAAAGAAACTCGACGATTTGGAGCCGACACAAGGAAATTTTTGTCACACGATTATCATAAACCAGAGTGTTGGAACAAGCAAATAACACTCCAGCAACATAACGGAATCCAAAAAAAAACTGTAGCTCAATCAAGAATTAGAAACAAAGAGGTAAAAAATATGACAATTCTGGCCAAGATGTATCAAAACCAACCCACCTTTAGCAAGCTGATTTATGGACCTATTGATTCTACCTAAGAAAGCTAGTGTCAAGTCTTCCTAAACTAAAGAGAATTTCGAATTCCCCTTTACAATGGCAGCCCCCACAATTCGAACAAAACAGCCCCAAAAAAATGAAAATTTTATGGCCTAAAAATTTTGATTGCTTCTAACCCACTTCAAACCAACCACGGAACCTTTAATTTACTAAGAAACAGAAAACTTTTTGTTGGAGCACTTTTGTACTCTTTTTCTTTTTTTTTAGGGATAGATCACTATCTCTAGATCACCCCCCCCCCCCAAAAAAAATACTAAACGAATATCAATAAATAGAAGCTTAAACAGCAAATGAATTATTGCAAGCTCAAACGGAAAGATCTGTATACTTTAAAAATTGAAAACGATTTGACTATGGTGAAGTAGGTGAAAACGATTTGGACTATGATGAAAAGGGGACACAAACAAATTGGGGTATGGGGAAAAAAGAAATTTTGAATAAAATAAAAGAACCCTAAAAAATGAATTGAACAAATGAAGACTCTAACGGAAATAAAAACAAGCCCTAGAAAGACAGATAGATAAAGATTTACCTGTAATTGGCTCTGATACCAAATGATGCGGAACCCTATGGCAATGAAGGCCTCAAACCCCAATGCACGCTTCGATATAGGAATCAAGAACAAGGATAAACCACCCTCTATAGCACCCAATGCTTAGCGAAGCAAGAACACTAATGACGGAAGGATTTGGTAGGACGGATCAGAAGAACGCCACAATTGAAATTGATAAGTTAGTCTGATTCGTGATGCAATCAATGAAAGAAGCAAAATCTCTCACTCTCTCAAAGATGGCCGAAATTTGCATAAAGAGCAATCTTAATATAATTTTTCAAAAAGGTCCTCTTACAAGAAAATAAGACCCTATTTATAAAAAAACAAATTAAAAATTCGTAACTATCCTAACCCTAGTGGAAAAAGGAAAATTACAAAGTCAAAATCCTTGTCAAATAAGGAAAATATCATCCTAACCAACTAAGGAAAGAAGGGAACCACATCCTAACCCTAGTGGAAAAAGGAAAATTACAAAGCCAAAATCCTTGTCAAATAAGGAAAATATCATCCTAACCAACTAAGGAAAGAAGGGAACCACATCCCATGTGCATGGGTGTGAACACAGCCCATGTGCATGAAAGAATAGGCTGCCCATGTGACAAAAGTGGTCCCAAAAACCTAATTTCGTCCAAGGCCCATGTGCTTGCATGTGGCCTGCCTTCCTTACTCCTTTCTTGCTCCTCTAGCCCATTTTTAAAGCCTTATTTTCCATATAGACATTCAGCATCACAATCAGCCTTTGTTGGTCTTCCAGCTCCATATTGCACTTGTTTATTGCTAATTCAGTCACCTCCCTTGTAACAAAGTCTTGAACATGCAATCCAAGAGTGACGCCATACTTCCTTGCTTTATTCCTTGTCAATGGTCCTTGTTGTAGCACCAAAGGATCCTTGCCATGCTGGTTTACATCAGATATGCTGATTCTGCAAATAGAGAGAGACGTGAGATGAAGTTTCAAGTAGGAGATTGAGTTTGGGTGCATTTTCGAAAAGGGAGGTTTCCTAACCAAAGGAAGAACAAGTTGCAAGCTAGAGGAGATGGCCCATTCCAAGTGCTGGAGAAGATTAATGACAATGCCTACAAGATCGACTTACCAGGTACGTATAATGTTAGTGCTACTTTCAATGTAAGTGATCTTTCTCCTTTTGATGATGCAGATTTGAGGACAAATCTTTTTGAAGAGGGGGAGAATGATACAAGAAAGGACCCCTTGAAGCTAGCAAGTGGACCAATCACTAGGAGCAAGGCAAAGAGATATCAAGCTAGCATGGTTTTGCATATTCAAGAAGAGATTTCCAAAGAGCTTCAAGAATTATCATTCAAGAAGATGGAGATGGAGCTGCAAGGAAGGCCTAAATATATCATGGTTCTAGAAGCATGCAATGGAAGCCAAGAAGGAGCCTTTGAAGGCTATTTTTAAGCCTAGGCCGAAACTACCAAGGAAGAGTCAAAGCTTGGTCAATCTTATTTCCATGCACATGCATGCACATTCATGGATGCAAGTTGGCCGAATTCCAAGGGAGTTTGTTGCACCCCTTGGCCGAATCTTCATAGTTAGTTAGAGGGGATATTTTTGTTATTTTGTGGTCCCCATCCTTTTATTTTAATTAGTTAAGTTGTTTTGACTTTGTCAAATCCTATTCTTGTTGGGTTTTTGGAAGTGTTTTCCCATACAAGCCTAAGATCCTTCTACAATGTTTTAGTCTTAATTTTCCATATGCAATTAGGAATTTTGTAACCCTTATTTAAGGGCACTATTAGGCCAAATTGGGGGAGACCATTATTATTAAAAATTTTCGAATTCTTCTACAAGTTCTTCTTGTGAATTTTCATGTGAGAGATTAGAGTGGATTCTTTAATTCTTTCTTTGCATCAAGAATTAGGTTTACTTATCAACGAGAGTTGTGGCGTTTTCCTTCTTCTTACCAACTAAATCCTTCAATCATAGTGAGTTCGCGTCTCTTTATAGGCGTTGGGTTCCTTAGGAGGTGATTATCAAGTTTCAAGGAGTTCTCTACCATTGTTATACGTTGGGTTTGCTACCATCGTTGCTAAGGGTCCGCGTCAACCATCTAAACACCACCACGCCATCAGTTGGTATCAGAGACTGGTTTACCCCACTTCATTTCCATTCCCCATGTCTAATCCCCAAAACAAAGACAAACACGTCATGACTGACCCACAAGAATTAGCTATTGCATTTGAGGAAATGAGGTTAGAGATGGAGTTACTTAAGAAAAAAATGAGGCCCTTGAAACAATTATTCAAAATTCCCCTTTGAATACACGAAATCCAAATGAGGAGGAGCCATTTGATGAAGAACCTAATGAAGATGAACAACCAATTGATTTTGGCCGAGGCAGGTTTAGAGGAAGAGGGAGAGGCCCTTTTCATGGAGGTTTTGGACGAAGAGAATGAAACATGCCCCCACCTATCCGTGGTGAAAGACAGGGGGAATTCTTCAATTACAAGATTGAGTTGCCTGAATTTCATGGAAAAATTGATGCTGATGCCTATCTATAATGGGTATATTCCATTGAAAGAGCCTTTGATTTGAAGGAGATTTCTGAGGAAAAGAAGATGAAACTTGCTGCCATGAGGTTGAAAGGTTATGCTGCCCTTTGGTGGGAAAATTTGCAAAAGCAAAGGGTTAGAGAAGGTAGACTACGAATCACCCAATGGGATCGGATGAAGGAGGAAATGGATGTGGTGTTTTACCTTCCCATTATAGACAAAAGATGATTGAGAAGATGTTGAGCCTTAAACAAGGCACCAAATCCATGGAACAATATACCATGGAGTTTAATGAGTTTTTAATGAAATGTGAAGTGGAGGAGACTGAAGAACTACTCATGGGGCATTTTCTCCAAGGACTACATCTTGATATTCAAGACATGGTGAGTTTTTATCCTTATGATTCTCTGATTGAATTGAAAAAATTGGCTCTAAGAAGTGAGGCTAGTTTATCTCATGCTCGCCCAACCCGAAGTTTTTCTAAATCTTCAAACTTTTCTTTACCTTACAAATCAAGTCCCAACACCTCACAATCTGCCTCTACAAAGGCTTCCTCTACACCACCACCAAAAATCCCATCAAACACCCAAAACACCTCCACCCTAATCAAGAATGTTCAATCTGCCCCACCAACCAAAAGTGTCTCTAAAAATGTCTTGAAATGTTTTAAATGCCAAGGTTATGGTCATTTTGCTTCTGAATGCCCCATAAGAAAGATAATGATCATAAGGGAAATAGAAGAAGTAGAGGAAGGTTTGTTACTTGCTAACTCCAATGAGGTAGATTCGGTTTTGTATGATGGTGAGGAAGGGGTCCTTGAATGTGAAGCTATGGAGAATGGAGAATGTTTAGTGGTGATGAGAGTTCTGAACTTAGAAAGGAGTGAGGAGGATTGGAGGAGGAAATCTTTGTTCCACACTAGATGTTTGACAAATAACAA
This sequence comes from Garcia nutans, assembly GCA_947685225.1. Lineage (NCBI taxonomy): Eukaryota > Viridiplantae > Streptophyta > Magnoliopsida > Malpighiales > Euphorbiaceae > Garcia > Garcia nutans. Next base: position 40,121,318 of record CANTUV010000005.1, read on the forward strand.
GCTTTGTGAAGTTGTTATTGATAGTGGAGCGTGTGAGAATGTTGTTTCCAATGAGATGGTCACCAAGTTGGGACTGAAAACTGAGCCAATCGACACCCCTTACAAGTTGACTTGGCTGGATTCTACACATGAGATAAGAATGACTAAGAAATGCCTTGTCCCATTTTCTATAGGAAAATACGTTGATGAGGTGAGCTGCCATGTTATTCCTATGATAGCTTGTCATTTGTTACTTGGAAGGCCTTGGTTGTATGATAAAGATGTTCAACACCAAGGGAGAGCTAATACTTATACATTGCTCCATAATGGGAAAAAGATATTACTCAAGCCTATGCTGCCAGAAAAGAAAAAGAAGAAGAAAGAGGTTGGAGTTGTTGGGTTTTTGTCCGATGATGAGAAGAGTGAAATCATTGAGGAGTTGCCTAGCTTTGTCCCTATGGATGTGGAGGATGAGCCCAAATAGAATCATATTATCCCAAATGAGGTACAATCTTTGATTAGTGAGTTTAAGAGAGTATTCCCAAACACATTACCCTCGGGTTTACCCCCTCTAAGAACCATACAACACGAGATAAGCTTTGTTCCGGGAGCCCAAATTCCTCAAAAACAGTCCTATAGAATGAGCCCTAAAGAGAGTGATGAGTTACAAAAGCAGGTTGATGAATTGTTGAAAAGGGGATTCATAAGGGAGAATGTATCTCCATGTGTTGTGCCAGCATTTATAGTACCCAAAAAAAATGGAAAATGGAGAATGATGATTGATTCTATAGCTGTTAGTAAGATCATAATTAAGTATAGATTTCCAATTCCAAGGCTTGATGACATGCTTGATAGATTGCATGGAGCTTCGGTGTTCTCAAGGATTGATCTTGCAAATGGATTCTATCAAATTCGTGTTAAAGAAGGTGATGAGTGGAAAACAGCCTTCAAAACCAATGCGGGGCTGTATGAATGGTTGGTTATGCCAATGGGGCTTTCAAATTCACCTTCCACCTTCATGCGGCTTATGAATAAGGTACTCAAACCTTTTCTCAACAAATTTGTGGTGGTATACTTTGATGATATTCTAATTTTTAGTCGTAGTTTACATGAGCATTGTTTGCATTTGAGACTTATCTGTGAGGTTTTGGACCGTGAATCATTATATGTTAATGTGGAGAAGTGTCATTTTTGTGATAGCACCATTAGTTTCTTGGGGTATGTTGTGTCTAAAGATGGGATTAGTATGGATCCAGAAAAGGTAAAAGCTATAATTGAATGGCCAATTCCTAGCAATTTGTTTCAAGTTAGAAGCTTTCATGGATTTTGTTCTTTCTATAGAAGATTCATTAAGAATTTCAGCACTATAACAAGCCCAATTACAGATTACATGAAGAAGGGATTGTTTAAATGGACCCCCAAAGCCACCATTGCCTTTAACACACTAAAGAATGCCATGACAAAAGCTCATGTTTTATCCTTACCCAATTTTACCTTGCCTTTTGAATTGGAGTGTGATGCTAGTGGGGTAGGGATTGGGGCTGTTTTGAGTCAAGAAGGAAAGCCTATTGCATTTTTTAGTGAAAAGTTGAATGAAGTTAGGAGAAAGTATTCTGCCTATGACCTTGAGTTTTATGCTTTGGTGTGTGCACTTAGACATTGGAGTGCATATTTGTTGGAAAATTCATTCATTCTGTATACTGACCACCAAGCACTTAAATATATTCAAAGCCAAGCTAAGTTGAGCAGAAGACATGCATCTTGGGTTGAATATATGCAATCCTTTGATTTTGTTGTGAAGTATAGAGATGGTCCAAGTAATGTTGTGGCTGATGCATTGTCTAGGAGATTTGAGGTTCTTAGTACCATGCATGCTCATGTAATAGGATTTGATGATGTGAGAACTTTGTATGAGAATGACGAGGATTTCGGTCAAATTTGGGAAAGAGTTAGGAAAGATGGTGCATTTACGGATTTCACTATTCATGATGGTTATCTTTTCAAGCTTGATGCTGTTTATGTTCCTCAAAGTTCTTTAAGGGAAGCAATTCTAAAAGAAGTCCATGGTGGAGGCCTAGCTGGACACTTTGGACGAGACAAGACCTATGAATTGGCTAGTAGGAATTTCTATTGGCCAAAGATGATACGGAACCTCCAAGAATAAGCCTGAGAATCCCTTGATTTCGAACCCCCACAGCATTAACTTGAGAACCCCTAGTCGAATTCGGCACAACCTCCAAGGATTAGGTTAGATTTTAGATTATCTTGAATTGATCACAGTCCTAAGATTTCGAAACAAGCTAGTTCCTAAACCCCAGAATCAAAACACTCCACAAGAAAGTTGATCAAACTACTTGAATGTTTCTAAGCATGCATTCTACTCAAGAACACAAAGATAAAAGCAAATTCGGCTTTTAGGTTAATAATTTGTCAAAACTAAAACTGATGTCTTACAACCCTAAATGAGATATAAATAGCTAAACCCTAATTAGGGTTATTAAGTAGCGTTTGGCTTTCTAATCAAATTTTAAGAAATAATAAAGTAAACAACATTCTAATTTAATACAAAACAAACAGGGCCCTTACTTTTTAAATAAGCATAACTAGTGGGCCTTAATACATATTAATTACAAGCCTCATTCGTGAATTACAACTTGTAACAAGTTGTAATTGACTTCCTTTGGTCTTGTCTCCAAGCTTGTAATTCCTTGCAAACCATAGTTAGCCAAATTCACCAAATCTTGCAAATGGCAAATTAGTGATTGCTGAATCTTTTTGGCTTGCGATCTAGTTATAGGACCTTGTGGCAAAATAATTGGATTGATGATCTCCTCAACTTGTTCCCCACGTCCTAACTCTTGCTCATCCTTGCGGTGTGCTGGTTGTTCCACAACAAAAGATGTGGAAAGACGTTTCAAGGCTTGTTGAGGGCTGTAATACATGTAAACAATCCAAAATGACATCACAAGCACATGGTCCATACATGCCTTTGCCAGTTCCGAATGCTCCATGGGAGGATGTAAATATTGATTTCATAGTTGGGTTGCCACGAACAAGGAGAAATCATGATTCTATTATGGTTGTTGTAGATAGATTTTCTAAAATGGCTCATTTTGTTGCTTGTAACAAAACTAATGATGCATCACATATTCTAAACTTGTATTTTGAAAACATTGTAAAACTCCACGGAATTCCAAGAAGTATTATAAGTGATAGGGATGTAAAGTTTTTGAGTCATTTTTGGAGACATTTATGGGCAAGACTTGGCACGACTCTGAAATTTAGCACGACATTTCATCCTCAAACTGATGGACAAACCGAGGTGGCCAATCGAAGCCTTGGTAACTGATGCAAGAAAGGATCCCTTGAAGCTAGCAAGTGGACCAATCACTAGGAGCAAGGCAAAGAGATATCAAGCTAGCATGGCTTTGCATATTCAAGAAGAGATTTCCAAAGAGCTTTAAGAATTATCATTCAAGAAGATGGAGATAGAGCTTGAAGAAGGCACACCAAAGCTGATTATGATGCTTAGTGTGGAAGCTAAAGGCTAGCTAAAGAGGTCCAACGTGCAAGAAAGGTCCATGGGGGTTCATATAAAGCCTTGGGAAGTAATTTAAGGCCCATGGGCAGACCAAATAGTGTGGGGCATTTCTTATGTTGAAGGGATTAGTTTGGTTATTTCCATACTTTATATTTTCCTTAGTGGATTAGGATTTTGTTTTCATACTTTATATTTTCCTTAGTGGATTAGGATTTTGTTTCCATACTTAATGTTTTCCTTATGCAATTAGGAATGTTTTCCTTATGCAATTAGGAATGTTTTAGTCTTAATTTTCCATATGCAATTAGGAATTTTGTAACCCTTATTTAAGGGCACTAATAGGCCGAATTTCATATACAACAATTAATAAAAATTTTTGAATTCTTTCACAAGTTCTTCTTGTGAATTTTCGTGTGAGAGAGATTAGAGTGGATTCTTTAATTCTTTCTTTGCATCAAGAATTAGGTTTACTTATCAACAAGAGTTGTGGCGTTTTCCTTCTTCTTACCAACTAAATCCTTCAATCATAGTGAGTTCGCGTCTCTTTATAGGCGTTGGGTTCCTTAGGAGGTGATTATCAAGTTTCAAGGAGTTCTCTACCATTGTTATACGTTGGGTTTGCTGCCATCGTTGCTAAGGGTCCGCGTCATTTGGTATCAGAGCCTTGCTACAAGGTAATTTTTATCTACTTTGTCTTTCTTGGGTTTGTTAATTTAGATCTTTTAAATTTCTGCGTTTTAGGGTTCTTAGAGAGTCTAGTCTTTAATTTTCAAAAAAGAGTCATATATCAATTCTGATCAAGGCCGAATTGAAGGAGGGTATTCTTAGGGTGAAAATGAAACCTAGGAAAGGATTCTTGGAGAATTTTGAAACCAAGAATTAGGGTTCTTGAAAGAAAGCAAAAGCTAGAGTTTGTGTTCAAGTTTGATTTCGATTTAGTCTTGAGTGAATCTGGGGTTGCGAATTAAGTCCAGATTTCGAAAAGTCCTTGGGAGTAAATTAAGTCCCGAATCAAGGGGATAGTGAGAAAAAGCAAAAAAAAAAGAGTACAAAACCACCTCAACAAAAATTGTTTGATATTCTTGCTATTTGGGTACTAAGGATCATATCTAGGTGGGTGAGAAATAATAAAATTTTTGGGCGAAAAATTTCACCTTTTGAGGGGCTTTTGGAATTCGAAATCAGACCTTAATATTCATATTATTTGAGTGTTTTAGGTGGGAATTAGAGTATAGAAGCTAGCATTTTGGGTAGAATTGATTAGGTCCATAAAGCAGCTTGCCAAGTGTGGGTTGTTTTTGATTCATTATATCCAAATTTGTCTTGTTTATTGGCTTCATTGTTTCTGATTTCTTTATCTAGCTTTTAATTCCATTACATTGCTAAGTATCATTTGCTTGTGTCGATACTTGGTTCTATATTGTGTAGTGCAAATTACCTTGCATTGCCTCCGGATACTTGTCTTGTTTTCTATCTAGTTCTAGGATTTAGGTTCTAGTTTCTTGAACGACTTGACAATTGTTGGTTGGTGAGTTCTGAAGTGCAATCAAGGAAGACAAGAAAAGTGAGGTAATTCTAAACACTTGAGTGAATTTTGATTATTACTAATCTTGTTTCTTTGAGTTTGTTTGTTTGTTAACATGGCTGGAAAAGGAGAAGAGACTAGCAAAGAAGGAGCTATGGCCGAAAGCTTGGCTAGGCTTAATGAGACTTTGGCAGCAATGCTTGGTCGAATGGAGATGATGGATACTAGATTGCAAGAGAATGCAGTACGACAAGCACAACAAATTCAGCAAGTGCAACAAGGGCAGCCAACTGCACATCCAAATCCCATAATGCGAGCTAGAAGAGTGCTTAGGAGAGAAGGGTAAGGAAATCTTAAAGCCCTAGAAGCAGCCGAAAGGGTAGAAGATGAAGATGAAGGTGGAAATCAACCTACCACTGATGGTGACCTTACTTCCATCAAGATGAAGATTCCTTCCTTTGAAGGGAAGAACAATGCAGAAGAGTTCATAGAATGGGAGAGGAAAGTAGAGCAGATTTTCGAATGCCATAACTACACCGAAGAGAAGAAATCAGTTTTGGCAGCCGTAGAGTTCAAGAGGTATGCTACCTTTTGGTGGGATCAATTGAAAGCTAATAGAAGAGGGAAAGGTATGAGGCCTATTCCTGAATGGTCAATCTTGAAAGAACTAATGAGGAGCCGATTTGTACCATCTCACTACATTCAGGATTTGTACAATCGACTAGCAAGACTAGTTCAAGGTGGAAGAAGTGTGGAAGAGTACCACAAAGAGATGGAGATGATCATGGCTAGGGCAAATATTGATGAAGATGAGGACAAGAAGATGTCACGATTTCTTGGGTGATTGAATTTGAACATAGCCAATGAATTGGAGATGTATGAATTCAACACAATGAAAGAGTTAGTTCAAAAGGCCATGAAGATAGAGAGAAGATTGAAGAATAAAGCTATTTCGAAAACTGGCTACTCTAAAGCTAGTGGAAAAATTTCAAACTTCAAGGGTTCAAGTTCGAGTGGAGGTTCCTACAAAGGGGATTACAAGGGTTCTTTCCAAAAGAATTCTTCCTACAATCCTAATTTCAAGAAGCCGAATGATGGGGATGTAAAAACAGCCAAGGAAACACCTTCTAGACCTACTCCAAGTAGGGAAATTAAATGCTACAAGTGTTTGGAAAGTGGACACATTGCTTCTCAATGTCTGAATAAGAGGGTGATGATTGCTGCCATGAAGGGGAAATTGAATCAGAATTTGAACATGAAGAAGAAGAGGAGGCCGAATGTGGTGATAGGACCGAATATGATGAAGAGGCTTGGGAGAATCAAGTCTTGAATGCTGAACATGGAGAGATGCTTGTTACTAGAAGAGCCTTGAATATTCAAGTCAAGGAAGAAGGCTTGGATCAAAGGGAGAATCTTTTCCACTCTAGGTGTTTGGTGAATGGTAAGGTTTTGTACACTTATCATTGATGGTGGAAGTTGTACCAATGTTGCTAGTACTACAATGGTGGATAAATTGGGGTTAGCTTGTTTTAAACATCCCAATCCTTACAAGTTGCAATGGTTCAATGACGCTGGGGAAGTAAAAGTGTTGAAGCAAGTCAAGGCACCATTCTCCATTGGGTGGTTTAAAGATGAGGTTTTGTGTGATGTAGTGCCAATGCAAGATGGACATTTGCTATTAGGAAGACCATGGCAGCATGATAGAAGGGCACAACATGATGGCTTTTCTAATAAGTATATCTTTACTTGAAGGTTGTTCTAGCACCATTATCACCTCAAGAGGCGTATAAAGATCAAAAGAGGATGCTAGAGAGGGAGAAAGAAGTTTCAGCCAACATGAACCAAGGGGGTTCAAATTCGGCCAATGATGTTTCTTCAACACCCAAGGGTAATTCTAAGGGTAGGGAGAGAGAAAATAATAAAGTCAGTGAGTGCAGAAAGGGAAAAGAGGCCGAGAGTCAAAAGAAAGTAAGCAAACAAATAAATGGCCCATTGGTGAGAGAAAATAAGCAAAGAGAAAAAGCAAAACATACTTTTTATGCAAGAGCAAGAGAGATAGATGTAGGGCAGCCTGTACTCATTATTATGTATAAAGAATTGTTACTTGCTGACAGTGAAGAATCTCTTGATTCTTTACCTTCTAGTTTTGTGTCTTTGTTGCAGGATTTTAAGGATGTGTTTCCTGAAGACCTTCCTAGTGGTTTGCCGCCATTAAGAGGGATTGAACATCAAATTGACTTCATACCCGGTTCTACAATTCCAAACCGGCCAGCATATAGGAGCAATCCTATGGAGACAAAAGAGATGAAAAGACAAGTTGAAGAGCTTTTGGAGAAAGGCTTGGTTCGCGAGAGCCTTAGTCCTTATGCCGTTCCAGTCTTATTAGTACCCAAGAAAGATGGTTCTTGGAGGATGTGTGTTGATTGTAGGGCTGTGAACAAGATTACTGTGAAGTATAGACGGGATCCATTCCTAGACTTGATGACATATTGGACGAATTGCATGGGGCAAAATATTTCACAAAGATTGAACTTATGAGTGGTTATCATCAAATTCGCATGAAGCTAGGAGATGAATGGAAGACTGCCTTCAAAATAAAATATGGTTTGTATGAATGGTTAGTTATGCCTTTTGGTTTATCTAATGCACCTAGTACTTTCATGAGATTAATGAACCATGTTTTGAGAGCTTATTTAGGTAAGTTTGTGGTAGTTTACTTTGATGATATTCTGATTTATAGCAAAACTGAGGAAGAACAAGTTGAACATGTAGGAAAGTGCTTGAAATCCTTAGGGAACAAAACCTTTATGCTAAGCTTAAGAAGTGTTCTTTTTGTCTAGATAGGGTTGTTTTTCTTAGTTTTGTTGTAAGTATGCAGGGAATTGAAGTTGATCAAGAGAAGGTGAAAGCTATCCAAGAGTGGCCGAATCCTTCAAGTGTGATAGAAGTGAGGAGTTTTCATGGATTAGCAAGCTTCTATAGGAGATTTGTCCCTAATTTCTCTACATTGGCAGCCCCCTTGACTAGCATAATCAAGAAAGAAGTGGGATTCGTTTGGGGCAAGGAACAATAAGAAGCATTTGATGCTTTGAAAGAGAAGCTTTCTACTACACCCGTTTTAGCTTTACCTAACTTTGATTCTACTTTTGAAATTGAATGTGATGCTTCTGGTGTAGGTATTGGAGCTGTTTTGATGCAAGAGAAGAAGCCCATTGCATACTTTAGTGAAAAGCTTAATGGAGCAAAGCTGAATTATTCAACTTATGACAAGGAGCTATATGCTTTGGTGAGAGCATTGGAAGTACGGGAGCATTATTTGCTGCCCAAGGAATTCGTGATCCATTCAGACCATGAATCATTGAAGCATTTGAGAGGGCAAGGCAAGTTGAATAAAAGACATGCAAAATGGGTTGTGAAGATTGAGAAGTTTCCTTATGTGATCAAATACAAGCAAGGTAAAGACAATGTAGTGGCAGATGCACTTTCAAGGAGGTACGCTTTACTTAATGTTTTGAGTACTAAATTGCTTGGATTTGAATGTATAAAGGACTTATATGTTGGTGATTCTGATTTTGGCAATGTTTATGATGCTTGTGAACATGGTGCTTTTAATTGTTTCTATAGACATGATGGGTTTTTGTTTAAGGGTTCGAATGCATGCCTAGATGTTCTATGAGAGATTTCCTAGTATTAGAATTACATTGTGGGGGTTTGATGGGGGCATTTTGGAGTTGATAAGACTTTAGACATGCTGAATGAACACTTTTATTGGCCGAATATGAAAAGGGATGTAATTCGGATTTGTAAGGCTTGTTTGGCTTGTAGGCAAGCTAAGTCTAAGTCTATGCCTCATGGTTTGTATATGCCATTACCCGTTCCTAGTTCTCCTTGGATGGACATTAGTATGGACTTTGTTTTAGGATTACCAAGGACTAAGAGGGGGAGAGATAGCATATTTGTGGTTGTTGATAGGTTTAGTAAGATGGCACACTTTATCCCATGTCATAAGAGTGATGATGCTAGTTTAGTGGCCGAACTCTTCTTTAGGGAGGTGGTTCGAATTCATGGGATACCAAAATCCATAGTTTCTGATAGAGACACCAAGTTTTTGTCTCACTTTTGGCGTGTGCTTTGGGGAAAGTTAGGTACCAAGTTGTTATTTTCCACCACTTGTCATCCTCAAACGGATGGACAAGCAGAAGTAGTAAACAGAACTTTAGGTACCATGTTGAGAGCTTTAGTGGGTAAGAATTTGAGTTCTTAGGAAGATTGTTTGCCATTTATTGAGTTTGCTTATAATCGTGCTATTCATTCTTCTACAGGATATTCACCTTTTGAGCTTGTTTATGGTTTTAACCCACAACAGTTTTGGATCTTGTTTCTTTACCTTCTCATGAGCTTGTTAGCTTAGATGGTGAGAAGAAAGCTAAATTGGTGAAAGAGATGCATGAGAAAGCAAGGGCGAATATTGAGAAAAGGAACAAGAGATATGCTGATTCTGCAAATAGAGGGAGACGTGAGATGAAGTTTCAAGTAGGAGATTGGGTTTGGGTGCATTTTCGAAAAGAGAGGTTTCCTAACCAAAGGAAGAACAAGTTGCAAGCTAGAGGAGATGGCCCATTCCAAGTGCTGGAGAAGATTAATGACAATGCCTACAAGATCGACTTACCAGGTATGTATAATGTTAGTGCTACTTTCAATGTAAGTGATCTTTCTCCTTTTGATGATGCAGATTTGAGGATAAATCTTTTTGAAGAGGTGGAGAATGATGCAAGAAAAGATCCCTTAAAGCTAGCAAGTGGACCAATCACTAGGAGCAAGGCAAAGAGATATCAAGCTAGCATAGCTTTGCATATTCAAGAAGAGATTTCCAAAGAGTTTCAAGAATTATCATTCAAGAAGATGGAGATAGAGCTTGAAGAAGGAACACCAAAGCTGATTATGATGCTTAGTGTGAATATGGAAGCTAAAGGCTAGCTAAAGAGGTCCAACGTGCAAGAAAGGTCCATGGGGTTCATATAAAGCCTTGGGAAGTAATTTAAGGCCCATGGACAGCCCAAATAGTGTGGGGCATTTCTTATGTTGAAGGGATTAGTTTGGTTATTTCCATACTTTATATTTTCCTTAGTGGATTAGGATTTTGTTTCCATACTTTATATTTTCCTTAGTGGATTAGGATTTTGTTTCCATACTTAATGTTTTCCTTATGCAATTAGGAATGTTTTAGTCTTAATTTTCCATATGCAATTAGGAATTTTGTAACCCTTATTTAAGGGCACTATTAGGCCGAATTTCATATACAACAATTAATAAAAATTTTCGAATTCTTCTACAAGTTCTTCTTGTGAATTTTCGTGTGAGAGAGATTAGAGTGGATTCTTTAATTCTTTCTTTGCATTAAGAATTAGGTTTACTTATCAACAAGAGTTGTGGCGTTTTCCTTCTTCTTACCAACTAAATCCTTCAATCATAGTGAGTTCACATCTCTTTATAGGCGTTGGGTTCCTTAGGAGGTGATTATCAAGTTTCAAGGAGTTCTCTACCATTGTTATACGTTGGGTTTGCTACCATCGTTGCTAAGGGTCCGCGTCAGTAACATTTTGAGAAGTTTCCTGAAGGGAAAGGTGAAGAATTGGGATACTATGTTGGCACATGCAGAGTTTGCTTACAACTGTTCCAAGAGTAAGACTACAAATTTTACTCCTTTTGAATTAGTTTATGGTGCTAACCCTCTTATTCCAATTGATTTGAGCAAAGCACATGCTAGTGTCCCATCCAACCTAAAGGCTGAAGAAAGGGCTATTGAAATAGTCAAACTTCATACTAAGGCAAAAGAACATATTCAGAGGAAGAATGATGCTTACAAGCGTCAATCCAAGCTAAAATCTATTGTTGAATACAAAGAAGGTGATCTTGTGTGGGTGTACTTGAGGAAGGCGAGATTCCCTTCAAAAAGGAAGAATAAGTTAATGCCCAAAGCGGAGGGTCCTTATAAAGGACTAAAGAAGATAAATCAGAATGCCTACAAGATTGAGCTTCCACCATCTTACAAGATTTCCAACACATTCAATGTAAGCGACCTCTCTAAATTTGTTGAAGATTCAATGCAACCTTCTATGCAAGAGGAGACTTCCCAAGAAGGGGAGAATGATGGAGGTCCATCAGTCCTTGCAATTCAAGACACTCTTGATATGGGCCTTTATACTCTTTTGGAAGATGACGAAGATGATGTTGTTGATCCTAATGGAGAACTCTACTTTGAACCCATACATAACATGAAGATTCAACTCATTTTGAAGCCTTTTGGGCCGTTCCAAGCCCTTATATTTGAAGACCAATTTAAAGCCCAACATAATGCACTTAAAGATTGATTTTAGCACATGTTTCCAGCTCATACATGTGGGGGATGTTTGAAGACTTCAATTTCTATTTTTCAGTTTCATTTTCCATTATTATTCAATTTCTGTTTTTCAGTTTTATTTTCCATTATTATCTTGCTTTTAATATGTGTTTGATGTTGATTTAATGTAGGCAGTTTTCTTTGGCTTTAATTGCCTTTATTTAGCTTGTAACTCTTCTTTGTTTCCTTATTTAAAAAGGAAAACGAATTTGGAATAGGGACAGATTATCTTTTGAGTGAATTGAAGTGTTTTAACACATATGGGTTTTGTTAGTTTCCAAAAACTAATAGGGTTTTGTATGTGATCCAAAAACATTCAACCAGTTTCATTTTTGTTGTTACAATCAACCGTTTAACTTCTGAAATTTCAGATTTTAAAGCAAACATAAACACCTTCATTTTCTCACAAAATAAGCCCTTACACCTTACATTCATCCTAATTTTCGTACTACACTTCAAACCATCCATGAAGTATCATTTTCTCCCATTTCTTTCATTCACAAACAACCATCTAAACACCACCACACCATCACATACCTAAGAGCATTGTTAGTTAAGTTTTTGAGTCATTTTTGACGTGTTTTGTGGGGAAAATTAGGAACTAGGTTGTTGTTCTCAACTACTTGCCATCCTCAAACTGATGGCCAAACTGAAGTAGTTAATTAGACTTGATTACTTTGCTTAGAGAAATTATAGAAAAGAATATTAGGATGTGGGAAGATTGTTTACTATTTGTGGAGTTTGTTTATAATAGGGTTGTTCATAGTACTACTAATTGTTCTCCATTTGAAATTATTTATGTTTTTAATCCACTTACTCCTATTGATTTATTGCCATTGCCACCTAACAAATTTGTGAGTGTTGATGCTAATTCAAAGGTAGATTTAGTGAATAAGTTACATAAGCAGGTTTAGGAAAGGATTGAAAAGCAAAATGCTAAAGTAGCTTCACAATTGAATAAAGGAAGGAAGCCAATGATTTTTTAGCCAGGTGATTGGGTTTGGGTACATTTTTGCAAAGAAAGATTTCCACACCAAAGGAAGTCCAAGTTAAACCCAAGAGGAGATGGTTCTTTTTAAATACTTGAAAGGATTAATGACAATGCTTATAAAGTGGATTTGCCAGGTGAGTACAATGTAAGTGCTTCATTTAATGTGGTTGATTTGAGTCCTTTTGATGTAGGTGATGCTTTAGATTTGAGGACGAATCCTTTTGAGGAGAGGGGAAATGTTATGGAATAGCATACACACCAAGAGGATGAGCATGACCAAAGAAGCATGGATCAAATTGAGGAGATTTTCAATCCAATTATTCTGCTTCGAGGACCTATAACTAGATCACAAGCCAAGAAGATTCAACAATCGTTAATTTGTCATCTACAAGATTTGGTGTATTTGGCTTGTAATGGGCTATAAGGGATCCAAGGCTTGGAAACAAGATCAAATAAAGTTAATTACAACTTAATTCAAGTCCAACTTCAAAATGGGCTTACTTAAAATTCAAGTCCAACTTCAAAATGGGTTTACTTAAGTTGTTTTTAGATCTTAGCTTTTTTAATTGAGTAAAATTAAATATGTTTGTATTTTTGTCTTAATGGGATGTTTAAAACATTTTAATTTAAAAAGCCTATTAGTTTTATTGCCTTGATAATGGGCTGTCCAAACTTGTTTATGTTAAGGCCCATAAGTTGAGTTTGTGTATTTTAGTTTATGAGTTTTTAGGTCTTGTAAAGGCTATATAAAGGCCTAAAACGAATTTCAATTCAGATTATTGAGGAATTATAACCAAAAGGCTGTTTGCTTATATCTTTGTGTTCTTGAGTAGAATACATGCTAAGAAACATTCAAGTGGACTGATCATCTTCTTGTGGACTGTTTCGAATCTGGAATTTAGAAACAAGTTTCCTTTATTCTAGATCTTTGATCATCTTTCTAAGCAATCTGAATTCTAGCCTTTCTTAGAGGTTGAGACTGAATTGTTATTGGGGTTTTCAAGTTAATGTTATGGTGGTCATAATAATCAAAGGGGTTCTCAAGCTTATTCTTGGAGGTTCCGTATCAACTTCATTGTCCTCCGCCTGAATCACTACCATCTCATCTCCATTTGAAAACTTTATCTTTTGATGGAGCGTTGAAGGAACTCCACCAAGGGGGTGAAACCATGGGTGCCCCAATAGCAATGTAAAGGTAACTGATATATCTAAAACTACAAACTCTACCAGAGATTGAATAGGACCCACCTTTACCATGGCTTTGAAAGTTTCTTCAGTTTGCCTCTTAGTATTATGATAAGCTCGGATTGTCACCTCAGACAGACTCAGGCCACTAGTAGACATGGCTAGTTTTAGTGAGAAAAGTAGACATGGGTTTCAACTCTTCTTTTCTGATTACCTTCGCCTTCTTTCTTTTCCTCAGCTTTCTTTGCCCCCATGAAGTTAACTAGCTCCTCTAGTGTTGCCGAAGTAGAAATCTGCATGCTTGTCATAGCCTTGGTCATAGTTTCTCGATGCCTTTTAGATGTAGCTAGTAGGTCCCAAATGTTGATACTGGCTTGGGTCCTTTCTTTCTATCTCAGCATCTTTCCCTTTGTTAGCCTCTACTTCCTTTGGAGGAGCCCTACCATAAGGCTTGAATTCATTGAATGGAATCTCTTCCTTCTTCACATCTTCTACTCCTACATCCTGAAAAGTGGATAAAATAAAACCTTTTTTCAATCTACCTCATATCATGAAGGTTGCTGGTAGAGGTACTCTGTCGAACTTAGGCAAAGGGTTATCCTTTGTGCTAGGTTTGTTGGGCTCATACAGCTTACTACTATTGATCATATTTTGGATCTCATGCCTTAACCAAATGCACTTATATATTTCATGCCATTGTGATGAGGATCAACAAGGAGGTGATTCAGCTAAGGTTGGAGGTAACATCAAGAAGGATCCTTTAACCATTCATAGAGGACCAATTACAAGATGACGCGGACCCTTAGCAACGATGGCAGCAAACTCAACGTATAACAATGGTAGAGAACTCCTTGAAACTTGATAATCACCTCCTAAGGAACCCAACGCCTATAAAGAGACGCGAACTCACTATGATTGAAGGATTTAGTTGGTAAGAAGAAGGAAAACGCCACAACTCTTGTTGATAAGTAAACCTAATTCTTGATGCAAAGAAAGAATTAAAGAATCCACTCTAATCTCTCTCACACGAAAATTCACAAGAAGAACTTGTAGAAAAATTCGAAAATTTTTATTAAATGTTGTATCCTGAAATTCAGCCTAATAGTGCCCTTAAATAAGGGTTACAAAATTCCTAATTGCATATGGAAAACTAAAACATTCCTAATTGCATAAGGAAAACATTCCTAATTGCATAAGGAAAACTAAAACATTCCTAATTGCATAAGGAAAACATTCCTAATTGCATAAGGAAAAACATTCCTAATTGCATAAGGAAAAACATAAAGTAATCCTATTCCACTAAGAAAAATATAAAGTATGGAAATAAAATCCTAATCCACTAAGGAAAATATAAAGTATGGAAACAAAATCCTATTTTTAAGCCTTCCATAATGATATAAAACGTGGCCCATTAAACAGAATTAATAATCTTTAAGCAGTGGGTCCATCCAGCTATTCTCATAGGTACGTGTGAAACTGGCTGCACTCCAAGCTTTTCTTCCAATCACTTCCATCATCTTACTAAGGCCTTAAATTACTTCCCAAGGCTTCATATGAATTCCCATGGACCTTTCTTGCACGTTGGACCTCTTTAGCTAGCCTTTAGCTTCCATATTCACACTAAGCATCATAATCAGCTTTGGTGTGCCTTCTTCAAGCTCTATCTCCATCTTCTTAAATGATAATTCTTGAAGCTCTTTGGAAATCTCTTCTTGAATATGCAAAGCCATACTAGCTTGATATCTCTTTGCCTTGCTCCTAGTGATTGGTCCACTTGCTAGCTTCAAGGGATCCTTTCTTGCATCATTCTCCCCCTCTTCAAAATGATTTGAGTGTTATAGGTGGGAATTAGAGTCTAGAAGCTAGCGTTTTGGGTAGAATTGATTAGGTCCATAAAGCAGCTTGCCAAGTGTGGGTTGTTTTTGATTCATTATATCCAAATTTGTCTTGTTTATTGTCTTCATTGTTTTTGATTTCTTTATCTAGCTTTTAATTCCATTACATTGCTAAGTATCATTTGCTTGTGTCGATACTTGGTTCTATATTTGCTCTGATACCAAATGACGCGGACCCTTAGTAACGATGGCAGCAAACCCAACGTATAACAATGGTAGAGAACTCCTTGAAACTTGATAATCACCTCCTAAGGAACCCAACGCCTATAAAGAGACGCGAACTCACTATGATTGAAGGATTTAGTTGGTAAGAAGAAGGAAAACGCCACAACTCTTGTTGATAAGTAAACCTAATTCTTGATACAAAGAAAGAATTAAAGAATCCACTCTAATCTATCTCACACAAAAATTCACAAGAAGAACTTGTAGAAGAATTCAAAAATTTTTATTAAATGTTGTATCCTGAAATTCAGCCTAATAGTGCCCTTAAATAAGGGTTACAAAATTCCTAATTGCATATGGAAAACTAAAACATTCCTAATTGCATAAGAAAAACATTCCTAATTGCATAAGGAAAACATTCCTAATTGCATAAGGAAAACTAAAACATTCCTAATTGCATAAGGAAAACATTCCTAATTGCATAAGGAAAACATTCCTAATTGCATAAGGAAAAACATAAAGTAATCCTAATCCACTAAGGAAAATATAAAGTATGGAAATAAAATCCTAATCCACTAAGGAAAATATAAAGTATGGAAATAAAATCCTATTTTTAAGCCTTCCATAATGATATAAAACGTGGCCCATTAAACAGAATTAATAATCTTTAAGCAGTGGGTCCATCCAGCTATTCTCACAGGGCTTCAGAATTCTCACAGGTACGTGTGAAACTGGCTGCGCTCCAAGCTTTTCTTCCAATCACTTCCATCATCTTACTAAGGCCTTAAATTACTTCCCAAGGCTTCATATGAATTCCCATGGACCTTTCTTGCACGTTGGACCTCTTTAGCTAGCCTTTAGCTTCCATATTCACACTAAGCATCATAATCAGCTTTGGTGTGCCTTCTTCAAGCTCTATCTCCATCTTCTTGAATGATAATTCTTGAAGCTCTTTGGAAATCTCTTCTTGAATATGCAAAGCCATACTAGCTTGATATCTCTTTGCCTTGCTCCTAGTGATTAGTCCACTTGCTAGCTTCAAGGGATCCTTTCTTACATCACAAGAGCTAAAGCTAAAAGAATGAAAGAAGCATTAACTTGCTTACTTTAAGACATTTGGAAGGAACAAGCTCATCTAAATTCAATTAAGGGCCTTTTTATTAAAAAAGACCTTAACACTGTCAACATATTTCAAGTATGTTCAAATATGAAGACAATAGTCTAACCCACATTGTCTGAATCAATCCAGCCTATTGAAGAATAAAGGGTCATTCAACCTTGATTAAGTGAGCATGGATCTTGGGCTGTCATTTTATGTTATTTATTAATTTGGGCTTATTTTATTTGCTTTGTGAATTCAACATATCAGAGTTAGGGTTTTATTCTTGTTAATGTGGGTTTTAATATGAGTTGTTTTAATGAGTGCATTTAGTTTGGGGTGTGATTAATTGTTATTTAGGAGTTACAAATTCGTGCATTTAATGTATAATAGCTCTTTTCAATGAAAGTTAGTGGGGATTAAACGGGAGAACGTGGGGAGCTATAATAACAGCCATTTAGGTTTCTTCTACCATGCTTTGGCTATAAATATCAAAGCCAAACTCATTTGTAAAAAAATAATTAATGAATGATAATCTGAATTTGCACTTTGTGAGTGTTTTTGCTTAAGTTCTTTCATATCAAACTAATTCAGTTTGTGGCATTCTCTAACTAAAAAAGATCTTGTGTTTAATTCTTAACTTATCAAATCATATTTGGTTTGTGGCATTGTGGGTTAAATTCAAGTACTAGTTTCATTGGTAAACAATAACAATTATTTTTCACTAACTTCACTTGAGGAGGTCCTTGGGTTTTGGAATCATCTTGATTGGATGGTGTTTTCTTGCATTTCATATGTAACATAACTTAATAGTTATTGGGGTATATGGTTGCTAAATTAATGATTTCCTATCATTAGAACTTAAGCATAAAAAATCTTGTGTTTAATTATTAACTTATCAATTCATATTTGCTTTGTGGCATTGTGGGTTGAATTCAAGTACTAGTTTTATTGGTAAACAACAACAATTGGAACTAGTTTTTCACTAACTTCACTTGAGGAGGTCCTTGGGTTTTGGAATCATCTTGATTGGAGGGTATTTTCTTGCATTCCATATATAACATAACTTAATAGTTATTAGGGTATATGGTTGCTAAGATGATGATTTCCTATCACCTTATGTCTGGTGGAATTGACATAACGCCTTGGTATCAAAGTTTGATAGTAAAGAATTTGGTAACGGTTGAGGAGCAAGTGGCTGTAATAGCCTTTTCTTTTGCAGTTTATTGAAAACCCAGGACAAAGGTCTTCCCAGATCTAAAAACTATCTTCTTTTTACTTGTACAGTAGTTGCATTGACATCCACCATTTCTGTGTACTATGACCGTCAGATTGGTAACTTCCCCTTTCATTCCTTTTTGCAGAAAAGCAATTCTTCTCATATTCCCATTCTTCTATTTGTAAGCCAGCTTGGTGAAGGTCTTTTAAGTCTATGGTAAGAGTATGAGACAACCATTCATGGAGGTTAGCCAGGATACCTCTCACTATCATTCTATTCTAGTCATATTCATCAGGCCGCTCTTCTCATTTTGCTTTTGTCTGATAGCTTCTACTTCCATCAGGTTCACTTATAGCTCAGCATTATAGCCATACTACTAGATGAAGGTCTTGTACAACAGATCCCAATCTTTTTTGGTGATTTCCTTCAAGGTATTGAACGAATTTTGCACAATAGGATCTAGAGAAAACATGAAAACCTCAGGGTTTGAACCTTAGTAGCTATAGTAGACTGCATGGCAGTGATGCACTGCTTGGCATGTAAGTGAGGATTCCTTATTCTTTCAAACTGAGCAAAAGGGGGCATCTTGAATTTGTAAGGGATTCATTCACCATCCTCAAAGAGCTTGTCCACCTCTGACACTTCTTCGGTCTTCAGCTTCTTTTCAAACATCTTTTCTAGATTAGCAATTAGTTTTTCAACATCAATAGATTTAGCCTTCTTTTCTTTCTTCTTTTCTTATTGGTCTTGGAGGTATGCATCCCAGTCATCATCATCATCAATCACCACCTTTTCTTCATCAAAAGCTACCTTACCCACCTTAGCATTTCCTTTGTCCTTTTGCTTCTTGGTATTAGCAGACACCTTAGGGGTTGTCTTCAATAGTGCAACTAACTAACTTCTCACAGCCTCAGCCAGGGTCTCCTTCAACTCTTTCATTTTTTAAGGCTAGGGCCTTATTTACTAGGTTCTAAACTTGCTCATGATCCATTGATTTTGGTATGAAGTTAACTAAACCTTCACTGAATTCTGAGTCACTGGCGTAGGTTGGATTGTCATAAGCCTTGAACTACTATACTCTAGGTCTATGAGCCATAAATGATCAATACAATATAATGCAATATATGTATGCATGTATGCATGGGTAGCGAACAAAAAAACAAGTAGGGTCAAGATGCTCCTTCCAACCTTATATCTTCCACACACGAGTGACAAGTCTCTTTTTCTAGGTGTTTATAGTTAACAAAATATCAACATGGA
This sequence comes from Garcia nutans, assembly GCA_947685225.1. NCBI lineage: Eukaryota > Viridiplantae > Streptophyta > Magnoliopsida > Malpighiales > Euphorbiaceae > Garcia > Garcia nutans. The sequence goes on from CANTUV010000005.1 coordinate 40,140,574, forward strand.
ATATTTTATTGTCAAAAAAATCACTCAGATGAAATAACCAATATTTGCATTTTCAAATACAAAAGTTAGTCTATGATAATTTTCATATTAAAATTAAAAAATTTAGCATTATTCCTGCTATATTATAGATTAAAACTAAATTAATTGGTTTATTATAAATAAATTTCTCATTTGGAAAGGCGATTAATGATTCATGCTACAAACAAACCCACAACTAACAAAGTCATGGTAAAATTAAGGCCCACAATTGGTTTCAATATTCCATAATTGACCTAACTAATTGATGCGAACAAAGATGGCAGTGTGAACAAGGCTAGCGAAGCAAGCAAAGGAGGCCAACATGGCATGAAGCTTATTTTACCAAGTGGGCCAATTACAATATCACATGCCAAGAAGCTCAAATCTACCTTCCATGGTTTGAAAGGTGATTCATGGAAGAAAGGTTTGGTGGACAGGCCTTTGATGCCAAGAATATAGAGGAGAAGCAGCCCATAAATTTAATCCAAGTATATGAGTCTATTATTTAATATGTATTAAAGGACATATTTTTTTCAGAGATTTTTATATATATTATTTATTTTGGGTTTTCATAACAAGTAAAGAATATTTATATTTTATTTAATTTTATATATTTAGAATTTGAAATTTTAAATTGAAAATGTGAAAAATTTTTATTAAACCGGTTTGTGACATTTTTGTACCGTATATACATATTTTTTATATGTTGAAAATATATATTATACGTATATAGGGTATAAGGGTGTTACATTGAAGGTTTTAAAACTTGAGGATATAAATGTCCGAAAAGGGCTATTTATGGAAATCATGAACTATTGTGAATTTAGACAAAACAAAGGGATATATTATTCGTGTTTTTCCTAAATTTTTTAAATAGCATATATATACTTATAAAATATTTTTCATTTATATAACTTATTATAATCTTAAAAAATATCATTAAATCAATAAAAAATTTTATTTAATAATATAATATCATATTATCTTTTTAAACATAATAAACAATACTTATTATACCATACTACATAATATAAATATTATATCATATATTATTAAATTATACTGCTTGCTAGTACTGCATATTTTAAAAATGAAAGCTTAAATTTACCATTTTACGTAATTTTTAGCTTATATGAGACTTTAAAATATGAATTATCAAATTAACAATTTAAAATGATTAAATGTTAAAGATTTTAATTTAAATGTTATATATTGTAAAATATATACTATCTAAATTAAACCAAATGGCTTTTGCTATATTTATTTACACATAGTAAAGAAATTGGTATGAGCATCAACCAAGAAAAAAATTGTCAAAAGTAGGGGATCGCATTTTATTTTAATTTCTCCTAGAATTATAAATGATTAAAATGATAACATTTTATACATTTTAATTATTGTTATATATATGTGTATGCATATATAATAAATTTTGAATATTTTTATTTTATAATTACAAAGAATTACATTAAAACAACCAATTAATTACTTTTTAGAAGTAAATAAAAAAATATATATATGCATAAAAATTAATAATATTAAATATAATATTTTTAGAATCAAAGCAAAATCAGGACCGACTTAAATTTCGTTATTGCACTGATAAAAAAAAATTTGTTACCGGTAAACAATCCAATGAAAGAAAAAAGATTGGATTTTTTTTCACATTTATTCTAATAAATAAATTTAAAGGTAGTTGGTTGGCAAAAGAAAAACTTAAAACCCTATAATGAAAAACCCTACTTAAAAAAAAAAAACTCGTTTTCGGCTCCACTTTAGCTTTCCGGGTAGAACTAGTTTTTTTAATCTGCACTAGTGCTTTCGTTTCTCGCACACTATCTCTCACTCTCACTTGAAAGTTGCAAGTGGTAGGTTCCATGACTAGCACTAGTCCTACTACGAGTAGATAACTCACACACGCATGTAACTTTCTCACTTCCCCAATTTTCCTTTTGCATTTTCTTACTTCCCAAACATAAATTCCAACAACCCTTTTCCTCTTTCCCCGGTATCCAAAACAATCAATAATGGACTCGAGAGAACCGCAACCACCGCCACAGCCGCCACAGCAAATACAATCACATCCACAACATCAACATCAACCCAATATGTTACTCGGCCCCACTTCTTCTTACACTGCCACCGCTGCCGCTCATCACGCTATGAGTATGATTAATCCAAATATCCCTCCCACTGCTGCCGCTGGTTTTCCTTTCAATTCGGTGGGCCCGCCTCGCCAACAATCGAAACCGCTATCTTCGGATGGTGTTTTTGATGGATCGTCGCCGCCTTCTTCTACCGGGATGAGGTTTAGTATGGAACCCGCAAAGAAGAAGCGGGGGAGACCTAGAAAGTACACCCCCGATGGCAACATTGCCTTGGGATTGTCACCCACCCCGATTTCTTCATCAGCGAACTCCTTAGGGCATGCGGATTCCGGTGGTGGCACGCCTGCCGTGGCCTCTGAGCCCCCTACTAAGCGGAATAGAGGAAGGCCGCCAGGGTCGGGCAAGAGGCAGCTTGATGCATTAGGTAATTATGGTTTGCTCGATGTGAAAATGTGAACACTAACTGCGATTTTGATGTTTTTATTCATATATATCTGTTGTTTCTATCCCACAGGAGGGGTTGGAGGCGTGGGGTTCACCCCTCATGTGATTACAGTGAAAGCAGGAGAGGTATGTTGTTGCGTGTGTTATTGATAATGTTCAGTAAACTGTAGTTATGAAGATTTTTTAAAGGAAATTTGAAGAAAAAAAAACTAAATAAACAAAGAATGAAAAGGGAATTTTTTTAGGAATTAAAGGAAATTTTTTTATTTGTTTTCATGTTGGTGCTTTTCATATTGTTGAGTTGTTGAAACTTGTTTAAGGAATTTGAGGAAAATAAAAAATTTTAAATTTTTTGTGGAAAGCAAGGAATCTGAAAAGGAAAAACAGAGTATGAAAAAATTGACGTTGGGTTGCTACAATACTTCATATATTTTTTGTGCATTCCATGGAAATGACGTTCTTTTATAATTTTGCAAATTGTGTTGCATTCACATTGGAACGGCCCAAACATTTTGAATTACAAGAAAATTTAAAAATTGGCCACGCTTAGGAAATTCCCTTCTCACAACTTTTCTTCACCTTGTGTTCCACATTCCCTAGAATGTATTAATTCAGTCATCTATTCTTTGTATTTTTTTTCCAGTACATCCATTTTACTATCATCATTTTTACTATGCTGATCTTGCTAATTCTTGTTTGTTTCACTAGTTAGCATTAATAATGTACATTTGTCACGTTGCTGTTTGGTTCAACTCTGCCTTAAATTTAATTGGTATTTTTAATCATACAGGTCTCTTTTTCACAACTCTCTTTTCAATCCTATTGATTTACATCTATCACTTTTCAATTTTGATCCAATGGTTGATGTCATTCTCTCATCCCACATTCATTTACATATTAGGGCCTGGATGTCTAAAATGTTTGCTTTGTAGGATCTCTACCCCATCCATGCTAAGCCTACTTCAATTACTTCGTCTTTTATTGCTAGAACTGCAGGACATAGCTTTGTTTTACTCTACTTGAAATCCTTAGATTCTACTGTGCACCTCTGTAGCTCCAACTTCTTGTGAACACCAAATAGGAGTTTTATCAAGAAACTATGTTAATTTGCAAACTGTATACATCTAAGGATATTCTTCTCATTGTTTTGTCAATTCATTCATTATGAAAGCAAAAAGATTAAGGCTCAAGATTAACTCTACTACATCATTTTAAATTTTTTTATGATAACCTTTTCCCTTAAGTGCTATTTTTTTTTCTTTGCATACTTTGGTATGTTTGCATGTTAGCCTGTGTATTTGCTTCATTTATTATCATTAGAAAAAGGCTGTAGAATGCATTATATTATTATTTTGTGTTTTGTATAATAGATTTCACATTTCTATATACAAATTTTTGGAACTCTTATGGTTGTTTATGTGTATTTTTTTTAAAGAATACACAATGAACAAAAATAATGTGTGTCCATATTGGTTAATTTAATCTATTTCAACAATGCCTAATTATATTCTTTCATAAACTTAACATTCATCTTGTATCAATCACTAGTTATTGATATAATCTATGAGTACTGGCTATAAATTAGCGATCGTCATTAACAGTTGAACCAAATAGGTCTTTGTTTTCAAGATTCTTCAGCTAATTTTAGGGATTTGTATCTTTTGCCAACTCATCCATTGGATTCCAAAGCCTTAGAGTTTTAACCCCTATTTTGAAGCCTCAAGTCAATAGCTAGTCGAATGTGGCATGACCATGAATAAAAAAGGTTTCCTGTATGTTGTCCAATTTTGTAACTATTCAATGCTGCATTATTGTAAATGAAGCAAGTCCATGTATGTGTAATGAATTAGAGTATTGCTCAGCGTCTTGAACTGGCATTTGCATTTAATGTACTCACTAGGTTCTGTTGAACTCATACCAGTTGCATGTTTATGAAGTTGGGTAAACTTCTTTGTATGATGAAATGATAGGTGATTTTGTGAACTTCTTTGACATCTGAAGTAAAATGATGTTACATTTATTGTGTGAAGCTCCATGGGAGCTGAGTGAAATTAAACATTGAAAAATTCATATACTAAGTTTTCAGGTAGTGAAAATTTAAACTAAAGTGCAGATAACTGAAAGTATCATTAGCTTCCAGATTCATGAACAAATCCTAGGAAATTTCTAAAAGTTGTATTTTCTATGACTTGTGCTCTGTCGTTTCCCTTCCTGCCTTTTCCATCTCTTAGTTATAAGGAATTCTTTCCAGTTTATACCTGGAACAATATTGAAGGAACGTAATGGAATGTTTTTCTAGACCTAAAAAATTTGAGAAATCATAGTCTTACTATCTCCATTTTATTAATGTTGAACTACATTTTAGTATAATCTTGTTGTGCTGATGTGTTACGAAAGCTATCTTTTTAATGGTCCTTGGTTCAAGTTTTGCCATCTCACTAGCATTTGACTTGAAGTGATTTGATCTTCTCTGAATTCTGTCAACCTTGTATTCATTCTATAAATTTGTCCAATTTACCTCGACCATTATAGGCTCCAATGGGTCAAGGTTATACTCTTTACTTCCCATTAGGGTTCATTGACTTTGAATTTTGTTCTTTACATGCATTTAGCAGGCCTTCTAAATGTTTTTCATAGAGGGGTCATTAAAGAAATATCGTTAACAGTATTAATAGTGCTTCCTTTGGATGTTAGACTGACTTATAGAGTTGAAGCTTTTAGCATGTAGTTTAGCAAGTGATAGTTTAAGATCATAATTGATCCTGGAAGACCTTTTCTTTGTCCTTCAGTACTGGGAATTTTGAAGAAATAATTGACACTTCGAGCAGAATTTTTAAATGAAAAATAATTGCCCCGAACTGTATCAATCTGCCTATATTTATTAACATTGGAAACTTAATTTCTGCTGTAATATTTTTAACATTGTTACATTTCTGAATCTGAACAACTGGTCTTCTCTAGTGGTACAACTACCACAGAATAGAGGACTACTCATCTACTGTTTGAAAAGGTATAGTTGAAGTTGTGATGCTATTTAAGATCCTTAGTGTCAATTGGGTGGATAACAACCAAGAGACAATTCTTTGAAGATTTGAGAGGGTATATTGAATCAAGAGTTTGGATGCCAGGATGAGGCTTGTCTGGGAATGCTTTTACTAAAAGGTTCAAAACCAAAAAGGGTTAGTTAAAATATTATTCTGTTTTAGATGGGTGCAATTGCAACAGATGTTTTTTCTTTTTAATTTTTTGGCAACCTATATTATAAATCAAATAGTTGGAGTGCTAGGAGTCTCTTTTGCTGCTCCACATGTATGATTCAGCTGCTTAATACTTTTTTTTAGATGAGTGCTTATCGACTAAAAGATGGGAAAAAAAAGTAATATACTAAGCATCATATGCAATCCTTCAGCCACAGCCAATGTTAATTTACGGTTCTTGTTTCTCTATTGGGGTTTTACTGTGTCAATAGTAGGTGAACTTTATATTTTAACTTGAGCCATGGGACAGTTTTGCACATGTTGGGGGGACATTTAAATCAGCTAGAGGCAATATAAAACTTTGGGCATGGATTCCTTTGGCATTTCTAAATTTTCTGTATTTAATTGACATTATGCTTCTAAATGAATTCATGGAAACAATTATTCTTGTACATAGATAGATGGTTTTTGACTTGTAAATAGGACTGGTTAGTAAGATGAAGTGCAAATTGGCATTTATTCTTTTTTGTTTATTCTGTTCCAATGGATATATATTTATGTGTGCGTGTGTGATTTTCTACACTTGTGAGGAGATCTATTGGTGGTTCTCTCTACATGGTAACCTATTTGCTTAAAGTTATATAGTGCCATCTAATTGTATGCCCTTTTGTTTTGCAGGACATAGCATCAAAGATTATGACTTTCTCACAGCAAGGGCCACGAACTGTGTGTATTCTCTCTGCAAATGGTGCCATTTGCAATGTTACCCTTCGTCAACCAGCAATGTCTGGTGGCACCGTGACGTATGAGGTACTTCAAATGCCTATTTGGGATTGAATAAGATTCATTGATAAACAAAATCTATATTCATGTGAAAGTGTTGTTTGTGGTTTAGCTTGCATCAACACAAAGGCTTCTAGAACACTAGGATGATTTGTGCAGGGAAGGCATTAGCAACATTATGGGTGAAGAGAAAACTCGTTATTGGAGTAACACTTTATTCCTTGTAAAGGGGAGGAGGGAAACATGTTGAGCAGATTCACATTTAACCTCCATTAAATTGAAAATGGGGTTATATGTTCACTTGAGAGACTAGGTTAACAGGGTGAAAGGAAATAAAAAAACAGTATTATTGCCCATCATTATCAGTATAATTACAACTGCCACCAATGTGGCTTTACTCTATTACCATTATTGGGATATGTTAATTTAGATAATTTAAACTGCCTTCCAGTTGAAAAAAAAAAGGTTCATTTGACCTTATATATGAGCCTAGACAAACATAAGATGGTAACCATTACCTGTCCACCCTGAAGTTGATATAATTGGCCATTTTACCCTCATTCCTTCCACTTCACAGCAACGGAGATATAAATTCACTGAGAGAGAGTATGAAATTCTGTGGCAAATGATGGACAAAAGCTTTCCTTCAGTTATAGAGCAGTTGTCAAAGATGGGACAAATGCAAATAGAGCAGTTGTCAAAGATGGGACAAATGCAATATCTAATATCTAGATTCTATGATACGTTCATTCCTTAATTACAATTAGATGATGTATTGTGTACCCTACTTTTAAACGTCTATTGACAATTTTTAACACAAGTTTTGGAACTTATTTGACAATGTTGATGTCACTTTGTGATATTTTTTGACATTGTCTACATATTAGGCTTTCTAATTAGCTATTGTTCTAAGGAATGGATCCTTTAATATGCAACCAAGATGCAGACTGCTTGATTTTTGGTTGAAGTTTTACATGGGTCTCTTAACTGAAAATTTGTTTATAAGGGTAGAGAAGTTTTGAGAGTATTTGGTATGTTGGTACTATGAATTTCAATCCATTAGGTACGGAAACTACATTGTCTTCTTATGAGTATGAGTATGTAAATCATAGTTGTTAAAGGCGCTTCTAAGACATGCTGGGCCTTCTAGTTTACTTGGGCCTGAGGTCAAGCACCTCTAGTAGTCTGGCCAAGCTCCATCACTAATATGTGTGCCTAGGCTACTTTTCTTTATTTTGTTAGTCTGAGGTCAAGCAACTTTAGTTATCAGGCCAAGCTCCATCATAACATGTGTGTCTAGGCTACTTTTCATTATTTTGTTATTTTGTATTGTTTGTTAGTTGTTTTTCGTAGCATTGTGGATGTTTTACTTTATGCCTTGCTGATCAGAAATAGCAATGTTATCTTAAAAATAGCACCACCTCGCCAAACATAAGGGAGTCACATGGGTTTAGGCCATTCTACCTTGTACTGAGTTTGTCTTCACTGAAAAAAAAAATCTCTATACTATGATTTTGAGCTGTGTAAATATGTAAAAATTTGTTTACTTTTAGAGATGTGCTGCTTATGACTCAATTTTATTCTTTTTTCCTCAAATAAGTGTTCAAAATATAAAATATGTGCATATCATTTCATGATGATATAAAATATTGAGTTTTTAGTATTCATGGAATAATATATATAAAAAAAACAGTTACTTGTCCTTGATCCATTTCTCACTGTCCCTGCCTCAATTTCCTTATATGGTGGAGATAGGAATGGCAAAACTCGCTCTCAATCGCTATTCCCATTTACAAATTTATTTTTAATCATTGGATGGTACTGTCTTTGTTTGTAAAATAAGTACAAATCAATTTTTGCTAGGTGAAGTCACCATATTATTAGGCTATGTATTTTAATTGCAAATTGAAGTTGCCATTTTCCATTCCAGTGAACTCAACTATGGAGCGGTGACAAAACACAACTGTGCTTACAGGGGTAGAGCTAATCTGTTATGAATTATAAATGGAGGGACTAATTGAGAAGGAATGAACGAAGAGGAAACTACATCAATTTGCATGTTCTGAATTTTGCTTACTGTTGATGATTGCTATTTCCTTTTTCACATATGCATGGTCTAACTAATCTAGCTCGAAGTCCTTTATTTATTTATTTATTTATTTTTTGCATGTAACCTGTTATGAACCAGTTTTAGCCGTTGTCTTCTTTGTAGCATTCATATATCATTATGAATCATTTTGTTTAATTTTTTTTTATACTAACTTATTATTAATGACAAATTGAAATGTTACCCTACAATTTCATACACATTTTAATAAATATGCATCAAATGTCTCTCAAGCATATCTTCAGCTTGCACTTAGGCCCAAGGTAACTTGTGCACTTTAATGCCCCTTTTTGCCTTTTACAACTAAATTCTATATATCTGGTTCTAATTTTGAGTCAGAGTACTCCACAAAGAGATGTTAAAAGGTTTTTTTTTAAAGCATTGGAGAGTGAAGATTTGAACCTGGCTCTGTTGCTTATATTGCATATATGCTTATTGCTAGGCTATGCCTAGGTGTGCACAAAAAGATGCTAAAGTTAAAATTGTTTAGACAGTCTATTGTACTTGTATGATATTCTTTGTCAATAGCAGAATTGGATCGGCTCCAATTTCGAACTTGCGCTTATCTTCCAAAACTGTTAAATTTATTATATTGGTCATTGGTGCTACACATCTTGGAAGGTTAGTGAATTCTGTGATTTTCAAGAAATGAGGTGTAGAATCTCAAGATTGTCTATTGAAGTCTTGAACTGCAAGCTTTTCTTGAAATTCTATGGTTTTTCATGGATATGTTTTGTTGCTAGTTGAGAATATTTTAATAAATAATTCTTTGGAAGTGGTTTCAGCCAAAAAGAACATAATTACGTGCTTTTCGCTGCTAAACTGAAATCATTTACTTGGAAATTTATTATTCTTGTCCTCTTGGGATTTCTGGAGGCTATGACTTTCAATTATGGTACTTGTGCTCTTTTATCAGTGTTTTCTTTCAATTATGGTACTTGTGCTCTTTCAATTATGTGTTTTCAATTATGGTCAAAATTGTTATACTCGTCTGGTTATCCTTGTATGATGTTGTTACTTATCTGATGTGGCTTTCAATTTAATTAGACAACTTGTGAATTGTGAACGAGACCTAAATTTAGCTTTGGGAATATGAAACTGATTAAAGCTTGGGTTAATTGAACTTAATTTCACAGTAGATATATTTGCAAGGATAAGAGTAAGAATTAGTTTTACTGTAGTTCCAATTTTTATAGGCTGTGGTTACAAATCAGGTCGGAAGCATGAAAAAAATAGTTGGGCAGTGACATGCGCTAGACAATTGTGGTCATGTGAATGTTAGGCAGGTGTGAAGTGGCTGCTTTTTTTTAATTGATACAAAATGTTTAAGGTGTAGATTTGGCATCTAGCATGGACGTTAAGGAAATTAAAGGTTATCACCAAATGGATGATGCCTTTTTTCCTGTTATCTGTGAAGTGAATGTCATTTTCTTCTTCAATTTCTTTTTTTAAAGACAGCAATATCATTTGTTGATTTTTAATTGTGTTGTCTAAGTCAATGGGACATTCTTGCTTTGCAAATGATAGAGTTGGGTGAATTGATTATTTTATAAGTAAATAATTTGCATTTCTTATTTAAAAAGTCTAATCATTTATTTAAAAGGAAAAAAATTTAATAGGAGTGATGGGTGCTTACAGTAATGTTTTCATTCAGTAGTACATAAGGCTCTTAACCATGCTGTAATGGTTTCTGTTACCACAGTCAATGCCAAATGATGAAGCTTTACTAGGATCCTCTGTACGTTGTTTCCTGTATGTGAAGAAAGGTCAGAATGGTTAATGGAGGATCTCAGATTGACCCACTACAAAAATTCAGTAAAACACTCTGCAGTACTAGAGATTTCATACCTTTTCTTGATCTATAGTAGGTCTGTTTCTAGGCATTCAAGCCATATTTTTAGGTGGATAACCATTTTTGGGGTATTTTCTTGGATCCATTATTTTCTGCTGTGTAGTGCATTCTGGCAAACACGTCTTAGTGGTCCCTTGGCTTAAAAATATGGGTTCAACTCACCAGCCCCCAATCATGTGTGATTTGGCTTTAAACTGTCCACAATCTCAATCCTTTACTTAGCAATATTTTTTAATTTAATATTTTGTATGATAATATCTGCTTATCAATTAAAATAAATTATGCATGAGCATGGATATGTAAAAATAAAGTTGAAAAATAATTATAAATTTATGCATGAGCTGGTTGACTCATGATTCTTAATGGGTTGAGTAGTATCTCGTGTAAGTTTGGCTTCTGCATTAAACAAGTTTTAAAGTTAAGCATGAACTTGGATCGACAAATTAACTTGAGCAAGGTTTAATTGAACCCAGCCCAAGTGGCTAACAAGCGGCTTCTGCTTGCTCTTTTCCACCCCCACTTTCCTAATGTTGGTGATGAGAATAGCAAAACCCCATTTTTGATCTTATTCTTTTGGTATGGTCTGAGATTGGTTGAATATATTGAATTTCATTTATGATCCATGTGGATTGATAGTTATTTAAAATTTAGATTCAAATTTCAAGTGTAGATCATAAAAAATCAAATTCCAAATACTATTTTTTTTCTTTTGTGCCTATTAGTTTCGTCGAAGAGCAGGTTTTTTGTAAAAGCCCTCAAATGCAAGTCAGTGAGATATTAGTTGGCATGCATTGCCAGCACGAATTTAATGATCATTATGAATATATGTTTTTCATGGTTGGATTTATGTTTTGATTTTCTTATGTTTTATTCTTAATAAGCTTCATGATGGGACACCTTCGTAAGAAAAATCAAGTGATAACAGTTTCTGTATGTCAAGTACTCAAAATCCCACCTTGAATTATAATCCTTAGCATTTCTACAGGTGAATATGAGAAACCTACAGAAGTCTTTTTGCTCAACAGGAATCTTCAAATAGACTTAGATGTAGCCGGGACTATGTTTTTGTTCAACGGGAATCTTCAAATAGACTTAGATGGTGTTTTGCTACTGCCAGTCTTTGTGAGCCACGTGGTGGCCCTCCCACTTAAATAAGATAATGTATAGTGGGGAACATTCCTATGTGGGTACTGTATGCTAATCATATTGCATTTCTTTCTTTTTATTTATTTATTGCGTTTACACCATTGTAGATTTTTAGTTGCAAGGCAATTTATTGTACCACTCGTTCACTGTATGTGAATTCTTCACGCATTAAGTGCATCTCACTGGTTAGTATTTTGAATGCCTATGGGATGCTTATATTGGCTGTCTGCTTGCATGTGTATATTAGATGTAAAGGTTTTCACATTAATTGATTAGTCTGTCACATCATAATGCCTCTGAATCTTTTTTGAGAGTTCAGTTGTTTTCACTTGCAAATTATGCTAAATTTAATTTCCATCTTGACATTTTTCTTTGTAGGGTCGCTTTGAAATTATTTCTCTGTCTGGATCCTTCTTGCTTTCTGAAAATAATGGTAATCGTAGCAGAACTGGTGGTCTGAGTGTGTCTCTAGCAGGTTCAGATGGCAGAGTTTTGGGTGGAGGAGTTGCTGGAATGCTACTGGCAGCATCACCAGTACAGGTATCTCTTGTCGCCATCTTTTGTTTTTGTAATCTGTGTCAATAACATCCATAATGAGTAGAATTTATTATTATGTATTTGTTACCTATAATGAATCTATAATATATATATAGAAGTATGGATATGATGAAACATTTGGTGGAAAATTTGGGGACGATAATGTGTTATCATAAGTTCCTTTGAAAACTTTTTGTTGGTTTTTAATATTCTAGTACTATTTCTTATCCTTTATATTACTTATGATGAACTTTGATTAGGTACATTATTTAGTGGAATCCTAGATAAAGTTATTTAAATAGGTGATGTAGAGTTCTTTGTATTTGCAGTTATAAAATTAAGGTCAAAGGACAAAAAAAAATCCAAACTTCTGTGCGCGCCTTCTCAATTTTAGCTAATTTTACTAATTTTCTTAATTTGCACCTGAAATTTCAACTCAACAGTTAATTGACTAAAATAATCCAAATTCCAAACCCAAACCTTTTACATCATCTCAATTTTAGGAATTAAAGTCAAATTAGCAAACAAAAATTTTATGCTATTACCATGGTTTTAAGACTTGGCTAGGTCTTTAAACAGTAAAGACAATGGCTCATGGATTGAACCGAAGTTGAATCACAATTAAATTAAATCTATAATAAATATTATGAAAATATATTATAATTGATATAATATATTAAAAGTCATGATTACATAATATGTTAAAAAAAATTAAATAAATCACTATTATGAGTAAACAACAATTAATAAATTGGTTAAAATTTATAAGTATAAAATAAACAACAATTAATGAATTTGTTAAAATTTATAGGTACATAACAAGTATAGCTAAAGTAAAATTTCGATATAATATAACTTTTGTAATGAATAACTAGGAATTTCAGGAAGCAATTCATACAATAAAATAATGTTTAAAATATAATTTCAAATGATAATATGAATATATTAAGTATTCATGTTAACAGCAATTATTTTCTTCGTTACTCTCTCTCTCTCTCTCTTTTTGTTTCTATGTATTTATATATGTAGATGGAAAAAAATTAGGATATTACTTAAATAGTAACTTTGATAGATTTTAGGCATATTAAATTTAATGGATGTAATTTGAAAAAAAAAGAAAAGAACATAATGGATATGACTTCTCAATTTAGGAGGTGATGGGATAAATAATTAAATTTTTTTAGATGGTTTTAAATATTAAACTTGAAGGGAAGAAAGATTTTCCGCTTATTGTAGTGGAAAGCTCATCGAACCCATAGAGGTTGTGTTCGAGACTTCAAGCTGCAGAAGTTAAGAAGTTACATTTTTCATAGGTGATGTGTTAGCTTGACAAGTTGCCATGTCAACATGTAAAACTAATTAACCCACTTGAAACCGCCGCTGGGTTGATCATTCATGGATTACATGGATTCAGAGGATCTAATGTGGATTTTCATCAAATCTTAGTATACTAACTAGACCGGCCTGTTTGTCTAGTTGGTGGGTTTTCTGGTCCAACTTGCTAGACCAGTCTTAAGTGTGAAAAATATGATTATCATTAACCAAATGAATTGTTTATTATTTTAGCTAGTTTATATATGTGTGTGTATTTTTATCTTCTTTCTCCTCTTCCCTACACTATGTTCCCCTCTCCTACCATACTTCTGCTGATGCACATCTTTTTGTTTGCTATTGTTGAGTTGCTTTCATTCACATTCTTCTTTTTCTTTCCTTCTCTTGAATTTTATGGATTCTTCCATTCGCTGGGTGGAAAGTTTAAAACGTGAAAGTTTACCTAAGATACCATCGTTTGAAACTATACAATAAATAGTAGCATATTTGACAAATTGCAATAACCATGCATTTTTGTGTTTAAACACTAGAAAATATCAAAATGGCATTAGGTCACTTAACTATTAAAAATATAATTTGTGTGATTCATTTAATACCTCCATTAATATTAAAATTGTTATAATCAGAATTTGTTATGGTGAGATGTTATAATGTAATAAGTTGGGTTCCTTTTTTGTTCAAATATTTTATAATATTTTTATCTATTTAAAGAAGTTGTGTAAAGATATACTTTTTTTCCCCATTTTGTCTAATGTTTACAGCCTTCCCCCTTAGTTTTTGGAAATAGGCTGATTTCATGACCTGGATCCACGACCTTTCAGTCAGAGAGCAATTCCATTGCTTTGCTAATATATACATGTGTGTGTGTGTATGTATATTCAATTTATTGGTACTCCATTGTTGTACTGTTGAAGCAGTTGAAATTTCAATAAGCGGTTCCAAGTTGAACTTAATGTTGGTTTTTATCATTGTATTTACTACCACGTTCATTGTATTTGTCAGGTCATTGTTGGCAGCTTTATTGCAGATGGGAAAAAATCTATTTCAAATTCATCAAAATCTGGGCCTTCATCCGCTGGTCTGCCCCAAATGTTGAATTTCGGTGTACCATTGACCACATCCAGCCCCCCTTCTCAAGGGGCTTCTAGTGAGTCTTCGGATGAGAATGGCAGTAGTCCTCTCAATCGAGATCCTACAATCTATAGTAATGCTAGTCAATCCATTCATAATATGCCGGTTTACCAACTATGGGCTGGCCAAAGTCCACACTAAAGATGCTTCTCAATTAACAGTATGGAGCTTTGAGGCATCGACACGGCAATCGCACTTGCATTGCAGGTTGAGGTCAAATCCTAGTGCTAATGCTAACATGCATTATTTAATAAAGGCCGTAGGTGAGCTTTTCTTTTTAGTATTTTTTTAGGTTGGATTCCTTCTCGAGTAGTCTACATTTTTTTCCCTCTAATTTGGACACGGCCATTAGAGGTAGTTGCATGTCACCCCTTTAATATATTAAATTCAGTTTGCTATTTAGGCATACTAGTTTTACTTTTATGTTTCCTGTTGCTAGTTTCTGCATGCAGTGTATGCTTTGTTTAAAAGGTTATGAATATAAGTTTCAATAGATTTGAGTGCGATTTTATTCCAAATGCTATCTTCGATTGGCTGTGAATCTGCAATCACATCAGGCAGCGAACTTCCATGCAAAAATCTACAGATAAAATAAAATGTCAAGTGTTTTTCAGCATACATTGTACATGCTGCGCGTGGTTGCGCTTTTTTTTAGGATAATTATAAAATTAACTTCAAATAAAAAATAAAAGTCAAATTTAAAATTACGAAACTGTTTAATTTTTTTTTAATTTTACAACTTAACTTTTTGAATTGCAAAATTACGCGTGGGTGGAATAGTGTTAGTATAATAGATATGGGTATCAATAATTCAAAACATAGGTACATAGTGCAGTGTATGGTCAACATTAATTACATTTTAAAAATTTTATGCAATTAAAATTTATTAATTAATTTAATTAAAATATAATAAGTTTAAATAATTTCAAATTATATTTTATGTAATTATATTTTTGTATATTTATTTTCTGCTTTTTTAATCTTTATTTATTTATTTAGTGTATTTGTTTTTATTATTTTTATTTTTATTTTTTATATTATTTGTATTATTTATATTGTTTACTTTTTAATTTTTTTAGATAAGTTTTAAATTATATTTTAAAAATATTTAATTTTTTAGATAAGTTTTAAATAAAATTTTTTAAATATTTAATTAAAATATTTATATTAAATTTTTACTATATTTAACATATACTAACATATAATAATATATACCAACATATATGAATAATATATATTAGTTTATTTATAAAAAAAATATTAGGATATAACTAATATATGCAGTTATATATTCGTATGTATTACATATAATAATATATATTAGTTGATTTGTAATAAAATATTAATATATAAATAAATATATGTTGTATGTATATATATATGTTGCATATAACAATATATATTAATTGATTAACAAAAGAAATATCAATATACGTCTAACATATATTGTTATATCTTTATATATCTTATATATAACATATATCGGTTAATTTATAATAAAATATCAATATATAAATTAATATATATTGTTAATTTGCAATATACAAAAAAAACATCAATATATAACTGATATATGCTACTATATATTCATATATATTACATATAACATATATCAATTGATTTGAAATAAAATATCAATATGCAATATGTTATTATATGTTCATATATATTACATATAGTAACATATATAAGTTGATTTGCAATAAAATATTAATATGCAATATGTTGCAATATGTTATTATATGTTCATATATGTTATATATAATATCATATATAAGTTGATTTGCAGTAAAATATTAATATTCAACTAATATATGTTATATATAACAACACATATCAATTGATTTGCAATAAAATATCAATATACAAACTAATATATATTCATATGAAAAAAAATATTATTCAATTGATATATATTGCAATATGTTCATATATGTTATATACAACATATATCAGTTGATTTGCAATAAAATATCAATATACAAATTAATATATGTTGTTATATGTTCATATATGTTACATACAATAATATATATCAATTGATTTGCAAAAGAAAATATAAGTATATAAACTAATATATATTGATATATGTTACATATAACAACATATATTAGTTGATTTGCAAAAGAACTATTAGTATACAACTGATGTATGTTATATATTCATATATATTACACATAACAACATATATCAGTTGATTATAATAAAATATCAATATACAAACTAATATATATTGATATATATTATATATAACAATATATTTTAGTTGATTTGCAAAAGAGATACCAATATACAACTAATATATATTTTTATATATTCATATATGTTACCGATAACGAAGTGGACTCCAAGGACTCATAGCTCGAGTTTAGGTTTTGCTTTAGTTGGCTCTCCTACCAACGAGACAAGAGAACAGATCGAGCTTCAATGGGAAGACTCTGATATTTAAGTCAGTG
Organism: Garcia nutans; assembly: GCA_947685225.1. Classification (NCBI taxonomy): domain Eukaryota; kingdom Viridiplantae; phylum Streptophyta; class Magnoliopsida; order Malpighiales; family Euphorbiaceae; genus Garcia; species Garcia nutans. The sequence goes on from CANTUV010000005.1 coordinate 40,157,685, forward strand.
ATCAATTTATTTGCAAGTAGATGAGGTAAGGAAGTTGAAAAAAGATCTTTTACTTGTGGGGTGAGGGGGAGAGGATAAAATCTGGATATGTCAGTGGATCTTTAGGGTGTGTCAATGTCATAACTGTTGCATCAGAGATTTATCTCTCGGACATCCAAGAGCTCAGTGGGACCAGAAGGCTCAAAATCATTCCTCTATAAGAGATCGGTCTTGGTGCTGAGAGGATACCTGGCTCGGCTTATGTGCCTAGTAAATAGGGGGATAGTACCACTAGTCCCCCTAGCCATCTGACATTTATGTCATACGAGGACGAGTGTTGGTTGCGGAGATCTAGAGTCACATGTCAGCCACATGGAGGGGTGACAGTATAAGTTTTCAGCGCGTCGGTGGGTAGGAACTTGAATTTTGAATTTCACGTTAGCGAAGTGTGAGAGTTTGTTTGCTCTAGTAAATTTGGTACTTTTGTTCGGTTTTCAAGTAGTAAGGTTAGCAAGAGTGGCTCGGTGCTTTCATATCCACCGAGGTCTTGATTTGTTGTTGATTTCCATAAGTGAGCTTCTATTGTAATTTTAAGTTTCTATTCTTTTTCTTAATTTGAATAAAATGAGTTCGAGGAGTGAGAACGTATCTATAGATGAGGAGAAAGTGAGTGAGCAATATATACAATATAGTGACCTTGCGCGGTCCGAAAGCAACAACGATTCTAAGAGCTCTTTACCAATGGAGGCTCAAAAGAAGGTGAGGCGATAAGGGTCAGCATGGCTGAAGAAGCAAGGCGAGTTACATCTACTAGGCTTGCTCTAATAGATGAGGAAGAAGAAGAGGAAGAAATGGGAGCTCAAGTTTTGACAAACCGAGCTCGAGTTTAAGATATACCATGCACTCTAACCGAAGATTATTTGAAGGGTGTTCGAGAGAAATACAAAAAACCCAAAGAGTACCATATGGTTTTACCGAAGAGGGATACTTGTGGTCATGACACCCCGGGGGTGGACCAAATTATTATATATGAAGAAGATCTGAGGGTAGGAATTTGGTTCCCCATATGTCTGTTCTTGAAGCTACTTTTATTAATGAATGGGATCTCTATCGAGAAATTAAGCCCAAATGCATGGAAAACCGTTGTGGGGTTCAAGTTGTTAAGCAAGCTATTGAGTGTAGAGCCTTCCCCTAGGATTTTGGTTGCACTTTGCCTCATAAAGACTTACCCTAAGGCGGATAAAGATTTCTTATTTATTCAGGGTTGTCCAGGGCTCAGGCTCTTCACTAGGAAACCAGATTCCAGGAAGGGTTGAAAAGATAAATTTTTCCTATTAGTGAAGGCAGGGGGTTTGATTGCCTGACTCGGTGAAGTATGATCATGACGCGGACCCTTAGCAACGATGACAGCAAACCCAACGTATAAAAATGGTAGAGAACTCCTTGAAACTTGATAATCACCTCCTAAGGAACCCAACGCCTATAAAGAGACGCGAACTCACTATGATTGAAGGATTTAGTTGGTAAGAAGAAGAAAAATGCCACAACTCTTGTTGATAAGTAAACCTAATTCTTGATGCAAAGAAAGAATTAAAGAATCCACTCTAATCTCTCTCACACGAAAATTCACAAGAAGAACTTGTAGAAGAATTCGAAAATTTTTATTAAATGTTGTATATCAAATTCGGCCTAATAGTGCCCTTAAATAAGGGTTACAAAATTCCTAATTGCATATGGAAAATTAAGACTAAAACATTCCTAATTGCATAAGGAAAACATTCCTAATTGCATAAGGAAAAACATTCCTAATTGCATAAGGAAAATATAAAGTAATCCTAATCCACTAAGGAAAATATAAAGTATGGAAACAAAATCCTAATCCACTAAGGAAAATATAAAGTATGGAAACAAAATCCTATTTTTAAGCCTTCCATAATGATATAAAACGTGGCCCATTAAACAGAATTAATAATCTTTAAGCAGTGGGTCCATCCAGCTATTCTCACAGGGCTTCATAAATCTCACAGGTACGCTGTGAAACTGGCTGCACTCCAAGCTTTTCTTCCAATCACTTCCATCATCTTACTAAGGCCTTAAATTACTTCCCAAGGCTAAATGAATCCCCATGGACCTTTCTTGCACGTTGGACCTCTTTAGCTAGCCTTTAGCTTCCATATTCACACTAAGCATCATAATCAGCTTTGGTGTGCCTTCTTCAAGCTCTATCTCTATCTTCTTGAATGATAATTCTTGAAGCTCTTTGGAAATCTCTTCTTGAATATGCAAAGCCATACTAGCTTGATATCTCTTTGCCTTGCTCCTAGTGATTGGTCCACTTGCTAGCTTCAAGGGATCCTTTCTTGCATCATTCTCCCCCTCTTCAAAAAGATTTGTCCTCAAATCTGCATCATCAAAAGAAGAAAGATCACTTACATTGAAAGTAGCACTAACATTATACGTACCTGGTAAGTCGATCTTGTTGGCATTGTCATTAATCTTCTCCAGCACTTGGAATGGGCCATCTCCTCTAGCTTGCAACTTGTTCTTCCTTTGGTTAGGAAACCTCTCTTTTCGAAAATGCACCCAAATCCAATCTCCTACTTGAAACTTCATCTCACATCTCCCTCTATTTGCAGAATCAGCATATCTCTTGTTCCTTTTCTCAATATTCTCCCTTGCTTTCTCATGCATCTCTTTTGTCTCCATAGGATTGCTCCTATATGCTGACCTGTTTGGAATTGTAGAACCGGGTATGAAATCAATTTGATGTTCAATCCCTGATGTAAACCAGCATGGCAAGGATCCTTTGGTGCTACAACAAGGACCATTGACAAGGAATAAAGCAAGGAAGTATGGCATCACTCTTGGATTGCATGTTCAAGACTTTGTTACAAGGGAGGTGACTGAATTAGCAATAAACAAGTGCAGTATGGAGCTGGAAGACCAACAAAGGCTGATTGTGATGCTGAATGTCTATATGGAAGATAAGGCTTTAAAAATGGGCTAGAGGAGCAAGAAAGGAGTAAGGAAGGCAACCCACATGTAAGCACATGGGCCTTGGACGAAATTAGGTTTTTGGGACCACTTTTGTCACATGGGCAGCCTATTCTTTCATACACATGGGCTGTGTTCACACCCATGCACATGGAATGTGGTTCCCTTCTTTCCTTAGTTGGTTAGGATGATATTTTCCTTATTTGACAAGGATCCTTCTTTCCTTGGTTAGGATGATATTTTCCTTATTTGACAAGGATTTTGACTTTGTAATTTTCCTTTTTTCACTAGGGTTAGGATAGTTACGAATTTTAATTTGTTTTTCTATAAATAGGGCATTATTTTCTTGTAAGAGGATCTTTTTTGACAAATTATATTCAGATTGCTCTTTATGCAAATTTCGGCCATCTTTGAGAGAGTGAGAGATTTTGCTTCTTTCATTGATTGCATCACGAATCAGACTAACTTATCAATTTCGATTGTGACGTTCTTCTGATCCGTCCTTCCAAATCCTTCCGTCATTAGTGTTCTTGCTTCGCTAAGCATTGGGTGCTATAGAGGGTGGTTTATCCTTGTTCTTGGATTCCTATATCGAAGCGTGCGTTGGGGTTTGAGGCCTTCATTGCCATAGGGTTCCGCATCATTTGGTATCAGAGCCAATTACAGGTAAATTTTTATCTATCTGTCTTTCTAGGGCTTGTTTTTATTTCCGTTAGAGTCTTCATTTGTTCAATTCGTTTTTTTTAGGGTTCTTTTATTTTATTCGAAATTTCTTCTTTCCCCATACCCCAATTCGTTTGTGTCCCCTTTTCATCATAGTCCAAATCATTTTTCACCTACTTCACCATAGTCAATTCGTTTTCAATTTTTAAAGTATACGGATCTTTTCGTTTGACCTTGCAATAATTCGTTTGCTGTTTAAGCTTCTATTTATTGATATTCGTTTAGTATTTTTGGGGGGGGGGGGGGGGGTGATCTAGAGATAGTGATCTATCCCTAAAAAAAAAAAAAGAGTACAAAAGTGCTCTAACAAAAATTTTTCTGTTTCTTAGTAATTAAAGGTTCCGTGGTTGGTTTGAAGTGGGTTAGAAGCAATCAAAATTTTTAGGCCACAAAATTTTCATTTTTTCTTTTGGGGCTGTTTTTGTTCGAATTGTGGGGGCTGCCATTGCAAAGGGGAATTCGAAATTCTCTTTAGTTTAGGAAGACTTGACACTAGCTTTCTTGGGTAGAATCAATAGGTCCATAAATCAGCTTGCTAAAGGTGGGTTGGTTTTGATACATCTTGGTCAGAATTGTCATATTTTTACCTCTTTGTTTCTAATTCTTGATTGAGCTACCATTTTTTGGATTCCGTTACGTTGCTGGAGTGTTATTTGCTTGTTCCAACACTCTGGTTTATGATAATCGTGTGACACAAATTTCCTTGTGTCGCCTCCAAATCGTCGAGTTTCTTTTCTAGGTGTCTAGGAATTAGGTTTCTAGCTTCCTTGAACGTGCTTGGCAGATTGATTTGTGAGCCTTGATTCTGAAGTGCAATCGAAGAATCAACAAAGGTGAGGTAAGAGCGAAACACTTTGAGTGAATTTTGTTTATTACTAATCTTTTCTTTGTGAGTTTGTGTTTGTGATCATGAGTAGTGGGAGAAACCAGAACGTGCAAGATGGGGAGGAAAACGTCCAAGAAGGTTCTAGCAATTTTGAGTCATATATGCAGCAAAGTAATGAGAGGATGAATGAGATGGCAAGAATGATGACTGCTCTACAAGAGAGCATGAATCTAATGATGAGAGAAAGAGCGCAGCAACCAGCAGCTCAAGTGAGGTTACCACAAAGGGTTCTACAAAGAATCGGTGAAGGAGATCGTAGAGCACCTAGAGGTAATGAAGAGGTTGGTGAAAATAACCCAGCAAATGACAATGACCTTACTTACATAAAGATGAAGGTACCTTCCTTTGAAGGGAGAAACAATGTTGAAGAGTACATTGAATGGGAGAGAAAGGTGGAGCAGATTTTTGAATGCCATAATTATTCAGAAGAGAAGAAGTCCCACATTGCAGCCGTGGAATTTAAGGGATATGCTACATTCTGGTGGGATCAACTCAAATCTAATAGAAGAGGAAAGGGATTGAGACCCGTACCTGATTGGGAGACTTTGAAAGACTTAATGAGAACAAGGTTTGTCCCTTCTCATTACTATAGGGATTTGTATAATAGGTTGGCAAGGCTGATCCAAGGTGGTAAGAGTGTTGAAGAATACCACAAGGAGATGGAGATGATCATGGCAAGAGCTGATATTGAAGAGGATGAGCAGAGGTTGATGTCTAGATTCCTTGGGGGTCTAAATTCAAACATAGCAAGTGAGCTGGAAATGTATGATTACAATTCCATGGGAGAGTTGGTTGAAAAGGCCATGAAGATAGAAAGGAGACTAAAGAGCAAGAATTACACCAAGTCTGGTTCTAGCAAATTTTAGAATATGGGTGGAAGTAGTTCGACCTACAGAGGACCTCAAAACACTAGTAGCAATTCGTCCTCAAGAAGTGGAGATTTCAAGAATTCCTTCCAAAGGAACAATCCTCCACCTACAAGTGGAAAAGGGACGAATGGTGGTCCAAAAAGGCAGCAATCAGGTACTTCTAATACTACTCCTAGTAGAGATATTAAATGTTTCAAATGTTTAGGGAATGGGCATATTGCTTTTGAATGTCCAAATAGGAGAGTTATGATTGCTACTGATGATGGGGGTATAATTTCTGATTTTGATCATAGTGATGTTGATAATGATGTGAATGACATGTATGATGATGATGAGTGTAGTGAGCAAGTTGAAAATGTGTTGATGGCTGAACATGGTGAAATGTTAGTTGCTAGGCGTGCTTTGAACATGCAGATGAAGGAAGAGGGCCTTGAGCAACGAGATAACATATTTTATTCTAGATGTTTAGTTGATGGTAAGGTTTGTATGCTCATCATTGACAGCGGTAGTTGTACTAATGCCGCAAGTGAGACCATGGTGGAGAAGCTGAAATTGACTTGTTTAAAACATCCCAATCCATATAGACTACAATGGTTTAATGATAGTGGAGAGGTGAAGGTTACTAAACAAGTGAGAATACCATTCTCTATAGGCTGGTATAAAGATGAAGTGTTGTGTGATGTAGTTCCTATGCAAGCAGGCCATATGTTATTGGGAAGACCTTGGCAATTTGATAGGAAAGCACAACATGATGGGCATTCAAATAGGTACACGTTCACCTATGAGGGAAAGCTGGTTACCCTTGTTCCATTATCACCCTTGGAGGTTTATGAAGATCATCGAAAGATGCTTGAGAAAGCAAAGCAAGATTCGGCCAAAGTAGTGGTTGGGGCTGTTTCTTCGAAAAACAAGGGGAGTGCGAGAGAACATGATAAGGTGAGTGAAAGTGAGAAGAAAATGGGAAAAGAGGCCAGAAAAGAAACTAATCAAATTAATGGCCCATTGGTGAGAGAAAACAAGAAAGAAGGGAAGGCAAAACAAACTTTTTATGCAAGAGCGAGAGAATTAAATGTTGGGCAGCCTGTGTTACTCATTAGATACAAGGAAACTTTGTTTGCTAACATTGATGTTTCACTTGAACATTTGCCTTCTAGCTTTGTGTCTTTATTGCAGGATTTCCAAGATGTGTTTCCGGAGGAGTTGCCTAGTGGTTTGCCACCATTAAGAGGGATCGAACATCAAACTGACTTCATACCTGGTTCTACCATTCCAAATAGACCATCATATCAAAGTAATCCGATGGAGACCAAGGAGATGTAGAGACAAGTGGAAGAGTTGTTAGAGAAAGGGTTGATTCGAGAGAGTTTAAGTCCGTGTGCCGTTCCTGTTTTGTTGGTTCCAAAGAAAGATGGAACGTGGAGAATGTGTGTTGATTATAGGGCTGTAAATAAGATCACCGTGAAGTATCGGCATCCTATACCGCGTCTTAATGACATGTTGGACGAATTACATGGTGCAAGGTATTTTACTAAAATTGATCTTATGAGTGGATATCATCAAATTCGTATGAAACCTGGGGATGAATGGAAAACAGCTTTTAAAACAAAATATGGGTTGTATGAGTGGTTGGTAATGCCTTTTGGGTTGTCTAATGCACCTAGTACTTTTATGAGGTTGATGAACCATGTTTTGAGGGCTTATTTGGGCAGATTTGTAGTTGTTTATTTTGATGATATTTTGATCTATAGTAAGACTGAGGAAGAGCATATAGAACATGTTAGGTTGGTTTTAGAAGCTTTGATAAAAGAGAACTTATATGCAAAGCTTAAGAAGTGCACATTTTGCATGGATAGGCTTGTTTTTCTTGGTTTTGTTGTTAGTGCACAGGGATTGGAAGTTGATGAAGAGAAAGTGAAAGCTATAAGGGAATGGCCTGTTCCTAAGAGTGTGACGGAAGTGAGGAGCTTCCATGGGCTGGCGAGTTTTTATAGGAGATTCGTGAAGAATTTTTCTACCATCGCCGCACCACTCACAAGTATTGTCAAGAAGGAAGTTGGATTTCAATGGGGTGAACAACAACAACGATCGTTTGAAAGTTTGAAAGAAAAACTCACTACTGCGCCTGTTTTAGCTTTACCTAACTTTGATTCTATTTTTGAGATTGAATGTGATGCTTCAGGTATAGGTATTGGGGCTGTTTTGATGCAAGAAAAGAAGCCAATAACATATTTTAGTGAGAAGCTCAATGGTGCGCAACTGAATTATTCTACCTATGACAAGGAGTTGCATGCTTTGGTAAGGGCATTGAATGTGTGGGAGCATTATTTGCTGCCAAAGGAGTTCATTATTCACACTGACCATGAATCCCTCAAGCATTTGAAGGGCCAAGGTAAGTTGAACAAAAGACATGGTAAGTGGATTGAACAAATTGAGAAATTTCCTTATGTCATTAAGTATAAGCAAGATAAAGATAATGTTGTTGCTGATGCGTTGTCTAGGAGATATACCTTGCTGTCTGTTTTGAGTTCTAAATTGCTTGGTTTTAAGTATATTAAGGACTTATATATTGGTGATATTGATTTTGGCAATGTTTATGTCGCATGTGAACAAGGAGCTTTTAATTCATTTTTTAGGCAGGATGGTTATTTGTTTAAGGGAAGTAAAATATGTGTGCCTTGATGTTCCATGCGTAATTTGCTTGTTTTGGAATCTTATTGTGGTGATTTGATGGGGCATTTTGGTGTGTCTAAGACTTATGATATTCTGTTTGAGCATTTTTATTGGCCGTCTATGCGTAAAGATGTTGGGAGATTATGTTCTGCTTGTATTGCATGTAGACAGGCGAAATCTAAGTCTATGCCTCATGGTCTTTATATGCCATTACCTGTACCTAGTTCACCTTGGGTTGATATTAGTATGGATTTTGTGCTTGGTTTGCCTAGGACTAGGAAAGGTAGAGATAGCATTTTTGTGGTTGTTGATAGGTTTAGTAAGATGGCACATTTTATTCCATGTCACAAAGCTGATGATGCAAAAGTTGTGGCTGATTTTTTCTTTAGAGATGTTGTTCGTTTACATGGGGTGCCTAGGACAATTGTTTCTGATAGAGATACTAAGTTTTTGTCCCATTTTTGGCGTGTTTTATGCAGTAGATTAGGAACTAAGCTTTTGTTTTCTACTACTTGTCATCCACAAACAGATGGGCAAACTGAAGTAGTGAATCGTACACTTGGTACGTTGTTGAGAGCTTTAGTGGGGAAGAACTTGGTCACTTGGGAAGATTGTTTACCTTTCATTGAATTTGCTTATAATCGTTCAATTCATTCTTCTACAGGTTATTCTCCATTTGAGATTGTTTATGGTTTTAATCCACTAACTGTACTTGATCTTGTTCCTTTGCCTTTACATGAGCTTGCTAGTTTAGATGGTGAAAAGAAGGCTGATTTGGTAAAGTCTTTGCATGAAAAGGTTCGAGCAAATATAGAGAAAAAGAACAAGTCATATGCTGATAGGGCAAATAAGGGACGAAAGAAAATGGCATTTGCTCCTGGCGATTGGGTTTGGGTACACTTCCGAAAGGAGAGGTTTCCAAATCAAAGGAAGAGTAAGCTTGATGCACGTGGTGATGGTCCATTCCAAGTATTGGAGAAAATCAATGACAATGCATACAAGATCGACTTGCCTGGTGAGTATGGTGTTAGTGCTACTTTTAATGTGACTGATTTATCTCCTTATGATGATGCAGATTTGAGGACAAATCTTTTTAAAGAAGGGGAGAATGATGTAAACCAGCATGACAAGGATCCTTTGGTGCTACAACAAGGACCATTGACAAGGAATAAAGCAAGGAAGTATGGCGTCACTCTTGGATTGCATGTTCAAGACTTTGTTACAAGGGAGGTGACTGAATTAGCAATAAACAAGTGCAGTATGGAGCTGGAAGACAACCAAAGGCTGATTGTGATGCTGAATGTCTATATGGAAGATAAGACTTTAAAAATGGGCTAGAGGAGCAAGAAAGGAGTAAGGAAGGCAGCCCACATGTAAGCACATGGGCCTTGGACGAAATTAGGTTTTTGGGACCACTTTTGTCACATGGGCAGCTTATTCTTTCATGCACATGGGCTGTGTTCACACCCATGCACATGGAATGTGGTTCCCTTCTTTCCTTAGTTGGTTAGGATGATATTTTCCTTATTTGACAAGGATCCTTCTTTCCTTAGTTGGTTAGGATGATATTTTCCTTATTTGACAAGGATCCTTTTTTCCTTAGTTGGTTAGGATGATATTTTCCTTATTTGATAAGGATCATTCTTTCCTTAGTTGGTTAGGATGATATTTTCCTTATTTGACAAGGAGTTTGACTTTGTAATTTTTCTTTTTTCACTAGGGTTAGGATAGTTACGAATTTTAATTTGTTTTTCTATAAATAGGGCATTATTTTCTTGTAAGAGGATCTTTTTTGACAAATTATATTCAGATTGCTCTTTATGCAAATTTCGGCCATCTTTGAGAGAGTGAGAGATTTTGCTTCTTTCATTGATTGCATCACGAATCAGACTAACTTATCAATTTCAATTGTGGCGTTCTTCTGATCCATCCTTCCAAATCCTTCCGTCGTTAGTGTTCTTGCTTCGCTAAGCATTGGGTGCTATAGAGGGTGGTTTATCCTTGTTCTTGGATTCCTATATCGAAGCTTGCGTTGGGGTTTGAGGCCTTCATTGCCATAGGGTTCCGCGTCAATCCCTCTTAATGGCGGCAAACCACTAGGAAGGTCTTCAGGAAATACATCCTTAAAATCCTGCAACAAAGACACAAAACTAGAAGGTAAAGAATCAAGAGATTCTTCACTGTCAGCAAGTAACAATTCCTTATACATAATAATGAGTACAGGCTGCCCTACATCTATCTCTCTTTCCCTTGCATAAAAAGTATGTTTTGCTTTTTTTCCTTGCTTATTTTCTCTCACCAATGGGCCATTTATTTGTTTGCTTACTTTCTTTTGACTCTCAACCTCTTTTCCCTTTATGCACTCACGCACTTTGTTATTTTCTCTCTCCCTACCCTTAGAATTACCCTTGGGTGTTGAAGAAACATCATTGGCCGAATTTGAACCCCCTTGGTTCATGTTTGTCGAAACTTCTTTCTCCCTCTCTAGCATCCTCTTCTGATCTTCATACACCTCTAGAGGTGATAATGGTGCTAGAACAACCTTCTTTCCTTCATAAGTAAAGGTATACTTATTAGAAAAGCCATCATGTTGTGCCCTTCTATCATGCTGCCATGGTCTTCCTAATAGCAAATGTCCAGCTTGCATTGGCACTACATCACACAAAACCTCATCTTTATACCACCCAATGGAGAATGGTACCTTGACTTGCTTCAACACTTTTACTTCCCCAGCGTCATTGAACCATTGCAACTTGTAAGGATTGGGATGTTTAAAACAAGTTAACCCCAATTTATCCACCATTGTAGTACTAGCAGCATTGGTACAACTTCCACCATCAATGATAAGTGTACAAACCTTACCATTCACCAAACACCTAGAGTGGAAAAGATTCTCCCTTTGATCCAAGCCTTCTTCCTTGACTTGAATATTCAAGGATCTTCTAGTAACAAGCATCTCTCCATGTTCAGCATTCAAGACTTGATTCTCCCAAACCTCTTCATCATATTTTGCCCTATCACCACATTCAGCCTCCTCTTCTTCTTCATGTTCAGATTCTGATTCAATTTCCCATTCATGGGTTGCAATCATCACCCTCTTATTCGGACATTGAGAAGCAATGTGTCCACTTCCCAAACACTTGTAGCATTTAATTTCCCTACTGAGTAGGTCTAGAAGGTGTTTCCTTGGCTGTTTTTGCATTCCCATCATTCGGCTTCTTGAAATTAGGATTGTAGGAATAATTCTTTTGGAAAGAACCCTTGTAATCCCCTTTGTAGGAACCTCCACTCGAACTTGAACCCTTTAAGTTTGAAAAATTTCCACTAGCTTTAGAGTAGCCAGTTTTCGAAATAGCTTTATTCTTCAATCTTCTCTCTATCTTCATGGCCTTTTGAACTAACTCTTCCATTGTGTTGAATTCATACATCTCCAATTCATTGGCTATGTTCAAATTCAATTCCCCAAGAAATCGTGACATCTTCTTGTCTTCATCTTCATCAATATTTGCCCTAGCCATGATCATCTCCATCTCTTTGTGGTACTCTTCCACACTTTTTCCACCTTGAACTAGTCTTGCTAGTTGATTGTACAAATCCCGAATGTAGTGAGATGGTACAAATCGGCTCCTCATTAGTTCTTTCAAGGTTGACCATTCAGGAATAGGCCTCATACCTTTCCCTCTTCTATTAGCTTTCAATTGATCCCACCAAAAGGTAGCATATCCTTTGAACTCTACGGCTGCCAAAACTGATTTCTTCTCTTCGGTGTAGTTATGGCATTCAAATATCTGCTCAACTTTCCTCTCCCATTCTATGAACTCTTCTGCATTGTTCTTCCCTTCAAAGGAAGGGATCTTCATCTTGATGGAAGTAAGGTCACCATCAGTGGTAGGTTGATTTCCACCTTCATCTTCATCTTCTACCCTTTCGGCTGCTTCTAGGGCTTCAAGATTTCCTTGACCTTCTCTCCTAAGCACTCTTCTAGCTCGCATTATGGGATTTGGATGTGCGGCTGGCTGCCCTTGTTGCATTTGTTGTGCTTGCCGTGCTGCATTCTCTTGCAATCTAGTATCTATCATCTCCATTCGACCAAGCATTGTTGCCAAAGTCTCATTAAGCCTAGCCAAGCTTTCGGCCATAGCTCCTTCTTTGCTAGTCTCTTCTCCTTTTCCAGCCATGTTAACAAACAAACAAACTCAAAGAAACAAGATTAGTAATAATCAAAATTCACTCAAGTGTTTAGAATTATCTCACTTTTCTTGTCTTCCTTGATTGCACTTCAGAACCAAGCTCACCAACCAACAATTGTCAAGTCGTTCAAGAAACTAGAACCTAAATCCTAGAACTAGATAGAAAACAAGACAAGTATCCGGAGGCAATGCAAGGTAATTTGCACTACACGATATAAAACCAAGTATCGACACAAGCAAATGATACTTAGCAATGTAATGGAATTAAAAGCTAGATAAAGAAATCAGAAACAATGAAGACAATAAACAAGACAAATTTGGATATAATGAATAAAAAACAACCCATACTTGGCAAGCTGCTTTATGGACCTAATCAATTCTACCCAAAATGCTAGCTTCTAGACTCTAATTCCCACCTATAACACTCAAATAACATGAATATTAAGGTCTGATTTTCGAATTCCAAAAGCCCCTCAAAAGGTGAAAATTTTCACCTAAAAAATTTTATTACTTCTCACCCACCTAGATCTGATCCTTAGCACCCAAATAGCAAGAATATCAAACAATTTTTGTTGAGGTGATTTTGTACTCTTTTTTTTGCTTCCTCTCACTATCCCCTTGATTCGGGACTTAATTTACTCCCAAGAGCTTTTCGAAATCTGGACTTAATTCGCAATCCCAGATTCACTCAAAAATCAAATCAAAATCAAATTTGAACAAAAACTCTAGCTTTTGCTTTCTTTCAAGAACCCTAATCTTGGTTTCGAATCCAATTCAGATGCAAGGCTTAGGTTTTGAAATTCAATCAGACTCCTTTTCCTAGGTTTCGAATTACTCTTTGAACAATCTTTAGACTTTTTGAATTTTGATATATGACTCTTTTTCAAAAATTAAAGACTAGACTCTCTAAGAACCCTAAATCGCAGAAATTTAAAAGACCTAAATTAACAAACCCAAGAAAGACAAAGTAGATAAAAATTACCTTGTAGCAAGGCTCTGATACCAAATGACGCGGACCCTTAGCAACGATGGCAGCAAACCCAACGTATAACAATGGTAGAGAACTCCTTGAAACTTGATAATCACCTCCTAAGGAACCCAACGCCTATAAAGAGACGCGAACTCACTATGATTGAAGGATTTAGTTGGTAAGAAGAAGGAAAACGCCACAACTCTTGTTGATAAGTAAACCTAATTCTTGATGCAAAGAAAGAATTAAAGAATCCACTCTAATCTCTCTCACACGAAAATTCACAAGAACTTGTAGAAGAATTCGAAAATTTTTATTAAATGTTGTATATCAAATTCGGCCTAATAGTGCCCTTAAATAAGGGTTACAAAATTCCTAATTGCATATGGAAAATTAAGACTAAAACATTCCTAATTGCATAAGGAAAACATTCCTAATTGCATTAAGGAAAAACATTCCTAATTGCATAAGGAAAACATTCCTAATTGCATAAAGAAAAACATTCCTAATTGCATAAGGAAAAACATTCCTAATTGCATAAGGAAAATATAAAGTAATCCTAATCCACTAAGGAAAATATAAAGTATGGAAACAAAATCCTAATCCACTAAGGAAAATATAAAGTATGGAAACAAAATCCTATTTTTAAGCCTTCCATAATGATATAAAACGTGGCCCATTAAACAGAATTAATAATCTTTAAGCAGTGGGTCCATCCAGCTATTCTCACAGGGCTTCATAAATCTCACAGGTTCGCTGTGAAACTGGCTGCACTCCAAGCTTTTCTTCCGATCACTTCCATCATCTTACTAAGGCCTTAAATTACTTCCCAAGGCTTTATATGAATCCCCATGGACCTTTCTTGCACGTTGGACCTCTTTAGCTAGCCTTTAGCTTCCATATTCACACTAAGCATCATAATCAGCTTTGGTGTGCCTTCTTCAAGCTCTATCTCCATCTTCTTGAATGATAATTCTTGAAGCTCTTTGGAAATCTCTTCTTGAATATGCAAAGCCATACTAGCTTGATATCTTTTTGCCTTGCTCCTAGTGATTGGTCCACTTGCTAGCTTCAAGGGATCCTTTCTTGCATCAGATCATGAAATGGACCAACTTGAAAAGAGGGGACTTAGAGCCTTCCGAGAGGGAAATATTTGATATTATTCAATAGGACACTCAAAAAAATAAATTAAATGTCCTGAGTTTGATAAAGAGATACTTTCCAGATCGAACAAAGTCTCAAAGATTGGACTGGTAATAATCCTTTCATTCTTATGTTAAACTTGCTCAGTAATAATTTTTCTAATTTTTTATTTATGTACAGAAATGGAAAAAGGTAAAGGAAAAGGATCGAGCTTGAAAGATAAGGTGAAGAGAGCCAAGGAGTAGAAGGCTCGGAAAGCTGAACAAGCGGCAAGTAAGAAGGAAGCTGCCAATGCTTTCATCAGCTAGATGACGGATGAGACTTCCTTGAAGAGGAAGAGAAAAAGAAAAAGAGACCGCGGTTTCTACCGAGGTTGTAGAGGTTCTAGCTGGCTCAGTTTCAAGTGGGAAGATTGAGGTGTTGGACCGAGCTTTGGTCCAGCATGGTGATGTTGCAGGTGGGTTTGTTGTGCCCGCAGATGCTAAGGGGAGCAAGAACTCAGAGAGTCACGGGCTCGTGCTCAAGCTGCTTGATGTTTAAGAAGCATTGCGCTAAGAGTTCAGAGCTCGATATGGCGATAATTTTTTGGTGGATGCACCCGAGGTTGGGCTATTTATTCATGACCTCCTAAGGGGAGTTCCCCAAGAGAATAAGATGTACCTAGACATGGGTACGAATGATCTCGGGGAGAACCTTCAAATTCAATATGCATAGGTAAGAGATTCTATACATAGAGCACATATTTTAAGTATAATGTAGAATTTGTCTAATGTAATGTTTTATGTAGTAGTACGTGCTCCTCTGTTAGCATATTGGGGATCATCTCTATGTGCAGCTATAAGGATTCAAAGTAGGAAAATACTGCTTTAAAGAAAAAATTGGCCGAGGTGGAGTGGCGTGCCAAGGTTACTGAGCGTCAAGCTACTCAAACTACAAATGTCAACTCCATGCCACTCAAGCAAAGAAAGAGGCTATTGAGGCCAAGATGCAACTAGAGCTGGATGAAAAATGAGCCATAGAGGCAGAGCAACATGCGAAAGAGGCTGAGTAGTGGATCACCAATGTGACGGTCGATCTCATGTAGACTCAAAAGCTACTGGCTAGTGAGTAGGGGACCCTAGTTGCCCTCCAGGACAAGCAAGATGATAAAATAGCTCAATGTATCATTAGATATCAAGAATAAGTTGCAGAAGAGTTGATGAAGTGATACCCTGAGGTCGATTGGGATTGGGTCTAGGAGCTTGATCTAGAGGAGGAGGAAGAGGAGGGCGAGGCTCCTGATGGGGAAAAGAGGCATGGGGCAAGGTGGCTTGCCCTTAGCAAATTTTGTTTTTATACAGTTCGATAGAGCTTTTTAGTTATTTATTATTATTTTTTATAGAGCTATATATGGAGCTTGTTTAGCTCGGTCCTAAAGCTCTTTGTTTTTGTTTTTATATAGCTTTCATAGATAGGAAAGCGAATACCAGGGTCAAGTTTGAAAGTTTTGTGAAGGTTGGCCTCCCCAGACTTGGAATTCATTTTCATAGTTACAATGAACGAAACAAACTTCTTAAAAAATTTCTTTTGATATACTTTATTGGGTTTATTTTTTTTGTTTATGTTAAAATAGTGGACTTAATGCAAACTTGAATTTGTTATTTATTTTAATTGATTAATTTGGTTTAAAGAAAGCTCACCATAGGAGCTCGGTTACACAAAATGATTTGTTTCTGTAATTGCATTTGTACAGTTGAAGTGCCATGAGTCCATTACATGATGAGAGCGCTAAGATACAATGCACGGTCCAAGTGCTATTGTTTGATGCATGATCATAATGCTTAAACTTAGTGCACGATCAATGCTTAAATGAATTGCATGATTAAAGTGCTTAGGTAGTGCACAATGAGAGTGGTCAAAACTCGATGCACGACGAGGGCACTATGATATGCATGATCAGAGTGCTATTGTGGGTCCGGTGCACAATGAGTGCAAAGATATTGCATGATCAGAATGCTATTGTGTGTTTAGTGCATGTTGAGGACGCTTTATTTAATTGCATGATTAAGGTGCTTAGAATTTAAAGAACGATTAGAGTGCTTAGATTCTTTATATGGTCAGAGTGCTAAAATCACTTGCATGCTGATAATGTCGATGTCTTTTTGAGCTCAGTGTTTGGCTTATGATTGAAATATGATTAGTTCGGTGTTTTTCTGCTCATAAATGTGCATTGTTTTTACAAAGAATTAAGAGTGATGCCATGTGGGCTTCTTGGAGGTGCCCATCCCTCTTTTTTACTTTATATATGTATAAGTACAAGTACACGCTTTGTATGTGAGAAATACAAAAGAAAAATGATGAGGAACTACATGTTGATCAAAAATTGGCCAAGCACTAACAGTCTAATGATGACATGAACAAACAAGTTAAAGATCCATTAGCCATACATGGAGGACTAATGACAAGTTCTAGAGCTGATAAGTTGAAAGAGGCTTTAATTTCCTTCATGGATCAGATTTGAAGAAAACAAGTTGCTCAAGATTTGTTTAGGGTTGATCCCATGGATGCAAGAAGAGCTTAAGTTAGTTAACATAATTCAAGTAAGACCTAATCTTGAAGGCTCAAATCCAGGCTTATGAGAGTAAATATTTAGGTCCATTTTGAATAATAAAAGGTCATTTGGCCATGTTCTTGAAGTCTAAAAGGCCAATGGCCCAAGACAATTTAATAGGCTATTTAAGACTATTTGTGTATTAATTCTGCATTTTGACTTTTATTAGGGTTTATTCTTATTAAATATGAGTTACAAAGGTTGAAATATGAAGAAAAAGAGTTACAAAAGCCAAGGAAATAATGGCCAAAAGTTCATATTGAGAAATGGGGCTATTTATTAGGTGTAATTGGGCTGTCAATTAATATGAGAGTTACATATGAACTTAATTCTGATGCACTCTTTGTACATGGCCTTATTCTATATAAATAAGATTGATTTCCTTTGTAAACATACAATTGAAATATGTAACTCTTGTGAGTGTTTGAAAGTTATTTTGATCACCTGTGAGTGTTTTGTTATAAGTTCTTGCATAAACTTTGAAACTTATCAAGCTATTCAGCTTGTGGCATTCAAATTCCAGAATCTTTGCTTTCATTCTCAACTTATCAAAACTCTTTGTTTATGGCGTTTTGAGGAAATCAAAGTGCTATTCTAGTCACTTAATCATCATTCCATTGATATTAAGTTATTAGAATAGTTAATCTCTCTTCATTCTTGAACGATCCAAATTTGATTAAACTAGTTGGAGGGTATTAATTTGCATTCCATATGTATCATAGTTCTTTAGCTATTGGGGTATATGGCTGCTTAATTGATGATTTCCATCATTTGTATAAGAGACAAGGTTTCAGGTTTGAGGTTTGCGTATCCCTTTTAAATTGTAGATTGTTTCACTTTTAATATTCTGTTTTTATTCATCTCTTTATATCACCATAGATTAAAAAAAGTTCTTTCTTCATTCTAATTCTGTGATCCTAGAGGAAACTGTTGTTCCTACACCTTATACAAAAAAAAAGAAGTAAAAGAAGAGCAAAAAAAAAAGTAAAAGAAAACAAAATATTCATCTATTGATATTGGAATTATAAATTTTGCTTGTGTCCTTGTGTAAACCACTATTAATTTTTTTCAGCCTACCTTTATTTGTTCTTTAGAATTGCCGAATTTCACTCCATTGAATCATCCATAATATGAATTATTTGGCTTGAGGACCTTAGTTTTTCTAAGAACCCAAAGAACAAAACTTCGAGAAAAGCCAAATAATTGTGTGAAACACGAGTGGTGTAAATCAAGTCATCGAGTGAAACACGTGAGGGATGCTGGTTAGGTTTTTTTTTCTTCCTTGTTTTACAGGTTTTTAAAGATGTCTAACAAAGAAAAAGAAGGGAGTTCTTCCTCAAATGATCCAATGATACAGGCTATGCAACAACAGTGTTAGAGGATGTTTAACATGATGGGAGAAATCAATGATCGCCTTGAAAGGTATGATGATGTTCTCAAATGTTTGCATGGTGAACCAACTCAACAAAGAAAAACAACCTTTGACCAAGAAGATTATGATGGCGAGTACGATGCGGACAAATCAATTTGGTTGGTCAAAACATCAATCCTAGGAGGCAAGTTAGGAGGGGACGCGTTGATGATGTAGATCGCAACATTGGCAACATTAAGATGAAAATTCCTCCATTTCAAGAAAGGAATAATCCAGATATTGACTTGGAATGGGAGTAAAAAGTGGAGCTGATATTTGAATGTCACAATTATTCCGAAGGGAAAAAGGTAAAACTTGCTATTGTTGAATTTTGTGATTATGCTATCGTTTGGAGGGATCAAATTTGCAAGGAAAGATGAAGAAATGGTGAAAGACCAATAGAGACATGGAGGGAGATGAAGTAAATCATGAGGAAGAGATTTGTCCCAAGCTATTACTATAGAGAATTGCATCAAAGGCTGCAAACTTTGATACAAGGCTCTATGAGTATAGAGGAGTACCACAAGGAGATGAAAATAGCCATGATAAGGGCTAATATGGAGGAAAATCATGAGGCTACTATGGCATGGTTTTTGAGTGGACTAAATAAGCAAATTGCTGATTGTTTGGAGTTTCAACATTACGTGGAGATGGAGGACATGCTGAATATGGCCATGAAAATTGAAAGACAACTCAAAGGAAAAGGCACAAGGTATGATTCTAAACTTTCTTCGGTTTCTTCTTCTTGGAGATCTAATTGGAGAAAAAAGGATGGTAAACCCATTGTTATGCCTAAAATAGATTAAACTAAAAAAAAATGAATTAGGCAGCAAGGGTAAAGTTGAGAATCAACTTGAAGCATTAAATGCTTTAAGTATCTTGGACATGGTCAAGTGGCACGTGAATGCCCTAACAAAAGAATAATGATCATAAGGGATGGGATTGTAGAATCTGAAAATGAGAAAGAGAGGATGAAGGACATGCTGAATATGGCCATGAAAATTGAAAGACAACTCAAAGGAAAAGGCACAAGGTATGACTCTAAACTTTCTTCGGTTTCTTCTTCTTGGAGATCTAATTGGAGAAAAAAGGATGGTAAACCCATTGTTATGCTTAAAATAGATTAAATTAAAAACAAAAATGAATTAGGCAGCAAGGGTAAAGTTGAGAATCAACTTAAAGCATTAAATGCTTCAAGTGTCTTGGACATGGTCATGTGGCACGTGAATGCCCTAACAAAAGAATAATGATCATAAGGGATGGGATTGTAGAATCTGAAAATGAGAAAGAGAGGATGAAGATGACATGCCACCTTTGGAAGATGATAGTGATATAGAATATGCTAAGGGTGAAACTTTGGTTGTATAATGCACACTTAATTTGCAAAATAAACAAGACGAACATGGGAAGCAACGTGAGAATTTATTTCATACTCATTGTTTGATTACTAACAAGTTGTGTAACTTGATTGTGGATAGTGAAAGTTGTACCAATGTAGCAAGAACTTTGCTAGTAGAGAAGTTGAATCTATCCACTATTAAACACCCAAAACCATACAAGCTTCAGTGGTTGAATGATAGTGGTATGGTGAAGGTAAATAAGCAAGTTTTGATTTCATTTTCCATTGGCAGATATGATATGTCCGAGGGTTTGGAGGGTTGTGGATCAGGATTGATAAAGGTGGCACATAAAGTCGAAAGAGACTGGTGAGCCCATGTTTGATCCAAATAAAGAAAATGGGTGCGCCTCTGCTGACAGCTTAAGCTTTTGGTAGAAATAGTTAGCATTCTTTCTGGTTAAACGTGCTGGTGCAGGGTCAGTGCCAGGATGGGTGACCTTCTAGGAAGTGCTTGGCCCAGCCGCGTCAGCGTGTTGGTGTAGGGTCAGTACCAGAATGGGTGTCCTCCTAGGAAGTGCTTGGCTCAGCCGCATCATTTGGTATCGGAGCCTATTATCGGGTCTGGTCCCACTGCTCCAAGTTCGAGGATGAACTTCCTTAAAGAGGGAGGGAATGATATGTCCGAGGGTTTGGAGGGTTGTGGATCAGGTTCGATAAAGGTGGCACATAAAGTCGAAAGAGACTGGTGAGCCCATGTTTGATCCAAATAAAGGAAATGGGTGCGCCTCTGCTGACAGCTTAAGCTTTTGGTAGAAATGGTTAGCGTTCTTTCTGGTTAAGCATGCTGGTGCAGGGTCAGTACCAGGATGGGTGACCTTTTGGGAAGTGCTTGGCCCAGCCGCATCAGCGTGTTGGTGCAGGGTCAGTACCAGAATGGGTGTCCTCCTGGGAAGTGCTTGGCCCAGACGCATCAAGATATAAGGATGAGGTTTTGTGTGATATGGCACCCATGTATGCTGGACACTTGTTATTAGGTAGACCATGGCAATATGATCAAAAAGTGATGCATGATGGGTTCAAAATTGTTATTCTTTGAGTATGGACGGGAAGTAGTATCAACTTGGCCCATTATCTCCAAAAATAATTTTTGAGGACCAAATGTGCATAAAACAGCAATATGAAGAACTTAACTCTTCATTAGGGATGAATTTGGGAAGGGAAACCCAAGAGAGAAAAGAGAAAGGTGAGATAAGTGAGTTAAGTAAATTAAAAGATAAAAATGGGAAACACAAGGTGAGAGAAAACATGGCAGACTTGAGTGAAAGAAAAATAAGTATTTATGCTAAAATGAGTGATGTGAAGGAAGCTTTGACAATGGGGCAGCAAATACTTGTACTTATTTACAAGGGAGTTTTGATTATTTCTAATGAAGTAACCAAAGATTTGCCTAGTGTTGTTGTTGATCTTTTGCAGGGAAATGAGGATCTATTTTTGGAAGAAGTACCTAATGGATTGTCGCCAATTTGAGTCATTGACATCAAATTGACTTCATTCTAGTTTCAAGCATTCCAAATACAGATGCAATTCGGAGGAAACAAAGGAGATCCAAAAGTAAGTAAGTGAGCTTATGGAGAAAGGGTAAGTGCATGAAAGCATGAGTCCATGTATAGTTCCTGTATTATTAGTGCCTAAAAAGGTTGGAACTTGGAGAATGTGTATTGATTGTAGAGCCATCAATAAAATCACGGTGAAGTATAGACACCTTATTCCTAGGCTAGATGATATTTTGGATGAATTGCATGGTTCATGTGTGTTTTCAAAAATTGATTTAAAATCTGGATATTATCAAATAAGAATGCGTGAATATGATGAATGGAAAAGAGCTTTCAAAACTAAACATGGATTATATGAGTGGTTAGTAATGCCTTTTGGTTTAACAAATGCACCTAGCACTTTCATGAGATTGATGAACCATGTTTTGCAAGAATTTATTAGAAAGTTTGTTGTGGTTGTTTATTTTGATGATATTCTAATTTATAGCAAGACTTTAGATGAGCATGTACAACATTTGAAATCTATTTTTGATGTGCTTAGAAAGGAAAAGTTGTATGCTAAAGTTCTGCTTACTACTTCTGTTTGTCCATCCGTTTGAGGATGACAAGTGGTGGAAAATAACAACTTGGTACCTAACTTTCCCCAAAGCACACGCCAAAAGTGAGACAAAAACTTGGTGTCTCTATCAGAAACTATGGATTTTGGTATCCCATGAATTCGAACCACCTCCCTAAAGAAGAGTTCAGCCACTAAACTAGCATCATCACTCTTATGACATGGGATAAAGTGTGCCATCTTACTAAACCTATCAACAACCACAAATATGCTATCTCTCCCCCTCTTAGTCCTTGGTAATCCTAAAACAAAGTCCAAACTAATGTCCATCCAAGGAGAACTAGGAACGGGTAATGGCATATACAAACCATGAGGCATAGACTTAGACTTAGCTTGCCTACAAGCCAAACAAGCCTTACAAATCTGAATTACATCCCTTTTCATATTCGGCCAATAAAAGTGTTCATTCAGCATGTCTAAAGTCTTATCAATTCCAAAATACCCCATCAAACCCCCACAATGTGATTCTAATACTAGCAAATCTCTCATAGAACATCTAGGCATGCATAATTTCGAACCCTTAAACAAAAACCCATCATGTCTATAGAAAGAATTAAAAGCACCATGCTCACAAGAATCATAAACATTGCCGAAATCAGAATCACCAACATATAAGTCCTTTATACATTCAAATCCAAGCAATTTAGTACTCAAAACATTAAGTAAAGCATACATCCTTGAAAGTGCATCTACCACTACATTGTCTTTACCTTGCTTGTATTTGATCACATAAGGAAACTTCTCAATCTTCACAACCCATTTTGCATGTCTTTTATTCAACTTGCCTTGCCCTCTCAAATGCTTCAATGATTCATGGTCTGAATGGATCACGAATTCCTTGGACAGCAAATAATGCTCCCATACTTCCAATGCTCTCACCAAAGTATATAGTTCCTTGTCATAAGTTGAATAATTCAGCTTTGCGCCATTAAGCTTTTCACTAAAGTATGCAATGGGCTTCTTCTCTTGCATCAAAACAGCTCCAATACCTACACCAGAAGGATCACATTCAATTTCAAAAGTAGAATCAAAGTTTGGTAAAGCTAAAACGGGTGTAGTAGAAAGCTTCTCTTTCAAAGCATCAAATGCTTCTTGTTGCTCCTTGCCCCAAATGAATCCCACTTCTTTCTTGATTATGCTAGTCAAGGGGGCTGCCAATGTAGAGAAATTAGGGACAAATCTCCTATAGAAGCTTGCCAATCCGTGAAAACTCCTCACTTCTGTCACACTTGAAGGATTCGGCCACTCTTGGATAGCTTTCACCTTCTCTTGATCAACTTCAATTCCCTGCATACTTACAACAAAACCAAGAAAAACAACCCTATCTAGACAAAAAGAACACTTCTTAAGCTTAGCATAAAGGTTTTGCTCCCTAAGGATTTAAAGCACTTTCCTAACATGTTCAACATGTTCTTCCTCAGTTTTGCTATAAATCAGAATATCATCAAAGTAAACTACCACAAACTTACCTAAATAAGCTCTCAAAACATGGTTCATTAATCTCATGAAAGTACTAGGTGTATTAGATAAACCAAAAGGCATAACTAACCATTCATACAAACCATATTTCGTTTTGAAGGCAGTCTTCCATTCATCTCCAGGCTTCATGCGAATTTGATGATAACCACTCATAAGATCAATCTTTGTGAAATATTTCGCCCCATGCAATTCATCCAACATGTCATCAAGTCTAGGAATGGGATGTCTATACTTCACAGTAATCTTGTTCATAGCCCTATAATCAACACACATCCTCCAAGAACCATCTTTATTGGGTACTAATAAGACTGGAACGGCACAAGGACTAAGGCTCTCGCGAACCAAGCCTTTCTCCAAAAGCTCTTCAACTTGTCTTTGCATCTCTTTTTCTCCATAGGATTGCTCCTATATGCTGGCCGGTTTGGAATTGTAGAACCGGGTATGAAGTTAATTTGATGTTCAATCCCTCTTAATGGCGGCAAACCACTAGGAAGGTCTTCAGGAAACACATCCTTAAAATCCTGCAACAAAGACACAAAACTAGAAGGTAAAGAATCAAGAGATTCTTCACTGTTAGCAAGTAACGATTCTTTATACATAATAATCAATACAGGCTGCCCTACATCTATCTCTCTTGCTCTTGCATAAAAAGTATGTTTTGCTTTTTCTCCTTGCTTATTTTCTCTCACCAATGGGCCATTTATTTGTTTGCTTACTTTCTATTGACTCTCGGCCTCTTTTCCCTTTCTGCACTCACTCACTTTATTATTTTCTCTCTCCCTACCCTTAGAATTACCCTTGGGTGTTGAAGAAACATCATTGGCCAAATTTGAACCCCCTTGGTTCATGTTGGTCGAAACGTCTTTCTCCCTCTCTAGCATCCTCTTTTGATCTTCATACACCTCTTGAGGTGATAATGGTGCTAGAACAACCTTCTTTCCTTCATAAGTAAAGGTATACTTATTAGAAAAGCCATCATGTTGTGCCCTTCTATCATGCTGCCATGGTCTTCCTAATAGCAAATGTCCAGCTTAAATTGGCACTACATCACATAAAACCTCATCTTTATACCACCCAATGGAGAATGGTACCTTGACTTGCTTCAACACTTTTACTTCCCCAGCGTCATTGAACCATTGCAACTTGTAAGGATTGGGATGTTTAAAACAAGCTAACTCCAATCTATCCACCATTGTAGTACTAGCAGCATTAGTACAACTTCCACCATCAATGATAAGTGTACAAACCTTACCATTCACCAAACACCTAGAGTGGAAAAGATTCTCCCTTTGATCCAAGCCTTCTTCCTTGACTTGAATATTCAAGGCTCTTCTAGTAACAAGCATCTCTCCATGTTCAGCATTCAAGACTTGATTCTCCCAAGCCTCTTCATCATATTCGGCCCTATCACCACATTCGCCCTCCTCTTCTTCTTCATGTTCAGATTCTGATTCAATTTCCCCTTCATGGGTAGCAATCATCACCCTCTTATTCGGACATTGAGAAGCAATGTGTCCACTTCCCAAACACTTGTAGCATTTAATTTCCCTACTTGGAGTAGGTCTAGAAGGTGTTTCCTTGGCTGTTTTTGCAACTCCATCATTCGGCTGCTTGAAATTAGGATTGTAGGAAGAATTCTTTTGGAAAGAACCCTTGTAATCCCCTTTGTAGGAACCTCCACTCGAACTTGAACCCTTGAAGTTTGAAAAATTTCCACTAGCTTTAGAGTAGCCAGTTTTCGAAATAGCTTTATTCTTCAATCTTCTCTCTATCTTCATGGCCTTTTGAACTAACTCTTCCATTGTGTTGAATTCATACATCTCCAATTCATTGGCTATGTTCAAATTCAATCCCCCAAGAAATCATGACATCTTCTTGTCTTCATCTTCATCAATATTTTGACGCGGACCCTTAGCAACGATGGAAGCAAACCCAACGTATAACAATGGTAGAGAACTCCTTGAACTTGATAATCACCTCCTAAGGAACCCAACGCCTATAAAGAGACGCGAACTCACTATGATTGAAGGATTTAGTTGGTAAGAAGAAGAAAAACGCCAGAACTCTTGTTGATAAGTAAACCTAATTCTTGATGCAAAGAAAGAATTAAAGAATCCACTCTAATCTCTCTCACACTAAACTTCACAAGAAGAACTTGTAGAAGAATTCAAAAATTTTTATTCAATGTTGTCTCCTGAAATTCAGCCTAATAGTGCCCTTAAATAAGGGTTACAAAATTCCTAATTGCATATGGAAAACATTCCTAATTGCATAAGGAAAACATTCCTAATTGCATAAGGAAAACTAAAACATTCCTAATTGCATAAGGAAAACATTCCTAATTGCATAAGGAAAAACATAAAGTAATCCTAATCCACTAAGGAAAATATAAAGTATGGAAATAAAATCCTAATCCACTAAGGAAAATATAAAGTATGGAAACAAAATCCTATTTTTAAGCCTTCCATAATGATAAAAACGTGGCCCATTAAACAGAATTAATAATCTTTAAGCAGTGGGTCCATCCAGCTATTCTCATAGGGCTTCAGAAAATCTCACAGGTACGTGTGAAACTGGCTGCACTCCAAGCTTTTCTTCCAATCACTTCCATCATCTTACTAAGGCCTTAAATTACTTCCCAAGGCTTCATATGAATCCCCATGGACCTTTCTTGCAAGTTGGACCTCTTTAGCTAGCCTTTAGCTTCCATATTCACACTAAGCATCATAATCAGCTTTGGTGTGCCTTCTTCAAGCTCTATCTCCATCTTCTTGAATGATAATTCTTGAAGCTCTTTGGAAATCTATTCTTGAATATGCAAAGCCATACTAGCTTGATATCTCTTTGCCTTGCTCCTAGTGAATTGTCCACTTGCTAGCTTCAAGGGATCCTTTATTGCATCATTCTCCCCCTCTTCAAAAAGATTTGTCCTCAAATCTGCATCATCAAAAGGAGAAAGATCACTTACATTGAAAGTAGCACTAATATTATACGTTCCTGTTAAGTCGATCTTGTAAGCATTGTCATTAATCTTCTCCAGCACTTGGAATGGGCCATCTCCTCTAGATTGCAACTTGTTCTTCCTTTGGTTAGGAAACCTCTCTTTTCTAAAATGCACCCAAACCCAATCTCCTACTTGAAACTTCATCTCACGTCTCCCTCTATTTGCAGAATCAGCATATCTTTTGTTCCTTTTCTTAATATTTGCCCTTGCTTTCTCATGTATCTCTTTTGTCTCCATAGGATTGCACCTATATGCTGGCCGGTTTGGAATTGTAGAACTGGGTATGAAGCCAATTTGATGTTCAATCCCTCTTAATGGTGGCAAACCACTAGGAAGGTCTTTAGGAAACACATCCTCAAAATCCTGCAACAAAGACACAAAACTAGAAGGTAAAGAATCAAGAGATTCTTCACTGTTAGCAAGTAACGATTCTTTATACATAATAATCAATACAGGCTGCCCTACATCTATCTCTCTTGCTCTTACATAAAAAGTATGTTTTGCTTTTTCTCCTTGCTTATTTTCTCTTACCAATGGGCCATTTATTTGTTTGCTTACTTTCTTTTGATTCTCGACCTCTTTTCCCTTTCTATACTCGCTCACTTTATTATTTTCTCTCTCCCTACCCTTAGAATTACCCTTGGGTGTTGAAGAAACATCATTGACCGAATTTGAACCCCCTTGGTTCATGTTGGCCGAAACTTTTTTCTCCCTCTCTAGCATCCTCTTTTGATCTTCATACACCTCTTGAGGATCAAATGGTGCTAGAACAACCTTCTTTCCTTCATAAGTAAAGGTATACTTATTAGAAAAGCCATCATGTTGTGCCCTTCTATCATCCTGCCATGGTCTTCCTAATAGCAAATGTCCAGCTTGCATTGGTACTACATCACACAAAACCTCATCTTTATACCACCCAATGGAGAATGGTACCTTGACTTGCTTCAACACTTTTACTTCCCTAGCATCATTGAACCATTGCAACTTGTAAGGATTGGGATGTTTAAAACAAGTTAACCCCAATTTATCCACCATTGTAGTACTAGCAGCATTGGTACAACTTCCACCATCAATGATAAGTGTACAAACCTTACCATTCACCAAACAACTAGAGTGGAAAAGATTCTTCCTTTGATCCAAGCCTTCTTCCTTGACTTGAATATTCAAGGCTCTTCTAGTAACAAGCATCTCTCCATGTTCAGCATTCAAGACTTGATTCTCCCAAGCCTCTTCATCATATTTTGCCCTATCACCACATTCGGCCTCCTCTTCTTCTTCATGTTCAGATTCTGATTCAATTTCCCCTTCATGGGTTGCAATCATCACCCTCTTATTCGGACATTGAGAAGCAATGTGTCCACTTCCCAAACACTTGTAGCATTTAATTTCCCTACTTGAAGTAGGTCTAGAAGGTGTTTTCTTGGCTGTTTTTGCATCCCCATCGTTCGGCTTCTTGAAATTAGGATTGTAGGAAGAATTCTTTTGGAAAGAACCCTTGTAATCCTCTTTGTAGGAACCTCCACCCGAACTTGAACCCTTGAAGTTTGAAAATTTTCCACTAGCTTTAGAGTAGCCAGTTTTTGAAATAACTTTATTCTTCAATCTTCTCTCTATCTTCATGGCCTTTTGAACTAACTCTTCCATTGTGTTGAATTCATACATCTCCAATTCATTGGCTATTTTTAAATTCAATCCCCCAAGAAATCGTGACATCTTCTTGTCTTCATCTGCATCATATTTGCCCTAGCCATGATCATCTCCATCTCTTTGTGGTACTCTTCCACACTTCTTCCACCTTGAACTAGTCTTGCTAGTCGATTGTACAAATCCCGAATGTAGTGAGATGGTACAAATTGGCTTCTCATTAGTTCTTTCAAGGTTGACCATTCAGGAATAGGCCTCATACCTTTCCCTCTTCTATTAGCTTTCAATTGATCCCACCAAAAGGTAGCATACCCTTTGAACTCTACGGCTGCCAAAACTGATTTCTTCTCTTCGGTGTAGTTATGGCATTCGAAAATCTGCTCAACTTTCCTCTCCCATTCTATGAACTCTTCTGCATTGTTCTTCCCTTCAAAGGAAGGAATCTTCATCTTGATGGAAGTAAGGTCACCATCATTGGTAGGTCGATTTCCACCTTCATCTTCATCTTCTACCCTTTCGGCTGCTTCTAGGGCTTCAAGATTTCCTTGCCCTTCTCTCCTAAGCACTCTTCTAGCTCGCATTATGGGATTTGGATGTGCGGCTGGCTGCCCTTGTTGCACTTGCTGAATTTGTTGCACTTGTTGCATTTGTTGTGCTTGTCGTGCTGCATTCTCTTGCAATCTAGTATCCATCATCTCCATTCGACCAAGCATTGCTGCCAAAGTCTCATTAAGCCTATCCAAGCTTTCGGCCATATCTCCTTCTTTGCTAGTCTCTTCTCCTTTTCCAGCCATGTTAACAAACAAACAAACTCAAAGAAACAAGATTAGTAATAATTGAAATTCAATCAAGTGTTTAGAATTACCTCACTTTTCTTGTCTTCCTTGATTGCACTTCAGAACCAAGCTCACCAACCAACAATTGTCAAGTTGTTCAAGAAACTAGAACCTAAATCCTAGAACTAGATAGAAAACAAGACAAGTATCCGGAGGCAATGCAAGGTAATTTGCACTACACGATATAAAACCTAGTATCGACACAAGCAAATGATACTTAGCAATGTAATGGAATTAAAAGCTAGATAAAGAAATTAGAAATAATGAAGCCAATAAACAAGACAAATTTTGATATAATGAATCAAAAACAACCCACACTTGGTAAGCTGCTTTATGGACCTAATCAATTCTACCGAAAATGCTAGCTTCTAGACTCTAATTCCCACCTATAACACTCAAATAATATGAATATTAAGGTCTGATTTTCGAATTCCAAAAGCCCCTCAAAAGGTGAAATTTTTCGCCCAAAATTTTTTTTTATTACTTCTGACCGACCTAGATCTGATCCTTAGCACCCAAATAGCAAGAATATTAAACAATTTTTGTTGAGGTGGTTTTGTACTCTTTTTTTTTTGCTTCCTCTCACTATCCCCTTGATTCGGGACTTAATTTACTCCCAAGAACTTTTCGAAATTTGAACTTAATTCGCAACCCCATATTCACTCAAAATCAAATCGAAATCAAACTTGAACAAAAACTCTAGCTTTTGCTTTCTTTCAAGAACCCTAATCTTGGCTTCAAATCCAATTCAGATGCAAGGCCTAGGTTTCGAATTTCAATCAGACTCCTTTTCCTAGGTTTCGAATTACTCTTTGAACAATCTTTAGACTTTTCGAATTTTGATATATGACTCTTTTTTTCGAAAATTAAAGACTAGACTCTCTAAGAACCCTAAAACGCAGAAACTTAAAAGATCTAAAGTAACAAACCCTAGAAAGACAAAGTAGATAAAAATTACCTTGTAGCAAGGCTCTGATACCAAATGACGTGAACCCTTAGCAACGATGGCAGCAAACCCAACGTATAACAATGGTAGAGAACTCCTTGAAACTTGATAATCACCTCCTAAGGAACCCAACGCCTATAAAGAGATGTGAACTCACTATGATTGAAGGATTTAGTTGGTAAGAAGAAGGAAAACGCCACAACTTTCGTTGATAAGTAAACCTAATTCTTGATGCAAAGAAAGAATTAAAGAATCCACTCTAATCTCTGTCACACGAAAATTGACAAGAAGAACTTGTAGAAGAATTCGAAAATTTTTAATAATAATATGTCAAAAAGTCCCCTTACAAGAAAAATAAGGCCCTATTTATACTAAAAGGCACACATAAATCCGAAACCCTAATTCTAATGGGAAAAGGAAAGCTACAAAGTCAAAATCCTAACCCATTAAGGAAAATATAAAGTATGGAAACAAAATCCTAATCCACTAAGGAAAATATAAAGTATGGAAACAAAATCCTAATCCACTAAGGAAAATATAAAGTATGGAAAAAACCAAACTAAATCCCTTCAACATAAGAATACGCCCCACACTATTTGGGCTGTCCATGGGCCTTAAATTACTTTCCAAGGCTCTATATGAACCCCCATGGACCTTTCTTGCACGTTGGACCTCTTTAGCTAGCCTTTAGCTTCCACACTAAGCATCATAATCAGCTTTGGTGTGCCTTCTTTAAGCTCTATTGTGCACTTTTCTATTGCCATTTCAGTCACTTCCTTTGAAATTTGATCTTGAATATGCAATCCCATAGCTGCTCCAAACTTCTTAGCTCTGCTCCTAGTCAATGGCCATTTGGAAGCACCAATGGATCCTTACCTCGTGGCTGGTTTGTATCACCTATGGAGATTGAACATAATGCTTATTGGGCTATAAAACATATTAACCTTGATCTAGCTAGTGCATGTGACAGGAGGAAATTGCAGATAAATGAGCTGGATGAATGGAGATTACAAGCTTATGACAATGCTAGGATGTATAAGGAGTGGACTAAGAGATGTCATAATGCTCACATTAAGGAACGAAAAGAGTTTCAAGTTGGCAATCAGGTATTATTGTGCAATTTCAGGCTTTGACTTTTTCTAGGTAAGTTAAAATCAAGATGATCTAGTCCATTTACAGTCAAAGAGGTTTTTCCCTATGGGATAATTGAAATTACTCACCCAGAGAAAGGGAATTTTAAGGTTAATGGGCAAAGGCTTAAACTGTATTTAGGGGGAACTTGAGTGAGTTGAAGGAGGTATTATACCTCTAAGACTAAAGACGGACCAATCCCAAACGTCCAACTAATACAACGTTAAAGAAGTGTTGTGTGGGAGGCAACCCACTATTTTATTTATTTTGATATTTGTTTCTTTAATTTTCAAGTTTTATTTTATTTTGTTATTTTTTTTATTGATTCTTCTATCATTGGTTGGTGGTGTGTTTTCCTTGAATTCATTTGAATTTGTAGAGGAAATTTTCTTTTGAGGGGGTAACTTGAGCCTATTTGGGGACACGCCCGTGTGAGTGGGCATGTCATTAATTTTAAGAGACAGTAGCTAGGACACGATCAGAAACACGCTCATATCACTGGATGTGTCATTTAGATGGCACCATAGTAGCTACAACAAGCCCATTGACACGCTCGTGTCATTTTTGTTAAATTTGAGATTCACAGTAGCTACAACACGCCCAGTGACACTCCACTGGCCATGTTGATTTAAATGAGTCACAGTAGCTACAACATGCCTACTGACATGCCCGTGTTAGTGAGTGTGTCATTTTGTTCAGAAATAGTAGTTATGACACGCCCACTGACACGGCCGTGTCAATGGGTGTGTCCATGAGTTTTTAAGTCGTGCCGATTTTGAATCGAACATAATTTCCTCTCTCTTCTTCCCCTCTTTTTTGATTTTCTCTCAATTTTTTCACACTCTCACACTCGAAATCACATACTCATTCATCCTAGAGGAGATTTTGACTCCCATTTCGTGATTTGGAGAGGATTTCATCCATTTTCCCTTGCTTTTATCGCATTTTTTCACGCTATTCAGGTACACACTCTTAACTTTTGAAATGTTATTTTGTTGTTTGCAATTTCTTGCGAGTTGTTTGGAGAGTCTTTGAGTTTTGATGATTGTTGGCTTTGTTTTTGTTTAGTTGGATTCTAGAGACCCTATTCTACTTTATTGTGGATTTGTTTATTTTCCATAGCTAGTTTCTAGGGATTTTGAATTTTTTTTACTATAGGCTTTCGAGTTTTATTTGAGTTTTGTGGATGTTTTGTGATTTACTCATTATGTTTTTGACTTTATGGTTAGAATCGAGTTGCATATATTGACACACTATTTTTGATTGTTTGTGCATAATGAGTCGACATCCTATGTTTTGTTACATTGGGCTATGACGATATTGAATTGGGGAGATGCTTGGTAATTGATTATTGCACGAGTTTAAAAAAAATAGAAAACAAAAGGGGGTTGCCCTTGTTGAGAATTGATTCATTGTTCTCTCGTTGGTTTAATGCCATTGCTGTTATTGTTTGATAATGCCTTGCTATTGTTGGTTTCGTTGGGTTGGTATATTATGTCGCTCTTTTTGGATTGTGTTGTGGAACAACCAGCACACCCCAAGGATGAGCAAGAGTTAGGACGTGAGGAACAAGTTGAGGAGATCATCAATCCAATTATTCTGCCACAAGGTCCTATAACTAGATCGCGAGCCAAAACGATTCAGCAAGCACTAATTTGCCATTTGCAAGATTTGGTGAATTTGGCTAACTATGGTTTGCAAGGAATTACAAGCTTGGAGACAAGACCAAAGGAAGTCAATTACAACTTGCTACAAGTTGAAATTCACGAATGAGGCTTGTAATTAATATGTATTAAGGCCCACTAGTTATGCTTATTTAAAAAGTAAGGGCTTGTTTGTTTTGTATTAAATTAGAACTTTGTTTAGTTTATTATTTCTTAAAATTTGATTAGAAAACCAAATGCTACTTAATAACCCTAATTAGGGTTTAGCTATTTATATCTCATTTAGGGTTGTATGACATCAGTTTTAGTTTTTGACAAATTATTAACCTAAAAGCCGAATTTGCTTTTATCTTTGTGTTCTTGAGTAGAATGCATGCTTAGAAACATTCAAGTAGTTTGATCAACTTTCTTGTGGAGTGTTTCGATTCTGGGGTTTAGGAACTAGTTTGTTTCAAAATCTTAGGTCTGTGATCAATTCAAGATAATCTGAAATCTAACCTAATCCTTGGAGGTTGTGCCGAATTCGACTAGGGGTTTTCAAGTTAATGCTGTGGGGGTTCGGCATCAAGGAGTTCTCAGGCTTATTCTTGGAGGTTCCGTATCATTTGGTATCAGAGCCTACACTCTAGATCAGGTTTTATCCCTATCAAATTTGTTTTAGTTTCTTCTCTTGTTATTTTCGTTCTGTTTCTTTGTTCTTGATTCTTGAATCATTTTCTTTGTTTTTTGATCGTCTAAGTTGTTTATTCCTTGAATCGTTTTCGTTTTCTTTCAAATTCAAAAATTCAAAAAAAAAATTATAAAACCTAAAACTCAAAATTCAAGAAAAGGTGTTTTAAATTCGAATCTTGGTCTTGTTCATTATTCTGATTTGAATTTGAAATTCAACAAAGTGTGCTAAATTTGAATCTTGTTCTTGAATATTCATTCTGATTCAATTTCGAGTTTCAAAGACAGTACTCTATAATCGACCTTGTTCTTGTTACTTAATTGGGTAAAAGTTTTGTGTGGTGTGAACTAAGGTCGTCCCCATCAAAAGAGATAGTGAGAGATAGCAAAAAAAAAAAAAAGAGGGTATAAAACCACTTCAACAAAATTTTTTTCATTCTCCTTGTTATTTAGGTGATAAGGGTCGAATCTAGATAGGTTAGAATCAATATAATTTTTGTTCACGAAATTTTCACCATTGAGGGGCTGTTTTGATTCAAATTGCATTAGTGATTCATTTGAAATTCAGACTTGGGATACTACACACGGAAGACTATTTGATTTGTTTCATAAAGTGTGATTCACCTAAGAACATAAAAGAATTTAGCTTGAGAGGTGTGAGCTAAGCCGTGAGTGAATACATTATATTGAGTGGAACACGAGTGACCAACCCCATCTATTGAGTGTAAACACGTGAGGGAGTGTTGTGAGGCCTTTTATTTGTTTTGTTCTAACCTTTTATTGCAGGAAAAATGTCTGGCCGAGATGACAGTGACAGGGGTGTTCAAATTGATCCAGCTCGATTGCGTGAG
The DNA here is from genome assembly GCA_947685225.1 of Garcia nutans. Lineage (NCBI taxonomy): Eukaryota > Viridiplantae > Streptophyta > Magnoliopsida > Malpighiales > Euphorbiaceae > Garcia > Garcia nutans. The sequence continues at coordinate 40,191,842 of CANTUV010000005.1, forward strand.
GCGCAGCAAGCTGAATTTACACGTTTATACCGTGTTATGGAGAACATAACAGAAACATTGGAGCGTATGGATTTGAGGTTGCAAAATGTTGAAAGAGCCACACTGGAGCACAATGGGAGGCAAAGAGGTGGCAGAAATCAAATGCAACAGCCTGAACATTTGGAAGATGAAAATGAGCTTGAGGATGATAATGCAAGTCTGGTTGGAGGAGCTCTACATAGAGGTGGAGGTAGAGGAGGCCGTGGTACCGGTCGAGGTAGAGGAAGGATGAATAATAATGCTTTCTATGGTAGAAATCACGGTGATGATGAAGTCGTTGATAGGAGCTTGGGAAGCATTAAGCTGAAAATTCCTAACTTTCGTGGTAAATCAGATCCAGAAGCTTATTTGCAATGGGAAAAGCAGGTTGATCTCATATTTGATTGCCATCGATGTACTGAGGAAAAGAAGGTCAAGCTTATTGTTACTCAATTTACAGATTATGCTATAGCTTGGTGGGATCAGTTAGTGACTAGTAGAAGAAGGAATTTGGAGTATCTAATTGAGACTTGGGCTGATCTTAAATCGGTCATGAGGAAGAGGTTTGTGCCTAGACATTTGCATAGGGAAATTATACAAAGACTTCAGGTTCTTAAACAAGGTAGTAAAAGTGTTGATGACTACTACAAAGAAATGGAAATGTTAATGACTAGAGCTAATATAGATGAAGACATAGAGACTACTATGGCACGTTTCTTGGCTGGTTTGAATTCGGACATTGCTGATCAGGTTGATTAGCAGCCTTATGTGGAGTTAGAAGAGATGGTGCATATTGCCGTCAAGGTGGAAAAACAACTCCAAGGAAGACGACCATTAAGGTATCATTCGAAACCTGTTTCTAATTCTATTTCTCCTTGGAATAGGGAAGGAAGGCGTGATTACAAGGAAAGAAACAAGGCTGGTCAAGATAGTGGGAAAGCAAAGGCCAAAACAAGTTCTAAAGACAAATCCAATGTTGAAGAGCCTAAGCTGCGAAATCGAGATATTAAGTGTTGGAAGTGCCAAGGTGTGGGACATATCAGCAAAGAATGTCCACACAAGAGAGTTATGACCGTAAGAAATGGTGAGATAGTGACTGATGAAGAAGAAGGTGACGATGAGAGTGGAGATGGAGAAAAGCAAGACTTCGAATGTTGTAGTGATGGGAGCATTGAAGAACCAATAAAGGGAGACTTGCTGGTTGCTAGACATGCTCTTAACACGCAATTGAAGGAGGAAAACCATGAAAAACAATGAGACAACTTGTTCCATACAAGGTGTCAAGTTCAAGGCAAGGCTTGTATTGTGATTGTGGATGGTGGAAGCTGTACCAATGTGGTAAGTACACTCTTGGTTGATCGATTGGGGATGCCTACAAAACCTCACCCCGACCTTACAAACTTCAGTGGCTGAATGAATGTGGAGAGGTTAAGGTAAATTGACAATCTAACATTTCTTTTTCCATTGGTAAATATCATGATGAGGTGTTGTGTGATGTGGTGCCAATGCATGCTGGAGAGATTTTACTTGGACGTCCATGGCAGTATGATAGGCGAGCTATGCATGATGGATACCTCAATCGGTATTCATTCACTAAGGATGGACGAAAGACAATTCTGACCCCACTCTCTTCAAAAGAAGTGTATGAAGATCAATGTAAAATGGAAAGAATGAGACTTGAATTTGAAAAGAAAGAAAGAGAGAGTGATGAAAAAATGAGTGAAAAAAATCAGATTGCAAATGAAAAGAAAGAGAGAAAAGAAAAATCAAAACAAATTCAGTTTGAGAAAAATAGAGAAGGAGAGAAGAATGTGAGTTTGTTAGCTAGTACAAGTAAGGTTAAACATGCTTTTTACACCAATCAGCCTATGTTTATGCTTTTGTGCAAAGAGGCTGGTTTAGATACTACTGTTCTTAACCAATCTTTGCCTATTGTGTTTGTTTATCTTTTGCAGGAATATGCGGATTTGTTTCCCGAAGAAATGCCTGATGAATTGCCGCCAATCAGAGGCATAGAGCATCAAATTGATTTCATTCCTGGAGCTTCCATTCCCAATAGGCCATCGTATCGAGCTAATCCTTTTGAGACAAAGGAGATACAAAAGCAAGTGGAGGAATTGCTAGCTAAGGGATACGTGAGGGAAAGTTTGAGTCCTTGTTCGGTTCCTGTTATTCTTGTGCCAAAGAAGGATGGGACGTGGAGGATGTGCTTGGATTGCAAAGCCATCAATAAAATCACTGTAAAGTATCGTCATCCTATTTCTAGACTAGATGATATGCTTGATGAGTTACATGGTTCTTGTTTGTTCACGAAAATTGATTTGAAATCTGGTTATTATCAAATTCGAATGAGTGTGGGTGATGAGTGGAAAACAACATTTAAGACTAAATATGGGCTGTATGAGTGGTTAGTTATGCCGTTTGGTCTTACTAATGCACCTAGCACATTCGTGCGTTTGATGAATCATGTGTTGCGTGAGCACTTGGGTAAATTTGTTGTTGTTTACTTTGATGATATTCTTGTTTACTCTAAGTGTTTGGATGATCATGTCATACATGTGCGTCTTGTGTTAGACATTCTTAGGCGTGAAAAGTTGTATGCTAACCTTAAGAAGTGTAGTTTTTGCATGGATAAGGTTCATTTTCTTAGTTTTGTGGTGTCTAGTCAAGGTATTGAGGTTGATGAGGAAAAGGTAAAGGCTATTAGGGACTGGCCGAAACCTAAGAATGCTAGTGAGGTGAGGAGTTTTCATGAACTTGCTGGTTTTTATAGGAGATTCATTAGAAATTTTAGTACTATAGCTGCACCTTTGAATGAGTTAGTTAAGAAAAATGTCGGTTTTGTTTGGGGAGATGTACAAGAACATGCATTTAATGAACTTAAGGATAAATTGTGTAATGCACCCTTGCTTGCTTTGCCTAATTTTGATAAGTCTTTTGAGATTGAATGTGATGCAAGTGGCATAGGAATTGGAGCTGTTTTGATATAGGATCAAAGGCCGTTGATGTACTTTAGCGAAAAACTAAGTGGAGCGGCTTTGAAGTATCCGACATATGATAAGGAGTTATATGCATTGTTTCGAGCTTTGCATACATGGCAGCATTATTTGTGGTCAAAAGAGTTTGTGATACATACGAATCATGAAAGTTTAAAGCATTTGAAAGGTCAAGATAAGCTGAATCGTAGACATGCCAAATGGGTGGAATTCATAGAAACATTCCATATGTGATTAAATACAAGCGAGGTAAAGAGAATGTAGTGGCTGATGCGTTGTTGCGAAGGTATGTTTTACTTAATTATCTTAGTGCTAGATTATTGGGTTTTGAGCATATTAAGGAATTATATGTTAGTGATGTGGATTTTGGTGACATATATAATTCGTGTGGAGATGTGGCTGTTTCAAAAGACTTTCATTTGTTTGATGGTTTCTTGTTTAAGAGAAATATATTGTGTATTCCTAAGTGTTCCATGAGAGAGTTGTTAGTTAAGGAAGCACATGGAGGAGGTTTGATGGGTCATTTTGGGGTAAGTAAGACCTATGATGTGTTGATAGAACATTTTTATTGGCCTGGCATGAAACATGATGTGCATAAAGTTTGTGAGCATTGTATAACATGTAGAGAAGCTAAGTCTAGGGTGAAACCGCGTGGTTTGTACACGCCATTACCTGTTCCTAATGGACCTTGGACTGATTTGTCTATGGATTTTGTGCTTGGTTTACCTAAAACTAGGAGAGGTCGTGATAGTATATTTGTTATGGTTGATAGATTTAGTAAAATGGCTCATTTTATACCATGTCATAAAACTGATGATGCTAAATTGATTGCTGATTTGTTCTTTAAAGAGGTTGTTCGTTTGCATGGCATACCCAAAAAGCATTGTTAGTAATAGAGATGTTAAGTTTTTGAGTCATTTCTGGCATGTTTTATGGGGAAAATTGGGGACTAAGTTGTTGTTTTCTACTACTTGCCATCCTCAAACCGATGATCAAACTGAGATTGTGAATCGAACATTGATTACTTTGCTTAGGGCAGTGATAGAAAAGAATATTAGGATGTGGGAGGATTGTTTACCATTTGTGGAGTTTGCTTATAATAGGGCTGTTCATAGCACTACTAATTGTTCTCCATTTGAAATTATTTATGGTTTTAATTCGCTTACTCCTTTGGATATTTTGCCATTGCCATCTAATGATTTTGTGAGTGTTGATGCTAGCTCAAAGGTAGATTTTGTGAAGAAGTTACATAAACAGGTTAAGGAAAGGACTGAAAGGCAAAATGCTAAAGTAGCTTCTCGAGTGAATAAAGGAAGGAAGCCAATGATTTTTCAGCCTGGTGATTGGATTTGGGTTCATTTTCGCAAAGAACGGTTTCCACACCAAAGAAAGTCCAAGTTAAACCCACGAGGAGATGGTCCTTTTCAGATACTTGAAAGGATTAATGACAATGCATATAAAGTGGATTTGCCAGGTGAGTATAATGTAAGTGCTTCGTTTAATGTTGTTGATTTAAGTCCTTTTGATGTAGGTGATGCTTTTGATTCGAGGACGAATCCTTTTGAGGAGAGGGGAAATGTTATGGAACAACCAGCACACCGCAAGGATGAGCAAGAGTTAGGACGTGAGGAACAAGTTGAGGAGATCATCAATCCAATTATTCTACCACAAGGTCCTATAACTAGATCGCGAGCCAAAAAGATTTAGCAAGCACTAATTTGCCATTTGCAAGATTTGGTGAATTTGGCTAACTATGGTTTGCAAGGAATTACAAGCTTGGAGACAAGACCAAAGGAAGTCAATTACAACTTGCTACAAGTTGAAATTCACGAATGAGGCTTGTAATTAATATGTATTAAGGCCCACTAGTTATGCTTATTTAAAAAGTAAGGGCCTGTTTGTTTTGTATTAAATTAGAACTTTGTTTAGTTTATTATTTCATAAAATTTGATTAAAAAACCAAATGCTACTTAATAACCCTAATTAGGGTTTAGCTATTTATATCTCATTTAGGGTTGTAAGACATCAGTTTTATTTTTTGACAAATTATTAACCTAAAAGCCGAATTTGCTTTTATCTTTGTGTTCTTGAGTAGAATGCATGCTTAGAATCATTCAAGTAGTTTGATCAACTTTCTTGTGGAGTGTTTTGATTCTGGGGTTTAGGAACTAGTTTGTTTTGAAATCTTAGGTCTGTGATCAATTCAAGGTAATCTGAAATCTAACCTAATCATTGGAGGTTGTGCTGAATTCGACTAGGAGTTTTCAAGTTAATGCTGTGGGGGTTCGACATCAAGGAGTTCTCAGGCTTATTCTTGGAGGTTCCATATCAAATTGTTTGGTGTATTTTTTTTAGTCTATTCTTGTTTGTTTTGCAAATCATGGGTCCTTGCAAAAAAATACCATCTAAATTACCAACTAAGCAGGCTAGAGGTGAAGGTAGCTCAGGCCAACCTGCTACCAATCCCATCTAGAAATTCATGGTCGGCCATAAATGCCTTCGATTCTCAACTGCAGAGGAGCGAAGATGGTTTGAACTGTTAGGGAACAAGGACTGGTCGCCACCTAGGGTTTTGGATTGGGGTGCCATGGAGCTAGCCAACATAATGACTGAGGTCCGGGAATTGATCAACCAGCTGGGATGGAAATAACTCTTCTGCATTAGTGAGCCTTCATATAGAGAGTTAACCCTAGAGTTCTTCTGCACTTTTCAATTTGATAAAAATAAGATCTCCATCATCGAGCCGATGATGAAATTCTGGTTGGGCAGTCAGTGATTTCACATGAGCATCAACGAACTTGGCATACATTTGGGTTTATTTACTGCAGAGGAGGTGCAGATCGTAGAGTATCTTAACTCTGAGGTGGACTTTGCAGAGTATGATGTCATTCCTCCTAGGGTTTAGAGCACGTTTGCACCGAATTCTGCAAAGTATCAGCCAAAGGTATCCAAGGAATCAAATTTTGAGTCCTTCCCTTGTCGAGTAGTGCATAATCTATTGGTTCACACCATTATGACTCGGCTTAGCAGTATGGGAGTTGTTGGCTTGAGGGAGCTGTTCTTCTTGAACTGCATAGTCCATAAGATTCGGTGCAACGTAACTCATGCTATCACTCATTTTTGGGCATGGATGTTTTGAAACGGTTGAATTGGGAGAAGGTGGTGGAACTGCAGGTGCCACCCATGAATTCCGAGCCAGTTCCACCCACAGATTTTGAGCCAGTTCCTCCTGCTCCCACTTCTGACATACGTCCACCTCCACCGATAGACATCCCTAGCCAGTTCACCACTGCCGGACCTTCTTCCTCAGTTTGCCAGTCTTTTACTCCAGCCCTACTTTCAGAGACTGGCATCATTCTATGGATATTGAGTGGGATGATGACCGGAAACCAACGGAGTTTGAGCTCCAGATATGTAGGGTAGAAGGAAAGATCAAAAACATTGAGCTGAACTAGAATAAGTTATTGACTCAGCAGGATTAGATCCAAAGTTCCATAGAGTAGCACTACTCATCCTTCCAAGCACAACTGGATCACGAGATATAGAGGAGGCAATGGCTCAAGCAATCTATGCTCGAGTTCTGGAGACATCAGGGATTTAACCCTTCACAGCCACCACCACCACCGTACCGGCCTTCAGTGCCCCCATGTTGATGTCTCCGACGACGATGATAGCAATGATGCTAGTGCCAGCGGTGATAATACTGATGCTAGTAACGATTCCAGTACCGAGCCCATGATTGACTAGCTTATTTTGTTTAATTATTTTATTTTCTTTTATTTTCATTTTTATTTTCTTATGAATTCCTGTACGTTTCATTTTTAATATTTTTATGTTTTTGTTTTTTTTATTATTCTTATTTTTATATATGTCTTTGAACCTTTACCATTCTCTATGTCAATTTTTTTGTCCTGTATCTCCTTCAACATCGCAACACTTTTAGAACCCTATTCATATATGTCGATTCAGGACATGTCAGGGCAGTTTTCTCTCTTTTTTTCTTTTTATTATTTTACACACATTGGGTACAATGTGTGTCTTAAGTGTGGAGGAGGGGCATATTTTATAAATTGAGCTTTTATTTTCATTTTTGCCATTTGTTGCATTTGTCTCAATTAGTTTCTTTGATTTTATTTTTGGATTCAAGTAAAATAGATTGCTATTATAATATGAAGTGAAATGGTTCCTCTTTTCATTAAAATAATGATGGATTTAAAGAACGACAATCTCTTATTGAGGTTGACTCTGTTTTCTTAATTGATTTCTAAAGACTAAATGTGATAGTTTGAATTAGGTAGTTAATTGATGAGAGTTGCACATTTGAAGTTTAAAATCTTAGTTACATTTTTTAGCATAACCCAATTCTTTAGATACTTGAGTCAAACTTAGTATGACATCTTTATTATCTTAAGTTCTTGACCACTTTGCTATAAAAAATAATAAAAAAAAATGAATTAAACCAAATTTTCAGGAGCTTTGAAAAATTTATCCTTGATCCGCTGATTTTAACTCTTGAATTAAAACAAATGAGTTGGAATCATGAATAGTGCTAGTAGCCATTTGAATGATGATTCTAACTGAGTAACCGAGGGTCGGCATCACAAATGTTTACTTTCGCCTCAAAAAGTTAGTATCAGTTCAAATAAGTCGTGCTCCTTTTGAAAAAAAAAATTTAATGTTTCATGCAATGCATTTTACAAAAGGGTGAAAGAACTTAAAAGAAAACTTACACTTCCTTACTTCATTCATGACTTTTGAGTTCTTGGAATTTTATGCTCAAATCTTTTAACTTTGAACTTTTAAATTTTAGATCTATTAGATTTTCATTTTGAAACTTCTTAATTCAACTACCATGTTTGAGATTTAGTTTTTGGTTGAGAATGTTGGGTCTTCTAATTCAAGTATTGTAAAAACTTTTGTTTTCTTTGGATATAGAGGGGTCTTTCATTTTTACCTATTATAGTAATTTGGTTTGCTTGAGGACAAGTAAAAACTCAAGTAGTGGGGAATTTGATAAGTGTATAGTATAATTGATGATATTTTTGTCCCTATTTCTTAATATATTTATTGTCAAATTGAGTTTAATTTATTTGTTCAAGTGTTTATTAGGGTCGATTCCATGAACTTTTGACATGTTGGGACCTTAAGATTATTTAGGCAAGAATCACGGATGAAAGACAAGGGAAGAAGCTATTTTGGGCAGATTCTTCAAGTGACACGCCTAGTGACATGGGCGTATCAGTGGTCGTGTCATTCAACTACTTTACAGAAGCTTCGACATGCCCAGAGACATGGGCTTGTCACTGAACGTGCCGTTACTCCTGACTTACAAAAGTTGTGACACACCCAATGACACGAGCGTGTCCCTGACCATGTCTCTAACTCAATATTGCAGTAGCAACAACATGCCCAAGGACATGGGCGTGTCACTGCCCATGTCATTAAATTTTAAAACAGCATCGTTGACAAGCCCACACACATAGGCGTGCCCATAGGCGTGTCAGACAAAAATATCTAGGCTATAAATCTAAGCTAAAGAGCGAATTAGGGAAGAGTTTATTTTTTAGAGTTAACTTCCCAAAAAAAGAGAGTTTTTGGCAGCCAAGAGTGAAGGTGAAGACCCAATTCCTGCGAGATTTAATCCAAGATCCGAGGATTGAAGTGAAGAAACACAAATCGTTCATTATGGATTGTTTGAATTCTTTTACTTATTTCCTCTATTTTGGTTTTCTGATTATGAACATGAGCTAAACATTTTATCTATCTAGATATTGATGAACCCTAGCTTTATTGTATGGATTGAATAGTTCTTATTAAATTAAATCATTTGATTGAGTTGTTTTATCCTTTTGATTTTAAATTTCTTATTTCCAATTGATAATAGCATGCTTATTGATTGGTTGCAATTTTCATATTATTGACTTGAGAAAGCTTGATATGAATGGAATGCTCATTAGGATTGAGGGTTGATTGGAGTGCTAGAGATAGACTTACAAGACCCTTTGGTTTAAAGTTCCTTGTTCTTATTGCAATATCTATTTAATTATTGCTTGAGAAGTGATTCCTAGCATTCTACTTAGTGATTAGGGATTAATTCACTTGACAGAGGTTTTAATCTAATTTAGGGGAATGCTAATTCAGCTCTATTATTTAATTTAATTGAATTGATATTCATAAATACTTTGAATGGCTAGGGGGATTCAATATCTGGATAGTATTTCCATCACCAACTTTTGTTGCACAATATTCAATTTTTCTTCATTTTAGTTTATTGAGTAATTTTATTTTAATCATCACACAAACTATTAATTTGCTAAATAATAGTTAAAATTTGCACTAATATTTAACCTTGTCCTCAGTGGAACGATATCTTACTCACTGTTTTATTACTTGAGCGACCCGTGCACTTGTGGTAACACTGCAATAGCATAGATCTGTCATCACAATACAATCTCTCTCCATGGTCAACCAGTAGTAACCTTGTCGAATTATCTTCTTAACCATAGCTAATGATTCATGTGTGGACCACAACTTCCCGCATGTATTTTTGACATGATTTGCTTAACTTCAGGCTTCCTCAAGCATCTCAAGTGCACCCCATGATACGAACCAGCCACAAGGCAAGGATCCATCGGTGCTTCCAAATGGGCCATTGACTAGGAGCAGAGCTAAGAAGTTTGGAGCAGCTATGGGATTGCATATTCAAGATCAAATTTCAAAGGAAGTGACTGAAATGGCAATGGAAAAGTGCACAATAGAGCTTGAAGAAGGCACACAAAAGCTGATTATGATGCTTAGTGTGAATATGGAAGCTAAAGGCTAGCTAAAGAGGTCCAACGTGCAAGAAAGGTCCATAGGGGTTCATATACAGCCTTGGGAAGTAATTTAAGGCCCATGGACAGCCCAAATAGTGTGGGGCGTGTTCTTATTTTGAAGGAATTTAGTTTGGCCAAATTTTGGCATCTTTTTGGCACATGGGATGTGTGGTCCCCTATTTAGTTATTTCAGAATATTAGTTTATTTCCATACTTCCTATTTTCCTTAGTGGGTTAGGATTTTGACTTTGTAGCTTTCCTTTTCCCATTAGAATTAGGGATTCTGATTTTATTGGCCTTTTAGTATAAATAGGGCCTTATTTTCTTGTAAGCAGACTTTTATTTGACAAATTATATTCTCAATTTTCTTATTGAAAATTTTGGCCATCATAGAACAAGAGTGGATTCTCTTTTTTTTTTTTTCTGATTGCATCAAGAATTAGAATTACTTATCAATTTCGATTGTGGCGTTCTTCTAATTCGAGCTTCCTAAATCCTTCCGTTATAAGTGTTTGTGCTTTGCTAAGCAATTGGGTGCTTTAGAAGGTGGTTTTTCCTTCGTTCTTGGTTTTCTTCTATCAATCGTGCGTTGGCGTTTGGGGCCTTCATTGCCATAGGGTTCCGTGTGATTTGGTATCAGAGCCAATTATAGGTAAATCTTTATCTATCTGTCTTTCTAGGGTTGTTTTAACTGTTTCGTTAGGGTTCTAATTTGGGATTTCGAATTGGGTTAGAGTCTTTATTATTCCGAATTGGGTTGTTCTATTTGTTCTATTTTGGATTTTCGAATTGGGTTATAGAATTATTTGTTTAATTTTGAAATTGTGTTCTTGCCTTTTGATTCGAAATATGTTTTTCTTATTCCGAATTGGGTATAAATTGGAATGAAGGCTTTGTGTTTAGTTGGTGATCAAAGGATAGTGACCAGATCCTAAAAAAAAAAAGAGTACAAAATCACTTCAACAAAAATTCTTTGCTTTTCTAGTAATTTAAGGTATTAGAATCATTTTGAATCAGGTTGAAAGTAATCAAAATTTTGGCCACCAATTTCGGCCAATTGAGGAGCTGTTTTATTACGTTTTTCTTGCTGATTTGGAAGTTTTCTTTTCGAAATTGAATTCTTGGGGAGTTTTGAAACTATCTTTCTTGGGTAGAATTATTAGGTCCATAAACTAACTTGCTAAGGTGAGTTGGTTTTGATACATTTTGACCAGATTCGTCATAATTTTTGACCTCTTTGTTTCTATTTCTTGTTTGAGCTACCGTTTTGATTCTGTGACATTGCTAGAGTATTATTTGTTTGATTCTATACTCTGGTTGATATAATTGTGTGACACAAAATTTTCTTGTGTTGCCTCCAAAATTGTCAAGTTTCTTTCTAGGTGTCATTCTAGGATTTAGGTTCTAGTTCCCCTTGAACATGCTTGGTGATTGATTTGTGAGCCTTTGTTCTAAAGTGCAATCGAAGAATTAGCGAAGGTGAGGTAATGAGTAGCAATTCTAGTAGAGATAAAGGCATAGCTATTGAGAAAGAAGAGATGAGTATCCGGGATATTGAAGATGATCTTGAGACGTACAAGCAAGCAAATGTGGAAAATATGGAAAGAATAGCAAATACATTGGCTAGCTTGCAGCAGTCCATGGAACTCTTAATGCAAGCACAACAACCTGCTCCAATAAGGCTACCACAGAGAATTCTACAACCAGCAAGAGCTGAAGAGAGAGAAGAGCCAGTTAGGAGGAGGGCACCAAGAGGTGCATATGAGAGAGGCCGTGTGGCTGATTATAGATTTGAAGGAGAGGCTAAAATTTATCAAGCACCTATCAATGATAATGATTTGACTTCCATCAAAATGAAGGTTCCTGAATTTAGAGGGAACAACAATGCTGAAGAATACATTGAATGGGAGCGCAAAGTAGAGCAAATTTTTGAGTTCCATAATTATTTTGAAGAAAAGAAGTCACATATAGCAGCTGTGGAGTTCAAGGGTTATGCAACATTCTGGTGGGATCAACTAAAATCCACTAGAAGAGGCAAGGGGTTGAGAGCCATACTCGCATGGGAGGAGTTGAGAGACCTGATGAGGCAGCGATTTATCCCTTCTCATTATTATAGGGATCTTTATAATCGCTTAGCACAATTGGTGCAAGGTGGCAAGAGTGTATAAGAATACCACAAGGAGATGGATATGATCATGGCTAGAGCTAATATTGAGGAAGATGAACAACGGATGATGTCTAGATTTCTTGGAGGACTTAATTAGAATATTGCAAGTGAGTTGGACATGTATGATTACAATACCATGGAGGAGATGGTTAATAAAGCTATGAAGATAGAGAGGAGGTTAAAAAGCAAGAGTTCCACCAAACTTGGCTATGGGAGACCACAAAATGTGTTTGGGAGTAATTCGGCCTATAGAGAACCCCAATATAGTGGTGGGGCAAATCCAGCCAATAGGGGTGAAGAGAAAGGGAAGTTCAAGAATTCATTCCAGAAAAGCAATGCTGCAACCTCCAGTTGAAAAGGGCCATCTAGTGGTCCAAACAAGCAAGCAGGTACGCCTAACACTACCACTCCTAGTAGGGAGATTAAATGTTTTAAGTATTTAGGGAATATTGCATCCCAATGTCCAAATAGAAGAGTTATGATTGCTACAGCTGATGGTGATGTTGTGTCTAATTCTGAACCTAGTGATAATGATAATGATGATGTTGGGAACTTTGATTCTCCTATATATGATGATGTTGGTAGTGATGAGCATGTTGATTGTACTTTGTTAGCTGAGCGTGGTGAATTGTTAGTTGCTAGGCGTGCATTGAATATGCAGGTGAAAGAGGAAAGTCTAGTACAGCGTGATAATATTTTTCATACTAGATGCTTAGTGAATAATAAGGTTTGTACACTTATTATTGATAGTGGGAGCTGTACTAATGCTGCAAGTACTACTATGGTTGAAAAATTGGGGTTAGAATGTATGAAGCATCCCAATCCTTATAAGTTGCAGTGGTTTAATGATAGTGGTGAGGTGAAAGTAACTAAGCGAGTGAGGGTACCATTTTCAATAGGCTGGTACAAAGATGAAGTTGATTGTGATGTAGTTCCTATGCAAGCTGGACATATGTTGTTGGGCAGACCGTGGCAATATGATCGGAGAGCGCAACATGATGGGTTTTCTAATAGGTACACATTTACCTATGAAGGTAAACAGGTCACTCTTGTTCCATTATCACCCCTAGAAGTGTATGAAGATCAAAGAAAGATGATTGAGACAGAGAGGCAAGTTGGGGCTACCAATTCAAAAATTAAGGGGGGTTTGAGAGAACATGATAAGGTGAGTGAGAGTGAAAAGCAAATGGGAAAAGAGGCCAAAAAAGAAACAAAACAAATAAATGACCCATTGGTGAGAGAAAATAAGAAAGAAGGGAGAGCAAAACAAACTTTTTATGCAAGAGCGAGAGAGGTTAATTTTGCAATGTCTATTGGGTAGCCATTATTGCTCATTAGATACAAAGAAACTTTGTTTGCTGACACTAATGTTTCGCTTGATAGTTTGCCTTCTAGTTTTTTGCCTTTGTTGTAGGATTTTCAGGATGTGTTTCCAGATGAATTACCTAGTGGATTGCCACCTCTAAGAGGAATTGAGCATCAAATAGACTTGGTGCCTGGTTCTAGCATCCCAAATAGACCAGCTTACTGGAGTAATCCCATGGAAACGAAAGAGATGTAAAAGCAAGTAGATGAGTTACTGGAGAAAGGGCTGATTAGAGAGAGTTTGAGTCCGTGTGCTGTTCCTGTATTTTTGGTTCCAAAGAAGGATGGCACGTGGAGAATGTGTGTTGATTGTAGGGTTGTAAATAAGATCACAGTGAAGTATCGGCATCCTATACCACGACTTGATGACATGTTGGATGAGCTGCATGGTGCCAAGTATTTTTCTAAAATTGATCTTATGAGTGGATATCATCAAATTCGTATGAAACCTGGTGATGAATGGAAAACAACATTTAAAACTAAATATGGTCTATATGAGTGGTTAGTAATGCCTTTTGGGTTGTCTAATGGACCTAGTACTTTTATGAGACTAATGAACCATGTTTTGAGAGCTTATTTGGGCAAATTTGTTGTAGTATGTTTTGATGATATTCTGATTTATAGTAAGACTTTGGATGACCATGTTGAGCATGCTAGGCTAGTTTTGGAAGTATTAAGAAATGAAAACTTATATGCCAAGCTTAAGAAATGCACATTTTTCATAGATAGGCTTGTGTTTCTTGGTTTTGTTGTGAGTGCGCAGAGCGTTGAAGTAGATGAAGAGAAAGTGAAAGCTATAAAGGAGTGGCCTACTCCAAAGAGTGTGACGGACGTGAGGAGCTTTCATGGATTGGCTAGTTTCTATAGGAGGTTCGTGAAGGACTTTTCTACTATTGCAGCACCGTTAACTAGCATAATCAAAAAGGAAGTTGGGTTCCAATGGGGAGAAGAGCAACAAAAAGCCTTCGACTGCCTGAAAGGGAAGTTGACATCCACTCCTATTTTATCATTACCTAATTTTGAGAGTACATTTGAGATTGAGTGTGATGCTTTTGGTGTAGGTATTGGAGCTGTGTTGATGCAAGAGAAAAATCCCATAGCCTATTTTAGTGAGAAACTCAATGGTGCACAATTGAACTATTCCACTTATGATAAGGAGTTGTATGCCTTGGTGAGAGCATTGGACGTGTGGCAGCACTACCTCCTTCCAAAGGAGTTCGTGATACATACGGATCATGAGTCCCTCAAACACTTGAAGGGACAAGGTAAGTTGAACAAGAGGCATGGTAAGTGGATAGAATTTATAGAACAATCCCCTTATGTTGTTAAATACAAGCAAGGAAAGGATAATATAGTGGCTGATGCGTTGTCTAGAAGATATACATTACTATCTGTGTTGAGTTCTAAATTGCTTGGTTTTGAGTACGTTAAGGACTTATATGTAGATGATGTTGATTTTGGCAATGTGTATGTTGCATGTGAACATGGAGCTTTTAATTCATTTTATAGGCATGATGGATACTTGTTTAAAGGAAATAAATTATGTGTGCCTAAATGTTCCAGCGTGATTTGTTTGTGTTAGAATCTCATTGTGGGGGATTAATGAGACATTTTGGGGTAGCTAAGACTTATGATATCTTGTTTGAGCATTTTTATTGGCCGTCTATGCGTAAGGATGTTGAGAGATTGTGTTCTGCTTATAGACAGGTGAAATCTAAGTCTATGCCTCATAGTCTATATATGCCTTTACCTATACCTAGTTCACCTTGAATTGATATTAGCATGAATTTGGTGCTTGGATTGCCTAGAACTAGAAAAGGTAGGGATAGCATTTTTGTAGTTGTTGACAGGTTTAGTAAGATGGAACATTTTATTCCTTATCATAAAGCTGATGATGCGATTGTTGTAGCTGATTTGTTCTTTAGAGAAGTGGTTCGACTACATGGGGTGCCTAGGACTATTGTGTCTGATTGAGATGCTAAGTTTTTGTCCCATTTTTGGAGAGTTTTGTGGGGTAGATTAGGAACTAAGCTTTTGTTTTCTACTACTTGTCATCCACAAACAGATGGGAAAACAGAGGTAGTTAATCGTACACTTGGTACATTGTTGAGAGCTATAGTGGGAAAGAATTTGGCTGCTTGGGAAGATTGTTTACCTTTTATTGAGTTTGCTTATAATCGTTCTATTCATTCTTCTACAGGTTATTCACCATTTGAGCTTGTTTATGGTTTTAACCCATTGATTGTACTTGATCTTATTCCTTTACCTTCACATGAGCTTGTTAGTTTAGATGGAGACAGGAAAGCAGAATTGGTGAAGGCTATGCATGAGAAAGCTCGAGTTAATATGGAGAAAAAGAACAAGTCATATGCTGATCGAGCGAATAGAGGAGTCAAGAAGATAGTGTTTGCTCCTGGGGATTGGGTTTGGGTACACTTCCGAAAGGAGAGGTTTCCAAATCAAAGGAAGAATAAGCTTGATGCACGTGGTGATGGTCCATTTCAAGTGTTGGCAAAGATCAATGATAATGCATACAAGATAGACTTGCCTGGTGAGTATGGTGTTAGTGCTACTTTTAATGTGTCTTATTTATCTCCTTATGATGATGCATATTTGAGGACAAATCTTTTTGAAGAGGGGGAGAATGATATGAACCAGCCACGAGGTAAGGATCCATTGGTGCTTCCAAATGGGCCATTGACTAGGAGCAGAGCTAAGAAGTTTGGAGCAGCTATGGGATTGCATATTCAAGATCAAATTTCAAAGGAAGTGACTAAAATGGCAATGGAAAAGTGCACAATAGAGCTTGAAGAAGGCACACCAAAGCTGATTATGATACTTAGTGTGAGTATAGAAGCAAAAGGCTAGCTAAAGAGGTCCAACGTGCAAGAAAGGTCCATAGGAGTTCATATACAGCCTTGGGAAGTAATTTAAGGCCCATGGACAGCCCAAATAGTGTGGGGCGTGTTCTTATTTTGAAGGAATTTAGTTTGGCCAAATTTTGGCATCTTTTTGGCACATGGGATGTGTGGTCCCCTATTTAGTTATTTCAGAATATTAGTTTGTTTCCATACTTCCTATTTTCCTAAGTGGGTTAGGATTTTGACTTTGTAGCTTTCCTTTTCCCATTAGAATTAGGGATTCGGGTTTTATTGGCCTTTTAGTATAAATAGGGCCTTATTTTCTTGTAAGCAGACTTTTATTTGACAAATTATATTCTCAATTTTCTTATTGAAAATTTCGGCCATCATAGAACAAAAGTGGATTCTCTTTTTTTTTTTTTCTGATTGCATCAAGAATTAGAATTACATATCAATTTCGATTGTAGCGTTCTTCTAATTCGAGCTTCCTAAATCCTTCCGTTATAAGTGTTCGTGCTTTGCTAAGCAATTGGGTGCTTTAGAAGGTGGTTTTTCCTTCGTTCTTGGTTTTCTTCTATCAATCGTGCATTGGGGTTTGAGGCCTTCATTGCCATAGGGTTCCGCGTCACCCCATCAGGCCTTCTTCGATACAACTCTCCATGAAAGGTGATGTACTGTAAGGGCCATCCCCTTATGGTTCTTCTGTCTTCCCTTGTTACCCCCAATGTGTATTCCTTTTTCTCCAAGAACCATCTTATGGTGTCATACCACGCATCATGGTCTGTATTAGTTTCCATGATTGTTTCATATTTATAGCAAGGAGTTGATGAACTGGTCAAAACCAGAGGCTTAATAAATAAGTTGATAGGATTTTTCCATACAGAAGCCAATGTGGCCACGGCATTGGCCATTTGGTTTTCTTCTCTTTGTAAGTGTATAAATCTGCACTCCTTAAAATTCTTCTTCATCATAGTCAAATAATGGTGGTATGGTTTTAACTTCTCTTCTTTTAACTCTCACTCTCCATTTACTTGGGATACCACTAACAAAGAATTACCAAAGACTTGTACCTTATCCACCTTCATAATCATCAGGGTTTTCAAACCAAAAATACATGCTTCATACTCCACTATATTCTTGGTTACCCTGAACTTCAACTTCTTAGCTAAAGGGATAAGTTCCCCTCCAGGTGATTCTAGTATGACTACCAAACCTGTTCCTTTTCTATTCACTTCTCCATCAAAATACATCTTCCATCCTTGAACTTCTATGGCCTCTAAATGCTCATCAGGAAATTCCAAGACTACTTCTTCACTATCCGGCAATGGTTGCAGAGCCAAGAATTCTGCTACTTCTCTACCTTTGATTATTTTCCTGGTTACATATTCAATTTCAAATTCCTCTAAAATTATCAACCATCAACCATACTTCCCAATCAAAGAGGGTGTCTTCCTTAAATACTTCATTGGATTCAACCTGAAAATTGCTTGCACACTATAAGACTGAAAGTAATGTCACAACTTCTTAGATGACCAAACCACAGCTGCACAAGTCTTTCAATGATATTATACTTAATTTCATAAGGTAGGAGCTTTCTACTCAAATAGTAGACTGTGTGCTCAACCCCTGATTCATCTGCTTGGGCTAGCATAGGTCCTATTGACTCTTCCTCTACTGCTAAGTATAGTAATAAAGGTTTACTGGTTTAGGTGATTTCAAAATAGGTGGATTCAGCATATACTCTTTTATAAACTCAAAGGCCTTTTAACTCTCTTCAAACCACTTAACTGGCTGGTCTTTTTAAGTAACTTAAAGATAGGTTCGTAGATTGTGGTGAGCTTCGTTATGAACCTACTAACATACTATAACCTGCCAATAAACCCCCAAACTTCTTTCTCTGTCTTAGGGGCTGGCATATCCCTTATTGCCTTAACCTTGTCAGGGTCAATCTCAATGCCATTTAGACCAATCATGCATCCCAACAACTTGCCTGAAGTAATCTTAAACACACTCTTCTTTGGGTTTAACCTTAGTTTATACTTTACTGTTCTCTCGAAGAATAATTTTAAGTTTTGGAAATGTTGTTCCCTTGTATCCAATTTCACCATCATATCATCAACATAAGCCTTGACTTCTTTGTGCATCATATCATAAAACAAAGTGGTGGCCATCCTTTGGTAGGTTGCTCTAGCATTTTTTTAATCCAAACAACATAACCCTATAAAAAAATATACCCCACATCGTAATGAAGGCAGTTTTGGCTTTATACTCTTAGGCCATTAACACTTGGTTTTATTCAGAAAATCCATCTACAAATGAGTGTAGCACGCTAGAAGTTGCACTATCAATAAGGACATCTATGTGTAGTAAGGGAAATCATCTTTAGGGGAAGCCTTGTTCAAGTCTCTATAATCTAGACAAACCCTAATTCTTCCTTCTTTCTTTGTTATGGGAACTATGTTGGCTAGACAATCTGGATAATCTATCACTTCAAGGAACTTTACTTGTATTTATTTAGTGACTTATTCTTTAATCCATTTTGCACTTGATCAAACTTCTCTTCAACTAAAGCAGGGGCCTTCAAGACAGCTTCCTTCTTTCCTTCTGGATTAGGCTCCTTGTCAGCTGGCAGGATGAGCTCTTTTTTCATTTGTTCCACAAGTTCAACAACATCAGCAAAAATCTCAAAACTTGGGATTAAGTTTCCCATGAATATGACTGGCTCGGGCTTCCCTTGGAGTGGTCCCATGTCTAAAGCTTTGACAAAAACCTCTTCAAATGGTGGGAAGATCATCTTCTCATTATTCTTTGGATGAACATTTTTGTTATCTCCTTAATATCCCAACCCTTTCTTGGAAGTCTGAGTCTTAAAATCTGGAAGCTTTGACACACCTTTCTTACCCTTACCAAGACCAACGCTAGGCTGGTAGTTCATATTCTTCATCATAGTCAAGACGTTGGGGTCTACTACTTCATCATTAGAAATTACAGCTACTTGGAAACCATTGAGAGGCCTCTCAATCATTAAAGCATTGACCACTTCATTATCTTCGGCCTCGATGACCACTGTCTCACCCTGTTTGGGAACTTGATCTTTTGATCGGGCATAGAAGGAACTGATGCAAGAAAGGATCCCTTGAAGCTAGCAAGTGGACCAATCACTAGGAGCAAGGCAAAGAGATATCAAGCTAGTATGGCTTTGCATAGAGATTTCCAAAGAGCTTCAAGAATTATCATTCAAGAAGATAGAGATAGAGCTTGAAAAAGGCACACCAAAGCTGATTATGATGCTTAGTGTGGAAGCTAAAGGCTAGCTAAAGAAACGTCCAACGTGCAAGAAAGGTCCATGGGGGTTCATATAAAGCCTTGGGAAGTAATTTAAGGCCCATGGATAGCCCAAATAGTGTGGGGCGTTTCTTATGTTGAAGGGATTAGTTTGGTTGTTTCCATACTTTATATTTTCCTTATTGGATTAGGATTTTGTTTCCATACTTTATATTTTCCTTAGTGGATTAAGATTTTGTTTCCATACTTTATATTTTCCTTAGTGGATTAGGAATGTTTTCCTTATGCAATTAGGAATATTTTCCTTAGGCAATTAGGAATGTTTTAGTTTTCCATATGCAATTAGGAATTTTTTAACCCTTATTTAAGGGCACTATTAGGCCGAATTTCAGACTACAACAATTAATAAAAATTTTCAAATTCTTCTATAAGTTCTTTCTTGTGAATTTTCGTGTGAGAGAGATTAGAGTGGATTCTTTAATTCTTTCTTTGCATCAAGAATTAGGTTTACTTATCAATAAGAGTTGTGGCGTTTACCAACTAAATCCTTCAATCATAGTGAGTTCGTGTCTCTTTATAAGCGTTGGGTTCCTTAGGAGGTGATTATCAAGTTTCAAGGAGTTCTCTACCATTGTTATACGTTGGGTTTGCTGCCATCTTTGCTAAGGGTCCGCGTCATTTGGTATCAGAGCCTTGCTACAAGGTAATTTTTATCTACTTTGTCTTTCTAGGGTTTGTTAATTTAGGTCTTTTAAATTTCTGTGTTTTAGGGTTCTTAGAGAGTCTAGTCTTTAATTTTCGAAAAAAGAGTCATATATCAATTCTGATCAAGGCCGAATTGGAGGGTATTCTTAGGGTGAAAACGAAACCTAGGAAAGGATTCTTGGAGAATTTCGAAACCAAGAATTAGGGTTCTTGAAAGAAAGCAAAAGCTAGAGTTTGTGTTCAAGTTTGATTTCAATTTGGTATTGAGTGAATCTGGGGTTGCGAATTAAGTCCAGATTTTGAAAAGTCCTTGGGAGTAAATTAAGTCCCGAATCAATGGGATAGTGAGAGGAAGCAAAAAAAAAAGAGAGTACAAAACCACCTCAACAAAAATTGTTTGATATTCTTGCTATTTGGGTGCTAAGGATCAGATCTAGGTGGGTGAGAAATAATAAAATTTTTGGGAGAAAAATTTCACCTTTTGAGGGGCTTTTGGAATTCGAAAATCAGACCTTAATATTCATATTATTTGAGTGTTTTAGGTGGGAATTAGAGTATAGAAGCTAGCATTTTGGGTAGAATTGATTAGGTCCATAAAGCAGCTTGCCAAGTGTGGGTTGTTTTTGATTCATCATATCCAAATTTGTCTTGTTTATTGGCTTCATTGTTTCTGATTTCTTTATCTAGCTTTTAATTCCATTACATTACTAAGTATCATTTGCTTGTGTCGATACTTGGTTCTATATCGTGTAGTGCAAATTACCTTGCATTGCCTCCAGATACTTGTCTTGTTTTCTATCTAGTTCTAGGATTTAGGTTCTAGTTTCTTGAACGACTTGACAATTGTTGGTTGGTGAGCTTGGTTCTGAAGTGAAATCAAGGAAGACAAGAAAAGTGAGGTAATTCTAAACACTTGAGTGAATTTCGATTATTACTAATCTTGTTTCTTTGAGTTTGTTTGTTTGTTAACATGGCTGGAAAAGGAGAAGAGACTAGCAAAGAAGGAGCTATGGCCGAAAGCTTGGCTAGGCTTAATGAAACTTTGGCAGCAATGCTTGGTCGAATGGAGATGATGGATACTAGATTGCAAGAGAATGCAGCACGACAAGCACAACAAATTCAGCAAGTGCAACAAGGGCAGCCAGCCGCACATCCAAATCCCATAATGCAAGCTAGAAGAGTGCTTAGGAGAGAAGGGCAAGGAAATCTTGAAGCCCTAGAAGTAGCCAAAAGGGTAGAAGATGAAGATGAAGGTGGTAATCAACCTACCACTGATGGTGACCTTACTTCCATCAAGATGAAGATTCCTTCCTTTGAAGGGAAGAACAATGCAGAAGAGTTCATAGAATGGGAGAGGAAAGTTGAGCAGATTTTCGAATGCCATAACTACACCGAAGAAAAGAAATCAGTTTTGGCAGCCGTAGAGTTCAAGGGGTAAGCTACCTTTTGGTGGGATCAATTGAAAGCTAATAGAAGAGGGAAAGGTATGAGGCCTATTCCTAAATGGTCAACCTTGGAAGAACTAATGAGGAGCCGATTTGTACCATCTCACTACAATCGGGATTTGTACAATCGACTAGCAAGACTAGTTCAAGGTGGAAGAAGTGTGGAAGAGTACCACAAAGAGATGGAGATGATCATGGCTAGGGCAAATATTGATGAAGATGAAGACAAGAAGATGTCACGATTTCTTGGGGGATTGAATTTGAACATAGCCAATGAATTGGACATGTATGAATTCAACACAATGGAAGAGTTAGTTCAAAAGGCCATGAAGATAGAGAGAAGATTGAAGAATAAAGCTATTTCGAAAACTGGCTACTCTAAAGCTAGTGGAAAATTTTCAAACTTCAAGGGTTCAAGTTCGAGTGGAGGTTCCTACAAAGGGGATTACAAGGGTTCTTTCCAAAAGAATTCTTCCTTTAATCCTAATTTCAAGAAGCCGAATGATGGGGATGCAAAAATAGCCAAGGAAACACCTTCTAGACCTACTCCAAGTAGGGAAATTAAATGCTACAATTGTTTGGGAAGTGGACACATTGCTTCTCAATGTCCGAATAAGAGGGTGATGATTGCTACCCATGAAGGGGAAATTGAATCAGAATCTGAACATGAAGAAGAAGAGGAGGCCGAATGTGGTGATAGGGCCGAATATGTTGAAGAGGCTTGGGAGAATCAAGTCTTCAATGCTGAACATGGAGAGATGCTTGTTACTAGAAGAGCCTTGAATATTCAAGTCAAGGAAGAAGGCTAGGATCAAAGGGAGAATCTTTTCCACTCTAGGTGTTTGGTAAATGGTAAGGTTTGTACACTTATCATTGATGGTGGAAGTTGTACCAATGCTGCTAGTACTACAATGGTGGATAAATTGGGGTTAACTTGTTTTAAACATCCCAATCCTTACAAGTTGCAATGGTTCAATGATGTTGGGGAAGTAAAAGTATTGAAGCAAGTCAAGGTACCATTCTCCATTGGGTGGTATAAAGATGAGGTTTTGTGTGATGTAGTGCCAATGCAAGCTGGACATTTGCTATTAGGAAGACCATGGCAGCATGATAGAAGGGCACAACATGATGGCTTTTCTAATAAGTATACCTTTACTTATAAAGGAAAGAAGGTTGTTCTAGCATCATTATCACCTCAAGAGGTGTATGAAGATCAGAAGAGGATGCTAGAGAGGGAGAAAGAAGTTTTGGCCAACATGAACCAAGGGGGTTCAAATTCGGCTAATGATGTTTCTTCAACCCCCAAGGGTAATTCTAAGGGTAGGGAGAGAGAAAATAATAAAGTGAGTGAGTACAGAAAGGGACAAGAGGCTGAGAGTCAAAAGAAAGTAAGCAAACAAATAAATAGCCCATTGGTGAGAGAAAATAAGCAAGGAGAAAAAGCAAAACATACTTTTTATGCAAGAGCAAGAGAAATAGATGTACGGCAGCCTGTACTCATTATTATGTCTAAAGAATTGTTACTTGCTGACAGTGAAGAATCTCTTGATTCTTTACCTTCTAGTTTTGTGTCTTTGTTGCAGGATTTTAAGGATGTGTTTCCTGAAGACCTTCCTAGTGGTTTGCCGCCATTAAGAGGGATTGAACATCAAATTGACTTCATACCCGGTTCTACAATTCCAAACCGGCCAGCATATAGGAGCAATCCTATGGAGACAAAAGAGATGCAAAGACAAGTTGAAGAGCTTTTGGAGAAAGGCTTGGTTAGCGAGAGCCTTAGTCCTTGTGCCGTTCCAGTCTTATTAGTACCCAAGAAAGATGGTTCTTGGAGGATGTGTGTTGATTGTAGGGCTGTGAACAAGATTACTGTGAAGTATAGACATCCCATTCCTAGACTTGATGACATGTTGGACAAATTGCAGGGGGTGAAATATTTCACAAAGATTGATCTTATGAGTGGTTATCATCAAATTAGCATGAAGCCTGGAGATGAATGGAAGACTGCCTTCAATACAAAATATGGTTTGTATGAATGGTTAGTTATGCCTTTTAGTTTATCTAATGCTTCTAGTACTTTCATGAGATTAATGAACCATGTTTTGAGAGCTTATTTAGGTAAGTTTGTGGTAGTTTACTTTGATGATATTATGATTTATAGCAAAACTGAGGAAGAACATGTTGAACATGTTAGGAAAGTGCTTGAAATCCTTAGGGAGCAAAACCTTTATGCTAAGCTTAAGAAGTGTTCTTTTTGTCTAGATAGGGTTGTTTTTCTTGGTTTTGTTGTAAGTATGTAGGGAATTGAAGTTGATCAAGAGAAGGTGAAAGCTATCCAAGAGTGGCCAAATCCTTCAAGTGTGACAGAAGTGAGGAGTTTTCACGGATTGGCAAGCTTCTATAGGAGATTTGTCCCTAATTTCTCTACATTGGCAGCCCCCTTGACTAGCATAATCAAGAAAGAAGTGGGATTCGTTTGGGGCAAGGAGCAACAAGAAGCATTTGATGCTTTGAAAGAGGAGCTTTCTACTACACCCGTTTTAGCTTTACCTAACTTTGATTCTACTTTTAAAATTGAATGTGATGCTTCTGTTATAGGTATTGGAGCTGTTTTGATGCAAGAGAAGAAGCCCATTGCATACTTTAGTGAAAAGCTTAATGGAGCAAAGCTGAATTATTCAACTTATGACAAGGAGCTATATGCTTTGGTGAGAGCATTGGAAGTATGGGAGCATTATTTGCTGCCCAAGGAATTCGTGATCCATTCAGACCATGAATCATTGAAGCATTTGAGAGGGCAAGGCAAGTTGAATAAAAGACATGCAAAATAGGTTATGAGGATTGAGAAGTTTCCTTATGTGATCAAATACAAGCAAGGTAAAGACAATGTAGTGGCAGATGCACTTTCAAAGAGGTATGCTTTACTTAATGTTTTGAGTACTAAATTGCTTGGATTTGAATGTATAAAGGACTTATATGTTGGTGATTCTGATTTCGGCAATGTTTATGATGCTTGTGAGCATGGTGCTTTTAATTCTTTCTATAGACATGATGGGTTTTGGTTTAAGGGTTCGAAATTATGCATGCCTAGATGTTTTATGAGAGATTTGCTAGTATTAGAATCACAATGTGGGGGGTTTGATGGGGCATTTTGGAGTTGATAAGACTTTAGACATGCTGACTGAACACTTTTATTGGCCAAATATGAAAAGGGATGTAATTCGAATTTGTAAGGCTTGTTTGGCTTGTAGGCAAGCTAAGTCTATGTCTATGCCTCATGGTTTGTATATGCCATTACCCGTTCCTAGTTCTCCTTGGATGGACATTAGTATGGACTTTGTTTTAGGATTACCAAGGACTAAGAGGGGGAGAGATAGCATATTTGTGGTTGTTGATAGGTTTAGTAAGATGGCACACTTTATCCCATGTCATAAGAGTGATGATGCTAGTTTATTGGCCGAACTCTTTTTTAGGGATGTGGTTCGAATTCATGGGATACCAAAATCCATAGTTTTTGATAGAGACACCAAGTTTTTGTCTCACTTTTGGCGTGTGCTTTGGGGAAAGTTAGGTACCAAGTTGTTATTTTCCACCACTTGTCATCCTCAAACGGATGGACAAACAGAAGTAGTAAACAGAACTTTAGGTACCATGTTGAGAGCTTTAGTGGGTAAGAATTTGAGTTCTTGGGAAGATTGTTTGCCATGTATTGAGTTTGCTTATAATCGTGCTATTCATTCTTCTACAGGATATTCACCTTTTGAGCTTGTTTATGGTTTTAACCCACTAACAGTTTTGGATCTTATTTCTTTACCTTCTCATGAGCTTGTTAGTTTAGATGGTGAGAAGAAAGCTAAATTGGTGAAAGAGATGCATGAGAAAGCAAGGGCGAATATTGAGAAAAGGAACAAGAGATATGCTGATTCTACAAATAAAGGGAGACGTGAGATGAAGTTTCAAGTAGGAGATTGGGTTTGGGTGCATTTTCGAAAAGAGAGGTTTCCTAACCAAAGGAAGAACAAGTTGCAAGCTAGAGTAGATGGCCCATTCCAAGTGCTGGAGAAGATTAATGACAAGGCCTACAAGATCGACTTACCAGGTACGTATAATGTTAGTGCTACTTTCAATGTAAGTGGGCTCAGACTAGGTCCACTCTTCCTTCTTGGGCTCAGAATCATCTTATTAGTTGAGTGCTAGAACTCGCTTATAACACAAATTGCTACTTCTTTACCAACCACAGCTTATTCAATCTTGCTAAACACCACTTCTTCTTTGGTTGTCTCTTCATCTACATCTTAGAAAGAAGACATGGCAAAACTTTCATGCAAACCCCCTCCAATCATGAAAGTAGCTGGCGGTGGTACTCTGTTGAACCTTAGTAATGGATTGTCCTTAGTTCTAGGCTTGTTGGGTTTGGGCAGCTTCCCACTATCAATCAAATTCTAGATTTCATGTCTCAACCTCAAACACTTATCCGTCTTGTGCCCTTACATTTGATGGAATTGGCAGAATGCCTTTGCATCAAAGTTAGGTGGAAGAGGATTAGGCAAAGGGCGACGAGTCAAGGGTTGTAACAATCCCTTCTTTTGTAGCTTATTGAGAACCCAAGATAGTTGCTTCGCCAATTTTGAAAATGCCTCCTTCCTCTTTGACCAGTTGCATTAACATCAACTGCCTTTTGTGTGCTCTGATTACCAGACTGGTAGTTTCCTTTCTCATTCCTCCTTGCCAAAAAGCGGTTCTTCTCTCTTTCCAACTCTTCAATTTGCAAACCAGCTTCCAGAGGTCTTTGAAATGCTGGATGGGTGTATGAGACATCCTTTCATGAAGACTAGGCAACACCTCTCTCACAATCATCCTAATCTGATTTGATTCATTGGGCCTTTTTCTTGAGCAATGCAGCCTTATTTCTCCTCTCTTCACATAGTCAATGAAGTTCTCATTTGATTTCTGCCTTATCGACTCAACTTCCATCAAAGTGACTTCCAACTCTACATTGTATTCATATTGTTGGATGAAAGCCTTGTATAACAAATCCTAATATTTTTGGTTAATTTTCTCTAAGTTGTTAAACTAGTTTTGCATAACAGGAACCAATGAGAGCATAAAATACCTTAAAGTTTGAGCCTTGGTAGCTCTAGCAGAATGCACAGCTATGATGTACTGCTTAACATGCAAGTGAGGATTTCCTGTGCCATTGTACTTGGTGAAAGAAGGCATTTTGAATTTGTAAGGAACTTCTTCATCTTGCTCAAATAACTTGTCCACATCTGACACTTCTGTGGCCTTCAGCTTCTTTTCAAATTTCTTTTCCAAATCAGCAATCAGCTTTTCAACATCTGAAGTTTTTAACTTTTTTCACGGCTGATCTTTCAACAACCTTTAGCTCCTTCTTCTTGTCTTGAGGATTTTGAAAGTATTGAGCTTAGTCATCATCATCATCAATGACTAATTTATCATCATCAAAGGCTACTTTGCTGACCTTAGCCTTCTCTTTGTCATTCGGCTTCTTAGTGCTAGTAGATACCTCAGCAATGTTCCCCAAAAGTTCAGCTAGTTGGCTCTTCATAGTCTCAGCCAGGACCTCCTTCAATTCTTCCATTTTGGCATTGAGGGCATCGTCCACCATCCTTTGAATTTGTTCAATATCCATTGCTCTTGGTGAAAAGCTAATTGAGTCACTGCTGGATTCTATGTCACTAGCATAGGTTGGGTTTTCATATGCTCTTGCACTGCTGTACTCCAGGTCTGTGAGCCAAAAAGGATCAATGACATATTATGAAATGTGTGTATGCATGTATGCACAAAACAACAAGCCAACAAAGATAATTAGAATGTTCCTTTCAACCTTATAACTTCCACACATGAATGGCGAGTCTCTTTTCCTGGTATATGGTCAACAAAATACCAACATGGGATATTTTGTTATAAAAAAAATTCCCTCGAACAATTTAACCAATAGTTATAATTTTAAACTTAGAAGTCAATCCATGATAATTCCTATTAATTAAGTCTTAATTCATTGGGCTAACAAAATGATAGCTTTTATGCTATGCTGGATCAAAAACTAAATTAAAAGATTTATCATAAATAGATTTCCAATTTGAAAAAGTAACTAATTATTTATGCCAAAAACAAGCCCATGATTAATGATTCTTGGTATAGATTAGCCCCACAACTAATTTTTTATATTTCATAATTGACCTAAATATTTGTAAGATCTTTTTGAAGTGAAAAATAATCGTGTTCCAAAGTCCCTTGGGCTTTGAAAGTCTTGGGCCATAAGGTCGAAGAAGATTTTGGACCCATCTTGAAAGATTTTAAGTTGAAAGACCATCTTGAAAATTTGAGATTTTGGTCTTTTAAAGGAAAAAATTATTTTTTTGAGCTTACAATATAAGTAGGTCATATTAAAAAAAGAACAAACTAAATAATCCATGATTTAAATCAAGATAAATTAATCGTAGTCAAACAGCAAGCATTTGGGGTAAAAACCTAAGGAAAATAACTAGGTCAACTACATGAGCTTAAGTCTTTTGGTTGAAATGTTTTAGGCTCCCATAGCAAGTATATACCAAAAGGTACAAGGCTATGAGTGGTTATGCCAAGCTCGATCTCCATACCTTGAGTAAAAGTATAGTATCCCTTACATAACACAACACGAGTAACATGGACATCCTAACTCACGCACACAATGCAATCTAAATGATGCAATGGACAATATTATAATAAGAAAGAATAAAATAATATAAAGACCAACGGAATTAACTTCACTTATCCCCAGTGAAGTCGCCACTATGAGCGGAGATTTTTGTCCCCACTCTCATGTGGAATGGTTCTTGCGATTTCGGCACTGTTAGGCTCGGGACCTTAGAGAACATGAACCTAAACCTGAAAAAAATGGAGTCACCACCCGGACGGGATAGGAAAAGAAAGGGGTGGAGGACTCGATTCCTAAGGAATTCCTACCCTAATGGGTTCAGAAAGTTGGGTACGCGTGAGGAAGGTGAGAATGACCCAGCACCCCCACAGCGCTCAGTTCATTGGAACCGACCTCCTTTTTAGGTCTAAATATTATTAAATTATTAATTTATTATAGCATCATCCATATTACACACATATTAAAGTAAATAAATATTCATCATATTAAAATCAAAGAATGTCCAACCAAAATAATAAATGGGCGCCCATACAATATGGAACACATGCCCTTACAATGTTCAATATCCATAACTAAATAAAATAGGACACTCACCATTTGGTGGAAACGTGTCCTTTATATTAATCCTAAAACTCAAAAGAAATTAAATCACATTGAATTTAACTAATGAGGTACCCAGAAAGTGAAAACATGCCTCTTACATCTTTGAAACTAAAATAATTAACATTAAAATAATAAATCAAATAAATTACGTCATTCAATCATTCATCCTGAGCAATAAAAATAAATCATTTACAAAATTTAAAACATTAATGAATCATCCGTTCAAGATATAAAACAATCACCTCTAAGTTTTAAGCTTAATTAAAGCAACAAATATATCAATTTAGGTTTTATGCTTCAAACTAGGGTTTTAGAACTTTTATGGATAAAAATATTGGGGGGGGGGGGAGTTAGGGCTTAGAAAAACAAGATTTAGGGTTTTTAGGATTTAAGAAAATAAGGTTTAGGGTTTTGGTGTTTTGGTTATTAAAAATTGATTTAAGTTTTGGAAATTGAGAAGCAGATTACAGTTTTATAAATTGAAGAACATAAATTTAGGGTTTTGTTATTCTTAAAAGAAACATATTAGGATTCTGTAAAACTTGATTATTGTACACATGTTTAAGCTATTTTAATGTTTGAATTTTTTATGGTTACTAGACATGAACATATATGTAATCAATGTTGTTTTAAAACCATGGCCAAAGCAACTTGTGTTGAAGTTAAATGGATTATGTGTAGGGAACGTACCTTCGTTTGTTGGCTTCACAAAATTGAGAGAGTTGATCCAAGCTGTTGCCTGCACCAAGCTTGATTTTTGGCCGAGCTACCACCAAGACAGTAGTCACACTGCCTTGCTACCTTACTTTTTTAAATTGGATAGTATAGTTTTGTGTTTTCTGATTTGCTTGTTAAAAAGTCCCAGTCCGAGAAAAAAATTCCCTTGCTTAGTATTAAAACCTCTTATTTATAGGCAATTGTCAACCCTAGTGCATGATGAAAGCCAAATATATCTTAGTTAAGGAAATAATAGACTGAATTAAATTCAGTTGAGTGGGTGGGAAATTGGCGAGGGCAATTTGCCACAGGCACGGGCTGTGATGAATTGGTCAAGCCAATTCACCGAGGCAGTGAATTGGTAGGGCCACTCGACCTACGGCGAACTGGCTTGCCAATTCGCCGAAGGCTGAGGCTTGGCCAATTTGTTACAACCTGCCAATTCATCCTCCAACAATTATTTTTATTATTTTATTAATTTTTTATTTTTATTATTACTATTAAAATAGATATTATATTTTTATAAAATAAATATTTATTTTTTCTTTTTTTCCTCTTTTTTATTTATTATAAAATTAAATACTATATTTTTTTATTATTTATTATTAATAAAATAAATATTATATTATTATGTGTTGAGACTTTAATATTTTGCCAGACCACATTTAAGTTTATCAAATTATTCTGGACTATTTTAAACCTTTAGACTTGACTTAATCATCTTTTAATTAGTATCGGACTAGACTTAGTAAAAAAATGAGAGTCTAAACGTACCATTGGTTGTGAAAAAGGGAAATTCACACAGTAAGGTTCACTGTCAAAGGTACTCCCATTTTCTCAGAGTACCATTGAAGTTCGACCGGACCATGAAAAACTTTGATTGGACCATTGAAGTAGAAATTGTCTAAAAACATCCAATAAAGTTCACGGCCAAAGGTATGTCAAGATAATTGAGCATACCATTCGACTGGACCAGATGCAAGTTTGACCGTACTATTTAAAAATTCTTCAAATCAGAAGTTGTTATAACTCCACTCAATTAGCGGATGACACGTGAACCAACAGTTGAAGGAGCATTAGTCAGATTTTTAAAAAGTACAATTGGACTTCAAATAGTCTGACTGGTCTTATTTAAGTATGACTAATCTTAGGCTAGTCTGACCATGAAAGTGCTCTGGATAATAATTTAGTAGGAGGCAAGAATCAAACATGTTAGCACCCACTTCAAATAGCTAGTTGAAGGTTTGAAAGCTATAAATACCTGAAGAAACTTCATTTTTCAAAAAGATAGTGATTGTAATTGCCAAACTAAATAACTTTCATTTCTTTGCATTAAAATTTCCATTTGTATTGCTTTGAGTGTTGGGTGTGCATTAAACACCATTATAAGTTTTGAGTGTGAGCTTTGAAACACTTAGGTTATAGGGTGAGCCTGGAAAAACTCTTATTGGGTTATGAGGAAAATTCTCAAACATTTTAAAAGTTAGGTGTGAGCTTATGAAAACACCAAGTTAGAGTTGAGCTTGTAAAAACTCAATACTAATGAAACCTTGACAAGTTGTTAAGGAAGTGGATGTAGGATTGAGGTAATTCAAACCACTATAAATTCCTTGCGTTCATTCTTCTATACTCTACTCCTTTCTTGCTTTGCTTAATTTTAATTTTTCAATTTGCTATCACTTTCTCAAATCAATCAATT
Source organism: Garcia nutans (assembly GCA_947685225.1). Classification (NCBI taxonomy): domain Eukaryota; kingdom Viridiplantae; phylum Streptophyta; class Magnoliopsida; order Malpighiales; family Euphorbiaceae; genus Garcia; species Garcia nutans. The sequence goes on from CANTUV010000005.1 coordinate 40,223,176, forward strand.
CACCCCTCCCCCCTATTGGTTGCCATCTTGGGACAACAAATAAAACAAAGGTTTAACATCCATTTAGGGTTTAAAGATAAAGAATAGAGTTTGATCCTAAAACTAAGGTTAAAACATGCAAAATTATGGTTTCATAATATAATTAGGGTTTATTGTGAAGTTGGGTTTTTATCATTCAATTTAGGGCTTGATCATACAAATTAGGATTTTTAACCTAAAACTAGGATTTTGGAATGAACTTAGGGTTTTAACTTAAAACTAGGGTTTTAATTTTTCAGATTAGGGTTTCTCATGCAAACTAAGGTTTTTAGATTTGCAAAGCTATGGTAAAAAATACAGTTAGGGTTTCAATTAGATTTAACCCTAAGGTTAGGGTTTACTATATGAAATTTGCAAAATCAAACCCATAATTTGAAAGTACCATAAATTAAACAATAAAGATAACCAATAGAATTAAATAGAATTGGTTGATAAAAGTCATACCTACATTGTTGGCTTCACCAAAACTATTTTGTTGAACTTTTAAAATTGGGCCGGACTTGGTTTGAGCTTTTAAAATTGGATTTGACTTAATTCAAGCTTTTAAAATTAGATTGGATGCAATTTGGTGCTTTTAATTAGGACTAGATTCATTTACGGCCAAAATTAAGTGTCACTGTTTAAATTCTTTTATGACCAAAATTATGGGTCTATAGTTTTAACACCTCTGAGACTTTTCAGTAGAAGAGAGTGAAAATCAATGATACAAAGTCTGAATTTTGCACCAATTATTTGAAAAACAAAACACGGTGACAAATAAGTAAAAATCCAAAGGATGGATACACTATAGTGAGGAACCGTTGAGTATCGACATCCGACCATTGAATGGCCTTAATATCTCAATGGACTATTGGGCAACTCTAATATCTTAATGGATTTATTGAGAAAATTTATTATTTGTAGACCCTTAATTTTGGTAATGGTCCAAATATATAATTTGAAGGCCAGATCAAGTTTAAATCTAATAACAAGCCACAAAATAAACCAATTATAAATTATTTAATATTTGGATTATGTCGATTTGGTTTTATTATGACTTTTATGGTTAATATGTGATTCGGTCGGACCGTTTGGCTTGATCCATGCCAAATTCGACATGAGCAATTGCTCGTGCCGTATTGGCAGGAGTGAGCTAGAATTAACCCAATTGTGCATGGTTTTCACACTTAGATTCTTTGAGGCCCTAGTGTCAGATATAAAATGGTAATTAATTATCAAATTAAAGGATCAGGAATTAGCAGCAAGAATCAAAGAGGCAGTAACAAAGATCAAAGCCAAAAAAAAAAAGAAAAAGAAGATTTAGTAACCACAATCAAGGTAGTGTCTAGGCAATTGCCAAATTTCCAAAGCTCGACCAAAGAACTAGGTTGATTTAGGCAGTAGCAAACATCAAGCTTGGTTTAATTCTTTCAATTTGGTTGAGCCAAAAAACAAAAGTTTGTTTCCTGTGTTTAATTGATTCAAATCATAATAGTTACGTTATTATTATTATCTCATGCAGTAGTTTGCAAAATATTCAAACAATCTAGCAGCAATGCTAATTTTTTGCAATAATTTTGTTCATCACATTAGCCAATATTAAACCTTGGCCCTTAACTAAAACCCAAATCTCATTTAGAAACACCAGCAACCTTAGCTCCAGAGAACCCTAAATCCCCAAGCCTAAAAACCCTAACATCCAGAAATTAAAACCCAAATTCTAATATCTAGAATCCAAAACCTAAAACCCTAGTATCCCAAATCCAATTCCAAAAATCCTTAATTTACCTAAACCCTAATTTATCTAAAACCTAATCCATAGAAACCCTAAACACTTCCCTAATCCATAAAAACCCTAAACACTTAAAACCTTAAAACCATAATTTTCAAATCAAAACCCTAATTCTCAAATTAAAACCCTAAAAATCTAATCTTGTTTTCAAAACCCTAAAACCCCAATTGCCATCCATAAACCTAAAACCTTAATCCTTATACTAAAACCCTAATTTTTATCCTAAAAACCCTAATTTAATCATAAAAGTCTTAAAACCATCTATCAACCCTATTTTAAGACGTAAACCCTAAATTTATATATTTGATGCTTAATTAAAATATTAAAACCTAGATTCAATTATTTCATGTTTATGATGAATGATTTTTTAATATTTTATTTATTATTGATGATTTATTCTATTTTTTCTTATGGAGAGTGTTTGAATGATTTAATTTCTTATGGTTAATTATTTAAGCTTCAAAGATGTAAGAGGTATGTTTCTACTTCGCGGGTACCTCAATTTATTGAATTCAATGTAATTTTATTTATTTTAAAGCTTTGGATTAATGTAAAGGGCATGTTTCCACCAAATAGTGGGTGTCCTATTTTAGCTAGTTTTGGATATTGGATAATTATTGTAAGGGCATGTTTCTATCCTTGGATGAGTGCCTATTTTGATTGCTTTATTTTAATAAAGGTGATGGATGTTTATTTATTTTAAATTGTGTGTAGTGTGGATAATATCATAGTAACTAAGAATTTAATAATGTTTAGACCTGAAAAGAAGGTCGATTCCAATAAATCGGGTGTTATGGGGGTGCTGGGTTATTCTCACCTTCTCCATATGTATCCAACTTTTCAAACCCAGTAGGGGGTTGGGGATTCGTTAGAAATTGAGTCATCCACCCTTTTTTTTTCCCGACCCATCCGAGTGGCAACTCAATTTTCTCCGGATTTAGGTTCGTGTTCTCTAAGGCCCTGAGTCTAACAGTGAAGCCTCCACTGGGGATAAGAGAAGTTAATTCCATTGGTCTTTATATTATTTTATTCTTTCTTATTATGATATTGTCTATTGGATTATTTAGATTACATTGTGTGCATGAGTTAGGATGCCCATGCAACCCTTGTTATGATATGTAAGGGATACCATACTTTCACTCAAGGTATGGAGATCAAGCATGAGATAACCACTCATAGCCTTGTACCTTTTGGTATATACTTGCTATTGAGCCTAAACTTTTCAACACACGGACTAAAGCTCATATAATTGGCCTAGTTACTTTGCTTAGGTTTTTACCCAAATGCTTGTTGGTTGACTATGATTAATATATCTTGGTGTGGACTATGGCCTATTTGGTTTGTTCTTTTTTCTAATGTGACCTAACTATATTGTAAGTCTAAAATAATTTTATTCTTTTAAGCCCAAAAGACCAAAACTATTTTCAAAACATTCAAGATGCTCTTTCGACATAAAACTTTTCTAAAATAGGTCAAAAATTCTTTTCTACCTCATGACCCAAGTATAAAGTTCAAATTCATTTCTAAACACACCTTTTTACAATGGGCTTTGAAACAAAATTATTTTCACTTCATTCAAATTATGATTTTTTTTTCTTAACCTTATTTTTCTTAAATGAACTTACGACTATTTAGGTCAATTATGGAATACCAAAAATTAATTGCGGGCCTAGTTTATAACAAGAATTGTTAGTCATGGGCTTGTTTGTGGCATGAATCATTAGTTGTTTTTTCAAATAGGAAATCTATTTATGATAAACCCTTTAAATTTATTTTTAATCTGTAATATAGGATAAAAATTATTTTTAGTTGATTCAATGGATTAAGGCTTAATTAATGAGAATTATCATGCACTGACTTCTATGTTTGAGAATACAACTATTGATTAAATCGTTCGAGTGAATTTTTTGAAAGCAAGATATCCCATGTTAGTATTTTGTTGACCATATACTTAGGAAAAGAGACTCGCCATTCGTATATGGGTAATATAAGATTGGCAAAAATGTTCTAATTATCTTTGTTTGTTTGTTACTTGTGCATGCATGCATACATGCATACACACATTGCATTACATGGTATTAATCCTTTTTGGCTAACAACCTAGAGTATGATAGTTCAAGAGCTTTCGACAATCCGACCTATGCCAGTGACATAGAATCCAGTAACGACTCAGTCAGCTATTCACCAAAAGTAATGGAACCTGACAGTTTCAGAAGATGGAAGATGATGCAATCAGCTCCAAGATGGAAGAACTGAAGGAGGTCATGGATGAGACCATGAAAAGCTAGCTGGCTACATTATTGGGAAACACTGTTGAAGCATCTGCTAGTACTAAGAAGAAGAAAGACAAAGGAAAGGTTAAGGTTGGTAAAGCAGCCTCTGATGATGACAAGGTAGTAATGAATGATGATTGGGCTCAGTATTTCTAAGATTCACAAGATAAAAAGAAAGAAGCAAAGTGTAAACCCTTAATTTTTTATCAAGTCCACCCCGATATTTAAAAATAATTCAAAAATAATTTTTATAATATTTAATATTTATTTATAATATTTATTTATTATTTTAATAATAATATATTATTTACTGTTTAGTATATTAAAAGAAAAAAGAAATTTTAAATATTTATTTTTAATAATAAAAAAAAATAAAAAATAAAAATTTCAAACGGTCGAATTGGTAAGCTCCACATGACAGCGAATTGGCTTGGACCAATTCGCTATAGGCTTGTAGCTCTCCCATGGACGCTGTACAAGCACGCAGCAGATCCTCTTGCCCCACAGTAGCCCATGCTTGCCCAGCCCAGCTAGCCTGCCAGCAGCCCAGTTCCTCTCAGCAATTAGCCAACAGTCGGTGGCAGCCCGAGAACGCTGCAAATTTTGCTAAAAACCTTATCAACCTCTGTTTAATTTATTTCTTAACAATTTTTATTTTTCCTAAATAGATCGTATTTTCTTATCAAAATAGCATTAGGTTTTTTTTTATTTTCCTATAAATAAGACTTTAAAACAATTATAGAAGGACTTTTACTTTTTCTTTTTTTCAGGGCAGAAACACAAAAAGGAGGCAGTAGCTATTAGAGATTTTTGAGACTTTTGGCTTGCGGCTGAGACTTTTATTTTTTTAGGTAGAGACACTAGTGACTCTTAGCAATTATTTGGACTTCTTGAATTTTCTAAAGACTAAGAACTTAAGGACTTTTATTTCGGGACTTTTTGATTATTCAGAGACTGAGATTTTCAAGAGACAAAGAGCAAGAAAAAAAATTAAAAGTTTGAGACCACCAACAAGAAGGCAATGCTATACGTGTGTCTTCAACTTATTTCAACCAAGATTTACAAGCTTAAATATCGGTGGAACCTACAACAGAGGTTTGTAATCTTCCATTTAAATTATTTTTAAGATTATAGTAATTCAATTATTCCTTTTCATTATTTTATTTTCGTTTTTGTTTCATTTTTTCATTGTTTGCTTTGATTATTTCATTGATTAAAATATTAAATAACCATGAATTCATTATTCATTTGGATAAGTTTTTAAAATCCTAAAATCTTAATTTTCAACATCAAAACCTAAAACCCTAATTTCATTCAAGAAACCCTAATTCAAGATGTAAACCTCAATTTATTTTTTTATTGCTTTATTTATGTTTAGATTTGATTATGTATTTTATTATATATTTTGATGATTGATTTATTTGATTTCAATATTTGATTTGTTTAATTTATCATGGATGATTATTTTCTTTATTATTATGTGTTTATTAAAATTGTAAGAGGTATGTTTCCATGATTGGGTACCTCATTAATTAATTTCCATGTAATTTAAATTATTTTTATAATTTGAGATTAATGTAAAGGACATGTTTCCACCTTTTGGTGGGTGTCCTATTTAGTTTTAGACATTGGGCCAGTGTTCTCTAAGGCCCTGAGCCTAAGAGTACCGAAGTCATAAGAACCATTCCACACAAGAGTGGGGGCAAAAATCCCCGCTCATAGTGGCGACTCCATTGGGGATAAGAGAAGTTGATTTCGTTGGTCTTTATATTATTTTATTATTTCTTATTATTATATTGTCCATTGCATTATTTAGTTTGCATTGTATGCATGAGTTAGGATGCCCTTGTTACCCGTGTTGTGTCATGTAAGGGATACCATACTTTTACTCAAGTTATGGAGATCGAGCATGGCATAACCACTCATAGCCTTATACCATTTGGTATATACTTGCTATGGGAGCCTAAAACTTTCAACCCAAAGATTTAAGCTCATGTAATTGACCTAGTTATTTTCCTTAGGTTTCTACCCTAAATGCTTGTTGTTTGACTATGATTAATTTATCTTGATTTAAAGTATGGCTTATTTGGCATATTCTTTTTCTAATATGACCTACCTATATTGTAAACTCAAAAATAATTCTTTTCCTTTAAGATCCAAAGACCAAAACTATTTTTAAAATTTTCAAGAAGGTCTTTGGACAATAAACCTTTCAAGTATGGGTGAAAAATCTTTTTCCACCTTATGGTTCAAACTTAAAAAAGACTTTGAAACAAAGTTATCTTGCACTTCTTCTAAAAATTACAAAGAGCATACAAATATTTAGGTCAATTACGAAATATCAAAAATCAATTGTGAGCCTAGCTTATACCAAGAATCATTAATCATAGGCTTGTTTTTGGCATGAATCAATGGTTGCTTTTTCAAATAATTAATCTATTTATGGTAAACCTCTTAATTTAGTTTTAATCCAATATGGCATAAAAGATATTTTTAATTCAATGGATTAAAACCTAATTAATGGGAATTATCATGGACCGACTTCTATGTTAGAAAATATATCTATTGGTTAAATCGTCCGAGTAAATTTTTTGAGAATAAAATATCCCATGTTGGTATTTTGTTTACCAAATACCTAGGAAAAGAGACTTGCCATTCATGTGTGGAAGTTATAAGATTGGAAGGAACGTCCTAATTATTTTTGTTTGTTTGTTGTTTGTACATACATGCATACACGCATTGCATAACATATCATTAATCCTTTCTGGCTCACAGACCTAGAGTACAGTAGTGCAAAAGCATACGACAACCCAACCTACACCAGTGACATAGAATCTAGCAGCACTCAATTACCTTCTCACAAAGAACAATGGAACCTGAACAAATTCAAAGAATGGTGGATGACGCCCTCAATGCCAAAATGGAAGAATTGAAGGAGGTCATGGCTGAGACTATGAGGAGCCAACTGGCTGCACTTTTGGTAAACACCGCCGAGGACAAGGGAAATGATAAGGTTGGTGAAGTAGCCTTTGATGATGACAAATAATGATTGATGATGATGACTGGTGACGTGGACCCTTAGCAACGATGGCAGCAAACCCAACGTATAACAATGGTAGTGAACTCCTTGAAACTTGATAATCACCTCCTAAGGAACCCAACGCCTATAAAGAGACGCGAACTCACTATGATTGAAGGATTTAGTTGGTAAGAAGAAGGAAAACGCCACAACTCTCGTTAATAAGTAAACCTAATTCTTGATGCAAAGAAAGAATTAAAGAATCCACTCTAATCTCTCTCACACGAAAATTCACAAGAAGAACTTGTAGAAGAATTCAAAAATTTTTAATAATAATATGTCAAAAAGTCCCCCTTACAAGAAAAATAAGGCCCTATTTATACTAAAAGGCACACATAAATCTGAAACCCTAATTCTAATGGGAAAAGGAAAGCTACAAAGTCAAAATCCTAACCCATTAAGGAAAATATAAAGTATGGAAACAAAATCCTAATCCACTAAGGAAAATATAAAGTATGGAAATAAAATCCTAATCCACTAAGGAAAATATAAAGTATGGAAACAAAATCCTAATCCACTAAGGAAAACATAAAGTATGGAAATAAAATCCTAATCTACTAAGGAAAATATAAAGTATGGAAACAACCAAACTAAATTCCTTCAACATAAGAACACGCCCCACACTATTTGGGCTGTCCATGGGCCTTAAATTACTTCCCAAGGCTTTATATGAACCCCCATGGACCTTTCTTGCACGTTGGACCTCTTTAGCTAGCCTTTAGCTTCCACACTAAGCATCATAATCAGCTTTGGTGTACCTTCTTCAAGCTCTATTGTGCACTTTTCCATTGCCATTTCAGTCACTTCCTTTGAAATTTGATCTTGAATATGCAATCCCATAGCTGCTCCAAACTTCTTAGCTCTGCTCCTAGTCAATGGTCCATTTGGAAGCACCAATGGATCCTTACCTCGTGGCTGGTTCGTATCATTCTCCCCCTCTTCAAAATGATTTGTCCTCAAATCTGCATCATCATAAGGAGATAAATCAGACACATTAAAAGTAGTACTAACACCATACTCACCAGGCAAGTCTATCTTGAATGCATTATCATTGATCTTTGCCAACACTTGAAATGGACCATCACCACGTGCATCAAGCTTATTCTTCCTTTGATTTGGAAACCTCTCCTTTCGGAAGTGTACCCAAACTCAATCTCCTACTTGAAACTTCATCTCACGTCTCCCTCTATTTGCAGAATCAGCATATCTCTTGTTCCTTTTCTCAATATTCTCCCTTGCTTTCTCATGCATCTCTTTCACCAATTTAGCTTTCTTCTCACCATCTAAACTAACAAGCTCATGAGAAGGTAAAGAAACAAGATCCAAAACTGTTAGTGGGTTAAAACCATAAACAAGCTCAAAAGGTGAATATCCTGTAGAAGAATGAATAGCACGATTATAAGCAAACTCAATAAATGGCAAACAATCTTCCCAAGAACTCAAATTCTTACCCACTAAAGCTCTCAACATGGTACCTAAAGTTTTGTTTACTACTTTTGTTTGTCCATCCGTTTGAGGATGACAAGTGGTGGAAAATAACAACTTGGTACCTAACTTTCCCCAAAGCACACGCCAAAAGTGAGACAAAAACTTGGTGTCTCTATCAGAAACTATGGATTTTGGTATCCCATGAATTTGAACCACCTCCCTAAAGAAGAGTTCGGCCACTAAACTAGCATCATCACTCTTATGACATGGGATAAAGTGTGCCATCTTACTAAACCTATCAACAACCACAAATATGCTATCTCTCCCCCTCTTAGTCCTTGGTAATCCTAAAACAAAGTCCATACTAATGTCCATCCAAGGAGAACTAGGAACGGGTAATGGCATATACAAACCATGAGGCATAGACTTAGACTTAGCTTGCCTACAAGCCAAACAATCCTTACAAATCCGAATTACATCCCTTTTCATATTCAGCCAATAAAAGTGTTCATTCAACATGTCTAAAGTCTTATCAATTCCAAAATGCCCCATCAAACCCCCACAATGTGATTTTAATACTAGCAAATCTCTCATAGAACATCTAGGCATGCATAATTTCGAACCCTTAAACAAAAACCCATCATGTCTATAGAAAGAATTAAAAGCACCATGCTCACAAGCATCATAAACATTTCCGAAATCAGAATCACCAACATATAAGTCCTTTATACATTCAAATCCAAGCAACTTAGTACTCAAAACATTGAGTAAAGCGTACCTCCTTGAAAGTGTATCTACCACTACATTGTCTTTACCTTGCTTGTATTTGATCACATAAGGAAACTTCTCAATCTTCACAACCCATTTTGCATGTCTTTTATTCAACTTGCCTTGCCCTCTCAAATGCTTCAATGATTCATGGTCTGAATGGATCACGAATTCCTTGGGTAGCAAATAATGCTCCCATACTTCCAATGCTCTCACCAAAGCATATAGCTCCTTGTCATAAGTTGAATAATTCAGCTTTGCTCCATTAAGCTTTTCACTAAAGTATGCAATGGGCTTCTTCTCTTGCATCAAAATAGCTCCAATACCTACACCAGAAGCATCACATTCAGTTTCAAAAGTAGAATCAAAGTTAGGTAAAGCTAAAACGGGTGTAGTAGAAAGCTTCTCTTTCAAAGCATCAAATGCTTCTTGTTGCTCCTTGCCCCAAACGAATCCCACTTCTTTCTTGATTATGCTAGTCAAGGGGGCTGCCAATGTAGAGAAATTAGGGATAAATCTCCTATAGAAGCTTGCCAATCCGTGAAAACTCCTCACTTCTGTCACACTTGAAGGATTTGGCCACTCTTGGATAGCTTTCACCTTCTCTTGATCAACTTCAATTCCCTGCATACTTACAACAAAACCAAGAAAAAACCCTATCTAGACAAAAAGAACACTTCTTAAGCTTAGCATAAAGGTTTTGCTCCCTAAGGATTTCAAGCACTTTCCTAACATGTTCAACATGTTCTTCCTCAGTTTTGCTATAAATCATAATATCATCAAAGTAAACTACCACAAACTTACCTAAATAAGCTCTCAAAACATGGTTCATTAATCTCATGAAAGTACTAGGTGCGTTAGATAAAGCAAAAGGCATAACTAACCATTCATACAAACCATATTTCATTTTGAAGGCAGTCTTCCATTCATCTCCAGGCTTCATGCGAATTTGATGATAACCACTCATTTGTCCCAAGATGGCAACCAAGAGGGGGGGGGGGGGGGTGAATTGGTTTCCTCAAGAAATAATGACAATTTAAAAAACTCAACAAACAAGAAATGCGGAATAGAGAAATGGTTGAGTAATGAAAGAAAGAAAGAACACACAAGATTTATAGTGGTTTAGATTTACTTCAATCCTACATCCACTTCCTTAACAACTTGTTAAGGTTCCACTAATCTTTGAAGTTTTTACAAGCTCACTTCCAACTTTGGTGTTTTCACAATTTCACACCTAACTTGACAAGTGTTTTGCTAAGGTTTACAATCAAGAACCTTTGCAAGAGTTTTTAAGGCTCACTCTCACAACCTAAACAAGAGTTTTACAAGGCTTACTCTCACAACCTAAGTGTTTTCCAAGCTCACACTCAAACTTATACAATGGTGTTTTCAATGCTTACACCTAACATTTATTACAATTCAAATGTAAGTTTAAGTTAAAGAAAATTTGTTGCTTGGCTATGAAATCTTTTTTATCTCACTTCTCATTTTTTTCTTTTTCTTATAGAAGCAATGTATTTATAGCCAATGTGGTCTTACTAGCCGTTATTGATAGTGAGAATAAAGTCTTGGCAGTTTAGACCTTCTTCAGTAAACTGTCCGAAGCATTTCGCGGTCATCCTTCATATAATGATGGTCGCGCTAATGTAATAATCGGTTGTCCTTGGACAAGATACGGTCGCTGAATTTAAATATGCTTCAACAGTCGAATTTGAGTGCTCTGCAGCAAGAATCTTGCCCATGCTGTGGTTGTCGGGACGGTCGCGTGTATCAAAGGTGCGGTCGCCCTTTTTGAATGTTGAAGTGGGTTTATAACGGTCATCACACGTGGCATTCTTTGACTGGGCAAAAATGAATGTCCACCTAAATATGAATTTCGCGGTCGCCCTAGGTTACATCTCACGGTCGAGTTGAGATACTCGTGTCGAACTTCTGGATGCACCTGAGGATGCAAACACTACTGTCTCTTTAAGCAAATTTCTCCTGAATTGGCAGAGCGGTCGCGAATATCAATGGGCAGTTGCTAAAGTGATAAGCGAGGCCGTATCCTTCGCCGTTCTTGTCACCACGAACCTTACTGTGATTAGGATGATTTGGGTTCCTTGTGTGGCGGTCGTCCATAACTTAGGACGGTCGCTCTTCTTTAAGTGCGGTCGCGACTGAGGTCGGGTTTCTGACCGCGAAACCTACTGTGATAAGGTTTCATCTTTTGATTGAATGGTGCGGTCTTATTCAGGTATTGTACGACCGCTATAAATGCTCTGTTCAGCTTTATTTGGAACAACCTAATCCTGCAACAAGATTCTTCAACCACATGTTAAATAGATCATTCAATTTGAGTTGTCAAGGATCAAAATTGAGATCATTTGTCTAACAATCTCCCCCATTTTGACTTTGACAATCAAATGGAATGATAATATAAATTATCAAAAAAATAACTTTGCTCATTAGGATAGATTAACAAGTCTAACATTTGCTCATGTGTTGAATGTTAATGAATTTGTTTTAATGCTCCCCCTTAACATATGCATGAATCATGGTTAAGTATATCTTGGTGCATTGATGCATTAGAAAGATATCATTTGATTATCTTGCATTAGTTAAACAATCATTCCAAACAATCATTCCAAGTTTTTTACTATACCTCCCCCATTGTCATAGGCAAAATGCATAACAGAAAGTAAGAATTTAAGCTAATAAACATATTGTTTATAAAAAATAGAGGAAAGTAAAAAGATATAGTAAACATGAGAAAGTACGATAAAGCAACATATCAAGTCATAACACAAAATAAAAATGTAAACTATTCAGAATCGTCATCCTCATCTATCTCTTCTTCTACTAAAGGAGCTTTTCCTTTATCAAGAGGAACAAAAGAGGTAGAGCTAGTACTAATAGATTCTTCTTCTTCAGGAAGACTTTGAGTATGATCACTTATATCCCAATCTTCAAGATTGCATTGAGGCAAGTCCAGTTTGCCTTGCATAACATAGAGATCATGATGCATGTGAGATATAAGGTCAATTCTCTTGTTCAAGTGATGGAATCTCTTGGAGACATTTTTCTTGAATCTAGAGAGTTTCCTGGAGAGAGATTTGATAGCTTTGAGGATGAGTTGTGTAGAGGATGAGGTAGTTTCTTGAGTAGCTTTTGATGAAGTAGCTTTTGGAGGTAATTCAATAGCAACTTCTAGAGAGTCTCCTTCTTCCTCAATTGTGTATCTTGGTCTTTTCTTTTGTCTATCCACAATTCATTTTTTACCAAAATAATACACATATGTACCTTCAATCTTCCTTACACATCCAGCATGTTCTAGATAGTCAATAGTGATGGCACTAGAGGCAAGATTGAAAGGGTTTCTCAATGTAGCTAAGTTGAGATCATTTAGTAAGTTCAGGTGCCTAGCTATTTGAGTTATTTGTGAGGATAAGAAGAAAGTTCCAGTTCTTGTAACTGTATGATGATATAGGGTGTCAATCAAGAACTTGGTTGTGTTCATTTGGACGTTGTGGGTGAAAGCATATAAGAATATGAGGTCTCTTTTTGTTACCTTTTCATTCCTATCAGCTCTTTGATGAATGGTGTAGGTGATGATCCTATGAAGCATCCAATGGGTGAGGGATTTGATGTGTCTAGCTTTTGATTCTTTTTCAAAAGATGTTTCCACAGAAATTTCTTGCCAAAAGGCAGAGAGTGTTTGGTTGGAGAAAGTTAAATCATTTTAGGAGGTTATACCATCAGCAGGAAAGTCCCAGACTTTGCCAAAGTCTTCTAGGGTTAAGGCTTGATATTGATCAAATAACTTAAATCTAACCCCATACCATCCCAGTGTAGAGTTAGCACTCTTTTCAATTTGAAAAGACATGAGGAATTCCTTGTTTAAACTAGAATAACCTACCTCCTCAGGAAATACAAATTTTCTCCATCCAAGAACATCCAGTAATATTTCAATCTCATCCTTGATATTAAGGGCAGAGAGCATCCCACCAAAAGGAGATTTGGTTCCCTCAACTTTCTTTCTCTTCAACATGGCATATCTCACATCTTCCTCAGAGGTTTGGTGGTGAGGTTTGTGAATTTTCTCACCTCTTCTAGACTGTGGAGGAGATGGAGGATCATCTGTTGGTTCTCTTATTGTGATTCCTGAAGATTTCTTTCCCTTTCCTTTTACTTTGGAGGTTATCTTCTTTTTGGGAGCCATCAGGATTGAAGAATAGGAAGAAAACTAGAAAACAGAGGGTGTTTTGAGAAGAAGATGATTTTGAGAGGATTTTCGAGATTTAGAGGGAAGTTTGTATGTTGTAAGAAGCAAAATATCTAAGAAACTGATGTATTATACTCTTAAATAGAAGAAATTAAGAAAATAGCCATTTATGACTGTTGAGAGTTAAGAATTGCGACCTGTCATACAGCCAACGGTTACAAAATTTCGAGCAGAGTGTACAGAGTGCGGTCACAAATTTGCGAGGGTGCGATCGCGAAATGTGATCTAGCGACCATTAGCAAGAGTAGTGCGCTTGCGGGTGCAGAAATTGTCTGTAACGGTCAAAATTGTTCAAATTATTACGTCCGTGCACAAGATTTCTCGACCGCGCATAGAGATATTTATTTAGATGAATCTGGCAGACAAGATAGCGATCGATAAAGACATTGGAGCGAACGCGACTGACTCAGAAATGAAAGAGTCAAAGAAAGATGGAAAATTTTTCTAATATTTAGGCAAAAAGTTTATGCACATAGAAGCTTCATTGATAGGCAATTTTTTTTTATTAATTCAGAGTAATTCCATCAATTATTCCTAAATTAAGTTTAATGAAGTTAAGCCTATCTTCATTCAAAGGTTTTGTAAAGATATCAGCAAGTTGATTATGTGTATCTATAAACTCTAGGATTATATTCTAATTTTGTACATTTTCTCTCAAGAAATGGTGTGTAATATCTATATGTTTGGATCTAGAGTGTTGGATAGGATTTTTAGACATTGATAGCACTAGTGTTGTCACATTTAATGGAGATATTGTTAAATACTTTGCCATAGTCAAGCAATTGTTGTTTCATCCATAATACTTGTGTGCAACAAAAACATGCTGCAACATATTCGACTTCCGTTGTGGATAAAGCAACTGATGCTTGTTTCTTACTATGTAAAGAAACTAGACAATTACTAAGAAAGTGACATGCTCCTGTAGTGCTCTTCCTATCTAAGATACTACTAGCATAATCTGCATCTGAAAAGCCTATGATATGAAATGATGTGTTTTTAGGATACCAAAGTCCTAAATGCATTGTACCACTTAAATATTTCAAAATTCTCTTAGTAGCATTCAAGTGTGATTCTTTAGGACAAGTTTGAAATCTAGCACAAAGACATACACTATACATTATATCAGGTCTAGAAGCAGTTAAGTAAAGTAGTGATCCGATAATACCTCAATATTTCTTTTCATCTACTGCTTTACCATTTTCATCTTTACCTAATTTCAAGGATGTGCTCATAGGAGTTTTGCTAGTTTTGCAGCCATCCATTCCAAATTTCTTAATGAGTTCTTTTGTATATTTGGATTGGTTGATGAAGATCCCATCTTCACATTGCTTGACTTGCAGTCCAAGGAAGAACTTGAGTTCACCCATCATGCTCATTTCAAATTCCCTAGTCATACAAGAAGCAAATTCTTTGCACAAGGCTTCATTAGTAGCTCCAAATATTATGTCATCCACATAAATTTGTACAATTAAAATGTTATATTTGTCCTTTTTAACAAAGAGAGTTGTGTCTACTTTTCCTTTTGAAAAACCATTTTCAAGTAAATATGCACTTAGTTTATCATACCAAGCTCTTGGTGCTTGTTTCAATCCATATAAAGCTTTGGTAAGTTTGAAAACATGATCAGGAAATTTGTAGTTTTCAAAACCAGGAGGTTGTTCTACATAAACTTCTTCGCTTATAAGTCCGTTTAGAAATGCACTTTTAACATCCATTTGAAAGAGTTTAAAGTTCATGTGACATGCAAAAGCAAGTAATATTCTAATAGCTTCTAATCTGGCTACAGGGGCAAAATTTTCATCATAGTCAATACCTTCTTCCTGATTATAGCCTTTGGCTACCAATCTTGCTTTATTCCTAACAATGTGACCATTTTCATCAAGCTTATTCCTATAGACCCATTTGCATCCTATGATAGAGTGATCTGTAGGTCTAGGAGTAAGTTGCCAAACATTATTTCTTTCAAATTGATTAAGTTCATCTTGCATTGCAGTTATCCAATTTTCATCATTTAAAGCCTCCTCAACAGTCTTTGGCTCAATTTGAGAAACAAAAGCAAAATTAACATCTATATGATTAATTTTAGATCTAGTAATTACTCCCTTAGATGTTTCTCCAATGATGAGTTCCTTAGGATGGTCTTTCTTGTATTGCCAATCCTTAGGTAGATCTTGAGTCTTTTCTTCAAGTTCATACTGATTGATCTTTAGAGCATCAATAGTTTCAAGAGGTTCAAGAGTACCTGCAGGGTCATTGAAAGTACTACCTTTCTTTTGATCAAGTTTAGATGATTCATCAAATACAACATTCATTGTTTCTTCTATAACTAGAGTTTTCATGTTAAATACTCTATATGCTTTGCTATATGATGAATATCCTAGGAATATGCCTTCATCTAATTTGGATGAATATTTTCCAAGATTATCCTTGGTATTCAATATGAAGCATTTGCATCTGAATACTCTAAAATATCCAATTCTGGGAATTCTTCCATTCCATAGCTCATAAGAAGTTTTATTTGTTAAATGCCTTTTGTAAACACGATTTGTAATGTAACAAGTTGTATTAACGGCTTCCGCCCAAAAATAAGATGGTAAATCATATTCATTGAGCATTGTTCTAGCCATTTCAATTAAAGTTCTATTTTCCCTTTCAACTACACCATTTTGCTGTGGAGTTCTAGGAGCAGAAAAATTATGTAAAATGCCAAGTTCATTACAAAAACCTTCAAAATTTTCATTCTCAAATTCTTTGCCATGATCACTTCTAATAGATGTGATCACATATCCTTTTTCATTTTGAACTCTTTTTGCAAATGTGTTGAAGTAATTAAAAGCTTCATTCTTTTGAGCTAAGAAAATAACCCATGTGAATCTAGAGTAATCATCAACAAGAACAAATGCATATAATTTGCCTCTTAAGCTTGTAACTCTATTTGGTCCAAACAAATCCAAATGAATGAGCTCTAAAGGTCTAGAGGTGCTTATAACATTCTTTGATTTAAATGAGCTTTTATGTTGCTTACCATGTTGATAAGGTTCACAAATCCTATCTTTATCATATTTTATCTTAGGTAGGCCATCAACTAAGTTTTCATTACAGATATATTTTAATTGATCCATAGCAGCATGCCCTAGTCTTCTATGCCATAACCATGCATCATTATTAGTGGACATTAGACATTTAAATGCATGATTTGAATGTATGTTGATATTATAAGTGTTGTTTGTTCTAGTACCCTTAAATATGATAATATCATTTGAATTTGTGATCTTGCATTCTTTGGAATCAAAATTAACAAAGTATGCTTTATCACAAAGTTGACTAACACTTAGCAAGTTATGTTTCAACCCATCAACAAGCCATACATCTTCTATTAAATCTTTACCAATAGAACCAATGGAGCCAACACCAAGTATTTTACCCTTAGCATTGTTTCCAAAAGTTACATTACCTCCATGTTTGTAGGTAATACTTGTAAAGAGCTTTGCATTCCCGGTCATATGCCTTGAGCACCCACTATCCACAAGCCATGTCCTTTCATTGATAGTAGATTTTAGGCATACCTGCAAGGCAATAGTGATCATCTTCTCTTAGGTACCCACATGAAGTTGGGTCCTTGATGGTTAGTAATAAAGGTGCCTTCTAACTTGAGATGAGCCTTTCTTATATGACAAGAAAAATTTTTGTGTCCGAATTTCATGCAATATGTGCATTGCCATGGTATTCTATATTTCTGCATTTTTCTTTTTGTATTCAAAGTATTATGCATACAACTACAAGTATGTGATTGCCTTTGTGCAAGTTTAGTGTACAAAAATGCATAATTATTTTTGGCTTTATTTCCTAGTGAAACATAAGAAGTTCTTTTGGTACTTTTAGACTTGGTGCAAGAATCTTTGATATGAACATCAGAAATTTCAATTGTAGATGCTTTTACAAATGTTGGTTTGCTTGGTGCAATGTTGGTTGAGCCATTGAATCCTAATCCATATTTTAAGGAGGGTGATCTTTGGTTATCAATTAATGTGTTTAATGCTTCCTTTCCTTTATGAAATCTGGAAATTGATTCTTTTAGTTCTTTTAGTTCATGCTTCAAAATTTCATTTTCTTTAATAACTTTTTCTAAGTCATGTGAGTTTTTATTTAACTCTCCTATCGTATTCATCAAGTGTTCATTTGAGGTTTTCAATTCTAAGGTAGAGTTCTTTAAGCATATAAAATCCTTTTCTAACTTAGAGTTTTTCTCTTTATAGAGCATCATTTTAGAAAAATATTTTTCTATTTTAAAGTTCACGTGCTCAATCAAATCACTATCATCTAGATCATTTATATCATTATGTGCTACTAGATCAAAGGATTGAGTACTTACCTCATTGGAGTCATCTTCAATAGCCATGAGAAACATGTTTGCAATTCCTTCTTCTTCTTCTTCTTCACTTGAAGAGGAGTCATCCCATGTGGCTTTGAGAGACTTTTTCTTTTCTTTATCCCATTTCCTTTTGTTCTTTACTTTGAAGCAATCTGATTTAATGTGACCAGTTTTTCCACATTCATAGCACTTTACCTCATTTTTATTTTCTTTATCTTTGAAGGAGAATTTAGGAAGTGTACCTTTATTTGCTTGTAATCTTTTCTTCTTTTTCCATTCATTGATTCTTTTTGAGAACATTGCCATTTCATCTTCATCATCAGTACCTTCGTTGCTTGAGCTCTCAACTTCTTTGATTGCTTTGAGTGCAATTGGTTTTCTCTTTTCTTTTTCACCTTGATCTTCTTCTTTCTCACTGTGTAGCTCAAATGTGAGTATTTTTCCAACTAGCTCATCGGTTCTTAATGTGCTGAGATCATGAGCTTCTTCTATGGATGATACTTTTGATTCAAAGTTTTTTCTGGCTCTTAGGGCTCTCAAGATTTTACTGTTTACATCACCTTGATCATATATCTTGCCATAATTCTTTAGTTCATTGACAATAGCAAGCAAGCGATTGGTCATGTCAGTGACATTTTCATTTGATTTCATCTTGAATAGCTCATACTCATGGACATGCATTTGTTTCTTGGTGAATCTCACTTGAGTCATACCTTCATGGTAGTTTTCGAGTGTTTTCCAAATGCAATGTGCACAAGTTAAATGTTGAACTCTTCCACCTTCTTCTCTTGAAATGGAATTCATCAATATCAAAGCGGCTCTATTGTTCTTGAATTGATCTTTGACATTGATAGTTGACCATTGTGCTTTGGGAAGTGGAACTTGAGTACCGTCAGCTTCATAAGTGGGAGGTTTCCACTCACTTTCCACGAAATCCCATAGTTCAATCCCTTCACTGTCTAGAAACAAATACATTTTGTGTTTCCAGTAGGAATAATCAGTTCCATCAAAGTAGGGTCTAAGAATAGTGTTAAGATTTCCATGAGAGTTTGATGAAGAAGAAGTTGCCATAGTGGATCAAATTTCACAATTAAGTTTAAGAAATTTCAGGCTCTGATACCAATTGTTGTCCCAAGATGGCAACCAAGAGGGGGGGGTGAATTGGTTTCCTCAAGAAATAATGACAATTTAAAAAACTCAACAAACAAGAAATGCGGAATAGAGAAATGGTTGAGTAATGAAAGAAAGAAAGAACACACAAGATTTATAGTGGTTCAGATTTACTTCAATCCTACATCCACTTCCGTAACAACTTGTTAAGGTTCCACTAATCTTGAAGTTTTTACGAGCTCACTTCCAACTTTGGTGTTTTCACAAGTTCACACCTAACTTGACAAGTGTTTTGCTAAGGCTTACACTCAAGAACCTTTGCAGGAGTTTTTAAGGCTCACTCTCACAACCTAAACAAGAGTTTTACAAGGCTTACTCTCACAACCTAAGTGTTTTCCAAGCTCACACTCAAACTTATACAATGGTGTTTTCAATGCTTACACCTAACATTTATTACAATTCAAATGTAAGTTTAAGTTAAAGAAAATTTGTTGCTTGGCTATGAAATCTTTTTTATCTCACTTCTCATTTTTTCTTTTTCTTATAGAAGCAATGTATTTATAGCCAATGTGGTCTTACTAGCCGTTATTGATAGTGAGAATAAAGTCTTGGCAGTTTAGACCTTCTTCAGTAAACTGTCCTAAGCATTTCGCGGTCATCCTTCATATAAGGATGGTCGCGCTAATGTCATAATCGGTCGTCCTTGGACAAGATACGATCGCTGAATTTAAATATGCTTCAACGGTCGAATTTGAGTGCTCTGCAGCAGGAATCTTGCCATGCTGTGGTTGTCGGGACGGTCGCACATATCAAAGGTGCGGTCGCCCTTTTTGAATGTTGAAATGGGTTTATAACGGTCATCACACGTGGCATTCTTTGACTGGGCAAAAATGAATGTCCGCCTAAATATGAATTTCACAGTTGCCCTAGGTTACATCTCGCAGTTGAGTTGAGATACTCACGTCGAACTTCTGGACGCACCTGAGGACGCGAACACTACTGTCTCTTTAAGCAAATTTCTCCTGAATTGGCAGAGCGGTCGCGAATATCAACGGGCGGTCGCTAAAGTGATAAGCGAGGCCGTATCCTTCACCGTTCTTGTCACCGCGAACCTTACTGTGATTAGGATGATTTGGGTTCCTTGCATGGCGGTTGTCCATAACTTAGGACGGTCGCTCTTCTTTAAGTGCGGTCGCAACTGAGGTCGGGTTTCTGATCGCGAAACCTACTGTGATAAGGTTTCATCTTTTGATTGAATGGTGCGGTCGTATTCAAGTCTTGTGCGACCGCTATAAATGCTCTGTTCAACTTTATTTGGAACAACCTAATCCTGGAACAAGATTCTTCAACCACATGTTAAATAGATCATTCAATTTGAGTAGTCAAGGATCAAAATTGAGATCATTTGTCTAACACACTTATAAGATCAATCTTTGTGAAATATTTTGCCCCATGCAATTCGTCCAACATGTCATCAAGTCTAGGAATGGGATGTCTATACTTCACAGTAATCTTGTTCACAGCCCTACAATCAACACACATCCTCCAAGAACCATCTTTCTTGGGTACTAATAAGATTGGAACGGCACAAGGACTAAGGCTCTCGCGAACCAAGCCTTTCTCCAAAAGCTCTTCAACTTGTCTTTGCATCTCCTTTGTCTCCATAGGATTGCTCCTATATGCTGGCCGGTTTAGAATTGTAGAACTGGGTATGAAGTCAATTTGATGTTCAATCCCTCTTAATGGCGGTAAACCACTGGAAGGTCTTCAGGAAACACATCCTTAAAATCCTGCAACAAAGACACAAAACTAGAAGGTAAAGAATCAAGAGACTCTTCATTGTTAGCAAGTAACGATTCTTTATACATAATAATGAGTACAGGCTGCCCTACATCTATCTCTCTTGCTCTTCCATAAAAAGTATGTTTTGCTTTTCTCCTTGCTTATTTTCTCTCACCAATGGGCCATTTATTTGTTTGCTTACTTTCTTTTGACTCTCGGCCTCTTTTCTCTTTTTGTACTCACTCACTTTATTATTTTCTCTCTCCCTACCCTTAGAATTACCCTTGGGGGTTGAAGAAACATCATTGGACGAATTTGAACCCCCTTGGTTCATGTTGGCCGAAACTTCTTTCTCCCTCTCTAGCATCCTCTTTTGATCTTCATACACCTCTTGAGGTGATAATGGTGCTAGAACAACCTTCTTTCCTTCATAAGTAAAGGTATACTTATTAGAAAGCCATCATGTTGTGCCCTTCTATCATGCTGCCATGGTCTTCCTAATAGCAAATGTCCAGCTTGCATTGGCATTACATCACACAAAACCTCATCTTTATACCACCCAATGGAGAATGGTACCTTGACTTGCTTCAACACTTTTACTTCCCCAGCGTCATTGAACCATTGCAACTTGTAAGGATTGGGATGTTTAAAACAAGCTAACCCCAATTTATCCACCATTGTGGTACTAGCAGCATTGGTACAACTTCCACCATCAATGATAAGTGTACAAACCTTACCATTCACCAAACACCTATAGTGGAAAAGATTCTCCCTTTGATCAAAGCCTTCTTCCTTGACTTGAATATTCAAGGCTCTTCTAGTAACAAGCATCTCTCCATATTCAACATTCAAGACTTGATTCTCCCAAGCCTCTTCATCATATTCAGCCCTATCACCACATTCGGCCTCCTCTTCTTCTTCATGTTCAGATTCTGATTCAATTTCCCCTTCATGGGTAGCAATCATCACCCTCTTATTTGGACATTGAGAAGCAATGTGTCCACTTCCCAAACACTTGTAGCATTTAATTTCCCTACTTGGAGTAGGTCTAGAAGGTGTTTCCTTGGCTGTTTTTGCATCCCCATCATTCGACTTCTTGAAATTAGGATTGTAGGAAGAATTCTTTTGGAAAGAACCCTTGTAATCCCCTTTGTAGGAACCTCCACTCGAACTTGAACCCTTGAAGTTTGAAAAATTTTCCACTAGCTTTAGAGTAGCCAGTTTTCAAAATAGCTTTATTCTTCAATCTTCTCTCTATCTTCATGGCCTTTTGAACTAACTTTTCCATTGTGTTGAATTCATACATCTCCAATTCATTGGCTATGTTCAAATTCAATCCCCCAAGAAATCGTGACATCTTCTTGTCTTCACCTTCATCAATATTTGCCCTAGCCATGATCATCTCCATCTCTTTGTGGTACTCTTCCACACTTCTTTCACCTTGAACTAGTCTTGCTAGTTGATTGTACAAATCCCGAATGTAGTGAGATGGTACAAATTGGCTTCTCATTAGTTCTTTCAAGGTTGACCATTCAGGAATAGGCCTCATACCTTTCCCTCTTCTATTAACTTTCAATTGATCCCACCAAAAGGTAGCATACCCTTTGAACTCTACGGCTGCCAAAACCGATTTCTTCTCTTCGGTGTAGTTATGACATTCGAAAATCTGCTCAACTTTCCTCTCCCATTCTATGAACTCTTCTGCATTGTTCTTCCCTTCAAAGGAAGGAATCTTCATCTTGATGGAAGTAAGGTCACCATCAGTGGTAGGTTGATTTCCACCTTCATCTTCATCTTCTACCCTTTCGGCTGCTTCTAGGGCTTCAAGATTTCCTTGCCTTTCTCTCCTAAGCACTCTTCTATAAAGAGACGTGAACTCACTATGATTGAAGGATTTAGTTGGTAAGAAGAAGGAAAACGCCACAACTCTCGTTGATAAGTAAACCTAATTCTTGATGCAAAGAAAGAATTAAAGAATTTACTCTAATCTCTCTAACACGAAAATTCACAAGAAGAACTTGAAGAAGAATTCAAAATTTTTTAATAATAATATGTCAAAAAGTCCCCTTACAAGAAAAATAAGGCCCTATTTATACTAAAAGGCACACATAAATCCGAACCCTAATTCTAAGTAATGGTGCTAGAAAAACCTTCTTTCCTTCATAAGTAAAGGTATACTTATTAGAAAAGCCATCATGTTGTGCCCTTCTATCATGCTGCCATGGTCTTCCTAATAGCAAATGTCCAGCTTGCATTGGCACTACATCACACAAAACCTCATCTTTATACCACCCAATGGAGAATGGTACCTTGACTTGCTTAAACACTTTTACTTCCCCAGCGTCATTGAACCATTGCAACTTGTAAGGATTGGGATGTTTAAAACAAGCTAACCCAAATTTATCCACCATTGTAGTACTAGCAGCATTGGTACAACTTCCACCATCAATGATAAGTGTACAAACCTTACCATTCACCAAACACCTAGAGTGGAAAAGATTCTCCCTTTGATCCAAGCCTTCTTCCTTGACTTGAATATTCAAGGATCTTCTAGTAACAAGCATCTCTCCATGTTCAGCATTCAAGACTTGATTCTCCCAAGCCTCTTCATCATATTTTGCCCTATCACCACATTCGGCCTCCTCTTCTTCTTCATGTTAAGATTCTGATTCAATTTCCCCTTCATGGGTTGCAATCATCACCCTCTTATTCGGACATTGAGAAGCAATGTGTCCACTTCCCAAACACTTGTAGCATTTAATTTCCCTACTTGGAGTAGGTCTAGAAGGTGTTTCCTTTGCTGTTTTTGCATCCCCATTATTTGACTTCTTGAAATTGGGATTGTAGGAAGAATTCTTTTGGAAAGAACCCTTGTAATCCCCTTTGTAGGAACCTCCACTCAAACTTGAACCCTTGAAGTTTGAAAAATTTCCACTAGCTTTAGAGTAGCTAGTTTTCGAAATAGCTTTATTCTTCAATCTTCTCTCTATCTTCATGGCCTTTTGAACTAACTCTTCCATTGTGTTGAATTCATACATGTCCAATTCATTGGCTATGTTCAAATTCAATCCCCCAAAGAAATCGTGACATCTTCTTGTCTTCATCTTCATCAATATTTGCCCGAGCCATGATAATCTCCATCTCTTTGTGGTACTCTTCCACACTTCTTCCACCTTGAACTAGTCTTGCTAGTCGATTGTACAAATCTCGAATGTAGTGAGATGGTACAAATCGGCTTCTCATTAGTTCTTTCAAGGTTGACCATTCAGGAATAGGCCTCATACCTTTCCCTCTTCTATTAACTTTCAATTGATCCCACCAAAAGGTAGCATACCCTTTGAACTCTACGGCTGCCAAAACCGATTTCTTCTCTTCGGTGTAGTTATGACATTCGAAAATCTGCTCAACTTTCCTCTCCCATTCTATGAACTCTTCTGCATTGTTCTTCCCTTCAAAGGAAGGAATCTTCATCTTGATGGAAGTAAGGTCACCATCAGTGGTAGGTTGATTTCCACCTTCATCTTCATCTTCTACCCTTTCGGCTGCTTCTAGGGCTTCAAGATTTCCTTGCCTTTCTCTCCTAAGCACTCTTCTATAAAGAGACGTGAACTCACTATGATTGAAGGATTTAGTTGGTAAGAAGAAGGAAAACGCCACAACTCTCGTTGATAAGTAAACCTAATTCTTGATGCAAAGAAAGAATTAAAGAATTTACTCTAATCTCTCTAACACGAAAATTCACAAGAAGAACTTGAAGAAGAATTCAAAATTTTTTAATAATAATATGTCAAAAAGTCCCCTTACAAGAAAAATAAGGCCCTATTTATACTAAAAGGCACACATAAATCCGAACCCTAATTCTAATGGGAAAAGGAAAGCTATAAAGTCAAAATCCTAATCCACTAAGGAAAATATAAAGTATGGAAACAACCAAACTAAATCCATTCAACATAAGAACACGCCCCACACTATTTGGGCTATCCATGGGCCTTAAAATACTTCCCAAGGCTTTATATGAACCCCCATGGACCTTTCTTGCACGTTGGACCTCTTTAGCTAGCCTTTAGCTTCCACACTAAGCATCATAATCAGCTTTGGTGTGCCTTCTTCAAGCTCTATTGTGCACTTTTTCATTGCCATTTCAGTCACTTCCTTTGAAATTTGATCTTGAATATGCAATCCCATAGCTGCTCCAAATTTCTTAGCTCTGCTCCTAGTCAATGGCCCATTTGAAAGCACCAATGGATCCTTACCTCTTGGCTGGTTCGTATCAGCCGTAGAGTTCAAAGGGTATGCTAACTTTTGGTGGGATCAATTGAAAGCTAATAGAAGAGGGAAAAGTATGAGGCCTATTCCTGAATGGTCAACCTTGAAAGAACTAATGAGAAGCCGATTTGTACCATCTCACTACATTCGGGATTTGTACAATCGACTAGCAAGACTAGTTCAAGGTGGAAGAAGTGTGGAAGAGTACCACAAAGAGATGGAGATGATCATGGCTAGGGCAAATATTGATGAAGATGAAGACAAGAAGATGTCACGATTTCTTGGGGGATTGAATTTGAACATAGCCAATGAATTGGAGATGTATGAATTCAACACAATAGAAGAGTTAGTTCAAAAGGCCATGAAGATAGAGAGAAGATTGAAGAATAAAGCTATTTTGAAAACTGGCTACTCTAAAGCTAGTGGAAAAATTTTCAAACTTCAAGGGTTCAAGTTCGAGTGGAGGTTCCTACAAAGGGGATTACAAGGGTTCTTTCCAAAAGAATTCTTCATACAATCCTAATTTCAAGAAGCCGAATGATGGGGATGCAAAAACAGCCAAGGAAACACCTTCTAGACCTACTCCAAGTAGGGAAATTAAATGCTACAAGTGTTTGGGAAGTGGACACATTGCTTCTCAATGTCCGAATAAGAGGGTGATGATTGCAACCCATGAAGGGGAAATTGAATTAGAATCTGAACATGAAGAAGAAGAGGAGGCCGAATGTGGTGATAGGGCAAAATATGATGAAGAGGCTTGGGAGAATCAAGTCTTGAATGCTGAACATGGAGAGATGCTTGTTACTAGAAGATCCTTGAATATTCAAGTCAAGGAAGAAGGCTTGGATCAAAGGGAGAATCTTTTCCACTCTAGGTGTTTGGTGAATGGTAAGGTTTGTACACTTATCATTGATGGTGGAAGTTGTACCAATGCTGTTAGTACCACAATGGTGGATAAATTGGGGTTAGCTTGTTTTAAACATCCCAATCCTTACAGGTTGCAATGGTTCAATGACGCTGGGGAAGTAAAAGTGTTGAAGCAAGTCAAGGTACCATTCTCCATTGGGTGGTATAAAGATGAGGTTTTGTGTGATGTAGTGCCAATGCAAGCTGGACATTTGCTATTAGGAAGACCATGGCAGCATGATAGAAGGGCACAACATGATGGCTTTTCTAATAAGTATACCTTTACTTATGAAGGAAATAAGGTTGTTCTAGCACCATTATCACCTCAAGAGGTGTATGAAGATCAAAAGAGGATGCTAGAGAGGGAGAAAGAAGTTTCAGCCAACATGAACCAAGGGGGTTCAAATTCGGCCAATGATGTTTCTTTAACACCCAAGGGTAATTCTAAGGGTAGGGAGAGAGAAAATAATAAAGTGAGTGAGTGCAGAAAGGGAAAAGAGGCCGAGAGTCAGAAGAAAGTAATCAAACAAATAAATGGCCCATTGGTGAGAGAAAATAAGCAAGGAGAAAAAGCAAAACATACTTTTTATGCAAGAGCAAGAGAGATAGATGTAGGGCAGCCTGTACTCATTATTATGTATAAAGAATCGTTACTTGCTGACAGTGAAGAATCTCTTGATTCTTTACCTTGTGGTTTTTTGTCTTTGTTGCAGGATTTTAAGGATGTGTTTCCTGAAGACCTTCCTAGTGGTTTGCCGCCATTAAGAGGGATTGAACATCAAATTGACTTTCATACCCGGTTCTGCAATTCCAAACCGGCCAGCATATCGGAGCAATCCTATGGAGACAAAAGAGATGCAAAGACAAGTTGAAGAGCTTTTGGAGAAAGGCTTGGTTCGTGAGAGCCTTAGTCCTTATGCCGTTCCAGTCTTATTAGTACCCAAGAAAGATGGTTCTTGGAGGATGTGTGTTGATTGTAGGGCTGTGAACAAGATTACTGTGAAGTATAGACATCCCATTCCTAGACTTGATGACATGTTGGATGAATTGCATGGGGCGAGATATTTCACAAAGATTGATCTTTTGAGTGGTTATCATCAAATTCGCATGAAGCCGGGAGATGAATGGAAGACTGCCTTCAAAATGAAATATGGTTTGTATGAATGGTTAGTTATGCCTTTTGGTTTATCTAATGCACCTAGTACTTTCATGAGATTAATGAACCATGTTTTGAGAGCTTATTTAGGTAAGTTTGTTGTAGTTTACTTTGATGATATTCTGATTTATAGCAAAACTGAGGAAGAACATGTTGAACATGTTAGGAAAGTGCTTGAAATCCTTAGGGAGCAAAACCTTTATGCTAAGCTTAAGAAGTGTTCTTTTTTTTCTAGATAGGGTTGTTTTTCTTGGTTTTGTTGTAAGTATGCAGGGAATTGAAGTTTATCAAGAGAAGGTGAAAGCTATCCAAGAGTGGCCGAATCCTTCAAGTGTGACAAAAGTGAGGAGTTTTCACAGATTGGCAAGCTTCTATAGGAGATTTGTCCCTAATTTCTCTACATTGGCAGCCCCCTTGACTAGCATAATCAAGAAAGAAGTGGGATTCGTTTGGGGCAAGGAGCAACAAGAAGCATTTGATGCTTTGAAAGAGAAGCTTTCTACTACACCCGTTTTAGCTTTACCTAACTTTGATTCTACTTTTGAAATTGAATGTGATGCTTCTGGTGTAGGTATTGGAGCTGTTTTGATGCAAGAGAAGAAGCCCATTGCATACTTTAGTGAAAAGCTTAATGGAGCAAAGCTGAATTATTCAACTTATGACAAGGAGCTATATGCTTTAGTGAGAGCATTGGAAGGAATTTGACTATATTCAACTTATTAGAATCAACTTATTATTTGCTATATTGAACTTATTATTTGCTGCCCAAGGAATTCGTGATCCATTCGGACCATGAATCATTGAAGCATTTGAGAGGGCAAGGCAAGTTGAATAAAAGACATGCAAAATGGGTTGTGAAGATTGAGAAGTTTCCTTATGTGATCAAATACAAGCAAGGTAAAGACAATGTAGTGGCAGATGCATTTTCAAGGAGGTACACTTTACTTAATGTTTTGATTACTAAATTGCTTGGATTTGAATGTATAAAGGACTTAAATGTTGGTGATTCTGATTTCGGCAATGTTTATGATGCTTGTGAGCATGGTGCTTTTAATTCTTTCTATAGACATGATGGGTTTTTGTTTAAGGGTTCGAAATTATACATGCCTAGATGTTCTATGAGAGATTTGCTAGTATTAGAATCACATTGTGGGGGTTTGATGGGGCATTTTGGAGTTGATAAGACTTTAGACATGTTGAATGAACACTTTTATTGGCTGAATATGAAAAGGTCAGATTTGTAAGGCTTGTTTGGCTTGTAGGCAAGCTAAGTCTAAGTCTATGCCTCATGGTTTGTATATGCCATTACTCGTTCCTAGTTCTCCTTGGATGGACATTAGTATGGACTTTGTTTTAGGATTACCAAGGACTAAGAGGGGGAGAGATAGCATATTTGTGGTTGTTGATAGGTTTAGTAAGATGGCACACTTTATCCCATGTCATAAGAGTGATGATGCTAGTTTAGTGGCCGAACTCTTCTTTAGGGAGGTGGTTCGAATTCATGGGATACCAAAATCCATAGTTTCTGATAGAGACACCAAGTTTTTGTCTCACTTTTGGCGTGTGCTTTGGGGAAAGTTAGGTACCAAGTTGTTATTTTCCACCACTTGTCATCCTCAAACGGATGGACAAACAGAAGTAGTAAACAGAACTTTAGGTACCATGTTGAGAGCTTTAGTGGGTAAGAATTTGAGTTCTTGGGAAGATTGTTTGCCATTTATTGAGTTTGCTTATAATCGTGCTATTCATTCTTCTACAGGATATTCACCTGTTGACCTTGTTTATGGTTTTAACCCACTAACAGTTTTGGATCTTGTTTCTTTACCTTCTCATGAGCTTGTTAGTTTAGATGGTGAGAAGAAATCTAAATTGGTGAAAGAGATGCATGAGAAAGCAAGGGCGAATATTGAGAAAAGGAATAAGAGATATGCTGATTCTGCAAATAGAGGGAGACGTGAGATGAAGTTTCAAGTAGGAGATTGGGTTTGGGTGCATTTTCGAAAAGAGAGGTTTCCTAACCAAAGGAAGAACAAGTTGCAAGCAAGGGGAGATGGCCCATTCCAAGTGCTGGAGAAGATTAATGACAATGCTTACAAGATCGACTTACCAGGTACGTATAATGTTAGTGCTACTTTCAATGTAAGTGATCTTTCTCCTTTTGATGATGCAGATTTGAGGACAAATCTTTTTGAAGAGGGGGAGAATGATGCAAGAAAGGATCCCTTGAAGCTAGCAAGTGGACCAATCACTAGGAGCAAGGCAAAGAGATATCAATCTAGTATGGCTTTGCATATTCAAGAAGAGATTTCCAAAGAGCTTCAGGAATTATCATTCAAGAAGATGGAGATAGAGCTTGAAGAAGGCACAACAAAGCTGATTATGATGCTTAGTGTGGAAGCTAAAGGCTAGCTAAAGAAAGGTCCAACGTGCAATTAAGGTCCATGGGGGTTCATATAAAGCCTTGGGAAGTAATTTAAGGCCCATGGACAGCCCAAATAGTGTGGGCATTTCTTATGTTGAAGGGATTAGTTTGGTTGTTTCTATATTTTATATTTTCCTTAGTGGATTAGGATTTTGTTTCCATACTTAATGTTTTCCTTATGCAATTAGGAATGTTTTCCTTATGCAATTAGGAATGTTTTAGTCTTAATTTTCCATATGCAATTAGGAATTTTGTAACCCTTATTTAAGGGCACTATTAGGCCGAATTTCATATACAACAATTAATAAAAATTTTCGAATTCTTCTACAAGTTCTTCTTGTGAATTTTTGTGTGAGAGAGATTAGAGTGCATTCTTTAATTCTTTCTTTGCATCAGGAATTAGGTTTACTTATCAACAAGAGTTGTGGCATTTTCCTTCTTCTTACCAACTAAATCCTTCAATCATAGTGAGTTCGCGTCTCTTTATAGGCATTGGGTTCCTTAGGAGGTGATTATCAAGTTTGAAGGAGTTCTCTACCATTGTTATACGTTGGGTTTGCTGCCATCGTTGCTAAGGGCCCTCATCACGAGTTGCTAGGGCTCTAGGGCGCTGGGGAGTTGCACTGGTGAGGATTGTTGGGGTGTTGTGCTGGTGAGGATTACTGTGGCACTAGGCTGCACTGGCGAGGATTGCTGCACGATTCGCCGCAGGTGTAATATCCTGATTTTTGATGTACTTTGCAATAGTAGTTATGAGAGAGTATATTGGTGAAATAGGTAAAGAAAATATAATAAGAGATAGATGTGTATGAAGGATGTTATATATATATATATTATGTATTTGAAATATATGAAAATATAAATACAATATATAAGACATACATATATCAACATATACACCACATATACATGATGTATACATTGGTGTAGAAAAAGTTAATTTTAATTAATTAATTAATAATAATAATGATGATGATGATGATGATGATGATAATGACAAGAGAAAGGTGAAATGAAAGTCAAAATAAGGAAAAATATTATTGGTGGAAACATTTAGGTGGAAAATAATTATATTATTTTATATATATAAGAAAAGGATGGAAATTTAAAGAGAGCTTTCTTTCTTTCTTCTTCTTCTTCCTCTTTCAACATGAGAATTGAGAGAGAGAGAGAGAAGAGTTTGATTTTTTTCATATACACACCAAATTCGTAAGAGTTTTAAGAGAATTGAAGGTGGATATTGAAGATTTGACAAAGAATTCAAGTAAGTGCTCTTTTTCTTGAGCTGATTTATATGGATTTTAAGTATATATGTATATGTTGATACGAACCAGCCATGAGGTAAGGATCCATTGGTGCTTCCAAATGGGCCATTGACTAGGAGCAGAGCTAAGAAGTTTGGAGCAGCTATGGGATTGCATATTCAAGATCAAATTTCAAAGGAAGTGACTGAAATGGCAATGGAAAAGTGCACAATAGAGCTTGAAGAAGGCACACCAAAGCTGATTATGATGCTTAGTGTGAATATGGAAGCTAAAGGCTAGCTAAAGAGGTCCAACATGCAAGAAAGGTCCATGGGGGTTCATATACAGCCTTGGGAAGTAATTTAAGGCCCATGGATAGCCCAAATAGTGTGGGGGCGTGTTCTTATTTTGAAGGGATTTAGTTTGGTTGTTTTTTTTTATACTTTATATTTTCCTTAGGGGGTTAGGATGTGTGGTTTCCTATTTAGTTATTTCAGAATATTAATTTATTTCCATACTGTATATTTTCCTTAGTGGGTTAGGATTTTGACTTTGTAGCTTTCCTTTTCTCATTAGAATTAGGGATTCGGATTTTATTGGCCTTTTAGTATAAATAGGG
Source organism: Garcia nutans (assembly GCA_947685225.1). NCBI lineage: Eukaryota > Viridiplantae > Streptophyta > Magnoliopsida > Malpighiales > Euphorbiaceae > Garcia > Garcia nutans. The sequence continues at coordinate 40,254,675 of CANTUV010000005.1, forward strand.
CCTTATTTTTCTTGTAAGGACACTTTTTGACAAATTATATTCTCAATTTTCTTATTGAAAATTTCGGCCATCATAGAACAAGAGTGGATTCTCTTTTTCTTCTGATTGCATCAAGAATTAGATTTACTTATCAATTTCGATTGTGGCGTTCTTCTAATTCGAGCTTCCTAAATCCTTCCGTTATAAGTGTTCGTGCTTTGCTAAGCAATTGGGTGCTTTAGAAGGTGGTTTTTCCTTCGTTCTTGGTTTTCTTCTATCAATCGTGCGTTGGGGTTTGAGGCCTTCATTGCCATAGGGTTCCGCGTCATTTGGTATCAGAGCCAATTACAGGTAAATCTTTATCTATCTGTCTTTCTAGGGTTGTTTTAGTTGTTCCGTTAGGGTTCTAATTGGATTTTCAAATTGGGTTATAGAATTCTTTGTTCAATTTCGAAATTGTGTTCTTGCCTTTTGATTCAAAATACGTTTTTCTTATTCCGAATTGGGTATAAATTGGACTGAAGGCTTTGTATTTGGTTGGTGATCCAAGGATAGTGACCAGATCCTAAAAAAAAGTGTACAAAATCACTTCAACAAAATTTCTTTGCTTTTCTAGTAATTTAAGGTATTAGAATAGTTTTGAATCAGGTTGAAAGTAATCAAAATTTTGGCCACCAATTTCGGCCAATTGAGGGGCTATTTTATTACATTTTTTCTTGCTGATTTGGAAGTTTCCTTTTCGAAATTAAATTCTTAAGGAGTCTTGATACTAGCTTTCTTGGGCAGAATTATTAGGTCCATAAACTAACTTGCTAAGGTGAGTTGGTTTTGATACATTTTGACCAGATTCGTCATAATTTTTGACCTCTTTGTTTCTATTTCTTGTTTGAGCTACCATTTTGATTCCGTGACATTGCTAGAGTATTATTTATTTGATTCTATACTCTGGTTGATATAATCGTGTGACATAAAATTTTCTTGTGTTGCCTCCAAAATTGTCAAGTTTCTTTCTAGGTGTCATTCTAGGATTTAGGTTCTAGTTCGCTTGAACGTGCTTGGTGATTGATTTGTGAGCCTTTGTTCTGAAGTGCAATCGAAGAATTAGCGAAGGTGAGTTCTTTGTTTTGTGAGATAATGAGTAGCAATTCTAGTAGAGATAAAGGCATAGCTGTTGAGAAAGAAGAGATGAGTATCCGGGATATTGCAGATGATCTTGAGACGTACAAGCAAGCAAATGAGGACAATATGGAAAGAATAATAAATACGTTGGCTAGCTTGCAGCAGTCCATGGAACACTTAATGCAAGCACAACAACCTGCTCCAATAAGGCTACCACAGAGAATTCTAGAACCAGCAAGAGCTGAAGAGAGAGAAGAGCCAGTTAGGAGGAGGGCACCAAGAGGTGCATATGAGAGAGGCCCTGTGGCTGATTATGGATTTGAAGAAGGAGAAGCTGAAATTTATCAAGCACCTATCAATGATAATGATTTGACTTCCATCAAAATGAAGGTTCCTGAATTTAGAGGGAACAACAATGCTGAAGAATACATTGAATGGGAGCGCAAAGTAGAGCAAATTTTTGAGTGCCATAATTATTCTGAAGAAAAGAAGTCACACATTGCAGCTATGGAGTTTAAGGTTTATGCAACATTCTGGTGGGATCAACTAAAATCCACTAGAAGAGGCAAGGGGTTGAGAGTCGTACCCGCATGGGAGGAGTTGAGAGACCTGATGAGGCAACGTTTTATCCCTTCTCATTATTATAGGGATCTTTATAATCGCTTGGCACGACTGGTGCAAGGTGGCAAGAGTGTAGAAGAATACCACAAGGAGATGGAGATGATCATGGCTAGAGCTAATATTGAGGAAGATGAACAACAGATGATGTCAAGATTTCTTGGAGGACTTAATCAGAATATTGCAAGTGAGTTGGACATGTATGATTACAATACCATGGAGGAGATGGTTGATAAAGCTATGAAGATAGAGAGGACGTTAAAGAGCAAGAGTTCCACCAAACTTGGCTATGGGAGACCACAAAATGTGTTTGGGAGTAATTCGGCCTATAAAGGACTCCAATATAGTAGTGGGGCAAATTCAGCCAATAGGGGTGGAGAGAAAGGGGAGTTCAAGAATTCATTCCAGAAAAGCAATGCTGCAACCTCCAGTAGAAAAGGGCCATCTAGTGGTCTAAACAAGCAAACAGGTACGCCTAAAACTACCACTCTTAGTAGGGAGATTAAATGTTTTAAGCGTTTAGGGAATGGGCATGATAAGGATCTGATTGCTAGCATACAACACCAAGGACCTGTTACTCGATCAATGGCAAGAAAACTTCAAGGATTAGTTTCCAAACATCTATATGTTCTCAATACAATTGGAATGTTAAGACTTGAAGAAAATAAGAGCAAAGAAGCTGTTTGGTTGCACGTGTCCAAATTGCAATCTACCCAAGAGGCCAATTGACCCAAAGGAGTTAGAATACATATTGGCATCCATCATTATACCTTTGGGAGCTAAATACATGCCATTCACGTACCATTGGATGCCCATATATTAAGAGTGGCTGAAACTCACATTGGGAGTCAAAGATGCCTTTTAAAAGCTAGTGGGAGACAAGCTATATGGCTGCCCATGCCTTTTAAAAGCTAGTGGGAGACAAGCTATATGGCTGCCCAATTTGTTTTATGTAACCACATCATTATATTTGTATTTTTCCATCATTTCACTTGTTTTATGCTTTCTTTAAGTCTTTAAAAACAGATGTAATGGTAGACTTTGAACTTAATGAATATTCTGAGTTTTCTCTCCATTTTTGAGAGCTTTGAGAGGTTTTTAGCCTTCTTTTGAGTTCTGGTTAGAACTTGCACAAATTCCTTGCAAAAATAACCAAGTTTACTAGGTCTTAACTTATATTCAAGGTTTTTCCTTCACAAGTTGGGGTTGGGTCTTGAATCTTTGGTTTCCAGCCATATAGCTTCAGTTTTACATCACAAGTTGGTGTTGGGTTGAAGGTGCTGGTTGGTGTTCTTATGTTTTGGAGATGATTCGTAGCTTGAGCTTCCTTAGGAATTAAATCCCAGCAAGGCAGCCTCACATCATTTGGTATCAGAGCTTAGGCTCTCCAAATCAGGTTTTTAGCATCATTCCTTCTTGTTTATGTCAAAAAAAAAATTGTCTTCCTTTGAGTCATTTTCTGCCATTAGTTTAATTTGTACAAGCTTTATGCTTTCTTGTTTCTTTGAGCCCTTCTTCCTTAATGTTGTTGCTGGATTAATTTAAAAAAAAAGAAAGAAAGAAAAGAAAAGAAAAGAAAAAAGAGGAAACAACAACTAATCTCTCAAATTTGCTAGTGGGTTAGAAACTGAAGTTGGGTTTGCACATAACCAAATCTTCTCAAATTTTATATTCTTGTTTCAGATGCTAAAATTAGCTTGGAAATCAAATTTTAAGTTAAAATTCCTCCATTTGCCTAGTTATCCATATATTGCAGCCAATTTAGCTAGTTTTGTGTCCAAAAGTGAACGTGTATGTAAACATGTCCAAATCCTTTCAAATTTTACAGGCATGTTTTAGATATTCAGCTAAGCCTACATATTAAATTTCATGTTAAAATTCATTCGTTTGCTTGGTTTTCCATATATTACCTCTAGTTAGCCATTTTTGGGTCCAGAACATAAACATTTCATAAGAGACCTAAAAATTCATTTTTCTTCTTCCATTTTGTCTCAATATATTGTCCTAAATCCAGTTTTGTCAAATTCTTCCCTTTAGTAATGTTTGTCTAAAATTTCAGTGTCTTTCGTCCTTAGGTTTCAAATATCAGATATTATGTTTTTTTTCCAGCTTGTTTTACTCTTGTTCCATTCTTGAATGTGTTTTAAACCTTGCAATTTAGTTATTTAGTTGAGGAAATATTAAGTTCTTGCTAGAACTTGGAAGGGGCTGAAGTGAGTGAAAAAAGGCATAGAGTGGTGAGATTGTTAGAGGGTAAAAGCCAAAGTTTGAGTGAAACACAGATTGAGTGTTACCAGATTAGAGTGAAACACGTGAGGGAGTGTGTGAGAGAATATTTCTAACATTTGTTTTGCAGCAATCAGTATGTCAACAAAACGAGATAGTGATCGAGAGAGCAACCATCCCCAAGAGGAGCCAGAAGCTTCTTATGTTCTTAAGGCATTGCAATCTCAATTTCAAAGGATGAATGTGTTGTTTGTTGATATTAGAGAACAGATGGAAAAACACTCAAAGCAAATTGAAGAATTGCAGCAAGCAAGCTCTACAAATCAAAGGAATTTAGGAAGAGATGAACGAGATAATTTTCATAGGGAGCAAAACACAAATAGGGCGCAAAATAGAGGTAGGCGCGCTGGACTAAATGATTTGCCAGTTTTCAATGACTTGGAGGATGTAGATGAAGATAATCTTGATGATGATGATGGGCAGCAATCTGTTGCACTTGATGATGTTATTAGACCAAGATATATGAGAGGTTATATGGGTGGTAGAGGTGGTGGCAGAAATATTAGGCAAGAAACTATGGAAAATGCAAGAGGGAGAGGGAGAGTAGACAACAACGTTAATGGAATTAAAATGAAAATTCCATCATTCCAAGGCAAAGCAAATCCAGATGCATATTTGGAATGGGAGAGAAAGACCGAACTCATCTTTGATTGCCACAACTATAGTGAGCAAAAGAAGGTGACACTTGCTGTGGTAGAGTTTACTGATTATGCATTAGTTTGGTGGGATCAATTACTCACTAAACGAAGAAGAAATGGCATGAGAGGAGTGCAGACTTGGGATGAGTTGAAACAGGTCATGAGAGATCGATTTGTTCCACAACACTACTATAGAGAGTTGCATCAAAGATTACAAGGGCTGGTGCAGGGCAATAAAAGTGTGGAAGAATATTTTCAAGAAATGGAAATGGCTATGATATGAGCTAATATAGAAGAAGAAAGGGAAGCAACTATGGCACGGTTCCTACATGGGCTAAAAGATGAAATTGCCGACATAGTGGAGCTGCATCATTATGTGGAGCTTGATGATATGTTAAATATGGCAATCAAGGTAGAAAAACAACTCAAGAAAAAGAAAACAACCAGATTGGGTATGGGAATGAATTCTACCAACAATGTTCCATGGAAGCCAAATTGGAAGAAAGGGGAATCTAGTGAGAGTAAATTTGTTTCAAAGGAGAAGAAAGAGGGAAACAAGGCTGGAGAAAAACCCATTATGATTGATAAGGGTAAGGCATCAATGAACTCCAGCAGAAGAACTAGAGACATCCAATGTTTTAGATGCTTAGGCAAGGGACATTATGCTGCACAATGTCCAAATAAAAGGGCAATGGTGATGAGGCCAAGTGGAGAGATAAAATCTGAAGATGATGAGGCTGTTAATGATGATTCAAGTGATGACATTCAACCTATGGGTGATGATAGTGATGTAGAGCATGTTGTACATGGCAACGTTCTAGTTGTTATGCGTGCTTTAAATACCCAAGTAAAGGCAGATGATGGTGATGAGCTACAAAGAGAAAATATCTTTCATACTAGGTGTCTAGTTAAAGATAGAGTTTGTAGCATGATAATAGACAGTGGAAGTTGCGTGAATGTGGCTAGTACTCTACTAGTGGAAAAACTTGATTTCCCTACTACAAAACATCCTAAGCCATATAGGTTGCAATGGTTTAATGATTGTGGTGAAGTTAGGGTGACTAAGCAAGTGCTGCTAACATTTTCCATTGGGAGGTATAAGGATGAAGTGTTATGTGATGTTGTTCCTATGCATGCTAGTCATATTCTGCTTGGGAGGCCATGGCAATATGATAGAAGGGCTGTACATGATGGATTCAAAAATAGGTACTCTTTTGATTTTGAAGGTCGAAAGTTGACGCTTGCACCTTTGACACCGATGGAGGCTTTTGGAGACCAAAAACGAATACAAGCTGCCATGGAAGAGAAAATGCAAAAAGAATCTGAAAAGGGAGTGAGAGAAAGAAAAGAGCAAGAGGAAAAACAAAGAATAAAAAAAGAGAAAGAAAAAGAAAATGAGAAAAAGAAAAAAATCTACAATAAAAATGAGAGTTGTGAGATGAAAGTAAGTTTAGTTGCTAGGGGAAAAGATGTGAGGCAAGCCTATTCTTCAAATAATGTGATGCTACTCTTACTATGTAAGGGAGCTTTTCTTAATGTAACTGACCTTGATCCTCCTATTCCTAGTGTTGCATTGACTTTGTTGCAGGAATTTGAAGATGTCTTTCCCGATGAAGTATCTAGCGGACTACCACCTATCAGAGGAATAGAACATCAAATTGATTTTGTTCCTGGAGCTGTAATTTCGAATCGGCCAGCATATAGAACCAATCCTCAAGAGGACAAAGAGTTACAAAAACAGGTAGAAGAATTACTTGCAAAGGGTCATGTCAGAGAGAGCATGAGTCCATGCGCTGTACCGGTACTTTTGGTACCCAAAAAGAATGGATCAATGCGAATGTGTGTGGATTGTCGCGCTGTCAACAAAATCACTGTAAAGTATAGACATCCAATCCCTAGACTTGATGATATGCTTGATGAATTGCATGGTGCATGTATATTTTCAAAAATTGATCTTAAAAGTGGTTATCATCAAATAAGAATGAGATTAGGAGATGAATGGAAAATAGCTTTTAAGACTCAATATGGTTTGTATGAATGGTTAGTAATGCCTTTTGGACTAAGCAATGCACCTAGTACTTTCATGAGATTAATGAATCATGTCTTGCGTGCTTTTCTTGGAAAGTTTGTTGTTGTGTATTTTGATGATATTTTAGTGTATAGTCAAGGTTTAAATGATCATTTAATGCATTTAAGATGTGTGCTTGAAGTTCTTAGGAAAGAGAAATTGTATGCAAATTTAAAAGAAATGTATATTCTGCATGAAAAAAGTCATTTTCTTAGGATTTGTAGTGAGTGGGAAAGGAATTGAGGTTGATGAGGATAAGGTAAAAGCCATCAAAGAATGGCCTACACCAAAATCCGTGACTGATGTTAGGAGTTTTCATGGTCTTACTAGTTTTTATAGGAGGTTTGTTAGAGATTTTAGCACAATTGCAGCCCCATTGAATGAAATAGTGAAGAAAAATGTAGGGTTCAGATGGAATGAGGAACAGGAGCATGCATTTAGATTACTGAAAGAAAAATTATGTTCTGCACCATTACTTGCATTACCTAATTTTTCTAAGACTTTTGAAGTTGAATGCGATGCTTCCGGAGTGGGTATATGTGCTGTTTTGATGCAGGAAAGAAGACCAATTGCATACTTTAGTGAGAAGCTAAGTGGAGCTCCTTTGAATTACTCTACTTATGACAAGGAGATGTATGCATTAGTTAGGGCGTTGGAGACGTGGCAGCATTATCTTTGGCCAAAGGAGTTTGTTATTCATAGTGATCATGAATCACTAAAATACTTGAAAGGACAAAGCAAGCTGAACAAACGCCATGCCAAATGGAGTGAATTTATTGAAGCGTTTTCATATGTGATTCAATATAAGCAAGGAAAAGAAAATGTTGTTGCTGATGCCTTATCTAGGAGGTATGCCCTAATCTCTATGCTTGATGCTAGACTTCTAGGATTTGAGCATATGAAAGAATTGTATAAGCATGACTTTGAATTTGCACAAATATATGCCTCTTGTGAAAATGCTGCCTTTGAAAAATTTTATAGGCATGATGGTTTCTTATTTAGAGAGAAACGGCTTTGTGTTCCAAATAGCTCTATAAGAGGATTGCTTGTAAGAGAGTCACATGGGGGAGGTTTAATGGGACATTTTGGGGGTGGCTAAAACATTAGAAATTCTGAATGAACATTTTTATTGGCCACATATGAGGAAAGATGTAGAGAAATTTTGTGCTAAATGCGTGACATGTATGAAAGCAAAGTCCAAAGTAAGACCACATGGTTTGTATATGCCTTTAAGTGTACCTAGTGAACCTTGGGTAGACTTATCTATGGACTTTATTTTGGGGCTACCTAGGACAAAAAAGGGTCATGATAGTTTATTTGTTGTGGTTGATAGATTTTCTAAAATGGCACATTTCATTCCATGTCATAAAACTGATGATGATGCCATATATCTAATTTGTTCTTTAGAGAAGTAGTGAGATTGCATGGTATTCCTAGGACCATAGTAAGTGATCGAGATGTAAAATTTTTGAGTCATTTTTGGAAAGTCCTATGGGGAAAGTTAGGTACAAAGCTTTGTTTCTCTACTACATGCCATCCACAAACAGATGGGCAGACGGAAGTTGTTAATAGGACTGTGGGCACTCTTCTTCATACCATGATTAAACAAAATTTGAAGACATGGGAGGAATGCATACCATTTATTGAATTTGCATATAATAGATCAATGCATTCATCCACTGGATTTTCACCCTTTGAGCTTGTCTATGGTTTTAATCCACTTACTCCATTAGATTTGTTGCCTCTTCCTACTAATGAGCTTACTAGTTTTGATGGTAAAAAGAAAGCTGAATTGGTGAAGCAAATGCATTAAAGGGCCAAGCAACAAATGGAGAAGATTAATGAGAATAGAGCAACCAAAGTAAACAAAGGAAGGAAAAAGATGATGTTCCAGCCTGGTGATCTGGTATGGGTTCATTTGCGAAAAGAAAGGTTTCCTACACAAAGGAAATCAAAATTGCAACTGAGAAGTGATGGACCATTTGAAGTACTCGAAAGGATTAATGATAATGCCTACAAGATTAATCTACCAGGTGAGTATGGTGTAAGTGTAACTTTTAATGTTTCTGATCTTACTCCTTACTATGCAGATGATGAAGATTTGAGGACGAATTCTTTTGAAGAGGGAGAGGATGATGAGGATCTGATTGCTAGCATACAACACCAAGGACCTGTTATTCGATCAATGGCAAGAAAACTTCAAGGATTAGTTTCCAAACATCTATATGTTCTCAATACAATTGGAATGTTAAGACTTGAAGAAAATAAGAGCAAAGAAGTTGTTTGGTTGCACGTGTCCAAATTGCAATCTACCCAAGAGGCCAATTGACCCAAAGGAGTTAGAATACATATTGGCATCCATCATTATACCTTTGGGAGCTAAATACATACCATTCACGTACCATTGGATGCCCATATATTAAGAGTGGCTGAAACTCACATTGGGAGTCAAAGATGCCTTTTAAAAGCTAGTGGGAGACAAGCTATATGGCTGCCCATGCCTTTTAAAAGCTAGTGGGAGACAAGCTATATGTTTGCCCAATTTGTTTTATGTAACCACATCATTATATTTGTATTTTTCCATCATTTCACTTGTTTTATGCTTTCTTTAAGTCTTTAAAAATAGATGTAATGGCAGACTTTGAACTTAATGAATATTCTGAGTTTTCTCTCCATTTTTGAGAGCTTTGAGAGGTTTTTAGCCTTCTTTTGAGTTCTGGTTAGAACTTGCACAAATTCCTTGCAAAAATAACCAAGTTTGCTAGGTCTTAACTTATATTCAAGGTTTTTCCTTCACAAGTTTGGGTTGGGTCTTGAATCTTTGGTTTCCAGCCATATAGCTTCAGTTTTACATCACAAGTTGGTGTTGGGTTGAAGTTGCTGGTTGGTGTTCTTATGTTTTGGAGACGATCCGTAGCTTGAGCTTCCTTAGGAATTAAATCCCAGCAAGGCAGCCTCACATCAGGGCATATTGCATCCCAATGTCCAAATAGAAGAGTTATGATTGCTGCAGCTGATGGTGATGTTGTGTCTAATTCTGAACCTAGTGATAATGATAATGATGATGTTGGGAACTTTGATTCTCCTATATATGATGATGTTGGTAGTGATGAGCATGTTGATTGTATTTTGTTAGCTGAGCGTGGTGAATTGTTAGTTGCTAGGCGTGCATTGAATATGCAGGTGAAAGAGGAAAGTCTAGTACAGCGTGATAATATTTTTCATACTAGATGCTTAGTGAATAATAAGGTTTGTACACTTATTATTGATAGTGGGAGTTGTACTAATGCTGCAAGTACTACTATGGTTGAAAAATTGGGGTTAGAATGTATGAAGCATCCCGATCCTTATAAGTTGCAGTGGTTTAATGATAGTGGTGAGGTGAAAGTAACTAAGCGAGTGAGGGTACCATTTTCAATAGGCTGGTACAAAGATGAAGTTGATTGTGATGTAGTTCCTATGCAAGCTGGACATATGTTGTTGGGCAGACCGTGGCAATATGATCGGAGAGTGCAACATGATGGGTTTTCTAGTAGGTACACATTTACCTATGAAGTAAAACAGGTCACTCTTGTTCCATTATCACCCCTAGAAGTGTATGAAGATCAAAGAAAGATGATTGAGACAGAGAGGCATGTTGGGGCTACCAATTCAAAAATTAAAGGGAGTTTGAGAGAACATGATAAGGTGAGTGAGAGTGAAAAGCAAATGGGAAAATGATGCGGGCCCTTAGCAACGATGGCAGCAAACCCAACGTATAATGGAACAACTCACTATGATTGAAGGATTTAGTTGGTAAGAAGAAGGAAAATGCCACAACTCTCATTGATAAGTAAACCTAATTCTTGATGCAAAGAAAGAATTAAAGAATCCACTCTAATCTCTCTCACACGAAAATTCACAAGAAGAACTTGTAGAAGAATTTGAAAATTTTTAATAATAATGGTCTCCCCCAATTCGGCCTAATAGTGCCCTTAAATAAGGGTTACAAAATTCCTAATTGCATATGGAAAATTAAGACTAAAACATTCTAGAAGGATCCTAGGCTTGTATGGGAAAACACTTCCAAAAACCCAACAAGAATAGGATTTGACAAAGTCAAAACAACTTAACTAATTAAAATAAAAGGATGGGGACCAAAAAATAACAAAAATATCCCCTCTAACTAACTATGAAGATTCGGCCAAGGGGGTGCAACAAACTCCCTTGGAATTCGGCCAACTTGCATCCATGAATGTGCATGCATGCTTTGACTCTTCCTTGGTAGTTTCGGTCTAGGCTTAAAAATAGCCTTCAAAGGCTCCTTCTTGGCTTCCATTGCATGCTTTTAGAACCATGATATATTTAGGCCTTCCTTGCAGCTCCATCTCCATCTTCTTGAATGATAATTCTTGAAGCTCTTTGGAAATCTCTTCTTGAATATGCAAAGCCATGCTAGCTTGATATCTCTTTGCCTTGCTCCTAGTGATTGGTCCACTTGCTAACTTCAAGGGGTCCTTTCTTGCATCATTCTCCCCCTCTTCAAAAAGATTTGTCCTCAAATCTGCATCATCAAAAGGAGAAAGATCACTTACATTGAAAGTAGCACTAACATTATACGTACCTGGTAAGTCGATCTTGTAGGCCTTGTCATTAATCTTCTCCAGCACTTGGAATGGGCCATCTACTCTAGCTTGCAACTTGTTCTTCCTTTGGTTAGGAAACCTCTCTTTTCGAAAATGCACCCAAACCCAATCTCCTACTTGAAACTTCATCTCACGTCTCCCTCTATTTGTAGAATCAGCATATCTCTTGTTCCTTTTCTCAATATTCGCCCTTGCTTTCTCATGCATCTCTTTCACCAATTTAGCTTTCTTCTCACCATCTAAACTAACAATCTCATGAGAAGGTAAAGAAACAAGATCCAAAACTGTTAGTGGGTTAAAACAATAAACAAGCTCAAAAGTTGAATATCCTGTAGAAGAATGAATAGCATGATTATAAGCAAACTCAATAAATGGCAAACAATCTTCCCAAGAACTCAAATTCTTACCCACTAAAGCTTTCAACATGGTACCTAAAGTTCTGTTTACTACTTCTGTTTGTCCATCCGTTTGAGGATGACAAGTGGTGGAAAATAACAACTTGGTACCTAACTTTCCCCAAAGCACACGCCAAAAGTGAGACAAAAACTTGGTGTCTCTATCAGAAACTATGGATTTTGGTATCCCATGAATTCGAACCACCTCCCTAAAGAAGAGTTCGGCCACTAAACTAGCGTCATCACTTTTATGACATGGGATAAAGTGTGCCATCTTATTAAACCTATAAACAACCACAAATATGTTATCTCTCCCCCTCTTAGTCCTTGGTAATCCTAAAACAAAGTCCATACTAATGTCCATCCAAGGAGAACTAGGAACGGGTAATGGCATATACAAACCATGAGGCATAGACTTAGACTTAGCTTGCCTACAAGCCAAACAAGCCTTACATATCCGAATTACATCTCTTTTCATATTCGGCCAATAAAAGTGTTCATTCAGCATGTCTAAAGTCTTATCAACTCCAAAATGCCCTATTAAACCCCCATAATGTGATTCTAATACTAGCAAATCTCTCATAGAACATCTAGGCATGCATAATTTCGAACCCTTAAACAAAAACCCATCATGTCTATAGAAAGAATTAAAAGCACCATGCTCACAAGCATCATAAACATTGCCGAAATCAGAATCACCAACATATAAGTCCTTTATACATTCAAATCCAAGCAATTTAGTACTCAAAACATTAAGTAAAGTGTACCTCCTTGAAAGCATATAGCTCCTTGTCATAATTTGAATAATTCAGCTTTGCTCCATTAAGCTTTTCACTAAAGTATGCAATGGGCTTCTTCTCTTGCATCAAAACAGCTCCAATACCTACACCAGAAGCATCACATTCAATTTCAAAAGTAGAATCAAAGTTAGGTAAAGCTAAAACGGGTGTAGTAGAAAGCTTCTCTTTCAAAGCATCAAATGCTTCTTGTTGCTCCTTGCCCCAAACGAATCCCACTTCTTTCTTGATTATGCTAGTCAAGGGGGCTGCCAATGTAGAGAAATTAGGGACAAATCTCCTATAGAAGCTTGCCAATCCGTGAAAACTCCTCACTTCTGTCACACTTGAAGGATTCAGCCACTCTTGGATAGCTTTCACCTTCTCTTGATCAACTTCAATTCCCTGCATACTTAAAACAAAAACAAGAAAAAAAAACCCTATCTAGACAAAAAGAACACTTCTTAAGCTTAGCATAAAGGTTTTGATCCCTAAGGATTTCAAGCACTTTCCTAACATGTTCAACATGTTCTTCCTCAGTTTTACTATAAATCATAATATCATCAAAGTAAACTACCACAAACTTACCTAAATAAGCTCTCAAAACATGGTTCATTAATCTCATGAAAGTACTAGGTGCATTAAATAAACCAAAAGGAATAACTAACCATTCATACAAACCATATTTCATTTTGAAGGCAGTCTTCCATTCATCTCCAGGCTTCATGCGAATTTGATGATAACCACTCATAAGATCAATCTTTGTGAAATATTTCGCCCCATGCAATTCGTCCAACATGTCATCAAGTCTAGGAATGGGATGTCTATACTTCATAGTAATCTTGTTCACAGCCCTACAATCAACACACATCCTCCAAGAACCATCTTTCTTGGGTACTAATAAGACTGGAACGGCACAAGGACTAAGGCTCTCGCGAACCAAGCCTTTCTCCAAAAGCTCTTCAACTTGTCTTTGCATCTCTTTTGTCTCCATAGGATTGCTCCTATATGCTGGCCGGTTTGGAATTGTAGAACCGGGTATGAAATCAATTTGATGTTCAATCCCTCTTAATGGTGGCAAACCACTAAGAAGGTCTTCAGGAAACACATCCTTAAAATCCTACAACAAAGACACAAAACTAGAAGGTAAAGAATCAAGAGATTCTTCACTGTCAGCAACTAATGATTCTTTATACATAATAATGAGTACAGGCTGCCCTACATCTATCTCTCTTGCTCTTGCATAAAATGTATGTTTTGCTTTTTCTCCTTGCTTATTTTCTATCACCAATGGGCCATTTATTTGTTTGCTTACTTTCTTTTAACTCTTGGCCTCTTTTCCCTTTCTGCACTCACTCACTTTATTATTTTCTCTTTCCCTACCCTTAGAATTACCCTTGGGTGTTGAAGAAACATCATTGGACGAATTTGAACCCCCTTGGTTCATGTTGGCCGAAACTTCCTTCTCCCTCTCTAGCATCCTCTTTTGATCTTCATACACCTCTTGAGGTGATAATGGTGCTAGAACAACCTTCTTTCCTTCATAAGTAAAGGTATACTTATTAGAAAGCCATCATGTTGTGCCCTTCTATCATGCTGCCATGGTCTTCCTAATAGCAAATGTCCAGCTTGCATTGGCATTACATCACACAAAACCTCATCTTTATACCACCCAATGGAGAATGGTACCTTGACTTGCTTCAACACTTTTACTTCCCCAGCGTCATTGAACCATTGCAACTTGTAAGGATTGGGATGTTTAAAACAAGCTAACCCCAATTTATCCACCATTGTGGTACTAGCAGCATTGGTACAACTTCCACCATCAATGATAAGTGTACAAACCTTACCATTCACCAAACACCTATAGTGGAAAAGATTCTCCCTTTGATCAAAGCCTTCTTCCTTGACTTGAATATTCAAGGCTCTTCTAGTAACAAGCATCTCTCCATATTCAGCATTCAAGACTTGATTCTCCCAAGCCTCTTCATCATATTCGGCCCTATCACCACATTTGGCCTCCTCTTCTTCTTCATGTTCAGATTCTGATTCAATTTCCCCTTCATGGGTAGCAATCATCACCCTCTTATTTGGACATTGAGAAGCAATGTGTCCACTTCCCAAACACTTGTAGCATTTAATTTCCCTACTTGGAGTAGGTCTAGAAGGTGTTTCCTTGGCTGTTTTTGCATCCCCATCATTCGACTTCTTGAAATTAGGATTGTAGGAAGAATTCTTTTGGAAAGAACCCTTGTAATCCCCTTTGTAGGAACCTCCACTCGAACTTTAACCCTTGAAGTTTGAAAAAATTTCCACTAGCTTTAGAGTAGCCAGTTTTCAAAATAGCTTTATTCTTCAATCTTCTCTCTATCTTCATGGCCTTTTGAACTAACTTTTCCATTGTGTTGAATTCATACATCTCCAATTCATTGGCTATGTTCAAATTCAATCCCCCAAGAAATCGTGACATCTTCTTGTCTTCACCTTCATCAATATTTGCCCTAGCCATGATCATCTCCATCTCTTTGTGGTACTCTTCCACACTTCTTTCACCTTGAACTAGTCTTGCTAGTTGATTGTACAAATCCCGAATGTAGTGAGATGGTACAAATTGGCTTCTCATTAGTTCTTTCAAGGTTGACCATTCAGGAATAGGCCTCATACCTTTCCCTCTTCTATTACCT
This sequence comes from Garcia nutans, assembly GCA_947685225.1. Lineage (NCBI taxonomy): Eukaryota > Viridiplantae > Streptophyta > Magnoliopsida > Malpighiales > Euphorbiaceae > Garcia > Garcia nutans. The sequence continues at coordinate 40,269,863 of CANTUV010000005.1, forward strand.
TTCAATTGATCCCACCAAAAGGTAGCATACCCTTTGAACTCTACGGCTGCCAAAACTGATTTCTTCTCTTCGGTGTAGTTATGGCATTCGAAAATTTGCTCAACTTTCCTCTCCCATTCTATGAACTCTTCTGCATTGTTCTTCCCATCAAAGGAAGGAATCTTCATCTTGATGGAAGTATGGTCACCATCAGTGGTAGGTTGATTTCCACCTTCATCTTCATCTTCTACCCTTTCGGCTGCTTCTAGGGCTTCAAGATTTCCTTGCCCTTCTCTCCTAAGCACTCTTCTAGCTCGCATTATGGGATTTGGATGTGCGGCTGGCTGCCCTTGTTGCACTTGCTGAATTTGTTGTGCTTGTCGTGCTGCATTCTCTTGCAATCTAGTATCCATCATCTCCATTCGACCAAGCATTGCTGCCAAAGTTTCATTAGGCCTAGCCAAGCTTTCGGCCATAGCTCCTTCTTTGCTAGTCTCTTCTCCTTTTCCAGCCATGTTAACAAATAAACAAACTCAAAGAAACAAGATTAGTAATAATCGAAATTCACTCAAGTGTTTAGAATTACCTCACTTTTCTTGTCTTCCTTGATTGCACTTCAGAACCAATCTCACCAACCAACAATTGTCAAGTCGATAAAGAAACTAGAACCTAAATCCTAGAACTAGATAGAAAACAAGATAAGTATCTGGAGGCAATGCAAGGTAATTTGCACTACACGATATAAAACCAAGTATCGACACAAGCAAATGATACTTAGCAATGTAATGGAATTAAAAGCTAGATAAAGAAATCAGAAACAATGAAGACAATAAAAAAGACAAATTTGGATATAATGAATCAAAAACAACCCACACTTGGCAAGCTGCTTTATGGACCTAATCAATTCTACCCAAAATGCTAGCTTCTAGACTCTAATTCCCACCTATAACACTCAAATAACATGAATATTAAGGTCTGATTTTTGAATTCCAAAAGCCCCTCAAAAGGTGAAATTTTTCGCCCAAAAATTTTATTACTTCTAACCCACCTAGATCTGATCCTTAGCACCCAAATAGCAAGAAGTGTTCTTACTGTCCGTCCAAGCTTCCCTGTTTAATTCTCTCAAAAATCAAAAGTTTTAACCCCCTAAAGAAAAGTCCCCTATGTAATTGTTTAGCCGTGTTATTTATAAGAAAATAAAAACCTAATACTAATTAATTAAGGAAAAAATTTATTTAGGAAATAAAATTTAAAACTGACTAAAATAAGATTTTGGCAAAAATCAGCCAACGCGCTGGCACGAATTGATGCAAGAAAGGATCCCTTGAAGCTAGCAAGTGGACCAATCACTAGGAGCAAGGCAAAGAGATATCAAGCTAGTATGGCTTTGCATATTCAAGAAGAGATTTCCAAAGAGCTTCAAGAATTATCATTCAAGAAGATGGAGATAGAGCTTGAAGAAGGCACACCAAAGCTGATTATGATGCTTAGTATGGAAGCTAAAGGCTAGCTAAAGAAAGGTCCAACGTGCAAGAAAGGTCCATGGGGGTTCATATAAAGCCTTGGGAAGTAATTTAAGGCCCATGGACAGCCCAAATAGTGTGGGGCGTTTCTTATGTTGAAGGGATTAGTTTGGTTGTTTCCATACTTTATATTTTCCTTAGTGGATTAGGATTTTGTTTCCATACTTTATATTTTCCTTATGCAATTAGGAATGTTTTCCTTGTGCAATTAGGAATGTTTCCCTTATACAATTAGGAATTTTTAGTCTTAATTTTCCATATGCAATTAGGAATTTTGTAACCCTTATTTAAGGGCACTATTAGGCCGAATTTCATGGACAACAATTAATAAAAATTTTTGAATTCTTCTACAAGTTCTTCTTGTGAATTTTCGTGTGAGAGAGATTAGAGTGGATTCTTTAATTCTTTCTTTGCATCAAGAATTAGGTTTACTTATCAACAAGAGTTGTGACGTTTTCCTTCTTCTTACCAACTAAATCCTTCAATCATAGTGATTTCGCATCTCTTTATAGGTGTTGGGTTCCTTAGGAGGTGATTATCAAGTTTCAAGGAGTTCTCTACCATTGTTATACGTTGGGTTTGCTGCCATCGTTGCTAAGAATCCGCGTCATTTGGTATCAGAGCCTTGCTACAAGGTAATTTTTATCTACTTTGTCTTTCTTGGGTTTGTTAATTTAGGTCTTTTAAATTTCTGTGTTTTAGGGTTCTTAGAGAGTCTAGTCTTTAATTTTTGAAAAAGTGTCATATATCAATTCTGATCAAGGCCGAATTGAAGGAGGGTATTCTTAGGGTGAAAACGAAACCTAGGAAAGGATTCTTGGAGAATTTCGAAACCAAGAATTAGGGTTCTTGAAAGAAAGCAAAAGCTAGAGTTTGTGTTCAAGTTTGATTTTGATTTGGTCTTGAGTGAATCTGGGCTTGCGAATTAAGTCCAGATTTTGAAAAGTCCTTGGGAGTAAATTAAGTCCCAAATCAAGGGGATAGTGAGAGGAAGCAAAAAAAAAAGAGTATAAAACAACCTCAACAAAAATTGTTTGATATTCTTGCTTTTTGGGTGCTAAGGATCAGATCTAGGTGGGTGAGAAGTAATAAATTTTTGGGAGAAAAATTTCACCTTTTGAGGGGCTTTTGGAATTCGAAAATCAGACCTTAATATTCATGTTATTTGAGTGTTATAGGTGGGAATTAAAGTCTAGAAGCTAGCATTTTGGGTAGAATTGATTAGGTCCATAAAGCAGCTTGCCAAGTGTGGGTTGTTTTTGATTCATTATATCCAAATTTGTCTTGTTTATTGTCTTCATTGTGTCTGATTTCTTTATCTAGCTTTTAATTCCATTACATTGCTAGGTATCATTTTCTTGTGTCGATACTTGGTTTTATATTGTGTAGTGCAAATTACCTTGCATTGCCCCGGATACTTGTCTTGTTTTCTATCTAGTTCTAGGATTTAGGTTCTAGTTTCGTGAACGACTTGACAATTATTGGTTGGTGAGCTTGGTTCTGAAGTGCAATCAAGGAAGACAAGAAAAGTGAGGTAATTCTAAACACTTGAGTGAATTTCGATTATTACTAATCTTGTTTCTTTGAGTTTGTTTGTTTGTTAACATGGTTGGAAAAGGAGAAGAGACTAGCAAAGAAGGAGTTATGGCCGAAAGCTTGGCTAGGCTTAATGAAACTTTGGCAGTAATGCTTGGTCAAATGGAGATGATGGATACTAGATTGCAAGAGAATGCAGCACGACAAGCACAACAAATTCAGCAAGTGCAACAAGGGCAGCCAGCCGCATATCCAAATCCCATAATGCGAGCTAGAAGAGTGCTTAGGAGAGAAGGGAAGTAAATCTTGAAGCCCTAGAAGCAGCCGAAAGGGTAGAAGATGAAGATGAAAGTGGAAATCAACCTACCACTGATGGTGACCTTACTTCCATCAAGATGAAGATTCCTTCCTTTGAAGGGAAGAACAATGCAGAAGAGTTCATAGAATGGGAGAGGAAAGTTGAGCAGATTTTCGAATGCCATAACTACACCAAAGAGAAGAAATCAGTTTTGGCAGCCGTAGAGTTCAAGGGGTATGCTACCTTTTGGTGGGATCAATTGAAAGCTAATAGAAGAGGGAAAGGTATGAGGCCTATTCCAGAATGGTCAACCTTGAAAGAACTAATGAGAAGCCGATTTGTACCATCGCACTACATTCGGGATTTGTACAATCGACTAGCAAGACTAGTTCAAGGTGGAAGAAGTGTGGAAGAGTACTACAAAGAGATGGAGATGATCATGGCTAGGGCAAATATTGATGAAGATGAAGACAATAAGATGTCAAGATTTCTTGGGGATTGAATTTGAACATAGCCAATGAATTGGAGATGTATGAATTCAACACAATGGAAGAGTTAGTTCAAAAGGCCATGAAGATAGAGAGAAGATTGAAGAATAAAGCTATTTCGAAAACTAGCTACTCTAAAGCTAGTGGAAATTTTTCAAACTTCAAGGGTTCAAGTTCGAGTGGAGGTTCCTACAAAGGGGATTACAAGGGTTCTTTCCAAAAGAATTCTTCCAACAATCCTAATTTCAAGAAGCCGAATGATGGGGATGCAAAAATAGCCAAGGAAACACCTTCTAGACCTACTCCAAGTAGGGAAATTAAATGCTACAAGTGTTTGGGAAGTGGACACATTGCTTCTCAATGTCCAAATAAAAGGGTGATGATTGCTACCCATGAAGGGGAAATTGAATCAGAATCTGAACATGAAGAAGAAGAGGAGGCCGAATGTGGTGATAGGGCTTGGGAGAATCAAGTCTTGAATGCTGAACATGGAGAGATGCTTGTTACTAGAAGATCCTTGAATATTCAAGTCAAGGAAGAAGGCTTGGATCAAAGGGAGAATCTTTTCCACTCTAGGTGTTTGGTGAATGATAAGGTTTGTACACTTATCATTGATGGTGGAAGTTGTACCAATGCTGCAAGTACTACAATGGTGGATAAATTAGGGTTAACTTGTTTTAAACATCCCAATCCTTACAAGTTGCAATGGTTCAATGACACTGGGGAAGTAAAAGTGTTGAAGCAAGTCAAGGTACCATTCTCCATTGGGTGGTATAAAGATGAGGTTTTGTGTAATGTAGTGCCAATGCAAGCTGGACATTTGCTATTAGGAAGACCATGGCAGCATGATAGAAGGGCACAACATGATGGCTTTCTAATAAGTATACCTTTACTTATGAAGGAAAGAAGGTTGTTCTAGCACCATTATCACCTCAAGAGGTGAATGAAGATCAAAAGAGGATGCTAGAGAGGGAGAAAGAAGTTTCGACCAGCAAGAAGCAAGGGGGTTCAAATTCGGCCAATGATGTTTCTTCAACACCCATGGGTAATTCTAAGGGTAGGGAAAGAGGAAATAATAAAGTGAGTGAGTGTAGAAAGGAAAAAGAGGCCGAGAGTCAAATGAAAGTAAGCAAACAAATAAATGACCCATTGGTGAGAGAAAATAAGCATGGAGAAAAAGCAAAACATACTTTTTATGCAAGAGCAAGAGAGATAGATGTAGGGCAGCCTGTACTCATTATTATGTATAAAGAATTGTTACTTGCTGACAGTGAAGAATCTCTTGATTCTTTACCTTCTAGTTTTGTGTCTTTGTTGCAGGATTTTAAGGATGTATTTCCTGAAGACCTTCCTAGTGGTTTGCCACCATTAAGAGGGATTGAACATCAAATTGATTTCATACCCGGTTCTATAATTCCAAACCGGCCAGCATATAGGAGCAATCCTATTGAGACAAAAGAGATGCAAAGACAAGTTGAAGAGCTTTTGGAGAAAGGCTTAGTTCGCGAGAGCCTTAATCCTTGTGCCATTCCAGTCTTATTAGTACCCAAGAAAGATGGTTCTTGGAGGATGTGTGTTGATTGTAGGGCTGTGAACAAGATTACTGTGAATTATAGACATCCCATTCCTAGACTTGATGACATGTTGGACGAATTGCATGGGGCGAAATATTTCACAAAGGTTGATCTTATGAGTGGTTATCATCAAATTCGCATGAAGCCTGGAGATGAATGGAAGACTGCCTTCAAAACGAAATATGGTTTATATGAATGGTTAGTTATGCCTTTTGGTTTATCTAATGCACCTAGTACTTTCATGAGATTAATGAACCATGTTTTGAGAGCTTATTTAGATAAGTTTGTGGTAGTTTACTTTGATGATATTCTGATTTATAGCAAAACTGAGGAAGAACATGTTGAACATGTTAGGAAAGTGCTTGAAATCCTTAGGGAGCAAAACCTTTATGCTAAGCTTAAGAAGTGTTCTTTTTGTCTAGATAGGGTTGTTTTTCTTGGTTTTGTTGTAAGTATGCAGGGAATTGAAGTTGATCAAGAGAAGGTGAAAGCTATCCAAGAGTGGCCGAATCCTTCAAGTGTGACAGAAGTGAGGAGTTTTCACGGATTGGCAAGCTTCTATAGGAGATTTGTCCCTAATTTCTCTACATTGGCAGCCCCCTTGACTAGCATAATCAAGAAAGAAGTGGGATTCGTTTGGGGCAAGGAGCAACAAGAAGCATTTGATGCTTTGAAAGAGAAGCCTTATACTACACCCGTTTTAGCTTTACCTAACTTTGATTCTACTTTTGAAATTGAATGTGATGCTTCTGGTGTAGGTATTGGAGCTGTTTTGATGCAAGAGAAGAAGCCCATTGCATACTTTAGTGAAAAGCTTAATGGAGCAAAGCTGAATTATTCAACTTATCACAAGGAGCTATATGCTTTGGTGAGAGCATTGGAAGTATGGGAGCATTATTTGCTGCCCAAGGAATTCGTGATCCATTCAGACCATGAATCATTGAAGCATTTGAGAGGGCAAGGCAAGTTGAATAAAAGACATGCAAAATGGGTTGTGAAGATTGAGAAGTTTCCTTATGTGATCAAATACAAGCAAGGTAAAGACAATGTAGTGGCAGATGCACTTTCAAGGAGGTACGCTCTACTTAATGTTTTGAGTACTAAATTGCTTGGATTTGAATGTATAAAGGACTTATATGTTGTTGATTCTGATTTTGGCAATGTTTATGATGCTTGTGAGCATGGTGCTTTTAATTCTTTCTATAGACATGATGGGTTTTTGTTTAAGGGTTCAAAATTATGCATGCCTAGATGTTCTATGAGAGATTTGCTAGTATTAGAATCACATTGTGGGGGTTTGATGGGGCATTTTGGAGTTGATAAGACTTTAGACATGCTGAATGAACACTTTTATTGGCTGAATATGAAAAGGGATGTAATTCGAATTTGTAAGGCTTGTTTGGCTTGTAGGCAAGCTAAGTCTAAGTCTATGCCTCATGGTTTGTATATGCCATTACCCGTTCCTAGTTCTCCTTGGATGGACATTAGTATGGACTTTGTTTTAGGATTACCAAGGACTAAGAGGGGGAGAGATAGCATATTTGTGGTTGTTGATAGGTTTAGTAAGATGGCACACTTTATCCCATGTCATAAAAGTGATGATGCTAGTTTAGTGGCCGAACTCTTCTTTAGGGAGGTGGTTCGAATTCATGGGATACCAAAATCCATAGTTTCTGATAGAGACACCAAGTTTTAGTCTCACTTTTGGCGTGTGCTTTGGGGAAAGTTAGGTACCAAGTTGTTATTTTCCACCACTTGTCATCCTCAAACGGATGGACAAACAGAAGTAGTAAACAGAACTTTAGGTACCATATTGAGAGCTTTAGTGGGTAAGAATTTGAGTTCTTTGGAAGATTGTTTGCCATTTATTGAGTTTGCTTATAATCGTGTTATTCATTCTTCTACAGGATATTCACCTTTTGAGCTTATTTATGGTTTTAACCCACTAATAGTTTTGGATCTTGTTTCTTTACCTTCTCATGAGCTTGTTAGTTTAGATGGTGAGAAGAAAGCTAAATTGGTGAAAGAGATGCATGAGAAAGCAAGGGCGAATATTGAGAAAAGGAACAAGAGATATGCTTATTCTGCAAATAGAGGGAGACGTGAGATTAAGTTTCAAGTAGGAGATTGGGTTTGGGTGCATTTTCGAAAAGAGAGGTTTCCTAACCAAAGGAAGAACAAGTTGCAAGCAAGGGGAGATGGCCCATTCCAAGTGCTGAAGAAGATTAATGACAATGCCTACAAGATCGACTTACCAGGTACGTATAATGTTAGTGCTACTTTCAATGTAGGTGATCTTTCTCCTTTTGATGATGCAGATTTGAGGACAAATCTTTTTGAAGAGGGGGAGAATGATGCAAGAAAGGATCCCTTGAAGCTAGCAAGTGGACCAATCACTAGGAGCAAGGCAAAGAGATATCAAGCTAGTATGGCTTTACATATTCAAGAAGAGATTTCCAAAGAGCTTCAAGAATTATCATTCAAGAAGATGGAGATAGAGCTTGAATAAGGCACACCAAAGCTGATTATGATGCTTAGTGTGGAAGCTAAAGGCTAGCTAAAGAAAGGTCCAACATGCAAGAAAGGTCCATGGGGGTTCATATAAAGCCTTGGGAAGTAACTTAAGGCCCATGGACAGCCCAAATAGTGTGGGGCATTTCTTATGTTGAAGGGATTAGTTTGGTTGTTTCCATACTTTATATTTTCCTTAGTGGATTAGGATTTTGTTTCCATACTTTATATTTTCCTTATGCAATTAGGAATGTTTTCCTTATGCAATTAGGAATTTTGTAACCCTTATTTAAGGGCACTATTAGGCCGAATTTCATGGACAACAATTAATAAAATTTTTGAATTCTTCTACAAGTTCTTCTTGTGAATTTTCGTGTGAGAGAGATTAGAGTGGATTCTTTAATTCTTTCTTTGCATCAAGAATTAGGTTTACTTATCAACAAGAGTTGTGGCATTTTTCTTCTTCTTACCAACTAAATCCTTCAATCATAGTGAGTTCGCGTCTCTTTATAGGCTTTGGGTTCCTTAGGAGGTGATTATCAAGTTTCAAGGAGTTCTCTACCATTGTTATACGTTGGGTTTGCTGCCATCGTTGCTAAGGGTCCGCGTCAACAAGTTAGTGTTGTCTTGTTGATTGTTCTGCCAGAATTTTATTCCATAAATTATGGAGGAACCGACAATGAAGGTGCATTTTGAATTAAATAAATATAACATGCTTTGATTATTTCAAGTATTGAATATGCTCTTTCTCTACTTAAATAAATTTATAATAGATTATGTATTTGAATTTTAATCCACCCAGTAACATGTTAGTTTAAGCTCTTTCAAGTGCATGATTATTTAATCAATATACCACAATAGCATTCAGTTAAGTTTTTTTTTTCTAAAATATCATCATAGTAGCTTCTAAACTCCAACATTATTTTTATAAAAATCTCAAAACCCTAATTCCATTCAAGAAACCCTAGTTTAAGATGTGAACCCTAAACCTACACTTTTATTGCTTTATTTACTTTTAGATTTAATTATGTAGTTTATTATATGTTTTGATGATTGATTTATTTAATTTCTATGTTTGATTTGTTTAATTTATCATGGATGAATATTTTCTTGATTATTATTTGTTTATTAAAATTGTAAGAGGTATGTTTCCATGATTGGGTACCTCATTAATTACACTTTATATAATTTAAATTATTTTCATATTTTGTGATTAATATAAAGGACATGTTTCCACCTTTTGGTGGGTGTCCTATTTAGTTTTAGATATTGGATGATGTAAGGATATGTTTCCATCATCGGATGGGTGTCCATTTATTTATTTTATTTGAACATTATTGTGATTATAATAAAGTAATTATTTATTCTTATGATCTTATGTAGTATGGATAATATTGTATTAATTAAGAATTTTATAATATTAAGACCTGAAAAGGAGGCCGGTTCTAATAAACCGGGTGTTGTGGGGGTGCAAGGTCATTCTCACCTTTTCCACACGTACCCAACTTTTTGAACCTATTAGGGCGTTGGGGATTCTTTAAAAATTGAGTCATCCACCTATTTCTTTTTCCTAGCCCATCCAGGTGGTGACTCCATTTTCTCCAGGTTTAGGCCCGTGCTCTCTAAGGTCCTGAGCCTAACAGTGCCGAAGTCCTAAGAACCATTCCACGTGGGAGTGGGGGCAAAAATCCTCGCTCACATGTCCATCTAAAATGTTTGTGCAAACCCACCTTAATGGGATAAGGGTAGGCCTATTATTGGTTTTGATCCAAATTGTTTATATAAGCCTACCCTAATGGGAGAAGGGCAGGCCCATTCTAGGTTTTGACCTAAAATATCTATGTAAGCTTATCCTAAGATGCTTAATCTGCCAATTGGTTTTTTGTCTTATGTTATATGTTCTGTAATGATGTCATCATATTGGTAAGGTTTGAGTTCTAGGGCCTTTACCTTGAATGTATCTTAAAGCTGGTGACGCGGACCTTAGCAACGATGGCAGCAAACCCACCGTATAACAATGGTAGAGAACTCCTTGAAACTTGATAATCACCTCCTAAGGAACCCAACGCCTATAAAGAGACGCGAACTCACTATGATTGAAGGATTTAGTTGGTAAGAAGAAGGAAAACACCACAACTCTTGTTGATAAGTAAACCTAATTCTTGATGCAAAGAAAGAATTAAAGAATCCACTCTAATCTCTCTCACACAAAAATTCACAAGAAGAACTTGTAGAAGAATTCGAAAAATTTTTATTAATTGTTGTATGTCAAATTTGGCCTAATAGTGCCCTTAAATAAGGGTTACAAAATTCCTAATTGCATATGGAAAATTAAGACTAAAACATTCCTAATTGCATAAGGAAAACATTCCTAATTGCATAAGGAAAAACATTCCTAATTGCATAAGGAAAAACATTCCTAATTGCATAAGGAAAACATAAAGTAATCCTAATCCAATAAGGAAAATATAAAGTAATCCTAATCTAATAAGGAAAATATAAAGTAATCCTAATCCATTAAGGAAAATATAAAGTATGGAAACAACCAAACTAATCCCTTCAATATAAGAAACGCCCCACACTATTTGGGCTGTCCATGGGCCTTAAATTACTTCCCAAGGCTTTATATGAACCCCCATGGACCTTTCTTACACGTTGGACCTTTCTTTAGCTAGCCTTTAGCTTCCACACTAAGCATCATAATCAGCTTTGGTGTGCCTTCTTCAAGCTCTATCTCCATCTTCTTGAATGATAATTCTTGAAGCTCTTTGGAAATCTCTTCTTGAATATGCAAAGCCATACTAGCTTGATATCTCTTTGCCTTGCTCCTAGTGATTGGTCCACTTGCTAGCTTCAAGGGATCCTTTCTTGCATCATTCTCCCCCTCTTCAAAAAGATTTGTCCTCAAATCTGCATCATCAAAAGGAGAAAGATCACTTACATTGAAAGTAACACTAACATTATATGTACCTGGTAAGTCGATCTTGTAGGCATTGTCATTAATCTTCTCCAGCACTTGGAATGGGCCATCTCCTCTAGCTTGCAACTTGTTCTTCCTTTGGTTAGGAAACCTCTCTTTTCAAAAATGCACCCAAACCCAATCTCCTACTTGAAACTTCATCTCACGTCTCCCTCTATTTACAGAATCAGCATATCTCTTGTTCCTTTTCTCAATATTTGCCCTTGCTTTCTCATGCATCTCTTTCACCAATTTAGCTTTCTTCTCACCATCTAAACTAACAAGCTCATGAGAAGGTAAAGAAACAAGATCCAAAACTGTTAGTGGGTTAAAACCATAAACAAGCTCAAAAGGTGAATATCCTGTAGAAGAATGAATAGCACGATTATAAGCAAACTCAATAAATGGCAAACAATCTTCCCAAGAACTCAAATTTTTACCCACTAAAGCTCTCAACATGGTACCTAAAGTTCTGTTTACTACTTCTGTTTGTCCATCCGTTTGAGGATGACAAGTGGTGGAAAATAACAACTTGGTACCTAACTTTCCCCAAAGCACACGCCAAAAGTGAGATAAAAACTTGGTGTCTCTATCAAAAACTATGGATTTTGGTATCCCATGAATTCGAACCACCTCCCTAAAGAAGAGTTCGGCCACTAAACTAGCATCATCACTCTTATGACATGGGATAAAGTGTGCCATCTTACTAAACCTATCAACAACCACAAATATGCTATCTCTCCCCCTCTTAGTCCTTGGTAATCCTAAAACAAAGTCCATACTAATGTCCATCCAAGGAGAACTAGGAACTGGTAATGGCATATACAAACCATGAGGCATAGACTTAGACTTAGCCTGCTTACAAGCCAAACAAGCCTTACAAATCCGAATTACATCCCTTTTCATATTCGGCCAATAAAAGTGTTCATTTAGCATGTCTAAAGTCTTATCAACTCCAAATGCCCCATCAAACCCCCACAATGTGATTCTAATACTGGCAAATATCTCATAGAACATCTAGGCATGCATAATTTCGAACCCTTAAACAAAAACCCATCATGTCTATAGAAAGAATTAAAAGCACCATGCTCACAAGCATCATAAACATTGCCAAAATCAGAATCACCAACATATAAGTCCTTTATACATTCAAATCCAAGCAATTTAGTACTCAAAACATTAAGTAAAGCGTACCTCCTTGAAAGTGCATCTGCCAGTACATTGTCTTTACCTTGCTTGTATTTGATCACATAAGGAAACTTCTCAATCTTCATAACCCATTTTGCATGTCTTTTATTCAACTTGCCTTGCCCTCTCAAATGCTTTAACGATTCATGGTCTGAATGGATCACGAATTCCTTGGGCAGCAAATAATGCTCCCATACTTCCAATGCTCTCACCAAAGCATATAGCTCCTTATCATAAGTTGAATAATTCAGCTTTGCTCCATTAAGCTTTTCACTAAAGTATGCAATGGGCTTCTTCTCTTGCATCAAAACAGCTCCAATACCTACACCAGAAGCATCACATTCAATTTCAAAAGTAGAATCAAAGTTAGGTAAAGCTAAAACGGGTGTAGTAGAAAGCTTCTCTTTTAAAGCATCAAATGCTTCTTGTTGCTCCTTGCCCCAAACGAATCCCACTTCTTTCTTGATTATGCTAGTCAAGGGAGCTGCCAATGTAGAGAAATTAGGGACAAATCTCCTATAGAAGCTTGCCAATCCGTGAAAACTCCTCACTTCTGTCACACTTGAAGGATTCGGCCACTCTTGAATAGCTTTCACCTTCTCTTGATCAACTTCAATTCCCTGCATACTTACAACAAAACCAAGAAAAACAACCCTATCTAGACAAAAAGAACACTTCTTAAGCTTAGCATAAAGGTTTTGCTCCCTAAGGATTTCAAGCATTTTCCTAACATGTTCAACATGTTCTTCCTCAGTTTTGCTATAAATCAGAATATCATCAAAGTAAACTACCACAAACTTACCTAAATAAGCTCTCAAAACATGGTTCATTAATCTCATGAAAGTACTAGGTGCATTAGATAAACCAAAAGGCATAACTAACCATTCATACAAACCATATTTCGTTTTGAAGGCAGTCTTCCATTCATCTCCAGGCTTCATACGAATTTGATGATAACCACTCATAAGATCAATCTTTGTGAAATATTTTGCCACATGCAATTCGTCCAACATGTCATGAAGTCTAGGAATGGGATGTCTATACTTCACAGTAATCTTGTTCACAGCCCTACAATCAACACACATCCTCCAAGAACCATCTTTCTTGGGTACTAATAAGACTGGAACGGCACAAGGACTAAGGCTTTCGCGAACCAAGCCTTTCTCCAAAAGCTCTTCAACTTGTCTTTGCATCTCTTTTGTCTCCATAGGATTGCTCCTATATGCTGGCCGGTTTGGAATTGTAGAACCGGGTATGAAGTCAATTTGATGTTCAATCCCTCTTAATGGTGGCAAACCACTAGGAAGGTCTTCAGGAAACACATCCTCAAAATCCTGCAACAAAGACATAAAACTAGAAGGTAAAGAATCAAGAGATTCTTTACTGTCAGCAAGTAACGATTCTTTATACATAATAATGAGTACAGGCTGCCCTATATCTATCTCTCTTGCTCTTGCATAAAAAGTATGTTTTGCTTTTTCTCCTTGCTTATTTTCTCTCACCAATGGGCCATTTATTTGTTTGCTTACTTTCTTTTGACTCTCGGCCTCTTTTCCTTTTCTGCACTCATTCACTTTATTATTTTCTCTTTCCCTACCCTTAGAATTACCCTTGGGTGTTGAAGAAACATCATTGGCCGAATTTGAACCCCCTTGGTTCATGTTGGCCGAAACTTCTTTCTCCCTCTCTAGCATCCTCTTCTGATCTTCATACACCTCTTGAGGTGATAATGGTGCTAGAACAACCTTCTTTCCCTCATAAGTAAAGGTATACTTATTAGAAAAGCCATCATGTTGTGCCCTTCTATCATGCTGCCATGGTCTTCCTAATAGCAAATGTCCAGCTTGCATTGGCACTACATCACACAAAACCTCATCTTTATACCACCCAATGGAGAATGGTACCTTGACTTGCTTCAACACTTTTACTTCCCCAGCGTCATTGAACCATTGCAACTTGTAAGGATTGGGATGTTTAAAACAAGTTAACCCCAATTTATCCACCATTGTAGTACTAGCAGCATTGGTACAACTCCCACCATCAATGATAAGTGTACAAACCTTACCATTCACCAAACACCTAGAGTGGAAAAGATTCTCCCTTTGATCCAAGCCTTCTTCCTTGACTTGAATATTCAAGGCTCTTCTAGTAACAAGCATCTCTCCATGTTCAGCATTTAAGACTTGATTCTCCCAAGCCTCTTCATCATATTCGGCCCTATCACCACATTCGGCCTCCTCTTCTTCTTCATGTTCAGTTTCTGATTCAATTTCCCCTTCATGGGTTGCAATCATCACCCTCTTATTCGGACATTGAGAAGCAATGTGTCCACTTCCCAAACACTTGTAGCATTTAATTTCCCTACTTGGAGTAGGTCTAGAAGGTGTTTCCTTTGCTGTTTTTGCATCCCCATTATTTGACTTCTTGAAATTGGGATTGTAGGAAGAATTCTTTTGGAAAGAACCCTTGTAATCCCCTTTGTAGGAACCTCCACTCAAACTTGAACCCTTGAAGTTTGAAAAATTTCCACTAGCTTTAGAGTAGCTAGTTTTCGAAATAGCTTTATTCTTCAATCTTCTCTCTATCTTCATGGCCTTTTGAACTAACTCTTCCATTGTGTTGAATTCATACATCTCCAATTCATTGGCTATGTTCAAATTCAATCCCCCAAGAAATCGTGACATCTTCTTGTCTTCATCTTCATCAATATTTGCCCTAGCCATGATCATCTCCATCTCTTTGTGGTACTCTTCCACACTTCTTCCACCTTGAACTAGTCTTGCTAGTCGATTGTACAAATCTCGAATGTAGTGAGATGGTACAAATCGGCTCCTCATTAGTTCTTTCAAGGTTGACCATTCAGGAATAGGCCTCATATCTTTCCCTCTTCTATTAGCTTTCATTTGATCCCACCAAAAGGTAGCATACCCTTTGAACTCTACGGCTGCCAAAACTGATTTCTTCTCTTCGGTGTAGTTATGGCATTCAAAAATCTGCTCAACTTTCCTCTCCCATTCTATGAACTCTTCTACATTGTTCTTCCCTTCAAAGGAAGGAATCTTCATCTTGATGGAAGTAAGGTAACCATCAGTGGTAGGTTGATTTCCACCTTCATCTTCATCTTCTACCCTTTCGGCTGCTTCTAGGGCTTCAAGATTTCCTTGCCCTTCTCTCCTAAGCACTCTTCTAGCTCGCATTATGGGATTTGGATGTGCGGCTGGCTGCCCTTGTTGCATTTGTTGTACTTGCCGTACTGCATTCTCTTGCAATCTAGTATCCATCATCTCCATTCGACCAAGCATTGCTGCCAAAGTCTCATTAAGCCTAGCCAAGCTTTCGGCCATAGCTCCTTCTTTGCTAGTCTCTTCTCCTTTTCCAGCCATGTTAACAAACAAACAAACTCAAAGAAACAAGATTAGTAATAATCGAAATTCACTCAAGTGTTTAGAATTACTTCGCTTTTCTTGTCTTCCTTGATTGCACTTCAGAACCAAGCTCACCAACCAACAATTGTCAAGTCGTTCAAGAAACTAGAACCTAAATCCTAGAACTAGATAGAAAACAAGACAAGTATCCGGAGGCAATGCAAGGTAATTTGCACTACACGATATAAAACCAAGTATCGACACAAGCAAATGATACTTAGCAATGTAATGGAATTAAAAGCTAGATAAAGAAATCAGAAACAATGAAGACAATAAACAAGACAAATTTGGATATAATGAATCAAAAACAACCCACACTTGGCAAGTTGCTTTATGGACCTAATCAATTATACCCAAAACGCTAGCTTCTAGACTCTAATTCCCACCTATAACACTCAAATAACATGAATATTAAGGTCTGATTTTCGAATTCCAAAAGCCCCTCAAAAAGGTGGAATTTTTCGCCCAAAAATTTTATTACTTCTCACCTACTTAGATCTGATCCTCAGCACCCAAATAGCAAGAATATCAAACAATTTTTGTTGAGGTGGTTTTGTACTCTTTTTTTTTTTTTTGCTTCCTCTCACTATCCCCTTGATTCGGGACTTAATTTACTCCCAAGAGCTTTTCAAAATTTGGACTTAATTCGCAACCCCAAATTCACTCAAAATCAAATCGAAATCAAACTTGAACAAAAAACTCTAGCTTTTGCTTTCTTTCAAGAACCCTAATCTTGGTTTCGAATCCAATTCAGATGCAAGGCTTAGGTTTCAAAATTCAATCAGACTCCTTTTCCTAGGTTTCGAATTACTCTTTGAACAATCTTTAGACTTTTTGAATTTTGATATATGACTCTTTTTCAAAAATTAAAGACTAGACTCTCTAAGAACCCTAAATCGCAGAAATTTAAAAGACCTAAATTAACAAACCCAAGAAAGATAAAGTAGATAAAAATTACCTTGTAGCAAGGCTCTGATACCAAATGACGCAGACCCTTAGCAACGATGGCAGCAAACCCAACGTATAACAATGGTAGAGAACTCCTTGAAACTTGATAATCACCTCCTAAGGAACCCAACGCATATAAAGAGATGCGAACTCACTATGATTGAAGGATTTAGTTGGTAAGAAGAAGAAAAATGCCACAACTCTTGTTGATAAGTAAACCTAATTCTTGATGCAAAGAAAGAATTAAAGAATCCACTCTAATCTCTCTCACACAAAAATTCACAAGAAGAACTTGTAGAAGAATTCGAAAATTTTTTATTAATTGTTGTATGTCAAATTTGGCCTAATAGTGCCCTTAAATAAGGGTTACAAAATTCCTAATTGCATATGGAAAATTAAGACTAAAACATTCCTAATTGCATAAGGAAAACATTCCTAATTGCATAAGGAAAACATTCCTAATTGCATAAGGAAAAACATTCCTAATTGCATAAGGAAAACATAAAGTAATCCTAATCCAATAAGGAAAATATAAAGTAATCCTAATCTAATAAGGAAAATATAAAGTAATCCTAATCCACTAAGGAAAATATAAAGTATGGAAACAACCAAACTAATCCCTTCAATATAAGAAACGCCCCACACTATTTGGGCTGTCCATGGGCCTTAAATTACTTCCCAAGGCTTTATATGAACCCCCATGGACCTTTCTTACACGTTGGACCTTTCTTTAGCTAGCCTTTAGCTTCCACACTAAGCATCATAATCAGCTTTGGTGTGCCTTCTTCAAGCTCTATCTCCATCTTCTTGAATGATAATTCTTGAAGCTCTTTGGAAATCTCTTCTTGAATATGCAAAGCCATACTAGCTTGATATCTCTTTGCCTTGCTCCTAGTGATTGGTCCACTTGCTAGCTTCAAGGGATCCTTTCTTGCATCAGCTGGATTCTAGGGCTTTCAACCTAAAATGATAACTCTAAGGCTTTTGCTTAGGATGGTCTTAAAAGTTAAATTCTAAGGTGCTGACTTTTAATATATTTGATGGTCGAGCTCTAGTTATTAACATAAGATTGGTTTGAAAGTTTGATTCTAGGGCTCTTTGTAACATCCCTAATATTCTTGAAATTAAATAAAATAAAATAAATTTAAATTTAAATTAGTTAAATAAATGATATAAATGGAAAATGAAAGGATTTTAAGTAAAAAAGTAGAATGTATATGTGAAATATACCTAACATATACTTAACATATAGTCAACTCTTTTAAAAGAAAAGTCAAAAGTCCAAGGACAAAATGGTAATTATACCTTATAAACTTAAAATTAATCAAATAAATTAAAAATAAATTAATTTTGGTTTGAAGAGGTAATTTGGGGTTTTAAAATAATTAAATAATTAATTATTTATTAAAAATAAAATAATATATATATGGTGATATTTTTAAAGTGGAAAGAAAGAGAGATGAAAAGTTGGTCTTCTTGACTTCAAAAAAAAATTCCATGGAAGTTAAGAGTGATTTTTGCTCCATTTAAACAACCAATTTTTCAAGAAAT
Source organism: Garcia nutans (assembly GCA_947685225.1). NCBI lineage: Eukaryota > Viridiplantae > Streptophyta > Magnoliopsida > Malpighiales > Euphorbiaceae > Garcia > Garcia nutans. Next base: position 40,287,843 of record CANTUV010000005.1, read on the forward strand.
TTCAAGAATCAAGAGTAGTTTTGGTGATTTTCTAACAAGTAAGTAAGCTTTCTTACTAAATTTTCAATTTCTATGGATGATGTGAATATGAGAAGTTTGGGATTTTGGGTATGTATGATTTATTTGTTTGAATGAGTATGAATAAAGTTATTTTGAGTAGTTAGTAATGATTTTTAAGTTGGATAAAAGAAAGGATTACGTTTGGAGTGAGTTGGGTGAAGAGAGAGACTTTAGGGTTATGAAAAATATGAATTCTTGGAATCATGTGTTTTAATTTTGCAAATTGATTCCAAATGTGTTGTTTTGATGCATAAACAAGGATTTTTAAATCAAATGGTAGATTTGGTTAAGTTTGGTTAGAGATTGGATGAGGTAGTGATGAGTTTAGGGTTTTGGAAAGGGAATTTTTTAAAGAATGGTGAATTGTTGAATTATAAGGTTTAAATCATGTTAATTCATGATATTAGTGAAGGAAATAAGCTTGGAATAATAATTGGAATAGGTTAGAATGAAGAACCTTCATTGGTGAAGGTTATGCCATTTTAGGGATTTAAATAAGAATGAGTAATTAAATAATGTGTGTGAATGAAACATGTTAAAATATGTTTTTAATGATAAAAATAAACTTAAAACATCAATTTAAGTGGATTTAAATGGAAGACTAATGTTAAAGTAAGGGAAGGTTAAATTTTGAGAATTTGTAGGAGTGATGTTTAATTAAGGTATAATACTGAAAATGCCTTAAAATGTGATATTAAATGATTATATTTGATCACATTGTGTATAGGCATTAAGGAGAAGTAAATTACCCAACCTTGGTGTCGAAGGGCAACTTGGAAGTGAAGGTTGGTGGGAGATTTTAAGCTTGTATTTGAGTGCTTAGTGAGGTAAGTACATGCTTTGATAGTTTTAAAATACTTGCATTTAATTTTGCCTTAACACATTTTAAGTGGAAAATGTGTAAAGTTACTTGATTATTTGAAAGTCCATATATGTATGCATTAGAAGCATTTTGAAAAGCCATTGTAAATGGTAAAATTTATAAAATGTGAAATATGATAAATTAGTGTGAATTGATATTGATATGAATAAGAAAGAAAGAAAGTGAGGCAATGTGCCTAATTGATTATGGAAAATATGAATTAATTGTGTGCCTGGTATATTATTCAATTTTCAAAGTTTTGTGTTTGGCTGCATGCCTATGATGTAATAGTCCCTTGAAGCTGGGTTGGGCTTAGCCCTTGAAGCCTAGTTGGGATGTTACATATGAGGTTATCCTCACTATTTGCCTTTAGGGCTAGACGCTTAGCATCACTATGATATGATTTGCCTTCGGGGCCAGACACTTGGTGTCAATTTGAACAAAAATGGTAACTCTGAAATTTGAATAATATATTAGTTTATTGGGCCCATGCTTGTATGTGTGTTTGTGTGATTCATAAACAAAATGAAAAATTATGTTATTAAATGGAGTTGAATATTACATTGTTGCATAGCATACAAATGCAGTATGCATTGGCATTGTTTTAAAGTTTTCCTTTTTTTTTTATCTATCAAAGTTTGTACTGCTAGGCTTTTAGCTTACATGATTGTAATTTATTGCACAGGTAATAGGGGAGATCCGGAGAGTTTTTCTAGACCGGACCGGGTCTAGATTTGAGGTTGCTCGTTGAGCAAATTTTGGACACATCAAGATCAAGCCTTTTGCCATCATGTATACATTTTATGTTTTTGTACATTATGAAATCATGTATATTATGTTTATGATTTTAAAGTATATGTATTATAAATTATAAAGACTTTTTGGATAAATTGTGCAAGGTGGGATTTTATATGTGTGTTATGGATATATATATGTACATGTATAAATGTTTTGAGAAAATGTGGAAAATTGAGAAGTTGATGTGAAAGTTGTGATTTATTGTCTATTGGAAGTGTTCTTTTATGTAGGTTGTGTAATTGATAAATTTTGGAATGTCTAAATTACAGACAAAACTTTGACAAATTTTTTCCAGAGATTTTCATATAAAATCTATATTTTGGGTTCTTATAACAAATAAAGAAAATTTTAGTTACTATTTAATTATATATTAAAGTATTTAAGGTTTTAAATTAGAAAAGTGAAAATTTTATTAAACCGGGTAATGACATTCTTATGTTGTATATGTGTATTTTACATATACTGGATGTGTGTATTATACATGTATAGGGTATAAGAGTGTTACATTTATTTTGGTATCATAGCCTAGGTTTGAGGTTCTCGACTTAGGTGGGTTGTTAGAGAGAGAAAATAAAGATTTTAAATATGGTTTTTCAATTGTGATACATGCATCGGCACTGGCTTTTTTTTTTTTTAATATCTGATGTGTTGATTTTTGATGTATTTGTAGATATAGGTAGTTATGGCATCTAGGATGCACCTCTCTGCAGAGGGTAGTGCAGAGAGTGTAGCTCTTGATGAGGGTAGAGTGGGAGCTAGTGTTGAGATTGCTGGAGAGGCATCTGTTTTTATGTCGGTTAGACCAGCAGCTGAGGAGTTTTCGCCGGGCTGGGTACGACAAATGGTGGAGTTATTGAAGTAGGCTCCAGTTCAACAGTCGCAGCCGCCACCACAGCCGTAGCCCCAACAATAGTTGCCGACTCGGTAGTACGACAAGCTGGGGAAGTTTGGAGCTACAAATTTTGTCAGCACTATAGACCCAACTGTAGTAGAGCAGTGGCGGGATAGGGTCCAGAGAGTGTTCCTTTAGTTACAAGCTAGTCTGGAAGAGAAGTTTGATTATGCTAGATCTCTTCTTCAGGGGGATGTATATGAGTGGTGGAAGACAGTTTCCCATGGTACAACTGATCCACCAGTCTTGACATATGTTGATTTCCTGCGAGAATTTGAGAAGAAGTATACTCTGAGGGAGTATAAGAATGCCAAGAAGATGTAGTTCCTGAGTTTGAGGCAGGAGATTAGGACAGTGAATGAGTATGAGATAAAGTTTATATGGTTGAGCCAATGTACAAAGGGGATCATATCAGATGAGTTCAATCAATGTCGAAGGTTTGAGGAGGGGTTGAGACCCTCCATTATATGCTTAGTGGCAGGCTCCCGGTATCAGAATTTTTCTCAGTTGGTTGCAGCTGCTAGGAGTATGGAGAGGGTACAGAGTCTTGCAGCAATCGCTAGAGCAGAGGAGAGCAGATCCAGGAGACCCCAGGATAAGGCAGGGTCTTCATAAGTGAAGAGAGGTCGAGGGGGATATCCTCAGAGGTTTAGCAGGAGCCAGGGGCAGTCTGGCAGGTCATCACAACAACAGAGGCAGAGACAGAGACCTGCAGCCTCAGTGGCTCGTGCCCAACCCCAGTGACTCAAAGGCCTGCTCCACCTGCCTATGTTCATTGTGATAGGACACATGGAGGTGTTTGCTAGAGGACAAGTGCACCGGCAATGTGCTACAGATGTGGATCACCAGATCATTTTCTGAGAGATTGTCCAAAGCCACTAGAGGATAAATAGACTGACAGTAACTTCTAGACCCAATGTTAAAGGGGGTTATGGTGGTAGAGGGAGTCGGACAGGGTCTAGTCAGAGAGGAGGTTCTATAGTAGGTAGTATACTAGAAGATGCAGGGCCATCACAGTGGGTTTATGTGATACAGAGGCAGCCGAATACATCAGTTGTTATTGCCAGTACTTTTACTTTATTTGGTACTTCAGTTCTTGCATTGATGACCCTAAGTTGACTCATTCTTACATCAGTGCATCCATACTACCTGTGAGTGATTTGCATTCTGAGTCCCTAGGATTTGATGTTTTTGTTACAAATCCTTCAGGGCATAGTATTGTGGTTAGCAGGGTGCACCGAGATAGTCCAGTTATTATTTAGGATGAGGAGTTTCTCGATGACCTAATTGAGATGCCTTTTAGGGAGTATGATCTAATTTTGGGCATGGATTGGTTATCTAGGCATGGGGCTATGGTAGACTATTAGCAAAAACGTGTTACTCTAAGAACACATGATGGTAGTTATGTAGTGGTATCTAGTGAGTAGAAATATCTTTCATCCATGTTTATTTTAGTTGTTTCAGCTAGGAGGATGGTTCAAAAGGGATGTGAGGCATATCTTGCTCATGTAGTAGATACTAGAGTAGTGGGGTCCCAGCTTAACAGTATACCTATAGTTGCCAAGTTTCCATATGTTTTCCCTGATGAGTTTCCAGGGGTACCTCCTAAGAGAGAGGTGGAGTTTGGTATTGATTTATTGTCTGGTACCACTCCTATCTCCATTACCCCTTATCAGATGGCACCTACAGAGTTAAAGGAGTTGAAGGTATAATTGCAGAAGTTGCTTGATAAAAGGTTCATTCGCCCTAGTGTGTCTCCGTGGGGAGCACCTATTTTGTTTGTGAAGAAGAAGGATGGACCTTGAGATTATGTATTGATTATAGGCAGTTGAATAAGGTGACCATCAAGACCAAGTATCCATTACCTCAAATAGATGATATCTTTGATCAGTTGATGGGAGCAGCAGTATTCTCTAAGATTGATCTGATATCAGGGTACCATCAGTTGAGAATTAGAGATGTGGATGTACCCAAGATAGCCTTCCACACAAGGTATGGTCATTATGAGTTTTTGATGATGCCCTTTGGATTAACGAATGCAATGGTAGCATTTATGGATTTGATGAATAGGGTGTTTAGACCATACTTAGATCAGTTTGTGGTGGTCTTCATTGATGATATTCTAGTGTATTATCGTAATGAGGAAGATCATGGCAGACATTTGTGGATTGTACTGCAGACCTTAAGAGAAAAGTAGTTATATGCCGAGCTATCTAAGTATGAGTTTTGGCTCGATCAAGTGGCTTTTCTCGGTCATGTGATTTCAGCAGAGGATATTAGAGTTGATCCAAGTAAAGTTGAGGTTATTTTGAATTGGAATCCACCAAAGACTATGATAGAGGTTTGGAGCTTTCTGGGTTTGGCAGGCTATTATCGTCGATTTGTAAAGGGTTTTTCTATGATAGCTACACCACTCACTAGATTGCTTTGAAAAGGAGTTAGATTTGTGTGGACAGATCAGTGTCAGGCGAGTTTTGGGCAGCTGAAGGAGATGTTGACTCAGTCTCCTGTTCTTACCCTTCCTGTGGAAGGTAAACCATATGTGATATACAGTGATGCTTCACATAGTGGTTTAGGTTGTGTTCTGATGTAGGAGGGTAGAGTCATTGCTTATGCATCTCGATAGTTAAAGCCACACGAACTGAATTACCTGACTCATGATTTGTAGTTAGCAACTATAGTTTTTGCATTGAAGATTTGGCGGCATTACTTGTATGAGGAAAAATGCTTCTTTTATACTGATCGTAAGAGTTTGAAGCACTTGGGTATTTAGAGAGAGCTAAATCTTTGGCAGAGATGATGGCTAGAGTTGATTAAAGACTATGACTGTTTGATTGATTATCATCTCGGCAAGGCAAATGTTGTTACTGATGCCTTGAGTCGAAAGTCTTTGGCAGGTTTGACTGCTTATTCGCTCTCATTTCTTGTTGAGTTGAGAGTGTTGCATGCTAGATTTGAGTCTTGTGATAATGGTGCATTGATGGCCCAATTACAGTTGAGACCAGTGTTGTTGGATCAGGTTAGGGAAGCCCAGTTGAAAGATGAGAAGATCTAGAAGATTATGTTAGATTGCCAAAAGGGGGAGAGTCGAGACTTTCATGTGAGAGATGATGGTAGTCTATGGTACAGAGATAGGTTGTGCATTCCTGATGATGCATGATTGAAGAGGATGATATTAGAGAAAGCACATCAGTCAGTTTATGCTATGCACTCCGGTAGTACCAAGATGTATTAGGATTTGAAATAACATTATTGGTGGTCAGGGATGAAGAGGGACATAACAGAGTTTGTATCCAGATGTCTCACTTGCCAGAAAGTGAAGGGTGAGCACCAAGTTCCTTCAAGGTTGCTTCAACCATTATCAGTACCAGAGTGGAAATGGGAGCGAGTGACGATGGATTTTGTGACTGGACTACGTTTGACCCAGAGGAAGCATGATGCAATCTAGGTGATAGTTGATTGAATGACAAAGACAACTCATTTTTTTTCCAGTTCGGATGGATTATTCACTTGAGAGGTTGGCTGAGTTATATATCAGTGAGATAGTGAAGTTACATGGAGTCCCAGTTTCTTTGGTGTCAGACCGAGATCCCTAGTTTACATCAAAATTTTGGAGGAGTTTGTAGGATGCATTCGATTCTTGGTTACATTTTAGTACTGCTTTCCATCTCCAGAAAGATGGCCAGTCAAAGAGAGTGATATAGATTTTAGAGTATATGTTAAGGAGTTGTATCACTGATTTCACTGGGAGCTGGGACAGATTCTTACCACTGATTGAGTTTGCGTATAACAATATCTTCTCCTGCCATACAAGGCCTCATAAGGTGCCATCCCAATACTGGATCGCCTTTTTAACTGTAACATTCCAATGGCCTTGGGCTTATGACTCGGTCTTTTCACCCAACCTGCTTCAAGGGACTACTACAGTACTATTTTACCTCACGGTTCCACGGCAGGATTTGTCCTTGAGGCTTACCGCTACTAGAAGAAATGGTACTCATTTAGTGAAAAAGACTCTCTTAAGGAGGTCTTGAGATCAAAACAAGGGAGGCAACCCTTAATTGGGCCAAATACCTGGGGTGAAAAAACCGAGTCATAAGCCTCAGAAACAAATCTTGCCGTGGACCCATAAGGGGAAGTGGTACTGTAGCAGTCCTTTGAAGCAGGCTGGGTGAAAAGACTGAGTTGTAAGCCCACGACCCTTGGGTTGTTATACTCTTACCTAGAATGATGGCAAGGGACAACCTAAGTTTGGTTTGGGAACAAAAATAAGGGTTTTAGGTATGTGGAAACCTAAACTCATGGTTAATAGTAAACATGATATAGGGGAATGCCCCTTGAATTCAAGGGATGGCCATTCGGCTTGTCTACTTGAGTGTGCATGGTTGATGATATGTTTGATTTTTCAAGACTATATGTGCTTTAGTGAAGCTGCAATTAAGCTTAGCAACTTTTTCTAGTTTTAATCTTTCAATATGAGGGACTTGGCCATGGTTGGGTTAATCTAAGTTTGAATTAATATAGAGGGTTTGTCCTTTGATAGGTTGGAATTACCTTGGTAGGCCCTAGCCTTGGATTTCCTTTAGAGGGGCTTGGCATCTGATGTGATATGTTATGGTGACTTGGCCTAAAATCTTCTTGAAGGGCATGTCTCCTTAGCAGACTTTAAGCTTTCACTTATCCTGAAGGGCTTAGCCCCGTGTTTAACCTATTTTGAAGGACTTGGTCTCTACTTTGAAGGACTGGGCCTAGGGTTTATCTTATTTTAAAGGATGTGTCCCTTGACTTTTCTTAAAGGATTTGGCCTTTGGAGTTCTTGGCATTAGTCTTAACCTATTTTAAAGGTCCTATCATTGAGTTTATCTTATTTTGAAGGATGGGTCCTTTGCAGATCTTGTCTTTATGTTTAACATGTTTTAAAGGTTATAAAGGGCTGGGCCTTAAGTTTGACATATTTTGAAGGGCTTTAGCCTTAGGTTTGACCTATGTTAGAAGGTGTGATCCTAAGTTTGATTTTGTTTTAGAGGGCTTTGTGAATTTTTTCACCCTAGATTAATCCCATGCGACTACGAACCCAATGCAAATGGAATCATGGGAATCGGGTCTCAGACATGCCCGAATGAGCCTCTAACTTTTTTCCACATAAAATGGACAATTTTTTGCTATAAATCTTTAATTTCTTATAAAATTCAATCCATTACAATTCTAACGCATCAAGAATCGTGTCAATCGGACATTGGACAGGCCCAAAATGAGCTCTAAAAATTAAATGAGCAAATTAAGGTTACCGATCGATCATTGGTTGATGCGATTATCGCTGGCCATCCACTGACCTTCAAGCCATTCAGTGGCCTCTTGGCAACCTTGTGGTTTCCTTTAACCTAGGTCCATTTGCCTATAAATTGAACCTCATTTTCATTCATCACTCACCATCACTTCCTCATCCATGCATTAAGAGCATTAAACACCTTTACAAACTCAATACAATCTCTCTCCATGGTCAACCAGTAGTAACCTTGTCGAATTATCTTCTTAACTAGGGCTAAACCACTCATGTGTGGACTGCAACTTCCCGCGTGTATTTTTGACATGATATGCTCCACTTCAGGCTTCCTCAAGCATCTCAAGTGCACTCCCATCAGGCCATCTTTGATATAACTCTCCATGAAAGGTGATGTATTGTAAAGACCATCACCTTATGGCTCTTCTCTCTTCCTTTGTTGCCCCCAACGGGTATTCCCTTTTCTCCAAAAATCATCTTATAGTATCATACCATGCATTATGGTCTGTATCAGTTTCCATGACTGTCTCATATTCATAGCAAGGAGTTGATGAACTGGTCAAAATTAGAGGCTTGAGGAATAAGTTGACAGGATTTTCCCATACCGAAGCCAATGTGGCTAGGGCATCAACCATCTAGTTTTCTTCTCTTGGTAAGTGTATAAACCTGCACTCCTTAAAGTTCTTCTTCATCATGGTCAAGTAATGGTGGTATGGTTTTAATTTCTCTTCTTTCAACCCCCACTCTCCATTTACTTGGGATACTACTAGCAATGAATCGCGAAAGACTTCCACCTTATCCACCTTCATAATCATTAGGGTTTCCAAACCAAAGATACATGCTTCGTACTCACCATATTATTGGTTGCCCTGAATTTCAACTTTTTGGCTAAAGGGATAAGTTTTCCTTCGGGCGATTCTAGTATGACTCCCAAACCTGCTCCTTTCCTATTCACTACTCCATCAAAATACATTTTCCATCCTTGTACTTCAATGGCCTCTAAATGTTCATCCAAAAATTCCAAGACTACCTCTTCGCTATCCGGTAATGGTTGTTGGGCCAGGAATTCTGCCACTACTCTTCCTTTGATTGTTTTCCTGGTTATATACTCAATCTCAAATTCTTCCAATATTTCCCAATCAAAAAGGGTGTCTCCCTTAAGTACTTTATTGGATCCAACCTGGAAATTGCTTGCACACTATAGGATTGAAAATAATGCCGCAACTTCTTAGAAGACCAAACCACAGCTATATAGGTCTTTTCAATAATACTATACTTAATTTCATAAGGTAGGAGCTTTCTACTCAAATAGTAAACTACATCTTCAATCCCTGACTCATCTGCTTGAGCTAGCATGGCTCTTATTAACTCTTCTTCTACTGCTAAGTATAGTAACAGGGGTTTACCGAGTTTAGGTGGTTTCAACATAGGTGGATTCAACAAATACTCCTTTATTCGCTCAAAGGCCTTTTGACACTCTTCATTCCACAGGACCGGCTGATTCTTTTTAAGCAATTTGAAGATAGGTTCACATATTGTGGTGAGCTTTGCTATAAACCTACTAATATACAGTAATTTACCAATGAATCCCCGAACTTCTCTCTCCGTCTTAGGGGCTGACATATCCCTGATTGCTTTAACTTTATCAGGGCCAATCTCAATGCCATTTGGACCAATCACATATCCCAACAATTTGCCTGAGGTAACCCTGAACACACACTTCTTCGGGTTTAATCTTAGCTTATACTTCAGTGCTCTATTGAAGAATAATTCTAAGTTTTGGAAGTGTTGTTCCCTTGTATTTGATTTCACCATCATATCATCAACATATACTTTGACTTCTTTGTGCAACATGTCATGAAATAATGTGGTGGCCATCCTTTGGTAGGTTGCTCCAACATTCTTTAATCCGAACGGCATCACCCTATAACAAAATATACCCCACGTAGTAATGAAAGAAGTTTCGGCTTTATCCTCTTGGACCATTAACACTTGGTTGTATCCGGAAAATCCATCTACAAATGAGTGTAGCATGCTAGAGGCTGCACTATCAATGAGAACATCTATATGGGGTAAAGGAAAATCATCTTTAGGGGAAGCCCTATTTAAGTCTCTATAGTCCACACAGACCCTAATTCTTCCATCTTTCTTTGGCATGGGTACTATGTTGACTAGCCAGACTAGATAATCTATCACTTTAAGGAACTTTACTTATATTTGTTTAGTGACCTCTTCTTTAATCAATTTAGCCCATTTTGGCCTTAATCACCTAAGCTTTTTGTTTGACAGGTTTCATGTGGGTGTAAGTAGGAATGAGATGTTTGGCTATGTCTCGATCTATTCCAGGCATATCCTCATAAGACCAAGCAAATATTTCTTCATATTTTTTAAATATTTTTTCAAATCTCTCTCTCTCATCAGGAGTAAGGTCGGATGCTTTGCTAATGTTTTTAGGATTTTTAGTTGTTCCAAAATTTAATGACTGTGTATCAATAGAGTTAATATTAAAGATGCTCATGTAACCACTATTTGAATATATGCAACCATTAAGAGAAACATCACACAAGTAAACAAAATCAGACTTTATTGCATTCATTTTGGAAAAGAAGACATCATCATCCTTACACAAAGCAAACAAATTAAAATCAAAATCAAAATCATTATTCTCAAAATCATAAAGCAGAACATCTTCAAACTTTTCTTCAATTAGGGCAGCAATCTCATCTGGAGTCTTCTCAGCTTTCAAGATAGCTTCCTTCTCCCCTTCCGGATTGGGCTCCTTGTCAGTTGGCAAGGTGAGCTCTTTCTTCACTTGTTCCACTAGCTAGGCAACATCAGCAAAAATTTCAAAACCCGAGATCAACTTTCCCATGAACATGATTGGCTAGGGCTTTCCTTGGAGTGGTCCCATGTTTGGATCTTTGACAAAGATTTTTTCAATTGGCAGGAAGCTCATCTTTTCATTCTTCTTTGGCTGGACATCTTTGTTGGCTTCATCAAATCCCAACCCTTTCTTGGAAGTTTGAGTTTTGAAATCTGAAAGTCACACCGGCCTTGCCCTTTCCAAGACCAGCTCCGGGAAGGTAGCTCATGTTCTTCATCATGTTCAAGACCTTAGAGTCCACTACTTCATCATCAGAAATTATAGCTACTTGGAAACCATTGAGAGGCCTCTCCACCATTAGAGCATAACAACCTCATTATCCTTGGCCTTGATGGCCACTGTCTCATCTCCGTTAGGAAACTTGATCTTTTGATGGAGGGTGTGGAGTTCCTTCGACATCCTAAAAGTAGAGCAAAGGTAACAGGTATGTCCAAAATAACAAATTCAACAATAGTTTCAATTGGATCAACCTTTACAGCAGCTTTGAAAGTTCCTTCTGCGTGCCTCTTGGTATTGTCATAAGCCCGAATGGTTACCTCGGTTGGTCATAGATCCCTCATTGACATAGCTAGCTTTGGCAATATTTTAAGTGGATAAAAATTTATGGTGGACCCATCATCAACCGTTACACATGGAGTCCTTTTTTCTTTGATTTCCACTTTGATAAGAGGACAAATGTGATCTCTCCCCTCTTTCGGTAAATCTGCATCTGAGAAAGATACCATTCCCATGTCAACTTTGCTCTTCTTTTGAATGTCTTCACACTTCATTACTCCTTCAACTTTTATGAAGTTAATTAGTTTCTCTGGTGTTATAGAGATGGAAATTGGCATGCAAGCCAAGGCCTTGGCCATAGTTTCACAGTGCTTCTTAGAAGTGGCCAATAAGTCCCAAATGCTAACACTTGCTTGGGTTCTCTTCAACTGCTTAAGCATAGTATCATCTTCCTCTTCTTTGTTTCCCACTTTGACTTCCTTTCCTTTATTAGCCTCTACCTCCTTAGGTGGTGGCCTTGCATAAGGCTTACCAGATCTTGTGTTTATTACTTCATTTTCTTCAGGCTTGGATCAGATCTTTTCCTCCTTCTTAAGTATAAGATCATCATCACTATCGCTTGAATCCCAAAACTCATTCACGACATAGATTGCTACTTCTTTACCCACCATAGTTTGTTCAACTTTGCTAAATATCGCTTCTTCATCCAAATCTTGGAAAGAAGACATGATAAAACTTTCATGAAACCTCCTCCGATCATGAAGGTCGCCAGTGGTGGTACTCTATTGAACCTCGGTAATGGATTGTCTTTGGTGTTTGGCTTGTTGGGCTTTGGGCAGCTTCCTACTATCAATCAAATTCTGGATCTCATGCCTCAACCTCACACATCTATCTGTGTTGTGTCCTTGCATTTGATGAAATTGACAAAATGCTTTAGTGTCAAAATTAGGGAGAAGGTTAGGCAAAGGACGAGGATTTAAAGGTTGTAACAATCCCTTCTTTTGTAGCTTATTGAGGACCCAAGACAGTAGCTTCCCTAATTCTGAAAACTGCCTTCTTCCTCCTTCGCCAGTAGCATTAACACCAACTGCCATTTTTCATGTTTTGGTTACCAGACTGGTAGTTTCCATTCTTATTCCTTCTTGTTGAAAAGTGATTCTTCTCTCTTTCCCACTCTTCAATTTGTAGACCATCTTGTAAAAGGTCCTTGAAATCCCGAATGAGTATATGAGACATCCTTTTGCGAAGGCTAGGTAACACTCCTCTCATAATCATTCTAATTTGATCGGATTCATCAGGCTTTCTTTTGAGCAAAGCAGCCTTATTCCTCCATCTTTTCACATAGTCCACAAAATTCTCATTTGACTTTTGTCTAATGGACTCAACTTCCATTAAGGTAACTTCCATCTCGACATTGTATCCATATTGTTAGATGAAGGCCTTGTATAGCTGATCCCAACTCTTTTGTGTGCCATCATCTAAGGTATTGAACCAATTTTGGATAATAGGGTCCAATGAGAACATGAAGTACCTTAGAGTTTGAGCCTTAGTAGCTCAGGCAGACTGCATAGCAGTGATATACTGCTTCACATGGAGGTGAGGATTTTCAGTTCCATCAAACTTTGCAAAGGATGGCATCTTGACACCCATCCGAGGATGAAAATATGTCCTTACATCGCCCATGTCTAAAACTAAAGGGGACACCCATTGAAAGGTGAAAACATGCCCTTTACATTAATTCCAACAAAATAAAATAAATTAAATTGCATAAGGTTTAAATAATAAGGTACCCAAAAAGTGAAAATATACCTCTTACATCAATACCAAAATAAATCAATAATAATAAAGAAAATGTCCATTCATTCATTCATTACAAATTAAATAAAGCAACCATTAAAACATATAATAAACTACATAATCAAATCCAAAAATAAATAAATTAATAAAAAGTATAAGTTTAGGGTTCACATCTTAAATTAAGGTTTTAAGAAATTAGGGGTTTGGAATTTAGGATTTAGAACTTAGGGTTTTGGAAACTAGAGTTTTGTGATTAGGGTTTTCAAAACTAGAGTTTTGGAATTAGGGTGTTTGAAACTAGGGTTTTGGAATTAGGGTTTGGAATTAAGGGTTTGGAATTAGGGTTTGGAATTAAGGTTTTAGGATTTAAGGAATTTAGGGTTTAAGAGAGGAAGATTTATGGGATTAGGGTTTTGATATTCTTGGATTATTGGAAAAAAGGGTTTAGGATTTTAACTTACTGCCTTTGAAAAATAATTTTTGATTTGGATAAATAAATTAAAGTTTTTGAAGAATAATCAAGATTTTGGAGTTTAATAATGAAATGGTTTAAACTTTTGGATAAAAATAGTTTAGGGCTTTGAGTTTCAATAAAATAACTTATGGTTCTTGAGGTTTTAGTAAACAAACTAGATTCTGACAATTGATTCAAACCCTCAACAACTACTGGATGGTTTTAAGTTTTTATAAAACATGCAAGTGGAGTTACGAACACCAACTGATTAATGTATTAACTAAAGCAAGCAATTAAAATTATTAAAACAAAGATCAAGTTACTGCATGTTCTTATTAATCAAAGAAACAAAGCTACTGTGAACATGAATAATTTATGATTAAAGATCAAACCTCCATCTTCAGTTCCACAAAAAAAAAATTGATTTTTGGATGAACAATGTGAAAATAGTATGGACTCTGCCTTCTTCTTTGGTTCTCTTGATATTTCTGCTTGCTGTTTCCTTCATTCTAAAAAAAAAAGCTGCTGTTGTTCTTCTCTGTTTATTGCCATCCCAAGATTGCTAAAAATGCCTCCCCTGTTAAAGTATTAGGACTTCTTATTTATAGGCAAAACTAATCAAAAAACCCTAAACCTAACTATGCTAATTCTTCTTTCAGAATAATTCTAAGCTCCTTAAGAAACTCCGGTAAAAAAAATCTAAAAAAAAACAATTGAAACCATGTCGACCTGGGTAACCAGATCGACATGAGTTAAGGCCATGTTGACCTAGTTGTCCAGGTTGACATTAGTCTCACTCATGTTGACCTGGTAGCCCAGGTCGACATGAGTCCAACCCCACATTGATCTGGGCTGCCAGATCGACATGAGGCATGCTCATGTCGACCTGGGCCCTCCAGGTCAACATGAGCAATTAATCATGTCTCCCTGGCCGGCCTGACTTGAATTATTCTTGTATTTTTTTAACTTATGAAAGTTTTAATTTGGGCTGATTCAACTTGATTTTAGGGTTTTACAATTGAATTTATGCCTCTTTAATTCGAATTGACTTATTTAAAAATTATAAACTAGGTTTAAATCTTTTAAAGTCGGATCAAATTATTTTGGCATCCTTTAATCAGGACCATATCAAATTGGGGTAAAAATTAAGGGTCTACATAAGCCTATATTTATGAGGAACAATTTAGGTTAACATTATTACATAAATAGAGCTTAATTAGGATTTCTTACTAAACAGGGCTCGGATTAAAGACAATTTAAGTTCGACATGAAACTGTGGCCATATTGAATTAAAATCTGTTTAATTCAAAATTGACCAATGTCAATATAGAGTTAAGGCAATTTAAATTCAACATGAACCAAAACCGCGAGCCAATTTGATATGAGAATTAACTCATATCAAATTTGGTGCTTGTCCAATTCGATATGGTTGTGCTCATATCGAATTGGACAAGATCCAATTCAATATAAGTGATGCGAATTAACTCATATCAAATTTGGTACTTGTCCAATTTGATATGGTTGTGCTCATATTTTATTGGACAAGATCCAATTCAATATAAGTGATGCTCATATCAAATTAGGTGTCCAATTCAATATGAACATCTCCACATCGAATTGGAAAGCACCCAATTCTATATGGACATGGTCCATATCAAATTAGACACCCCCAATTCGATATGGACATGGTCCATATCGATTTAAGCCAAACCTAGCCCATTTAACTTTGGATCAAACCATTTTAGGGCTTTAAAAATTGAACTGGCTTAATATAGGCCTTAAAAAACTGGACCAATATAATAAAAAGCTTCTAACCAGGTTTAAGCCATTAAGAATGGAGCAAACATGACTAGGCCTCTATAAATTGTGATCAGACTATTTTGGGCCAAAATTAAGGGTCTACAGCTACTCCATCTATAATCATGTTGCAAGATTTCCCTCCTACCAAACACCTAGTGTGAAAGATGATTTTCCTCTATTTTTTACTCTCTTCCTTTTCTAAACATTAAGTGCACGCCTAACTACCAAAGTTTCACCACAAACAGCATACTCAACCTCAAAATCACTACAATACTCCAAACTAGGCATAGAATCACTGTCAGATTCAAATTCAAATTCAATTTCCCCATTGTCCTTTATAAATATAGTCTTTTTATTTGGACATTGTGAAGCAATATGTCCATTACACAAACATTTAAAGCACTTAATATTTATCTACCAATTAGAAGAATTAGAAAAATTGGTGGTACCTTTATTTGTGGAAGAGGCTCATTTGCTCTTTTCAAAACCTGCATCTTTCACCTTAGAATTTGAGTCTCTATCTTTAGACCTCTCACATTTGGTCATCTAATCTTTCTTTAGCAAATTTGAGGTCCAAGTTAAGGTGTAATTAGAGGAACCCCTAGTTGTCCCCCTTTGCTTAAGTTATCTGTCCACCTCATGGCCAAATTCACCATCTCCTCAAGCTCTATATAATGATGCAACTCTACTATTTTTATAATATCTATATTTAAACCTCCCAAGAATCGACCCATGGTAGCTTTTCAACCCTCTTCAATATTTGTTTGAATCATTGCCATCTCCCTCTCTTTGTGATAATCTTATACTGACATAGACCCTTGTGTGAGTCTCTACAATTTCCAATGTAGCTCACAATAGTAGTAGGATGGCATGAATCTCCTTCTTGTGATTCATTTCTGCCCACATCTTAATAGGCCTCTCTCTATTCCTTCTTCTTGTAAGTTTCAGTCGGCCCCACCATATCGACGCACAATCTTTAAAGTCAACTGCTGCTAACTTCACTTTCTTTCTCTCTAAATAATTATGACAATCAAAGATAAGCTCCACCTTCCTTTCCCACTCAAGGTATGTTTCAGCATCATTCCTTCTTATAAATGTTGGAATCTTCATCTTTATGGAATTGAAGTTGCTGTCTCTTTTTCCTAGTCTCTTATCTCCTCTTGGTCTTCTATCTCTTCCAGACCTAACCTTTAAGGATTTAGTGTCATCTTCTTCTTCATCAGGTTCATCATGGGACTCTGTATCTTCATTATAAATTTGTTGCCTAGTTTCCCTCTGCCTAGTTGATGTAGCTTCTAATTGTTGGGATTGCTTAACCACCTCAACTTCATCCCTCAAATTCATAACATCCATACTAAACTTCTCTAATTGCTTTTGCATAGCCTTCAACATGAAAACTACATCTTTCATGCTCATTTTGCGACTTTTGCCTACCTCCTCAGAAGCAATGTAAAATCTGTAAGACAATGCTGGAAAAAAAATCCTCACACTCTCCCTCAGGTGTTTACACTCAACAATATTTCACTTCACTCATGTTTCACTCAAATCAGGATTTTACCCTCTTGTTTGCTCACACTCTCTTACCTTTTATCTCTCTTGTTCCCTTCTTGAAGTTGCACTTTAGAATCAAAATTCAACCAATCAGGTTAGTCACAAGCACCAATCTATAGAAATTACTATGAAAGCCTAACAAAAAATGAGAACTCCAAGTTTTAGATGCAATTTGATAATCGTTTCTAATAATTTTAAAAATAAGAAAAAAAAACACATAGATGCAGAATTGTATGTTTTTGAATGCAAGTCAACCTATGAGCAACCAGAGTGTAAAAGTCACCCTTATATGCATGGTAAAAGCAAAAGGAATAGAGAATAAAAAAAATTTTAAAT
This sequence comes from Garcia nutans, assembly GCA_947685225.1. Taxonomy (NCBI): domain Eukaryota; kingdom Viridiplantae; phylum Streptophyta; class Magnoliopsida; order Malpighiales; family Euphorbiaceae; genus Garcia; species Garcia nutans. The sequence goes on from CANTUV010000005.1 coordinate 40,305,053, forward strand.
ATGAATGCAATAAAATTGACAAAATAGGAAGCTAAAATAAAGAATTTTGGTTCTTCACCATGTGGGAGCTGAAATAAACCCTAGACTCTGTGATTCAAACTATCTTACGTCAGTTAGGAATGTAAGATATTGTGTACATATGAAAGGAATGTGAGCAGGAATTTTCACCCCCACTTCCATGTGGAATGGTTCTTGTGACTTCGGCACTGTTAGGCTCAGGGCCTTAGAGAACATGAGCCTAAACATAGAGAAAATGAAGTCACCACCTGGATGGGCCGAAAAAAAATAAAGGGGTGGATAACTAGATTTCTAAGGAATCCCCAATCCTATAACGGATTCAGAAAGTTGGGTACACGTGGGGAAGGTGAGAATGACCCAGCACCAACACAGTGCCATGTTCATTGGAACAGACCTAAACATTATTAAATTCTTAAATATTATAACATCATCTATATTACATGTGATTTAAAAGAAATAAACATCCATCACTTTACTAAGATAAAAGCAGACAAAATAGGCACCCATCCAAGGATGGAAACATGCCTTTACAAATATCCAATGTCCAAAAAGAAGAGAAAATAAATAAAATGGGACACCCACCATAGGTGGAAATATGTTCCTTACAATAGTCCTAAAATTCTTAAAAGATAAATTAAATTACATAATAAAAATTGAGGCACCCACAAAGTGAAAACGTGTATTTTACAACTTTTAGAATCCAAATAACCAAATAAATTAAACCATTCAAGAATGATAATTAAAAATAAAACATCCATTATAAACAAAATAAAATAAACCATCTATCATAGAAGCATGTAACAAATCCAGTAATCAAAATTAGGATTTAAAGTATTAATTGTATAAAAATATTGTTTAAATATTAAATTTAGGTTTATGGGTTTAAATCATAGTTTTAGGATTTTAGAAAATAAGATTAGGGTTTGGAAGTTTTGGGGTTATGAACTACTAGATAAGGTTTTGTTTTTTGATGCATTAGGGTTTTGGATGTTTGGGGCTACTAGATGAGCTTTAGGTTCTTGGTTTGGAAGGAAATTAGGTTTTTGTTATTTTGAAAACTAAGGTTCTGGGTGTTTTGAAAAAGGATTAGGGTTTTTAATTTAGAAAATAGGGTTTTGGATTTTTGTTTCAGAAATTAGGCTATTGGATGTTGGGATATTAGGGTTTGAGGATTGGTTTTGAAGTTTTTACAAAATTAGGGTTTAGAGAACAAAGCTAGGGTTTTCGATTTTTAGAAAAATAGAATTTAGGGTTTTGGGATTTTATAAAATAGATTTTGGGTTTTGGTTTTTTATAAAATAGATTTAAGGTTTATAAAACTTGATTACTGTAAGAAAATTCTAAGGCTATTGTCACTGTTATGGTCATGTATGTATGTATTTTTAGGGTAATTTTATTAGCTTTTTATTGATTTTTCTTTAAATTTGTGTTTAAGCTTGTTTGAAGTGTCATGATATAGGTTAAAGTGCAAAAATAAAGCTTTAATATCCAAATTTGATGGAAAGACATTGAACACGGCCAAGATGCTCATGGCTTGGCAATGTCCCTCATCAAAAGCAAGAAAAGTGGTCACACTCAGCAACCTGGCCGTGTCCCTCTTGAGAAAAGAAGGAAATTTTAGTAGACTGTGACACACCCAGATGACACGGCCATATCACTGACCGTGTCACATGACATGGCCAGAACAGACATCACTTGTTCGTGTCATCAACCCAAAGAAACAAAATGGAAGAAGGAGACACATGTACATGACTCAACCAAGTAATTGACTGTGTCACATGACACGGTCAGTCACTCGGCTGTGTTCCACCTAAAGTACAACTAAAGAAAGGAAGAAGCAGAGAGGAAAAAGAGGACATAGGCATAAGACACAGCCGTGTCTCTGCCTGTGTCTCCCTAAAAGAAATATGTAATTTGAAAGGGAGAAATGGACACAGCCTCATGACTTGGCCTTGTCCAAGAGGGAAATGAGAGTCACGGCCCGGACTAATCTGACTTGGCCGTGTCAGTGTGATCTTCATTGAATTATTAACACGTTTAGTAGAGGACAAGATTGGAGACAAGAGGAATTTTGTTTTTAAAATAATTGGAAGGTGAGGTATTTTATGGGCTAAAATATTTAAGAATGAGAAAGAGGGGACAAAAGGGAGTGAGGTGAGTTGGAAAAGTAAATTCTTTTTGTCTTAGAATTAAAATAATTGAAGGGAGTGATGGATATACATGGAGGAGAGCCCATTTTAAGAGGGAACCATTTTTTTTTCTCCATAGAGTTGTTTTTTGTTCTGGGTTTTGGAAGACACCATCTTCATTACTATTTTACAATTTCATTTTCCTTTCATCTTAATTTTCTTCCATTGGCAAGTGACTTTCATATTTTTTAGGATAGTGTTTGGGTGAACAAGCTCTTGAGAGGGTTAGGTTCGGAGAAAGCTGATGCAAGAAAGGATCCCTTGAAGCTAGCAAGTGGACCAATCACTAGGAGCAAGGCAAAGAGATATCAAGCTAGTATGGCTTTGCATATTCAAGAAGAGATTTCCAAAGAGCTTCAAGAATTATCATTCAAGAAGATGGAAATAGAGCTTGAAGAAGGCACACCAAAGCTGATTATGATGCTTAGTGTGAATATGGAAGCTAAAGGCTAGCTAAAGAGGTCCAACGTGCAAGAAAGGTCCATGGGGATTCATATGAAGCCTTGGGAAGTAATTTAAAGCCTTAGTAAGATGATGAAAGTGATTGGAAGAAAATCTTGGAGTGCAGCCAGTTTCACACGTACCTATGAGAATTCTGAAGCCCTGTGAGAATAGCTGGATGGACCCACTGCTTAAAGATTATTAATTCTGTTTAATGGGCCACGTTTTATATCATTATGGAAGGCTTAAAAATAGGATTTTGTTTCCATACTTTATATTTTCCTTAGTGGATTAGGATTTTGTTTCCATACTTTATATTTTCCTTAGTGGATTAGGATTATTTTATGTTTTTCCTTATGCAATTAGGAATGTTTTCCTTATGCAATTAGGAATGTTTTAGTTTTCCTTATGCAATTAGGAATGTTTTCCTTATGCAATTAGGAATGTTTTAGTTTTCCATATGCAATTAGGAATTTTGTAACCCTTATTTAAGGGCACTATTAGGCTGAATTTCAGCATACAACATTTAATAAAAATTTTTGAATTCTTCTACAAGTTCTTCTTGTGAATTTTCGTGTGAGAGAGATTAGAGTGGATTCTTTAATTCTTTCTTTGCATCAAGAATTAGGTTTACTTATCAATAAGAGTTGTGGCATTTTCCTTCTTCTTACCAACTAAATCCTTCAATCATAGTGAGTTCGCGTCTCTTTATAGGCGTTGGGTTCCTTAGGAGGTGATTATCAAGTTTCAAGGAGTTCTCTACCATTGTTATACGTTGGGTTTGCTACCATCGTTGCTAAGGGTCCGCGTCATTTGGTATCAGAGCCTTGCTACAAGGTAATTTTTATCTACTTTGTCTTTCTTGGGTTTGTTAATTTAGGTCTTTTAAATTTCTATGATTTAGGGTTCTTAGAGAGTCTAGTCTTTAATTTTTGAAAAAGAGTCATATATCAAAATTCAAAAAGTCTAAAGATTGTTCAAAGAGTAATTCGAAACCTAGGAAAAGGAGTCTGATTGAATTTCAAAACCTAAGCCTTGCATCTGAATTGGATTCGAAACCAAGATTAGGGTTCTTGAAAGAAAGCAAAAGCTAGAGTTTTTGTTCAAGTTTGATTTCGATTTGATTTTGAGTGAATCTGGGGTTGCGAATTAAGTCCAGATTTTGAAAAGCTCTTGGAAGTAAATTAAGTCCCAAATCAAGGGGATAGTGAGAGGAAAAAAAAAGAAAAGAAAAAAAAGAGAGTACAAAATCACCTCAACAAAAATTGTTTGATATTCTTGCTATTTGGGTTTTGGAATTCGAAAATCAGACCTTAATATTCATGTTATTTGAGTGTTATAGGTGGGAATTAGAGTCTAGAAGCTAGCATTTTGGGTAGAATTGATTAGGTCCATAAAGCAGCTTGTCAAGTGTGGGTTGTTTTTGATTCATTATATCCAAATTTGTCTTGTTTATTGTCTTCATTGTTTCTGATTTCTTTATCTAGTTTTTAATTCCATTATATTGCTAAGTATCATTTGCTTGTGTCAATACTTGGTTCTATATCGAGTAGTGCAAATTACCTTGCATTGCCTTCGGATACTTGTCTTGTTTTCTATCTAGTTCTAGGACTTAGGTTCTAGTTTCTTGAACGACTTGACAACTGTTGGTTGGTGAGCTTGGTTCTGAAGTGCAATCAAGGAAGACAAGAAAAGTGAGGTAATTCTAAACACTTGAGTGAATTTTGATTATTACTAATCTTGTTTCTTTGAGTTTGTTTGTTTGTTAACATGGCTGGAAAAGGAGAAGAGACTAGCAAAGAAGGAGCTATGGCCGAAAGCTTGGCTAGGCTTAATGAGACTTTGGCAGCAATGCTTGGTCGAATGGAGATGATGGATACTAGATTACAAGAGAATGTAGCACGGCAAGCACAACAAATGCAACAAGGGCAGCCAGCCGCACATCCAAATCCCATAATGCGAGCTAGAAGAGTGATTAGGAGAGAAGGGCAAGGAAATCTTGAAGCCCTAGAAGCAACCGAAAGGGTAGAAGATGAAGATGAAGGTGGAAATCAACCTACCACTGATGGTGACCTTACTTCCATCAAGATGAAGATTCCTTCCTTTGAAGGGAAGAACAATGCAGAAGAGTTCATAGAATGGGAGAGGAAAGTTGAGAAGCTTTTTGAATGCCATAACTACACCAAAGAGAAGAAATCAGTTTTGGCAGCCGTAGAGTTCAAAGGGTATGCTACCTTTTGGTGGGATCAATTGAAAGCTAATAGAAGAGGGAAAGGTATGAGGCCTATTCCTGAATGGTCAACCTTGAAAGAACTAATAAGGAGCTGATTTGTACCATCTCACTACATTCGGGATTTGTACAATCGACTAGCAAGATTAGTTCAAGGTGGAAGAAGTGTGGAAGAGTACCACAAAGAGATGGAGATGATCATGGCTAGGGAAAATATTGATGAAGATGAAGACAAGAAGATGTCACGATTTCTTGGGGGATTGAATTTGAACATAGCCAATGAATTGGAGATGTATGAATTCAACACAATGGAAGAGTTAGTTCAAAAGGCCATGAAGATAGAGAGAAGATTGAAGAATAAAGCTATTTCGAAAACTGGCTACTCTAAAGCTAGTGGAAAATTTTTCAAACTTTAAGGGTTCAAGTTCGAGTGGAGGTTCCTACAAAGGGGATTACAAGGGTTCTTTCTAAAAGAATTCTTCCTACAATCCTAATTTCAAGAAGCCGAATGATGGGGATGCAAAAACAGCCAAGGAAACACCTTCTAGACCTACTCCAAGTAGGGAAATTAAATGCTACAAGTGTTTGGGAAGTGGACACATTGCTTCTCAATGTCCGAATAAGAGGGTGATGATTGCAACCCATGAAGGGGAAATTGAATCAGAATCTGAACATGAAGAAGAAGAGGAGGCCGAATGTGGTGATAGGGCAAAATATGATGAAGAGGCTTGGGAGAATCAAGTCTTGAATGCTGAACATGGAGAGATGCTTGTTACTAGAAGAGCCTTGAATATTCAAGTCAAGGAAGAAGGCTTGGATCAAAGGGAGAATCTTTTCCACTCTAGGTGTTTGGTGAATGGTAAGGTTTGTACACTTATCTTTGATGGTGGAAGTTGTACCAATGCTGCTAGTACTACAATGGTGGATAAATTGGGGTTAACTTGTTTTAAACATCCCAATCCTTACAAGCTGCAATGGTTTAATGACGCTGGGGAAGTAAAAGTGTTGAAGCAAGTCAAGGTACCATTCTCCATTGGGTGGTATAAAGATGAGGTTTTGTGTGATGTAGTGCCAATGCAAGCTGAACATTTGCTGTTAGGAAGACCATGGCAGCATGATAGAAGGGCACAACATAATGGCTTTTCTAATAAGTATACCTTTACTTATGAGGGAAAGAAGGTTGTTCTAGCACCATTATCACCTCAAGAGGTGTATGAAGATCAGAAGAGGATGCTAGAAAGGGAGAAAGAAGTTTCAGCCAACATGAACCAAGGGGGTTCAAATTCGGCCCATGATGTTTCTTCAACACCCAAGGGTAATTCTAAGGGTAGGGAGAGAGAAAATAATAAAGTGAGTGAGTGCAGAAAGGGAAAAGAGGCCGAGAGTCAAAAGAAAGTAACCAAACAAATAAATGGCCCATTGGTGAGAGAAAATAAGCAAGGAGAAAAAGCAAAACATACTTTTTATGCAAGAGCAAGAGAGATAGATGTAGGGCAGCCTGTACTCATTATTATGTATAAAGAATTGTTACTTGCTGACAATGAAGAATCTCTTGATTCTTTACCTTCTAGTTTTGTGTCTTTGTTGCAGGATTTTGAGGATGTGTTTCCTGAAGACCTTCCTAGTGGTTTGCCGCCATTAAGAGGGATTGAACATCAAATTGACTTCATACTCGGTTCTATAATTCCAAACCGGCCAGCATATAGGAGCAATCCTATGGAGACAAAAGAGACGCATGAGAGAGCAAGGGCGAATATTGAGAAAAGGAACAAGAGATATGCTGATTCTGCAAATAGAGGGAGACGTGAGATGAAGTTTCAAGTAGGAGATTGGGTTTGGGTGCATTTTCGAAAAGAGAGGTTTCCTAACCAAAGGAAGAACAAGTTGCAAGCTAGAGGAGATGGCCCATTCCAAGTGCTGGAGAAGATTAATGATAATGCCTACAAGATCGACTTACTAGGAACGTATAATATTAGTGCTACTTTCAATGTAAGTGATCTTTCTCCTTTTGATGATGCAGATTTAAGGACAAATCTTTTTGAAGAGGGGGAGAATGATGCAAGAAAGGATCCCTTGAAGCTAGCAAGTGGACCAATCACTAGGAGCAAGGCAAAGAGATATCAAGCTAGTATGGCTTTGCATATTCAAGAAGAGATTTCCAAAGAGCTTCAAGAATTATCATTCAAGAAGATGGAAATAGAGCTTGAAGAAGGCACACCAAAGCTTATTATGATGCTTAGTGTGAATATGGAAGCTAAAGGCTAGCTAAAGAGGTCCAACGTGCAAGAAAGGTCCATGGGGATTCATATGAAGCCTTGGGAAGTGATTGGAAGTGATTGGAAGAAAAGCTTGGAGTGCAGCCAGTTTCACACGTACCTGTGAGAATTCTGAAGCCCTGTGAGAATAGCTGGATGGACCTTGGAGTGCAGCCAGTTTCACACATACCTGTGAGATTTTTGAAGCCCTGTGAGAATAGCTGGATGGACCCACTGCTTAAAGATTATTAATTCTGTTTAATGGGCCACGTTTTATATCATTATGGAAGGCTTAAAAATAGGATTTTGTTTCCATACTTTATATTTTCTTTAGTGGATTAGGATTTTGTTTCCATACTTTATATTTTCCTTAGTGGATTAGGATTACTTTATGTTTTTCCTTTGAGCCGGAGAGTTTGTCTAGACCGATCACGGTCTAGGCTTTATTTGTTTGCTTACTTTCTTTTGACTCTCGGCCTCTTTTCCTTTTCTGCACTCACTCACTTTATTATTTTCTCTCTCCCTACCCTTAGAATTACCCTTGGGTGTTGAAGAAACATCATTGGCCAAATTTGAACCCCCTTGGTTCATGTTGGCCGAAACTTCTTTCTCCCTCTCTAGCATCCTCTTCTGATCTTCATACACCTCTTGAGGTGATAATGGTGCTAGAAAAACCTTCTTTCCTTCATAAGTAAAGGTATACTTATTAGAAAAGCCATCATGTTGTGCCCTTCTATCATGCTGCCATGGTCTTCCTAATAGCAAATGTCCAGCTTGCATTGGCACTACATCACACAAAACCTCATCTTTATACCACCCAATGGAGAATGATACCTTGACTTGCTTCAACACTTTTACTTCCCCATCGTCATTGAACCATTGCAACTTGTAAGGATTGGGATGTTTAAAACAAGTTAACCCCAATTTATCCACCATTGTAGTACTAGCAGCATTGGTACAACTTCCACCATCAATGATAAGTGTACAAACCTTACCATTCACCAAACACCTAGAGTGGAAAAGATTCTCCCTTTGATCCAAGCCTTCTTCCTTGACTTGAATATTCAAGGCTCTTCTAGTAACAAGCATCTCTCCATGTTCAGCATTCAAGACTTGATTCTCCCAAGCCTCTTCATCATATTCGACCCTATCACCACATTCGGCCTCCTCTTCTTCTTCATGTTCAGATTCTGATTGAATTTCCCCTTCATGGGTAGCAATCATCACCCTCTTATTCGGACATTGAGAAGCAATGTGTCCACTTCCCAAACACTTGTAGCATTTAATTTCCCTACTTAGAGTAGGTCTATAAGGTGTTTCCTTAGCTGTTTTTGCATCCCCATCATTCGGCTTCTTGAAATCAGGATTGTAGGAAGAATTCTTTTGGAAAGAACCCTTGTAATCCCCTTTGTAGGAACCTCCACTCGAACTTGAACCCTTGAAGTTTGAAAATTTTCCACTAGCTTTAGAGTAGCCAGTTTTCGAAATAGCTTTATTCTTCAATCTTCTCTCTATCTTCATGGCCTTTTGAACTAACTCTTCCATTGTGTTGAATTCATACATCTCCAATTCATTGGCTATGTTCAAATTCAATCCCCCAAGAAATCGTGACATCTTCTTGTTCTCATCTTCATCAATATTTTCCCTAGCCATGATCATCTCCATCTCTTTGTGGTACTCTTCCACACTTCTTCCACCTTGAACTAGTCTTGCTAGTCGATTGTACAAATTCCGAATGTAGTGAGATGGTACAAATCGGCTCCTCATTAGTTCTTTCAAGGTTGACCATTCAGGAATAGGCCTCATACCTTTCCCTCTTCTATTAGCTTTCAATTGATCCCACCAAAAGGTAGCATACCCCCTTAAACTCTACGGCTGCCAAAACTGATTTCTTCTCTTCGGTGTAGTTATTGCATTCGAAAATCTGCTCAACTTTCCTCTCCCATTCTATGAACTTTTCTACATTGTTCTTCCCTTCAAAGGAAGGAATCTTCATCTTGATGGAAGTAAGGTCACCATCAGTGGTAGGTTGATTTCCACCTTCATCTTCATCTTCTACCCTTTCGGCTACTTCTAGGGCTTCAAGATTTCCTTGCCCTTCTCTCCTAAGCACTCTTCTAGCTCGCATTATGGGATTTAGATGTGCGGCTGGCTGCCCTTGTTGCACTTGCTGAATTTATTGTGCTTGTTGTGCTGCATTCTCTTGCAATCTAGTATCCATCATCTCCATTCGACCAAGCATTGCTGCCAAAGTCTCATTAAGCCTAGCCAAGCTTTCGGCCATAGCTCCTTCTTTGCTAGTCTCTTCTCCTTTTCCAGCCATGTTAACAAACAAACAAACTCAAAGAAACAAGATTAGTAATAATTGAAATTCACTCAAGTGTTTAGAATTACCTCACTTTTCTTGTCTTCCTTGATTGCACTTCAGAACCAAAGCTCACCAACCAACAATTGTCAAGTCATTCAAGAAACTAGAACCTAAATCCTAGAACTAGATAGAAAACAAGACATGTATCCGGAGGCAATGCAAGGTAATTTGCACTACACGATATAAAACCAAGTATCGACACAAGCAAATGATACTTAGCAATGTAATGGAATTAAAAGCTAGATAAAGAAATCAGAAACAATGAAGACAATAAACAAGACAAATTTGGATATAATGAATCAAAAACAACCCACACTTGGCAAGCTACTTTATGGACCTAATCAATTCTACCCAAAATGCTAGCTTCTAGACTCTAATTCCCACCTATAAAACTCAAATAATATGAATATTAAGGTCTGATTTTCGAATTCCAAAAGCCCCTCAAAAGGTGAAATTTTTCGCCCAAAAATTTTATTACTTCTCACCCACCTAGATCTGATCCTTAGCACCCAAATAGCAAGAATATCAAACAATTTTTGTTGAGGTGGTTTTGTACTCTTTTTTTTTTTGCTTCCTCTCACTATCCCTTTGATTCGGGACTTAATTTACTCCCAAGGACTTTTTGAAATCTGGACTTAATTCGCAATCCCAGATTCACTCAAGACCAAATCAAAATCAAACTTTAACACAAACTCTAGCTTTTGCTTTCTTTCAAGAACCCTAATTCTTGGTTTCGAAATTCTCCAAGAATCCTTTTCTAGGTTTCGTTTTCACCCTAAGAATACCCTCCTTCATTTCAGCCTTGATCAGAATTGATATATGACCCTAAAACGCAGAAATTTAAAAGACCTAAATTAACAAACCCTAGAAAGACAAAGTAGATAAAAATTACCTTGTAGCAAGGCTCTGATACCAAATGACACAGACCCTTAGCAACGATGGTAGCAAACCCAATGTATAACAATGGTAGAAAACTCCTTGAAACTTGATAATCACCTCCTAAGGAACCCAACGCCTATAAAGAGACACGAACTCACTATGATTGAAGGATTTAGTTGGTAAGAAGAAGGAAAATGCCACAACTCTTGTTGATAAGTAAACCTAATTCTTGATGAAAAGAAAGAATTAAAGAATCCACTCTAATCTCTCTCACATGAAAATTCACAAGAAGAACTTGTAGAAGAATTCAAAATTTTTTATTAATTGTTGTATATGAAATTCGGCCTAATAGTGCCCTTAAATAAGGGTTACAAAATTCCTAATTGCATATGGAAAATGAAGACTAAAACATTCCTAATTGCATAAGGAAAACATTAAGTATGGAAAAAAAATCCTAATCCACTAAGGAAAATATAAAGTATGGAAACAACCAAACTAATCCCTTCAACATAAGAAACGCCCCACACTATTTGAGCTGTCCATGGGCCTTAAATTACTTCCCAAGGCTTTATATGAACCCCCATGGACCTTTCTTGCACGTTGGACCTTTCTTTAGCTAGCCTTTAGCTTCCACACTAAGCATCATAATCGGCTTTGGTGTGCCTTCTTCAAGCTCTATCTCCATCTTCTTGAATGATAATTCTTGAAGCTATTTGAAAATCTCTTCTTGAATATGCAAAGCCATACTAGCTTGATATCTCTTTGACTTGCTCCTAGTGATTGGTCCACTTGCTAGCTTCAAGGGATCCTTTCTTGCATCAAAAGCATTCAATCAAATATACTACAAACCCTAGGCATGGGTATTTAGCTCAACATCATCAATTTAAAATAACCATTCAACTCAATATAAATCAATTACAAATTGTTCATTGCAATATCAATCTCTTAATACAACAACAACAACAATAGAAATGAATTAAAAGAGAGAATAGAAAAACCCCCTTGTGAAGATGCCAAGAGTAGGATTATTAGTCTTCCTCCTAGCTCCACTTTGATGTATGATGAAGAACTCAAGCCCTCTTCAATGGTTGATTCCCCTTTGCAATATGGAATGGAGCTTTCTCAAGTCACCAAACCTTTGGATGGAGCTTTCTCAAGTCACCAACCCTTTCAATGAAGCTTCTTCAACCTTCAAGAGCTTGTTAACCCAATTTATCCCAAAGAACCTCAAAGATCTTATCAATGGAAGATGGAGAAGGTGGAGAGGATGGAAATGGAGGTTGGAGGTGAAGGGCTAAGGGAGAGTGTCACTCTCTCCCTCTCCCAAATGTGTATGCAGAAAATGTCCAAGAACTCCCCCCAAAATTTCCCTCTTCTTCTCTTTTTAATTCATTCAAAAACACACCCATGCCTTCCAACTCACACTACTTCCCTTTGTTCCCCACTTTTTCTTTGTTTAATATTTCTTTTGGCAAACACAAGGCTTTGTTCCCCACTTTGTCCCCCACTTTGTGTAAAAGAATTCAAATCTTTTAGGTGTGACACGGCCAAGCCAAGAGTAGCTTGGCCGTGTCTCTCATTTTCCTTGGGACACGGCCAAGCTTGCTGGCCGTGTCCTTCACTGCCCTTTTTCTTTCTTTCTTTTCTTGTGGTCTCAAGGGGTGACACTGCCAAGCTGGTGGCCGTGTCATGTGACACAGCCACAAGCTTGGCCGTGTCATGTGGGTGTGTCCACTTCTATTTCTTTTCTTTCCTTCTTTGCTTGCTCCAAGTGTTCTTTGGCATGAAATGGGACACGGCCAAGCTTGTTGGCCGTGTCATGTGACACGGCCAGTGGCTTGGCCATGTCATTGAGTGTGTCTCTTCCTGCTTCCTTCTTTTTCTTCTTTCCTTGGTTTCTTTGGTTTTGATCTTTAGGTGAGACACGGCCAGTGGCTTGGTCGTGTCTCTTGGCCGTGTCAAGCTCTGCCATCATCATTCTTTGAGGGACACGGCCAAGCTTGATTTGGCTTTGCCATGTCTTGCTTGATTCATGCTTTTCCTGCACTGTTTGGATCTTCCAAGGGAGTTTTTGCACTTAAACCTAAAAACAAACACTTCAAATAAACTTTAAACAAAAATCAATCAAAACATTAACTAAAAACACATAAAAATCACACTAAAAACTAGTACAAAAATGATCTAAACAACTACCCCACACTTAATTCCTTGCTTGTCCCCAAGCAAGGCTAAAATCAGAACACACTAAACAAGATAATTTTATTAAGTTCAAGAGTTATAAAGATGCATCAAGACTTCCCTATCCCTAAATTCGCAATCAATATTTAATCAAATAAAATCGACACCAATGCAATTAAGTGGCTTTCCATGCATAACCAATGTTGTTACTCCCTCACCAACTCTTACAAGTATTTGATCATGGTGGTGTTTACACTCATAACAATCAATAAAGACTATAGCCATAGGCTTGCTTATCAATCAAATCTCCACCACAAAATAACAAACAAGCATTAATCAAAAGGTCGTTATTGGGTTGTAACGGGGCTAAGGTAAAGGCATGATATTTAGGAAATGTGAGCTTAATCATTAAGTTCAACAGAATTTCAAGAATGAAGTAACCATTCATATATATATATATACCCCAACAATTCCAAAACACCTTCCACTCATCTACCCCTTGGCATTAAAGAGCTTTTCAAGGGAACTCACTTATTGAATCTTGCAAAGATACATTCCAACCCTTTCAACATGAACAACAATTATTCTTATTATATATATATATATATTTCTTTCTTTTTTTTATTATTTTTCTTTGCAATCTTAAACATACTAAATTTAACCCCCACACTTAATTCAATACAACACTCGGTCATAAATGCTCTTAAAATGCTCTTGACCTAATGAAAAGGTAAGAGTTAAACAACAAGGTTCAAGCTAATGGTGTTGTGAAAAAGAAAGAAAAGGAAAATGAAATAGGCTCAAAATTGGCTAACTAAGGTTAAAAATAGGGTTGGTCTTTTTAAGCCAAAGTGGGTTCACCTAATTGCCTTAATCATCTTGATGCCAAATTGAAATTTTTATGTAATCTTAAAATGCATGTCAAAACAAGTTCTAGCAATTCATCATTCAAAGATGTTCACCCACAACAATAATGATAAGTTGATGGCTCAATTCCTCACTAGGTTAAAGGAAATGCAAGGGAAAAAACCAACAAAATTGACAATAAGCACCAATTCTACTCAATTCTCCAATTCATGCTTCAAAAATTCAAAGGTCATCTATCAACAATTTTATAACAATTGAACTTTCTAAAACTCATTTATTCAAAGAAAAACATTAAAAACATTAACTAAAACTTAAACAAAAACAAGTTAAAAGTAAAAACACAAAAACACAAAATGCAATTGAAAGTAAAAACACAAAACACAAAATGCACCCCACACTTAAAGATTCACATTGTCCTCAATGTGAGCATACATACTACAGAGAGGGTTTAGATGAAACCTTATTTCCATCATTCCCATATACGATGTGTAGGGCTCCTTCCACCCATAATGCAATTGGAGCCCATGACTGAGAGGATGAACAATATGCAACTTTGAAATGTACCCAATGTACGGCAACCCCTAAATAGTATTCCTTGTAGAGAAAATGTCTCAAAGGGACATGTGAAGGTCGCCCCAGTGTGATCCTCCAGTACTATAGGAATGTGGTAATAATCTGTCTTTGTGCAACATGGGCATATCAGATTTCTGCTCTTCCTTACCACCAAGAGTAGAAGAGATGATTTTTGGGGACTCTTTAAGTTCAACCAAGTTTGGTTGAATCACTTCTTCATCCAATTTAACAATGTCAAGTCCCATCTCAACAACCTCAGCATCTAAAATTAGCTTACACTCCTCAATTTCTAAATTGGGCATTTCATGCTCTTCTCCTAAGGTCATAGTCATCCCAATCTTATTTTCACTATTATTTTCACTATCTCCTTGGGAGTGCATATTATAGATGTCAGGAAGTTGCTTACCTTGCTCCTCATCCTTCAAGCTACATGGAAATGGATTTGGTGGCCTATCAGGATTGGAAGATTCATGCAACTTTGGTGAGGTTGATGCCTCCAAATTCTCCTTCTCATTTGATTGGCTCAACTACTCAATGTTGGATTGTATTTCCTCGCCAATATATTCTTGATTAGTGCCTGCATCCAAAGAATCACAAAATTTGTTGTATATTACCAGTTCACTCCTCAAATTTGTGATTACCTTGACTTGCTCCAATTGGCTAGGAAATTCCTCTTCTTGGTGTGCTTGGAGTTGATGTGCCAGTTGCCTAACTTGCATTTCCACCTTCTTCAATGATTCCTCCAAAGAATCAAACCTCTTATTGCTCCCTTTCTGATTTTGTGCACTAATTTGAAGGTAAGCATTTAAATTATCCTCCACTATGGGTTTCTTGCATTGAGCTTGATTTTGTGCGCTAATTTGAATGAAGGCATTCAAACTATCTTCCAAAGTGGGTTCCTTAAGTTTATCCTGATTTTGTGTGCTAGTTTGAATGAAGGCATTCAAACTATCTTCAAATGTGGGTGTCTTAAGGTAATCTTGGTTTGAAAATTGTCCTTGAAAGTAAGGACCTCCTTGGTGAGGTTGAAAAAAATTTTGAGGTGGAATGTGCCGCTGATTTTCCCATGAAAAATTTGGTTGGCTTCCCCAGCTTGGGTTTTAAGGATTGGAATATTGGTCATCTCTACCCATTTGCTGGAAACTGTGAAAGTCATCTTCTTCCTCTCACCATTCTTGGTATCGTGCGGAACCGAATGAGCATATATTTGCACTGTGTCCTACATTCCCACATGCTGCACATATCTCTTGGCGTGGCATAGGTGCTCTTCCTCTTGCATTTAGCACCTTAAGTTGATTCATCAATTCTGCTAATTGCCATGCCATTTCAGAATCATCGTTCCTATCATAAACTCCCTGGTGCCTTGAAAACTGCATCTTTACAAAAGGCACTTAGGAACTTAAAGAAAACAACCAAAATAATTAAATTGAAAGAAAATCAAACAAAACAGACAAACAATTAAGTAAAACAAAAACAATCAACTTATTATTATTTTACAAAAAAAAAACACTTAGTAACTCAAAGAAAACAAACAAACAATTAAATAAAAAAATATCAAACTATAACTACTTAAACAGCCTTCCCCGGCAGCGGTGCCAAAAACTTGTTGCCTCGAATTAAGTACTACTACAAGCGTCACTCACAAGTATACGAGGTAGTTGTAGCAAAGGTGATCGCCCCAAGGTCGTTTCCCCAAGAAGGTGTAGTTCGTAATAGCTTGATTGACAAATTATTTAAATACGGAAGTTTGTTGTGTTGGAATGGTGCGAGAATAATTTAAACCTAAGATTAACATGCATAGGGTTGAAGTGTGAAGGTGATACAAGATCAAATTGATTCTTGGGAAGGTGCCTAGGGTCATAGGTCCATTCAATTAAAGCCCAATTCTCAATTATCCATTAACATAACCTTGTAATTAATTCATTCCTTAAGGTTAATTAGTTAATTACCAATCCATTAATTCTCACATTCATGAATTAGCAATAACCAATTATTTTACATTACCAAATTAACAAAACCCTAGAACTTATATTTCTAATTCATTCATAGGGTGGTCGATTGTATAGTTCCGATATCGAATTTCACCTCTCGGCCCTTCATTCAATATCTAGAGATCAATAGGTGGATAATCTATCAACCTAGAATTTAATACAATACAATCAACCAACAACAAGGTACATCAATGTAAATATCAACTCAAAGCATTCAATCAAATATACTACAAACCCTAGGCATGGGTATTTAGCTCAACATCATCAATTTAAAACAACCATTCAACTCAATATAAATCAAATACAAATTGTTCATTGTAATATCAATCTCTTAATACAACAACAACAATAGAAATGAATTAAAAGAGAGAATAGAAAAACCCCTTGTGAAGATGCCAAGAGTAGGATTACTAGTCTTCCTCCTAGCTCCACTTTGATGTATGATGAGGAACTCAAGCCCTCTTCAATGGTTGATTCCCCTTTGTAATATTGAATGGAGCTTTCTCAAGTCACCAAACCTTTGGATGGAGCTTTCTTAAGTCACCAACCCTTTCAATGAAGCTTCTTCAACCTTCAAGAGCTTGTTAACCCAATTTATCCCAAAGAACCTCAAAGATCTTATCAATGGAAGATGGAGAAGGTGGAGAGGATGGAAATGGAGGTTGGAGGTGAAGGGCTAAGGGAGAGTGTCACTCTCTCCCTCTCCCAAACGTGTATGCAGAAAATGTCCAAGAACTCCCCCCAAAATTTCCCTCTTCTTCTCTTTTTAATTCATTCAAAAACACACCCATGCCTTCCAACTCAAACCACTTCCCTTTGTTCTCCACATTTTCTTTGTTTAATATTTCTTTTGGCAAACACAAGGCTTTGTTCCCCACTTTGTCCCCCACTTCGTGTAAAAGAATTCAAATCTTTTAGGTGTGACACGGCCAAGCCAAGAGTAGCTTGGCCGTGTCTCTCATTTTTCCTTGGGACACGGCCAAGCTTGCTGGCCGTGTCCTTCACTGTCCTCTTTCTTTCTTTCTTTTCTTTCTTTTCTTTTAGTCTCAAGGGGTGACACTGCCAAGCTAGTGGTAGTGTCATGTGACACGACCACAAGCTTTGCCGTGTCATGTGGGTGTGTCCACTTCTCTTTCTTTTCTTTCCTTCTTTGCTTGCTCCAAGTGTTCTTTGGCATGAAATGGGACACGGCCAAGCTTGCTGGCCGTGTCATGTGACACGGCCAATGGCTTGGCCATGTCATTGAGTGTGTCTCTTCCTGCTTTCTTCTTTTTCTTCTTTTCTTGGTTTCTTTGGTTTTGCTCTTTAGGTGAGACACGACTAGTGTCTTGGCCATGTCTCTTGGCTGTGTCAAGCTCTGCCATCATCATTCTTTGAGGGACACGGCCAAGCTTGATTTGGCTTGGCCATGTCTTGCTTGATTCATACTTTTCCTGCACTGTTTTGATCTTCCAAGGGAGTTTTTGCACTTGAACCTAAAAACAAACACTTCAAATAAACTTTAAACAAAAATCAATCAAAACATTAACTAAAAACACATAAAAATCACACTAAAAACTAGTACAAAAATGATCTAAACACAAATTATGGTTTTTAATTGTGAAAATTGGTTCTAAATGAGTTGTTTTGGTGCTTAAACAAGTGTTTTAAAGTCAAATATTGGATTTGATTGTGTTTGGTTGGAGTTTGAGAATGGAAGTGGAGATTTAGGGTTTTGGAAAAGTGATTTTCCAAAGTTGTTGAATTGTTGGATTTTATTTGTTTAAGCATGTTGTTTAGAGTTAAAAAGTGATGAATATAAGCTTGAAATGATTAATGGATTGTGTTGGAATGGAAAACCTTCAATGGGGGAAGGTTATGCCATTTTAGGATTTTGTGCATAAGAGTGTGTTTTTGTAATGTAAATGGTTTAAATGTATTAAAATATGTTTCTAGTAATATAAATAAATTTAATATATTAAAATGAATGGCCTAATATGAGAATCCAAAGTTAAAGTGAGGTTAGCCTTAAATTTTGGATTTTTGCTTGGATGGAGTTTAATTATGGTTTAATATTGAAACTGCCATTAAATGTGATACTAAATGATTATTTGCTATCACAATTAGTTTAGGCATTGAGGAAGGTTGATTTGCTTCATCCAAGTGGTGAAGAGCAAGTTGGAAGGATAGGATTGAAGGTTATTTTAAGCTTATTTTGGTTGCTATTTGAGGTAAGTACAAACTTTGAATACATTGGTTATGTTTGCATGACATTTGGGCTTAACACATTTTGGTTGGAAAATGTGTTATGCTACTTGATATATTGGTTATGTATGAATAATGTGCTATGACATTTGTAATGTCATATTTGTGTTAAATGCATTGTGAAAAGCCATTGATAATGGCTAATTTATGTAGAATGTGAAATATGTGTATTATGTAAAAATACCCTAAAGTGTTTGGGTAATACCATTTGTTGTGTATGCATTAAGTGCATTGTTAAAAAGCCATTGGTATTGGCTTAATTACATTAAATGTGATTAATATGTGAATTATGTTAAAATACCCAAAGTAATTGGGTAATGTGTTGTAAATGCAAAAATGTGGTATAATGTAATGATATATGTGGAAACATAATGAAATGAATTGATATCGATATAAATGAGAAATATGAATAAATTGTGTGCCTAGTATGCTATTCAATTTTTAGGGTTCTGTGTTTGGCGTTATGTCTATGATTTGCCTACGGGCTAGACGCTGGAAGTCACTGTGAAAATATTTTTGAGGTGAAATGACCGGGTCGTAAGCCTCAAAAATATGTCCTTGAAGCTGGGCTGGGTGAAATGACCGGGTCATAAGCTCAGACCTAGTTGGACTATTACATTGATATTTTGCCTATGGGGCTACACACATGGTGTCATTATAGACCAAAACAGTAACTCTGAAATTTGAATAGCATATTTGTTATCTTTGGGCCCATCTTGTGTTTATTTTTATGTCAATTATGGATTGTGAAATATTTGAAAAGTATGAGAAAATGGAATGATGTGATATCCATATGCATTGTGCATTGGTATTTCATTTGAGTTTTATTGTTATAAAGTTTGTATTACTAGGCTTTTGGCTTAGCGCGATTGTTTACATCGCGTAGGTGACAGGGTAGATTTGGCTGAGCCGAAGAGTTCTTCTAGACTAGGTTAGTTCTAGACTTGTGGTTGTGCTTGTAGAGTTGATATCAAGATTAGAAACACTATCAGTAGCATGTATATATTTTATGTTATTGTATATTTTGGGTATTATGCATATTATATCATGTTTTTGTATTTTATGTATTTTAAACTATAAAGAATGTTTGGGTTAAGTTATTTGAAATGGGGGTTTAAATGTGTTCTAAATTATATATATATATATAAATGTTTGAGAAACTTGGTGAAATTGAGGAGTATAGGTGAAATGGTGATTTGAAATTATTTGGGAGTGTTTTCTAATGCAGGTTGTGTTTTGCTGAATTTTGAGAATGTCCAAATTACAGATAAAACTCTGGCAAATTTTTCCCAGAGATTTTCATATAAAATGTTCATTTTGGGTTTCTATAACAAGTAAAGAATATTTATATACTATTTAATTTTATATATTTAGTATTTGAAAATTTAAATTAGAAATGTGAAAATTTTTATTAAACCAGTCTGTGACATTTTTGTACCATATATGCATATTTTACATATGCTGGAAGTATGTATTGTACATATATAGGGTATAAGGGTGTTATATTTATTTTGGTATCAGAGCCTAGGTTTGAGGTTCTCGATCTAGGTGGGTTGATAGAGAGAGAAAATGGGAGATTTGAAAATAGTTTTCAATTGTAATACATGCATTGGCACTGGCAATTTCTGATCTCTTATATAGTAATTTCTGATGTGTTTGCAAATATAGGTAGTTATGGCATCTTGGACACATAGGTCTGCAGATGATAGTGCAGAGAGTGTGGCTCCTGATGAGGGTAAAGATGGAGCTAGAGTTGTGTCTACTGGTGAGGCACCTATTTCTTTGCCTATGAGACCAGCATCTGATGAGATTCTGCCTAGCTGGGTACGGTATATGGTAGAGTTGTTGAGGCAAGCTCTAGTTCAGTAGCCGCCACCACCACAGCCGTAGCCACAATTGCCGGTGAGGAAGTATGATAAGTTGAGAAAGTTTAGAGAGTTGAGGACTTCATTGGTACTACAGACCCTGCTGTAGCAGAGCAATGGCTAGACAGGATTCAGAGAGTGTTCATTCAGTTGTAGGCTAGTTCAAAAGAGAAGTTTGATTATGCCAGTTCCCTTCTGCAGAGGGATGCATATGATTGGTGGAAGACGGTTCCACATGCTCTAGATGATCCACCAGTCCTTACTTATGATGATTTCCTATGGGAATTTGAGCAGAAGTCTACTCTAAGGGAGTATAAGGATGCAAAGAAGATGGAGTTCCTGAGTCTGAGACAGGATACTAGGACAGTGACAGAGTATGAGATCGAATTTATCCAGTTGAGTCATTATGCTAGTGGGATCATTTCTAACGATATTGACATGTGCAAGAGATTTGAGGAGGGACTGAGACCCTCTATCATGTGTATCATAGTAGGCTCTCAGTATCAAGATATTTCTCAGTTGGTTGCAACTACTAGGAGTGTAAAGAGAGCACAGAGTCTTGCAGCAGCTGCCAGGGTTGAGGAGACCAGAGCTAGGAGACCCCAGAGTGAGGCGGGGTCTTCATCAGTAAAGAGAGGACAAGGGGGATATTTTTAGAGGTTTAGTAGGAGCCAGGGATAGTTTGGCAGGTCAGTACAGCAGCAGAGACAGAGACAGAGACCTACAATTTCAGTGGCTAGTGCTTTGACTCCAGTGGCTCAAAGGTCTACTCCACCTACTTGTGTTCATTATGGTAAAGCACACGGAGGTGTCTGCTGGTGGAGAGGTGCTTCGGGAGTGTGCTTTAGATGTGGGTCGTCAGACCATTTTTATCAGAGATTGTCCAGAGCCACCAGAGGATAGACAGGCAGATACTACAGCTTCTCGACCCAGTGTCAGAAGGGGTCATGGTGGCAGAGGTTTTGGCAGAGGTAGTCGATCTGGGACTAGTCAAAGAGGAGGTTCTATAGCTGGAGATAGTAGACCAGATGAGGTAAGACCATTACAGTAGGTTAATGTGATGCAGAGGCAGCCGGATGCTTCAACTATTATTGTTGGTACTTTTATTTTATTTGGTACTTCAGTTCTTGCATTATTAGACCCCGGGTAGACTCATTCTTACATCAGTGCATCCATCTTGCCTATGAGTGTTTTGTATTCTGAGTCCTTAGGATTTGATGTTTTGGTCACAGGCATAGTGTTGTGATGAGCAGGGTGCACCGAGATAGCCCAATTGATGTTCAAGATGAGGAATTTCTCAGCAACCTAATTGAGATGCCTTTCAAGGAGTATGATCTGATTCTGGACATGGATTGGTTGTCCAGGCATGGGGCTATGATATATTATCAGAAGAAATGTGTTTCTTTGAGAACACATGATGGTAGGGATGTGATGGTATCTAGTGAGCAGAGGTATCTTTCATCCATGTTTGTTTCAGCTATTTCAGCTGGGAGGATGATTCGGAAGGGATGTGAGGCTTGTCTTGCTCATGTTGTAGATACCATAGTAGTGGGGGTTCCAGCTTGACAGTATACCCATAGTTACCGAGTTTTCAAATTTTTTTCCTGATGAGTTGCCAGGAGTACCTCCTGAGAGAGAAGTGGAGTTTGGTATCGATTTGTTGCCTGGTACCACTCCCATCTCTATTACTCCTTATCGTATGGCACCTACTAAGTTGAGAGAGTTGAAGATATAGTTGCAGGAGTTGCTGGAAAAAGGGTTTGTCCGCCCCAGTGTGTCCCCGTGGGGAGCGCCTGTGTTGTTTGTGAAGAAGAAGGATGGCACCTTGAGATTGTGTATTGATTTTAGGTAGTTGAATAAGGTGACGATCAAGAAAAAGTATCCTTTGCCTCGGATAGATGATCTCTTTGATCAGTTGAAGGGAGCAGCAATATTTTGTAAGATTGATCTGAGATCAGGGTACCATCAGTTGAGAGTCAGAGATGTGGATGTACCCAAGACAGCTTTTCGCATGAGGTATGGGCATTATGAGTTTCTGGTGATGCCCTTTGGATTGACGAATGCAGTAGAAGCTTTTATGGATTTGATGAACAGGGTGTTCAGACCATATTTAGATCAGTTTGTGGTGGTCTTCATTGATAAAATTTTGGTGTATTCACATAATGAGGAGGATCATAGTAGGCATTTGCAAATTGTATTATAGACTCTGAGAGAGAACTAGTTGTATGTTAAGTTGTCTAAGTGTGAGTTCTGGCTCAATCATGTAGCTTTTCTTGATCATGTGGTTTCAACAGAGGGTATTAGAGTTGATTTGAGTAAGGTTAAGGCTATCTTGAATTAGAGTCCACCGAAGACTGTGACAGAGGTTAGAAGTTTTTTGAGATTGGCAGGCTATTATCATCGGTTTGTGAATGGTTTTTCTATAATAGCTACACCACTCACCGGATTACTTTGGAAAGGAGATAGATTTGTGTGGATAGATCGGTGTCAGACGTGTTTTGAGTAGCTGAGGGAGATGTTGACTCCGACTCCTATCCTTACCCTGCCTGTAGAAGGTAAACCATATGTGATATACAGTGATGCTTCACATAGTGGTTTAGGTTGTGTTTTGATGCAGGAGGGTAGAGTCATTGCTTATGCCTCTCGACAGTTGAAGCCACATGAGCTAAATTACTCGACGCATGATTTGGAATTAGCAGCTATAGTTTTTGCATTGAAGATTTGGCGGCATTACTTATATGGGGAAAAGAGTTTCATTTATACAAATCATAAGAGTTTGAAATACCTGGGTGTTCAGAGAGAGCTGAATCTTCGGCAGAGACGATGGCTAGAGTTGATTAAAGACTATGACTATTTGATTGATTATCATCCTGACAAGGTAAATGTTGTTGTTGATGCCTTGAGTCGGAAGTCTTTGGCAAGGTTAACTGCTTAGTCGCTCTCATTGCTTGTTGAGTTGAGAGCATTGCATGCTAGATTTGAGTTTTATGATGATGTTGCTTTGATGACTCAGTTGCAGTTGAGGCCAGTCTTATTGGATGTTATTAGGGAGGCTCAGTTGGCAGATGAGAGAATTCAAAAAATTGTGTTTCTTTGTCAAAAGGGGGAGAGTTGAGACTTTTTTGTGACTGATGATGGCAGTCTATGGTACAGAGATAGGTTGTGTATTCCTGATGATGCAGAATTGAAAAGGATGATATTAGAGGAAGCACATCAGTCACTTTATACTATGTACCCTAGGAGTACCAAGATGTATTAGGACTTGAAGCAACATTATCGGTGGTCAGGTATGAAGAGGGACATAGCAGAGTTTGTATCCAGATGTCTCATTTTTTAGAGAGTGAAGGCTGAGCACTAGGTTCCTTCAGGGTTGCTCCAACCTTTATCAGTGCCTTAGTGGAAATGGGAACGATTGACAATGGATTTTGTGACTGGTCTGCCTTTGACCCAGAAGAAGCATGATGCAATATGGATGATAGTTGATCGGATGATGAAGATAGTTCATTTTCTTCCAGTTCGAATGTAATATTCTCTTGAGAGGTTGGCTGACCTGTATATCAGTGAGATAGTGAGGTTGTATGGAGTCCCAGTTTCTTTTGTGTCGGATAGAGATCCCTGGTTTACTTTGAGGTTTTGGAAGAGTTTGCATGATGCTTTGGGTTCTCAGTTGTATTTTAGTACTGCTTTCCATCCTTATATAGATGGGCAGTCAGAGAGAGTGATACAAATTCTGGAGGATATGTTGAGGAGCTGTATCATTGATTTTACCAAAAATTGGGATAGATTTTTACCACTAATTGAGTTTGCTTATAACAACAGTCATCAGTCCAGTATTGGGATGGCTCCTTATGAGGCCTTGTATGGCAAGAGATACAGGACACCTTTGTGTTGGGATGAGGTTAGAGAAGGTAAATTGGTCGGTCCTGATTTGATTAAGGAAACATAAGAGAAAGTGAATGTGATTCAGGGTCGTTTGAAAGCAGCTTCAAACCGACAGAAATCCTATTTAGATTTGAAAAGAAGAGACATAGAGTTCAGTGTGGGAGATAAAGTATTTCTGAAAGTATCTCCATGGAAGAAGATTTTAAGGTTCAGTCGCAAAGAAAAGTTGAGTCCTCGTTTCATAAGACCATATGAGGTGTTGGAGAGAGTTGGTCCAGTGGCTTATAGACTAGCTTTTCCACCTGAGTTGGATCAAATTCATAATGTCTTTCATGTCTTGATGCTTCAAAGATACAGGTCTGACCTATCTCATATCCTATCCGTGGAGTCTATTGAGGTGAATCCAGATCTGACTTACGAGGAAGAACCTGTGGCAATTTTGGCAATAGAGGTTAAAGAATTGAGGAATAAGAGGGTGCCACTTGTGAAAGTCCTTTGGAGAAATCATGCCACTGAGGAGGCAACATGGGAGAGCGATCAAACAATGCAGAGTCAGTTTTTCCAATTGTTCCAGACTTGAGAGCAGGTAATTTCGAGGACGAAATTTATTTTAGGGGTAGGGAATTGTAATATCCCAAATTTTTTGAAAATTTCTAATTTTTGGAAATTTGATAAAATATATTATAATTAAATTAGATAAATTAAATTAATGGTTTTAAATAAAAAATGAAGGAATTTTAAATGAAAAAGTGTATTATAAATGTGATATATATATGTAAAATATACATAATATATAAAAGTCAACACTTTTTAAAAGAAAAGTCAAAAGTAAAAGTAAAAAGGGTATTTTGGTAATTAAATCTTAAAATTTTAAAATTATTAAATTAATTCAAAAATAAATAATTTTTGAATGAAAGAGGAATTTTTGGACTTTTAATTTATTAAATAATTAATTAAATAAATAATTATTAAAATATTAAATAATATATTCATATGGTTATAAAAAAAAGATGAAAGGAAAGCGAAAATAAAAGTTTTTTTTCATCTACTTCTTCTCCATCAAGGGCCGAAATCTCCATGGATGCCAAGAGAAGATTTTGATCTTCCAAGCTTCCAAAATTGAAGGATTCCAAAGGTTCAAAAAGGATTTTTAGTGATTTTCACTTGAAAAAGTAAGTTCTTTAGCTTTTTCTTTGGATTTCCATGAAAATTTTGAATATGTGAGTTTTGAATTTTTGAAGTAATATGTTATAATTGTTCTAATTGGTGTGTATTAAGTTATCTTGGGTAGTTATTAATCATTTTAAGGTTGGATTGAAGAAATGGTTGAATTTGGATAAAGAATGGTGAAGAGAGAGAATTTAGGGTTATAGACTTTTAGGGTTTGAGAAATCATGGTTTTTAATTGTGAAAATTGGTTATAAATGAGTTTTTTTGGTGCTTAAACAAGTATTTTAAAGTCAAATATTCGATTTGGTTGTGTTTGGTTGGAGTTTGAGAATGGAAGTGGAGATTTAGGGTTTTGGAAAAGTGATTTTCCAAAGTTGTTGAATTGTTTGATTTTATTTGTTTAAGCATGTTGTTTAATGTTAAAAGTGATTAATATAAGCTTGAAATGATTAATGGATTGTGTTGGAATGTAAAACCTTCAATGGGAGGAAGGTTATGCCATTTTAGGGTTTTGTGTATAAGAGTGTGCTTTTGTAATGTAAATGGTTTAATGTATTAAAATATGTTTCTAATAATATAAATAAACTTAATATATTAAAATGAATGGCCTAATATGAGAATCCAAAGTTAAAGTGATGTTAGCCTTAAATTTTTTATTTTTGCTTGGATGGGATTTAATTGTGGTTTAATATTGGAAATGCCATTAAAAGTGATACTAAATGATTATTTGCTATCACATTTGGTTTAGGTATTGATGAAGGTTGATTTGCTTCATCCAAGTGGTGAAGGGTAAGTTGGAAGGATAGGATTGAAGGTTCTTTTAAGCTTGTTTTGGTGTTGCTGTTTGAGATAAGTACAAACTTTGAATGCATTGGTTATGTTTATATGACATTTGGGCTTAACACATTTTGGTTGGAAAATGTGTTAAGCTACTTGATACATAGGTTATGTATGAATAATGTGCTATGACATTTGTAATGCTATATATGTGTTAAATGCATTATGAAAAGCCATTGATAATGGCTAAATTATGTAAAATGTGAAATATGTGTATTATGTGAAAATACCCCAAAGTGTTCGGGTAATGCCATTTGTTGTGTATGCATTAAGTGCATTGTTAAAAAGCCATTGGTATTAGCTCGATTACATTAAATGTGATTAATATGTGAATTATGTTGAAATACCCAAAGTAATTAGGTAATGTGTTGTAAATGTAAAAATGTGGTATAATGTAATGAGATTTGTCGAAACATAATGAAATGAATTGATATCGATATAAATGAGAAATATGAATAAATTGTGTGCCTAGTATGTTATTCAATTTTTAGAGTTCTGTGTTTGGTGGCATGCCTATGATTTGCCTACGTGCTAGACGCTGAGCGTCACTGTGAAAATATTTTTGAGGTGAAATGACCGGGTCATAAGCCTCAAAAACAAGTCCTTAAAGCTAGGCTAGGTGAAATGACTAGGTCATAAGCTCAGAACTAGTTGGACTATTACATTGATATTTTACCTTCGGGGCTAGACACATGGTGTCATTATAGACCAAAACAGTAACTTTAGAATTTGAATAGCATATTAGTTATCTTTGGTCCCATGCTTGTGTTTGTTTTTATGTGAATTGTGGATTGTGAAATATTTGAAAATTATGAGAAAATGGAATGATGTGATATCCATATGCATTGTGCATTGGCAATGCATTTGAGTTTTATTGTTATAAAGTTTGTATTACTAGGCTTTTGGCTTAGCGTAATTGTTTACATCGCATAGGTGACAGGGTAGATTCGGCTAAGCCGAAGAGTTCTTCTAGACTAGGTCAGATCTAGACTTGTGGTTGTGCTTGTAGAGTTGATATCAAGCTCAGAAATACTATCAGTGGCATTTATATATTTTATGTTATTGTATATTTTGGATATTATGCATATTATATTATGTTTTTGGATTTTATGTATTATAAGCTAGAAAGAATGTTTGGGTTAAGTTATTTGAAATGGGGGTTTAAATGTGTTCTAAATTATATATATATAAATTTTTTAGAAACTTGGTGAAATTGAGGAGTATGGGTGAAATGGTGGTTTGAAATTATTTGGGAGTGTTTTCTAATGCAGGTTGTGTTTTGCTGAATTTTGAGAATGTCCTGTGTTTTGCTGAATTTTGAGAATGTCCAAATTGCAGACAAAATTCTGGTGAATTTTTCCAGAGATTTTCATATAAAATGTTTATTTTGGGTTTCTATAACAAGTAAAGAATATTTATATACTATTTAATTTTATATATTTAGTATTTGAAAATTTAAATAAAAAATGTAAAATTTTTTTATTAAACCGGTATGTGACATTTTTTAGCGTATATGCATATTTTACATATGCTGGAAGTATATATTGTACGTATATAGGGCATAAGGGTGTTACAATACTTTTTGATATACGTTAATATATAAATGTATAAATGTTTTGAGGAATAAGGAATATGAAAGTTTTTTATTAAACCGGGTTGTGGCATTCTTATACTTTATTTGCGTATTTTACATATACTGGTGTATGTATTATACGTATATAGGGTATAAGGGTGTTACACTAGGATAAGGAAAAATGTTTTTTATTTGGATTCAGATGGCTTAGCTAGGTTGCCCTAGTTAATGTTTATAAATACAAAAACTTAGAGCAGCACAGAGGCAGCAACTATTATTAAAAAACCCTAGCAGTAAAGAATTATCAGGAATGAAAAAGCAATAAACAAAGAATCAAAAGAAAAGTATAAGGGATAGATAACAATCAAAAGGGGAGAGGTTAAATAATTGCCCTCAAATTGCATTAAAGCGTACAACAAAAACTCATCAAAGGCAGGCAGTAGCAAGCTTATTCCAGTGTATCAATATTTTGTGGAGCCTCCAACACAGATTTTATTCTTCTAAATTTCATTCACTTAAAGAATCCAGCAGTTATATTTTTCCTTAGGCAATAAATGTTTTGATAATTCATTTTAATCCAGTAGCTATATTTTTCCTTAAGCATTAAAAATATTATTAATTCAGTAGCTAAGTAGCCTAGGTTGTAATCTTGCATAAACCTTAAACATAGTAAGCTTGTCATAAATTGTATCTTCTAAACATTTAACGTCATATATCATCGGGCAGTAGTGTATTTTAATGTATAATTCATGTTAATTCTTTGAAACATTATTCTAAACCCTAGTTTCTAAAAGCCGAATCTTTAAAAAACCAAAACCCTAATTGCATATTTTGTAACTAAAGCCCTAATATCACATGATTAAACCCTATTTTACATGTAAACCCTAGTTTAGGAAAAACCCTAATTTTTATAAATATAAAACCCTAGCTTAGATAGAAGCCCTAATTTTCCAACAAAACCATATCATGTAATCCATCTATCTTTAGAGGGTGCTGCCCCCCTTAACCCCCGCCCGCTAACTAGCTAGCGGGACCACCGTAGGCGTGACCATTGTCGTCACGCCATATATTTCCTTAATAGGATAATATTAAGATGTGTTTGTTTATTTTTTTAATTATTATTATTAAATTATTTTATTTGTGTTGTGTTATTTTTTCCTTGCTTTATTCTTTTCCTTAGATTTATATGTATTTTTAAAGGGAATTGTAAAAGGCATGTTTCCGTCTAGTATGGGTGCCTTGTTTATTTAGTTTATGTAATTTGATTTATTTTAAGGTTTTTGGGACAATTGTAAGGGACACGTTTCCACCTATGGTGGGTGTCCTATTTTATTTATTTTACTTTCTTTGTGGACACTGGACATTATTGTAAGGATATGTTTCCATTTTGTACGGGTGCCCATTTTGTTAGTTTTGACTTTCTTGATTTTAATGAATATTTCTTTATTGTCAATGCATGTAGTATGGATAATATTATAATACTTAGGAATTCAATATTATTTAGACCTAAAAAGGAGGCTGGCTCCAATGAACTGAGCATTATAGGGGTGCTGGGTTATTCTCACCTTCCCCATGCGTACCCAACTTTTTGAACAAATTAGGGGGTTGGGGATTCCATTTTCTCTGAGTTTAGGCCCTTATTCTCTAAGGCCTTGAGCCTAACAGTGCCGAAGTCGCAAGAACTACTACACATGGGAGTGGGGGCAAAAATCCCCGCTCACATGGATTCTTGCTATTTTTGGTATATCAATATTTAACATTAATTATCTTATGCCTGATTTATGTTAAGATTAATGCATGGACTATTATCATGAATTCTGACTCTTTCTGGTAACTCAATTCGTTTACTTTAAAGTCATATGAGGTGGGTTGATTATTATACCTTTGCAACATTTTTGGATATACCATTCAGAGGATATCTTTATCCCAGTTTGAAATTTTAGAAACAGTGGTAAAAGATTCAATGAGATCCACATCATACATGTGGAATAGAGGGGTTAAAAGTATAAAATTGTTGGCACTATGAATGTAAAGTTTAAAAATTTTAAGTACTATTTTTTTGCATTAAGTGCATGTATAGGTATATATATCGAACTGATTATGACATTATCTATGGTTTGAGTATTTAGAATTGGTAGAAATAAAGTTAATTAAGCCCTAAAAGGTAAAAAATTAAATCCAACTATGGATTTAATTGGTATTTATGAAAAAAAAAATAAAGGGATAAGAAATTACAGAAATACCCTTATGGCCTTGAAATGAAATTGTATCGTAATTGGAGTTTGAAATATGAATAATGAAGCTTTAAAATAGTTAAAGTAATTATTTTTATTATTTTACAAAATTAAAAACCAATTTAAGAAACAATTAAAGAAAGTAGCGTACCGAAGTTTCGATGTGAGCATCACATAGTATTAAAACCCTAAATAGCAAAAAAAAAAAAAGAAGGAAGAAGCCAAATTGGATTTTACTTTCTTCTTCTTTCCTTATCTAACCCATAACCCTCACCATCTCCATCATCTTCTTCTCCTTTATTTGTAATATCCTTAATTATGCCCTAGTAGTCTTGGTGTTATTGTTGTTGCACTTGAGTTATGTTTATATTGTAATAAGTTGATAAGATATTGGAAGAGAATTTTATGTATGGTGATTGGGAAAGGAAATAGGGTTTAGAGACAAGTTTATATGTTGTGTATATGGTGATATATATAACATATAAAGTGGTCAAAATGGAAAGTCAAGGTGTTGGATAGTGGAGGAAGATATTTCTTTTATTAGTGAGTAATTACATAATTGGGCACATAAGAGACAAAATGTTAGTTATATAGTTAAGGGTATTTTGGTAATTGTTTGAATTGGAATACTTGGTGGAGATTAAAGAAGAGTTGACTTTGTTTCTTGTGGTTGATATTTCTTCTTTCTTCTTGGTGTGGCCGGCTGAACAAAGGGACAAGGAGAGCAAGAGGATAATTGAAGGTTTTGATGATTTTAAGCTTGGATTGGAAGGAGTTTTCAAGTTTACAAGTTGGAATTTCAAGGAACTTCATTAATTGGTAAGTTTTCTCTTGTTTGCCTTTGTTATTTTTGAAGCTTGGTTTGAGTTGAGTTGTGTTTTGATGATGGTGTGATTAAATGGGTTATGGTGTGATTTTAAGTGTTGATTTTGCTTGTTAGACGAGAAGTTGAGTTGGTGTTGGTATTGGAAGTGGTTGTGTTGAGTTTGTGTTAGGGTTTGAGTTTGTAAGTGTTGTCAATGTTATAGAAATTGATGTATTATATTATTGTTTGGATTAGGTTTTGGAAGAAGTGGTTTATCTTAATTGTAAAGTGAACAATCTTTGGAAGAGAAGATTTCTTGGAGTTGTTTGAGTGTTTATAAGGTAAGTACAACTATTTGTTTACAAACATGCATATAATGTGTAAGCTTAACATTCTTTTGGTTGTAAATGTGTTGTGGTATCAAATGTGTTATTAATGTGTTTTGATGATGTAAATAAGTATTGAGGATGTTGATTATGTCCATTTTAAATGAGGTTATGTTGTGTATAATGTGTTTGATGTTAAACAAAAGAAGGTTTGTTAAAGTTAGGGTTTATGCATGAGACACGTGAATTGGGGCGGTCGCGATTATTGAAGTGCGGTCGCGACTTAGATCGAACTTCTGACCGTGAAACCTACTGTGTTAAGGTTTCATCTTTGATTGTGAAGTGCGGTCGCGACTCAGATCGGATTTCTGACCGCGAAACCTACTGTGATAAATTTTATCTTTTGATTGTGTAGAACGGTCGCGACTTAGCTTAGTGCGACCGCGATAGTCGTTCTGTTCTGTTTTATTTGAAGTAAGTAAAGAATGTAAAGCATGTTGCTTATATGATAATGTAATGTGAATTGTGATTGATTATGATAATTAAGATGATATGTGAGGCCATTGTGCTTGGGCCAAGATGATTCAAATGAAATGGTTGAGGCATGATTGCCTAATAAATTATGAATTGTGAAATGAATTGAGAAAGAATAAATGAAAAGTTAGTATGCCTAATGTGTTAATTCAACTTTCAGAGTCCTGTATTTGATGGCATGCCTATAACTCATTGGATAGGCGAAATGGGAGGCCCGTAAGCCGAGTCCAATTTGAGTAATGTTTATGAATCACTGGATAGGTGAAATGGGAGGCCCGTAAACCGATTCCAGTTGTAAAATGTGAATATGGAATGATGGTGAAATGGGAGACCCGTAAACCACTTCCATTTGAGAATTAGTAACAGTCTAGCCAGGTTGAGGATCTCCTCATGTTAATGGGTTGATGGTCCAAGAGACTAGGTCTGTTACGCTATCCATGGATAGAGTTATGATATATATTGCCTACGGGCTTGATGATTGTGATATTGAATCAAACACAGGGACTCTGAACTTTGAATAACATATTAGGGTGTTTTGGGCCAGATATGTCTTAGGTTTAATGTAATTTAGGATTTATGAATCGTGATCATTGCCTAATGAAATTGATGCGTAATGATATATTATAATGTTCTGAAATGTAATTATGGTATGATAATTTATGATGAATAAGTTATGACTTGCTATGTATTATTTACTTGATTGAGTGTCATGAGCATTGCATCAAGCATTTTGATAGTGTAGTTGTTTTACTAAGCCGTTGGCTTAGCGCGATTGTGTTCATCGCGCAGGTGTTAGAGAAGAACCCGAGAGATCCACTAGACCGAGTGAGTCTAGGAATTGAAGAGTTGTGTAGGACTTAAAGATCAAAGAGAAAGCTGCCAATCATGTATAGACTCTTTATGTTTTGTAAAGTATTGGATTTAATGTATATGTATATAATTTTGTAAACTTGTACTTGGACATATTTATATATGCAAATACATTTGATAAATTCCGCTGCGTATTAAATCAAATGTTTATACTTATTTTGTTTTATTTTAATAGTAAATACCATTATACTATATTTATATATTGCAAATTGTTTATGGAAAAATGTAGCATTCTTAGGTTCTATGTATGTTCATTACATGGTGGTGTTATGTAGTGAACGTATTTGGAATTTAGGGGTGTTACAATTGTTTTGGTATCAGAGCCTAGGTTTGAGATTCTTAACCTAGGTAAAATGTAATAAAAAGAATAATTTGATTTTAAAAGTTGATTTTGAATAAAATATATGTTGGTATTGGCAGCCTTTGATCTTTAATAAGGTGTATTTGGTCGTGTTTGCAGAGATAGGTAGTAATGGATCCCCATTTACGGCAGTCTGTTGAGGGAAGTGCAGAGAGTATAGCTCCTGTTGAGAGTAGGGAGGGAGCTAGAGTTGAGGTAGCCAGTGAGGTACCTGCTTCAGTGTCGGGGAGACCAGCAGGTGATGAGGTTCCACCAGCCTGGTTTAGACATATGATGGAAGTTATGAGGCAAGCACCAGTGCAACCTCCACCACCACCTCAGCCTCAGGTACCAGTGAGACAATATGATAAACTGAGGAAGTTTGGGGCAGAGGATTTTCTGGGTACGATAGATCCAGCTGTGGCAGAACAGTGGCTTGATAAAGTTCAGAGAATTTTTATTCAGTTGCAAGCCACGTCAGAGGAGAAGTTTGATTATGCTAGGTCATTATTACAGAAGGACGCTTATGACTGGTGGAAGACCGTACCACATGCCATGGATGATCCACCCACATTGACCTATGCTGATTTCCATAGGGAATTTGAATTGAAGTATACTCCTAGGGAGTATAAGGATGTGAAGAAAATGGAGTTCTTGAGTTTGAAACAAGATCATCGTACAGTAACTGAATATGAAGTGGAGTTTATTCGATTAAGTCATTATGCGGGAGGCATTATATCAGATGAAATTGACAGATGTAGGAGATTCGAAGAGGGGTTGAGGCCTTCTCTTGTATGTCATGTGGCTGGATCCAGATATACTGATTTCTCTCAGCTTGTGGCAGCAGCACGGAGTGTGGAAAGAGTTCAAAGCATTGCAGCTGCATCTGAGGAAGAGACTAGAGTGAGAAGACCCCAGTTTGAGGCAGGGTCTTCATCAGTGAAGAGGGGCAGAGGGAGCTTTGTTCCCAGAGTGGGAAGGAGTCAGAGGCCGATGAGTAGGTCAGGGCAGTTTCATAGACAGAGATCAAGACCTGCAGCTTCTGTGGCTAGTGCACCGACTCCCTTTATTCAGAGATCCACTCCGCTGGCATGTGAGCAATGTGGGAAGATTCATGTGGGTGCTTGTAGGAGGATTGGTGGACCGGGTGTGTGCTTCCATTGTGGGTCGCCTGACCATTTCATTAGAGAGTGTCCTGAGATGCAGGACCAGAGGTCATTGGAATCTGCAGCTTCTCGGCAGAGTTTTAGCAGAGGAGGTCGAGGAAGCAGGGGTTTCAGCCGAGGGGGTAGATCTGGGTATAGTCAGAGAGGAGGATCTGCACCCAGGGATGGCAGACCAGATGAGGCTGGGCCTTCTCAGCGGGTTTATGTGATGCAAAGACAGCCTGATGCTTCTGCAGTCATAGCTGGTACTTTTTCTTTATTTGGCATATCTGTACTTGCTTTGATTGACCCTGGATCCACACATTCTTACATAAGTGCATCCGTATTGCCTGTGTCTGAAATGCATGCTGAATCCCTAGGATTTGATGTGTTGGTGACAAATCCTTTAGGGCATAGCGTAATTGTTAGTAAGGTGCATAGAGATTGTGCGGTAGTGGTGCAGGGTGAGAAGTTTTGTGGTGATTTGATTGAGATGCCATTTAAAGAATTTGATTTGATTCTTGGCATGGATTGGCTGTCTAGGCATGGAGCTGTGGTAGATTGTAAGAAGAAGTGTGTTACTTTGAGAACTAGTGATGATAGAGTAGTGTTGGTATCTAGTGAGCAGAGACAGCTTGCATCTTTGTTTGTTTCAGCTGTTGCAGCTAGGAAGATGATCAGAAAAGGGTGTGAAGCTTATCTTGCTCATGTGTTGGATACCAGAGTGGTAGGGTCTCATTTGGATAGCATTCCCACAGTTTCAGAATTCCCAGATGTTTTTCCAGAGGAGTTGCCAGGACTGCCTCCTGAGAGAGAGGTGGAGTTTGGTATTGAGTTGTTACCAGGTACCACTCCTATCTCTATTACTCCTTATAGAATGGCACCTGTCGAATTAAGAGAATTGAAGGTGCAGTTGCAAGAGTTGCTGGATAAGGGTTTTATTCGCCCTAGTGTGTCGCCATGGGGAGCTCCTGTTTTGTTTGTTAAGAAAAAGGATGGTACTATGAGGTTGTGTATCGATTATAGGCAATTGAACAAGATAACTATTAAGAATAAATACCCTTTGCCTAGAATCGATGATCTCTTTGATCAATTGAAGGGAGCAGCTGTGTTTTCTAAAATTGATTTGAGATCGGGGTACCATCAATTGCGGGTTAGAGCTGAGGATGTGCCAAAAACAGCTTTTCGAACCAGATATGGGCATTATGAGTTTTTGGTAATGCCATTTGGTTTGACGAATGCACCTGCCGCTTTTATGGACTTGATGAATAGGGTGTTTAGGCCCTATTTGGATCAGTTTGTGGTAGTGTTTATAGATGATATCTTGGTGTATTCGCGAAATGAAGAGGAGCATAGTGAGCATCTTCGGATTGTGTTACAAATCTTGAGAGAGAAGCAGTTGTTTGCCAAATTATCGAAGTGTGAGTTCTGGTTGAACCAAGTAGCTTTTCTCGGTCATATTGTGTCAGCAGATGGCATTAGGGTTGACCCGAGTAAAGTTGAAGCTATTCTAAATTGGAGTCCACCGAAGACTGTGACTGAAGTTAGAAGTTTTCTGGGATTGGCCGGCTATTATCGACGTTTTGTGAAAGGATTTTCTTTAATAGCTACTCCACTCACCAGATTGCTTCGGAAGGGAGTTAAATTTGTGTGGACTGATCAATGTCAGACCAGTTTTGAGCAGTTGAAAGAGATGTTGACTCAAGCACCTGTTCTCACTTTACCTGTGGAAGATAAACCATATGTGATCTACAGTGATGCTTCACATAATGGTTTGGGTTGTGTGTTGATGCAAGAGGGTAAAGTGATAGCTTATGCTTCTCGACAGTTGAAACCGCATGAGCTCAATTATCCAACTCATGATTTGGAGTTGGCAGCCATTGTGTTTGCTTTGAAGATTTGGCGTCATTATCTATTTGGAGAGAAGTGTTTCATCTATACTGATCACAAAAGTTTGAAGTATTTGGGTGTTCAGAAGGAGCTAAATCTTCGGCAGAGGAGATGGTTGGAATTGATTAAAGACTACGACTGCTTGATTGACTATCATCCAGGTAAAGCAAATGTTGTTGCTGATGCCTTGAGTCGGAAGTCTTTAGCTGGTTTAACAGTTTACTCGCTCTCGTTGCTTGTTGAGTTGAGAGCATTGTGTGCTAGTTTTGTAGTTTGTGATGATGGTGCATTGATGGCACAATTGCAAATGAGGCCAGTATTATTAGACCAGATTAAGGAGGCTCAGTTGACTGATGAAAAAATTCAGAGGATTGTGTCAGTTTGTCAACAGGGAGAGAGCCGAGATTTTGTTGTGAGAGATGATGGGAGCTTATGGTTTAAGAGTAGACTGTGTATGCCTGATGATGATAATTTAAGAAAAATTATTTTAGAAGAAGCACACCAATCAACTTTTGCTATGCATCCGGGTAGTACCAAGATGTATCATGATTTGAGACAACATTATTGGTGGTCCGGTATGAAGAGAGATATTGCAGAGTTTGTGTCTAAATGTCTCACTTGTCAGAGGGTGAAAGCCGAGCATCAAGTTCCAACTGGGTTGCTTCAACCTTTGTCAGTGCCTGAGTGGAAGTGGGATAGAGTAACTATGGACTTTGTGTCTGGTTTGCCTTTGACACAAAGGAAGCATGATGCCATATGGGTGATTGTGGATAGATTGACTAAGACAGCTCATTTCCTTCCGGTGCGGATGGATTACTCTTTGGAGAAGTTGGCTGAGCTGTATATCCATGAGATTGTGAAATTGCATGGTGTCCCAATTTCTTTAGTGTCTGATCGAGATCCTAGATTCACCTCGAGATTTTGGAAGAGTTTGCATGGAGCTTTAGGTTCTCGATTGCATTTCAGTACTGCTTTCCATCCCCAGACAGATGGACAGTCAGAGAGAGTGATACAGATCATTGAGGATATGTTGAGAAGCTGTGTCATTGATTTCTCTGGAAGTTGGGACGGATTTTTGCCACTTGTGGAATTTGCCTATAATAACAGTCATCAATCGAGCATTGGTAGGGCACCATTTGAGGCACTGTATGGTAGACGGTGCAGAACACCTCTTTGTTGGAGTGAACTTGGTGAAGGTAAAATAATTGGCCCTGATTTGATTCAAGAAACGGAAGAGAAAGTGAAGTTGATTCGAGGCAGGTTAAAAGCAGCTTCAGACCGACAGAAGTCTTATGCAGATCTGAAAAGGAGAGACATAAAATTTGATGTTGGAGATAAGGTATTTTTGAAAGTATCTCCTTGGAAGAAGATTTTGAGGTTCGGTCAGAAAGGAAAATTGAGTCCTCGTTTCATTGGGCCGTATGAAGTGTTAGAAAGAGTTGGGCCAGTGGCGTATCGACTTGCTTTGCCACCTGAGTTGGATCGTATTCATAATGTGTTTCATGTTTCTATGTTGAGGAGATATAGGTCGGATCCATCTCATGTGTTGTCAGTTGAATCTATTGAGGTAAGTCCAGATCTGACATTTCAAGAGGAACCAGTTGCTATTTTGGCACATGAAGTGAAAGAGTTGAGGAACAAGAGAGTGCCACTTGTGAAAGTGTTATGGAAGAATCATGGAAGAGAAGAGGCAACTTGGGAAAGTGAACAATTCATGCAAGAACAATATCCTCAGTTGTTTCAGAGTTGATTTCAGGTAATTTCGAGGACGAAATTTCTTTTTAGAGGGGGAGAATTGTAATATCCTTAATTATGCCCTAGTAGTCTTGGTGTTATTGTTGTTGCACTTGAGTTATGTTTATATTGTAATAAGTTGATAAGATATTGGAAGAGAATTTTATGTATGGTGATTGGGAAAGGAAATAGGGTTTAGAGACAAGTTTATATGTTGTGTATATGGTGATATATATAACATATAAAGTGGTCAAAATGGAAAGTCAAGGTGTTGGATAGTGGAGGAAGATATTTCTTTTATTAGTGAGTAATTACATAATTGGGCACATAAGAGACAAAATGTTAGTTATATAGTTAAGGGTATTTTGGTAATTGTTTGAATTGGAATACTTGGTGGAGATTAAAGAAGAGTTGACTTTGTTTCTTGTGGTTGATATTTCTTCTTTCTTCTTGGTGTGGCCGGCTGAACAAAGGGACAAGGAGAGCAAGAGGATAATTGAAGGTTTTGATGATTTTAAGCTTGGATTGGAAGGAGTTTTCAAGTTTACAAGTTGGAATTTCAAGGAACTTCATTAATTGGTAAGTTTTCTCTTGTTTGCCTTTGTTATTTTTGAAGCTTGGTTTGAGTTGAGTTGTGTTTTGATGATGGTGTGATTAAATGGGTTATGGTGTGATTTTAAGTGTTGATTTTGCTTGTTAGACGAGAAGTTGAGTTGGTGTTGGTATTGGAAGTGGTTGTGTTGAGTTTGTGTTAGGGTTTGAGTTTGTAAGTGTTGTCAATGTTATAGAAATTGATGTATTATATTATTGTTTGGATTAGGTTTTGGAAGAAGTGGTTTATCTTAATTGTAAAGTGAACAATCTTTGGAAGAGAAGATTTCTTGGAGTTGTTTGAGTGTTTATAAGGTAAGTACAACTATTTGTTTACAAACATGCATATAATGTGTAAGCTTAACATTCTTTTGGTTGTAAATGTGTTGTGGTATCAAATGTGTTATTAATGTGTTTTGATGATGTAAATAAGTATTGAGGATGTTGATTATGTCCATTTTAAATGAGGTTATGTTGTGTATAATGTGTTTGATGTTAAACAAAAGAAGGTTTGTTAAAGTTAGGGTTTATGCATGAGACACGTGAATTGGGGCGGTCGCGATTATTGAAGTGCGGTCGCGACTTAGATCGAACTTCTGACCGTGAAACCTACTGTGTTAAGGTTTCATCTTTGATTGTGAAGTGCGGTCGCGACTCAGATCGGATTTCTGACCGCGAAACCTACTGTGATAAATTTTATCTTTTGATTGTGTAGAACGGTCGCGACTTAGCTTAGTGCGACCGCGATAGTCGTTCTGTTCTGTTTTATTTGAAGTAAGTAAAGAATGTAAAGCATGTTGCTTATATGATAATGTAATGTGAATTGTGATTGATTATGATAATTAAGATGATATGTGAGGCCATTGTGCTTGGGCCAAGATGATTCAAATGAAATGGTTGAGGCATGATTGCCTAATAAATTATGAATTGTGAAATGAATTGAGAAAGAATAAATGAAAAGTTAGTATGCCTAATGTGTTAATTCAACTTTCAGAGTCCTGTATTTGATGGCATGCCTATAACTCATTGGATAGGCGAAATGGGAGGCCCGTAAGCCGAGTCCAATTTGAGTAATGTTTATGAATCACTGGATAGGTGAAATGGGAGGCCCGTAAACCGATTCCAGTTGTAAAATGTGAATATGGAATGATGGTGAAATGGGAGACCCGTAAACCACTTCCATTTGAGAATTAGTAACAGTCTAGCCAGGTTGAGGATCTCCTCATGTTAATGGGTTGATGGTCCAAGAGACTGGGTCTGTTACGCTATCCATGGATAGAGTTATGATATATATTGCCTACGGGCTTGATGATTGTGATATTGAATCAAACACAGGGACTCTGAACTTTGAATAACATATTAGGGTGTTTTGGGCCAGATATGTCTTAGGTTTAATGTAATTTAGGATTTATGAATCGTGATCATTGCCTAATGAAATTGATGCGTAATGATATATTATAATGTTCTGAAATGTAATTATGGTATGATAATTTATGATGAATAAGTTATGACTTGCTATGTATTATTTACTTGATTGAGTGTCATGAGCATTGCATCAAGCATTTTGATAGTGTAGTTGTTTTACTAAGCCGTTGGCTTAGCGCGATTGTGTTCATCGCGCAGGTGTTAGAGAAGAACCCGAGAGATCCACTAGACCGAGTGAGTCTAGGAATTGAAGAGTTGTGTAGGACTTAAAGATCAAAGAGAAAGCTGCCAATCATGTATAGACTCTTTATGTTTTGTAAAGTATTGGATTTAATGTATATGTATATAATTTTGTAAACTTGTACTTGGACATATTTATATATGCAAATACATTTGATAAATTCCGCTGCGTATTAAATCAAATGTTTATACTTATTTTGTTTTATTTTAATAGTAAATACCATTATACTATATTTATATATTGCAAATTGTTTATGGAAAAATGTAGCATTCTTAGGTTCTATGTATGTTCATTACATGGTGGTGTTATGTAGTGAACGTATTTGGAATTTAGGGGTGTTACATTATTTCTTCTTCTTTCACTTCCTACACGAAAGCCATGAAAATTTTATAGGTAAATCATGTTTTTGGTGAAAGTTAGCTACTTTAAATATGAATTTTCAAGAAAAACATTATCAAATCAGAGGATTGAAGGGAAGATAGATGGAAATGCTACTTTAATGAAGTTAGTGCTTGACAATCATATACTTTGCTATTATTTAAGTTTTATTTAAATTTTAATTGCTTAGATAAATAATTGATTGGATTAAATGAATTATTGTGAAAGAAATTGTGTATTGAATGATTTGTGAAGAATTTGAATATGAAACTTTACTTCTATGATAATAAAGTTATTTTATAGTGTATAAAGTGTTTATTTATTGGTTATTAAATTGAAATAATGATTAAAACAACCATTGAATTATTTATGTGCTAATTTAGGGTTATGGAATAAATTAGGGTTTTAGTAAGTTAGGGTTTTGGAGGATTTTAAGGTTATGAAATTTTCTATCTTTGAAGTTTGATGATGTTTTTGGTACTTGGAAGTGTATTTATTAGGTATTTAGTTTAAAATAATGTTTAAAGGAATCTTTGAATTGAAGATATGTTGAATTATTGGATTATGAAAATTTTGTTAAATAAGAGAGAAAAAACTAATTCATGTTAAATATGATTTAAATGATACTTGGAGTTATTGGAATGTTAAATTACTTGATTTTAAGTTGAATTGTGTTTATGGAACTAATGGCTATTTGAAGTATATTAGTTGAAGTATTGAAATGTTGAATTACTTGTTTATGAAATTGGAAAATGTAAGTGGAGCTAAAGGTTATTTATATATATTAGACAACTTTGGTGTAAATGAGTTATGTCCAAAATTAAATGTAATAGCAATTATGGAAATCATATGGTTAAGTTATGCATAGATAAAGAGGATGTGAGGAAAGGAAAATAAAATTGCCATTGAATGAGAATTGAAGTGGAAAAATTAATTTGAATAAGAAAGTTTAATATTTAGATTAACGAAATTTAATTGTGTTATTCGAGAACTAAAAATTATTTATTTGGTTTAAATAAGGGAGGTTAGTAGTGAACTATTCATTCAATCTTGAAAGTATTTATGATTAATGATAGATTGTTTATAAGATTGAAGTGGAATCAATCCATTAAAGGGTGAAGCTTATAAAGTGAGAAAAAATATGAGGAAAGTATTGATATATGTTTTTGGATTTTCAAAGTGGATGTAAAGATTAAAGAATAAATAAATAGTGATTATATATGATAAGTGGATTTTGGATTATTTTTGGGGAAAGAAGATGATTTAAGGACCCAGGTAAGAAGATTGGTAGAAAGATAAATTATCAGTGACTTAATATAATTTGAAAAGAAGATAAAGAATAAAAAAGGAGATGTGAAGGACTAATTAAGTGATGATGGCTAAATTTTGGAGATAGTGTGAAGATATATATATTGTGTACCTAATGTGTAACACCCCTAGACAATCCTATTAAGAACTATCAAAGGATGTCGTATAATGCCTATACACTTATATATTTAATTTTAGATAAAAAAACTAAATCTAATATTAATAAAAATATCGGCAAAGTCTCCCCTAAAATTTGACATTTGCAACATCTTCTCTAATCAAAACACAATCTGCAGAAGAAAACACTCCCAATATTTCATTAATTCAACCTCAATTCTAATTTCCATAATCCATCATCTATCATCCACAATTTAAATCAAATACCTTTGATTTTATTCATATTTTAGTTTGTTAGATATTTACTACAAGTAATATATTTTAATATAAAGTTTAATTAAAACTATAGATATTAAGTATGCAGTACTCTAGATTATTCATATTTATACAATTGTCATTGTAGGCACGCTAAGCAATGCCTCATATTCACCTTCTGATTTACAGTTGATCTTGAAATGCTAGAACTCACTCAATTAGATCTATCCTGCCCATCTGATCTACGCGTCAGAAATAATCTAACACTATAAGCAATGCTTAGTGATGCTTGCAAACTCATAATTTGCCAAAATTATAACATAGAGAAAATATTTATAACAACAAATGAAAATAAAATCTTCATTTTGATTATAAAGTAAATTAATAATTAATTTAATCAATTGAATTCAAATTACTTACCTAATTCATAATAAGCTTGAAATTTTAAATTAAATTTAAACGAAAATAATCACTTTATAGTTAATTGTTAAAATATTATTATTTAAGATAAAGAATATTCATTTTATAGCTAGTGATTAAAACATTATTAACAAAGATAAAAATTCCATAATACATTCATATTTTTCACACAATTTTGTAAACAATTACATCACACTTTGCTCATTTTCATTAAATTTCATTTAATTTTTTTGCCCTCATATACTAATTTTAAAATTGTAAATTAGGATAACAGGTCACTAATGATAAGTAAATACCCACTGTAAAAAATAAGGCCAATGGCTCACTGATGGCGTCAAATGCCGACTATCACAAATGACACAAAGTGTCTACTAATGGCACGAGTGTCCATTATTACTAGCGACATAAAGTGTCCAATAATAGCATAAAGTGCCCACTAACACTATAGACGTTCATCCCCTCTTACTAGCTATTCAATTCGATAACTAGATTTTTTATCAGTACATTGGGCACTTTAATTATTTTTCTCATTCCAATTAATTTTCTCAATTATATAAATTTTTTCTAAAGCATCACTCTTAGATAAACACTTATTTATTTTCTCATTAATCAATTACATAATTAGAATATCCATTTTTAACTAAAAATATTTCTTTAACTTAACTATTCCTTTTTTTATTATTTAATAGTATTTACTTTAACCATACTTGCAAAGAAATACTTAATAAATTAAACTTAAACACATTGTATTTAAAACATATTCACCAAACATATTTTAAACAATCATTTTAATTCTAAAACCTTAAACTTTCTTTGTACTAAACCTTCATTAAAAATTATACAGATTTAAACATAAGTCTTAGGCTCTTACAAAAACTCATATTTAAAGTTTCATATTTTTTTAAGTTCTTTTACTATGTTTGAAAATTATGTTTTCCAGATCTATGTATTCTTATAATAACTTTACTAGTGTACCTATTTTCTAATTTTATTT
Source organism: Garcia nutans (assembly GCA_947685225.1). NCBI lineage: Eukaryota > Viridiplantae > Streptophyta > Magnoliopsida > Malpighiales > Euphorbiaceae > Garcia > Garcia nutans. The sequence continues at coordinate 40,348,220 of CANTUV010000005.1, forward strand.
AGGTACCAAACCTTTATAAAAATTCATGAAATTTTAACCATATAACACAAGCATATATAGGAACGTTTATCTAAACTTGTAGAATTTTATACGCTCATTTACCTTATTTTTAAATTGTGTATACTTAACCTTACATATTCTGGTTTTACAGTCACTAGTCTGGCAGTTTTAATTTTTGATTTTATTTTTATAATTACAAATTTATTAAAATTTATGAAATTTTAACCATATTTCTTAAACCTATGTATTATCTTATATGTAAAATTTCAGATTTTTCTGGGTTATTTTACTATAGTTTCCAATTGAGTTTCTCAAACTCTAAAATTTTGGGTCTACTAGTATAGTCATGGTAGCTTGTATTCTTCTATTTTTATTTCATATTAAATCATCTTTAAAAATTATGAAATTTTATAAACCATATATAAAATTCATAATTTTTAAACCTTTCAAGTTTAGTCTAAAAATTTGGACAAAAGGCACTTCTCAATTAATTCAATTAATATGGTTCAACTAGCTTCCATAAGCATTAAAAATTAAACAAAAATTAAATAATAGCAAACTATTAAGACACAAGCACAAGCATATTTTCAAAGTAGTTCTTCCTCTCTTTTCCTCAATTTTTCTTCAATTTTTAGTGGTGAGTTTTGTATCTAACCTAATTTAATGAATTCTACTAAAAAAATTGAGATATATGAATTTTTCTTAATTTTCTACTTAGATTTGATGAAAGAAGGAATAAAATAAAAAATTTGGCTATAGATGGAGGTGAGGTCGGTTTGTCTTGGAGAAGGAAGAAGAAAAATGATTTTTATTTATTTATATATATTTTATTAGGATTTTGATCATATAAAGTGTGCTCAGTGTAACTTCGGTGTATCTACTTTCTTAATTTATTTCTAAATTTAACTTTGAAATTTATAAAATTGTAAAAATAATTTTTTAAATTAATTTAAAGCTATATTATCCATATTCCACATTCCAATCTCAATTAAAATCCAATTTGAGGGTCAAAATGACATTTCTTTAAAGCTTTATCACTTAAGAACTCTTTTGCAAAAATACCAATTAAGTCCATATCCGAATTAAAATTTTAACTTTTTAAGACTTAACTAACCCTATTTCTCATCTATTACAAATACCGGAGTCACTCTCAATATTATACACAATCCCATATCGGAATGATTCAAAAAGTCAATGCTTAAAAATTTTAAATATTACATAATGTATGCCTGACAACAATACTATTGGATGATTAACGATAATTATTAAATTGTATATAGAGGTGTTTGGTGAGTGTAATTTTATTGATTAATAATAGTAAGAGAGAAAGGAATGATGGCATGAAGGGAAAAATATAATGAAAACCAAAATTTGTATATTACATTGCTATTGGAGTTGAGTGAAGTAGTATCTTAAGTATTGAGTTAATTATATATAAATGGATAATGTGTAAGAGAAAAATGATAAAGTTTAAAGTGAAAAAAATGTATTAATCACAAAATATAGTCTACAAATAAATATATATGTATGATATATGAAGTGTATACATAATATATATATATACTTTTGAAGTGGGAATGATAACTTGTGAAACTTATATAATTTGAACGATAAAATTTAAGTGAAAGTGAAAGATCTACTTTAGAATTTTTTTTTTGTAACAATAAGAATGTGAGATGTGAACTAAAAAGATAAAAAAGATTAATAATTAATTTGGTACAAATATGTTATATAGTCAAATTAATTTGCTACAAATATGTTATATATATACATGATAATTGTAATTGAAATAATTGTCTATAGACTATAAAATTTTATAAAGACATATAAACTTATGAAATGCTTAAAGGCAACTTCAGTAGATTTTTAAAAATAATTTATGTTATATAATTAAGTTAACTAAAATAAAAATTATTTCATTATTTTGTTAAAGTGAAAATATTAAAAGAAAGGAGGAAAGGAATATTTTATTAAAATTACAATGATAATTATTAAATTGATTGGAATTGTAAAATAGGTAAATTGCCCGATTATACTGATAATAAACTTAGTCTTCGGATTGAATGGCTAGCAAGAGGGTGAACATCCTTACTATTACTGGACATTTTATGTCATTGTTGTTACTGGACAATCTGTGTCACTACTGATTCTGGACACTTTGTGTCACTACTGTTACTGGGTATTTTTGCCATTACTAGGCCATTTGCCATACTTACTAATATTACTGGACATTTACTTGCCACTATTGATCCATTATCCGATCCAAGGATTTCAAAATTAATATATGAGAGTAAAAGTGTAAAAATAAGAAAACATTTATTATAACATATATATATATTATTGATTGTTTATATTGAAGTGTTGAATTATAAGAAAATATACTTTTATATTTACTAAAATGCATATAATAATTATAATGAAAAGTGAGATTTAATAAGGTTTTATCGAATTGAATACTATTGAATCGAATAGAATGAAATTAGTCAAAGTGTTAAATTGTACATTGAATGAAAATGTCCCAAAATGTTATTTTTAAATCATAGTGTTCAAAGTGTTAAATAAAATAATGGCATTCATAATTGTTAATTGAATGAAAATACTCATTATGATAAAATGATAAGTGAAAAATTTACTGATAATGCAAGATATAAATCTTACAAAGGAAGTGTTGACAAATATGTTGAGTTTATATTTTATTTAATTTAATTGAATCTAAAACTTGTTAAAGTAAATTACAGTGAAAAATATAAATTGTAAATATAAAATATTAATGTTACAAATGCAATGTTTAAAAGTACAATAAAATGATAAACAAATGCTATATATAGTTATGTGGTATTACTTATTAATTTTAATTAAATTTTAAAGGCAAGAATATTGATTTTATTATAAATAGTAATAATTTGGAAGGTAATTGCAATAAGGTTTTATTGTTATAATTGAATTTGTATTTATTTTAGAATAAAATAAGTTTCACTGGACATATTTGTTTTCTTGATTTATTTTCGAGAATTGAGATTTACTATTTTTTCTTGTTACAATTATTTAATTTGAAACTAAGTAGCAAAGTATATGTATACAAGCACCACTAAGCAGTAATGCTTAACGTGTTATAATTTTTCTGACATGCAAGTAAGATAGATCAGAGTAAAATATTGAGGTGTTAAATAAAGGTTTCAGAGATTAGCTGCAAAACAGATAAAGTTCTTTATAGACATTATAAATGAGGATTGTGTTAATATTGTATAACCTATTTTGGTTTATTTGAAGATTGTACAAATTGTTAAGAGTAGATGGAATATTTGTATATATGTATTGAGAGTTGAATTTATGTAATGCCTCAATTTTGTTAACTTATTTAAATACATTAATTGATAGGGTTAAGGAAGATTTAGATGAGAGAGATATGTAAGGTATAAATGAAATATAACTAACTGTAGACCCTTAATTTTTGACCCAATCTGGTCCAATATGTTTTATTTAGTCCAAAATGATTTTTGTTGTCTAATCGGTCCAAAATAATTTTTGTTAAATAATTTTTGCTTTAGTATCTAATTTTTGTTAATAAAAAATAAAAATAAACAAATAAAAATCAAAAAATAAAAATAAAAATAAAAATCGAAGTCGAAAAAATTGGCAGCTAAAAAATAGTCGCACGGGCCCGTGGGCAATTTCGCCCACAGGAATTCACTGTTCTATTTCGCTCGCAGGATTTTCCTGCGGGCGACGCCCCAACCCGCCCACTTCCGCAGTTTTCTGCGGCAGTTTTTTTTTGCCAGCGCATTTTTTCTGACGTAAATTTTTTGAAACCTAATCCAATTAGGTTTTGGTTTCTTTTTTTTATTAATATTACTTGCCTTAGCTAATTAGGATTAAACTACATCAAACCCTTATAAATAAGGACCAAAGGCAACCAAATTGGGGGTGGCAAAAAAATGGCAGTAACTTGGAAAATTGGAAACCAAATCAAGGAAGGAAAAGCAATAATTCAATTCAATTGATTTTTAAAGGAGCAGCAGCACAATTTAAAGAATTCAAAGGCAAAAAAGGCTTGTCTTTGGGGCTAGTTCATCCAAGAAGAATTGTTTTTGGAGGAATCATCAAAAGAAGGTATGTGTTAATTGATTTTCTTTAATTTTTTTTACACAGTAGCTAAAACTAGGATTTTTGTGTTTTTCAAAAGTTAAAATCTTAGAACTTTAATTTAGTTTTCCAAAGTTAAAAACACTAAAACGTTACTTTATTTTCCAAAAAGACTTAAAATTGTTAATTTTTCTTCTTAAAAACCTTAAAACTCTAATTGAACATATTCTTCAAATTTGATTCTGTTTCTTTCAAAATTTTAAACTAGGTTCTATTTCATTCAAAAAGCCTTGAAAAACATCTTTTCTACTTATAAAAACTTCAATTCATTTGTTTAAATTCATAAAACTTCATAAAATTATCAAACTGATTTCTAAAACCCTAATTCAAATCTTTTACCCGAGACCCTAATTCTAAAACACTAAAACCTTAATTCAACTTTTAAACCTAAAATAATGAACCCTAATCCTTTTAAAACCTTAAACCCTATTTTTTATGAACCCTAATCCTTTAAAAACATTAAAAAACATAAAAACATAAAACATAAATTCTACACAGCAGCTTAGAAACCCAATAACCAAAAATCACAAATCAAAGTATTTTAAAGTGTCTAAAACCTTAATTTCATGATTTCACCATTTAAATATTAATTTAGTTAATCAAAGAGTCTTACCAACCTTTTAAAACATAAAACCCTAATCTATTTTAATTCCATAAAAAGTCACAGTAGCTATAATTGAACTTTTATTTGCTTTATTCAATTACATACTTGATTATACTTTGATTTATCTCTTATGCTTTAATTTAATTTCAATACTTGATTTATTTAATTTATCATGGATGGATGTTTATTTTATATTTTGATTAATAGCTTTGATGAATGATTTATTTATGGTGAATGATTACTTACTTTTATCAATTAATTTAGATTTTCAAAAGTTGTAAGAGGTATGTTTCCACTTGGTGGGTACCTCATTAGTTAAACATCATGTAATTTAATTTGCTTTTCTATTTTAGAACCTATGTAAAGGGCATGTTTCTACCTTTTGGTGGGTGTCCTATTTAGGCATGTGATGTAAGGACATGTTTCCATCCTTGGATGGGTGTCCATTTATTTGCTTTGTTTGGACATTGCTTTGATTTTAATATAATGATGCTTTCTTTTAATTATTGTGTGTAATATGGATAATATTGTTATATTTATGAATTTTATAATATTAAGACCTGTAAAGGAGGCCGGTTCTATTGAACCGGGCGTTGTGGGGGTGCTGGGCCATTTCTCACCTTCCCTACACATACCCAACTTTCCGAACCCATTAGGGGGTTGGGGATTCCTTAGGAATCGAGTCATCCACCCCTTTCTTTTTTCCAGCCCGTCCGGGTGGCGACTCCATTTTCTTCGGGCTTCGGCCCGTGTTCTCTAAGGCCCCAAGCCTAAATAGTGCTAAAGTCGCAAGAACCATTCCACCAGGAGTGGGGGCAAAAATCCCCGCTCACACTAACATATAAATAGTTAAAAGTGAAGAGGGAAAAGAAATAAAATGTTAAAAGTAGAAAAGTCAAAAATATAAAATAATAATATTTTGTAGTAAATATCTAAATTTTAATTAATTATATAATTATATATTTAGTTAGTGGAGGAAGATGGGAAAGTTAATTTCTAGAATCTCTTCTTCTTTCTTCTTTCTCTTGGTTGACTTCCATGGTAGAGTTGGAGAGTGATTTTAATCATTCCATTCATCAAGATTTAACAAGGTTTTCCAAGAGTTGAAGATCGCTTTGGTGATAATTGAAGTATTAGGTAAGTTCTCCTTAACTTTTGATGAGTTTCTTTTAAGTTGATTTTAAGTAAATTGGTACATAATTGTTAAAATGGAATAGAATGAAGTTATTTGATATGGAAGTAATAATTCTAAACTTAGACTGTTGATTGAATGAGGTTGGCTAAGATTTGACAAAGTGAGGTGGAAGTTTTTGGCAAGAGTTATGACTAATTTGGGATTAGGTGAAGTTTAATGAGTTCTAGTGCGTTTATATGTATTTTAATGTTGAATCTAAACATACAACTTGAATTAGGTGTTGAGTGAATTGGTTTTATGTAATTAAAGAAGAGAACCACTTTGAGAAAGTGGGAAGCTTGGTGGAGTAGACTTGGAAAGGAGGTTATCTTTTCATTTTAGGCTTCAAAAAGGTTAGTACATACTTTGATATTGTGTTTCTCTTATAGTTTGCATTGTCTTGTTTGACTAATTATGATTTGGTGCAAATTTGGTAACCCACGGGGGTGGCCATGTGGAGGGCACGGCTGTAGGCTTTGAATTGAGTCAGTCTGCATAATATTTGTGATGTGGTAGTGTCGAACTGAAAGACATGAGCTTGGCATTGGAAAGCCATGGCCGTGGGCTTATTTGTCTAAAAGTGGCAGTGCTTAATTGAAAGACACTAGCGTGGCATTAAAATGACACAACCGTGGGATTGTTAGTTTAAAATGGCAGAACTGAATTGAAGTGCACTGACATGGCCTTCAGGTAGGCATGGTCGTGGCACTAAAAAATGAAGAACATATGTTTGGTTTGTTGATAATCATATAATATGGCATAAATGATGATTATATGAAAAAGCATGATAAGAATATGAAATGAGGAAAGTTACAAAATGATAAATGGGTATTGTGTGTACCTTGTACTTTAACTAGTTCCAGAAAATTGGGTTTGGTAATTTGGCATGCCTTGTATTGTGGGGTAAGACACTGGGTGTCATAGAGGTGTTATTTAGTGTGTATAATGGATACTAGAGCAGAGAAGTCTAAGCTCAATAGTATTCCTATATTGGCAGAATTTTCAGATGTATTTCCAGAAGAGTTACCAGGGTTTCCACCAATGAGAGAAGTGGAATTTGGTATTGATGTTATGCCAAGTGTTAACTCTATTTCTATTACTCCTTATAGAATGGCACCTGCAGAGTTGAAGCAGTTGAAAATGTAATTTTAGGAGTTGTTGGATAAAGGGTTTATACTCTCTAGTGTTTCACCGTGGGGAGCATGGGTGTTATTTGTTAAGAAGAATGATGGTACTTTGAGATCATGTATTGATTATCGGCAGTTGAACAAAGTGACTATTAAGAACAAATATCCATTACCTCGTATGATGATCTCTTTGATCGATTGAAAGGAGCAGTAGTGTTTTCTAAAATTGATTTGAGATCAGGGTATTATCAGTTAATATGGATATACCCAAGACTGCTTTTCATATAAGGTGTGAGCATTATGAATTTCTTGTGATGCCTTTTGTGTTGACAAATGCACCAATGACCTTTATGGACTTCATGAATCGGATTTTTCTACCATATTTGGATCAATTTGTAGTGGTGTTTATTGATGATATTTTGGTGTATTCACGTTGTAAGGAGAATCATGATATGCATTTATGAATTATATTGTAGAATTTAAGAGAGAAGCAGTTATATGCAAAGTTTTCTAAGTGTGAGTTTTGGTTAGATCAGATGACTTTCCTTGGCCATGTTGTTTCAGCAGAAGGTATTAAAGTAGATATAAGTAAAGTTGAAGTTATTTTGAATTGGAGTCCACCAAAGAATGTTGTAGAAGTTAGGAGTTTTCTAGGATTGACAGGTTATTATCATCATTTTGTGAAAGGATTTTCCATGATAGCCGGACTCACCAAATTACTTTGGAAAGGTGTGAAATTTGTGTGGACTAATCAATGCCATATGAGTTTTGATCAGTTTAGGGATATGCTGAATCAGTGTAGACCCTTAATTTTTTACCTAGTCCAGTCTAATATTTTTTAAAACAATCCAAAATAATTTTTGTGGTATTCTAATTAAATAATATTTATTTTAATATTCATTACTTACAATACTTATTTTTAATAAAAATAAAAAGGTAACAGGAAAAAAAAAAGATAAAAAAAATAAATAAAAATCGACTACGGAAGAATTGGTGACGAAAATTTTTTATCTCCGCAGGAAATTCCTGCGGGTGAATTGGCTGGCCCGCGCCCGTAGCTTGCACGCAATTCTCACAGATTCTCGTAGCTAGCCCGCCCGTAGCCCGTAACAATTTTTGCCAGTGCAGTTTTTTTCGAAACCCAATTCTATTTGTTTTTTATTTTTTTCTTAAATGGTTTTTATTTCCTGAGACAATTAGAAGTAGATTTTTTATTTTTTCTATAAATACCACATAAAAAACACATAAAGGGAGGGGATCTTTTAAAAAGGAGGAGGAAATTCTGGAGCTAAAATTTTTAGCCAGACTTGGGACTCTTGAATTCTTTCGGCCAAAAGAAAACCTTGAAGAAGCAAGAGGTAGTGAGGAAGCAACACCAATCCATCAAAGGCAACCTACATTGTCTTTATTATTGTTCAAACCGAATTCAAAGATTGTGGTGGAACCAACAACGGAGGTTTGAATATTTATTTCTTTGCTTATATTCACAGTAACTTCATTATACAATTTGATAAATTGTTCAAGCATGCATATTTTTGTTACTTGATCAATGGTTATGCTTATTATCCAAACTTTATTTAAAAACCTTAGAAATAGTTTGTCCAAAATCCTAATGCCTTAATGCCCATAACACATATTTTTGAAATGACAAACCCTAATTACACTTTTCTAAAAACTATAATAATCTGTTTTCTTAAAATCCCTAATCAAATCAATTTTTCAAAATCTTCACAGTAGCCTCATCTTTCAAAATTGAATATGATAGTGATAGTTTTCTTAGAAACCCTAATTCTAATTTAAATTAAACCCTAACTTATTTAGTTAAAACCTTAATTATTATTTTTATCATCATAGTAGCCTATTTTATTAAATCACTATAATATTAGATTATTCAAATAATATTTTAAACGTCCAGTAGTTATATTATATATAAGTATTTATCAAAAATCCAGGTTAAAATAGTCTTAGAGTTTTATAATCATGTTTTGACAAAAACCCTAAATCCTTTTTCCCAAACCCTAATTCTTTAAAACACTAATTCTAAGTGCCAAACCTTAATTCTTCAAAACTAAAATTTAAAAATCATAAAAACAACATCTAGTAGCCCCAGTAGCCTAAAGCCTTAAATAAAACCAAAAACTCTAAAACTTTAAATCCCAAAACCCTAATTTCTTAAATCCTAAATCTTAAACCTTAAATTTGTTTATTTAATAGATTGAATTCTAATGTTATATATTTATTTGATTATGTGATTTGTTATATGTTAATGATGAATGGTTTATTTTATTTTATGAATGGTTTGCTTTTATTTATAATTAGATAATCGAATATTCTTTTATTTGCCTTAGTTCTAAAATTGTAAGAGGTATGTTTCCACTTTGTGGGTACCTCCCTAGTTAAATATTATGTAATTTAAATTATTTTAAAGTTTTTAGACCAGTGTAAAGGACACGTTTTCACCTTTCAGTGAGTGTCCCATTTAGTTTTAGACATGGGCGATGTAAGGACATGTTTCCATCCTCGGATGGGTGTCCATTTATTTGTTTTGTTTGAACATTGCTTTGATTTTAATATAATGATGCTTTATTTTAATTGATATAAGTAATATGGATAATATTGTTATACTTATGAATTTTATAATATTAAGACCTGCAAAGGAGGTCGGTTCCAATAAACCGGACATTGTGGGGGTGCTGGGCCATTTCTCACCTTCCCCACACATACCCAACTTTCCAAACCCATTAGGGGGTTGGGGATTCCTTAGGAATTGAGTCATCCACCCCTTTCTTTTTCCCAGCCTATCCGGGTGGCAACTCCATTTTCTCCGGGCTTAGACCCATATTCTCTAAGGCCCCGAGCCTAAACAGTGCCGAAGTCGCAAGAACCATTCCACCGGGAGTGGGGGGTGAAAATCTCCGCTCATAGTGGCGACTCCACTGGGGATAAGAGAAGTTGATTCTGTTGGTCTTTATATTATTCTATTCTTTCTTATCATGATATTATCCATTGCATCATATTAGATTGTATTGTGTGCGTGAGTTAGGACGCTCGTGTTACCCGTGTTATGTTATGTAAGGGATACCAAACTTTCAGGCAAGGTATGGAGATCGAGCATGGCATAACTACTCATAGCCTTATACCATTTGGTATATACTTGTTATGGAAACCTAAACCTTTCAACCCGAAGACTAAAGCTCATGTAATTGGCCTAGTTACTTTCCTTAGGTTTTTACCCCAAATGCTTGTTGTTTGACTATGATTAATTTATCTTGGTTTAAATCATGGCTTATTTGGTTTGTTCTTTTTCTAATATGACCTTTTTACATTGTGAGCACAAATAAATTTTTCTTTAAAATCCAAAAGGCCAAAGCTATTTTCAAAACTTTTCAAGATTGTCTTTGGACATAAAACTTTTCTAAAAATAAATCAAAAATTCTTTTCTCATGACTCAAATACAAAGTCAAAAATCCATTTTTTCTAAAAATCTTTACACAGTGGGTTTTCAAACAAAATTATATTTGTATTTCATCCAACCTTTAAACGAGCATACAAATTATTTAGGTCTATTATGGAAATAGTAAAAATCAATTGTGAGCCTAGTTTATACTAAGAATCATTAACCATGAGCTTGTTTTTGGCATGAATCATTAGTTACTTTTTCAAGTGAGAAATCTATTTATAATAAACCTCTTAATTTAGTTTTAATCTAATATAGCATAAAAGCTACTTTAGTGGGTTGAATGGATTAAAACCTAATTAATGGGAATTTTCATGAACTAATTTCCATTTTTGAAAATATAACTATTGGTTAAAATCATCTGAGGAAATTATTCAAAAATAAGATACCCCATGTTGGTATTTTGTTAACCATATACCTAGGAAAAGAGACTCTTCATGCATGTGTGAAAGTTATAAGGGACGTTCTACTTATCTTTGTCTATTGTTTATGCATACATGCATACTTTTGCATCTCATATCATTAATCATTTCTGGCTCACAGCCTTGGATTACGATAGTTCAAAAGCTTACGACAATCCGACCTACGCTGAAAATGAAGAATCTACCAACGACTCAATCTACTTGCTCACCAAAAGAGGCCCTGGCTGAGACCATGAAGAACCAATTGGATGCAATTTTAGAAAACAATGTCGAAGCATCTGCTAGCACTAAGAAGCCAAAGGACAAGGGGAAGGCTAAAGTTGGTGAAGTGGTTTTTGATGATGATAAGGTAATCATTGATGATGATGATGATTGGGCTCAATACTTCCAAGATCCTCAAGACAAGAAGAAAGAGGTGAAGATTATTGAAAGACCAGCTATGCAAAAAACTAAAAATTCTGATGTTGAAAAGATGATTGCAGATTTGGAAAAGAAATTTGAGAAGAAGCTAAAAATCGAAGAAATGTCCGAAGTTGACAAATTATTTGAGCTAGATGATGAAGTTCCATACAAGTTTAAGATGCCATCCTTTGCAAATTTTGATGGAACTGAAAATCCTCACCTCCATGTGAAGTAGTATATCACTGCTATGCAGTCTGCCCGAGCTACTAAGGCTCAAACTCTAAGGTATTTCGTGCTCTCATTGGATCCTGTTATCCAAAATTGGTTCAATACCTTAGATGATGGAACACAAAAGAGTTGGGATCTGCTATATAAGGCCTTCATCAAACAATATGGATACTGTAGACACTTAATTTTGGCCCTAAGTTGGTACGGTCCTAATTAAGAAATGCCAAAATAAATTCGATCTTACAACTTCTAATAAGTCAGTCCGATTTTAAAGGCACAAACTCAACTACAAAATCCTAAACCAAGTTTTTTAGATGGTCCAATCCAAAAAAATTAAAAAATGAAAAATTATTTCAAAGGGCCGTGACATGAGCCTTGGCTCATGTCGACCTGGAGGCCCCAGGTTGGCATGAGCCTAGCTCATGTCGATCTGGCTCCAGATTGACATGAGCATTGGCTCATGTTGACCTGGATGCCCAGGTTGACATGAGCCAAAGGCCATGTTGACCTGGTAGCCCAGGTCGACATGGCCTTGGTCCATGTTGATCTTGGCAAATCGACATGGTTTTCAATTATTTTTTGTTTCCTAATTAAAGTAGAATTTGTCTTAAGGACGGATTAATATCCGGGTTAGAGTTTTTGAGTGAGGTTTTGGCCTATAAATAATAATGGTTTTAGACTTTAACGGAGGTCTACAATTAACCTTAAGAGAGATTAAAACAACAAAGCAGAAGATAGTAAAAGAAATTAGCAACAAATAGCACTCATCAATCATCAATCCATCAAAGGCAGCAACGCTGTCTATGTTCTTGTTTAGCCAGCGTCAACTGTGGTGGAACCAATGCGATGAAGGTTTGATTATAAATCTTTGATTTGTTTATATTTACAACATTCTTATGTTTTGATTCATGAATTGTTTAAGCATACAATAGTATTGCCATATTTTCTTTAAATGTTTCTATTATTTGTTTTGATATTGAGTCTTTCAGTAACCTAAATTATTAATTATTAAACCCTAATCGTATGTTTTATAAATTAGATTTTCCATTCATCCAGTAGCCTAAGTCATTAATTAAATTATCAAAATCCTAAACTGTTCTTCTGTTTCCAAAACTTTAAAACCCTAAACTATTTTTATCCAAAAGATTAAACCATTTCATTATTAAACTCCAAAATCTCTATTATTCTGCCAAAACTTTAATTTATTTCTCCAAATCCAAAATTGTTTTTCAAAGGCAGTAAGTTAAAACCCTAAACCCTTAATATCCTTAAAACATATTTTTCAAATCTAAAACCCTAATTACACCTTTCTAAAAACCAAAACAACAATCTGTTACCAAACCTATTTTTTTAAATCACAGTAACATTATTTTCATAAAAACATCTAAAACCCTAAATCTTTAAAACATCCAATAGCATTATTCTTTTAAAAAATAATATTAGTTCCTCAAAATCCCAAAACCCTATTTTCTAAATCCTAAATCCTAAAATCTTAATTTTCAACACCAAAACCTACAATCTTAAAAGTCAGTTTCTAAAATTGCTTTATTTAATTTTAGATTTGGTTATGTAGTTTATTATATGTTTTGATGGTTGATTTATTTAATTTCAATGGTTGATTTATTTAATTTATCATGGATGGATATTTTATTTTTTATTATGATTATTATTTATTTATTTTGGTATTAAAATTGTAAGAGGTATGTTTCCATTATTGGGTACCTCATTAATTAATTTTCATGTAATTTAAATTATTTTTATATTTTGGAATTAATGTAAATGACACGTTTCCACCTTTCGATGGGTGTTCTATTTAGTTTTAGACATGAACAATGTAAGGACATGTTTCCATCCTCGGATGAGTGTCCATTTATTTGCTTTATTTGGACATTGCTTTGATTTTAATATAATGATGCTTTATTTTAATTGTTGCATGTAATATGGATAATATTGTTATACTTAAGAATTTTATAATGTTAAGACCTGCAAAGGAGGCCGGTTCCAATGAACCGGGCGTTGTGGGGGTGCTGGGCCATTTCTCACCTTCCCCACATGTACCCAACTTTTCAAACCCATTAGGGGGTTGGGAATTCCTTAGGAATTGAGTCATCCATCCCTTTCTTTTTCCCGATCTGTCCGGGTGGTGACTCCATTTTCTCTGGGCTAAGGCCTGTGTCCAAGCCTAAACAGTGCCGAAGTAGTAAGAACCATTCCACCGGGAGTGGGGGCAAAAATCCCTGCTCACAATGGCGACTCCACTAGGGACAAGAGAAGTTGATTCCATTGGTTGTTATATTATTCTATTATTTCTTATCATGATATTATCCATTGCATCATATTAGATTGCATCGTATGCGTGAGTTAGGACGCCCTTGTTACCCATGTTGTGTTATGTAAGAGATACCATACTTTCACTCAAGGTATGGAGATTGAGCATGGCATAACCACTCATAGCCTTATACCATTTGGTATATACTTGCTATGGGAACCTAAGCCTTTTAACCTAAATACTAAAGCTCATGTAATTGGCCTAGTTACTTTCCTTAGGTTTTTACCCCCAATGCATGTTGTTTGACTATTGTTAATTTATCTATGTTTAAATCATGGCTTATTTGGTTTGTTGTTTTTCTAATATGACCTAATTACATTGTGAGCTCAAATAAAATTTTCTTTAAAGTCCAAAAGACCAAAGCTATTTTCAAAACGTTTCAAAATGGTCTTTGGACATAAAACTTTTCTAAAAAAACAAATCAAAAATTCTTTTCTCATGACTCAAATACAAAGCCCAAAATCCATTCTTTCTAAAATCTTTTTACAATGGGCTTAAAAACGAAATTATTTTCATCTGACCTTTGAAAGAGCTTACAAATTATTTAGGTCAATTATGGAAATACCAAAAATCAATTGTGAGCCTAGTTTATACTAAGAGTTATTAATCAAGGGCTTGTTTTTGGCATGAATCATTAGTTACTTTTTCAAGTGAGAAATCTATTTATAATAAACCTCTTAATTTAGTTTTAATCCAATATAGCATAAAAGCTATTATAGTTGGTTGAATGAATTAAAATCTAATTAATGAGAATTATCATGAACTGATTTTCATTTTTGAAAATATAACTATTGGTTGAAACGTCCAAGGGAATTATTCAAAAATAAGATACCCCATGTTGGTATTTTGTTAACCATATTACCTAGGAAAAGAGACTCGCCATTCATGCATGGAAGTTATAAGATTGGAAGGAATGTCCTATTTGTCCTTGTTTGTTTATTGTTTGTACATACATACATACATGCATACATGCATCGCATGACATATCATGAATCCTTTCTAGCTCGTAGACCTGAAGTATGTCAATTCAAGAACATACAATGATACCACCTACAACATTAATTTTGATTCAAGTGCTTCATTGGAAGGATGGATGCAAACCAGCTAAGGGACATAGTCGATGAAGTTGTCAAAGCTAGGATGGCCGAGCTACTAGATCAATTGGTTGAAATTATGAGGACCCAGTTGATTCAAATTTTGGAGATCATCAACAATGCTAATAAGGCATCTCCCATTGACATAAGAAAGAAGGGAAAGGCAACATCAACGGAGAACATGTTCACTAGTAGAGATCAAATGAAAAATAAGGGATCAATCCCTATTCTACAAGACAAGTCGAACCATGTGCTGTCTAACTGGAGCAATAAGGGAGGCTACCACCCCAATGAGCAAAATCAAAGGAAAAGAAGAGGTGTTGAGAAAAATGCAACAACTGAACAAACAAAGAAGCATAAATTTTTAGATTTAAGGGGGCCTTTGTCAAGGATGTTAGAAAATCTAATGAAAATGGATTTGCTACAACTATTGGCACCTTGGCCTCTACATAAGACTCTACCAACAAATTTTAATGCCAAGGTCTTCTGTCAATTCCATCAAATGCAAGGGCATGAGACAGATAAATGTGTTTGATTAAGGCATGAAATCCAAGATTTGATTAATAGTAGAAAGCTGCCTGAGTCTGATAAGCCCAACACTAAGATAAATTTGGAAGGGCACCACCGCTTATAAGCTTCATGAAGAGCTTTATCTTATCATCTCATCATGATATGGATAAAGAAGTTGTTAAAGAGGATGTGCTACTAAGCAAACTTGGATTAACTGTGGATGATGAAGCCATGATCCTTGATGATGGAAAAAAATCCTTGCCCTTGATGTGTCTAAATAAATGAAGTATCTTTGACTCCAACTCAACAAACTTTCCTTAGGTTGAATGTTGCTTTTCAATTTTGCTTTCTTTAATATTTAATTGGAACAATCGTGTTTTTTAAGTTTAAATTTATTTGAATAAATTACTTTCATAAAAAATTTTATTAGTCTTTGTTCATTTTGGTGCTAAACCAATGAGGAATCTAGCTTGATGTTCATGAATTAATATATTTATGCATCATGACTTGAATGACTTTACTAGGTGAGGGAATTGCTCTATAGCATTGAGTTATGTATGCTTACTTAGAGAGGGCTCCTGCATAATTACCTTTGTCTAGGTCCTAGTCAGTCTTAGAACATGCTTTGACAAACTTTCGAGGCAAAATTGAACTCTGCGTATTTTAAGAGAGAAATGATCTAGGCCTTGTTTGGTTAGCCAACAACTAGTATCCACCCAATTAAATATCAATCCCTAGTTGTCCCTTTAAGCCTTCACAAAATTTTAGCTTTCTTTTCATTGGCTTACAAACCCAAACAACCTACCCTGAGCTGTTGTTACACTTTTAACAAGTCTTATGATCACTAAGGTGAAGAGGCAAGAAGATCAAAGAAAGGAATGAATAGTCAAGATCATAAGGATAGTTGATGTTCTCAATACCATAAAGGTAGTTGAAGTTCACCTAATATCTCCAATCTATCAAGATAACATCAGAGTAACAAATGATTTATCCCTGTTAAAGAAGATTTATGTCACTCCACTCATCCATTATTAGAAACCCAAGTTGGTACAAACAAGACAACTCTTTTAGAGCCAGAAAAAAAAAAGAAAAAGAAAAGAAGAAGAAAAAAGATAAAAGAAAAGAAAAAAAGGACAAAAGATAAAAGAAAAAGAAAGATAAAACCTAAAAAGGCGGTTCAAAAAGCCAACTGAGTTCTCTTTTACCTAAAGCAGCAAAAGGCTTCCATTTGGTTTATAAGGACAATTTGACTTGAATTGGTCCAACCCAACCAAAGATTCAATCAAAATCAGAGAAAAAGGAGAAAGACCATCCAGATCTTAAAAGTTCTATACTTGACAGTCCTACAGGGAAAAAGAACAAAATGCTTAAAGAAAGGGAACATTAAGAAAAAGAAAGAGAAAGAGAAAAGAAAAAATGATGATGAATATGGGTACCAAACTTTTTGAAAGGACAAAGACTATTCTAATCAAGATCTAGATTAATACCAAGAAGATGGGAGAACACTCAAAGCTCTATCTTTTCATGCTCCCAACTATCTAAAGTTCCAACAAGCAGTTTGTAGTGTGAAGGTTTGTCCATTGTGTCACATCGGCTCTAACTTACAAATAGCCTTCATTTAACCCGTGTCCTTTCAAGCCCATCAAAGACCTGTTGATCTCTCTTGGTAGGTAGAGTCTATTAGTGGAGATAGTTTGGATAAGCATGCATATGAGATAGACAATATTCAAACTCAATAAGACCTTTGACTAAGTAATGTGTATGTGCCTATCTGAAGTGCAATAGTTCTTTCTTAAATAGAAATGATTTTCGAGCTTAGTATGTTAACTACAGTTGTTATGTTATAGATATGTTAATTTGGAAAATCAAGTCTTGAGGTACATTGACATTGATTTGGCAAAGCCAACATTTGATTTCAAAATCAAAATTAAAAAAAATGTTTTTATCACACGAAGCCTTCAAGTTGAGTTTGTCGAATCATTGAACCTCAAAGAACACATTGGGTAAAGTAAATGATTATTAGCAAGGTTATGAAGAGGCTACCAACTGATATGCTGAAACATAGTTTGAAATGGATGTATCCCTGACTCTGCAGCTTAGGGTCTCCACCACTCATATTTTCAATATCTCGAAGATAAAAGCCATAAATGCAGAGCCCTCTGTCATTCAAATGAAAGATCTAAACAGGCATCTGGAAGGAGTAAATGAAAACACTTCAGCTGATCACCTCGGTCTGTGAGTCGATGAAACCACTGTAAGTATTATCCAAGCACATCATGTATACATGAGCATATCACGCTCCATTTTTCATTGTCAAAAATTAATAGTAATATTCTATGAAGCAATCAAAAGAAGATATTGAATCAGGGGGGCATGGAAGATCCATTGCTTGAGGAAGCTCTAGTCATTTCGCAAAAGAAAGAAGAGATGCATGCTTATGCAAAGGAACCAAACAAAATACAAACATCAATCAGAGCATGTATGAGAAAAATTATTGGTTTGAGCCTACACATGGAGCAAAGTTTCTCCATTTTAAGTTTTGAGTTTATGCGTATACAAAATATTTTCAAACTCACTATCAAATATTTTGGTCCAGAACCCAAATTTCTCTTAAGTCAAGAACTTAGCTTAGGTCCAGAACCTAAATTCCCTCTTAAGTCCAGAACTTAGTTCAGGTCCAGAGCTAAAATTATCATTAAGTCCAAAACTTGGCTAGGGTCCAAAACCCAAATTATCATTAAGTCCAGAACTTAGCTTAGGTCCAGAACCTAAATTCCCTCTTATGTCCAGAACTTAGCTCGCGTTTAGAACCCAAATTACCCTTAAGTCCAGAACTTAGCTCGGGTCGAGAACTTAAATTATCATTAAGTTCAGAACTTAGCTTAGGTCCAGAACCTAAATTCCCTCTTAAGTCCCAAACATTAGCTCGGGTCCAGAACCCAAATTATCATTAAGTCCAGAAGGCTTAGGTCTAGAACCTAAATTCCCTCTTAAGTCCAGAACTTATCTCGGGTCCAGAACCCAAATTACCCTTAATTCCAGAACTTAGCTTGGGTCCAGAACTGAAATTATCATTGAGTCCAGAAGTTAGCTTAGGTCCAGAACCTAAATTCTCTCTTAAGTTCAGAACTTAGTGTCAGCGGGGATTTTTGCCCCCACTCCCGGTGGAATGGTTCTTGCGACTTCGGCACTGTTTAGGCTCGAGGCCTTAAAGAACACGGGCCTAAGCCCGGAGAAAAATGGAGTCGCCACTCGGATGGGCTGGAATGACTCAATTTCTACAGAATCCCAACCCCCTAATGGGTTCAAAAAGTTGGGTACATGTGGGAAAGGTGAGAAATGGCCCAGCAACTCTACAACGCCCAGTTCATTAGAACCAGCCTCCTTTGCAGGTCTTAATATTATAAAATTCTTAAATATGACAATATTGTCCATATTACATGCAACAATTAAAATAAAGAATCATTATATTAAAATCAAAGCAATGTCCAAACAAAACAAATAAATGGACACCCATCCGAGGATGGAAACATGTCCTTACATCAACCATGCCTAAACTAAATGGGACACCCACCGAAAGGTGGAAACATGTACTTTACATTGGTCCAAAATATAAGAGCAATTTAAATTACATAATGCTTAACTAATGAGGTACCCACAAAGTGGAAACATTATTGCGCTAGAGTTAAGTACTACTACAAGCGTCACTCGCAAGTATACGAGGTAGTTGTAGCAAAAGTGATCGCCTCAAGGTCGTCTCACAAGGAAGGTGTAGTTCGTAGTAGCTTGATTGACAATTAATTTAAAAAATGCAAGTTTGTGCATTGTTTGGAATGGGGTTTTAAAACAATTAAAACTAAAAGTAATGGAAGTGATGGTTATACAAGATCAAATAGTTTCTTGGGAAGGTGCCTAGGGTTATAGGTCCATTCAATCAAAGCTCAATTCTCTTGTTATCCATTACTTAACCTTATAATTAATTTGTTTCTTAAGTTTAATTAGTCAATTACCAATTCATTAGTTTTCACATTCATGAATCAACAACAACCAATTATTTTACATTCGCAAATTAATAAACCCTAGAACTTATATTTCTAATTCATTCTTAGGGTAGTCGATTGCATAATTCCAATATCAAATTTCACTTCTCGGTCCTTCATTCAATATCTAAAGATCAATAGGTAGCTAATCTATCAACATAGCATACAATCCAATGCAATCAACCAACAACAAGGTACATCAATGGAAATATCAAATCAAAGCATTCAATCAAATATACTACAAACCCTAGGCATGGATATTTAGCTCAACATCATCAATTTAAAACATTCATTCAGCTCAATATAAATCAAATACAAATTGTCCATTGAAATATCAATTCTCTTAATACAACAAAAACAATATTGGAATGAATTAAAAGAGAGAATAGAAAAACCCCTTGTAGATGCCAAAAGTAGGATTACTAATCTTCCTCCTAGCTCCACTTTGATGTATGATGAAGAACTCAAGCCCTCTTCAATGGTGATTCCCTTTTGCAATATGGAATGGAGCTTTCTCAAGTCACCAAACCTTCAATTGATTAAGCCTTTGTAAGATGGAATGGAGCTTTCTCAAGTCACCAAACCTTTCAATAAATCTTCTTCAACCCTCAAGAGCTTGTTAACCCAATTTATCCCAAAGAACCAAATTGAAGCTTGTCAATGGAAGATGGAGAAGATGGAGAGGATAAAAATGGAGGATGAAGATGAAGGGACAAGGAGAGTGTCACTCTCTCCTCTCCCCAAATCATTTTTCTCCACTCTTTTCTTTATTTTTTCTCTTTCTCCTTTCTTTTTCCAAAAACCCTAGCCGTCTCCCCCTCTCAAATCAACCTCCCTCTTGTTTCGTGCAAAAGAATTTATATATATTAAGGGTGATACGGCCAAGCTCCTGGCCATGTCATGTGACATGGCCAGTGGCTTGGCCATGTCTCTTGCCAGTGTCACCTTCTGCCTTCTTTCTTTTCTTTGTTCTCAAGTGGTGACACGGCCAAGCTCCTAGCCGTGTCATGTGACATGGCCAGTGGCTTGGCCATGTCACTTGCCAGTGTCACCTTCTGCCTTCTTTCTTTTCTTTCTTTGTTCTTTGGATTTTGCTCTTTAGGTGAGACACGGCCAATGGCTTGGCCGTGTCTCTTGCTAGTGTCAGGCACTACTTCAATTTCTTTGAGGGACACGGCCAAGATGAGGGTGACATGGCCATGTCTACCAATTTTTCCTTGGACATGACCAAGCTTTAAGCGACATGGCCAAGCTTCAAGCGACATGGGCAGAGACATGGCCAAGATGGTGCTTGTGTTCAACACTGCTTCTATTTTCATATGATTTTATTTTCTTAGGATGAAACACAGCCAAGACAATGAGACATGGCCAAGCTTCAAGCGACATGGCCAAGACAATCAGACATGGGCAAAGACATGGCCAAGACGAGCACACATGGCCAAGCTTCAAGCGACATGGCCATGTCATGTGAGTGTGTCAAGTACTGCGTATTTTCTTTTCTTTCTTGGTTTCTTTGGTTTTGGTCTTTAAGTGAGACACGGCCAGTGGTTTGGCCGTGTCTCATGGGTTTGTCAAGCTCTACCTTCATTTCCTTTGAGGTGACACGGCCAAGCTTGATTTGGCTTGGCTATGTCTTGCTTGATTCATGCTTTTCCTGCACTGTTTTGATATTCCAAGGGAGTTTTTGCACTTTAACCTAAAACAAACACTTCAAACAAACTTTAAACAAAAATCAAATGAAACATTAACTAAAAACACATAAAAATCATACTAAAAACAAATACAAAAATGACTAAATAAACATACCTCTTACAATTTTAATACTAAAATAAACAAATAATAATCATAATAATAAAGAAAATATCCATCCATGATAAATTAAATAAATCAAGCATTGAAATTAAATAAATCAACCATCAAAACATTTAATAAACTACATAATCAAATCTAAAATTAAATAAAGTAAATAAAGATACAAATTTAGGTTTATGTCTCAATTTAGGGTTCTTGAATTTAACATTTAGGATTTTGGAATTATTATCATTATTATTTAGGCTATAGTAAAGATTTTGGAAAATTGGAATGGATTAGGGTTTTATAAATTTAAGAAAGTAGTAAAGGTTTTGGTTAATCAAATTAGGGTTTAGGGCTAACATCATGAGATTAGGGTTTTGGAATCTTAAGACATTAGGGTTTATAATTCATGGTTACTATATTGTGATTTTAGGTTTATTGGATTATGGCTTTACGGTTTAGATTCACTAGATTGGGTTTTAAGTTCACTGGATTAGGGTTTAGGGTGTTGTTGAATTTGTCATAAAGTTTTGATGCTTTAAGAATTTAAGGTTTAGGAAAACTAGGGTTTACTGTATTGGGTTTTAAGAAAATTAGGGTTTTTGATATTTTGAAAAACATATTTGATCTTAGGATTTAAGAAAATATTTTAGAGTTTTATAAAAATAATTATGATTAAAGTTTTTAGAAACTGTAAAGAAGATTAGGGTTTGGAGATTTAAGAAGACATTTGAAAATTTTGGACAAAAAGTTAGGGTTTAGATGAAAATAGTTCGAGGAAAACAATTTAGGGTTTTAAAGTTTTTGGAAACAGAAGAAATAATTTAGGGTTTTTAAGGTTTTTAGAAGTAGAAGAGTAATTTAGGGAAACGAAAGAGAAACAATTTAGGGTTTTAAAGTTTCTGGAAAGAAAAGAAAAGTTTTAGGGTTTTGAAGTTTTGATCACTGACTAAGGCTACTGGATGAATGTATGATTTAATGTAAAACGTATTACTAAGTTTAATAATTTAGGTTACTAACTTAATATAAAAAACAAATGGTAAAAACATTGTAAATTATATCAAATCAAAGATTTATAATCAAACCTCCGTTCGTTGGTTCCCACAATTTGCTTCTGGATGAACAATGACAAAGGCAGTGTTACTGCCTTTGATGGGTTGATAATTGCTAATGTCTCCTGCTCCTTAGGGTTTCTATCCTCTTTTCCTCCCAAGTCAGAAGTTCCAACTTTAGCTCAGTAAAAATAAATTTTTTATCCGATCAAAAGTCCCTTAATTATGTGTTTTAATGTGGTATTTATAGGAAAAATCATAAATCTACTTCTAATTGTCTAAGGAAACTCAAACTAATTAGGAAAAGAAACCAAAACCAAAAAAAATTTGGTTTCGGAAAAAACTAAGCTGGAAAATTGCGCTGGCCAAAAAACTGCGAGCGCTGGCTGGGAAAATTGCAGGCGAAAATTGCGAACTGGCTGGGGTGGGTGCCAATTCGCCACAGGAAATTCCTGCGGCAAATTGGCCTATGGCCGATTCGCCCGCAGGAAATTCCTGCCGATGAATTGGCCTGTGGCCGATTCACAAAATTCATCGTCGATTTTTTTGTCGTCGATTTTTATTTATTTATTTATTTTTATTTAACTTTACCATTTTTATTTTTATTAAAAATTATAAATAATAAATACTAAAATAAATATTATTTAATTAAAATACCAAAAAAATTATTTTGGACTATATAAAAAATATCGAACCAGACTGGGTCAAAAATTAAGGGTCTACAGTTTGCCCCCTGCTTGAATGATCTGAGACTACATCAAAAAGAGTGAAAAACAATAAGACTTAATTTTTTTGAGATGGCTTAGGTTTTGGGTTCTAGACCCGGTTCGAGTTTTGGACTCAAGGGTAATTTTAGGTTCTGGACCTAAGGGTAATTTGGGTTCTGGACCTGAGCTAAGTTCTAGACTTAAGGATAATTTGGGTTCTGGACCCGAGCTAAGTTCTGGACTTAAGAGAGATTTTAGGTTTTGGACCTAAGGGTAATTTGGGTTCTGGACCAAAACTAAGTTTTGGACTTAAGGCTAATTTGGGTTCTGGACCTGAGCTAAGTTCTGGACTTAAGAGGGATTTTAGGTTCTGGACCTAAGTTAAGTTTTGGACTTAAGAATAATTTGGGTTCTGGACCCGAGCTAAGTTCTAGACTTAAAAGTAATTAGGGTTCTGGACCCGAGCTAAGTTCTAGACTTAAGAGAGATTTTAGATTTTGGACCTAAGCTAAGTTTTAGACTTAAGAATAATTTGGGTTTTGGACCCGAGCTATGTTCTGGACTTAAGGGTAATTTAGGTTCTGGACCAAAGCCAAGAGAGATTTAATTGTCTGCAAAAAATTATTGTAGTCAGTAGTATACTAAAGGAATTTGCAAAAAATTTAGCTAATTTTTACCATGCACATATCTTCTCCTTGCCCCCTGCGTGTAAAAATATTTTAAAAGTGAAAAAATATTTATATACACGTAAGTAATGATTAAATTGAATAATTGAGTTTCCTATTTATTTACTATGTATTTACTGTTTATGCATTATTCACCACTATTTATTTACTATTTATAAATATTAACTTACTGCTTATCAATAGTAAAATTTACTTTTTCTCTTTTTTTTCACGAGAATACTGTTTTTTTTTTATTTTTGTCTTTTTCCTTTGTTATTTCTCTATATAAACACAACATATTTCTTCATTTCATTCACAGTTGATTTCTTCATTTCATTCATTCATAGCTATACATCTTTTATTTTAGAGAGTTTAGCATAGAGTTTTCAAAAAAATGCATGCTTCAAGATCAGGAACTCGAACTAATGCTGAGTTATTGGAGTTTATTCGACGACATGAAGATGAAAATATAAGTCTACTAGCCGGAATGCCGCTTCATCGTAGTTCAAATCAAAAGAACAAGGTAATTATTTTAACAGCAAATTATTTTTTGTAGTTTGTGTTTTTTTTGTGTTTTATATATTCGTTTTCCTTTTCTATTTCTTTTTTCTTTTCTTTTTTTATATATTCTTGTTTTCTTTTTCTTTATATATACTTGTTTTCTTTTTCTTTTTATTTGTTTTCTTTTTATTTTTTTTGTTGTTTTTTTTTTCTTTTTTAAAGATTTAGGAAAAATAAAATAATTAGATAAATATATTTAAGAATTTAAGCAAATAGATAGACTAAAAATAGAATATAAATTAATTCAGCCTAAAAATTGGTGGTATTGATATAATGATATACTTACCTCGTGTTAACTTACCTGGCTCTGTGTTTGCGTGATCATTGCATTATCCGGGGTGGAGGGTGTGTCTACAAAGCCCGATAATGGTATGATGTAGCGCCTTCTCGATTAAGGCGGATTATCTGAGATTGCGGTTTTGAAAGCTTCATCTTGCAATTACCATCTGAGGAGTATCCGATAGACATGAGTGTACTTCAAGCCTTGTCAGAACGGTGGATGGACACGACCCATACTTTTCACCTACCTATAGGAGAAATGACCATTGGCCCGGTCGATTATATAGCCATAACTGGTATCCGGTACTATGGCCTTTCGGTCCCTCTTACCAATGATATACTGACATTTGAAGAAATCCAACAATTAATTGGTATGGAACCATCATTTAAAGGGCCTTTCAAGATAAAAATTGAACCAATTCGTAGTTATTGGATGAACTATGAAGGACGGGTTCACAGAGATACAACTAAACAATATGCTCAAGGATTTTTGCTGTATTTGCTCGGGTCAACCATTTTAGATAGCACCGAATCTACCATCCATTTGTCAGTGTTGAAGGCCCTTAATGATATGAATATGGTACCACTTTACGGCTGGGATGAAGTTGGTCTTGCCTGTCTTTACCATGGACTTATCAAAATTTGTAGAAATAAGAAGTTTTTTTTTTGTCTTTACGGCGGTTGTCGAGGTACTCTTCTTCCACCAATGTCAATTCCATTCTTATTCTTGCATGAATTTGATTTTTATTATTGTTGTAGGCATGGACATATTATCACAATCTTGTGAGGGTGCCTGGTATTTCCCGAGAGAGAGAGTTGGGTATCCGAGATTAAATTTTTGGTTGTCAGATCGTGTAGAAGTTCTCGGCTCTCACCATGTACATACCCAACGCTTTTGTCTTGAGCTGCTTAACTTGGGACCAGGTAAAATAGCATTAGTATACTTTAAAATTTTATATAAAAGTTCACTTACCTTATGTCATTTGTAGGTGAATTTGGCTTGGTGGAACACAAAAGAGCGGGCAAACTAGACTCCCTCCATGAATGCCGCACTGCCCGTCGAGTCATTGCCGGCCCTGTGTCTAGTGGCTAGTTTCTTAGAGAGAGAGAGTATATGAGTGGTTTCTTGGTCTTGAGCAGTGGAGGATCCCGATGCATTACCTGAAATATACTTTAATTATCACATCAATGCCAGAGAATGCATGGTGGTTGGCTCGGCACGGTTATGATGTTGAAACCTTTCTTTATCCACCGGGTGCATCTTATACCCAGTTTATTCAAATAGGGCTTTTGAACTTTGATATATCTCCTGTTGGTGTATGGGAGATTCTCGAGGAAAATGAGGATAGAGATGAAGAGAAATATCATGGAGAGGGAGGAGTGTTTACTCCACATCTCGGGGCTAGCACTTCTCATGTAAACTTTTACCATTTTTCCATTGCAATCGCTTCTTTCTTAACCTATTTGACTTTTTTTAAATGATTGTTGCAGGCTACTGGCTCATTTGATCATGAGGCTGGACCTTCTTTTACTACTCCTTCATTTGCTCATTCTAGTCCATCGGATATGCCATCTCATCCACAGGGCGTAGACATAAATTACTTGGTAGGTTTTCTTGTTCCATGATAATTTATGCTATATGTATGCATGATTATGTATGCTCTTACTCTTTTCCTTTCTGGCTCACAGCGGATGCTTGAAGAACAAAACAAGAAACTTTAAGATGAGTTGGCTGTTAGTCATCAACAGGTTTCCCATTTTAAAAAATTATATCACCAATCAGAGCAAAATTTTTGAGACTTCCAGTTTCAGGGGATGAGAGATCCTGGTGCTTCTTCATCTAGAGGCCCCCAAGCTGATGACCATGAGATCCTTTCATCCATTTCTAATGAGGACTGTTACAAATTGAAACACCAAGGTAATAGAGATTCTGGTGCTCCTACTTCGGGCAGACTTGGGACGGGTGATATGCCTCTTCCTACAACAGGCAATGATTTTTTTAGAGCTTTATTTGATTTGATATATGAATATTGTATCAATTGAGGAAACATTGTATAATAAGTATAAAAATAATAATGATAATATATAATTTTTATTTTTACCGCAACTCTTTTTTTTATTTCTTTATTTTTTTATCATCATTATTGTGCTACAATTTTCCTTTTCATATTCACAGTCACACCAATTAACTAAAACCAAATGCAACACGTCAATTAAAGAATTTTCGGTGCCAATTCCCTTTCCTTATGCATCTCAATCTCACGCTTTCCTTATTAATTTTGGAATAGCACAATTCTCCTATATAAATCACTTTTCACGCCATAATTTCAGAAGCTAAGAGATTTTCTACTTCATCGTAAAAACTCCTTTTAACAATTCTGATCAACAATGACCGAACTCCATTTAAAGAAAATAAAAGTTCTATTTAAAAATATGAATGCCATTCATTGGAAACAAATATCTTGGTCAAAAATTGATACTTTGAAGTGTTTTCAAAATGTTAAATTAGACCATTCTTTTTTACATGCCATGGCTTCTTTTTGGAATGTGGATTCTAGGATATTTAAAATTAATGGCTTTGAAATATGTCCCTTCATTGAAGAATTTAAGGCCATCCTTGGATATCCATGCAATCAACAAATGTCATTACCTATATTAATTTCCAAGACTCAACAAAAGATGCAGATGTTATTTCAACTTTCAAAACCCGAAGTTCTATAGTTGATGAGAGGTGAGAAAATTCTGCTTGATCCCTTAATTGACTTTTGCCTTTCTCATTTGGCTCCAACTAAGGCATGGGGACGTTTGCTTTATCTATGCTTGCTTGGCCAATTCTTGCTTGTTTCTTCTGATGGTGATATTGATCTACAAGTATTGGATACCATGGACCAAATGGAAGGAGGCTTGTCGCCGATACCCATGATCTTAGCTGAGACTTTAGTTTGATTAGACCAACTTAAATAAGGATTATCAAAGAAATTGACCGGGAGTCCATTATTGCTTCAGGTAATTGCCTAAACTGCCCTTTCTATTTTTAATTTAGGTTTTTCTTCTTCTTCTTTTTTTTATTATTTTTTTATTGCTCTAAATTTTGCTTAGTCTGCCCATGCGGGTTTTCAAAACAAGCGAGCTGTCCTAATTTTTGGCTAAGCCGCCCTTGCGGGTTTTCAACTTAGCGGACCTCTTTTTTTTATTGCTTTAATTTTTCCTAGTCTGCCCATGTGGGTTTTCAGAACTAGCGAGTTGTCCTAATTTTTTCCTAAGCTTCCCTTACGGGTTTTCAACTTAGCGGACCCTTTTTTTTAATTAAATTTTTTTTCATACAGATTTGGCTTCAGGAGCATCTCTGCTTGCTTGATACTCCATCCATGGATTTTACCAGATATCTACCATGGCATCATTCTGCTAGGAAACTACTCCATCCTGCTTTTTCATATGCTGACTGGGTTGACTGGATCCACTCATGTGCTGAAGTCAACATCCGTTGGTTGGTACCTTGGTGGAAGATTTCTCGTATCACCATACGAACATACCTGATGTATGTTCCCCTTGCTGCTCTTCATCGAGGTACTTGCTATAACCCTCGCCAGCTTAACCATCAGTATGGAGCTGAGCCTTGAGGTTCTGAATTCACTCCTGATTTAGATATGCCTTGTCTGACTGAAGCCTACTTGGATCGGCTGAAACAAAGCTGGCCTACACGTTACACTTATTGTCTGCCATAGATTTTACATTTGTCAATTTCTTTAGGAAGCGCATTGTTAGGATGCAAAAATAATAAAAGTAATAATAAGAGATGCTTCTTTTCCTTTTATAATTTGTCATCACCTTTTGCTATTTTGTTTATTCATTTCATCCATATCTGGTCAAATATTTATAACAGTGCGCATAGAATAATTTTAATATTAATTATATTTTATTAAATTGGGGAACAACCAAACATAAAGCCAACATACACAAGATCACTCCTGTTACCAACTAGACCTTTCGAGTTTTCTAATTGACGATTTCTCTCATTTAGCCCTAATTGTTGCCTAGCCCGCCCTTTCAGGTTTTTAGAACTAGCGGACTGCTCTAACTTTTGCCTAGGCCGCCATTTTTTGGGTTTTCAACCTAGTGAGCTCTTTTTCTTTTCCTATCTATTTTTTATAAATAAAACCTCTTCAACCTGTCAATGTTCACTGGCTCACTAAACTTGTTCCCATCCATGTCTGATAACTTCACTGCACCCTTATTCATGACTTGTTTCACAACATAGGGCCCTTCCCAGCTAGGCCTAAACTTCCATCTTGGATCAGATACATTTTGTTTCAACACCAAATCCCCGACTCTGAGTTTTCTGATCTTAACCCTTCTATTGTAGGCTTGAGCTATTTTCCTTTGATACAGTTGATGATGATATAGTGTGTATACCCTTAATTTTTGACCCAGTCTAGTCCGATATGTTTTATATAGTCCAAAATAATTTTTGTGGTATTTTAATTAAATAATTTAATATTTATAATTTATAATTTTTAATAAAAATAAAAATGGTAAAGTTAAATAAATAATAATAATAATAATAAATAAATCGGCGACGAAAAAATCAACGAAGAAAAAAATTCATCTCCGAAAGTTGAATCGGCCAGGCCAATTCTCCCGCAGGAATTTCCTGCGGGCAAAATGGCCTTGGGAATTGGCACCAGCCCGTAATGATTTTCACTCGCTCGTAAGTTTTCGCCCACAACAATTTTCAGCGCTCGCAATTCTTGGCTTGCAGGAGATTTTTTGTGAACACAATTTTTTCCGTAACCAAATTCTATTTGGTTTTGGTTTCTTTTCCTAATTGGTTTTAGTTTCCTTAAACAATTAGAAGTAGGTTTATGATTTTTCTTATAAATAACACATTAAAACTTAGAATTAAGGGATCAAAAAAATTGGTTTTTACTAGAGGGAAATTTTGGACTTCTGACTGAGGAAAAAAGGCACAAAACCCTAGCAAGAGACATTAGCAACAAGCAAGCAATCAACAATCCATCAAAGGCAGCAACACTGCCGTTATTATTGTTCATCCAGAAAATAATTTTTGGTAGAACCAACGAACGGAGGTTTGAATCTCTATTTTCTTTATTTATTTCTTTACAGTAGCTTCATCATTCAAATTGGATTAATCGTTTCATCATACAATTTAATCAAAACTTTACAAACCATAAATTACTCTTATGTTTCCAAAAACCTTAAAAACCCTAAAGGGTTTCTTCTATTTTCAAAAGCTTTAAAACCCTAAATTGTTTTTCCCAACTATTTTCATCTACACCATAACTTTTTATCCAAAATCTCCAAATATTTTCTTAAATCTCCAAACCCTAGTTCTCTTTACGTTTTCTAAAAATCATAATTATTTTATAAAACTCTAAATTGTTTTCTTAAATCCTAAAACCAAATATGTTTTCTAAAATACCAAAAACCCTAACTTTCTCTAAAAACTAAAATAGTAAACCTTAAGTTTTCCTAAACCCTAATTTAGTGAACTTAAAACCTAATTTAGTAAATCTAAACCCTAAAGCCATGATCCAGCAAACCTAAAATCACAATCCAGTAAACATGAATTATAAACTCTAATGTCTTAAGATTCCAAAACCCTAATTTCATTATGTTACCCTTAAACCCTAATTTGATTAACCAAAAAACCTTACTAATTTCTTAAATATATAAAACCCTAATCCATTCCAATTTTTTAAAATCTTTACAGTAGCCTAAATAATAACAATAATAATTCTAAAAATCCCAAAACCCTAATTATTAATTAAAGAACTCTAAATTAAGGCATAAACCTAAATTTGTATCTTTATTTACTTTATTTAATTTTAGATTTGATTATGTGGTTTATTATATGTTTTGATGGTTGATTTATTTTCAATGCTTGATTTATTTAATTTATCATGGATGGATATTTTCTTTATTATTATGATTATTATTTGTTTGTTTTAGTATTAAAATTGTAAGAGGTATGTTTCCACTTTGTGGGTACCTCATTAGTTAAATATTATGTAATTTAAATTGCTTTTATATTTTGGACCAATGTAAAGGACATGTTTCCACCTTTCGGTGGGTGTTTTATTTAGTTTAGACATGAACGATGTAAGGACATATTTCCATCCTCGGATGGGTGTGCATTTATTTGGTTTGTTTGGACCTTACTTTGATTTTAATATAATGATGCTTTATTTTAATTGTTTCATGTAATATATATATTATTATTATATTTATGAATTTTATAATATTAAGACCTGAAAAGGAGGCTGGTTCCAATGAACTGGCGTTGTGGGGGTGCTGGGCCATTTCTCACCTTCCCCACACGTACCCAACTTTTTGAACCCATTAAGTGGTTTGGGATTCCTTAGGAATCAAGTAATCCACCCCTTTCTTTTTTCCAGACTGTCAGGGTGGTGACTCCATTTTTTTCGGGCTTAGGTCCGTGTTCTCTAAGGCCCCGAGCCTAAACAATGCCGAAGTCGTAAGAACCATTCCACCTGGAGTGGGGGCAAAAATCCCCTCTCACAGTGGTGACACCACTGGGGATAAGAGAAGTTGATTCTGTTGGTCTTTATATTATTCTATTCTTTCTTATAATGATATTATCAATTGCATCATATTATATTGCATCGTGTGTGTGAGTTAGAATGCCCGTGTTACCCGTGTTGTGTTATGTAAGGGATACCATACTTTCACTCAAGGTATGGAGATCGAGCATGGCATAACCACTCATAGCCTTGTGCCATTTGGTATATACTTGCTATGGGAACCTAAGCCTTTTTAACCCAAAGACTAAAGCTCATGTAATTGGCCTAGTCACTTTCCTTAGGTTTTACCCCAAATGCTTGTTGTTTGATTATGGTTAATTTATCTTCGCTTAAATCATGGCTTATTTGGTTTGTTATTTTTCTAATATGACCTAAGTATATTGTAAGCTCAAAATAAATTTTTCTTTAAAATCCAAAGGACCAAAGCTATTTTCAAAACTTTTCAAAATGTAATTTGGATGTAAAACTTTTCTAAAAACAAATCAAAAATTCTTTCGCTCATACTAAGTCCACAATCCATTTTTTTAAAATCTTTTTACAATGGGCTTAGAAACAAAATTATTTTCATCCTTTAAAAGAGCTTACAAATTATTTAGGTCAATTATGGAAATACTAAAAATCAATTGTGAGCCTAGTTTATGCTAAGAATAATTAATCAGCGGCTTGTTTTTGGCATGAATCATTAATTACTTTTTCAAGTGAGAAATCTATTTATAATAAACCTCTTAATTTAGTTTTAATCCAATATAGCATAAAAGCTACTTTAGTTGGTTGAATGGATTAAAACCTAATTAATGGGAATTATCATGAACTGATTTCCATTTTTGAAAATACAACAATTGGCTGAAATGTCCGAGGGAATTATTCAAAAATAAGATACCCCATGTTGGTATTTTGTTAACCATATTACATAGGAAAAGAGACTCGCCATTTGTGTGTGGAAGTTACAAGGTTGGAATGAACGTCCTACTTATCTTTGTCTATTGTTTATGCATACATGCATACATTTGCATCTCATATCATTAATCCTTTCTAGCTCACAGCCCTGGATTACAACAGTTAAAAAGCTTACGATAATCCGACCTACGCTGGAGATGAAGAATCTAGTAGCAATTCAATCACTTGCTCACCAAAAGTAATGGAGCCCGAACAAATTCAAAGAATGGTGGACAACACCCTCAATGCCAAGATGGAAGAAATAAAAGAGGCCTTGACTGAGACCATGAAGAACCAATTGGCTGCAATTTTAGGAAATCATGCCGAAGCATCTGGTTGCACTAAGAAGCCAAAGACAAGGGGAAGGCTAAAGTGGGTGAATTGGTTTTTGATGATGATAAGGTGATCATTGATGATGATGATGATTGGGCTCAATATTTCCAAGATCCTGAAGATAAGAAGAAAGAACCAAAGATTGTTTAAAGATCAGCTATGGAGAAAACCAAAACTTCTGATGTTGAAAAGATGATTGCGGATTTATAAAAGAAATTTGAGAAGAAACTGAAAACTGAAGAAATGTCCGAAGTTGACAAATTATTAGAGCTAGATGAAGAAGTGCCATACAAATTCAAGATGTCATCCTTTGCAAAGTTTGATGGAACCAGAAATCCTCACCTCCATGTGAAGCAGTATATCACTGCTATGCAGTTTACTGAGCTACTAAAGCTCAAACACTAAGGTACTTTATGCTCTCATTGGATCCTATTATCCAAAATTGGTTCAATACCATAGAAGAAGGAACACAAAAGAGTTGGGATCTGCTATAAAAGGCATTCATCCAACAATATGGATACAATGTTGAGTTAGAAGTTACCTTAATGGAAGTTGAGTCCATTAGGCAATGACGAAATGAAAATTTTTTGGACTATGTGAAAAGATGGAGAAATAAGGCCGCTTTGCTCAAGAAAAGGCCCGATGAATCCGATCAAATAAGGATGATTGTGAGAGGGGTGTTGCCTAGTCTTTATGAAAGAATGTATCACACACTCATTGGTGATTTCAAAGATCTTCTTTTCAACAAGAAGGAATGAGAAAGGAAACTATCAGTCTGGTAGCCAAGGCATGCAAAAGGCAGTTGGTGTTAATGCTACTAACCAAGGAACAAGAAGACAGTTTTCAGAATTAGGGAAACTGATGT
Source organism: Garcia nutans (assembly GCA_947685225.1). Lineage (NCBI taxonomy): Eukaryota > Viridiplantae > Streptophyta > Magnoliopsida > Malpighiales > Euphorbiaceae > Garcia > Garcia nutans. The sequence goes on from CANTUV010000005.1 coordinate 40,381,505, forward strand.
CTTATGTTCTTAATAAGCTTCAAAGGAAGGGATTGTTACAACCCTTAAATCCTCGTCCTTTGCCTAACCCTCCCCCACCTAATTTCGACGCTAAAGCATTTTGCCAGTTTCATCAAATGCAAGGGCATGACACAGATAGATGTGTGAGGTTGAGGCATGAGATCAAAATTTGATTGATAGTGGGAAGCTACCCGAGCCCAACAAGATGAACACCAAAGACAACCCATTACTGAGGTTCAATAGAGTACCACCACCGACAACCTTCATGATTGGAGGAGGTTTGCATGAAAGTTTTGTCATGTCTTCTTTTCAAGATGTGGGTGGAGAAGCAACCAAAGAAGAAGAGGTATATGGCAAAATTAAACAAGCTATGGTGGGTAAAGAAGTAGCAATTTGTGTTGTGAATGGGTTTTAGGATTCAAGCAATAGTGATGATGATCTTGTGCCCAAGAAGGAAGAATGGATCTGGTCCAAGCCCGAGGAAGATGAAGTAATGAACACTAGATCTGGTAAGCTTTATGCAAGGCCACTGCCTAAGGAGGTAGAAGTTAATAAAGGAAAAGAAGTGGAAGTAGGGAATAAAGAAGAGGAAGATGATACCGTGCTCAAGCAATTGAAAAGAACCCAAGCAAGTGTTAGCATTTGGGACTTATTGGCTACTTCTATAAAGCATCGAGAAACTATGGCCAAGGCCTTGGCTAGCATGCCAATTTCTACTTCCATAACACCAGAGGAGCTGATCGACTTCATAAAAATTGAGGGAGTAATGAAATGTGAAAATATTCAAGAGAAGAGCAAAGTTAATATGGGAGCGGTATCTTTCTCAGATGCTGATTTACTGGAAGAGGGGAGAGATCACATCCGCCCTCTCTTTATTAAAATAGAAATCAAAGGGAAAAGGACTCCATGTGTAATGGTTGATGATGGGTCCACCATAAATGTTTGCCCACTTAAAATATTGCCAAAGCTAGCCATGTGAACAAGGGATCTAAACCCAACTGAGGTAACCATTCAGGCTTATGACAACACCAAGAGACATGCCAAAGGGACTTTCAAAGCTGCTGTCAAGGTTGGTCCAATTGAATCTATTGTTGAATTTGTTGTTTTGGACATACCTGCTACCTTTGCTTTACTCTTGGGATGACCATGGTTTCATCCTCTTGGTGGAGTTCCTTCCACCCTTCATCAAAAGATCAAGTTCCCTAATGGAGATGAGACAATGGTCATCGAGGTCGAAGATAATGAGGTTGTTAATGCTCTAATGATTGAGAGGCCTCTCAATGGTTTCTAAATAGCAGCAATTTCTAATGATGAAGTAGTAGACTCTAAGGTCTTGAACATGATGAAGAGCATGAACTATCTTCCCAGAGCTGGTCTTGGAAAGGGCAAGGCCGGTTTGACAAAGCTTTCAGATTTTAAAACTCAAACTTCCAAAAAGGGGTTGGGATATGATGAAGCCAACAAAGATGTCCAGCCAAAGAAGAATGAGAAGATGAGCTTTCTGCCACTTGAAAAAATCTTTGTCAAAGCTCCAGATGTGGGACCACTCCAAGGAAAGCCCGAGCCAATCATGTTCATGAGAAAGTTGATCCTGGGTTTTGAAATTTTTGCAGATGTTGTCGAGCTAGTGGAGCAAGTGAAGAAAGTGCTCACCCTGCCAGCCAACAAGGAGTCCAATCCAAAAGAGAAGAAGGAAGCTATCCTGAAAGTCGATAAGAGCCCGGAGGAGATTGCTACCCTGGTTGAAGAGAAGTTTGAAGATATTCTGCCTTATGATTTTGAGAACAATGATTTTGATTTTGATTTTAATTTGTCTGCCTTGTATGAGGATGATGATGTTTTCTTTTCCAAAATGAATGTAATAAAGTCTGATTTTACTTACTTGAGTGATGTTTCTCTTGATGGTTGAATACATTCAAATAGAAGTTACATGAGCATCTTTAATATTAATTTCGTTGATACACAATCATTAAATTTGGGAACAATCGAAAATCCTATAAACATTAGCATAGCATTCGAGCTTACTCCTGATGAGAGAGAGAGATTTGAAAAAATATTCAAAAAAATATGAAGAAGTATTTGCTTGGTCTTATGAGGATATGCTTGGAATAGATCGAGACATAGCAGAACATCTTATTCCTACTTACACTCACATGAAACCTATTAAACAAAAGCTTAGGAGATTAAGACCTGAGTGGGCTGAATTGGTTAAAGAAGAATTCACTAAACAAATATAAGTAAAGTTCCTTGAAGTGATAGAATATCCAGATTGGCTAGCCAACATAGTACCCATGCCAAAGAAAGATGGAAGAATAAGGGTCTGTGTGGACTATAGAGATTTAAACAAGGCTTCCCCTAAAGATGATTTCCTTTACCTCATATAGATGTTCTCATTGATGGTGCAGCCTCTAGCGTGCTACACTCATTTATAGATGGATTTTTCGGATACATCCAAGTCCTAATGGCCTAAGAGGATAAAGCCAAAATTGCTTTCATTACTACATGGGGTATATTTTGTTATATGGTGATGCCGTTCAGCTTAAAAAATGCTGGAGCAACCTACCAACGGATGGTCACCACACTATTTCATGACATGATGCACAAAGAAGTTGAAGTATATGTTGATGATATGATGGTGAAATTGGATACAAGGGAACAACACTTCCAAAACTTAGAATTATTCTTTGATAGAGCATTGAAATATAAGCTAAGATTAAACCCAAAGAAGTGTGTGTTCAGGGTTACCTTAGGCAAATTGTTTGGACATGTGATTGGTCCAAATGGCATTGAAATTGATCTTGACAAAGTTAAAGCAATCAGGGATATGCTAGCCCCTAAGACGGAGAGAGAAGTTTGTGGATTCATTGGTAAATTACAATACATTAGCAGATTTATGGCAAAGCTCACAACATTCTGTAAGCCTATCTTCAAATTGCTTAAAAAGAATAAGCCAGTCCTGTGGAATGAAGAGTGTCAAAAGGCCTTTGAGCAAATAAAGGAGTATCTACTGAATCTGCCTGTTTTAAAACCACCTAAACCTGGTAAACCCTTGTTACTATACTTAGCAGTAGAAGAAGAATCAATAGGAGCCATGCTAGCCCAAGCACATAAGCTAGGGATTGAGCATGCAGTTTACTATTTGAGTAGAAAACTCCTACCTTATGAAATTAAGTATAGTATCATTGAAAAGACCTGTATAGCCATGGTTTGGTCTTCTAAGAAGTTGCGGTAGTACTTTCAATCTTATAGTATGCAAGCAATTTCCAGGTTGGATCCAATGAAGTACTTAAGGGAGACACCCTCTTTGATTGGGAAGTATGGTCGATGGTTGATAATATTAGAAGAATTTGAGATTGAGTATGTAACCAGGAAAATAATCAAAGGTAAAGTGGTGGCAGAATTCTGGCCCAGCAACCATTACTGGATAGTGAAGAGGTAGTCTTGGAATTTTTGGATGAACATTTAGAAGTAGTTGAAGTACAAGGATGGAAAATGTATTTTGACGGAGCAGTAAATAAGAAAGGAGAAGGTTTGGGAGTCATACTAGAATTGCCAGAAGGGGAATTATCCCTTTAGCCAAAAAGTTGAAATTCAGGGCAACCAATAATATGGTGGAGTACGAAGCATGTATCTTTGGTTTGGAAACCCTATTGATTATGAAGGTGGATAAGGTGAAAGTTTTTGGCGATTCATTGCTAGTAGTGTCCCAAGTAAATGGAGAATGGGAGTTGAAAGAAGAAAAATTAAAACCATACCACCATTACTTGACTATGATGAAGAAAAACTTCAAGGAGTGCAGGTTTTTACACCTATCAAGAGAAGAAAACTAGATGGTTGATGCCATAGCCACATTGGCTTCGATATGGGAAAATCCTGTCAACTTATTCCTTAAGCCTTTGATTTTGACCAGTTCATCAACTCCTTGCTATGAATATGAGACAATCATGGAAACTGATACAGACCATGATGCGTGGTATGATACTATAATATGATTTCTTGAGGAAAGGAAATACCCGTCGGGTTCAACAAAGAAAGAAAGAAGATCCATAAAGCGGTGGTCCTTACAATACATCACCTTCCATGGGGAGTTATATCAAAGATGGCCTGATGGGGTGCATTTGAGTTGCTTGAGGAAGCCTAAAGTGGAGCATATCATGTCAGAAATACATGCGGGAAGTTGTGGTCCACACATGAGTGGTTTGGCCCTAGTTAAGAAGATAATTTGACAAGGTTACTACTGGTTGACTATGGAGAGAGATTGTATAGAGTTCGTAATGAAGTGCCAACAATGTCAGATGTACGGTAATTTGAATCACATGCCTCCTGAAGAATTGAATTCTATGTCTTCACCCTGGCCTTTTGCCACTTGGGGTATCGACATTATAAGAGAGATACATCCGACAGCCTCAAACGGTCACCATTTCATTGTAGTAGCAGTATATTATTTTTTAAAATGGGTTAAAGCCGAATCCTTCAACAAACTGGGCGCAAGCCAAATGGCTAGATTTATTGAAAAGAACCTCATCTACAGGTATGGAGTCCCGCATAGTGTGATATCAGACAATGGGGTATAGTTTCAAGGAGCAGTTAAGGACATATTCTCAAAGTACCAAATCCATCATCACCGATCCTCTCCTTATCGACCAAAGGCTAATGGTGCGGTAGAAGCAACAAATAAGAGAATTAAGCAAATCTTGTCCAAGATGACCAAGACATATAGGGATTGGTTAGAAATGCTACCTTTTGCTTTATGGGGATATAGAATAAGTGTATGAACACCGACTGGAATGACACCGTTCTCCTTGGTTTACTGGATGGAAGCAATGTTGCCAGTCGAAATTGAGATCAAGTCGTTAAGAGTGGTCTTGGAAGCTGAACTACCTAAAATGGAATGGGTAGTGAACAGATACACACAGTTAGCTTTACTAGAGGAGTGAAGGTTAAAAGCATTGTATCATCATCAACTGTATCAAAGAAAGATAGCTCGGGCTTATAATAGAAGAGTTAAGATCAAAAAACTCAAAGTTGGGAATTTAGTGTTGAAACAATGTAAGCCTAATGTATCTGATCCAAGAGGGAAGTTTAGGCCTATCTAGGTAGGGCCTTATGTTGTGAAACAAGTCATGAATAAGGGTGCAGTGAAGTTATCAGAAATGGACGGGAACGAGTTTAGTGAGCCAGTGAACATTGACAGGTTGAAGAGGTTTTATGTATAAAAAAGAAAAAAAAGAAAAAAAAAAGAGAGCTCACTAGGTTGAAAACCCAAAAAGGGAAGCCTAGGCAAAAATGAGAGCAGTCTGCTAGTTCCAAAAACCCAAAAGGGCAGGCTAGGCAACAATTAGGGCTAAATGAGAGAAAATCGTCAATTAGAAAACCCGAAAGGGCTAGTTGGCAACAGGAGTGATCTTGTGAGAAATGGCCCGGACGGGCCGGGAAAAGAAAGGGGTGGATGACTCGATTCCTAAGGAATTCCCAACCCCTTAATGGGTTCGAAAAGTTGGGTACATGTGGGGAAGGTGAGAAATGGCCCAACACCCCCACAACGCCCGGTTCATTGGAATCGGCCTCCTTTACAAGTCTTAATATTATAAAATTCTTAAATATAACAACATTATCCATATTACACACAATAATTAAAAGAAAGCATCAATATATTAAAATCAATGCAATGTCCAAACATAGCAAATAAATGGACACCCATCCAAGGATGGAAACATGTCCTTACATCACATGCCTAAATAGGACACCCATCAAAAGGTAGAAACATGCCCTTTACATAGGTTCTAAAATAGAAAAGCAAATTAAATTACATGATGTTTAACTAATGAAGTACCCACCAAGTGGAAACATACCTCTTACAACTTTTGGAAATCTAAATTAAAAAGTAAATAATCATTCATCATAAATAAATCATTCATCAAAGCTATTAATCAAAATAGAAAATAAACATCCATCCATGATAAATTAAATAAATCAAGTATTGAAATTAAACAAATTAAGGCATAAGAAATAAATCAAAGCATAATCAAGTATGGAACTGAATAAAGCAAATAAAAGTCCAATTATGGCTACTGTGACTTTTTATGGAATTAAAACAAATTAGGGTTTTATATTTTAAAGGGTTGGTAAGACTCTTTGATTAACTAAATTAATATTTGAATGGTGAAATCATGAAACTAGGATTTTAGACACTTTAAAATACTTTAATTTGTGATTTTTGGTTATTGGGTTCCTAAGCTACTGTGTAAAATTTAGGTTTTTATGTTTTTTAATGTTTTAAAAGGACTAGGGTTCATAAAAATTAGAGTTTAAGGTTTTAAAAGGGTTAGTGTTCATTATTTTGAATTTTGGAAGTTGAATTTGGATTTGATATTTTGGAAGTAGGGTCACGGGTGGTAATTTTAATCTCAGGGTTTGGAAGACAATTTAATATTTTATGGAATTTTATGAATTTAAACAAGTGAATTAAAGTTTTTATAACTAGAAAAGATGTTTTAGAAGACTTTTTGAATGAAATAGAACCTACTTAAAAATTTTAAAATAAGCAGAATTTACATCATAGTTTTGTTGAAAAATATGTTCAATTAAAGTTTTAAGATTTTTAAGAAGAAAAAATAACAATTTTAAGCCTTTTGGAAGATAAACTAATGAAATAAGGTTTTTTTAGCTTTAGAAAAACTAAATTAAAGTTCAAAGGTTTTTAATTTTGATTTCATAAATTTGCTACTGTGTAAAGAAAACAATTAAAGAAAATTAATTAACACATACCTTCTTTTGATGATTTCTCCAAAAACAATTCTTCTTGGATGAACTAGCTCCAAAGACAAGCCTTTTTTGCCTTTGAATCCTCTAAATCGTGCTGCTCCTGTTCCAGAAAAGAGTTGAATTGAATTTCTTCTTTTCCTTCCTTGATTTGGTTTCAAATTTTCCAAACTACTATTGGATTTTTGCCTTCCCTTTTTTAATTGTCTTTGGTGCTTATTTATAGTGGTTTGAGGTTGTTTATTCCTAATTAGTTAAGGTAAGTAATATTAATAAAAAAAAAGAAACCAAAACCTAATTGGATTAGGTTTCGAAAAATTTGCATTGGAAAATTTGAGCTGCCGAAAAAAAACTGCTGCGGAAAAACTGCGCTGGCGAAAAAATTTGCTGCAGCTGGCTACGGCAGCGCTTGCTGAGCCGGCCCGTAAGCTATTTCGCAGGCAAAAAATTTCTGTGTGCGAAATAGCACAGTGATTTTGCCCGCAGGAATTTCCTGCGGGCGAAATGCCCACGAGCCCGCGCGACGATTTTTCGCTGCCGATTTTTCCAACTCCAAATTTTATTTTTATTTTTTGATTTTTATTTGTTTATTTTTATTTTTTATTAATAAAAATTAGATAATAAAGCAAAAATTATTTAACAAAAATTATTTTGGACCAATTAGACAATAAAAATCATTTTGGACTAAATAAAGATATTTGACCGGATTGGGTAAAAAATTAAGGGTCTACAGTTTGCCCCCTGCTTGAATGATCTGAAACCTTAGTGAAAAAGAGTGAAAAGCAATAAGACTTAATTTTTGATGAAACGGCTGAGGTTTTGGGTTCTGGACCCGATTCGAGTTCTGGACTCAAGGATAATTCTAGGTTTTGGACCTAAGGAAAATTTGGATTCTGGACCCGGTTCGAGCTCTGGATTCAAGGATAATTCTAGGTTCTGGACCTAAGGAAAATTTGGGTTCTAGACCCGGTTTGAGTTCTGGACTCAAGGATAATTCTAGGTTCTCGACCTAAAGAAAATTTGGGTTCTAGACCCGGTTCAAGTTCTGGACTCAAGGATAATTCTAGGTTCTAGACCTAAGGAAAATTTGGGTTCTGGACCCGGTTCGAGTTCTGGACTCAAGGGAGATTCTATGTTCTGGACCTAAGAAAAATTTGGGTTCTGGACCCGGTTCAAGTTCTGGACTCAAGGATAATTATAGGTTTTGGACCTAATGGTAAACTTGGGTTCTGAACCCGGTTTGAGTTCTGGACTCAAGGACAATTCTAGGTTCCGGACCTAAGGAAAATTTGGGTTCTGGACCCGAGCTAAGTTCTGGACTTAAAGATAATTCTAGGTTATGGACCTAATGGTAAACGACCCGGTTCGAATTCTGGAATCAAGGATAATTCTAGGTTCTGGACCTAAGAAAAATTTGGGTTCTGGACTCGAGCTAAGTTCTGGACTTAAAAATAATTCTAGGTTCTGGACCTAATGGGAAACTTGGGTTCTGGACCCGGTTTGAGTTCTGGACTAAAGGATAATTCTAGGTTCTAGACCTAAGGAAAACTTTGGGTTCTATACCCGAGAGATTTGAATACTCGATCCTAAACTAGACTTGGATACTTAATCTTATCTGGATTCGGATACTCGATCCTAAACTGGATTAGGATACTCGATCCTAACTGTATTGGGATATTCGGCCCTAAATTGATTTGATTTGGGTACTTGGACCCAAGATTGGGTACTTGGACTCGAGCTTGAATTGACTTGGGTACTTGGTGATGCAAGAAAGGATCCCTTGAAGCTAGCAAGTGGACCAATCACTAGGAGCAAAGCAAAGAGATATCAAGCTAGTATGGCTTTGCATATTCAAGAAGAGATTTCCAAAGAGCTTCAAGAATTATCATTCAAGAAGATGGAGATAGAGCTTGAAGAAGGCACACCAAAGCTGATTATGATGCTTAGTGTGAATATGGAAGCTAAAGGCTAGCTAAAGAGGTCCAACGTGCAAGAAAGGTCCATGGGAATTCATATGAAGCCTTGGGAAGTAATTTAAGGCCTTAGTAAGATGATAGAAGTGATTGGAAGAAAAGCTTGGAGTGCAGCCAGTTTCACACGTACCTGTGAGAATTCTGAAGCCCTGTGAGAATAGCTGGATGGACCTTGGAGTGCAGCCAGTTTCACACGTACCTGTGAGATTTCTGAAGCCCTGTGAGAATAGCTGGATGGACCCACTACTTAAAGATTATTAATTCTGTTTAATGGGCCACGTTTTATATCATTATGGAAGGCTTAAAAATAGGATTTTGTTTCCATACTTTATATTTTTCTTAGTGGATTAGGATTTTCCATACTTTATATTTTCCTTATGCAATTAGCAATGTTTTTCCTTATGCAATTAGGAATGTTTTTCCTTAATGCAATTAGGAATGTTTTCCTTATGCAATTAGGAATGTTTTCCTTATTCAATTAGGAATGTTTTAGTCTTAATTTTCCATATGCAATTAGGAATTCTGTAACCCTTATTTAAGGGCACTATTAGGCCGAATTTCATATACAACATTTAATAAAAATTTTAGAATTCTTCTACAAGTTCTTCTTGGGAATTTTCATGTGAGAGAGATTAGAGTGGATTCTTTAATTCTTTCTTTGCATCAAGAATTAGGTTTACTTATCAACAAGAGTTGTGGCGTTTTCCTTCTTCTTACCAACTAAATCCTTCAATCATAGTGAGTTCGCGTCTCTTTATAGGTGTTGGGTTCCTTAGGAGGTGATTATCAAGTTTCAAGGAGTTCTCTACCATTGTTATACGTTGGGTTTGCTGCCATCGTTGCTAAGGGTCCGCGTCATTTGGTATCAGAGCCTTGCTACAAGGTAATTTTTATCTACTTTGTCTTTCTTGGGTTTGTTAATTTAGGTCTTTTAAATTTCTGCGATTTAGGGTTCTTAGAGAGTCTAGTCTTTAATTTTTGAAAAAGAGTCATATATCAAAATTCAAAAGTCTAAAGATTGTTCATAGAGTAATTCGAAACCTAGGAAAAGGAGTCTGATTGAATTTCAAAACCTAAGCCTTGCATCTGAATTGCATTGGAAACCAAGATTAGGGTTCTTGAAAGAAAGCAAAAGCTAGAGTTTTTGTTCAAGTTTGATTTCGATTTGATTTTGAGGGAATCTGGGGTTGCGAATTAAGTCCAGATTTTGAAAAGCTCTTGGAAGTAAATTAAGTCCCAAATTAAGGGGATAGTGAGAGGAAAAAAAAAAGAAAAGAAAAAAAAAGAGTACAAAATCACCTCAACAAAAATTGTTTGATATTCTTGCTATTTGGGTTTTGGAATTCGAAAATCAGACCTTAATATTCATGTTATTTGAGTGTTATAGGTGGGAATTAGAGTCTAGAAGCTAGCATTTTGGGTAGAATTGATTAGGTCCATAAAGCAGCTTGCCAAGTGTGGGTTGTTTTTGATTCATTATATCCAAATTTGTCTTGTTTATTGTCTTCATTGTTTCTGATTTCTTTATCTAGCTTTTAATTCCATTACATTGCTAAGTATCATTTGCTTATGTCGATACTTGGTTCTATATCGAGTAGTGCAAATTACCTTGAATTGCCTCCGGATACTTGTCTTATATTCTGTCTAGTTCTATGATTTAGGTTCTAGTTTCTTGAATGACTTGACAATTGTTGGTTGGTGAGCTTGGTTCTGAAGTGCAATCAAGGAAGACAAGAAAAGTGAGGTAATTCTAAACACTTGAGTGAATTTCGATTATTACTAATCTTGTTTCTTTGAGTTTGTTTGTTTGTTAACATGGCTGGAAAAGGAGAAGAGACTAGCAAAGAAGGAGCTATGGTCAAAAGCTTGGCTAGGCTTAATGAAACTTTGGCAGCAATGCTTGGTCGAATGGAGATGATGGATACTAGATTGCAAGAGAATGCAGCACGACAAGCACAACAAATTCAGCAAGTGCAACAAGGGCAGCCAGCCGCACATCCAAATCCCATAATGCAAGCTAGAAGAGTGCTTAGGAGAGAAGGGCACGGAAATCTTGAAGCCCTAGAAGCAGCCGAAAGGGTAGAAGATGAAGATGAAGGTGGAAATCAACCTACCACTGATGGTGACCTTACTTCCATCAAGATGAAGATTCCTTCCTTTGAAGGGAAGAACAATGCAGAAGAGTTCATAGAATGGGAGAGGAAAGTTGAGCAAATTTTCGAATGCCATAACTACACCGAAGAGAAGAAATCAGTTTTGGCAGCCGTAGAGTTCAAAGGGTATGCTACCTTTTGGTGGGATCAATTGAAAGCTAATATAAGAGGGAAAGGTATGAGGCCTATTCCTGAATGGTCAACCTTGAAAGAACTAATGAGAAGCCGATTTGTACCATCTCACTACATTCGGGATTTGTACAATCGACTAGCAAGACTAGTTCAAGGTGGAAGAAGTGTGGAAGAGTACCACAAGAGATGGAGATGATCATGGCTAGGGCAAATATTGATGAAGATGAAGACAAGAAGATGTCACAATTTCTTGGGGGATTGAATTTGAACATGGCCAATGAATTGGAGATGTATGAATTCAACACAATGGAAGAGTTAGTTCAAAAGGCCATGAAGATAGAGAGAAGATTGAAGAATAAAGCTATTTCGAAAACTGGCTACTCTAAAGCTAGTGGAAATTTTTCAAACTTCAAGAGTTCAAGTTCGAGTGGAGGTTCCTACAAAGGGGATTACAAGGGTTCTTTCCAAAAGAATTCTTCCTACAATCCTAATTTTAAGAAGGCGAATGATGGTGATGTAAAAACAGCCAAGGAAACACCTTCTAGACCTACTCCAAGTAGGGAAATTAAATGTTACAAGTGTTTGGGAAATGGACACATTGCTTCTCAATGTCTGAATAAGAGGGTGATGATTGCTACCCATGAAGGGGAAATTGAATCAGAATCTGAACATGAAGAAGAAGAGGAGGCCGAATGTGGTGATAGGGCTGAATATGATGAAGAGGCTTGGGAGAATCAAGTCTTGAATGCTGAACATGGAGAGATGCTTGTTACTAGAAGAGCCTTGAATATTCAAGTCAAGGAAGAAGGCTTGGATCAAAGGGAGAATCTTTTTCACTCTAGGTGTTTGGTGAATGGTAAGGTTTGTACACTTATCATTGATGGTGGAAGTTGTACCAATGCTGCTAGTACTACAATGGTGGATAAATTGGGGTTAGCTTGTTTTAAACATCTCAATCCTTACAAGTTGTAATGGTTCAATGACGCTGGGGAAGTAAAAGTGTTGAAGCAAGTCAAGGTACCATTCTCCATTGGGTGGTATAAAGATGAGGTTTTGTGTGATGTAGTACCAATGCAAGCTGGACATTTGCTATTAGGAAGACCATGGCAGCATGATAGAAGGGCACAACATGATGGCTTTTCTAATAAGTATACCTTTACTTATGAAGGAAAGAAGGTTGTTCTAGCACCATTATCACCTCAAGAGGTGTATGAAGATCAGAAGAGGATGCTAGAGAGGGAGAAAGAAGTTTCGGCCAACATGAACCTAGGGGGTTCAAATTTGGCCAATGATGTTTCTTCAACACCCAAGGATAATTCTAAGGGTAGGGAGACAGAAAATAATAAAGTGAGTGAGTGCAGAAAGGGAAAAGAGGCCGAGAGTCAAAAGAAAGTAAGCAAACAAATAAATGGCCCATTGGTGAGAGAAAATAAGCAAGGAGAAAAAGCAAAACATACTTTTTATGCAAGAGCAAGAGAGATAGATGTAAGGCAGCCTGTACTCATTATTATGTATAAAGAATTGTTACTTGCTGACAGTGAAGAATCTCTTGATTCTTTACCTTCTAGTTTTGTGTCTTTGTTGCAGGATTTTAAGGATGTGTTTCCTGAAGACCTTCCTAGTGGTTTGCCACCATTAAGAGGGATTAAACATCAAATTGATTTCATACCCGGTTCTACAATTCCAAACCGGTCAGCATATAGGAGCAATCCTATGGAGACAAAAGAGATGCATGAAAAAGAAAGGGCGAATATTGAGAAAAGGAACAAGCGATATGCTGATTCTGCAAATAGAGGGAGACGTGAGATTAAGTTTCAAGTAGGAGATTGGGTTTGGGTGCATTTTCGAAAAGAGAGGTTTCCTAACCAAAGGAAGAACAGGTTGCAAGCAAGGGGAGATGGCCCATTCCAAGTGCTGGAGAAGATTAATGACAATGCCTACAAGATCGACTTACCAGGTACGTATAATGTTAGTGCTACTTTCAATGTAAGTGATCTTTCTCCTTTTGATGATGCAGATTTGAGGACAAATCTTTTTGAAGAGGGGGAGAATGATGCAAGAAAGGATCCCTTGAAGCTAGCAAGTGGACCAATCTCTAGGAGCAAGGCAAAGAGATATCAAGCTAGTATGGCTTTGCATATTCAAGAAGAGATTTCCAAAGAGCTTCAAGAATTATCATTCAAGAAGATGGAGATAGAGCTTGAAGAAGGCACACCAAAGCTGATTATGATGCTTAGTGTGAATATGGAAGCTAAAGGCTAGCTAAAGAGGTCCAACGTGCAAGAAAGGTCCATGGGGATTCATATGAAGCCTTGGGAAGTAATTTAAGGCCTTAGTAAGATGATGGAAGTGATTGGAAGAAAAGCTTAGAGTGCAGCCAGTTTCACACGTACCTGTGAGAATTCTGAAGCCCTGTGAGAATAGCTGGATGGACCTTGGAGTGCAGCCAGTTTCACACGTACCTGTGAGATTTTTGAAGCCCTGTGAGAATAGCTGGATGGAACCACTGCTTAAAGATTATTAATTCTGTTTAATGGGCCACGTTTTATATCATTATGGAAGGCTTAAAAATAGGATTTTGTTTCCATACTTTATATTTTTCTTAGTGGATTAGGATTTTCCATACTTTATATTTTCCTTATGCAATTAGGAATGTTTTTCCTTATGCAATTAGGAATGTTTTTCCTTATGCAATTAGGAATGTTTTCCTTATGCAATTAGGAATGTTTTTCCTTAATGCAATTAGGAATGTTTTCCTTATGCAATTAGGAATGTTTTCCTTATTCAATTAGGAATGTTTTAGTCTTAATTTTCCATATGCAATTAGGAATTTTGTAACCCTTATTTAAGGGCACTATTAGGCCGAATTTCATATACAACATTTAATAAAAAATTTTGAATTCTTCTACAAGTTCTTCTTGGGAATTTTCGTGTGAGAGAGATTAGAGTGGATTCTTTAATTCTTTCTTTGCATCAAGAATTAAGTTTACTTATCAACAAGAGTTGTGGTGTTTTCCTTCTTCTTACCAACTAAATCCTTCAATCATAGTGAGTTCGTGTCTCTTTATAGGCGTTGGGTTCCTTAGGAGGTGATTATCAAGTTTCAAGGAGTTCTCTACCATTGTTATACGTTGGGTTTGCTGCCATCGTTGCTAAGGGTCCGCGTCACTTGGACCCGGGATTGATTTGATTTGGGTACTTGGACCCGAGATTGGGTACTTGGACTCGAGATTGGGTACTTGGACCCAAGAATGAATTTGACTAACCTTTTATCAGTTGAGAAGTCTGATTGCTCTAGATGTTCTATGCATTGTGATCCTTCACCCTCAGAATGGATCTTCACCCTCAGAGATCGAGTCTTCACCCTTGAAAATGGATCTTCATCCTTGGAGACCGGGGTCTTCTTTGTTCTTTGAATATGGGAGTGACACGGCCAGTGGCTTGGCCGTGTCTCTTGGATGTGTCAACTTCTGTGTCTTTTCTTTCTTTGCTTAGTCCTTCTTGACTTTGCCCCTTAGGAGAGACACGGCCAGTGGCTTGGCCGTGTCTTCTGCCAGTGTCAACTACTGTTTCTTTTCTTTCTTTGCTTAGTCCTTCTTGACTTTGCCTCTTAGGAGAGACACAGCCAGTGGCTTGGCCGTGTCACCTACCAGTGTCACCTACTATTTCTTTTCTTTCTTTGCTTGGTCCTTCTTGACTTTGCCCCTTAGGAGAGACACGGCCAGTGGCTTGGCTGTGTCGCCTGCCAGTGTCACCTATTGTTTCTTTTCTTTGTGTGCTTGGTCCTTCTTGACTTTGCCCCTTAGGAGAGACACGGCCAGTGGCTTGGCCGTGTCACCTGCCCATGTCATATTCTGCCAAAATTTCTTTTGAGGTGACATGGCTAAGCTCGATTTGGCTTGGCCATGTCTTGCTTGATTCATGCTCTTCTTTCCTTGTTTTGATCTTCCAAGGGAGTTTTTTGCACTTTAACCACTTTTCCCTTGCAACTGCTTTTTCTTTCTTTGATTCTTTAATGATTGTTGCAGGCTGTTGGCTCGTTTGATCATGAGACTAGGCCTTCTTTCGTTGCCCCTTCGTTTGCTCATTCTAGCTTGCCGGATATGCCATCTCATCCGTAGGGTATCGATGTGAACTAGCTGGTACGTTCCTCATTTCATAAAAGTTTATGCTATATGTATGCATGATTATGTATGCTCTTACCTTTTTCTCTCTTGGCTCACAGCGGATGCTTGAAGAACAAAATAAGAAACTTCAAGAAGAGTTGGCTGCAAGTCGTCAGCAAGCTTCTCATTTTGAAAGTTTATATCATCAATCCGAATAAAATTTCCGTGACTTCTGATTTCAAGGAATGAGGGATCCCGGTGCTTCTTCATCGAGACGCCCCCAGACTGATGACCATTAGATCCTTTCGTCTACTTCTAATGAGGTCCATGACAAATCGAAACTCCAAGGCAATAGGGGTTTTAGTGCTTCTGCTTCGGATGATCCCGGGATGAGTAATTTGCCCCCTCCTCCAACAGGCGATGACTTTTTCAAGTCTTTATTTAGTGACCTACCACCACCCTCTTAGTAATATGTAAATATTGTAACTCTCTTTTTTTTTCGTTACTGCCCAAAATGATTTATTATTTATTTTTTATATATATTGTACATCATAATTAATATCCACTTCTTTTCTTAAACCAAATCCAATATGGTAAAGGAAATTCATTGCCACTTCCTTTCCTTATGCCATATGGTCTTATCCTTTCCCATCATCTTTTCCATTTCACTTTTGGAAAAGGTTTATTTTCTTCTATATAAATCACCTTGCATGCCATATTTCAATTCATAAACAAAAAATCTCTCTCTTTCAACGTGAAGACTCCCTTTAGCAATTTTGGTTCCCGTTTATTCATTAACCATGACCGAGCACCATTTAAAGAAAATAAAAATTCTATTTAAGAATATGGATGCCAACCATTGGAAGCAAATTTCATGGTCAAAGCTTGATGTTTTAAAATGCTTTCAAAATGTAAAATTGGACCACTCTTTCTTACATGTCGTGGCTTCCCTATGGGATACGGATTCTAGGGTATTTAGAATTAATGGCTTTGAAATGTGTCCCTTGATTGAAGAATTTGAGGTCATCCTTGGACATCCCAATAATCAACAAATGGCGTTACCCACATTGATTTCCAAGACTCAACAGAAGATGCAAACGTTATTTCAAATTCCAAAACCCGAAGTTCTTCAGTTGATGAGAGGTGAAAAAATTCTACTTGCTCCTTTGTTGTTTCTCTCATTTGGCTCCTACTAAGGCATGGGGATGCATGCTTTGTCTTTGCTTGCTCAGCCAATTCTTGCTTGTTTCTTCTGTCCACGAGTATTGGATATCATGGATCAAATGGAAGGAGGCTTATCGTCGGTACCTGTGATTTTAGCCGAGACCTTAGTTGGATAAGACCGATTTAAATCAGGATTGTCAAAGAGACTGACTGGGAGTCCGTTGTTACTTCAGGTAAGTACCTAAACTGCCCTTTCAGGTTTTCAATTTAGGCTTTTTTTTATTGCTCTAACTTTTGCCTAGTCCGCCCATGCGGGTTTTTGGAACTAGCGAGCTATCCTAATTTTTGCCTAAGCTGCCCTTGCGGGTTTTCAACTCAGCGGACTTTTTTTTTTAACTTAATTCTTTCTTCACAGATTTGGCTTCAGGAGCGTCTTTGTTTACTTGATACTCCCTCCATGGATTTTGCCAGATATCTGCCACGTCATCATTCTGCTAGGAAGCTACTCCATCCTATTTCTTCATATGCTGACTGGGTTGACTGGATTCACTCACGCTCTGAAGTCAATATCCGTTGGTTGGTACCTTGGTGGAAGATTTCTCATATCACCATGTGGACATACTTGATGTACGTTCCTCTTGCTGCTCTTCGTTAAGGTACATGCTATGATCCTCGCCGACTTGGGCATCAGTATGGAGCTGAGCTTCGTGATTCTGACTTTGCTACTGACCTAGACATGCCTTGCTTGACTGAAGCCTACTTGGATCGGTTAAGGCAAAGCTGGCCTGCATGTTACACTTATTGACTGCCATAGATTTTACATTTGTCAATTCAGAAAGTGTTTTGTTAGGATGAAAAATAACTAAAGTAATAAAAGATGCTTCTTTTCCATTTATAATTTGTCATCACCTTTTGCAATTATGATTATTTATTTCATCCGTATCTGGTCAAATACTTATAACAGTGCAAAAAGAATAAATTTAATTATTAATTATGTTTTATTAAATTGGGGAACAACCAAACATAAAGCCAACATACACAAGATCACTCCTATTGCCAATTAGCCCTTTCAGGTTTTCTAATTGATGATTTTCTCTCATTAGCCCTAATTGTTGCCTAGCCCTCCCTTTCGGGTTTTCGGAACTAGCGGACTACTTTAACTTTTGCCTAGGCCACCCTTTTTGGGTTTTCAACCTAGCGAGCTCTTTCTTTTTTTTATTTTTATTTTTCATACATAAAACTTCTTCAACCTGTCAATGTTTACTGGCTCACTAAATTCGTTCCCATCCATGTCTGATAACTTCACCACACCTTTGCTCATGACCTGTTTCACGACATATGGCCCTTCCCAGCTAGGTCTGAACTTCCCACTTGGATCAGATACATTAGGCTTACATTGCTTCAACACCAAATCCCCAACTCTTAATTTTCTGACCTTGACCCTTCTATTGTAGGCCTGAGCTATCTTCTTTTGATACAGTTGGTGATGATACATTACCTTTAACCTTCTCTCTTCCAGTAGAGCTAACTGTGTGTATCTGCTTGTTACCCATTTCGTTTCAGGTAGCTCTGCTTCCAAGACTACTCTCAATGACTTGATCTCAATTTCAATTGGCAATACCGCTTCCATCCCATAAACGAAAGAGAACGGTGTCATCCCAGTAGGTGTTCGCACACTCGTCCTATATCCCCATAAAGCAAAGGGAAGCATTTTCGACCAGTCCCTGTAAGTCTTGGTCATCTTGGACAGAATTTGCTTAATTGTCTTATTTGTTGCTTCTACTACACCATTAGCTTTTGATCTATAAGGAGAGGATCGATGATGATGGATTTGGTATTTGGAGAATAAATCCTTAACTGCTCCTTGAAACTGTACCCCATTGTCTGATATCACACTGTGCGGGACCCCATATCTGCAGATGAGATTCTTTTCAATAAACCTAGCAATTTGACTTGCACCCAGCTTGTTGAAGGATTCAGCTTCGACCCATTTTGAAAAATAATCAACTGCTACTATAATGAAATGGTGACCGTTTGAGGCTGTCGGATGTATTTCTCCTATAATGTCGATACCCCAGGTGGCAAATGGCCAGGGTGAAGACATTGAATGTAGTTCTTCAGGAGGCATATGATTCAAGTTACCATACATCTGACATTGCTGGCACTTCTTTACAAATTCAATACAGTCTTTCTCCATGGTCAACCAATAGTAACCTTGTCGGATAATCTTCTTAACTAGGGCCAAACCACTCATGTGCGGACCGCAACTTCCCGCATGTATTTCAGACATGATGCGCTCCCCTTCAGGCTTTCTTAAACATCTCAAATGCACTCCATCAGGCCATCTTCGGTATAACTCTCCATGGAAGGTGATGTATTGCAATGACCAATACGTTGGGGGCAACAAAGAAAGAGAGAAGAGCCATAAGGAGGTATCATACCATGCATCATGGTTCATATCAACTTCCATGATTGTCTCATATTCATAGCAAGGAGTTGATGAACGGGTCAAGATCAGAGGCTTAAGGAATAGGCTGGCAGGATTTTCCCATACCGAAGCCAATGTGGCTAGGGCATCAGCCATCTGATTTTCTTCTCTTGACAGGTGTATAAACCTACACTCCTTAAAATTCCTCTTCATCATGGTCAAATAACGGTGGTATGGTTTTAATTTTTCCTCTTTCAACTCCCACTCTCCATTTACTTGGGATACTACTAGCAATGAATCGCCATAAACTTCCACCTTATCCACCTTCATAATCATTAAGGTTTCCAAACCAAAAATACAAGCTTCGTACTCCACCATATTATTGGTTGCCCTAAATTTCAACTTTTTGGCTAAAGGGATGAGTCCCCCTTTGGGCGATTCTAGTATAACTCCCAAACTTACTCCTTTCCTATTTGCTGCTCCATCAAAATACATTTTCCACCCTTGTACTTCAATTGCTTCTAAATGTTCATCTGGAAATTCCAAGATTACCTCTTCACTTTCTGGTAATGGTTGTTGAGCCAGGAATTCTGCCACCGCTCTACCCTTGATTATTTTCCTGGTTACATATTCAATCTCAAATTCTTCTAATATTATCAACCATCGACCATATTTCCCAATCAAAGAGGGTGTCTCCCTTAAGTATTTCATTGGATCCAACCTGGAAATTGCTTGCACACTATATGATTGAAAGTAATGCCGCAACTTCTTAGAAGACCAAACCACGGCTATACATGTCTTTTCAATGATACTATACTTAATTTCATAAGGTAGGAGCTTTTTACTCAAATAGTAAATGACATGCTCAATCCTGGACTCATCTGCTTGGGCTAGCATGGCTCCTATCGACTCTTCTTCTACTGCTAAGTATAGTAATAGAGATTTTTCGGGTTTAGGTGGTTTCAAAACAGGTGGATTCAACAAATACTCTTTTATTCGGTCAAAGGCCTTTTGACATTCTTCGTTCCAT
This sequence comes from Garcia nutans, assembly GCA_947685225.1. Taxonomy (NCBI): domain Eukaryota; kingdom Viridiplantae; phylum Streptophyta; class Magnoliopsida; order Malpighiales; family Euphorbiaceae; genus Garcia; species Garcia nutans. Next base: position 40,401,253 of record CANTUV010000005.1, read on the forward strand.
ATGACCGACTAATTCTTTCTAAGAAATTTGAAGATAGGCTTACATATTGTTGTGAGCTTTGCTATAAATATGCTAATGTACTGTAGTTTACCAATGAATCCCTGAACTTCTCTCTCCGTCTTTAGGGCTGGCATATCCTTGATTGCTTTGACTTTGTCAGGATCAATCTCAATACCATTCGGACCAATTACATGTCCCAATAATTTGCCTGAAGTAACACCGAATACATACTTCTTCGGGTTTAATCTTAGCTTATACTTCAAAGCTCTATCGAAGAATAATTCTAAATTCTGGAAGTGCTGCTCCCTCATATCCGACTTCACCATCATATCATCAACATATACTTCAACTTCTTTGTGCATCATGTCATGAAATAGTGTGGTGGCCATCCTTTGGTAGGTTGCTCCAGCATTCTTTAAGCGGAAAGGCATCACCCTATAACAAAATATACCCCATGTAGTAGTGAAGGCAGTTTTGGCAGGAAAATCCATCTACAAACGAGTGTAGCACGTTAGAGGCCGCACTATCAATGAGAACATCTATATGAGGTAAAGGAAAATCATCCTTAGGGGAAGCTTTGTTTAAATCTCTATAGTCCATGCAGACCCTTATCCTTCCATCTTTCTTTGGCACGGGTACTATATTGGCTAACCAATCTGGATATTCTATCACTTCAAGGAACTTCACTTGTATTTCCTTAATGATCTCTTCTTTAACCAATTCAGCCCGCTCAGGTCTTAGTCGCCTAAGCTTTTGTTTGACAGGTTTAATGTGAGTGCAAGTAGGAATATGATGCTCGGCTATGTCTCGATCTATCCCAGGCATATCCTCATAAGACCAAGCAAACACTTCATATTTTTTGAATATTTTTTCAAATCTCTCTCTCTCATTAGGAGTAAGGTCGGATGCTATGCTAATGTTTTTAGGATTTTCAATTGTTCCCAAATTTAATGATTGTGTATTAACAGAATAAATATTAAAGATGCTCATGTAACTGCTATTTGAATGTATGCAACCATTAGGAGAAACATCACATAAGTAAGCAAAATCAGACTTTATTGCATTCATTTTGGAAAAGAAAACATCATCATCCTCATACAAAGCAGACAAAGTAAAATCAAAATCAAAATCATTGTTCTCAGAATCATAAAGCAAGATGTCTTCAAACTTTTCTTCAACCAGGGTAGCAATCTCTTTTGGAGTCTTCTCGGCTTTCAGGGCAGCTTTATTCTTCTCTTTTGGATTGGATTCTTTGTTGGTTGACAAGGTGAGCTCTTTCTTCACTTGCTCCACTAGCTCAGCAACATTTGCAAAAATTTCAAAACCGGGAATTAACTTACCCATGAACATGATCGGCTTGGGCTTTCCTTGGAGTGGTCCCATATTTGGAGCTTTGTCAAAGATCTCTTCAAGTGGTGGGAAGCTCATCTTCTCATTCTTCTTTGGTTGAACATCATTGGCTTCATCATATCCCAACCCCTTCTTGGAAGCTTGAGTTTTAAAATCTGGCAACTTTGTTAAATCGGCCTTACCCTTTCCAAGACCAGCTCCGGGAAGGTAGTTCATGTTCTTCATCATATTCAAGACTTTGGAGTCCACTGCTTCATCATCAGAACTTACAACTATTTAAAAACCATTGAGAGGCCTCTCAACCATTAGAGCGTTAACAATCTCATTATCTTCAGCTTCAATGACCACTGTTTCATTTCCATTGTGGAATTTGATCTTTTGATGAAGGGTGAAAGGAACTCCACCAAGAGGGTGAAACCATGGTCGCCCCAAGAGCAATGCGAAGGTAACTGGTATATCTAAAACAACAAACTCAACAATAGATTCAATTGGACCAACCTTGACAGCCGCTTTGAAAGTCCCTTCGACATGCCTCTTAGTGTTGTCATAAGCACGAATTGTCACCTCGGTTGGGTTTAGATCTCTTGTTGACATGGCTAGCTTTGGCAATATCTTAAGTGGACAAACATTTATGGCGGACCCATCATCGACCATTACACATGGAGTCCTCTTCCCCTTGACTTCTATTTTGATAAAGAGAGGGCGGATGTGGTCTTTTCCCTCCTCCGGTAAGTCTGCATCAGAAAAAGAAACCGCTTCCATATTAACTTCATTCTTTTCTTGGACCTCTTCACATTTCATTACTTCCCCAATTTTTATGAAGTTGATCAACTCCTCCGGTGTTGTGGAGGTAGAAATTGGCATGCTAGCTAAGGCTTTGGCCATAGTTTCTCGATGCTTTTTAGAAGTAGCTAACAAGTCCCAAATGCTAACACTTGCTTGGGTTCTTTTCAATTGCTTGAGCACAGCATCATCTTCTTCCACTTCAACTTCCTTCCCCTTATTAGTTTCTATCTCCTTTGGTGGTGGCCTTGCGTAAGGCTTACTGGATCTAGTATTCATCACCTCATCTTCTTCAGGCTCGGACCAAGTCCACTCCTCCTTCTTGGGTATAATATCATCATCACTATCACTTGAATCCCAAAACCCGTTGACAACACAAATTGCTACTTCTTCACCCATCATAGCTTGTTCAAGTGCCTCTTCTTAATTGGTTGCTTCTCCACCCACATATTGAAAGGAAGACATGACAAAGTCCTCATACAAACCTCCTCCAATCATGAAGGTTGCTAGTGGTAGTACCCTATTGAATTTGGGTAATGGGTTGTCTTTGGTGTTTGTCTTGTTGGGCTCGGGTAGCTTCCCATTATCAATTAGGTTTTGGATCTCATGTCTCAACCTCACACATCTATCCATGTCATGTCCTTGCATTTGGTGAAATTGACAAAATGCTTTGGTGTCAAAATTAGGTGGGAGAGGATTAGACAAAGGACGAGGATTTAAGGGTTGTAGCAATCCTTTTCTTTGAAGCTTGTTGAGAACCCAAGACATCAGTTTTCCCAATTTTGAAAATTGTCTCCTTGTTCCTTGGTTAGTAGCATTAACACCGATGGTCTTTTGCATGCTTTGGCTACCAGGTTGATAGCTCCCTTTCTCGTTCCTTTTTGTTGCAAATCGGCTCTTCTCCCTTTCCCATTCTTCAATTTGCAAACCAGCTTGGAGAAGGTCTTTGAAATCACGGATGAGTGTATGAGACATCCTCTCACGAAGATTAGGCAACACCCCTCTCACAATCATCCTTATTTGATCGGATTCATCGGGCCTCTTCTTGAGTAAAGCGGCCTTGTTTCTCCATCTCTTGACATAGTCCACAAAATTCTCATTTGGCCTTTGCCTAATGGACTCCACTTCCATCAAGGTAACTTCTAACTCAACATTATATCCATATTGTTGGATGAAGGCTTTGTAAAGTAGATCCCAACTCTTTTGTGTTCCATCATCTAAGGTATTGAACCAATTTTGGACAACAGGGTCCAATGAGAGCATAAAGTACCTTAGGGTTTGAGCCTTAGTAGCTCGGGCAGATAGCATGGCAGTGATATACTGCTTCACATGAAGATGGGGATTTTCGGTGCCAATGTACTTAGCAAAGGAAGGCATCTTGAATTTATAAGGTACCTCTTCATCTTGTTCAAATAGTTTGTCGATCTCAGACATCTCTTCAGTTTTCAACTTCTTCTCAAATTTCTTTTCTAAATCAGCAATCATCTTTTCAACATTGGATGTCTCAGTCTTTTCAATAGTTGCCTTCTCAACAGCCTTCAGTTCTTTCTTCTTTTCTTGAACCTCTTGGTAGTATTGAGCCCAATCATCATCATCATCAATGATCACCTTTTCATCATCAAAAACCACTTCACTAACTTTGGTCTTCCCTTTGTCCTTTGGTTTCTTAGTGCTAGCAGATGCCTCAACATGGTTTTCTAAGATTGCAGTCAATTGGTTCTTCATGGTCTCAGCTAGGGCCTCTTTGATTTCTTCCATCTTGGCATTGAGGGCCTCATCCACCATCCTTTGAATTTGTTCGGGCTCCATCATTTTAGGTGAGCAAGTGATTAAGTCGTTGCTAGATATTTTGTCTCCGACGTAGGTCGGATTGTTGTAAGCTTTTGAACTGTCGTAATCCAGGGCTGTGAGCCAGAGAGGATCAATGATATGAGATGCAAATGTATGCATGTATGCATGTATGCACAAACAATCAACAAACAAGGATAATTAGGATGTTAATTCCAACCTTATAACATCCACACACGAATGGCGAGTCTCTTTTCCTAGGTATATGGTTGACAAAATACTGACATGGGGTATCTTGCTTTCGAATAATTCCTCGGACATTTCAACCAATAGTTATATTTTCAAAAATGGAAATCAATCATGATAATTCCCATTAATTAGGTTTTAATCCATTTAACCAACTAAAGTAGCTTTTATGCTATGTTGGATTAAAACGAAATTAAGAGGTTTATTATAGATAGATTTCTCACTTGAAAAAGGTAACTAATGGTTCATGCCAAAAACAAGCCCATGATTAATTTATTCTTAGTGTAAACTAGGCCCACAATTGATTTTTGGTATTTCATAATTGACCTAAATATTTTTGCAAGCTCTTTGTAAAAAATGGTTGGGTGAAAATAGTTTTGTTTCTAAGCCCATTGTAAAAGATTTTAGAAAAATGGATTTTGGGCTTAGTATTTGGGCCATGGGCCAAAGAGTTTTTTTTTGATTTGTTTTTAGAAAAAGTCTTATGTCCAAAGACCATCATGGAAAAATTTTGAAAATAGTTTTGGTCTTTTGGATTTTAAAGAAAAATTTATTTTGAGCTTACAATATACTTAGGTCATATTAGAAAAAGAACAAACCAAATAAGCCATGATTTAGACTCAGATAAACTAACCATAGTCAAACAACATGCATTTGGGGTAAAACCTAAGGAAAGTAACTAGGCCAATTACATAAGCTTTAGTCTTTGGGTTAAAAGGCTTAGGTTCCCATAGCAAGTATATACCAAATGGTATGAGGCTATGAGTGGTTATGCCATGCTCGATCTCCATACCTTGAGTGAAGGTATGGTATCCCTTACATAACACAACACGGGTAACACGGGCGTCCTAACTCACGTACACAATGCAATCTAATATGATGCAATGGATAATATCATTATAAGAAAGAATAGAATAATATAAAGACCAATGGAATCAACTTCTCTTGTCCCCAGTGGAGTCGCCACTGTGAGCGGGGATTTTTGCCCCCACTCCCAGTGGAATGGTTCTTGCTACTTCAGCACTGTTTAGGCTCGGTGCCTTAGAGAACACGGACCTAAGTCCGGAGAAAATGGAGTCGCCACCGGGATGGGTTGGGAAAAAGAAATGGGCAGATGACTCGATTCCTAAGGAATCCCCAACCCCTTAATGGGTTTGAAAAGTTAGGTACGTGTGGGGAAGGTGAGAAATGGCCCAGCATCCCTACAACGCCCTATTCATTGGAACCGGCCTCCTTTACAGTTCTTAATATTATAAAATTCTTAAATATAACAACATTATCCATATTACACACAATAATTAAAAGAAAGCATCAATATATTAAAATCAAAACAATGTCCAAACAAAGCAAATAAATGCACACCCATCCAAGGATGGAAACATGTCCTTACATCACATGCCTAAATAGGACACCCACCAAAAGGTAGAAACATGCCCTTTACATAGGTTCTAAAATAGAAAAGCAAATTAAATTACATGATGTTTGACTAATGAAGTACCCACCAAGTGGAAACATACCTCTTACAACTTTTGGAAATCTAAATTAAAAAGTAAATAGTCATTCATCATAAATAAATCATTCATCAAAGCTATTAATCAAAATAGAAAATAAACATCCATCCATGATAAATTAAATAAATCAAGTATTGAAATTAAACAAATTAAGGCATAAGAAATAAATCAAGGCATAATCAAGTATGGAATTGAATAAAGCAAATAAAAGTCCAATTATGGCTACTGTGACTTTTCATGGAATTAAAACAAATTAGGGTTTTATGTTTTAAAGGGTTGATAAGACTCTTTGATTAACTAAATTAATATTTGAATGGTGAAATCATGAAACTAGGATTTTAGACATTTTAAAATACTTTAATTTGTGATTTTTGGTTATTGGGTTCCTAAGCTACTGTGTAAAATTTAGGTTTTTATGTTTTTTAATGTTTTAAAAGGATTAGGGTTCATAAAAATTAGGGTTTAAGGTTTTAAAAGGGTTAGTGTTCATTATTTTGAATTTTAGAAGTTAAATTTAGATTTGATATTTTGGAAGTAGGGTCACGGGTGGTAATTTTAATCTTAGGGTTTGGAAGACAATTTAATATTTTATGGAATTTTATGAATTTAAACAAGTGAATTAAAGTTTTTATAACTAAAAAGTTGTTTTAGAAGACTTTTTGAATGAAATAGAACCTACTTTAAAATTTTAAAAGAAGCAGAATTTACATCATAGTTTTGTTGAAAAATATGTTCAATTAGAGTTTTAAGATTTTTAAGAAGAAAAAATAACAATTTTAAGCCTTTTGGAAGATAAACTAATGAAATAAGGTTTTTTTGGCTTTAGAAAAACTAAATTAAAGTTCAAAGGTTTTTAATTTTGATTTCATAAATTTGCTACTGTGTAAAGAAAACAATTAAAGAAAATTAATTAACACATACCTTCTTTTGATGATTTCTCCAAAAACAATTCTTCCTGGATGAACTAGCTCCAAAGACAAGCCTTTTTTGCCTTTGAATCCTCTAAATCGTGCTTCTCCTATTCCAGAAAAGAGTTGAATTGAATTTCTTCTTTTCCTTACTTGATTTGATTTCTAATTTTCCAAACTACTCTTGGATTTTTGCCTCCCCTTTTTTAATTGTCTTTGGTCCTTATTTATAGTGGTTTGAGGTTGTTTATTCCTAATTAGTTAAGGTAAGTAATATTAATAAATAAAGAAACCAAAACCTAATTGTATTAGGTTTCGAAAAATTTGTGTCAGAAAATTTGCGCTGCCGAAAAAAAACTACTGCGGAAAACTACGCTGGCAAAAAAATTTGCTGTAGCTGGCTGCAGCAGCGCTCGCGGAGCGGGCCCGTAAGCTATTTCGCAGGTAGAAAATTTTTGCATGCGAAATAGCACAGTGATTTCGCCCGCAGGAATTTCTTGCGGGAGAAATGCCCACGGGCCCGCGCGATGATTTTTCGCTGCCAATTTTTCCAACTCCGATTTTTATTTTTATTTTTATTTTTTGATTTTTATTTATTTATTTTTATTAATAAAAATTAGATACTAAAGCAAACATTATTTAACAAAAATTATTTTGGACCAATTAGACAACAAAAATCATTTTGGACTAAATAAAACATATTGGACCAGATTGGGTAAAAAATTAAGGGTCTAGACTCTCCATGATGTTCCTCTTCATCTCTATCCTCATTTTATTCAGAAATTTCCCATATGCCAATGGGAGATACGCTAAAGTTCAAGAGCCCTATTTGAATAAACTTAGTATAGGATGCACCCGGTGGATAGAGAAAGGTTTCAACATCATAACTGTGCCGAGCCAACCACCATGTGTTCTCCGGCATTGATGTGATATTTAAAGTATATTCCAGGCAATGCATCGGGATCCTCCACTGCTCGGGACTAAGAAACTACTCATATACTCTCTCTCTAAGAAACCAGCGACTAGACATAGGGCCGGTGATGACTCGGCGAGTATGTTGAAAAGGCAGTGCAACATTCATGAAGGAAGTCCAGTTTGTCCGCTCTTTTGTGTTCCACCAGGCTAAATTGACCAATAAAAGACATAAGGTAAGTGAACTTTTATATAACTTTTAAAGTATGCTAATGATATTTTACCTAGTCCCAGGCTAGGCAACTCAAGAAATAGCTTTGGCTGTGCACATGGTGAGAGCCGGGAACTTCTACACGATCTGACAACCAAAATTTTAATCTCGGATACCCGACTCTCTCTCGAGAAATGCCAAGCACCTTCACAAGATTGTGCTCATATGCCCATGCCTACAATAATAATAAAAATCAAATTCATGCAAGAATAAGGATGGAATTTACATTGGTGGAAAAAGAGTACCTCGACAATCACCATAAAGCCAACAAATGACTTCTTATTTCTGCAATTTTTGTCAAGAACATGGTAAAGACAGGCAAGACCAGCTTCACCCCAACCGTAAAGCGGTACCGTCCTCATATAAGTAAGGGCCCTCAACACCGACAAATGAATGGCGGATTCGGTGCTGCCTAAAATGGTCAACCCGAGCAAATACAACAAATCTCTATGAACCCGTCCTTCGTAGTTCATCCAATAACTACGAATTGGCTTAATTTTTATCCTGAAAAGGCCTTTTAAATGACGGTTTCATACCAATTAATTGTTGAATTTCTTCAAATGTCAGAATATCATTGGTAAGAGGAATCAGAAGGCCATCATATCGAATACTAGTTATAGCTGTATAATCGACTGGACCAATTGTCATCTCTTCAATGGGCAAGTGAAAAGTATGAGTTGTGTCCAGCCATCTTCTGCAAGCGCCTTGATCACACTCCGGTCTATTGGATACTCCTCGGATGGTAATTGCAAAACGAAGCTTTTAAAACCATAATCTTAGATAATTTGCCTTACCCGAGAAGGTGCTACATCGTACCATTATTAGGCTTTGTAGACACATCCTCCACCCCGAATAATGCAACGGTCACACTAACACGGAGCCATGTAAGTTAACACGAGGTAAGTATATCATTATATCATTACCACCGATTTTTAGGCTAAATTAATTTATATTCTATATTTAGTCTATCTATTTACTTAATTTCTTAAATATCTTCATCTAATTAATTTATTTTCCCTAAATTTTCTATAAAAATAAACAAAAAAGGAAACAAAAATATAAAAAGAAACAGAAAAGAAAAATACGAAAAAAAAATTATAAAAAAAATTATTTGCTGTTAAAATAAATAATTAAATAATTACCTTGCTCTTTTGATTTGAACTACAATGAAGCGGCATCCCGGCTAGTAGACTTATATTTCCATCTTCATGCCACCGAATAAACTCCAATAACTCAGCATTAGATCGAGTTCCTGATCTTGAAGCATGCATTTTCTCTAAAACTCTATGTTAAACTCTCTAATGAAAGATTTATAGTTATGAAATAAAGAAGTTTGCTGCGAATGAAATGAAGAGCTGAGTGTTGTGTTTATATAGAGGAATGGCAAAGAAAAAAATAAATTTCAAAAAGTAAATTTCACTATTGATAAATAGTAAGTTACTATTTACAAATAGTAGGTTACTATTTACAAATAATAAATGTATAAATAGTAGGTTACTATTTATAAATAGTAAATGCATAGTAGTGAATAGTGCATAAAACGTGATTATACAGTAAATAAATAGGAAATTCAATTATTCAATTTAACCATTCAAATACTTGCGTGTATATAAATATTTTTGTACTTTTAAAATATTTTTACACGCAGGGGGCAAGGAGAAAATATGTGCGTGTGCATGGTAAAAATTAGCTAAATTTTTTGCAAATTCCTTTAGTATACTACTGACTACAATTATTTCTTTGTAGACAATTAAATCTCTCTTAGCTCAGGTCTAGAATCCAAATTACCCTTAGGTCCAGAACCTAAAATTCCTCTTAAGTCCAGAAACTAAAATTCCTCTTAGGTCCAGAACCTAAAATTTTTCTTAAGTCCAGAACTTAGCTCGGGTCCAGAACCCTAATTATTCTTAAGTCTAGAACTTAGCTCGGGTCCAGAACCCTAATTATTCTTAAATCCAGAACTTAGCTCGTGTCTAGAACCCTAATTATTCTTAAGTCCAGAACTTAGCTTGGGTCCAGAATCCAAATTACCCTTAGGTCCATAACCTAAAATTATTCTTGAGTCCAGAACTCGAACCGGGTCCAGAACCCAAAACCTCAACCATCTCAGAAAAATTAAGTCTTATTGCTTTTCACTCTCTTTTACTATAGTCTCAGATCGTTCAAGTGGGGGGCGAACTGTAGACTCTTAATTTTTGACTCAGTCTGGTCCGATATGTTTTATATAGTCCAAAATAATTTTTGTCGTATTTTAATTAAATAATATTTATTTTAATATTTAATATTTATAATTTTTAATAAAAATAATTGTTGCATGTATTATGGATATTATTATTATATTTAAGAATTTTATAATATTAAGACCTGAAAAGGAGGTCGGTTCCAATGAACCGGACATTGTGGGGGTGTTGGGCCATTTCTCACCTTCCCCACATGTACCAAATTTTTGAACCCATTAGGGAGTTGGGGATTCCTTAGGAATCGAGTCATCCACCCCTTTCTTTTTTCCTGACCCGTCCGAGTGACGACTTCATTTTCTCTGAGCTTAGGTCCGTGTTCTCTAAGGCCCCGAGCCTAAATAGTGCTGAAGTCGCAAGAACCATTCCACCGGGAGTGAGGGCAAGGAAAGTAACTAGGCCAATTACATGAGCTTTAGCCTTTGGGTAAAAAGGCTTAGGTTCTCATAGCAAGTATATACCAAATGGTACGAGGCTGTGAGTGGTTATGCCATGCTCCATCTCCATACCTTGAGTGAAAGTATGGTATCCCTTACATAACACAACACGGGTAACACGGGGGTCCTAACTCATGCACACTATGCAATCTAATATGATGCAATGGATAATATCATGATAAGAAAGAATAGAATAATATAAATACCAACAAAATCAACTTCTCTTATCCGCAGTGGAGTCGCCACTGTGAGCGGGGATTTTTGCCCCCACTCCCGGTGGATTGGTTCTTGCGACTTCGGCACTGTTTGGGCTCGGGGCCTTAGAGAACATGGGCCTATGCCCAGAGAAAAATGGAATCTTCACCCAGACGGGCCGGGAAAAAAAAAGGGTGGATGACTAGATTCCTAAAGAATCCCCAACCCCCTAATGGGTTCGAAAAGTTGGGTATGTGTGGGGAAGGTGAGAAATGGCCCAGCACCCCCATAACGCCGGGTTCATTGGAACCGGCCTCCTTTGTAGGTATTAATATTATAAAATTCTTAAATATGACAATATTATCCATATTACATGCAATAATTAAAATAAAGCATCATCATATTAAAATCAAAGCAATGTCCAAACAAAATAAATAAATGGACACCCATCCGAGGATGGAAACATGTCCTTACATCATCCATGTCTAAACTAAATGGGACTCCCACCGAAAGGTGGAAACATGTCCTTTACATTGGTCCAAAATATAAGAGCAATTTAAATTACATAATACTTAACTAATGAGGTACACATAAAGTAGAAACATACCTCTTACAATTTTAATACTAAAACAAACAAATAATAATCATAATAATAAAGAAAATATCCATTCATGATAAATTAAATAAATCAAGCATTGAAATTAAATAAATCAACCATCAAAACATTTAATAAAATACATAATCAAATCTAAAATTAAATAAAGCAAATAATGATACAAATTTAGGTTTATGTCTCAATTTAGGGTTCTTTAATTTAACATTTAGGATTTTGGGATTTTGGAATTATTATCATTATTATTTAGGCTACTGTAAAAATTTTGGAAAATTGGAAAGGATTAGGGTTTTATAAATTTAAGAAAGTAGAAAAGGATTTTGGTTAATCAAAATAGGGTTTAGGGCTAATATCATGGGATTAGGGTTTTGGAATCTTAAGAAATTAGGGTTTATAATTCATGGTTACTAGATTGTGATTTTAGGTTAATTGGATTATGGCTTTAGGGTTTCGATTCACTAGATTGGGCTTTAAGTTCACTGGATTAGGGTTTAGGGTTTTGTTGAAAAGTTTTGATGCTTTAAGAATTTAGGGTTTAGGAAAACTAGGGTTACTGTATTAGGTTTTGAGAAAATTAGGGTTATTGATATTTTTGAAAACATATTTGATCTTAGGATTTAAGAAAATAGTTTAGAGTTTTATAAAAATAATTATGATTAAAGTTTTTAGAAACTGTAAAGAAGATTAGGGTTTGGAGATTTAAGAAGAAATTTGGAAATTTTGTATAAAAAGTTAAGGTTTAGCTAAAAATAGTTCGAGGAAAATAATTTAGGGTTTTAAAGTTTTTGGAAATAGAAGAAACAATTTAGGGTTTTTAAGGTTTTTGGAAGCAGAAGAGTAATTTAGGGAAACGAGAGAGAAACAATTTAGCATTTTAAAGTTTCTGGAAAGAGAAGAATAGTTTTAGGGTTTTGAAGTTTTGATCACTAACTAAGTGTTTAGATCATATTTGTACTAGTTTTCAGTATGATTTTTATGTGTTTTTAGTTAATGTTTTGATTGATTTTTGTTTTAAGTTTGTTGACAGTGTTTGTTTTAGGTTTAAGTGCAAAAACTCCCTTGGATGATCAAAACAATCAAGAAAAATGAAGAAAGAGCATGAATCAAGCAAGACATGGCCAAGCCAAAGCAAGGTTGGCCATGTCCCTCAAAAGAATTCCAAGACAGTAGCTGACACACCCAAGAGACACGGCCAAGCCACTGGCCGTGTCTCACCCAAGGAAAAGAAACTAAGAAAGAAAAAAAAAATTGAGGCAGTACTTGACACACTCACAGACATTGCCATGTCTTTGCCCATGTCTGATTGACATGGCCATGTCACTTGAAGCTTGGCCATGTCTCATTGTCTTGGCCGTGTTTCATCCTAAAATAGAGGCAGTACTTGACACACTCACAGACATGGCCATGTCTTTACCATGTCTGATCGACATGGCCATGTTGCTTGAAGCTTGGCCATGTCTCATTGTCTTGGGCGTGTCCCTCAAAAAAAAAAAAAAGAAGGCAGAAGGTGACACTGGCAAGTGACATGGCCAAGCTACTGGCCATGTCACATGACATGGCTATGTCGCTTGAAGCTTGGCCATGTCGCCACTTGAGAAAAAAGAAAAGAAAGAAGGCAGAAGGCGACACTGGCAAGCGACATGGCCAAGCCACTGGCCATGTCATATGACATGGCCATGTCGCTTGAAGCTTGGCCGTGTCACCACTTGAGAACAAAGAAAAGAAAGAAGGCAGAAGGCGACACTAGCAAGCGACATGGCCAAGCCACTGGTCATGTCACATGGCATGGCCATGTCGCTTGAAGCTTGGCCGTGTCACTCCATGAAACCAAAGAAAAGAAAGAAAAGGAGCAGCAAGAGACACGGCCAACTAGCTTGGCCGTGTCCCAAAGAAAGATGAGAGACATGGCCAAGCCACTCATGGCTTGGACATGTCACCTATTAAATGTTGAATTCTCTTGCACGAGGTGTGGACAAAGTGGGGAACAAGGGTATTATTTTTGCCAAAAGTAATATTAAACAAAGAGAATGTGGGGAACAAGGGAGAGTGGTGTGAGTTGGAAGGCATGGGTTGAGTTTTGAATGAATTAAAAAAAAGAGAAGAAGAGGGAAATTGGTGGTGGTTCTTGGAAAAAATTGGATATACACGTTTTTGAGGAGGAGAGGGATACTCTCCTTGGCTATTTTCATCTTCATCCTCCATTTCCATCCTTTTCATCTTCTCCATCTTCCATACACAAGATCTTTGAGGTTCTTTGGGATAAGTTGGTTTAACAAGCTCTTGAAGGTTGAAGAAGCTTCATTGAAAGGATTGGTGACTTGACAAAGCTCCATTCCATCTTCCAAAGGCAAAATCAATTGAAGAGTTGGTGACTTGAGAAAGCTCCATCCAAAGGTTTGGTGACTTGAGAAAGCTCCATTCCATATTGAAAAGGGGAATCAACCATTGAAGAGGGCTTGCGTTCTTCATCATACATAAAGTGGAGCTAGGAGGAAGATTAGTAATCCTACTCTTGGCATCTTCACAAGGGGTTTTTCTATTCTCTCTTTCAATTCAATTCTTATTGTTGTTGGTGTATTAAGAGATTGATATTGCAATGAACAATCTGTATTTGTTTTATATTGAGTTGAATGAATGTTATAAATTGATGATGTTGAGCTAAATACCCATGCCTAGGGTTTGTAGTATATTTGATTGAATGTCTTGATTTGATATTTACATTGGTGTTCCTTGTTGATTGGTTGATTGTATTGTATTAAATGCTAGGTTGACAGATTAGCTACCTATTAATCTTTGAATATTAGATGACGGACCGAGAGGTGAAATTCGATATCGGAACTATATAATCGACCACCCTATGAATGAATTAGAAATATAAGTTCTAGGGTTTCATTAATTTGATAATGAGAAATAATTGGTTATTGCTAATTCATGAATGTGAGAACTAATGGATGGGTAATTGACTAATTAACCTTAAGGAACAAATTAATTTACAAGGTTATGTTAATGGGTAATTGAGAATTAAGCTTTGATTGAATGGACCTATAACCCTAGGCACCTTCCCAAGAATCGATTTGATCTTGTACACCCATCACACACACTAATCCCTACGCACGTTAATTTTAATTTTAAATTATTCTCGCACCATCCCAAACAACAAACTCTTGCATTTAAATTATTTGTCAATCAAGCTATTATGAACCACACCTTCTTGGGGAAACGACCTTGGGGCGATCACCTTTGCTATAGCTACCTCGTATACTTGCGAGTAATGCTTTGTAGTAGTACTTAATTCGAGCGCAACAAGTTTTTGGCGCCGCTGCCGGGGAAGGCTGTTTAAGTAGTGATAGTTTGATTTTTCTTTACATTTTAATTGTTTGTTTGCTTTCTTTTAATTGTTTGTTTGTTTTGTTTGAATTTTTTTTGTTATTTGTTTTCATTAAATTGCTGAGTACCTTTTGTAAATATGCAGTTTTCAAGGTACGTAGGGGTTTATGATGATAACCCTGACTCTGACATGGCATGGCAATTAGCAGAATTAACGAACCAACTTAAGATGCTAAATGCAAGAGGAAGAACACCTATGCCTACTCGTGAAGTATGTTCAGCATGAGGCATTGCAGGACATAGCACAAACATGTGTTCATTTGGTTATGGACAATACCAAGAGAGGCAAGAGGAAGAATATGCCTATGAAAGTTTCCAGAACATGTTTGGAAATGACCCATATCCCAGACCTTATAATTCAAGCTGGGGAAGCCACCCAAATTTTTCTTGGGAAAACCAACAGCAAATTCCACCTCAAAATTTTTTTCAACCTTACCAAAGAAATCCTTACTCTCAAGAACAATATTCAAATCAAGATCACCTTAAGAAATCCACATCAGAGGATAGTTTGAATGCCTTCATTCAAACTAGCGCACAAAATCAAGATCAATTCGAGAAATCCACAGTGGAAGATGATTTGAATGCTTACCATCAAATTAACACACAAAATCAGGAAGGGAGCAATGAGAGGTTTGATTCTTTGGAGGAATCATTGAAGAGGGTGGAAATTCAAGTTGGGCAACTGGCACATCAACTCCAAGCACACCAAGAAGAGAATTTCCTAGGCAACTGGAGCAAGTCAAGGTAATCACAAATTTGAGGAGTGAACAGGTGATATATAACAGTTTTTGTGATTCCTTTGATGCAGGAACTAATCAAGAAGAAGATGGCGAGGAGATACAACCAAACATGGAGAAACCAAGTCAATCAAAGGAGGAGGAGAATTTGGACTCATCAACTTCATCACATTCGTATGAACCTCCGAATCCTTTGCAGCCAATTCCATTCCCAAGTAGGCTGAAAGAAGAGGAGCAAGGTAAGCAACTTGGGAAATAAACAATTAACAAACAATTAACAGTTTTATTGAATTGAAAGAAAAAAAAAATAAACAATTAACAGTAAATAAACAAACAATGAAACAAAAAATAAAACTATTACTACTGCGACAGCCTTCCCCGGCAGCGGCGCCAAAAACTTGTTGCGCTCAAATTAAGTACTACTACAAAGCGTCACTCGCAAGTATACGAGGTAGCTGTAGCAAAGGTAAATGCCCCAAGGTCATTTCCCCAAGAAGGTGTGGTTCGTAATAGCTTGATTGACAAGTATTTAAATGCGGAAGTGTTTGTTGTATGAAATGTGCAAGATTAATTTAAACCTAAATTTAACGTGCGTAGAGAGTAATGTGTGTGGGTGTACAAGATCAAATCGATTCTTGGGAAGGTGCCTAGGGTCATAGGTCCATTCAATCAAAGTTCAATTCTCAATTGTCCATTAACATAACCTTGCAAATTAATTTGTTCCTTAAGATTAAGTAGTCAATTACCAATCCATTAGTTCTCACATTCATGAATTAACAATGACCAATTCTTTTACATTACCAAATTAATGAAACCCTAGAACTTATATTTCTAATTCATTCATAGGGTGGTCGATTATATAGTTCTGATATCGGATTTCACCTCTCGGTCCGTCATCCAATATTCAAAGATCAATAGGTAGCTAATCTATCAACCTAGCATTTAATGCAATACAATCAACCAATCAACAAGGAACATCAATTTAAATATCAAATTAAGACATTCAACCAAATATACTATAAACCCTAAACATGGGTATTTAGCTCAACATCATCTATTTAACACATTCATTCAACTCAATATAACACAAATACAAATTGTCCATTGCAATATCAATTCTATTAATACAACAACAACAATAAGAAATGAATTAAAAGAGAGAATAGAAAAACCCCTTATGATGATGCCAAGAGTAGGATTGCTAGTCTTCCTCCTAACTCCACTTGATGTATTTGATGAAGAGCTCAAGCCCTCTTCAATGGTTGATTTCCCTTTGCAATGTGGAATGGAGCTTTCTCAAGTCACCAAACCTTTGGATGGAGCTTTCTCAAGTGACCAACCTTCAATGGATATGCCTTTGGAAGATGGAGTGGAGCTTTCTCAAGTCACCACTCCTTTCAATGAAGTTTCTTCAACCTTTGAGAACTTGTAACCCAATTTATCCCAAAGAACCTCAAAGATCCTATCAATGGAAGATGGAGAAGGTGGAGAGGATGGAAATGGAGGTTTGGAGGTGAAGAGACAAGGGAGAGTGTCACTCTCTCCCTCTCCCACGTTTTGCAGAAATTTTTGGCTCCAAGAACCCAAGAACTCCCTCCATTTTCCTCTTCCTCTCCTTTTAATTCATTCAAAATACACACCCATGCCGTCCAACTCATCCCATTTCCCTTTGTCCCCCACTTTTTATTTGTTTAATATTTCTTTTGGCAAGCAATAAGTCTTTGTCTCCCACTTGTTCCCCACTTTGTTGAAAGAATTTTGACTTTTCAGGTGGGACATGGCCAAGCCAAGACAAGCTTGGCCGTGTCTCTTGCACTTTTTCCATTTCTTCATGAGGTGACACGGCCAAGCCAAGGTTGGCTTGGCCGTGTCTCTTGATTCTTCATGGGACACTGCCGTGTCTCCTGGCCGTGTCCCTCACTGGACCTCTTTCTTTCTTTCTTTCTTCTCTTTGGTTGTGAGAGGTGACACGGCCAAGCCATGTGGAGCTTGGCCATGTCTCTTGATTTTTTTCTTTGGGACATGACCAAGCTCCTGGCCGTGTCCCTCACTCTCTTTGATACAGAATGAGACACGGCCAGAGGACATGGCCGTGTCATGTGACACTGCCAGTGTCCTGGCCGTGTCCCTTGACAGTGTCAATCTCTGCCTCTTTTCTTTCCTTCTTTGCTTGCTCTCTTGTTCTTGGTATGAATGGGACACGGCCAAGCCATTTTTGTCTTGGCCGTGTCAGGTGACACGGCCACAAGCTTGGCCGTGTCTCTGAGTGTGTCTCTTCCTGCCTTCATTTTTTGCTCTTTCTTTTGTTTGTTCTTTGTTTTGCCTTGAATGAGACATGGCCAGAGGCTTGGCCATGTCTCTGGGTGTGTCAGCTACTGCCTTGAAGAAATTTTGAGGGACATGGCCATGTCTTGCTTGGCTTGGCCATGTCTTGCTTGGTTAATGCTTTTCTTGCCCGGTTTTGATCTTCCAAGGGTGTTTTTGCTCTCAAACCTAAAAACATACACTTAAAACAAACTTAAAACAAAAATCAATCAAAACATTAACTAAAACACACATAAAATCGTACTAAAAACAAGTACGAAAATGAACTAAACAAATACCCCACACTTAAATCCTTGCTTGTCCCCAAGCAAGGCTAAAATCAAAACACACTAACAAGATAAATTTTGTTAAGTTCAAGAGTTATAAAGATGCATCAAGACTTCCCTATCCTAAATCTGCAATCAATATCGAATCAAACAAAATCGACACTCATGCAATTAAGTGGCTTTCCTTGCATAACCAATGTTATCGCTCCCTCACCAACTCTTACAAGTGTTTGATCATGGTGGTGTTTACACTCATAACAATCAATGAAAGATTATTACCATAGGCTTGCTTATCAATCAAATCTCCACAACAAAATAACAATCAAGCATCAATCAAAAGGTCTTTATTGGGTTGTAATGGGGCTAAGGTAAAGGCATGACATTTAGGAAATGTGAGCTTAATCATTAAGTTCAAGAGCACTTCAAGAATGAAGTAACCATTCATAAACATAACCCAACAATCCCAAAACACCTTCCTCTCATCTACCCCTTGACATTAAAGAACTTTTCAAGGGAACTCACTTATTAAATATTGCAATGATACATTCCAACCCTTTCAACAAGAATAACAATTATTCTTATTATATATATATATATATATATTTCTCTTTTTTTTATTTTTTTTTATTTTTTTTATTTTTTTATTTTGCTTTGCCACATTAAACCTACTAAATTTAACCCCACACTTAATTCAACACAACACTCGGTCATAAACGCTCTTAAAATGCTCTTGACCTAATGAAAGGATAAGAGTTAAACAACAAGGTTCAAGCTAATGGTGTTGTGAAAAAGAAAGAAAAGGAAAAATAAAATAGACTCAAAATTGGCTAACTAAGGTTAAAAATAGGGTTGGTCTTTTTAAGCCAAAGTGGTTTCACCTAATTGCCTTAATCATTTTGATGCAAAATTGAAATTTTTATGTAATCTTAAAATGTATGTCAAAGCAAGTTCTAGCAACTCATCAATAAAAGATGTTCACCCACAACAATAATGATAAGTTGATGGCTCAATTTCTCACTAGGTTAATGGCAATGCAAGGGAAAAACCAATAAAATTGACAATAAGTACCAATTCTACTTAATTCTCCAATTCATGCTTCAAAAATTCAAAGGTCATCAATCAATAATTTATAATAATTGAACTTTCTAAAATTCATTTATTCAACGAAAAACATTAAAAACATTAACTAAACTTAAACAAAAATAGCTTAAAAGTAAAAACACAAAACAAAAGTAAAAACACAAAACACATAATGCACCCCACACTTAAAGATTCACATTGTCCTCAATGCGAGCATGCATACTACAGGGAGGGTTTAGATGAAACTTGATTTCCATCATTCCCATATACGATGTGTAGGGCTCCTTCCACCCATAATGCAATTGGAGCCCAGGACTGAGAGGATGAACAACATGTAACTTTGAAATGCACCTGATGTACGGCAACCCTTAAATATTTTTCCTTGTAGAGAACATGTCTCAAAGGGACATGTGAAGGTCTCCTCGGGGTTATCCTCCAGTGTTATAGGAACGTGGTAATAATTTTTATCTTCGTGCAACATGGGTATATCAGCTTTCTGCTCTTCCTTACCACCAAGAGTAGTAGAGATGACTTTTGGGGACTCTTTAATTTCAACCAAGCGTGGTTGAATCACTTCTTCATCCACTTTAACAATGTCAAGTCCCCTCTCAACAACCTCAACATCTAAAACTAGCTTGCACTCCTCAAGTTCTAAATTGGGCATTTCATGTTGTTCTTCTAAAGATATACCCATCTCAAGCTTATTTCCACTTTCTCCTTGGGAGTGCATATCATAGATGTTAGAAAGTTGCTTACGTTGTTCCTCATCCTTCAAGCTACATGGAATTGAATTTGGTAGCGTATCAGGTTCATGCAACTTTGATGAGGTTGATGCCTCCAAATTCTCCTTCTTGTTTGATTGGCTCAACTCCTCAATGTTGGATTGCATTTCCTTGCCAATACCTTCTTGATTAGTGCCTGCATCCAAAGAATCACAAAGTTTGTTATATATTACCTGTTCACTCCATAAATTTGTGATTACCTCGGCTTGCTCCAGTTGGCTAGGAAATTCCTCTTCTTGGTGTGTTTGGAGTTGATGTGCCAATTGCCCAACTTGCATTTCCACCCTCTTCAAGGATTCCTCCAAAGAATCAAATATCTCATTGCTCCCTTCCTGATTTTGTGTGCTAATTTGAAGGTAAGCATTCAAATCATCGTCCACTGTGGATTTCTCAAATTGATCATGGTTTTGTGAGCTAGTTTGAATGAAGCCATTCAAACTATCTTCCAAAGTGGGTTCCTTAAGGTGATTTTGATTTTGCGTGCTAGTTTGAATGAAGGCATTCAAACTTTCTTCTAAGGTGGGTTCCTTAAGGTGATCTTGGTTTCGTGTGCTAGTTTGAATGAAGGCATTCAAACTATCTTCAAATGTGGGTGGCTTAAGGTACTCTTGATTTGAATATTGTGCTTGAGAGTAAGAGTCTCTTTGGTAAGGTTGAAAAAAATTCGGAGGTGGAATGTGCGGCTGATTTTCCCAAGAAAAATTTGGTTGGCTTCCCCAGCTGGGATTATAAGGATTGGAATATGTGTCATTTCTTCCCATTTACTGGAAACCTTGGTAGTCATATTCTTCCTCTTGCCATTCTTGGTATCGTCCAAAACCCATGGAACACGTGTTTGCACTATGGCCTACATTGCCACATGCTGCGCATATCTCTTGGTGTGGCATAGGTGCTCTTCCTCTTGCATTTAGCACCTTAAGTTGATTCGTCAATTCTGCTAATTGCCACGCCATTTCAGAATCATCGTTCCTATCGTAAACTCCTCTGTGCCTTGAAAACTGCATCTTTACACAAGGCACTTAGAAATTTAAAGAAAACAAATAACAAAAATTTCAAACAAAACAAACAAACAATTTAAAAGAAAACAACAAACAATTCAAAGAAAACAAGTAAACAATTAAGAAAAATAAACAAACAAACAAACAATTAACAGTAAATAAACAATTAACAAACAATTAACAGTTTTATTGAATTGAAAGAAAAATAAAACAAACAATTAACAGTAAATAAACAAACAATGAAAAAAAAATCAAACTATTACTACTGCGACAGCCTTCCCCGGCAGCGGCGCCAAAAACTTGTTGCGCTCAAATTAAGTACTACTACAAAGCGTCACTCGCAAGTATACGAGGTAGTTGTAGCGAAGGTGATCGCCCCAAGGTCGTTTCCCCAAGAAGGTGTGGTTCGTAATAGCTTGATTGACAAGTATTTAAATGCGGAAGTGTTTGTTGTATGAAATGTGCAAGATTAATTTAAACCTAAATTTAACGTGCGTAGAGAGTAATGTGTGTGGGTGTACAAGATCAAATCGATTCTTGGGAAGGTGCCTAGGGTCATAGGTCCATTCAATCAAAGCTCAATTCTCAATTGTCCATTAACATAACCTTGCAAATTAATTTGTTCCTTAAGATTAAGTAGTCAATTACCAATCCATTAGTTCTCACATTCATGAATTAACAATGACCAATTCTTTTACATTACCAAATTAATGAAACCCTAGAACTTATATTTCTAATTCATTCATAGGGTGGTCAATTATATAGTTCCGATATCGGATTTCACCTCTCGGTCCATCATCCAATATTCAAAAATCAATAGGTAGCTAATCTATCAACCTAGCATTTAATGCAATACAATCAACCAATCAACAAGGAACATCAATTTAAATATCAAATCAAGACATTCAACCAAATATACTATAAACCCTAAACATGGGTATTTAGCTCAACATCATCTATTTAACAAATTCATTCAACTCAATATAACACAAATACAAATTGTCCATTGCAATATCAATTCTATTAATACAACAACAACAATAAGAAATGAATTAAAAGAGAGAATAGAAAAACCCCTTGTGAAGATGCCAAGAGTAGGATTGCTAGTCTTCCTCCTAGCTCCACTTGATGTATTTGATGAAGAGCTCAAGCCCTCTTCAATGGTTGATTTCCCTTTGCAATGTGGAATGGAGCTTTCTCAAGTCACCAAACCTTTGGATGGAGCTTTCTCAAGTGACCAACCTTCAATGGATATGCCTTTGGAAGATGGAGTGGAGCTTTCTCAAGTCACCACTCCTTTCAATGAAGTTTCTTCAACCTTTGAGAACTTGTAACCCAATTTATCCCAAAGAACCTCAAAGATCCTATCAATGGAAGATGGAGAAGGTGGAGAGGATGGAAATGGAGGTTTAGAGGTAAAGGGACAAGGGAGAGTGTCACTCTCTCCCTCTCCCACGTTTTGCAGAAATTTTTTGCTCCAAGAACCAAAGAACTCCCTCCATTTTCCTCTTCCTCTCCTTTTAATTCATTCAAAATACACACCCATGCCGTCCAACTCATCCCATTTTCCTTTGTCCCCCACTTTTTATTTGTTTAATATTTCTTTTGGCAAGCAATAAGTCTTTGTCTCCCACTTGTTCCCCACTTTGTTGAAAGAATTTTGACTTTTCAGGTGGGACACGGCCAAGCCAAGACAAGCTTGGCCGTGTCTCTTGCACTTTTTCCATTTTTTCATGAGGTGACACGGCCAACCCAAGGTTGGCTTGGCCATGTCTCTTGATTCTTCATGGGACACGGCCGTGTCTCCTGGCCGTGTCCCTCACTGGACCTCTTTCTTTCTTTCTTTCTTCTCTTTGGTTGTGAGAGGTGACACAGCCAAGCCATGTGGAGCTTGGCCGTGTCTCTTGATTTTTTCTTTGGGACAAGGCCAAGCTCCTGGCCGTGTCCCTCACTCTCTTTGATATAGAATGAGACACGGCCATGTCATGTGACATGGCCAGTGTCCTGGCCGTGTCATTTGACAGTGTTAGTCTCTGCCTCTTTTCTTTCCTTCTTTGCTTTCTCTCTTGTTCTTGGTATGAATGGGACATGGCCAAGCCATTTTTGTCTTGACACGGCCACAAGCTTGGCCGTGTCTCTGAGTGTGTCTCTTCCTGCCTTCATTTTTTGCTCTTTCTTTTCTTTGTTCTTTGTTTTGCCTTTTGAATGAGACACGGCCAGAGGCTTGGCCGTGTCTCTGGTTGTGTCAGCTACTGCCTTGAAGAAATTTTGAGGGACATGGCCATGTCTTGCTTGGTTCATGCTTTTCTTGCAAGGTTTTGATCTTCCAAGGGTGTTTTTGCTCTCAAACCTAAAAACAAACACTTAAAACAAACTTAAAACAAAAATCAATCAAAACATTAACTAAAACACACATAAAATTGTACTAAAAACAAGTACAAAAATGAACTAAACACACTCCCAAGGAGAAAGTGGAAATAAGCTTGAGATGGGTATGTCTTTAGAAGAAGAACATGAAATGCCCAATTTAGAACTTAAGGAATGTAAGCTAGTTTTAGATGCTGAGATTGTTGCGAGGGGACTTGACATTGTTAAAATGGATGAAGAAGTGATTCAACCTGTAATATCCCAAAATATACCCTAGAAGTTTGGTGTAATAATTGTTGTAATTGAAGTAAGTGTATTTGTGTTTAATTGGAAAAGAGAAAATAAATGAAGAGAGAGTTTATATGTTGTATATATGTAAATATATATATAACATATACATAAGTCATTGGGAAAGTCAAAGGAAGAGATTTATTATTGATTAATTGTGTTTAAAGGATTATTAATTATTTGAATATGGGTTAGAGTAAGTGGAAGTGGATATTTTTAATATTTTATAACAAATACTTGGATGAGAGGATTTTAAGGAAAAGTGGGTTTGACTTGGCTTATTTGGTTTTCTTTCTTTCTTTTTCCTGCGTGGTCCTCAACCATTTCTCTCTTTCTCTTTGTTTTTCTGTGTTGTTCGGCCATCAAGAAGAAAGAGAGCAAGTTAGAGATTTGTTCTTCCAAGTTCAAGATTAAAGAGAGTTTTCAAAAGATCAAGTTGAAGGTTTAAGAGTTCTCCATTTTTGGTAAGTCCTATCTCGATTTCTTGTGTTGTTTTTGAGGTTATATGGGTTTTTGAGTTGAAGTTGTGTTTGAGAGTGTGTTTGGGTTGATTATGTTGTGTTTAAGAGTATTTGGTTTAAGTGGTTTTGGATTTTGGGGTTGGATTGAAGAAAAGAATAAGTTGGTTGGTATAGATTGAGTTGTGGTTATGTTTAGAGTTTTGATGATGTTTGTGATTTGTGTTTGATGTGTGTTTTGGCTTGTTTTGGTGTTGTTGCAAGTTTGAGATGATGTTTGGGTATGTTTTGTTAAGTTTGGTGGAAGTGGATGTTGGTGGATAGAAGTGATTTGTTAGTTGTGGTGTTGTTTTGGCCGGAATCTGGGTTTTTGGCCTGACACGCCCATGAGCACGTCCAGGGTTCTTAGGCGTGTCAATTGTTCTGTGTGGCAGTAGGTTTGACACGGCCAGTAACACGCCCGTGTTATTGAGCATGTCATAGCTACTGTGAGAATGGAGAATTTACACGGCCAGGAGCACGTTCAGGATGTTGGACGTGTTGATGTATTTGTGTGAGGCAGTATGTATTACACGCCCAGTGACACGCCCGTGGTCATGAGCGTGTAATAGCTTCTGTGTTATGGAGTTAGGGCACGGTCAGGAACACGCCCGTGTGGTTGAGCGTGTCATGTGTAGAGATTGCCCTAGTTAACTCTTAACTTGATTACTTCTTGTGTATCCTTAAGTAAGTGTGTGTTATATTTGTTGGATTAGGTCTTGAAGAAGGTGATTTGTCATTGATTTAAGAAGCATAAGAACCTTGGGAAAGGGAGTGTTTTGAGTTGTGTAAATTGCTTTTGAGGTAAGTACACATCCTGCATTATTGCATTGTTGATTCTTGTGAAGAATGTACTTTGCTACGCTTATATCAATGATGATATATATATGTATTATATGAATGATATGATGATACAAATGATTGTACATTTGAAAGAGGAATTGCTAAGATGGGTATTGAGATATGCTATGATATGAGGCCATTGTGATTGGCTATGATAACTCAAATGTGATGTGAAGCCATTGTGTTTGGCTATGATGATTCAATTGAAAGATATAAGGCATGTTTGCCTAATTGATGATGAGAATTGAGAATGAAATAATAAATGAATTGTGTGGCTAATGTATTATTCAATTTTCAGAGTTTGTTGTTGGTGGCATGCCTAATGATAGTAACATTCTGTTTAAGTTAGGTTGGGCTTGATCCTTGAAGCCAAGTTGGGTAGAAGTTTAACATGTTTTACTCCCCTTGAAGCTTGGTTGGGTCTAGTCCTTGAAGCCTAATTGAGATGTTACAACCCTTGAAGCTAGGTTGGGTTGGTTCTTGAAGCCAAGTTGGGTTGATATTTAGCATGCTTTGTTCCCCTTGAAGCTTGGTTGAACCTAATCCTTGAAGCCTAGTTGGGTTTATGATAATGATAAATGTGATGATTAAACCAAAACATCTACTCTAAAAATTGAATGGCATGTTAGAGTGTTTTGGGCCCATGCTTGTCTTTGTATATAATGTGATTCTTGAATGGTAAAATCAATGGAACTATGAAGATGTAATATGAATATTGTTATGACATTGAATGTAGTATGATGTGGTAATGTGATGTGCTTCTATGTGTGTGGTTTATGAAAAATAAAGGTATGTTGTTAGCCTTCCATCTATGATGTTGATTTATTATTAAAATGTGTGACATTACATTGCACTAAAGCATAATGCTAGCATACTTTGTACTACTAAGCCGTTGGCTTAGCGCGATAGTGTTTGATCGCGCAGGTGACAGAGTTGAACCTGAGAGTTCTTCAAGACCGAGTGAGAGTAGACATTGAAGAGTTCATTTTGGGACTTAAAGATCAGAGAAGAGCTGCCAATCATGTATATATTCTATGTTTTGTAAACTTTGATTTATAACATATTTGTAATACCTTCCGCTGTGAATTATTAAACATTTTATATATAGTGTCTTTTTGATTTCTTTTATTTATTTGAGATTGGTTTCACTTGTTTACAAAGATATTTGTTGTGTTTTTTTAAACCGTGGCATTTTCTATATTCAGTATACGTATATTACGATCGTTTAAGCATGCTTGGTACGTATACAGGGTATAGGGGTGTTACACAACCAAACTTGGTTGAACTTAAAGAGTTCCCAAAAATCATCTCCTCTACTCTTGGTGGTGAAGAAGAGCATACAATGGATAGAACCTTGTTGCACAATGAAATAGGATTTTACAACGTTCCTATAGCACTAGAGGATCACCCCGAGGTGACCTTCACATGTCCCTTTGAGACATGTTCTCTTCAAGGAATACTATTTTGGGGTTACCGTACATCGGGTACATTTCAAAGTTACATATTGTTCATCCTCTCAGTCATGGGCTCCAATTGCATTATGGGTGGAAGGAGCCCTACACATTACATATGGGAACGATGTGACACGGAACCCTATGGCAATGAAGGCCTCAAACCCCAACACACGCTTCGATATAGGAATCCAAGAACAAGGATAGACCACCCTCTATAGCACCCAATGCTTAGCGAAGCAAGAACACTAATGACAAAAGGATTTGGAAGGACGGATCAGAAGAACACCACAATCGAAATTGATAAGTTAGTCTGATTCATGATGCAATCAATGAAAGAAGCAAAATCTCTCACTCTCTCAAAGATGGCCGAAATTTGCATAAAGAGCAATCTGAATATAATTTTTCAAAAAAGATCCTCTTACAAGAAAATAAGGCCCTATTTATAGAAAAACAAATTAAAATTCATAACTATCCTAACCCTAGTGAAAAAAGGAAAATTACAAAGTCAAAATCCTTGTCAAATAAGGAAAATATCATCCTAACCAACTAAGGAAAGAAGGATCCTTGTCAAATAAGGAAAATATCATCCTAACCAACTAAGGAAAGAAGGGAACCACATCCCATGTGCATGGGTGTGAACACAGCCCACGTGCATGAAAGAATAGGCTGCCCATGTGACAAAAGTGGTCCCAAAAACCCTAATTTCGTCCAAGGCCCATGTGCTTGCATGTGGGCTGCCTTCCTTACTCCTTTCTTGCTCCTCTAGCCCATTTTTAAAGCCTTATCTTCCATATAAACATTCAGCATCACAATCAGCCTTTGTTGGTCTTCCAGCTCCATACTGCACTTGTTTATTGCTAATTCAGTCACCTCCCTTGTAACAAAGTCTTGAACATGCAATCCAAGAGTGACGCCATACTTCCTTGCTTTATTCCTTGTCAATGGTCCTTGTTGTAGCACCAAAGGATCCTTGCCATGCTGGTTTACATCATTCTCCCCTTCTTTAAAAAGATTTATCCTCAAATCTGCATCATCATAAGGAGATAAATCAGTCACATTAAAAGTAGCACTAACACCATACTCACCAGGCAAGTCGATCTTGTATGCATTGTCATTGATTTTCTCCAATACTTGGAATGGACCATCACCACGTGCATCAAGCTTACTCTTCCTTTGATTTGGAAACCTCTCCTTTCGGAATTGTACCCAAACCCAATCGCCAGGAGCAAATGCCATTTTCTTTCGTCCCTTATTTGCCCTATCAGCATATGACTTGTTCTTTTTCTCTATATTTGCTCGAACCTTTTCATGCAAAGACTTTACCAAATCAGCCTTCTTCTCACCATCCAAACTAGCAAGCTCATGTAAAGGCAAAGGAACAAGATCAAGTACAGTTAGTGGATTAAAACCATAAACAATCTCAAATGGCGAATAACCTGCAGAAGAATGAATTGAACGATTATAAGCAAATTCAATGAAAGGTAAACAATCTTCCCAAGTGACCAAATTCTTCCGCACTAAAGCTCTCAACAACGTACCAAGTGTACGATTCACTACTTCAGTTTGCCCATCTGTTTATGGATGACAAGTAGTAGAAAACAAAAGCTTAGTTCCTAATCTACTCCATAACACATGCCAAAAAAGGGACAAAAACTTAGTATCTCTATCAGAAACAATTGTCCGAGGCATCCCATGTAAACGAACAACATCTCTAAAGAACAAATCAGCCACAACTTTGGCATCATCAGCTTTGTGACATGGAATAAAATGTGCCATCTTACTAAACCTATCAACAACCACAAAAATGATATCTCTACCTTTCCTAGTCCTAGGCAAACCAAGCACAAAATCCATACTAATATCAACCCAAGGTGAACTAGGTATAGGTAATGGCATATAAAGACCATGAGGCATAGACTTAGATTTCGCCTGTCTACATGCAATACAAGCAGAACATAATCTCCCAACATCTTTACGCATAGACGGCCAATAAAAATGCTCAAACAGAATATCATAAGTCTTAGACACACCAAAATGCCCCATCAAACCACCACAATGAGATTCCAAAACAAGCAAATTACGCATGGAACATCTAGGCACACATAATTTACTTCCCTTAAACAAATAACCATCCTGCCTAAAAAATGAATTAAAAGCTCCTTGTTCACATGCGACATAAACATTGCCAAAATCAATATCACCAATATATAAGTCCTTAATATACTCAAAACCAAGCAATTTAGAACTCAAAACAGACAGCAATGTATATCTCCTAGACAACGCATCAGCAACAACATTATCCTTACCTTGCTTATACTTAATGACATAAGGAAATTTCTCAATTTGTTCAATCCACTTACCATGTCTTTTGTTCAACTTACCTTGGCCCTTCAAATGCTTGAGGGATTCATGGTCAGTGTGAATAATGAACTCCTTTGGCAGCAAATAATGCTCCCACACATTCAATGCCCTTACCAAAGCACGCAACTCCTTGTCATAGGTAGAATAATTCAGTTGTGCACCATTGAGCTTCTCACTAAAATATGCTATTGGCTTCTTTTTCTTGCATCAAAACAGCCCCAATACCTATACTTGAAGCATCACATTCAATCTCAAAAATAGAATCAAAGTTAGGTAAAGCTAAAACAGGCGCAGTAGTGAGTTTTTCTTTCAAAATTTCAAACGATCGTTGTTGTTGTTCACCCCATTGAAATCCAACTTCCTTCTTGACAATACTTGTGAGTGGTGCGGCGATGGTAGAAAAATCCTTCACGAATCTCCTATAAAAACTCGCCAGCCCATGGAAGCTCCTCACTTCCGTCACACTCTTAGGAACATGCCATTCCCTTATAGCTTTCACTTTCTCTTCATCAACTTCAAATCCCTGCGCACTAACAACAAAACCAAGAAAAACAAGCCTATCCACTCAAAATGTGCACTTCTTAAGCTTTGCATATAAGTTCTCTTTTCTCAGAGCTTCTAAAACCAACCTAACATGTTCTATAAGCTCTTCCTCAGTCTTACTATAGATCAAAATATCATCAAAATAAACAACTACAAATCTGCCCAAATAAGCCCTCAAAACATGGTTCATCAACCTCATAAAAGTACTAGGTGCATTAGACAACCCAAAAGGCATTACCAACCACTCATACAACCCATATTTTGTTTTAAAAGCTGTTTTCCATTCATCCCCAGGTTTCATACGAATTTGATGATATCCACTCATAAGATCAATTTTAGTAAAATACCTTGCATCATGTAATTAGTCCAACATGTCATCAAGACGCGGTATAGGATGCCGATACTTCATGGTGATCATATTTACAGCCCTACAATCAACACACATTCTCCATGTGCCATCTTTCTTTGGAACCAACAAAACAGGAACGGCACACGGACTTAAACTCTCTCGAATCAACCCTTTCTCCAACAACTCTTCCACTTGTCTCTGCATCTCCTTGGTCTCCATCGGATTACTTTGATATGCTGGTCTATTTGGAATGGTAGAACCAGGTATGAAGTCAATTTGATGTTCGATCCCTCTTAATGGTGGCAAACCACTAGGCAACTCCTCCGAAAACACATCTTGGAAATCCTGCAATAAAGACACAAAGCTAGAAGGCAAATGTTCAAGTGAAACATCAATGTTAGTAAACAAAGTTTCCTTGTATCTAATGAGTAACACAGGCTGTCCAACATTTAATTCTCTCGCTCTTGCATAAAAAGTTTGTTTTGCCTTCCCTTCTTTCTTGTTTTCTCTCACCAATGGGCCATTAAATTGATTAGTTTCTTTTCTGGCCTCTTTTCCCATTTTCTTCTCACTTTCACTCACCTTATCATGTTCTCTCGCACTCCCCTTGTTTTTGGAAGAAACAGCCCCAACCACTACTTTGGCCGAATCTTGCTTTGCTTTCTCAAGCATCTTTCGATGATCTTCATAAACCTCCAAGGGTGATAATGGAACAAGAGTAACCAGCTTTCCCTTATAGGTAAACGTGTACCTATTTGAATGCCCATCATGCTGTGCTTTCCTATCAAATTGCCAAGGTCTTCCCAATAATATATGGCCTGCTTGCATAGGAACTACATCACACAACACTTCATCTTTATACCAGCCTATAGAGAATGGTATTCTCACTTGTTTAGTAACCTTCACCTCTCCACTATCATTAAACCATTGTAGTCTATATAGATTGGGATGTTTTAAACAAGTCAATTTCAGCTTCTCCACCACGGTCTCACTTGTGGCATTAGTACAACTACTGCTGTCAATGATGA
Source organism: Garcia nutans (assembly GCA_947685225.1). Taxonomy (NCBI): domain Eukaryota; kingdom Viridiplantae; phylum Streptophyta; class Magnoliopsida; order Malpighiales; family Euphorbiaceae; genus Garcia; species Garcia nutans. Next base: position 40,431,809 of record CANTUV010000005.1, read on the forward strand.
GCATACAAACCTTACCATCAACTAAACATCTAGAATAAAATATGTTATCTCGCTACTCAAGACCCTCTCCCTTCACCTGCATATTCAAAGCACGCCTAGCAACTAACATTTCACCATGTTCAGCCATCAACACATTTTCAACTTGCTCACTACACTCATCATCATCATCATACATGTCATTCACATCATTATCAACATCACTATGATCAGAATCAGAAATTATACCCCCATCATTAGTAGCAATCATAACTCTTCTATTTGGACATTCAGAAGCAATATGCCCATTCCCTAAACATTTGAAACATTTAATATCTCTACTAGGAGTAGTATTAGAAATACCTGATTGTTGCTTATTTGGACAACCATTCGTCCCTTTTCCACTTGTAGGTGGAGGATTGTTCCTTTGGAAGGAATTCTTGAAATCTCCACTTCTTGAGGATGAATTGCTACTAGTGTTTTGAGGTCCTCTGTAGGTCGAACTACTTCCACCCATATTCTGAAATTTGCTAGAACCAGATTTGGTGTAATTCTTTCTCTTTAGTCTCCTTTCTATCTTCATGGCCTTTTCAACCAATTCTCCCATGGAATTGTAATCATACATTTCCAGCTCATTTGCTATGTTTGAATTTAGACCCCCAAGGAATCTAGACATCAACCTCTGCTCATCCTCTTCAATATCAGCTCTTGCCATGATCATCTCCATCTCCTTGTGGTATTCTTCAACACTCTTACCACCTTGGATCAGCCTTGCCAACCTATTATACAAATCCCTATAGTAATGAGAAGGGACAAACCTTGTTCTCATTAAGTCTTTCAAAGTCTCCCAATCAGGTACGGGTCTCAATCCCTTTCCTCTCCTATTAGATTTGAGTTGATCCCACCAGAATGTAGCATATCCCTTAAATTCCACGGCTGCAATGTGGGACTTCTTCTCTTCTGAATAATTATGGCATTCAAAAATCTGCTCCACCTTTCTCTCCCATTCAATGTACTCTTCATCATTGTTTCTCCCTTCAAAGGAAGGTACCTTCATCTTTATGGAAGTAAGGTCATTGTCATTTGCTGGGTTATTTTCACCAACCTCTTCATTACCTCTAGGTGCTCTACGATCTCCTTCACCGATTCTTAGTAGAACCCTTTGTGGTAACCTCACTTGAGCTGCTGGTTGCTGCTCTCTTTCTCTCATCATTAGATTCATGCTCTCTTGTAGAGTAGCCATCATTCTTGCCATCTCATTCATCCTTTCATTACTTTGCTGCATATATGTCTCAAAATTGCTAGAACCTTCTTGGACATTTTCCTCCCCATCTTGCAAGTTCTGGTTTCTCCCACTACTCATGATCACAAACACAAACCCACAAAGAAAAGATTAGTAATAAACAAAATTCACTCAAAGTGTTTCGCTCTTACCTCACCTTTGCTGATTCTTCGATTGCACTTCAGAATCGAGGTTCACAAATCAATCTGCCAAACACGTTCAAGGAAGCTAGAAACCTAATTCCTAGACACCTAGAAAAGAAACTCGACGATTTGGAGGCGACACAAGGAAATTTGTGTCACACTATTATCATAAACTAGAGTGTTGGAACAAGCAAATAACACTCCAGCAACGTAACGGAATCCAAAAAAACGGTAGCTCAATCAAGAATTAGAAACAAAGAGGTAAAAATATGACAATTCTGGCCAAGATGTATCAAAACCAACCTACCTTTAGCAAGCTGATTTATGGACCTATTGATTCTACCCAAGAAAGCTAGTGTCAAGTCTTCCTAAACTAAAGAGAATTTCGAATTCCCCTTTGCAATGGCAGCCCCCACAATTCGAACAAAAAAATAGCCCCAAAAAAAATGGAAATTTTGTGGCCTAAAAATTTTGATTGCTTCTAACCCACTTCAAACCAACCACGGAACCTTTAATTACTAAGAAACAAAAAAACTTTTGTTGGAGTACTTTTGTACTCTTTTTTTTTAGGGATAGATCACTATCTCTAGATCACCTCCCCAAAATACTAAATGAATATCAATAAATAGAAGCTTAAACAGCAAACGAATTATTGCAAGCTCAAACGAAAAGATCCATATACTTTAAAAATTGAAAACGAATTGACTATGGTGAAGTAGGTGAAAAATGATTTGCACTATGATGCAAAGGGGACACAAATGAATTAGGGTATGGGGAAAGAAGAAATTTCGAATAAAATAAAAGAACCCTAAAAAAAATGAATTGAACAAATGACGACTCTAACGGAAATAAAAACAAGCCCTAGAAAGACAGATGGATAAAGATTTACCTGTAATTGGCTCTGATACCAAATGACGCGGAACCCTATGGCAATGAAGGCCTCAAACCCCAATGCACGCTTCGATATAGGAATCCAAGAACAAGGATAAACCACCCTCTATAGCCCAATGCTTAGCGAAGCAAGAACACTAATGACGGAAGGATTTGGAAGGACGGATCAGAAGAACGCCACAATCGAAATTGATAAGTTAGTCTGATTCGTGATGCAATCAATGAAAGAAGCAAAATCTCTCACTCTCTCAAAGATGGCCGAAATTTGCATAAAGAGCAATCTGAATATAATTTGTCAGAAAAGATCCTCTTACAAGAAAATAAGGCCCTATTTATAGAAAAACAAATTAAAATTCATAAATATCCTAACCCTAGTGAAAAAAGGAAAATTACAAAGTCAAAATCCTTGTCAAATAAGGAAAATATCATCCTAACCAACTAAGGAAAGAAGGATCCTTGTCAAATAAGGAAAATATCATCCTAACCAACTAAGGAAAGAAGGATCCTTGTCAAATAAGGAAAATATCATCCTAACCAACTAAGGAAAGAAGGGAACCACATCCCATGTGCATGGGTGCGAACACAGCCCATGTGCATGAAAGAATAGGCTGCCCATGTGACAAAAGTGGTTCCAAAAACCCTAATTTCGTCCAAGGCCCATGTGCTTGCATGTGGGCTGCCTTCCTTACTCCTTTCTTGCTCCTCTAGCCCATTTTTAAAGCCTTATCTTCCATATAAACATTCAGCATCACAATCAGCCTTTGTTGGTCTTCCAGCTCCATACTGCACTTGTTTATTGCTAATTCAGTCACCTCCCTTGTAACAAAGTCTTGAACATGCAATCCAAGAGTGACGCCATACTTCCTTGCTTTATTCCTTGTCAATGGTCCTTGTTGTAGCACCAAAGGATCCTTGCCATGCTGGTTTACATCACGATGGAAATCAGGTTTCATCTAAACCCTCTCTGTAGTATGCATGCTCACATTGAGGACAATGTGAATCTTTAAGTGTGGGGTGCATTTTGTGTTTTTACTTTTAATTGCATTTTGTGTTTTTGTGTTTTTACTTTTAACTTGTTTTTTTTTTAAGTTTTATTTAATGTTTTTAATGTTTTTCTTTGAATAAATGAGTTTTAGAAAGTTCAATTGTTATAAAATAGTTGATAGATGACCTTTGAATTTTTGAAGCATGAATTGGAGAATTGAGTAGAATTGGTACTTATTGTCAATTTTGTTAGTTTTTCTTTGCATTGCCATTAAGCTGGTGAGGAATTGAGCCATCAACTTATCATTATTGTTGTGGGTGAACATCTTTGACTGATGAATTGCTAGAACTTGCTTTGAAATACATTTTAAGATTGCATAAAAATTTTCAATTAGGCATCAAGATGATTAAGGCAATTAGGTGAACCCACTTTGGCTTAAAAAGACCAACCCTATCTTTAACCTTAGTTAGCCAATTTTGAGCCTATTTTATTTTTCCTTTTCTTTCGTTTTCACAACACCATTATCTTGAACCTTATTGTTTAACTCTTATCCTTTCATTAGGTCAAGAGCATTTTAAGAGCATTTATGGCCGAGTGTTGTGTTGAATTAAGTGTGGGATTAAGTTTAGTAGGTTTAAGATTGCAAAGCAAAATAATAAAAAAAATGAAAAGAGAAAAAAATAAAATATATATATATATATATAATAATAAGAATAATTGTTATTCTTGTTGAAAGGGTTGGAATGTATCATTACAAGATTTAATAAGTGAGTTCCCTTGAAAAGCTCTTTTGTAACACTCCATCTTAGCCTAAGTTTATAGACCAAGATGGACTGTTAACTCATGGTGGTTGTGTCTTAATATTTTACTTAGCCAATTTTAAGTGCTGATTTAAAAAAAAAAATTTCCATAACCTCCCCTAAAAATGGAGGTCCCAAGTGTCGCCAAAACTGATTCTTTAATTTTTGAAAAAACATTTTGTTTCACAATTCAACTCAAGCACACTCCCAATAATCCACCCTTATAACCTCAACTACAATCCTGCAAGAAGAATTCACACTTCTATACTTGCATACATAAATGCTAAACCCAAATAATATTTATTAGATTACTAGCAGTGTACGTGTTCTAGCTTTTCATTATTATACATTTATTTGCTAGATCATACAAGCTTATGTACATGCCATATTGCTACAATCAATCATATCCAAACTACTACCCAAAGTAGTAGTCAAGGCCAGCTGCGCAGGACATGCTGCAATCTCGTCTCCTCGTTTAATCTACGAGTTTAGAGGGAAACTAAACTCGCTAAGCAATTGCTTAGTGGGTACTTAAATCATTGCAATAAAATAATAAAATGAAAGAATGATTTGAACATACATTTATATACTTTAAATACTTGAAAGGAATCAATACAAAACACAGATGGTAAAAAGGCTTGACTAAATAATTTGAATTTAAATCATTTCTCTTGCTTTTATCATTTTGGTTGCTCTACTGGTTTAACAGAACATCAGCGGATAAGGAAGGGTCATGATAAACATATCTCGTCATGATCATATTTCATTATCTTTCATCATAATTCTTGCACATGTGCCAATGGCCATTATCATTGCATCATTGATCATGTCATTGTAATCATCGGCCTTCAGCCGGAATATCATATCATGTCATAAGCAGTACTGCAGTAATAGTATGATATTCATACCCTTATCTCAAGGGTTCTATCATAACCAAGTAGAGCGTAAACAATTCATTAATTAATTTGATCATGATATTCAATAAGCCATGATTTTTCCATAATGCATGTATTGTCAGAATAGCTTGTCATGATGCCTTTCTGATCATTTCCAATTCTCCTTCATGTCATTTGATATGGTTTAACATCAATCCATAACATAATATTCCAGTTTTAACACATTTAGAAAAATGACCAAATGAATAGTAGCATGGTGCGTAAAATCGGCAACGCAATGGCGCGACAACTAAATAGTAAAATCTGTTTTTACTGCTGAAAATCAGTCATCTTTGGTAACAGTTTTGACTAAGTAAACAACCTTATTTTTGGATGAATTTTTGCAGGAAAACACTTTCATAAGTTATCTAAATGCATGTAAAATTTTGTCGAAAAATTCTTTCGTTTGCCCCTTCAACGGACTGCCCAAAATGAAAGCTGCAGAATGGTGCCCAAAAGGGACCATTCGGCCCAATTTTCAAAATTTGAGGGAAGTTCATTTTTTTCTTGCAAAATTAATTTTTAGACTCCTTTTGTGATACCATTGAAACACTAAGGGTCCCTCTTTCAAAAATCAAACCAAAGGAGTGATCAAAAGTTCATCAAAGTTTATGGATAGTTGAGCAAATTTAGCTAGTTTGTTTTGTTTTCATTATTTTCACAATCAATTGATTACAAATGGTTCAAAAGCACTTTCCACATATTTACCACACATAATAACATTATTTCAAAACCATTTCAAAAATCCCATAATGCAATATATGTGAATTAATTGAAAAGGCAATGATTTAAGTACCAAACCTTGTTTATTTGCTTTGTTCCTTGCTTGTCCTATTCTTTCTTCCCTTCTTCTTCTTTATCCCTTTGATTTCCTATAATTTTCATAACTTCCATAATAAGAACATGATAAAAACCATATGTTCAAGCCTTGATTCTTGCTATCTAAAGCTACTAATTACCATTTATTCATCACTTCTACATGTATGAATCATTTACTCTAATTTCTCTTCACTTTCTTATCTTTCCCATAATCTTCCCAACTTTTCTTTCATTGATAACTTGAAAACTATCAATCAAATGAATAAACTAAAGCTAGAATTGGAATCCTTACCTTAAAATTAAGCTTTTCCTTCCAAAAATCCATTTGAACACTTGAAAAATTCCTTCCCTTTTTTGGTGGAGAGAATTCGGCCATACCTCTCAAAATGGAGAGAAAAATATGTGTTCTTAGTTCTTTAATCATCCTTCTCTCCCTTTTTATATTTTTCCATTTTTCATTTATTTAATTAATTTCATTTTGGAGGGTTAAGATGTACCCACCACAAAAGTATCTTTAACTAGGATGGTGCCATATGGAGGGTTAAGATTAATCCAACCCAAAAGTGTCTTTAAACAAGATTTTGCCATGTGTCCTTTTCTAGAAAATTACTATGCCATGTGTCCCTTTTCTAGAAAATTGGTGGAAGTGAAAAGACCAAAATACCCTTCAATGGAAGGTTTTGCCTTTTCTTCGTAATCGGGTGGTTTTACGATGCGTAAAACGTACCGTTCTCCTCCTTTCAACCTCTAGTTTCCATTTCCTACATTCATTCTTGATTTTGAGCTAATTTATAAAAATTATGCTCATGCCTTTGACTTTTGTAAAAATTCCCTTTAGGTCCTTACGTGATTTGGGTCTCCACTTAGGTTCATTTTTCAACATCGATCACTGCGGAGTCCTTCCATTTACTTCGGATACCCTTACGTGTCTTGTTTTCCAGTGTATAAATTATTATCACAAGAATGACGAAAATACCCTTGGTCGAGAATTCACTGTATCTCTCAAACTATACGTTTTCGGGAAAAACTGTGGTGTTCCGTTTCGACCCAATTTTTCTCTACTTTCCACTTCTGGAGTCTGTTATATGCACTATTAAGAACCTCCAGTACAACTTTTGAAAATTACAGTTACCTCCCCAAATCCTTTTGAAATTACAGTCACCTCCCCAAAACTTTTACAATCTTTTTAGTTAGGTCCTTTTTGTCCTATAAAGCTTCCTTTCACTTTGTGTTCTTTGGTGGTTACTCGTGATGGCTCCTCTTACTGTACGCGGATATACTGTACATATATACAAATTGGGTCGTGACATTTCTTCCCCTCTAAAATTTAGGCTTCGTCCCGAAGCTGATCGGGTATAAAACTTAGGCTTCCATCCTCATTATTCCTTCCCTTTCCCAAATTATCTCTTCTTTTCTATGGTTCCTTCGCCGCACTTTAACTAGAGGAATTCTCTTATTTCTTAATCCTTTGACTTTTCGTGCTAAAATTTCTATTGGTTCTTCTTCATAATTTAGGTCAGATTGGACTCTGATGTTTTGTGTCTTTATATCGTGTGTGAAGTTCAAACGATATTGCCTTATCATTGAAACGTGAAAAACATTATGTATTTTGTTCAGTTCTGGTAATAGAGTTAACCGATAGGCTATTGATCTATGCGTTCGATGATCTCGTATAGTCCAATAAGCCTAAGGCTTAACTTACTTTTCTGCTTAAATCTTAATACCTTCTTTCATGGGCAAGTCTTAAGAAAAACCTTGGCTTCCACTTAGAGTTCTATGTCCCTTCGTTTCGAGTTGGCATATGATTTTGCTTCTACCTACCCGCATATGATTTTATCTTGTCTTTACTTAATTCGGTCCAACAATCTGGTGTTCCATGGTTCTTTCGTATAATTCTTTATAGGGCGTCACCGTATGTTGAATTAATAGTCATTGTTATATGCATATTCAATTAAACTCAAATACCTATTCCAGCCACCCTTAAATTCTATAACACATACTCTTAATATGTCCTCCAAAAATTTGGATTACTCTTTCAAATCGTCCATCTGTTTACGGGTGAAAGGCAGTGCTATAATTTGTTTGGGTTTCAGAAGCTGTTTGCGACTTCTTCCATAAATTCATGGTGAACTGTGGACCTCTGCCTAAAATGATAGACATTGGAATCCTGTGTAATCGTACAATTTCCTTGGCGTACATTTCCACCAACTTCTCTATTGAATAATCCATTAGTAAAAGTAGAAAATGAGCTAACTTAGTTAGGCAGTCAACAATTATCCAAACAACGTCATGCTGGCCTCGTGTCATTGGTAGTTCTAGGACGAAATCCATAGTGATATGTTCCCATTTTCATACTAGAGTGGAAATTAGTTGTAACAGTCCCGATAGTATTTGATATTTCACTTTTGCTTGTTGACATATTAAACATTTGGTCATAAAATCAACAACATCTCTCTTCATTCTAGGCTACCATTAAAACTTCTTTAGATATTGATACATTTGTAACTCCTGGATGCATTGCGTACAGGCTACTATATGCTTTTCAAAAAAAATTTCTTTCTTATGTCTCCCATTGTTAGTATCATTACTCTATTGTCATAATACAAACTACTGTTCTTAGAAATTTAGAATTTTATATTCTTTCCTCCTTGCACTTGCTTGATCCATTTTTGTATTTGTTCGTTTTCCTTTTGCACTTGATGAATTTCTTGAAAAGAAACATAGTTTATGCTTGCATTTCTACTTCTAATACTTCCTCTTCCATTGGTCTTAAACTGATCTTTATAGCGCCTAAGGCTGGTATCAATTTTCCACCAAGTGCGTCGGCCACCACGGTAGCTTTTCCTAGATGATAATTTATAACTTAGCTGTTATTTCCAAAACTTGGGTTTACTTTCCTTACCATAAATTGAGATCCTCTTGGGTTGGCGGATATTTTAAACTTTTGCGTCTGTATAAATATAACACTTTTCTCCAAATAAATCATATCTCCAAATCTTGAAAGCCAATACGATAACTATTAATTCCAAACAGTGTGCCGGGTTATTATTATTATTAATTTTAATTTTTTTTCGTATGGTTTAAATCATCAAAAGACTTATGCGACTATTTTATCCTTTTGCATAAGCATATAACCTTAACTGATGTGTGAAGCATCACTATATATCACAAATTCTTTGCTGGACACGGGCCGTATGGGTATTGAAGCATTCGTTAACTTTTCCTTTAGTTTCTCAAAGTTCCTCTAACATTTATCAGTCCATTGAAGTTTGGCATTCCTTTGAAACAACCTTATCATTGGAATGATAATAATGTAAAACCTTTTATAAAACATTAGTAGTACCCAGCCAGTCCTAAGAAGATTCTTACTTCTATTACTGTCTTTGGTGTTTTCCATTACAAAATGGCTTTTGTTTCCTTAAGACCTACTTTAATGCCTTATGCTAATATGGTGTGTTCTAAGAATGTCACTTTTTCCAATCAAAACTCACATTTGTCATGTTTGACGTACAACTGCTTCTCTCGCAACATTTGCAATACTATGCAAAAGTATCGATCGTATTCTACTTTATTCCTTAAATAAATAAAGGTGTCATCTATGAACACCATTTACAAATTGGTCAAAATATGGATGAAAGATATGATTCATTAAATCCATGAATACTACTGACACATTTGTAAGCTCAAAGGGCATTACAAGGAACTGATAACGTCCGTATCGAGTTCTAGATGTAGTCTTTAGAATGTCTTTTCCTTTGATCCGCAGCTGCTGATATCCCAGTCGGTGATCTATTTTTTTTTAAACAAAACCTTGGTTCCCTTAAGTTGGTTGAATACATCGTCAATGGATGGTAATAGATATTTATCCTTAATCGTAAGCTCATTCAACTACTATAGTTCACATATGACCTTAAGGATTTATCTTTCTTCTTGACGAAGAGTACTGGCATGCCCCATGAAGAAATACTTGGCCGTATAAGACTCTTGTCGAGTAGCTTCTATAATTGTGTTTTCATTTCTTTGGGTTCCGCTGGTACCATTCAGTATGAGGCAACCGACACCGGTGCAATTCCCGGATATACATTTATAGTGAATCCTACTTTTCTCTTAGGTGATAATCCGGGTAGCTTGTCTAAAGAAACATCGAGAAAATCACGCATTGTTGATACCTCTTGAATCTTTATCACATTCTTCTTTACTTCCATAGTGCTTATCAAGTGTGCCTCACATCCGTTTGTATGGAATGCCTTGTTGTAACTGCTGCTGTTACGTTGTTTAGGTAATCGGCTCTCTTTCCTACTGCCGTCACTTCCTCCTTATGGGGAGTATGAAGTGTTACTCTCTTTCTTCTTATCATCGACCACTGTTTTATGCCTTGTTAGCCAATCCAATACCAACATTATGTCAAATTCTCGGAATGGTAACTCTATTAAATTTTCTGGAAATGCATTTTCATGTAACTCTATAGAACATTCTTTAATCACTTGTGTGTAACTACCTCGTCTCTTATCGGATTTATAACTAATGTTTCAAACTTAACATATCCTATCGGTAATTCTTCTAAGTTTTCATTGCGTAGGCTCTGGCTGGTATACTTGAATTGAGCTAGTCAACGGTCTCTGATTGTGCTCTTTGAAAATTTGAATCACTTTCCTTTCCCCTGCTTAGGCCTCGGCCAAAAGCGGGTCATGATTTTTCTGTCGGTGCGGTTGCATTCACTTGTCTTTCTAGCAGTTTACCCTAACACGATCTGGTGCCCCGCATTCTCAGCATCCATCTGTTAAATACCAACATTCACTCTTATATCTTCATCCACAGTGTTTGCATAGAGGAGTAATATATCCTTCAAATCTATATTTCTTTCCAATCCTCTAGTAATTTTTGTATTGTTACTTTTTCCTTTACCTAGTCCTTGGGTTGTTATTACTTTCATTCTTTCCTTTTTGATCTAATTTTAATTCCGCACTTTCTACCTCTCTGGTTCTTAATTTCTCTCTCTCTTCTCTCTTTTTTTTTTCATAATTTCCTGAATTCATAAATCTCATATATCTTCTTCTTATAATTTCTTAATTTTGATGATTACATTGGGGCATTTTCAGGAGAAATCATAATACAGTGTTTTGATTAGATTTCGTCTAGTTTCTACTCATATGGTACGTCACCTACCTTATTAAGACTTCACGGGATGGTCACCCATCATCATTGGTTGAGCACGTTTAACTCCGGTTTCCTGCTAAATTTCAACACGACGGTGTCGGGTCAGCAGTATCTTCTTAGTGCGCTTACTTCATCTGCATATGTGAATATTGTACATGGGGTTACTGTACATATTCTCTAATGGTCGGACATGAGAATTTCTCATATACTTATTTCTGTTCACTTATCTCTGTTATCTAAGTTCTATCTATTTTATCTCTTACCATCTGGTCTTTACATTTTACGTACTTTTCTTTTATCCTCTTATTCTATTCCTCTTTTTATTCCATTCTTCAAATTTCATTTTCTTATGTACATTTTCATATTCATATACGCCTATCTAACCTTCTCCTGGAACCCCCTTATAAGGACCCCGGTATACTGGCTACGGATGTCTGGCACCTTGAACCTCGGCCGGATCCTTGACTTTGAGATCACCGGCTTTACTGTGCAAAACTATCTTCACTTCTAAACTTCTTCTCAACTTGTCGAAATCTTCCCAGGCTTTAAGTTTGTACTCTCTTTTGTTGCATGCGTTGGTGTCTACTTCTCTAATCCATGTATACCCTCTCAATACCTAAAACTCTCACAACTAATCTTGAAAATTCAAACACTTCCATTACTACTAATTGTACTTTAATTCCATTATTTAATCCTTCCAAAACCTTTGACGTCTTTCTTGCTTTGTTTCTATCATTTTCTTTGCATACTTACTGAGGCGGGTGAACTCTCTATCATACTCAGATACTGTCATTCTTCCTTGCTGTAGATATATAAACTCATTTCTCCTTGTGTTTAAGTATATTTTACAAGTGTATGTTTCTTCTACCCAAAGGGACATGGCATAAATAAATCTTTTATCTGGCGTGCATCTCAGTTGTTCCAATGCCCTACTGGTACTGTCCAAACAGTACTCAACTTCTTCAAATCCTTCTTCCCTACTAGCCTTAAATTCTTTAGCCCCATATTTCCTTAACTTCTCAATTGGGGACTTCCTTTCTCTTTTGGTAGCAACAGTTACCATTCTTGCCGTTTATTGCAATGGTACTGTCATTTATCTTAAATAAACTTTGGGGCCTTCCACAGCCACCATTGCGGGTCGTGGCATAAGTCCAAGATCCATTTCTACATTTATGGATACGAAAGCGTGTGATTCCTTTTCTTGATCTATAATTCTTTGTGATTCTGCCTCTTGCAACCTTATACCGTATACATATATCGTGATAAGAACTAGCAGCTGGCTTGACTCAACACATTAACTTTCCTATATGGCATGTACGTAAGCACTATTAGATTTTCCTTTATCACGTGTACCTTATATACTTATGTATTTATAATATTCTTTCTACTATACCGACATTTTGTACCTAAATGATATATGCTCTCATTTCTTATCTGCTATAGGATATCCCATTTTACATTGGTAATGGCCACTCCCAACATAAAATGTGTATCCTCCTATGTTGAATTTTCCAGGACCGGCTAAACCGGTGCTCTGATACCACTAAATGTAACACCCCATCTTAGCCTACGTTTATAGACCAAGATGGACTGTTAACTCATGGTGGTTGTGTCTTAATATTTTACTTAGCCAATTTTAATTGCTGATTTTAAAAGAAAAATTTGCCATAACCTCCCCTAAAAATGGAGGTCCCAAGTGTCGCCAAAACTAATTCTTTAATTTTTGAAAAAACATTTTGTTTCACAATTCAACTCAAGCACACTCCCAATAATCCACCCTTATAACCTCAACTACAATCGTGCAAGAATAATTCACACTTCTATACTTTCATACATAAATGCTAAACCCAAATAAGATTTATTAGATTACTAGCAGTGTACGTGTTCTAGCTTTTCATTATTATACATTTATTTGCTAGATCATACAAGCTTATGTACATGCCATATTGCTACAATCAATCATATCCAAACTACTACCCAAAGTAGTAGTCAAGGCCAGTTGCGCAGGACATGCTGCAATCTCATCTCCTCGTTTAACCTACGAGTTTAGAGGGAAACTAAACTCGCTAAGCAATTGCTTAGTGGGTACTTAAATCATTGCAATAAAATAATAAAATGAAAGAATGATTTGAACATACATTTATATACTTTAAATACTTGAAAGGAATCAATACAAAACACAGATGGTAAAAAGGCTTGACTAAATAATTTGAATTTAAATCATTTCTCTTGCTTTTATCATTTTGGTTGCTCTACTGGTTTAACAGAACGTCAGCGGATAAGGAAGGGTCATGATAAACATATCTCGTCATGATCATATTTCATTATCTTTCATCATAATTCTTGCACATGTGCCAATGGCCATTATCATTGCATCATTGATCATGTCATTGTAATCATCGGCCTTCAGCCGGAATATCATATCATGTCATAAGCAGTACTACAGTAATAGTATGATATTCATACCCTTATCTCAAGGGTTCTATCATAACCAAGTAGAGCGTAAACAATTCATTAATTAATTTGATCATGATATTCAATAAGCCATGATTTTTCCATAATGCATGTATTGTCAGAATAGCTTGTCATGATGCCTTTCTGATCATTTCCAATTCTCTTTCATGTCATTTGATATGATTTAACATCAATCCATAACATAATATTCCAGTTTTAACACATTTAGAAAAATGACCAAATGAATAGTAGCACAGTGCGTAAAATCGGCAACGCAATGGCGCGCGACAACTAAATAGTAAAATCTGTTTTTACTGCTGAAAATCAGTCATCTTTGGTAACAGTTTTGACTAAGTAAACAACCTTATTTTTGGATGAATTTTTGCAGGAAAACACTTTCATAAGTTATCTAAATGCATGTAAAATTTCGTCAAAAAATTCTTTCGTTTGCCCCTTCAACGGACTGCCCAAAATGAAAGCTGCAGAATGGTGCCCAAAAGGGACCATTCGGCCCAATTTTCAAAATTTGAGGGAAATTCATTTTTTTCTTGCAAAATTAATTTTTAGACTCCTTTTGTGATACCATTGAAAGAATAAGGGTCCCTCTTTCAAAAATCAAACCAAAGGAGTGATCAAAAGTTCATCAAAGTTTATGGATAGTTGAGCAAATTTAGCTAGTTTGTTTTGTTTTCATTATTTTCACAATCAATTGATTACAAATGGTTCAAAAGCACTTTCCCACATATTTACCACACATAATAACATTATTTCAAAACCATTTCAAAAATCCCATAATTCAATATATGTTAATTAATTGAAAAGGCAATGATTTAAGTACCAAACCTTGTTTATTTGCTTTGTTCCTTGCTTGTCCTATTCTTTCTTCCCTTCTTCTTCTTTATCCCTTTGATTTCCTATAATTTTCATAACTTCCATAATAAGAACATGATAAAAACCATATGTTCAAGCCTTGATTCTTGCTATCTAAAGCTACTAATTACCATTTATTCATCACTTCTACATGTATGAATCATTTACTCTAATTTCTCTTCACTTTCTTATCTTTCCCATAATCTTCCCAACTTTTCTTTCATTGATAATTTGAAAACTATCAATCAAATGAATAAACTAAAGCTAGAATTGGAATCCTTACCTTAAAATTAAGCTTTTCCTTCCAAAAATCCATTTGAACACTTGAAAAATTCCTTCCCTTTTTTGGTGGAGAGAATTCGGCCATACCTCTCAAAATGGAGAGAAAAATATGTGTTCTTAGTTCTTTAATCATCCTTCTCTCCCTTTTTATATTTTTCCATTTTTCATTTATTTAATTAATTTCATTTTGGAGGGTTAAGATGTACCCACTACAAAAGTATCTTTAACTAGGATGGTGCCATATGGAGGGTTAAGATTAATCCAACCCAAAAGTGTCTTTAAACAAGATTTTGCCATGTGTCCTTTTCTAGAAAATTACTATGCCATGTGTCCCTTTTCTAGAAAATGGGTGGAAGTGAAAAGACCAAAATACCCTTCAATGGAAGGTTTTGCCTTTTCTTCGTAATCGGGTGGTTTTACGATGCGTAAAACATACCGTTCTCCTCATTTCAACCTCTAGTTTCCATTTCCTACATTCATTCTTAATTTTGAGCTAATTTATAAAAATTACGCTCATGCCTTTGACTTTTGTAAAAATTCCCTTTAGGTCCTTACGTGATTCGGGTCTCCACCTAGGTTCGTTTTTCAACATCGATCACTGCGGAGTCCTTCCGTTTACTTCGGATACCTTTACGTGTCTTGTTTTCCAGTGTATAAATTATTATCACAAGAATGACGAAAATACCCTTGGTCGAGAATTCACTATATCTCTCAAACTATGCATTTTCGGGAAAAACTGTGGTGTTCCGTTTCGACCCAATTTTTCTCTACTTTCCATTTCTGGAGTCTGTTATATGCACTATTAAGAACCTCCAGTACAACTTTTGGAAATTACAGTTACCTCCCCAAATCCTTTTGAAATTACAGTCACCTCCCCAAAACTTTTACAATCTTTTCAGTTAGGTCCTTTTTGTCCTATAAAGCTTCCTTTCACTTTGTGTTCTTTGGTGGTTACTCGTGATGGCTCCTCTTACTGTACGCGGATATACTGTACATATGTACAAATTGGGTCGTGACATCTTTAATGTCAAGGGGTAGATGAGAGGAAGGTGTTTTGGGATTGTTGGGTTATATATATAAATGGTTACTTCATTCTTGAAGTGCTCTTGAACTTAATGATTAAGCTCACATTTCCTAAATATCATGCCTTTACCTTAGCCCCATTACAACCTAATAAAGACCTTTTGATTGATGCTTGATTGTTATTTTGTGGTGGAGATTTGATTGATAAGCAATGTAATATCCCAAAATATACCCTAGAAGTTTGGTGTAATAATTGTTGTAATTGAAGTAAGTGTATTTGTGTTTAATTGGAAAAGAGAAAATAAGTGAAGAGAGAGTTTATATGTTGTATATATGAAAATATATATAACATATACACAAGTCAATGGGAAAAGTCAAAGGAAGAGATTAATTATTGATTAATTGTGTTTAAGGGATAGTTTATATTAAGTGGGATTAGAGTTAGTGGAGTGGAAGAAGATATTTGTATTATTTTTTATATTAAATGCTTGGAGGAGAGGATTTTAAGGAAAAGAGGATTTGACTTTGTTTATTTGGTTTGTTTTCTTTTCTTCTTCCTTCGTGGCTCCCTATCTTTTCTTTCCTTCTCTTTTCTTTTCTGTTGTTGTCCGGCCATCAAGAAGCAAGAGAGCAAGAGGGAGATTTGCTTTTCCAAGTTCAAGATTGAAGAGAGTTTTCAAGAGATCAAGTTGGAGGTTTGAGAGTTCTTCATCATTGGTAAGTCTTTTCCACTTGATTCTTTGATTTATTTGGGTTTGTGAGTTGGAGTTGTGATGGATTTGTGTTTGGTTAGATTGTGTGGTGTTTAAGAGTGTTTGGTTTAAGTGGTTTTGGATTTTGGGGTTGGATTGAAGAAAAGAATAAGTTGGTTGGTATAGATTGAGTTGTGGTTATGTTTAGAGTTTTGATGATGTTTGTGATTTGTGTTTGATGTGTGTTTTGGCTTTTTTTGGTGTTGTTGCAAGTTTGAGATGATGTTTGGGTATGTTTTGTTAAGTTTGGTGGAAGTGGATGTTGGTGGATAGAAGTGATTTGTTAGTTGTGGTGTTGTTTTGGCCGGAATCTGGGTTTTTGGCCTGACACGCCCATGAGCACGTCCAGGGTTCTTAGGCGTGTCAATTGTTCTGTGTGGCAGTAGGTTTGACACGGCCAGTAACACGCCCGTGTTATTGAGCATGTCATAGCTACTGTGAGAATGGAGAATTTACACGGCCAGGAGCACGTTCAGGTTGTTGGACGTGTTGATGTATTTGTGTGAGGCAGTATGTATTGCACGCCCAGTGACACGCCCGTGGTCATGAGCATGTAATAGCTTCTGTGTTGTGGAGTTAGGGCACGGTCAGGAACACGCCCGTGTGGTTGAGCGTGTCATGTGTAGAGATTGCCCTAGTTAACTCTTAACTTGATTACTTCTTGTGTATCCTTAAGTAAGTGTGTGTTACATTTGTTGGATTAGGTCTTGAAGAAGGTGATTTGTCATTGATTTAAGAAGCATAAGAACCTTGGGAAAGGGAGTGTTTTGAGTTGTGTAAATTGCTTTTGAGGTAAGTACACATCCTGCATTATTGCATTGTTGATTCTTGTGAAGAATGTACTTTGCTATGCTTATATCAATGATGATATATATATGTATTATATGAATGATATGATGATACAAATGATTGTACATTTGAAAGAGGAATTGCTAAGATGGGTATTGAGATATGCTATGATATGAGGCCATTGTGATTGGCTATGATAACTCAAATGTGATGTGAAGCCATTGTGTTTGGCTATGATGATTCAATTGAAAGATATAAGGCATGTTTGCCTAATTGATGATGAGAATTGAGAATGAAATAATAAATGAATTGTGTGGCTAATGTATTATTCAATTTTCAGAGTTTGTTGTTGGTGGCATGCCTAATGATAGTAACACTCTCTTGAAGTTAGGTTGGGCTTGATCCTTGAAGCCAAGTTGGGTAGAAGTTTAACATGTTTTACTCCGCTTGAAGCTTGGTTGGGTCTAGTCCTTGAAGCCTAATTGAGATGTTACAACCCTTGAAGCTAGGTTGGGTTGGTTCTTGAAGCCAAGTTGGGTTGAGACTTAGCATGCTTTGTTCCCCTTGAAGCTTGGTTGAACCTAATCCTTGAAGCCTAGTTGGGTTTATGATAATGATAAATGTGATGATTAAACCAAAACATTTACTCTGAAAATTGAATGGCATATTAGAGTATTTTGGGCCCATGCTTGTCTTTGTATATAATGTGATTCTTGAATGGTAAAATCAATGGAACTATGAAGATGTAATATGAATATTGTTATAACATTGAATGTAGTATGATGTGGTAATGTGATGTGCTTCTATGTGTGTGGTTTATGAAATATAAAGGTATGTTGTTAGCCTTCCATCTATGATGTTGATTTTGTTATTAAAATGTGTGACATTACATTGCACTAAAGCATAATACTAGCATACTTTGTACTACTAAGCCATTGGCTTAGCGCGATAGTGTTTGATCGCGCAGGTGACAGAGTTGAACCTGAGAGTTCTTCAAGACCGAGTGAGAGTAGACATTGAAGAGTTCATTTTGGGACTTAAAGATCAGAGAAGAGCTGCCAATCATGTATATATTCTATGTTTTGTAAACTTTGATTTATAACATATTTGTAATACCTTCCGTTGTGAATTATTAAACATTTTATATATAGTGTCTTTTGGATTTCTTTTATTTGTTTGAGATTGGTTTCACTTGTTTACAAAGATATTTGTTGTGTCTTTTTAAACCGTGGCATTTTCTATATTCAGTATACGTATATTACGATCGTTTAAGCATGCTTGGTACGTATACAGGGTATAGAGGTGTTACAAGCAAGCCTATGAAAATAATCTTTCATTGATTATTATGAGTGTAAACACCACCATGATCAAACACTTGTAAGAGTTGGTGAGGGAGTGACAACATTGGTTATGCATGGAAAGCCACTTAATTGCATTAGTGTCGATTTTGTTTGATTCGATATTGATTGCGGATTTAGGGATATGGAAGTCTTGATGCATCTTTATAACTCTTGAACTTAACAAAATTTATCTTGTTAGTGTGTTTTGATTTTAGCCTTGCTTAGATCAAATTTGTACTAGTTTTCAGTATGATTTTTATGTGTTTTTAGTTAATGTTTTGATTGATTTTTGTTTTAAGTTTGTTTAAAGTGTTTGTTTTAGGTTTAAGTGCAAAAACTCCCTTGGATGATCAAAACAATCAAGAAAAATGAAGAAAGAGCATGAATCAAGCAAGACATGGCCAAGCCAAAGCAAGCTTGGCCATGTCCCTCAAAAGAATTCCAAGACAGTAGCTGACACACCCAAGAGACACGGCCAAGCCACTGGCCGTGTCTCACCCAAGGAAAAGAAACCAAGAAAGAAAAAAATAGAGGCAGTACTTGACACACTCACAGACATGACCATGTCTTTGCCCATGTCTGATCGACATGGCCATGTCACTTGAAGCTTGGCCATGTCTCATTGTCTTGGCCATGTTTCATCCTAAAATAGAGGGATTACTTGACACACTCACAGACATGGCCATGTCTTTGCCCATGTCTGATCGACATGGCCATATCGCTTGAAGCTTGGCCATGTCTCATTGTCTTGGGCGTGTCCCTAAAAAAAAGAAAGAAGTCGAAGGCGACACTGGCAAGCGACATGGCCAAGCCACTGGCCATGTCACATGACATGGCCATGTCACTTGAAGCTTGGCCGTGTCACCACTTGAGAACAAAGAAAAGAAAGAAGGCATAAGGCGACACTGGTAAGCGACATGGCCAAGCCACTGGCCATGTCATATGACATGGCCATTGTAATATCCTCATGTATGCCCTAGAAGTCTTGGTTATGTTGTTGTTATTGTTGTTGTTTTAAATTGCAAGAGAAAGAATTGAGAAAAGAAAAGTATAAGTGTTTTGGGAAAGAATTTAGGGTTTAGAGACAAGTTTATAGGTTGTGTATATGATGATATATATAACATATAAATGGGTCAAAGGGAGAGTCAAGGTGTTGGTTAGTGGAAGAAGATATTTTTGTGTTGAGTGTGTAAGTACATATATAGGCTTATATAAGACAAAAGGTTAGTTATATGTTTGAGGGCATTTTGGTAATTGTTTGGATGAAATGCATGGTGGAGATTAAAAGAAGGAAAGAGAGGTTGACTTGTGCATTTTCTTTTCTTTTCTTGAAGAGGTGGCCGGCTCTCCAACAACAAGGGGGAAAGAGAAGTGTTCTTGATGCTATACTCAATTGATGAAAGAATTGAGAGATTTGGTGAAAGATTTATGGAATTTCTTCATATAAGGTAAGATCTTCTCTTTAATTTCTTCAATTCTTTTGAAGTGGTGTGAGAAAGGAATTAGGTTTTGTTGGTGTGATGATGAGATGAGTTTGTGTTATGTTTTTAAGTGTTAAAATTGATTGTAAGTTAAAAGATGGAATTAGTGTTGGGTTGATTGTGAAGATTGTATGTTTAAATGGATGTTGTTTTTGAAAGATGAAAAAGGATGGTGATTAATTAGGGTTTTGAGATGGTGTTTATTTAATTGTGATATTAATGTGTTTTAAAGTGATTATTGTAATGAATATGTGTTTAGAACATTGATTATGTTCATTTGAAGCATGTGGTATGATGTATATTGAGTTTAAATGCAATTCGGAAAGTGTTGGCTTAGGTTAGGGTTTTGATTTTTGGGAAACACGGCCAAGACATGAAATTTTGAAGGTGTTGGATTGATTTTTGGGAGACACGGCCGTGTCCTCAAGCCATGTTTGCTACTGCCAAAGTTTGGTTGAGAGACACGGCCACAAGCTTGGCCGTGTCCCTTGCCTGTGTTGCTTACCGTCCATTTGGGTTGAGTGACACGGCCACAAGCTTGGCCGTGTCCCTCATGTGTGCTGCCCGTGTCTATCATATGGGTTAGGTAAGTTTTGTTTTCCTTGACCTAGTTGCAATGTTTTGGTTCTTCATAGGTAGGTTGGTTCCTAAACCTAAAATTAAACACTTTAAACATACTTTAAACTATGAATGAGCTAATCAAATGCATATGAAAGATCCTAAAGCTATGAATCATATAAATTGTTCTTTGCCCTAATTGCATTGTTGAGATTTAAACAAGGTTATGTTATGCATTGTGAAAGGTAATGTGTTTTATGAGTAATGTACTTTGAAATGTTATATCAAAGATGTGATATCAATGATGCTTTATGCATAATATGAATTGAAATGTGAAATGTGATACAAAGCCATTGTTATTGGCTATGATGATGATATGGAGAGAAAGAAGGCATGTTTGCCTAAATGTTGATGATAATTGGAAATGGAAATGATAATTGTATAATAAATGAATTGTGTGGCTAATGTGTTATTCTATTTTCAGAGTTTGTTGTTGGTGGCATGCCTAGTAAGTGTAACAATCTCTTGAAGTAGGTTGGATTGAATCCTTGAAGCCTAATTGAGATGTTACCACCCTTGAAGCTAGGTTGGGTTGGTTCTTGAAGCCAAGTTGGGTTGAAGCTTAGCATGCTTTGCTCCCCTTGAAGCTTGGTTGAACCTAATCCTTGAAGCCTAGTTGGGTATATGATATTGATAAATGTGATGATAGAACCAAAACATTAACTCTGAAAATTGAATGGCATATTAGTGTGTCTTGGGCCCATGCTTGTCTATGGTTAATGTGAGTCATGAATGATGCTTGCCTTAGCTTATTGTTGATGATGAATGATTAAATGAATATAAATGAGGTCTATGATAAGATGTGAAGTATGATATGCCTATATATATATGTTGAGTTATAAAATGGAAAGCTATGTTATCAACTTGGCATATATGATGTTACATGCATAATATGGATTGAGAATTGGTACTGCATTGCATTAAAGCATAACATTAGCATGATTATCTTACTAAGCCGTTGGCTTAGCGCGATAGTGTTTAATCGCGCAGGTAATAGAGTTGATAGAGTTGATCCCGAAAGCTCTTCGAAACCGACCGAGGGTAGACAGTGAAGAATTGATTTTGGAGACTTAAAGATCAAAGAAAACTTGCCAATAATGTATAACTCTTTTATATTTTGTAAAGTATTGATTAAATGTACATATATGTATATTTGTAAATATGGAATTAAGTGTTTTCAAATATGTAAATATTTTATGACTTCCGCTGTGTAATAACTATATGAATGTATATATATATCTAATGTATTTTATTTTAAAAGTAAATGATCTACTTTTCTATAATATATAATGATAATAGTATTGTACCTATTTAAATGTTTTGAATGTTGAAGAAAATCGTAGAATCCCTATGTTTGGTGCACTTATGCTACATTGTTGTGGTTGTAGTGTGTGTGCATTGGATGTGGGGGTGTTACAATTGTTTTGGTATCAGAGCAGGTTTGAGATTCTCAACCTAGGTAATATGTTATAAAAAGAATATTTTGAATTAAAAAGTGAGTTTTTGAAATAAAATACATGTTTGGGATTGGCAATCTTTGATCTTTAATAAGGTGTGTCCTGTTGTGTTTGCAGTGTTAGGTGTTGATGGATTCTCATTTGAGACAGTCAGTTGAGGGCAGTGAGGAGAGTGTTGCTCCTGATGAGGGAGTTAGAGTTGAGAGTGCTGGGGAGGCACCTGCTTCTGGGTCGGGGAGACCAACTGGTGAGGAGGTTCCACCAGCTTGGTTTGTGAATATGATGAAGACTTTCAGGCAAGCGCCAGTACAACCAGTGCCACCACCCCCTCAGCCTTTGGTGCCAGTGAGGCACTATGACAAGTTAAGGAAGTATGGAGCTGAGGATTTTATTGGTACCACAGATCCAGCTGTAGCAGAACAGTGGCTTGACAAAGTTCAGAGGATCTTTATTCAGTTGCAAGCCACCCCTGAGGAAAAGTTTGATTATGCAAGATCCTTGTTGCAGAAGGATGCATATAGTTAGTGGAAGACAGTGCCCCATTCTATGGATGATCCACCAACCTTGTCATATGCTGACTTTCTGAGAGAATTTGAATTGAAGTATACTCCAAGGGAGTATAAAGATGGGAAGAAAATAGAATTTTTAGATTTGAAGCAAGATCACCGGACCGTAACTGAATATGAGGTTGAGTTTATTCGATTAAGTCAGTATGCTGGGGGCATAATATCAGATGAGGTAGATAGATGTAGGAGGTTTGAAGAGGGATTGAGGCCCTCTATCATGTGCCATGTGGCTGGATCCAGATATCAAGATTTTTCCCAGCTAGTGGCAGCAGCTCGGAGTGTGGAGCGAGCTCAGGGTATTGCAGCTGCTTCAGAGGATGAGGTTAGGGTGAGAAGGCCCCAGTTTGAGGCAGGGTCTTCTTCAGTGAAGAGGGGTAGAGGAAGCTTTGTTCCTCGGAGTATTAGGAGTCTGAGACCAGCAGGTAGATCAGTGCAGTTCCAGAGACAAAGATTCAGACCTGCAGCTTCCGTGGCAAGTGCTCCAACCCCTATGGTTCAGAGATCCACCTTACCTATTTGCATCCATTGTGGGAGGCCCCATGGTGGTCCTTGTTGGAAGGCTGGTGTTGCAGGGGTATGTTTCAGGTGTGGGTCACCTGACCATTTTGTGAAAGATTGCCCTGAGAGGCAAAGGCAGATGCCAGTTGATTCTGCCGCTTCTCGAGCCAGTGTGAGGGGAGGCAGAGGTGCCAGCCGAGGAGGTAGACCGGGGTTCATTTCTAGAGGTGGTGCTACATCCAGGGAGACTAGACCAGAGGAGGTTGGATCTTCCCAGAGGATGTATGTTATGCAGAGGCAGCCAGATGCATCGGCAGTCATAGCTGGTACTTTTTCTTTATTTGATACTCCAGTACTTACTTTGATTGATCCGGGTTCCACACATTCATATATTAGTGCATCTGTTTTACCTGTATTTGATGTGCATGCTGAATCCCTAGGGTTTGATGTTTTGGTAACAAATCCGTTAGGGCATAGTGTGATTGTTAGTAAAGTGCACAAAGATAGTGCAGTAGTGGTGCAGGGTGAGGAGTTCCTTGGGGATTTGATTGAGATGCCATTTAAGGAATATGATGTGATCCTAGGCATGGATTGGCTATCTCAACATGGAGCTGTGGTGGATTGTAAAAAGAAAATTGTTTCTTTGAGAACTGGTGATGGTAGGGAGGTGATAGTATCTAATGAGCAAGGACAACTAGCCTCCTTATTTGTTTCAGCTGTTGCAGCCCGGAGGTTGATTAGGAAGGGGTGTGAAGCCTATCTTGCTCATGTGGTAGATACTAGAGTAAGAGGCTCTCCTATTGATAACATTGCCACAGTTGCAGAGTTCCCAGATGTATTTCCAGAGGAGCTGCCAGGATTGCCTCCTGAGAGAGAGGTGGAGTTTGGTATTGAATTGTTGCCTGGTACCACTCCTATCTCTATTACTCCTTACAGAATGGCACCAGCAGAATTGAGGGAGTTGAAAGTACAATTACAGGAGCTGTTGGATAAAGGATTCATTCGCCCCAGTGTTTCTCCTTGGGGAGCTCCTGTGTTATTTGTAAAGAAGAAAGATGGTACCATGAGGTTATGTATCGACTATAGGCAATTGAACAAGGTGACAATTAAGAATAAATATCCTTTGCCTAGAATTGATGATCTCTTTGATCAATTGAAGGATGCAGCTGTGTTTTCTAAAATTGATCTGAGATCTGGGTACCATCAGCTGAGAGTCAAAGCTGAAGATGTTCCGAAGACCGCATTTCGGACCAAGTATGGGCATTATGAATTTTTAGTTATGCCTTTTGGTCTGACGAATGCACCTGCAGCTTTCATGGATTTGATGAATAGGGTGTTTAGGCCCTATTTGGATCAGTTTGTAGTGGTCTTCATCGATGATATCCTGGTGTATTCGAGGAATGAAGAGGAACATGATATGCATCTGCGGATTGTGTTGCAGATTTTGAGAGAAAAGCAGTTATTTGCCAAATTGTCGAAGTGTGAGTTCTGGTTGGATCAAGTATCTTTTCTTGGACATATTGTTTCAGCAGAAGGCATCAGAGTTGATCCGAGTAAAGTTGAAGCAATTTTGAATTGGAGTCCACCCAAGTCAGTGACAGAGGTTAGAAGTTTTCTGGGTTTGGCAGGCTATTACCGGCGGTTTGTGAAAGGGTTTTCTTTGATAGCTACTCCACTCACCAGATTGCTTCGTAAGGGAGTGAGATTTGTGTGGACGGATCAGTGTCAGGCTAGCTTTGAGCAGTTGAGAGATATGTTGACTCAAGCGCCTGTTCTTACTTTACCTGTAGAAGGCAAACCATATGTGATCTACAGTGATGCGTCACATAGTGGTTTGGGATGTGTGCTGATGCAGGAAGGGAAAGTTATAGCTTATGCATCTCGTCAGTTGAAACCGCATGAGCTTAACTACCCTACCCATGATTTGGAATTGGCAGCCATTGTGTTTGCATTAAAGATTTGGCGCCATTATCTGTTTGGGGAGAAATGTTTCATTTACACTGATCACAAAAGTTTGAAGTATTTGGGTGTTCAGAAAGAGCTCAACCTTCGGCAGAGGAGATGGTTGGAATTGATTAAAGACTATGACTGCTTGATTGATTATCATCCAGGTAAAGCAAATGTAGTTGCTGATGCCTTAAGTCGGAAGTCTTTAGCTGGTTTAACTTTTTACTCGCTCTCGTTGCTTGTTGAGTTGAGAGCATTGTGTGCTAGTTTTGTACCTTGTGATGATGGTGCATTGTTAGCACAGTTGCATGTGAAACCAGTTTTGTTGGATCAGATCAAAGAAGCTCAGTTGGCTGATAAGAAGATACAGAAGATTGTTTCGGATTGTCAGAGTGGAAAGGGTGGAGATTTTGTTGTGAAAAGTGATGGGAGTCTCTGGTTCAAGAGCAGATTGTGTGTACCCGATGATGCTGATTTGAAAAGGGTTATTTTGGAAGAAGCTCATCAGTCGATGTTTGCTATGCATCCGGGTAATACGAAGATGTATCATGACTTGAGACAGCATTATTGGTGGATTGGGTTGAAAAGAGACATTGCTGAGTTTGTATCGAAATGTCTCACTTGTCAGAAGGTTAAAGCAGAGCATCAAGTTCCCACTGGGTTGCTTCAACCGTTGTCAGTGCCAGAATGGAAGTGGGATAGAGTGACAATGGACTTTGTGTCTGGGTTGCCTTTGACACAAAGGAAACATGATGCCATATGGGTGATTGTGGATAGATTGACTAAGACAGCTCATTTCCTTCCGATTCGGATGGATTACTCTTTGGAGAGGTTGGCTAAGCTGTACATCCATGAGATTGTGAGATTGCATGGTGTTCCAACTTCTTTAGTGTCTGATCGAGATCCCAGGTTTACTTCGAGATTTTGGAAGAGTTTGCATAGTGCTTTGGGTTCTCGACTGCATTTCAGCACTGCTTTTCATCCACAGACGGATGGACAGTCTGAGAGGGTGATACAGATCATTGAGGATATGTTGAGAAGCTGTGTCATCGATTTCACTGGAAGTTGGGATAGATTCTTACCTCTTGTAGAGTTTGCTTATAACAACAGTCACCAATCCAGCATTGGTATGGCACCATTCGAAGCACTGTATGGTAGACGGTGCAGGACACCGCTGTGTTGGAATGAACTTGGGGAAAGTAAGTTAATTGGGCCTGATTTGATTAAAGAAACTGAAGAGAAAGTGAAGTTGATTCGGGACAGGTTAAAAGCAGCTTCAGACCGACAGAAGTCCTATGCAGATCTGAAGAGGAGAGACATTCAGTTTGATGTTGGGGATAAGGTATTTTTGAAGGTATCTCCTTGGAAGAAGATTTTGAGATTCGGTCGGAAAGGGAAATTGAGTCCTCGTTTCATTGGACCGTATGAAGTATTAGAAAGAGTTGGGCCAGTGGCGTATCGACTTGCTTTACCACCTGAGTTGGATCGTATTCATAATGTGTTTCATGTTTCTTTGTTGAGGAGATATAGGTCGGATCCATCTCATGTGTTGCCATTTGAATCTATTGAAGTGAGCCCAGACTTGACATTTGAAGAGGAACCAGTTGTTATCTTAGCATATGATGTAAAAGAGTTGAGAAACAAGAGAGTGCCATTGGTGAAGGTTCTATGGAAGAACCACGGAAAAGAAGAAGCAACTTGGGAAAGTGAACAAACCATGCGAGAGCAATATCCTCAGTTGTTTCAGATTTGATATCAGGTAATTTCGAGGACGAAATTTCTTTTTAGAGGGGGAGAATTGTAATATCCTCATGTATGCCCTAGAAGTCTTGGTTATGTTGTTGTTATTGTTGTTGTTTTAAATTGCAAGAGAAAGAATTGAGAAAAGAAAAGTATAAGTGTTTTGGGAAAGAATTTAGGGTTTAGAGACAAGTTTATATGTTGTGTATATGATGATATATATAACATATAAATGGGTCAAAGGGAGAGTCAAGGTGTTGGTTAGTGGAAGAAGATATTTTTGTGTTGAGTGTGTAAGTACATATATGGGCTTATATAAGACAAAAGGTTAGTTATATGTTTGAGGGCATTTTGGTAATTGTTTGGATGAAATGCATGGTGGAGATTAAAAGAAGGAAAGAGAGGTTGACTTGTGCATTTTCTTTTCTTTTCTTGAAGAGGTGGCTGGCTCTCCAACAACAAGGGGGAAAGAGAAGTGTTCTTGATGCTATACTCAATTGATGAAAGAATTGAGAGATTTGGTGAAAGATTTATGGAATTTCTTCATATAAGGTAAGATCTTCTCTTTAATTTCTTCAATTCTTTTGAAGTGGTGTGAGAAAGGAATTAGGTTTTGTTGGTGTGATGATGAGATGAGTTTGTGTTATGTTTTTAAGTGTTAAAATTGATTGTAAGTTAAAAGATGGAATTAGTGTTGGGTTGATTGTGAAGATTGTATGTTTAAATGGATGTTGTTTTTGAAAGATGAAAAAGGATGGTGATTAATTAGGGTTTTGAGATGGTGTTTATTTAATTGTGATATTAATGTGTTTTAAAGTGATTATTGTAATGAATATGTGTTTAGAACATTGATTATGTTCATTTGAAGCATGTGGTATGATGTATATTGAGTTTAAATGCAATTCGGAAAGTGTTGGCTTAGGTTAGGGTTTTGATTTTTGGGAAACACGGCCAAGACATGAAATTTTGAAGGTGTTGGATTGATTTTTGGGAGACACGGCCGTGTTCCCAAGCCATGTTTGCTACTGCCAAAGTTTGGTTGAGAGACACGGCCACAAGCTTGGCCGTGTCCCTTGCCTGTGTTGCTTACTGTCCATTTGGGTTGAGTGACACGGCCACAAGCTTGGCCGTGTCCCTCATGTGTGCTGCCCGTGTCTATCATATGGGTTAGGTAAGTTTTGTTTTCCTTGACCTAGTTGCAATGTTTTGGTTCTTCATAGGTAGGTTGGTTCCTAAACCTAAAATTAAACACTTTAAACATACTTTAAACTATGAATGAGCTAATCAAATGCATATGAAAGATCCTAAAGCTATGAATCATATAAATTGTTCTTTGCCCTAATTGCATTGTTGAGATTTAAACAAGGTTATGTTATGCATTGTGAAAGGTAATGTGTTTTATGAGTAATGTACTTTGAAATGTTATATCAAAGATGTGATATCAATGATGCTTTATGCATAATATGAATTGAAATGTGAAATGTGATACAAAGCCATTGTTATTGGCTATGATGATGATATGGAGAGAAAGAAGGCATGTTTGCCTAAATGTTGATGATAATTGGAAATGGAAATGATAATTGTATAATAAATGAATTGTGTGGCTAATGTGTTATTCTATTTTCAGAGTTTGTTGTTGGTGGCATGCCTAGTAAGTGTAACAATCTCTTGAAGTTAGGTTGGATTGAATCCTTGAAGCCTAATTGAGATGTTACCACCCTTGAAGCTAGGTTGGGTTGGTTCTTGAAGCCAAGTTGGGTTGAAGCTTAGCATGCTTTGCTCCCCTTGAAGCTTGGTTGAACCTAATCCTTGAAGCCTAGTTGGGTATATGATATTGATAAATGTGATGATAGAACCAAAACATTAACTCTGAAAATTGAATGGCATATTAGTGTGTCTTGGGCCCATGCTTGTCTATGGTTAATGTGAGTCATGAATGATGCTTGCCTTAGCTTATTGTTGATGATGAATGATTAAATGAATATAAATGAGGTCTATGATAAGATGTGAAGTATGATATGCCTATATATATATATGTTGAGTTATAAAATGGAAAGCTATGTTATCAACTTGGCATATATGATGTTACATGCATAATATGGATTGAGAATTGGTACTGCATTGCATTAAAGCATAACATTAGCATGATTATCTTACTAAGCCGTTGGCTTAGCGCGATAGTGTTTAATCGCGCAGGTAATAGAGTTGATAGAGTTGATCCCGAAAGCTCTTCGAAACCGACCGAGGGTAGACAGTGAAGAATTGATTTTGGAGACTTAAAGATCAAAGAAAACTTGCCAATCATGTATAACTCTTTTATATTTTGTAAAGTATTGATTAAATGTACATATATGTATATTTGTAAATATGGAATTAAGTGTTTTCAAATATGTAAATATTTTATGACTTCCGCTGTGTAATAACTATATGAATGTATATATATATCTAATGTGTTTTATTTTAAAAGTAAATGATCTACTTTTCTATAATATATAATGATAATAGTATTGTACCTATTTAAATGTTTTGAATGTTGAAGAAAATCGTAGCATCCCTATGTTTGGTGCACTTATGCTACATTGTTGTGGTTGTAGTGTGTGTGCATTGGATGTGGGGGTGTTACAGCCATGTCGCTTGAAGCTTGGCCGTGTCACTACTTGAGAACAAAGAAAAGAAAGAAGGCAGAAGGTGACACTGGCAAGTGACATGGCCAAGCCACTAGTCATGTCACATGACATGGCCATGTCACTTGAAGCTTGGCCGTGTCACTCCATGAAACCAAAGAAAAGAAAGAAAAGGAGCTGCAAGAGACACGGCCAACTAGCTTGGCCGTGTCACAAATAAAGATGATAGGCATGGCCAAGCCACTCATGGCTTGGCCATGTCACCTATTAAATGTTGAATTCTCTTGCACGAGGTGTGGACAAAGTGGGGAACAAGGGTATTATTTTTGCCAAAAGTAATATTAAACAAAGAGAATGTGGGGAACAAGGGAGAGTGGTGTGAGTTGGAAGGCATGGGTTGAGTTTTGAATGAATTAAAAAAAAGAGAAGAAGAGGGAAATTGGTGGTGGTTCTTGGAAAAAATTGGATATACACATTTTTGAGGAGGAGAGGGATACTCTCCTTGGCTATTTTCATCTTCATCCTCCATTTCCATTCTCTTCATCTTCTCCATCTTCCATACACAAGATCTTTGAGGTTCTTTGGGATAAGTTGGGTTAACAAGCTCTTGAAGGTTGAAGAAGCTTATTTGAAAGGATTGGTGACTTGAGAAAGCTCCATTCCATCTTCCAAAGGCAAAATCAATTGAAGAGTTGGTGACTTGAGAAAGCTCCATCCAAAGGTTTGGAGACTTGAGAAAGCTCCATTCCATATTACAAAGGGAAATCAACCATTAAAGAGGGCTTGAGTTCTTCATCATACATCAAGTGGAGCTAGGAGGAAGATTAGTAATCCTACTCTTGGCATCTTCACAGAGGTTTTTCTATTCTCTCTTTTTTAATTCAATTCTTATTGTTGTTATTGTATTAAGAGATTGATATTGCAATGAACAATCTGTATGTGTTTTATATTGAGTTGAATGAATGTTATAAATTGATGATGTTGAGCTAAATACCCATGCCTAGGGTTTGTAGTATATTTGATTGAATGTCTTGATTTGATATTTACATTGCTGTTCCTTGTTGATTGGTTGATTGTATTGTATTAAATGATAGGTTGATAGATTAGCTACCTATTAATCTTTGAATATTGGACGACGGACTGAGAGGTGAAATCCGATATCGAAACTATATAATCGACCACCCTATGAATGAATTAGAAATATAAGTTCTAGGATTTCATTAATTTGATAATGTGAAATAATTGGTTATTGCTAATTCATGAATGTGAGAACTAATGGATGGGTAATTGACTAATTAACCTTAAGGAATAAATTAATTTACAAGGTTATGTTAATGGATAATTGAGAATTGAGCTTTGATTGAATGGACCTATAACCCTAGGCACCTTCCCAAGAATCGATTTGATCTTGTACACCCATCACACACACTAATCCCTACGCACGTTAATTTTAGGTTTAAATTATTCTCGCACCATCCCAAACAACAAACTCTCGCATTTAAATAATTTGTCAATCAAGCTATTACGAACCACACCTTCTTGGGGAAATGACCTTGGGGCGATCACCTTTGCTACAGCTACCTCGTATACTTGCGAGTGACGCTTTGTAGTAGTACTTAATTTGAGCGCAACACTAAGGCTACTGGATGAATGTACGATTTAATGTAAAACATATTTCTAAGTTTAATAATTTAGGTTACTGACTTAATATCAAAAATAAATGATAGAAACATTGCAAATTACATCAAATCAAAGATTTATAATCAAACATCCATTTGTTGGTTCCTCCACAATTTACTTATGGATGAACAATGACAAAGGCCTTTGATGGGTTGATAATTGCTAATGTCTCATGCTCCTTAGGGTTTCTGTCCTCTTTTTCTCCCAAGTCAGAAGTCCCAAGTTTAGCTTAGTAAAAACAAATTTTCAATCTGATCAACAGTCCCTTAATTTTGTGTTTTAATGTGTTATTTATAGGAAAAATCATAAACATACTTCTAATTGTCTAAGGAAACTCAAACTAATTAGGAAAAGAAACCAAAACCAAATAGAATTTGTTTTCGAAAAAAACTGCGCTGGAAAATTGCCCTGGCAAAAAAACTGTGAGCGCTGGATGGGAAAATTGCGGGCAAAAATTTGCGAGATCTAAAGATCAAAGAAAAGATAGCAAAAAGTGGAGAACACACTTAGGAGACACGGCTAAGCCACTAGCTATGTCACATGGCACAGCCAAGGCCTTGGCCATGTCCCACTTGGAAAAGAAGGAAAATTTGGGCAGCCATGGACATGGCCACATGTCTTGGCCATGTCCACAAGAAAATGAGTGACACGACCAAGTCACTCATGACTTGGCCGTGTCTTGTGAAGATTCTTTCAATTATTTTACATGAAATGGGGGATAAAATGGGGGACAACAAGTGCCATCATTTAAAAAGAAATATTAAAAGAAGAAAAAGGTTGCCTAATTTATGGGATTGAGACTTAAATAATGAGAAAGTGGGAGACAAAGTGGAGTGTGTGAGTTGGCAAGGCATGGGTTGTGTCTTGAGAAATTAAAAAGAATGGGAGAGGGGATACATATACACATTTTGGAGGAAGAAAAGGGGATTCTCTCTTGGTTCATCTTCTTGTTCTTGGCCTTGAGAGAGACCATGAACATCACCTTCATCTTCATCTTCCACAAACAAGATTCTTAACATTTTTGGGGATAAAATTGGGTGAGCAAACTCTTGTGAAGGTTAGGGTTTGAAGAAACTTGATTGGAGAGTTAGGGGCTTGAGAGAGTGACCATTCCATCTTTCAAGAGGAAAGCCATTGATTGAAGAAGGCTTCATCATATTTATAGTGGAGCTAGGAGGAAGACTAGAAGTCTAACTCTTAGCATCTTCAAAAGGGATTTTTATATTCTCTCTTTTAATTCATTCCTAGATTGTTATTGTAGGTTAAGAACATTAATATTTCAATGTATAATTTTTATTTGATTTATATTGAGATGAATATTTATTTTAAATTGATGATGATGAGCTAAATCTCTCATGCCTAGGGTTTGTAGTAGATTTGATTGAATGACTTGATTTGAAATTTCCATTAATATACCTTGTTGTTGGGTTGATTGTATTGAATTGAATGTTAGGTTGATAGATTAGCTACATATTGATCTCTAGATATTGAAAGAAGGACCAAGAGGTGAAATATGATATTCTAATTATGCAATCAACTACCCTAAGAATGAATTAGAAATATAAGTTCTAGGGTTTGTTAATTTGCAATTTCAAAACAATTGGTTGTTGTTAATTCATGAATATAGTCCATGAAACCTTTTTCTGATGCATCCAATTATACTATATGTACAATTGTAGAACTTAGAGTATCCTAACTTGTATAAAACTTCCTTTAAAGAAAACACCCATACGATCATGGATCCCTTATCCACTTACCTTTTGGCTAGCTTTTACAAGTCAAGCCCCATTATCTTTATGTTGCATACGGTCCAAATAATCAGTATCGCTACCCTTTTCTTCTTCTTGGAACCATAACATGACCAATGAAGCTGACCCTATCATTGCTTCAGTCGATCACATAAGGACATCCCTTAATGCTTTTCTCCAAAATTTAGACACTCGTTTAGATTATCAACATCAATCCATTTTAGGGGTAGTCCAATCCATGATAGATCATTCTGTTTCTACCATACTTAGTTACACTAAGTCTTTCTTTTTCCTTTTCTCTCTAAAACTCTTGTGTTTTCCTCTTGCAATAGAGGCTCTTCTTAAGAGGCAAGAAGAATATTTTAGCATCATGATGGCTAACCAGCAGACTGAGCAAGACTCTAGTCAAACAAAGGAATGTTGCCAACAGACTGAGATTTTAGCTTACTTTTCCTTGGCTTGCAAACCTAATAAAATACCCTGAGCTGTTATTACTCTTTTGAGAAGTCTTATGATCACTAAGAAATAAAAGAGGCAAGAAGATCAAAGAAAGGAATGCATAATCAAGGCCATAAGGATAATTAAAGTTCTTAAGGCTATAATGATAGTTGAAAGACACCTGAATTAGACTTAATATCACAAACTTATTGAGATAAAGTTAGGACTAAAGAAGACTTATGTCACTCCACTCTTCCATTATCAGAAACATAAGTTGGTACAAAAAAGATAACTCTTTTAGAGCTAGGACCTAAAAGAGAAGAAAGAAAAAGAGAGAAAAAAAAAAGAGAAAAAAGAGAAGAAAAAGAATAAAAAGAAAAAGAAAGAAGAAAAGTAAAAAAAAAAAGAGAAAGAAAGAAAAAAAAGAAGAAGAAAAAAATAAAAAGAAAATGAAACCCAAAAAGGCAATTCAGAAAGTCAACTGAGTTCTTTTTTACCTAAAGCATGTAGGAGACTTCCGCTTAGTTTACAATGATGGATTGACTTGAATTCGTCCTGTAACATCCGTGACTTTGGAGAAATTAAATAAGTATTTGGAGATATAAATTGCATATACCTAATATATATATCTAGAGTATATATAACATATACATATGGTATATTGATTGTATATGTTGGATTAATACATTACATACTTAATACTTAATATACATATAAGGTACATTTGATGTGTATATAAGATACACATTACTTGTGCATATGTGTAATATCCCAAATTTTTGAAAAGTTCTAATTTTTAGAAATTTGATAAAATAAATTATAATTTAAATGGATAAATTAAATTAATGGTCTTAAATAAAAAATGAAGAGGTTTTAAATGAAAAAGTGGAACATATATGTGATATATATGTAAAATATATATAACATATAAAAGTCAACACTTTTTAAAAGAAAAGTCAAAGGGTATTTTGGTAATTAAATCTTAGAAATTCAAAATTTATAAAATAATTCAAAAATAAATTATTTTTGAATGAAAGACGGAATTTATGACTTTTAATTTATTAAATAAATAATTAAATATTAAATTATTTTAATATATATATATATGTGGTTTAAAATAAAAGATGAAAAGAAAAAAAAAGTCTTCATCTCTTCTTCTTCTTCTTCTCCATGGCCGAAACCTCCATGGTTGTCTAGCCCAAGATTTTGCTTCTTCCATACTCCAAAAATGAAGGATTTCAAGTATTCAAAGTGGATTTTTGGTGATTTCCACCAAAATTAGTAAGTTTTCAACTCTTTTTTTTGAATTCTATAGAAAAATGGATTATGTTGAGTTTGAGGTTTTGATGTAACATGTTATAATTATTGGAATGGGTGTGTATGATGTTATTTTGGGTAGTTAACAATGATTTTAAGGTTGGATTAAAGAAATGGTTGAATTTAAGTTGAGTTTGGTGAAGAGAGAGAATTTAGGGTTATGGAACATTTGAGTTTTTGAAATCATGAGTTTTAATTGTGCAAATTGGTTCCAAATGTGTTGTTTTGATTCATAAACAAGGATTTTAAAATGAAATGATGGATTTAGTTAAGTTTGGATAGAGTTTGAAGATGGTAGTATTGATTTAGGGTTTTGGAAAAGTGAATTTTCAAAGAATTATTAATTGTTTGATTTTAATGCTTAAATCATGTTATTTAATGATATGAGTTGTGGAAATAAGATTTAAATGATAATTGGATTGAGTTGGAATGGAGATCCTTCAATGGTGAAGGTTATGCCATTTTAGGGTTTTAAGCATAAGCATGTGGTTAATTAATGTAATTGGTTTAAACATGCTAAAATATGTTTCTAATGATATTAATAAACTTAAAACACTAATTTAAATGGCTTGATATGGTTTTTCAAAGTTAAAGTGAGGTGAAGCTTAATTTTGGGATTTGGTTTAGAGTGATGTTTAATTATGGTTTGATGTTGAGAATACCTTAGAATGTGATATTAAATGATTATGTATGATCACATTTGGTATAAGCATTGAGGGAGGTTGATTTACTTCATCCAAGTGGTGAAGGGCAAGTTGGAAGGATAGGATTGGAGGTTGCATTAAACTTGCTTTGGGTTGCTAGTGGAGGTAAGTACAAACTTTGAATATAATATTTATATTTGCATAACATTTGGAGTTAACACATTTTGGTTGGAAAATGTGTTAAGCTACTTGGTTCATTGATTGTGTATGAATAATATGCCATGACATTTGTAATGTCATATATGTGTTAAATGCATTGTGAAAAGACATTTGTAGACCCTTAATTTTTGACCCAGTCCAGTCCAATATATTTTAATTAGTCCAAAATAATTTTATGTTATCTTAATTAAACAATATTTGTTTTAGTATTTAGTTTTTTCAATTAATAAAAAGTAAATAATAATAATAATAAATAAATAAACAAAAATGAAAATAAAAATCGGCGATGAATTTTTTCGTCGCTGAAAAGTAGGGATGAAATGGCCCGCAGGCAATTTCGCTCACCCAGCTCGCAGGTTCCCACGACAATCCTCGCAGCAGCCCGCAGCAACTTTTTCGCCAGCGAAATTTTTCCGCAGCAGTTTTTTTTTGCTAGCGAAATTTTTCGAAGTAATTTTTTCTGAAACCAAATTCTATTTGGTTTCGGTTTCCTTTTCTTAATTAATGTTAGTTTCCATAAACAATTAAGATGAATCATTAAAATTTCCTATAAATAAGACCAAAAACAACACAGAAGGGAGAGGAAAATTTTAGAGGAAAACTTTGGACCGAGGAATCAAGAAAATTAGGAGATTAACGATCGAACTTTTGAGAGAGCAAACAAGCAATTCAATCCATCAAAGGCAACCATCTTGCCTTTGTTCTAGTTCATCCAAGAAGTAATTTTTGGTGGAACCAACAAAGGAAGGTATGAATATCTAATCTCTTTTTTTCTTCACAGTAGCTTCAATCATTCAATTGTTTCTTTTGATTTTAAAAACCTTAATTCGTTTCTATGTTTTCCAAAAATCTTAAAATTGTTGTTTCTGTTTCTTCAAAATCTTAAAACCGTAATCTACTTTCTAACTCTTCAAAACCTTAAATCGTTTCATTAATTTACCGAAACCCTAATATGCTTTCTAATTTTTCAAAACCCTAAATTGAATCCTTTTCTTTCCAAAAACCCTAAAAAAATATATTTTTTGTTTCTATAAACCTTAAATCATTTTGTTTATTTTCATAAAGCTTCATAAAACTATAAATTGTTTTTCCAAATTCCAAAATCAAATACATTCTCCGAAACACTAAAAACCCTAATTCAACTTCAAAACCAAGACAGTAACCTCAAACTAGCTAACATTAAATCCTAGTTTTCTTAAACCCTAACTCCCTTAAAACCTTAAACCCTAATTTTTCTAAACCCTAATCCTTTAAACCTTAAAACCTTATAAACCTAAATATTAAAATTCAAACACAGTAAGCCTAAAAATAACAATTCAGTAGCTAATAATCATAAACCTAATGTTTTAAAGTGTCCGAACCCTAATTTCATGATTTCACTCCTCAAACACTAATTTGGTTAATCAAAGAACTTTATCAACCTCTTAAATTATAAAACTTTAATCCATTTCAATTCCTTTAAAACTTACAGTAGCATAAACCTTAATATATTAAAAACCCAAAATCTTAAATATTAATTAAAAAACTTTAAATGGAAACAGTAGACGTCAATTTGTATATTCACTTACTTTATTTGATTATGTAGTTCATTATATACTTTGATTTATTTTATATGCTTTGATTTATTTAAGTTCAATGCTTAGTTTATTTAAATTATCATGGATGAATGTTTATATTTTGATTGATGTTTAATATCTTTGGTGAATGATTTATTTATGATGAATGGTTATTTACCTTTATCGATTTATTTTTTATTTCCAAATGTTGTAAGAGGTATGTTTCCACTTTGTGGGTACCTCATCAGTTAACTATCATGTAATTTAAATTACTTTTATATTTTAGATCAATGTAAAGGACATGTTTCTACCTTTAGGTGGGTGTCCTATTTAGGCATGGATTATGTAAGGGCATGTTTCCATCTTTGAATGGGTGTCCATTTATTTATCTTGCTTGGACATTGTTTTGATTTTAATATAATGATGCTTTCTTACAATTGTTGCGTGTAATATGGATGATATTGTTATACTTAAGAAGTTTATAATATTAAGACTTGTAAAGGAGGCCGGTTCCAATGAACCGGACATTGTGGGGGTGCTGGGCCATTTCTCACCTTCCCCACACGTACCCAACTTTTCGAACCCATTAGGGGGTTGGGAATTCCTTAGGAATCAAGTCATCCACCCCTTTCTTTTTCCTGGCCCGTCCGGGTGTCGACTCCATTTTCTCCAGATCTAGGTCCATGTTCTCTAAGGCCCCGAGCCTAAACAGTGTCAAAGTCGCAAGAACCATTCCACCGGGAGTGGGGGCAAAAATTTCAGCTCACAGTGACGACTCCACTGGGATAAGATAAGTTGATTACATTGGTCTTTATATTATTATATTCTTTCTTATAATGATATTATCCATTGCATCATATTATATTGCATCATGTGCGTGAGTTAGGACGCCCGTGTTACCCGTGTTGTGTTATGTAAGGGATACCATACTTTCACTCAAGGTATGGAGATCGAGCATGGCATAACCACTCATAGACTCGCACCATTTGGTATATACTTGCTATGGGAACCTAAGCCTTTTCAACCCAAAGACTAAAGCTTATGTAATTGACCTAGTTGCTTTCCTTAGGTTTTACCCCAAATGCATGTTGTTTGACTATGGCTAATTTATCTTGGCTTAAATCATGGCTTATTTGGTTTGTTCTTTTTCTAATATGACCTAAATACATTGTGAGCTTAAAATAAATTTTTCTTTAAAGTCCAAAAGACCAAAACTATTTTCCAAACTTTTCAAAATAGTCTTTGGACATAAAACTTTTCTAAAAACAAATCAAAAATTCTTTTGCTCATGGCTCAAATACTAAGCCCAAAATCCATTTTTCCTAAATTCTTTTTACAATGGGCTTAGAAATAAAATTATTTTCATCCAACCTTTTCTTACAAAAGAGCTTGCAAATTATTTAGGTCAATTACGAAATACCAAAAATCAATTGTGAGCCTAGTTTATACTAAGAGTTATTAATCATGCGCTTGTTTTTGGCATGAATAATTAGTTACTTTTTTCAAGTGAGAAATCTATTTATAATAAACCTCTTAATTTAGTTTTAATCCGATATAGCATGAAAGCTACTTTAGTTTGTTAAATGAATTAAAACCTAATTAATGGGAATTATCATGAACTAATTTCCATTTTCAAAAATATAACTATTGGTTGAAATGTCCGAGGGAAATATTCAAAAACAAGATACCCCATGTTGGTATTTTATTAACCATATACCTAGGAAAAGAGACTCGTCATTCGTGTTTGGATGTTATAAGGTTGGAAGGAGCATCCTAATTGTCTTTCTTTATTGATTGTTTGTGCATACATGCATACATGCATACATTTGCATCTCATATCATTGGTCTTCTCTAGCTCACAGCCCTGGATTATGACAATTCAAAAGCTTACGACAATCCGACCTACGCCGGAGATGAAGTATCTAGCAATGACTCAATCACTTGCTCACCAAAAATAATGGATCCCGAACAAATTCAAAGAATGGTGGATGAAGCCCTCAATGCCAAGATGGAAGAAATAAAAGAGGCCCTAGATGAGACCATGAAGAACCAATTAGCTGTAATTTTAGAAAATCACGCTGAAGCATCTGCTAGCACTAAGAAGCCAAGGGACAAAGGGAAAACTAAAGTTGGTGAAGTGGTTTTTGATGATGAAAAGGTGATCATTGATGATGATCATGATTGGGATGAATACTACCAATATCCTCAAGAAGAGAAGAAAGAACCGAAGATTGTTGTAAGATAACCTATGGAGAAGACAGAAACTTCTGATGTTGAAAAGATGATTGATGATTTAAAAAAGAAATTTGAGAAGAAACTGAAAACCGAGAAAATGTCCGAAGTTGACAAATTATTTGAGCTAGATGAAGAAGTTCAGTACAAGTTCAAGGTACCATCTTTTGTGAAGTTTGATGGAACCGAAAATCCTCATCTCCATGTGAAGCAATATATTACTGCCATACAGTCTGCCAGAGCTACTAAGGCTCAAACTCTAAGGTACTTTATTCTCTCATTGTTGTCCAAAATTGGTTCAATACCTTAGATGATGAAACACAAAAGAGTTGGGATTTGCTTTACAAAGCCTTCATCCAACAATATGGATATAATGTTGAAATGGAAGTTACCTTAATGGAAGGGGAGTCCATTAGGCAAATGTCGAATGAGAATTTTGTGGATTATGTGAAGAGATGGAGAAACAAGGTTGCTTTGCTCAAGAAGAGGCCCGATGAATTCAATCAAATAAGGATGATTGTGAGAGGAGTGTTGCCTAGTCTTCGTGAAAGGATGTCTCATACACTCATCCGCGATTTCAAAGACCTTCTCCAAGCTGGTTTGTAAATTGAAGAATGGGAGAGAGAGAAGAACTGTAACACCCCTATATCCCGTATACGTACCAAGCATGCTTATACGATCGTAAAATACGTATTCTGAATATGGAAAATGCCACAGTTTAAAAATACACAAATCATATCTTTGAAAATAAGTAAAGCAAATCTCAAACATTTAAAAGAAATTCAAAAGACACCATATATAAAAACGTTTATAAATCCGCAACGGAAGTTATTACAAACTTTTACAAGTTCAAATACATAAAAATCAAAATATACAAAAAAAACATAGAATATATACATGATTGGCAGCTTGACTCTCTGATCTTTAATCTCTAATCCAGCTCTTCAAACAAAAACTCAACTAGGTCTAGAGGAATCCTCCGCCACAACCCTATCAACTTTATCACCTGCGCGATGAACCACAATAGCGCTGAGCCAACAACTCAGTAGTACAAACCATAATGGAGTTATGCAATGTATATATCAATGATATGCATTCAACCAATAAAGATCATACTTATAAATGTTGCATCTCATTAATTCAATAATCATATCATCATCCATTATACTCATTCAAAATAGACACCTATGGTCCCAAACTAGTATTTAATATGATATTCAAAGTTCAGAGTTGCTGCTTTGGTCCATAATCACAATAATCAAGCCCGTAGGCAATATACATATCTCTCTATCCATGGATAGGGTAACAGACCCAGTCTCTTGGACCATCAACCCTACTAAATCGAGGAGATCCTCAACCCAGCTAGACTGTTACTATTCATATATTTCATATTCACAATTTTCATAGTGTAACAGACCCAGTCTCTTGGACCTCAATTCAACTCAAATTGAAGAGATCCTCAACCCGGCTAGACTGTTACCTTTTTCAGATTTATTAGGCATGCCGCCAAATCTAGAACTCTGAAATTGAATCAACATATTAAACATACAATTATTTCATTTGCCTCTTTATCAATCTCTTTCTCAAATCATATCTCATACTCAAATACGCAATCAAGCCTTATCAATTACATTTGCATAACCATAGCCAACAACAATGGTTTTATTACATCTCCATTCATATCAAGACAATTCATCAACATACATATAGTACACTACATTCCACAAGATTCACAATGTGTAAAATATCACATTATTAAAAAATATCAAGAATGCAATATCAAATGGATGGATGCAACAATACAAAGTTTATACTTACCTTAAATGCAACCCACACAATAATAAACACTTCTTCTTCCAATAATCTTTCACTACTCGAATTAGGGTAATTCACCTTCTTCACAACCTATTCCAAAAGGAAGATGAAACTCACATAAGATCATAAGGCTAAGAACCAACTAGGGCAAACTCTAAACATGACACGCTCAACAACACGGGCGTGTCCCTGGGCGTGTAATACATTCTGCCTCTCAACAACATTGACACGTCCAACATCATGAGTGTGCTCATGGCCGTGTCAATTCCCCAAAAACATAGTGGCTATGACACGCTCAATAACACGGGCGTGTTACTGGACGTGTCAATCCTACTGCCACACGGAAGCTATGACACGCTCAGTGTCATGGGTGTGTCACTGCTCGTGACACCCATCCAAAACACATAACCATCGACATGCCCAAAATCCTGGACGTACCCATGGGCGTGTCAGGCCAAAAATCCAGATTCCGGCCTAAACAACAACACAACCAACAAAACACTTCCTTTCACCAAAATCTACTTCAACCAAACTCATCTCAACATACTCAAAAACCATAACAAACTTACAAGAAACACCAAAACAACTAAAAAAATACTTCCAACACAAATCAAAGTCATCAACACAAACCTAAAACACAACCTCAATACATTCACTTCCAACTACTTACTCTTTCTTTCAAACCATCCCCAAAACCAGAAATAAGTTTACCCAAACACTCTTAAACCCATCTTAATCAAACATAATCACATACCATCCACAAACTCAACTCAAAAACTCAAAGAAATCAAAGAGTCAAGTGAAGAACTTACCAAGGATGAAGAAACTATTAACTTATCAACTTGATCTCTTGAAATCTTCCTTAGATCTTGAGTTTAGAGGTTCAAATCCCTCCTTTGTTCTCTTGTCTCTTTGTTAGCCGGCCAAAACAAAGCAAAGGAAGGAAAAGAAAGGGAGCCACGGCAAGGAAGAAAAGAAAGAAGAAAGAGAAAACACAAAGTCAACTTTCCTTAAAACCCTCTCATCCAAGCAATTATAATATTAAACTAATCCAATTAATCTCTTCCACTCAAATAATTCTTTATTAATAAATCATTAAATCAAACACATAAATATCTTCTTCCACTATCTTCCTTGACTTTGACTTAGGTATATGTTGTATATATTCTAATATACACATCATATACACTCTCTTTAAAAACCTTTTCTCTTTCCAAAGAAATATATACATTAAATCCAATTTAAACAACAATAAAGCCAAAACATCTAGGGTATACTTATGGATATTACAATTCTCCCCCTCTAAAAAGAAATTTCGTCCTCGAAATTACCTGGTGTTATCTCTGAAGCAATTGAGGATACTGATCTCGCATTGCTTGCTCACTTTCCCAGGTTGCCTCTTCTCTCCCATGATTCTTCCATAGAACCTTCACCAATGGCACTTTCTTATTTCTTAATTCTTTCACTTCATGTGCCAAAATAGCAACTGGTTCTTCTTCAAATGTCAGATCCGAACTCACTTCAATGGATTCAACTGGCAAGATATGAGATGGATCCGATCTATATCTCCTCAACATGGAAACATGAAAGACATTATGGATTCTATCCAATTCCAGCGGCAAAGCAAGACGATAAGCAACTGGTCCAATTTTCTCCAAAACTTCATATGGTCCAATAAAACGAGGACTCAGCTTCCCTATCCGACCAAATCTCAAAATTTTCTTCCAAGGAGACACTTTCAAAAATACCTTATCTCCCACATTATACTCAATGTCTCTCCTCTTCAAATCTGAATAGGATTTCTATCGATCTGAAGCTGCTTTCAATCTACTCCGAATCATCTTCACTTTTTCTTCAGTTTCTATAACCAAGTCAGGACCAATTAGTTTGCCTTCTCCAAGTTCATTCCAACATAAAGGCGTTCTGCATCTTCTACCATACAATGCCTCAAATGGTGCCATACCAATGCTGGATTGATGACTATTGTTGTAAGCAAATTCCACAAGTGGTAAAAATCTGTCCCAACTTCCAGAAAAATCAATGACAGCTTCTCAACATATCCTCAATAATCTGTATCACTCTTTCTGACTGCCCATCTGTCTGTGGATGAAATGCAGTACTAAAGTGCAATCGAGAACCCATAGCCCCATGTAAACTCTTCCAGAACCTTGAAGTGAACCGGGGATCTCT
This sequence comes from Garcia nutans, assembly GCA_947685225.1. NCBI lineage: Eukaryota > Viridiplantae > Streptophyta > Magnoliopsida > Malpighiales > Euphorbiaceae > Garcia > Garcia nutans. The sequence goes on from CANTUV010000005.1 coordinate 40,475,077, forward strand.
ATCAGACACTAAAGAAATCGGGACTCCATGCAACTTCACAATCTCATGGATATACAGTTCAGCTAACTTCTCAAGAGAATAATCCATCCGAACCGGAAGAAAATGAGCTGTCTTTGTTAACCGATCCACTATCACCCAAATAGCATCATGCTTTTTCTGAGTCAAAGGCAACCCTGATACAAAATCCATTGTCACCCTTTCCCATTTCCATTTAGGCACTGCTAAAGGTTGAAGCAACCCTGTTGGAACTTGATGCTCAGCTTTCACCCTCTGACAAGTGAGACATTTGGACACAAATTCCACTATGTCTCTCTTCATACCAGACCACCAATAGTGCTTTCTTAAATCATGGTACATCTTTGTACTACCCAGGTGCAAAGCAAAAATCGATTGATGTGCTTCTTCCAAAATGACCCTTTTCAAACTATCATCATCAGAAACACACAACCTATCCTTGAACCAAAGACTACCTTCACTCTTCACATGAAAACCTCGGCTCTCTCCATTTCGACAATCTGATACAATCTTTTGAATTTTCTCATCCGCCAATTGAGCCTCCTTTATTTGATCCAACAATACTGGTCTCAACTGCAGCTGAGCCAACAATGCACCATCATTACATACTTCAAAACTAGCATGTAACGCTCTCAACTCAACAAGCAATGAGAGCGAATACATAGCCAAACCTGCTAAAGATTTCCGACTTAAGGCATTAGCAACAACATTTGCCTTACCTGGATGATAATCAATCAAACAGTCGTAGTCTTTAATCAGTTCTAACCATCGTCTTTGCCTAAGATTCAGCTCCTTCTGAACACCCAAATATTTCAAACTTTTGTGATCTGTGTAGATAAAGCATTTCTCCCCATACAAATAGTGGCGCCAAATCTTCAAAGCAAACACTATAGCTGCCAACTCCAAATCATGAGTCGGATAGTTAAGCTCATGCGGCTTCAACTGCTGGGAAGCATAAGCTATAACTTTACACTCTTGCATCAAAACACACCCTAAACCACTATGTGAAGCATCACTATAAATCACATATGGTTTATCTTCCACAGGTAATGTAAGGACAGGTGCTTGTGTCAGTATTTCTTTCAACTGCTCAAAACTAGATTGACACTAATCTGTCCACACAAATCTAAATCCTTTCCGAAGTAATCAGGTGAGTGGAGTGGATATCAAAGAAAAACCTTTCACAAAGCGTCAATAATAGCCTGCCAAACCCAGAAAACTTCTAACTTCAGTCACAGACTTTGGTGGACTCCAATTCAAAATAGCTTCAATTTTACTTGGATCAACTCTAATACCATCTGCTGAAATTATATGACCTAGAAAAGTCACTTAGTCAAGCCAAAACTCACACTTTGATAACTTAGCATACAACTGCTTCTCTCTCAAAATCTGCAATACTATCCGCAAATGCTTGTCATGCTCCTCCTCATTACGTGAATACACCAAGATATCATCAATAAAAATCACCACAAATTGATCCAGATAGGGTCTAAACACCCTATTCATCAAATCCATGAAAGCTGCAGGTGCATTCGTCAGCCCAAAAGGCATTACTAAAAACTCATAATGCCCGTACCTGGTGCGGAAGGCTGTCTTAGGAACATCTTCAGCTCTCACTTTCAACTGATGGTACCCTGATCTCAAATCAATCTTGGAAAACACTGATGCTCCCTTCAATTGATCAAAGAGATCATCAATTCTAGGCAAAGGATATTTATTCTTAATAGTCACTTTGTTTAATTGCCTATAATCAATGCATAACCTCATGGTACCATCCTTCTTCTTCACAAATAATACAGGAGCTCCCCAAGGAGAAGCACTAGGGCGAATAAACCCTTTATCCAACAACTCCTGTAACTGCACCTTCAACTCTCTCAATTCAGCAGGTGCCATATGATAAGGAGTGATAGAGATGGGAGTGGTACCAGGCAACAATTCAATACCAAACTCAACCTCTCTCTCAGGTGGCAACCCTGGCAACTCCTCTGGAAACACGTCTGGAAAATTTGCAACTGTGGTTATACTATCAAGTTGAGAACCTCCTACTCTAGTATCCACAACATGAGCAAGATAAGCATCACATCCTTTTCTAATCAACCTTCTAGCTATTACGACTGATACAAACAAAGATGCAAGTTGTCTCTGCTCACTAATCACCATCACACTCCTACCATCACTAGTTCTCAAAGTGACACATTTCTTTTGACAATCTACCACAGCTTCATGCCTAGACAACCAATCCATGCCCAAAATCAAATCATACTCTTTAAAAGGCATTTCAATCAAGTCTCCATGAAACTCCTCACCTTGTACCTCAACTGCACTATCTCGGTGCACCCTGTTAACAATCACACTATGCCCTAACGAATTTGTCGCCAACACATCAAATCCTAGGGACTCAGCATGCAATTCAGACACAGGCAACACAGATGCACTAATATATGAATGAGTTGAGCCTGGATCAATTAAAGCAAGTACTGAAATGCCAAATAAAGAGAAAGTACATGCAATGACTGCAGAAGCATCTGGTTGTCTTTGCATCACATATACTCGTTGAGAAGGCCCAGCCTCATCTGGCCTAGTATCCCTGGATGAAGATCCTCCTCTATGACTATACCCAGGTCTACCCCCTCTGGTGAAACCTCTGCCCCCTCGACCTCCTCTGACACTAGGTCGAGAAACTGCAAAATCTGCCGGCCTCTGCTCTTCCATCTCTGGACACTCTCTAATAAAATGATTAGGAGAACCACATCTGAAGCACACAGCTGGTCCACTACTCTGCCAACAAGCACCTCTATGTGACCCTCCACACTGAGCACACACAGGTAGAAGGGATCTCTAGACTACTGGAGTCGGAGCACTCGCTACTGAAACTGTAGGTCTCGATCTCGGTCTTTGTAACTAAACTGACCTACCAGCCTGCCTCTGACTCTGACTGATCCTGGGAACAAAACTTCCCCTACCTCTCTTCACAGATGAAGACCCTGCCTCAAACTGGGGCCTCCTAACCCTAGTCTCCTCCTCAGTAGCAGCTGCTGCAATACTCTGGGCTCTCTCCACACTCCTAGCTGCTGAAACAAGCTGGGAAAAATCCTGGTATCTCAAACCTGCCACAAGACACATAATTGAGGGTCTCAACCTCTCCTCAAACCTTCTACACCGGTCGATCTCATCAGAAATAATTCCCCCAGCGTAGTGGCTCAACCGGATGAACTCTAGCTCATACTCTGTCACAGTTCGGTGATCTTGCCTCAAAGTCAAAAACTCCATCTTCTTCACATCTTTATACTCCCTCAGAGTATATTTTAGCTCAAACTCCCGTAGAAAATCACTGTAGGATAATGTTGGTGGATCATCCATAGCATGCGAAACTGTCTTCCACCAATCATAAGCATCCTTCTGCAATAGTGATCTAGCATAATCGAATTTTTCTGCTGGAGTGGCTTGCAACTGAATGAAAATCCTTTGAACCTTATCCAGCCACTGCTCAGCTACCGCTGGGTCAATAGTACCCAGAAAATCTTCTGCTCCATACTTTCTTAATTTATCATACTGTCTCACTGGTACCATTGGCTGGGGTGGGAGTGGCGGTGGTTGCACTGGTGCCTGCCTCAATAAATCAACCATATGCCTAAGCCAAACTGGTGGAACCCCCTCACCAGCTGGTCTCCCTGACACATAAATAGGGGCCTCTCCAGTTCTATCCACTCTAGCTCCATCATCAGGAGCTACACTCTCCGTACTACCCTCAACAGATTGACGTGAATGAGGATCCATTATAACCTTTATCTGCAAACACAACAGAATACACCTCATAAAGATCAGAGACTGCCAATACCAAACATGTATTTTATTCAAAAACCCACTTTTTAAAATCAAAATATTCCTTTTTCTTACACTTGTCCTAGGTTGAGAATCTCAAACCTAGGCTCTGATACCAAAATAATTGTAACACCCCTATATCCCGTATATGTACCAAGCATGCTTATACGATCATAAAATACGTATACTGAATATGGAAAATGCCACAGTTTAAAAATACACAAATCATATCTTTGAAAATAAGTAAAGCAAATCTCAAACATTTAAAAGAAATTCAAAAGACACCATATATAAAAACGTTTATAAATCCGCAACGGAAGTTATTACAAACTTTTACAAGTTCAAATACATAAAAATCAAAATATACAAAAAAACATAGAATATATACATGATTGGCAGCTTGACTCTATGATCTTTAAGCTCTAATCCAGCTCTTCAAACAAAAACTCAACTAGGTCTAGAGGAATCATCCGCCACAACCCTATCAACTCTATCACCTGCGCGATGAACCACAATCGCGCTGAGCCAACAACTCAGTAGTACAAACCATAATGGAGTTATGTAATGTATTTATCAATGATATGCATTCAACTAATAAAGATCATACTTATAAATGTTGCATCTCATTAATTCAATAATCATATCATCATCCATTATACTCATTCAAAATAGACACCTATGGGCCCAAACTAGTATTTAATATGATATTCAAAGTTCAGAGTTGCTGCTTTGGTCTGTAATCACAATAATCAAGCCCGTAGGCAATATACATATCTCTCTATCCATGGATAGGGTAACAGACCCAGTCTCATGGACCATCAACTCAACAAGTTTGAGGAGATCCTCAACCCGGCTAGACTGTTACCTGTAACAGACCCAGTCTCTTGGACCTCAATTCAACTCAAATTGAAGAGATCCTCAACCCGGCTAGACTATTACCTTTTTCACATTTATTAGGCATGCCGCCAAATCCAGAACTCTGAAATTGAATCAACATATTAAACATACAATTATTTCATTTGCCTCTTTATCAATCTCTTTCTCAAATCATATCTCATACTCAAATACGCAATCATGCCTTATCAATTACATTTGCATAACCATAGCCAACAACAATGGTTTTATTACATCTCCATTCATATCAAGACAATTCATCAACATACATATAATACACTACATTCCACAAGATTCACAATGTGCAAAATATCACATTATTCAAAAATATCAAGAATGCAATATCAAATGGATGGATGCAACAATACAAAGTTTATACTTACCTTAAATGCAACCCACACAATAATAAACACTTCTTCTTCCAATAATCTTTCACTACTCGAATTAGGGTAATTCACCTTCTTCACAACCTATTCCAAAAGGAAGATGAAACTCACATAAGATCATAAGGCTAAGAACCAACTAGGGCAAACTCTAAACTTGACACGCTCAACAACACGGGCGTGTCACTGGGCGTGTAATACATTCTGCCTCTCAACAACATTGACACGTCCAACATCATGAGCGTGCTCATGGCCGTGTCAATTCCCCAAAACACAGTGGCTATGACACGCTCAATAACACGGGCGTGTTACTGGACGTGTCAATCCTACTGCCACACGGAAGCTATGACACGCTCAGTGTCATGGGTGTGTCACTGCTCGTGACACCCATCCAAAACACATAACCATCGACATGCCCAAAATTCTGGACGTACCCATGGGCGTGTCAGGCCAAAAATCCAGATTCCGGCCTAAACAACAACACAACCAACAAAACACTTCCTTTCACCAAAATCTACTTCAACCAAACTCATCTCAACATACTCAAAAACCATAACAAACTTACAAGAAACACCAAAACAACTAAAAACATACTTCCAACAGAAATCAAAGTCATCAACACAAACCTAAAACACAACCTCAATACATTCACTTCCAACTACTTATTCTTTCTTTCAAACCATCCCCAAAACCAGAAATAAGTTTACCCAGACACTCTTAAACCCATCTTAATCAAACATAATCACATACCATCCACAAACTCAACTCAAAAACTCAAAGAAATCAGAGAGTCAAGTGAAGAACTTACAAAGGATGAAGAAACTATTAACTTATCAACTTGAAATCTTGAAATCTTCCTTAGATCTTGAGTTTAGAGGTTCAAATCTCTCCTTTGTTCTCTTGTCTCTTTGTTAGCCGGCCAAAACAAAGCAAAGGAAGGAAAAGAAAGGGAGCCACGGCAAGGAAGAAAAGAAAGAAGAAAGAGAAAACACAAAGTCAACTTTCCTTAAAACCCTCTCATCCAAGCAATTATAATATTAAACTAATCCAATTAATCTCTTCCACTCAAATAATTCTTTATTAATAAATCATTAAATCAAACACATAAATATCTTCTTCCACTATCTTCCTTGACTTTGACTTGGGTATATGTTGTATATATTCTAATATACACAACATATACACTCTCTTTAAAAACCTTTTCTCTCTCCAAAGAAATATATACATTAAATCCAATTTAAACAACAATAAAGCCAAAACATCTAGGGTATACTTATGGATATTACAAGAACCATTTTTCAACGAGACGGAATGAGAAAGGAAACTATCAGTCTAGTAGCCAAAGCATGCAAAAGGCAGTCGATGTTAATGCTACTAACCAAGGAACAAGGAGACAGTTTTTGGAATTAGGGAAGCCGATGTCTTGGGTTCTCAATAAGCTTCAAAGAAAGGGATTGCTACAACCCTTAAATCCTCGTCCTTTGTCTAACCCTCTCCCACCTAATTTCGACACTAAAGCATTTTATCAATTTCACCAAATGCAAGGGCACGACACGGATAGATGTGTAAGGTTAAGACATGAGATCCAAAATCTAATTGATAATGGGAACCGACCCGAGCCCAATAAGCAAACAACAAAGACAACCCATTACCAAAGTTCAATAGGGTACCGCCGCCGGCAACTTTCATGATTGGAGGAGGTTTGCATGAAGATTTTGTCATGTCTTCTTTTCAAGATGTGGGTGGAGAAGCAACCAAAGAAGAAGAGGTATTTGGTGAAATTAAACAAGCTATGGTGAGTAAAGAAGTAACAATTTGTGTTGTCAATGGATTTTGGGATTCAAGTGATAGTGATGATGATCTTGTATCCAAGAAGGAGGAATGGACTTGGTCCGAGCCTGAAGAAGATGAAGTAATGAACACTAGATATGGTAAGCCTTATGCAAGGCCACCACCTAAGGAGTTAGAAACTAATAAGGGAAAGGAAGTTAAAGTAGGAAATAAAGAAGAGGAAGATGATGCTGTGCTCAAGCAATTGAAAAGAACCCAAGCAAGTGTTAGCATTTGGGACTTATTAGCTACTTCTAAAATGCACCGAGAAACTATGACCAAAACCTTAGCTAGCATGCCAATTTCTACCTCCATAACGCCGGAGGAGCTGATCAACTTCATAAAAATTGGAGGGGTAATGAAATGTGAAGATGTTCAAGAAAAGAGTGAAATTAATATGGGAGCAGTTTCTTTTTCAGATGCGGACTTACCGAAGGAGGGGAGAGATCACATCCGCCCTCTCTTTATCAAAATAGAAGTCAAAGGGAAGAGGACTCCATGTGCAATGGTCGATGATGGGTCTGCCATAAATGTTTGCCTACTTAAGATATTGCCAAAGCTAGCCATGTCAACAAGGGATCTAAACCCGACCGAGGTAACAATTCGGGCTTATGACAACACTAAGAGACACGCCGAAGGAACTTTCAAAGTTGCTGTCAAGGTTGGTCCAATTGAATCTATTATTGAGTTTGCTGTTTTAGACATACTGGTTACCTTCGCCTTACTCTTGGGGCGACCATGGTTTCATCCTCTTGGTGGAGTTCCTTCCACCCTTCATCAAAAGATCAAGTTCCCCAACGGAGATGAGACAGTGGTCATCGAAGCTGAAGATAATGAGATTGTTAACGCTCTAATGATTGAGAGGCCTCTCAATGGTTTTCAAGTAGCTGCAATTTCTGATGATGAACTAGTAGACTCCAAAGTCTTGAATATGATGAAGAACATGAACTACCTTCCCGGAGCCGGTCTTGGAAAGGGTAAAGCTGGTTTGACAAAGTTGCCAGAATTTAAAACTCAAACTGCCAAGAAGGGGTTGAGATATGATGAAGCAAAAAATTTCTCGCCAAAGAAGATCGAGAAGATGAGCTTCCCACCACTTGAAGAGATCTTTGTCAAGGCTCCAGATATAGAACCACTCCAAGGAACGCCCAAGCCAATCATGTTCATGGGAAAGTTGATCCCGGGTTTTGAAATTTTTGCAGATGTAGCCGAGCTAGTGGACCAAGTGAAGAAAGAGCTCACCCTATCAGCCAATAAAGAATCCAATCCGAAAGAGAAGAAAGAAGCTATCCTGAAAGCTGAGAAGACTCTGGAGGAGATTGCTGCCCTGGTTGAAGAAAAATTTGAAGACATCCTGCCTTATGATTTTGAGAACAATGATCTTGATTTTGATTTTAATTTGTCTGCTTTGTATGACGATGATGATGTTTTCTTTTTCCAAAATGAATGTAATAAAGTCTAATTTTGCTTACTTGTGTGATGTTTCTCTTGATGGTTGCATACATTCAAATAGCAGTTACATGAGCATCTTTAATATTAATTCTGTTAAAACACAATCATTAAATTTGGGAACAACCAAAAATCCTAAAAACATTAGCATAACATCCGACCTTACTCCTGATGAGAGAGAAAGATTTGAAAAAATATTCAAAAAATATGAAGAAGTGTTTGCTTGGTCTTATGAGGATATGCCTGGAATAGATCGAGACATAGCTGAACATCATATTCCTACTTACACTCACATGAAACCTATCAAACAAAAGCTTAGGCGATTAAGACCTGAGTGGGCTGAATTGGTTAAAGAAGAGGCCACTAAGCAAATACAAGTGAAGTTCCTTGAAGTGATAAAATATCCAGATTGGTTAGCCAACATAGTACCTGTGCCAAAGAAAGATGGACGAATAAGGGTCTGTGTGGACTATAGAGATTTGAATAAGGCTTCCCCTAAAGATGATTTTCCTTTATCTCATATAGATGTTCTCATTGATAGTGCAGCCTCTAGCATGCTACACTCATTTATAGATGGATTTTCCGGATACAACCAAGTGTTAATGGCCTAAGAGGATAAAGCCAAAACTGCTTTCATTACTACATGGGGTATATTTTGTTATAGGGTGATGTCGTTCGGTTTAAAGAATGCTGGAGCAACCTACCAAAGGATGGCCACCACACTATTTCATGACATGATGCACAAAGAAGTTGAAGTATATATTGATGATATGATGGTGAAATCGGACACAAGGGAACAACACTTCCAAAACTTAGAGTTATTCTTTGATAGAGCATTGAAATATAAGCTAAGATTGAACCCGAAGAAGTGTGTGTTCGGTGTTACTTTAGGTAAATTATTAGGACATGTGATTGGTCCGCAAGGCATTGAGATCAATCCTGACAAAATTAAAGTGATCAGGGATATGCCAGCCCCAAAGATGGGGAGAGAAGTTCAGGGATTCATTGGTAAATTACAATACATTAGCAGATTTATAGCAAAGCTCACAACAATTTGCGAGCCTATCTTCAAATTGCTTAAAAAGAATCAGCCGATCATATGGAATGAAGAGTGTCAAAAGGCCTTTGAGCGAATAAAAGAATATTTGTTGAATCCACCTATTTTAAAACCACCTAAACCCGGCAAACCTCTATTACTATACTTAGCAGTAGAAGAAGAGTCAATAGGAGCCATGCTAGCTAAAGCTGATGAGTCAGGGATTGAGCATGCAGTTTACTACTTGAGTAGAAAGCTACTATCTTATGAAATTAAGTATAGTATCATTGAAAAGACCTGTAAAGCCGTGGTTTGGTCTTCTAAGAAGTTGCGGCATTACTTTCAATCTTATAGTGTGAAAGCGATTTCCAAGTTGGATCCAATGAAATACTTAAGGGAGACACTCTCTTTGATTGGGAAATATGGTCGATGGTTGATAATATTAGAAGAATTTGAGATTTAATATGTAACTAGGAAAATGATCAAAGGTAGAGCGGTGGTAGAATTCCTGGCCCAACAACCATTACCAGAAAGCGAAGAGGTAATCTTGGAATTTCTGGATGAACATTTAGAGGCAATTGAAGTACAAGGGTGGAAAATGTATTTTAATGGAGCAGTAAACAAGAAAGGAGCAAGTTTGGGAGTTATATTAGAATCGCCCGAAGGGGAACTTGGCCCTTTAGCCAAAAAATTAAAATTTAGGGCAATCAATAATATGGTAGAATATGAAGCTTGTATTTTTTGTTTGGAAACCCTAATGATTGTGAAGGTGGATAAGGTGGAAGTTTTTGGCGATTCATTGCTAGTGGTATCCCAAGTAAATGGAGAGTGGGATTTGAAAGAAGAAAAATTAAAGCCATACCACCATTACCTGACCATGATGAAGAAGAACTTTAAGGAGTGTAGGTTTATACACATATCAAGAGAAGAAAATCATATGGCTGATGCCCTAGCTACATTGGCTTCGGTATGGGAAAACCCTGTCAGCTTATTCCTTAAACCTCTGGTCTTGACCAGTTCATCAACTCCTTGCTATGAATATGAATCAATCATGGAAACTAATACAGATCATGATGCGTGGTATGATACTATAAGGCGATTTTTGGAAGAAAGAGAATACACGCCAGGGGCAATAAAGAAAGAAAGAAGAGCCATAAGTCGGTGGTCATTGCAATACATCACATTCCATGGAGAGTTATATCAAAGATGGCCTGATAGGGTGTATTTAACATGTTTAAGAAAGCCTAAAGTGGAGCGTATCATGTCAGAGATACATGCAGGACGTTGCGGTCCATACATGAGTGGTATGGCCCTAGTTAAGAAGATTCTTCACAAGGTTACTACTGGTTGACCATGGAGAGAGATTGTATTGAGTTTGTAAAGAAGTGCCAACAATGTCAGATGTATGGTAACTTGAATCACATGCCTCCTGAAGAATTGCATTCTATGTCTTCACCCTGGCCATCGACATTATAGGAGAGATACATCCGACAGCCTCAAACGGTCACCGCTTCATTGTGGTAGCAGTAGATTATTTTTCAAAATGGGTCGAAGCCGAGTCCTTCAACAAACTGGGTGCAAGTCAAATGGCTAGATTTATTGAAAAGAACCTCATCTGCCGGTACGGGGTCCCGCATAGTGTGATATCATACAATGGGGTACAGTTTCAAGCAGCAGTTAAGGATTTATTCTCAAAGTACTGAATCTGTCATCATAGATCCTCTCCTTATAGACCAAAGGCTAATGGTACGGTAGAAGCAACAAACAAGACAATTAAGCAAATTTTATCCAAGATGACCAAGACTTACAGGGATTGGTCAGAGATAAATAGTAAACTTTACTATTGATAAATAGTAAATTTACTATTTATAAATAGTAAATTACTATTTACTACTATTTACAAATAGTAAGTTACTATTTATAAATAGTAAATAGTGTATAAATAGTGACTACACAGTAAATAAATATTAAATTCAATTATTCAATTTAATCATTCAAATGCTTGCGTGTGTATAAATATTTTTACACGCAGGGGGCGAGGAGAATACATGTGCATAAAAATTAGTCAAACTTTTTAAAACCAAAAAAATTATTAAATCTTTATTAGCTCGGGTCTAGAACCCAAATTACCCTTAGGTCCAGAACCTAGAATCTCTTCTAAGTCCAGAACTTAGCTCGGGTCCAGAACCCAAAATACCCTTAGGTCCAGAACCTAGAATCTTTTCTAAGTCCAAAACTTAGCTCGGGTCCAGAACCCAAATTATCTTTAGGTCCAGAACCTAAAATCTTTTTCTATGTCCAGAACTTAGCTCGGGTCCAAAACCTAATTTTTTCTTAGGTCCAGAACCTAGAATCTCTTCTAAGTCCAGAACATAGATCGGGTCCAGAACCTAAATTTTCCTTAGGTCCAGAACCTAGAATCTCTTCTAATTCCAGAACTTAGCTCGAGTCTAGAACCCAAATTATCTTTAGGTCTAGAACCTAGAATCTTTTCTATGTCCAGAACTTAGCCCGTGTCCAGAACCCAAATTATCTTTAGGTGCAGAACCTAGAATCTTTTCCTAAGTCCAGAACTTAGCTCGGGTCCAGAATCCAAATTATCCTTAGGTCCAGAACCTAGAATCTCTTCTAAGTCCAGAACTTAGCTCGGGTCCAGAACCCAAATTTTCCTTAGGTCCAGAACCTAGAATCTCTTCTAAGTCCAAAACTTAGCTCGGGTCCAAAACCCAAATTATCCTTAGGTCCAGAATCTAGAATCTTTTCTAAGTTTAGAACTTAGCTCGGGTCCAGAACTCAAATTATCCTTAGGTCCAGAACCTAAAATTATCCTTGAGTCCAGAACTCGAACCGGGTCCAGAACCCAAAACCTCAACCATCTCAAAAATTAAGTCTTATTGCTTTTCACTCTCTTTTACTAAAGTCTCAGATCATTAAAGCAGGTGGCAAATTGTAGACCCTTAATTTTTGACCCAGTCCGGTCAAATATATTTTAATTAGTCCAAAATAATTTTTGTGTTATCTTAATTAAACAATATTTGTTTTAGTATTTAGTTTTTTTAATTAATAAAAAGTAAATAATAATAATAATAAAAATAAAAATAAAAATAAAAATAAAAATAAAAATAAAAATAAAAATAAAAATAAAAATAAAAATAAAATAGGCGACGAAAAAATCGGCGAAGAAAAAATTCATCGCCGAAAAGTTGGGACAAAATGGCCTTGGGCCATTTCTCTCGCCTAGCTCGCAAGTTCCCACGACAATCCTCGCAGCAGCCCGTAGCAACTTTTTGTTCAGCGAAATTTTTCCCCAGTAGTTTTTTTTCGCTAGCGAAATTTTTTCGATACAATTTTTTCCGAAACCAAATTCTATTTTGTTTCAATTTCCTTTTCTTAATTAATGTTAGTTTCCGTAAACAATTAAGATGAATCATTGAAATTTCCTATAAATAAGACCAAAAACAACACAGAAGGGAGAGGAAAATTTTAGAGCAAAAACTTTGGACCGAGGAATCAAGAAAATTAGGAGATTAACAATCGGACTTTTGAGAGAGCAAACAGGCAATTCAATCCATCAAAGGAAACCGTATTGCCTTTGTTCTTGTTCATCCAAGAAGTAATTTTTGGTAGAACCAACAAATGAAGGTATGAATAACTAATCTCTTTTTTTGTTCACAGTAGCTTCAATCATTCAATTGTTTCTTTCTATTTTAAAAACCTTAATTCGTTTCTATGTTTTCCAAAAATCTTAAAATTGTTGTTTATGTTTCTTCAAAATCTTAAAACCTTAATCTACTTTCTAACTTTTCAAAACCTTAAATCATTTCATTAATTTACCGAAACCCTAATATGCTTTTCAATTTTCCAAAACCCTAAATTGAATCCTTTTCTTTCCAAAAACCCTAAAAAAATATCTTTTATGTTTCTATAAACCTTAAATCATTTTGTTTATTTTCATAAAGCTTCATAAAAATATAAATTGTTTTTCCAAATTCTAAAATCAAATACATTCTCCGAAACACTAAAAACCCTAATTCAACTTCAAAACCAAGACAGTAACCTCAAACTAACTAACATTAAAGCCTAGTTTTCTTAAACCCTAACTCCCTTAAAACCTTAAACCCTAATTTTTCTAAACCCTAATCCTTTTAACCTTAAAACCTTATAAGCCTAAATATTAAAATTCAAACATAGTAAGCCTAAAAACAATAATTCAGTAGCTAATAATCATAAACCTAATGTTTTAAAGTGTCCGAACCCTAATTTCATGTGATCACTCCTCAAACACTAATTTGGTTAATCAAAGAACTTTATCAACCTCTTAAATTATAAAACTTTAATCCATTTCAATTCCTTTAAAACTTATAGTAGCATAAACGTTAATATATTAAAATCCTAAAATCTTAAATATTAATTAAAAAACTTTAAAGGGAAACAGTAAACGTCAATTTATATCTTTACATACTTTATTTGATTGTGTAGTTCATCATATACTTTGATTTATTTTATATGCTTTGATTTATTTAAGTTCAATGCTTGGTTTATTTAAATTATCATGGATGAATGTTTATATTTTGATTGATGTTTAATATCTTTGGTGAATGATTTATTTATGATGAATGGTTATTTACCTTTATCGATTTATTTTTTATTTCCAAATGCTGTAAGAAGTATGTTTCCACTTTGTGGGTACCTCATTAGTTAACTATCATGTAATTTAAATTGCTTTTATTTTTTAGATCAATGTAAAGGACATGTTTCTACCTTTCGGTGGGTGTCCTATTTAGGCATGGATTATGTAAGGGCATGTTTCCATCTTCAGATGGGTGTCCATTTATTTACGTTGTTTTGATTTTAATATAATGATGCTTTCTTACAATTGTTGCGTGTAATATGGATAATATTGTTACACTTAAGAATTTTATAATATTAAGACCTATAAAGGAGGCCGGTTCCAATGAACCGGGCGTTGTGGGGGTGCTGGGCCATTTCTCACCTTCCCCACATGTACCCAACTTTTCGAACCCATTAGGGGGTTGGAGATTCCTTAGGAATCGAGTCATCCACCCCATTCTTTTTCCCGGCCCGTCTGGGTGGCGACTCCATTTTCTCCAGATCTAGGTCTGTGTTCTCTAAGGCCCCGAGCCTAAATAGTGCCAAAGTCGCAAGAACCATTCCACCGGGAGTGGGGCAAAAATCCACGCTCACACCATTGATAATGGCTAAATTGTGTAAAATGTGAAGTAGGTATATTATGTGAAAATACCCAAAGTAATTGGGTAATATGTTGTGAATGTAAAAAAAAAAGGAGATATGTGGTATAATGAAATGAATTGATATTGATAAAAATGAGAAAAGTGAGAAAAATGAGAAAAATGTGAAAAATGAGAAAAGTGAGAAAAAATGTGAAAAGAAAGCAATGTGCCTAGATTGAAATGTGAAAATGAGAAAAAGATTAATAATGAGAAATATGAATAAATTGTCTGCCTAGTATGTTATTCAATTTTTAGAGTTCTGGGTTTGGCGGCATGCCTATGATTACCTACAGGCTAAGCACTGATAAATATGAAAAGACTAGGTCGTAAGCCAGGCCAGCTGATAAATATGATGTTTTTGGGGTGAAAAGACTAGGTCGTAAGGCTCAAAAATTGTAGCAGTCTAGCCGGGTTGAAGACCAAGATACTGGGGCCTAAGGGTCTAGCCGGGTTGAGGTCCAAGAGACTGGGGCTATTACATTATCCATCGATATATTGCCTACGAGGCTAGACACATGGTGTCATTATGGACCAAAGCAGTACTGAAATTTGAATAACATATTGGATCTTTTTGGGCCCATGATTGTCTTTGCTTTAATGTGAATTATGAATTGTGATACAATTGGGCAATATAATATTATGAGTTGTGATTATGAAATATTTGAAAAATATAAGAAAGTGGAATGATGTGACATCTATATGCATTGTACATTGGCATTACATTGAGTTTTATTATTATTATCAAAGTTTGTACCACTAGGCTTCGGCTTAGCACGATTGTAATTCATCGCGCAGGTGTCATGAATGATTTGGTAGAGCTGGAGAGTTTTACTAGACCTGGTCCGGTCTAGGTTTGTATTTATTGAGCTTGAAGAGTTGTTTTTGGGTACATCAAGATCAGAGCCAGTTGCCAGCATGTAGATATTTGATATTACAATGTATTTTGATATGGTTTTTGGATGTATATAATGTAAATTGTAAAGAATGTTTTGAATAATTTGTTCAGATGGAATTTTACATGTGTTGTTAATTTATATATCTATATATAAGTATTTTGAGAAAATATGGAGAAATTGAGAAGTATTGGTGAAATGATGAATTGATTTTTATTGAGAGTGTTTGCTTTATGCAGGTTGTGTTTTGTTGAATTTTGGGAACGTCCAAATTACAAACAAAACTCTGGCGAATTTTTTTCTAGAGATTTTCATATAAAATATTTATTTTGGATTCCTATAACAAGCAAAGAATATTTATATACTATTTATTTTATATATTATCATTTGAAATCTTAAAACAGAAATGTGAAAATTTTTATTAAATCGGTCTATGACATTTTTATACTGTATATGCATATTTTACATATGCTAAAAATATGTATTGTACGTATATAGGATATAAGGGTGATACAGGTCCAGCCCAACCAAAGACTCAAATGTGTATGGGAAAGACCATATTCCATTTTATCCAGCATAGCTCCAAGTTAGCAATATTAAAAGTCTTAGAGGGAAAAGGAGAGAGAAAGAGTAAGAAAAATGGTGGTCTAAAGAATAAGACAGTACTAATCAGATTCAGATTTTCTGCCAAAATGATGGAAGGACATTCGAGCTTTGTATGTTCATGAAGTTAGAAGTTAAAAGTGATTCCCAGAAGGTGAAGATGGAACCTCTAACAATATACAATTCCAACAAGCAGATTGTAGTGTGAAGGTTTATCAGCAGTGTCACATCAACTCCGATCTAAAAAATAGCCTTCAATTAACCCATGTCCCTTATAGACCTCGTTTCAAGCCTATTAAAGACCTGTTGATCGCTCTTGGTAGGTAGAGTCTATTAGTGGAGATAGTTTGGATAAGCATGCATATGAGATAGACAATATTCAAACTCAATGAGACCTTTGGCCAAGTATGTGTATGTACCTATCTGAAGTGTAACAGTTCTTGATTAAATGGAAATGATTCCTGAGGTTAATACGGTAACTAGGATTATTATGTTATAGATATATTAATTTGGAAATTCGAGTCCTAAGGTACAATGACACTGATTTGATAAAGTCAACATTTAATTTTTTTAAAAAAATTATTTTCTTGTTGCATGATCCTTCAAGTTAAGGGAAGTATGTTGCATCATCAAACCTCGAAGGGCACATTGGGTGAAATAAAGGATTATTTGCAAGAAGTTACCAACTGGCGTGCTAAATCATAATTTGAAATAGATGTATCTCTACTGCTTGGGCCCCCAACATTCATGTTTTCAACATCTTGAAGATAAAATCCATAAATGTGAAGTTTCCTACCATTCCAATGCGAGATCTGAATGAGCATCTGGAAGGAACCAATGAGAGTACTTCAGCTAATCACCTCAGTCTGTGAGTCAATAGATGTAACACCTCTATACCCTGTATACGTACTAAGCATGCTTAAACGATCGTAATATACGTATACTGAATATAGAAAATGCCACGGTTTAAAAAGACACAACAAATATCTTTGTAAATAAGTGAAACCAATCTCAAACAAATAAAAGAAATCCAAAAGACACTATATATAAAATGTTTAATAATTCACAGCGGAAGTTATTACAAATATGTTATAAATCAAAGTTTACAAAACATAGAATATATACATGATTGGCAGCTCTTCTCTGATCTTTAAGTCCCAAAATGAACTCTTCAATGTCTACTCTCACTCGGTCTCGAAGAACTCTCAGGTTCAACTCTGTCACCTGCGCGATCAAACACTATCGCGCTAAGCCATCGGCTTAGTAGTACAAAATATACCAACATTATACTTTAAGGCAAAGTAATGTTACACATCTAAATCATAAAGTTAACATCATAAGTGAAAAGCTAACATCATACCTTTATATTTCATAAACCATACACATAGAAGCACATCACATTACCACATCATACTACATTCAATGTCATAACAATATTCATATTACATCTTCATAGTTCCCTTGATTTTACCATTCAAGAATCACATTATATACAAAGACAAGCATGGGCCCAAAACACTCTAATATGCCATTCAATTTTCAGAGTTAATGCTTTAGTTTTGTTATCACATTTATCATTATCATATACCCAACTAGGCTTCAAGGATTAGGTTCAACCAAGCTTCAAGGGGAACAAAGCATGCTAAGTATCAACCCAACTTGGCTTCAAGAACTAACCCAACCTAGCTTCAAGGGTTGTAACATCTCAATTAGGCTTCAAGGATCAAATCCAACCTAACTTCAAGAGTTTGTTACCATTAGGCATGCCACCAACAACAAAACTCTGAAAATGAATAACATATTAGACAGACAATTCATTTATTATCTCATTATCAATTCCATTCTCCATTCTCATAATCAATTAGACAAACATGCCTTATGTCTTTCAAATGATTCATCATAGCCAATCACAATGGCTTCATATCATTTCATATCTCAATTCATCTTATACATATAGCATCATTGGTATAACATTTCAAAGTACATTATTTACTTAACACATTACCATTCACAAGATTCATCATGCACATAATACATAACTTTGTTCATATAGTATCATATGCATTATCAAATGTAAGTTCAATCTCAATCATGTAAGAAGAGCAAGGAAAAAATCACAGTGGCCAACACACTCAAGGGACACAGCCAAGCTTGTGGCCGTGTCTCTCAACCAAAAGCAACAGAAGCAAACATGGGCAAGGGACACGGCCGTGTCCTCTCCAAAAATCATCCAACGCGGCCAAATTTCCATAGACTTGGCCGTGTCTCTCAAAAATCCTTTAGTTTGGCCGTGTCTCTTCCTTGGTTTAGCCGTGTCTCTTATGAACAAAAACCCTAACCATAGCCAACACTCTTTTGATTGAAATTAAACACATTATGCACAACATAAACTCATTCAAATGGATGTAATCAAAGTCATTAACACTTATTTGGCATGTTTAACACAATATTCACATAAACCATACATATAATCATTTACCACTTCAAAACCCTAAAACCAACTTCACTTTGATCTTTCACCATCAACATCCACTTAACTCACCATCTTCAAAACAAAACCAACACCAATTCAATTTCTTTTAACTTACAATCAATTTCAACACTTGTAAACACATCTCAAACACACCAAATCATAATATCAACAAATTATAACTCATCTTATACACAACTTCAAAATAACAAAAGGAAACAAGAGAGTACTTACCTAAATTGAAGAAATTTCACAAATCTCCAATTTAAACCTTTGATTCTTCCTTCAAATTGAATTTGAATTAAACAAATCTCACTCTTGCTCCCTTCCTTTGAAATGGCCGGCCAACATATGGGAAAGAGAAGAAGAAATGAAGAAAAATCAAATTATCATCTCTTTAAATCTCCACCATGCATTCCAAAAAGGAAAATTACTTAAATGCCCTTTTTTATTTGTTCACATATCCTTTAAAACTCTTGCCCTCTTTAGTAATTTCACACATCCTAAATTAAAATATCTTCGTCCCTTGACTCTCCATTTGACCAACATATATGTTATATATATTAACATATATACAACATATACATTCTATTAACACAATCATTTCCTTTGCAAAAACATATGTACATTAAATTCAAATCAAACAACCATTGTATTAAAACTTCTAGGGCATACATTGGGATATTACAATTCTCCCCCTCTAAAAAGAAATTTCGTCCTCGAAATTACCTGATATCAAGTCTGAAACAACTGAGGATATTGATCTCGCATTGCTTGCTCACTTTCCCAAGTTGTTTCTTCTCTTGCATGATTCTTCCACAGAACCTTCACCAAAGGCACTTTCTTATTTCTCAACGCTTTTACATCACGTGCCAAGATAGCAACTGGTTCCTCTTCAAATGTTAAATCTGGATTCACTTCGATAGATTCAATTGGCAACACATGACATGGATCCGACCTGTATCTCCTCAACATAGAAACATGAAATGCATTATGGATCTTATCCAACTCAGGTGGCAAAGCAAGCCGATAAGCAACTGGTCCAACTCTTTCCAAAACTTCATACGGTCCAATGAAACGAGGACTCAATTTCCCTTTCCGACCAAACCTCAAGATCTTCTTCCAAGGAGACACTTTCAAAAATACCTTATCTCCCACATAATACTCAATGTCTCTCCTCTTCAAATCTGAATAAGACTTCTGTCGGTCTGAAGCTGTTTTCAACCTATCTCGAATCATTTTCACTTTCTCTTTAGTTTCTTTAACCAAATCAGGACCAATTAACTTACTTTCACCAAGTTCATTCCAATATAGAGGTGTCCTGCACCGTCTACCATATAATGCTTCGAATGGGGCCATACCAATGCTGGATTGATGACTGTTATTGTAAGCAAATTCAACAAGTGGTAAGAATCCATCCCAACTTTTCGAGAAATCAATGACACAGCTTCTCAACATGTCCTCAATAATCTGTATCACCCTCTCAGACTGCCCATCTGTCTGAGGATGGAAAGCAATGCTGAAATGTAATCGAGAACCCAAAGCACCATGTAAACTCTTCCAAAACCTTAAAGTAAATCGGGGATCTCGATCAGACACTATAGAAGTTGGAACACCATGCAGCTTCACAATCTCATGGATATACAGCTCAGCTAACCTCTCCAAAGAGTAATCCATCCGAACTGGAAGAAAATGAGCTGTCTTAGTCAACCTGTCAACAATCACCCAAATAGCATCATGCTTTCTTTGTGTCAATGGCAGACTAGATACGAAATCCATGGTTACTCTATCCCATTTCCATTCAGGCACCGCTAAAGGTTGAAGTAACCCTGTTGGAACTTGATGCTCAGCTTTTACCCTCTGACATGTGAGACATTTAGACACAAAATCTGCAATGTCTCTCTTCAGACCAGACCACTAGTAAAGCTGCTTCAAATCATGATACATCTTTGTACTGCCCGGATGCATAGCAAATACTGACTGATGTGCTTCTTCTAAAATGATCCTTATCAAATTAGTATCATCAGGTACACACAATCTGTTCTTAAACCAAAGACTTCCATCACTTCTCACAATGAAATCTCGACTCTTTCCATTCAATCCGAAACAATCTTCTGAATCTTATCATCAGCCAATTGAGCCTTTTTAATCTGATCCAACAATACTGGTTTCAATTGCAATTGTGCCAACAATGCACCATCATCGCAAGATACAAAACTGGCATGCAACGCTCTCAACTCAACAAGCAACGAGAGTGAATAAACAGTTAAACTTGCTAAAGACTTCCGACTCAAGGCATCAGCAACAACATTTGCTTTACCAGGATGATAATCAATCAAATAGTCGTAGTCTTTAATCAATTCCAACCATCTCCTCTGTCGAAGATTGAGCTCTCTTTGGACACCCAAATATTTTAAACTTTTATGGTCTGTATAGATAAAACACTTCTCCCCATACAAATAGTGTCGCCAAATCTTCAATGCAAACACAATGGCTGCCAACTCTAAATCATGGGTTGGATAATTGAGCTCATGCGGTTTCAACTGTCGAGAAGCATAAGCTATAACTTTACCTTCTTGCATCAGAACACAACCCAAACCATTATGTGAAGCATCACTGTAAATCACATATGGTTTATCTTCCACAGGTAAAGTAAGAACAGGCGCTTGAGTCAACATTTCTCTCAACTGATCGAAACTAGCCTGACACTGATCTGTCCACACAAATCTAACTTCCTTTCGAAGCAATATGGTAAGTGGAGTAGCTATCAAAGAAAATCCTTTCACAAACCGTCGGTAATAGCCTGCCAAACCCAGAAAACTTCTAACTTCAGTCACAGACTTTGGTGGACTCCAATTCAAAATAGCTTCAACTTTACTCGGATCAACTCTAATACCCTCTGCTGAAACTGTATGACCGAGAAAAGTAACTTGGTCAAGCCAAAACTCACACTTCGACAGTTTAGCAAACAATTGCTTCTCTCTCAAAATCTGCAACACAATTCGCAGATGCTTGTCATGCTCCTCCTCATTACGCGAATACACCAGAATGTCATCAATAAAGACCACTACAAACTGATCCAGATAGGGCCTAAACACCCTATTCATCAAATCCATAAAAACTGCAGGTGCATTCGTCAAACCAAAAGGCATAACTAGAAACTCATAATGCCCATACCTGGTCTGAAAGGCAGTCTTAGGAACATCTTTAGCTCTGACTCTCAGCTGATGGTACCCTAATCTCAAATCAATTTTGGAAAACACTGCTGCACCATTCAATTGATTAAAGAGATCATCAATTCTAGGCAAAGGATATTTATTTTTAATAGTCACCTTGTTCAACTGCCTATAATCGATACACAATCTCATAGTACCATCCTTCTTCTTTACAAACAGAATAGGAGCTCCCCACGGTGAAACACTAGGGCGAACAAACCCTTTATCTAGCAACTCCTGTAACTGCACCTTCAGTTCTCTCAGTTCAGCAGGTGCCATTCTATAAGGAGTAATAGAGATAGGAGTGGTACCAGGCAATAATTCAATACCAAACTCCACCTCTCTCTCAGGAGGCAACCCTGGCAACTCCTCTGGAAACACATCTGGAAACTCTGCAACTGTGGGTATACTATCAAGTTGAGAACCCTTTACTCTCGTATCTACAACATAAGCAAGGTAAGCATCACACCCTTTTCTAATCAATCTTCTAGCTGCAACAGCTGAAACAAACAAAGATGCTAGCTGTCCCTGCTCACTAGATACTATCACCTCTCTATCATCACTGGTTCTCAAGTTAACAACTTTCTTTTGGCAGTCAACCACAGCTCCATGTCTAGATAACCAGTCCATGCCTAGGATCACATCATATTCCTTAAAAGGCATCTCAATCAAATCTCCAAGAAACTCCTCACCTTGAACAACTACTGCACTATCTCGGTGCACTTTACCAACAATCACACTATGCCCTAACGGATTTGTCACCAATACATCAAATCCTAGGGATTCAGCATGCACATCAGACACAGGCAAAACAGAGGCACTAATATATGAATGTGTGGAACCCAAATCAATCAAAGCAAGTACTGAAATACCAAATAAAGAAAAAGTACCAGCTATGACTGCCGAAGCATCTGGTTGCCTCTGCATCACATAAATCCTCTGAGAAGATCCAGCCTCCTCTGGTCTACTCTCCCTGGATGTAGAACCTCCTCTAGAACTGAACCCAGATCTGCCTCCTCTGCCGAAACCTCTGCCTCCTCGACCTCCCCTCACACTAGGTCGAGAAGCTGCAGTATCCACTAACATCTGCTCCTGTCTCTCAAGACAATCTCTCACAAAATGATCGGGAGATCCACATCTGAAACATACCCCTGCTACACCAGTCTTCCAACAAGTACCACCATGTGGCCTACCACAATGAATGCATCTGGGTAAGGTGGATCTCTGCATCACTGCGGTCGGATCACTCGCCACTGAAACTGTAGGTCTAGATCTCTGCCTCTGAAACTGTACTGACCTACCAGCTGGCCTCTGACTCCTACTAACCCAAGGAACAAAACTTCCTTTACCTCTTTTCACAGACGAAGACCCTGCCTCAAAATGGGGCCTTCTAACCCTGATCTCTTCCTCTGAAGCAGCTGCAATAACCTGAGCTCTCTCTACACTTCTAGCTGCAACCAGCTGGGAAAAATCATGATATCTAGATCCAGCCACCAGACACATGATAGAGGGCCTCAATCCCTCCTCAAATCTCCTGCATCTATCTATCTCATCATATATAATACCCCCAACATACTGACTCAACCGGATAAACTCTAGCTCATATTCTGTCACAGTCCGGTTGTCTTGTTTCAAGCTTAGAAACTCCATTTTCTTCACATCTTTGTACTCCCTAGGAGTATACTTCAATTCAAACTCTCTTAAAAAATCAGCATAGGACAATGTTGGTGGATCATCCATAGCATGGGGCACTGTCTTCCACCAGTCATATGCGTCCTTTTGCAACAATGATCTTGCATAATCAAACTTTTCTTCTGAAGTGGCTTGCAACTGAACAAATATTCTCTGTACTTTGTCTAGCCACTGCTCAGCTACAGCTGGATCAATAGTACCCAAGAAGTCTTATGCTCCATATTTCCTTAATTTATCATACTGTCTCACTGATACCAAAGGCTGTGGGGGTAGCGGTGGTGGTTGTACTGGTGCTTGCCTCAACAAATCAAACACTTGCCTAAACCAACCTAGCGAAACCTCCTCACCAGCTGGTCTCCCCGACACAGAAGCAGGTACCTCTCCAACACTATCCGCTCTAGCTCCCTCTCTAATCTCATCAGGAGCTATACTCTCAGCATTACCCTCGACTGACTGATGTGAGTGAGAATCCATCATAACCTATATCTGCAAACACAGCAGAATACCTCTCATTAAAGATCAGAGACTGCCAATGCCAAACATGTATATTATTCAAAAATACACTTTTTAAAATCAAAACACTCTTTTTCTTACACTTGACCTAGGTTGAGAATCTCAAACCTAGGCTCTGATACCAAAACAATTGTAACACCTCTATACCTTGTATACGTACTAAGCATGCTTAAACGATCGTAATATACGTATACTGAATATAGAAAATGCCACGGTTTAAAAAGACACAACAAATATCTTTGTAAATAAGTGAAACCAATCTCAAACAAATAAAAGAAATCCAAAAGACACTATATATAAAATGTTTAATAATTCACAGCGGAAGTTATTACAAATATGTTATAAATCAAAGTTTACAAAACATAGAATATATACATGATTGGCAGCTCTTCTCTGATCTTTAAGTCCCAAAATGAACTCTTCAATGTCTACTCTCACTCGGTCTCGAAGAACTCTCAGGTTCAACTCTGTCACCTGCGCGATCAAACACTATCGCGCTAAGCCATCGGCTTAGTAGTACAAAATATACCAACATTATACTTTAAGGCAAAGTAATGTTACACATCTAAATCATAAAGTTAACATCATAAGTGAAAAGCTAACATCATACCTTTATATTTCATAAACCATACACATAGAAGCATATCACATTACCACATCATACTACATTCAATGTCATAACAATATTCATATTACATCTTCATAGTTCCCTTGATTTTACCATTCAAGAATCACATTATATACAAAGACAAGCATGGGCCCAAAACACTCTAATATGCCATTCAATTTTCAGAGTTAATGCTTTGGTTTTGTTATCACATTTATCATTATCATATACCCAACTAGGCTTCAAGGATTAGGTTCAACCAAGCTTCAAGGGGAACAAAGCATGCTAAGTATCAACCCAACTTGGCTTCAAGAACCAACCCAACCTAGCTTCAAGGGTTGTAACATCTCAATTAGGCTTCAAGGATCAAATCCAACCTAACTTCAAGAGATTGTTACCATTAGGCATGCCACCAACAACAAAACTCTGAAAATGAATAACATATTAGACACACAATTCATTTATTATCTCATTATCAATTCCATTCTCCATTCTCATAATCAATTAGGCAAACATGCCTTATGTCTTTCAAATGATTCATCATATCCAATCACAATGGCTTCATATCATTTCATATCTCAATTCATATTATACATATAGCATCATTGGTATAACATTTCAAAGTACATTATTTACATAACACATTACCATTCACAAGATTCATCATGCACATAATACATAACTTTGTTCATATAGTATCATATGCATTATCAAATGTAAGTTCAATCTCAATCATGTAAGAAGAGCAAGGAAAAAATCACAGTGGCCAACACACTCAAGGGACACGGCCAAGCTTGTGGCCGTGTGTCTCAACCAAAAGCAACAGAAGCAAACATGGGCAAGGGACACGGCCGTGTCCTCTCCAAAAATCATCCAACACGGCCAAATTTCCATAGACTTGGCCGTGTCTCTCAAAAATCCTTTAGTTTGGCCGTGTCTCTTCCTTGGTTTAGCCGTGTCTCTTATGAAAAAAAACCCTAACCATAGCCAACACTCTTTTGATTGAAATTAAACACATTATGCACAACATAAACTCATTCAAATGGATGTAATCAAAGTCATTAACACTTATTTGGCATGTTTAACACAATATTCACATAAACCATACATATAATCATTTACCACTTCAAAACCCTAAAACCAACTTCACTCTTGATCTTTCACCATCAACATCCACTTAACTCACCATCTTCAAAACAAAACCAACACCAATTCAATTTCTTTTAACTTACAATCAATTTCAACACTTGTAAACACATCTCAAACACACCAAATCATAATATCAACAAATTACAACTCATCTTATACACAACTTCAAAATAACAAATGGAAACAAGAGAGTAATTACCTAAATTGAAGAAATTTCACAAATCTCCAACTTAAACCTTTGATTCTTCCTTCAAATTGAATTTGAATTAAACAAATCTCACTCTTGCTCCCTTCCTTTGAAATGGCCGGCCAACATATGGGAAAGAGAAGAAGAAATGAAGAAAAATCAAATTATCATCTCTTTAAATCTCCACCATGCATTCCAAAAAGGAAAATTACTTAAATGCCCTTTTTTATTTGTTCACATATCCTTTAAAACTCTTGCCCTCTTTAGTAATTTCACACATCCCAAATTAAAATATCTTCTTCCCTTGACTCTCCATTTGACCAACATATATGTTATATATATTAACATATATACAACATATACATTCTATTAACACAATCATTTCCTTTGCAAAAACATATGTACATTAAATTCAAATCAAACAACCATTGTATTAAAACTTCTAGGGCATATATTGGGATATTACAATAGAACCACTGTAAGTATCATCCATGCATATCAGCATACATAAGTATATCACACTGCATTTTTATCTTGTGTTATCTATTCTTTGTCATAAGTATATCACACTGCATTTTTATCTTGTGTTATCTAGTCTCGGGCCTAAGTACCCAGTTTTGGGTCGAGAACCCAAATCCAGTAGAATCTAGTTTTGGGTCAAGAAACCAAATCTAGTTTTGGGTCGAGAACCCAAATCCAGTTTCAAATTGAGAACCCAATATCCAGTCTTGGGTTGAGAACCCAAAATCCAGTTTCGAGTCTAGAACCCCAATCTAGTCTTAGGTTGAGAACCCAAAATCCAGTTTCGAGTCTAGAACCCCAATCCAGTCTTGGGTCAACAACCCAAAATTTAATTTTAGGTCAAAAATCCCAATCTAGTCTTGGGTCGAGAACCCAAAATTCAGTTTCCAAAATCCAGTCTTAGATCGAGAACTCAAATTCTAGTTTCGAGTCGAAACCCCAATCTAGTCTTGGGTCGAGAACCCAAAATCCAGTTTAGGTTCGAGAACCTAAAATACAGCATCAGGTCGAGAACTCAAATCCAGTTTAGGGTCGAGAACCCAAATATAGTTTTAGGTCAAAAATCCAAAATTCAATCTCGGGTTCACCAACCCAAATCTTTTTTTAGTCCGGAACTCATTCTTGGTCCAGAACCCAAACCCAATCAATCAACCTCGAGTTGAGAACCCATCCTCATCCGAATCAGCTTAAAGTGTTGTTTTTCACTCTCTTCTACCGAAGACTCAGATTGTTCAAGCAGTGGGCTAACTGTAGACCCTTATTTTTTTACCAAATCTAGTCCCACACTTATTAGAAGGCAATTAAGTCAAATCTAAAGATTTAAAACAGTATAAAATAATTTTTGTAATATTTATTATTTATTTTTATATTTATTATTTATTTTAATAATATAATATATGAAATAAAAAGAAATTATAAATATTTATTTATAATATAATATTTATTTTTAATAATAATAATAAGTAAATAAAAAATAATAATAAATAAAAAATTGGATGAATCAGCGAGCGACACATTGCAGTGGACGATTGGCGTGGGCCAATTCGCCGTAGGCCACGCCTCGCAGTAGCCCGTACCTCACCTTACAGCAGCCCATACCTCACCTCGCAGCAGCTCGTAGCTTGCACGCTAGTTCGCCGCAGGCGTGTGAGCCCAATGCAGCAGCTTGCCCAATGGTCTCCCTTGCCCAGCAGTAGCCCTTGCCCAATGCTCACCCTCGAGTAATGATGTGCCAGCATCCTCGCAGCTCGCAGGCCTGTGTGCCAGCGTGTTGGCCAATTTTGGCAAAATAATGCTAATTTTGCCAAAACCTTATTTAATTCAGAAGCTTTAATTTTTTCCTTAATCAAATAATTTTTTATAATTGCCTATAAATTATAAGATTAAAAATAGAGAGAGGACTTTTTTATTGCTGTTCTTTTGGACTTTTGGGGAACTTGAGCAGCCATTAGCAAACAGTAACAATAAAAAACCCTAGCAATCAAAAAACCAAAGACGGTCGAATTCACAAAGCAGAAAGGCAGCATGGCAGTGTGGCCTTTGTAATACCCCTAATTTTTTAATATTAAATAAAATACATTAAATTTGGATAAATTAAATAAATGATTTGAATGAAAAGTGAAAGGATTTTAAGTGAAAAATTAAATTGTATATTTGAAATATATTTGAAGTAAATATGAAATATACATATACCTAACATATACAACACATATAAAGGAGTAATTAATATATATATAGATAAGGATGAAAAGGAAGAGAAGTTGATATTTTCTTCTTCTTCTTCTTCCTTTATTTCTTCTTTGCCGTGAGTTAGAGAGAGAGAGAGTGAGCAAGGACAATTTCTTTTTCCATACACCAATTTTACAAGGGATTTCAAGGATTCAAGTGAAGATTTTGTGGATTCTTCATTAATTGGTAAGTTTATTAATTTTGCAAGTTCTTTGGAACTCTATGGAATAATGATATATTGATTTTGGGTTTGTGTTTTAGTATGTTTTAATTACTTAATATGGGTATGTATGAAGATGTTGTGAGTAGCTAATGATGATTTTTAAGGTTGGATTGAAAGAAAAGAGATTTCTTTTCTTTCTTCTTCTTTGAATGTGTTATGAGACAAAGTGATGATTGATTGAATAAGATGATAGTTATGATATGTTGGAGTTATATATGTGTTGAATTGATAAGTAAATCATGGAGATAAACTGAGATAATGATTAAGGGTGTTGTAGTGTTGAGTTTGGAATGATTGTGTTCATATGGTTGAGAGTTTGAAATGCAGGAATTTTACCTGACATGGCCAGTGACACGGCTATGTCGTTGGGCGTGTCAACGAGGCTGAGTTTCAACGTTGATGACACGGCCAGGTCTCTTAGTGTGTCGTAGCTATTGTATGGGCTCAACGAAGGGATCAATATTTATTTGTGCATTATAAGTCTTTATGTTTAACTTCCTTTATTATGATTATTCAAAATACAGTAGCTTTATTCAAATACAAACCTAAACCCTAATTTATTCAAACCATAAATCTTAATTAATTCTATTTTCCAAATCATCACAGTAGCTTGTTCCGTTCAAATATTTTAAGATTTTATTTTATTTTCATAAGCTTCAATCTTATTTACTTAAACCCTAAAGTTATATACTTACTGTTTTGTTTAAATTAGATGAATGATTTATTTATGATGAATGGTTGTTTACTTTTATTGATTTGCTTTGGTTTAAAAACATTGTAAGAGGTATGTTTTCAATATTGGATACCTCATTAATTAATTTTCATGTAATTTAAATTGTTCTTATATTTTGGGATTAATGTAAAGGACACATTTTCACCTTTTGGTGGGTGTCCTATTTAGTTTTAGACCTTGAAATATATAAGGACATGTTTCCATTCTCGGATGGGTGTCCATTTACTTATTTTGTTCGGACATTGCTTTGATTTTAATATAATGGTGCTTTATTTTAATTGTTGCATGTAGTATGGATAATATTGTTATATTTAAGAATTTTATAATATTAAGACTTGCAAAGGAGGCCGGTTCCAATGAATCGGGCATTGTGGGGGTGCTGGGCCATTTCTCACCTTCCCCACATGTACCCAACTTTTCAAACCCATTAGGGGGTTGGGGATTCCTTAGGAATCGAGTCATTCACCCCTTTCTTTTGTCCGATCTGTCCAGTTGACGACTCCATTTTCTCCGAGGTTAGGCCCATGTTCTCTAAGGCCCCTAGCCTAAATAGTGCCAAAGTCGCAAGAACCATTCCACCGGGAGTGGGGGCGAAAATCCCCACTCACAGTGGTGACTCCAGTGGGGATAAGAGAACTTGATTCCATTGGTCTTTATATTATTCTATTCTTTCTTATCATGGTATTATCCATTGCATCATTTATTTTGCATCGTGTGCATGAGTTAGGATGCCCGTGTTAACCGTGTTGTGTTATGTAAGGGATACCATACTTTCACTCAAGGTATGTAGATCAAGCATGGCATAACCACTCATAGCCTTGTACCTTTTAGTATATACTTGCTATGGGAACCTAAGCACTTTAACCTAAAGATTAAAGCTCATGTAATTGGCCTAGTTACTTTCCTTCGATTTTTACCCCAAATGCTTGTTGTTTGACTATGGTTAATTTATCTTGGCTTAAATCATGGCTTATTTGGTTTGTTCTTTTTCTAATATGACCTAATTACATTTTGAGCTCAAATAAATTTTTCTTTATAATCCAAAAGGCCAAAGCTATTTTCAAAACTTTTCAAGATGTCTTTGGACATAAAACCTTTCTAAAAACAAATCAAAAATTCTTTTCTCATGACCCAAATAAAAATCCCAAAATCCATTTTTTCTAAAATCTTTTTACAATGGGCTTATAAACAAAATTATTTTCATAATCTTTTAAAAGAGTTTATGAATATTTAGGTCAATTATGGAAATACCAAAAATCAATTGTGAGCCTAGATTATACTAAGAATTATTAACCATGGGCTTGTTTTTGGCATGAATCACTATTTACTTTTTCAAGTGAGAAATCTATTTATAATAAACCTCTTAATTTAGTTTTAGTCCAATATAACATAAAAGCTGCTTTAGTTGATTGGATGGATTAAAGCCTAATAATGGGAATTATCATGAACTGATTTCTATTTTTGAAAATATAACTATTGGTTGAAACGTTCGAGGGAAATATTATAAAACAAGATACCCCATGTTGGTATTTTATTAACCATATACCTAGAAAAAGAGACTCGCTATTCGTGTGTGGAAGTTATAAGGTTGGAAGGAATGTCCTAATTATCTTTCTTTGTTTGTGCATACATAAATACATGCATCACATGACATATCATTAATCCCTTTTGGTTCACAGCCCTGGATTACAACAGTTCAAAAGCTTATGACAATCCGACCTACACCGGAGATGAAGAATCTAGCAGCGACTCAATCACTTTTTCACCAAAAGCAATGGAGCCCAAACAAATTCAAAGAATGGTGAATGACGTCCTCAATGCCAAGATGGATAAAATAAAGGAGGCCCTGGCTGAGACCATGAAGAATTAATTGGCTGCAATTTTAGGCAACAATGTCAAAGCATCTACTAGCACCAAGAAGTCAAAGGACAAAGGGGAGGCTAAGGTTGGTGAAGTGGCTTTTAATGATGACAAGATAGTCGTTGATGATGATGACGACTGGGCTCAATACTTCCAAGATCCTTAAGATAAAAAGAAGGAGCCAAAGGTTGGTGAGAAGACAACTTTTGAAAAGACTGAAAATTCTAATGTTGAGAAGATGATTGCTGACCTTGAAAAGAAATTTGAGAAGAAACTAAAAACCAAAGAGATGTCTGAGATCGACAAACTATTTGAACAAGATGAGGAGGTCCCTTATAAGTTCAAGATGCCTTCCTTCGCTAGGTACAATGGTACTAGAAACTCTCATCCCCATGTAAAGCAGTACATCACTACTATGCAGTCTGCTAGAGCTACTAAGGCTCAAACTCTAAGATATTTCATGCTCTCATTGGACCCTGTTGTCCAAAATTGGTTCAACACCTTAGAGAAAAGTACTCAAAAAGATTGGGACATGTTGTACAAGGCTTTCATTTAGCAGTATGGGTACAATGTCGAGCTGGAAGTTACCTTAATGGAAGTTGAGTCCATTAGACAAAGGCCAAATGAGATTTTTTTTAGACTATGTGAAAAGGTGGAGGCATAAGGCTTCATTGCTTAAGAAGAGGCCTGATGAATCTGATCAAACAAGGATGATTGTGAAAGGGGTGTTGCCTAGTCTTCATGAAAGGATGTCTCATACACTCATCTGGGATTTCAAAGATCTTCTCCAAGCTGGTCTACAAATTGAAGAGTGGGAAAGGGGGAAGAACCATTTTTCTGTAAAAAAAAATTATCAGCCTAACAATCAAAGTACACAAAAGGAAGCTGATGTCAATACAAATGGTCAAGCAAATGGAAGGCAGTTTTCAGATCTAGGGAAGCCTTTGTCTTGGGTTTTCAATAATCTACAAAAGGAGGGACTATTACAACCATTGACTCCTTATCCTTTGCCTAATCCTTTACCCCCAAAATTTGATACTAAGGCTTTTTGTCAATTTCATCAAACTCAAGGACATGAGTCCGATAGATGTACCTGATTGAAGCATGAGATCCAAGATCTAATCGACAGTGGTAAGCTACCTAAGCCAGACAAGCCCAATACCAAGAACAATCCTTTGCCTAAATTTGGAAGAATACCTCCACCAGCAATTTTCATAGTAGGAGGAGGATTGGACGAAGATCTTGTCTTATCCTTCTTTCAAGATGGGAATATTGAAGATATAAAAGGAGAAGAAGCTTAACTCAACATACTTCATTTGGCTTGTTTGTTTTTTCATTTCATTTTATTTATTTTGTGTTTTATGGAACAATTAAATTTTTTAAAATTAAGATTGTTTGAATAAATTACTTTCATCAAAAATTTTGTTGGTCTTTATTCATTTTGGTGCTCAACCAATGAGGAATCTAGCTTGATGTTCATAAATTAATGAGTCTAGGCATCATGATTTGAATGACTTTACTAGATGAGGAAATTGCTCTATAGCATTGAGTTGTGTATGATTACTTAGAGAGAGCTCTTACATAATTACCTTTGTCTAGGTCCTAGTCAGTCTTAGAACATGCTTTGGCAAATTTTTGAGGCAAAATTGAACTCTGCATATTTAAGGGAGAGATGATCTAGGCATTGTTTGGTTAGCCAACAACTAGTATCAACCCAATTAAATATCAATCCCTAGTTGTCCCTTTGAGCCTTCATAGAATTTTAGCTTTCTTTTCATTGACTTATAAGCCCAATGACCTACCCTGAGCTGTTGTTATACATTTGACAAGTCTTATGATCACTAAGGGGAAGAGGCAAGAAGTTCAAAGAAAGGAATGCATAGCCAAAACTGTAAGGATAGTTGATGTTCTCAATACCATAAGGGTAGTTGAAGTTCACCTAATATCTCCAATCTATCAAGATAACATCAGAGTAACAAATGATTTATCACTGTTAAAGAAGATTTATGTCACTCCACTCATCTATTATTGGAAACCCAAGTTGGTTCAAACAAGACAACTCTTTTAGAGTTAGAACCAAAAAAAAAAGAAAAAAAAAGAAAAGAGAAAAAAAAGAGAAGAAAAGAAAAAAGAAAAAGAGAAGAAAATAAAACCCAAAATGGTTCAGAAAGCCAACCAAGTTCTCTTTTACCTAAAGCAGCAAAAGACTTCCAAAAGGATAGTTTGACATGAATTGGTCTAACCTAACAAAAGTTTCAATCAAAATTAGAGAAAAAA
The DNA here is from genome assembly GCA_947685225.1 of Garcia nutans. Classification (NCBI taxonomy): domain Eukaryota; kingdom Viridiplantae; phylum Streptophyta; class Magnoliopsida; order Malpighiales; family Euphorbiaceae; genus Garcia; species Garcia nutans. Next base: position 40,508,430 of record CANTUV010000005.1, read on the forward strand.
GGGAAAGACCATCTAGTTTTTGAAAGTCCTGTACTTAACAATCCTATAGAGAAGGACAAAATGATAAAATGCTCAAAGAAAGGGAAGAGTAAGAAAAATAAAGAGAAAGAAAAGGAATATGGGTATCAACCTTTTTTTAAGGGAAAAGACAGTCCCAATCAAGACCAGATTCATGTCAAAAAGAAAGAAGAATGTTCAAAGCTCTGTCTTTTCATGTTTCCAACTGCCTATGGCTCCAACAAAAAATCATGGTGTGAGGGTTTGGCCATAGTGTCACAACAGCTCCAATCTCAAAATGCTTTCATTTAACCCGTGTCCCTTTTAGGCCCTATTTCAAGCCTATTAAAGACCTGTTGATCTCTTTTGGTAGGTTGAGTCTATTAGTGGAGATAGTTTGAATAAGCATGCATATGAGATAGACAATATTCAAACTCAAATGAGATCTTTGACCAAGTACTGTGTATGTGCTTATCTGAAGTGCAACAGTTCTTGCTTAAATAGAAATGATTCCTGAGTTTAATATGGTAACTAGAGCTTTCATGTTATAGATATGTTAATTTGGAAAATCAATTCCTGAGGTACATTGACATTTATTTAGCAAAGCCAACATGTGATTTCAAAATAAAAATTAAAAAAAAATGTTTTTGTCACACGAAACCTTCAAGTTAAGAGAAGTTTGTCGAACCATTAAACCTCAAAGGACACATTGGGAAAAATAAATGATTTTTGGCAAGGTCATGAAGAAGCTACCAACTGACATGTCAAAACATAGTTTGAAATGGATGTATCCCTGACTCTGCTGCTTGGGGTCTCCACCACTCATGTCCTTGACATCTTGAAGATAAAAGCCATAAATGCAAAGCTTTCTATCATTCCAATGCAAGACCTGAACGAGCATCTGAAAGGAACCAATGAGACCACTTCTGCTGATCAACTCAGTCTGTGGGTTGATGAAACTGCTGTAAGTATTACTGATGCATATCATGCATACATGAGCATATCACACGGTATTTTTGTCTTGTGTTATCTGTTCTTTGTCAAAGTAAACAGCAAACACCCTATGAAGTAAAGAATCAAAATAAGATATTAAATTAGGGGGGCATGGAAAGGCCATTGCTTGATGAAGCTCTAGTAATTTTGCAAAAAGAAGAAATGCATGCTTGTGCAAAGAACTAGACAATAAAAACATCAATCAAAACCTGCATGAGAAAAATCATTAGGGGCAAGGAGAAGATATAAGGGGCTAGCTAAAAAAATAGCTGAATTTTTTGAAAACTGTAAAAGAATGGAACATTAGAACTATTAAAAGAATGAACATGCAAAAGACAAAAGATCAGTCTAGCTAAAAGAGCTTAAGCCAGGGTAAAGACCCAATCTCCAATGGATAAAGATCCATATTTCAAGGGTAAAGGCCCAATTTTTGAGGATGAAGATCCACTTTCAAGGGTGAAGACCCAATTTCCAAGGATGAAGATCCATTTTCAAGGGTGAAGACCTGATGCCAAGGATCAAGATCCATTTTCAAGGGTGAAGACCCAATGCCAAGGATGAAGATCCATTTTCAAAGGGTGAAGACCCGAAGTCTAAAGGATAAAGATCCATGTTCAAGGATGAAGACCCGATGCCAAGGATGAAGATCCAACTTAAAGGATGAAGATCCAATTTTAAGGGTGAAGACCCGATGTCCAAAGGATGAAAATCTATTTTCAAGGGTGAAGACCAGATCTCTAAGGAAGATCCATTTATAAGGGTGAAGACCCGATCTCCAAGGATGAAGATTCATTTTCGAGGGTGAAGACCCGATGTCAAGGATGAAGATCTAGCTTAAAGGATGAAGATCCAATTTCAAGAGTGAAGACCAGACGTCCAAAGGATGAAGATCCATTTTCAAGGGTAAAGACCCGATCTCCATGGATGAAGATCCATTTACAAGGGTGAAGACCCGATGTCCAAGGATGAAGATCCATTTTTAAAGGTGAAGATCCGATGCTAAGGATGAAGTTCTAAGGTCTAACGTTGAAGATCCATTTTGAGGGTGAAGACCCATAATCAGTTAAAGAATAGAATAGCCAAAGCAGCCAGAATTCTCAACTGATAAAAGGTCAGTCAAACTCATTCTCAGGTCCAGAACCCAAATCCTAAATTCACCTTAGGCCCAGAACCCAAATTATTTTTGAGTCCAGAACTCAAACCAACTTTGGGTAAGGAGTCCAGTATGGCTCTAAACCCAGTCAAAAATCACATTGCTTTTCGCTCTCTTTTGTTGTAGTATCAGATCGCTCAAGCAGGGGGCAAATTATAGACCCTTAATTTTTTACCCCGTCCAGTCCGATATTTTTAAACAGTCTAAAATAATTTTTGTGGTATTTTAATTAAATAATATTTATTTTAATAATATTATTACTTATAATATTTATTTTTAATAAAATAAAAAAGATAATAAATAAATAAATAAATAATCGGTAACAAAAATTTTTCGCCGCTGGCTACGAATTGGCCAGAAGCCAATTTGCAACAGGAAAATCCTATGATGAACTGGCCTATGGCTCGCGACCAAGCCCAACGCCCACAGATTTTCTTTGCGAGCTTACTTTCGTATGCCCGGCCCGCGCACGATTTTGCTAAAATCCTAGTCTACTTGGTTTTTAATTTTATTTCCTAAAAGGTTTTTATTTCTTTACCCAATTAGTATTAGGATTTTATTTTTTCCTATAATTACCACATTAAAATACACAAAAAGGGACTTTTTTATCTTTTAAAAAGGAGGGTAATTTTGGAGGACTTTTGGAGCTCGAAATTATTGAAATTCTTTTGGCAGTTTATTCATAATCTCAAGCTTGAAGAATCAAGAGGTAGCAAACAATATACAACCCATCAGAGGCAGCCCACACTGTCTTTGCTATTGTTCAACCAGAATTCAAATTGTGGTGGAACCAACAACGGAGGTTTGATTTTTTATTGACTTATTTATGTTCACATTAGCTTCATCATTCAAATTGATCAAATTTGTAAACATAAAATAGATGATGTTTTTCTGATTAATTATTCTGTTTACCATCTAAACTCTATTTAAAACCCTAAAAAGTGTTTTTTCAAAACCCTAAAAACCTTAATACCCGTAAAACTAACTTTTGAAATATAAAACCCTAATTACACTTTTCTAAAATCACAAAACAATAATCTGTTTTCTTAAAACCATAACCAAATATATTTTTCTAAGATTTACAGTAGCTTGTTTCTTCCAATTTCGAAACCCTATTTTCTAAATCTTAAACCCTAAAATCTTAATTTTCAACACCAAAAGCCACAACCCTAAACGCCAGTTTTTAAAATTTTCTTGGCACTACCCCCGACCCCGCAAGAGGCACTACCCCTTGACCCCGCCTACTAACCGGCTAGCGAGACCGCCATATGGGCTCATCGAAGGGGTCAATATTTATTTGTGTATTATATGTCTTTATGTTTAACTTTCTTTATTATGATTATTCAAAATATAGTTTATTTGTTCAAAATACAAACCTAAACCCTAATTTATTCAAACCATAAATATTCATTAATTATATTTTTCAAATCATCATAGTAGCTTGTTCCTTTCAAATATCTAAAGATTTTATTTTATTTTCATAAGCTTCAATCTTATTTACTTAAACCCTAAACTTATATACTTACTATTTTATTTAAATTAGATGAATGATTTATTTATGATGAACGATTGTTTACTTTTATTGATTTGCTTTGGATTCAAAACATTGTAAGAGGTATGTTTCAACTATTGGATACATCATTAATTAATTTTCATGTAATTTAAATTGTTCTTATATTTTGGGATTAATGTAAAGGACACGTTTTCACCTTTTGGTAGGTGTCCTATTTAGTTTTAGACCTTGAACGATGTAAGGACGTGTTTCCATTCTCGGATGGGTGTCCATTTATTTATTTTGTTTGGACATTGCTTTGATTTTAATATAATGATGCTTTATTTGAATTGTTACATGTAGTATGGATAATATTGTTATGTTTAAGAATTTTATGACCTACAAAGGAGGCCGATTCCAACAAACTTATCATTATGGAGGTGCTGGGCTATTTCTCACCTTTCTCACACGTACCCAACTTTCCGGACCCATTAGGGGGTTGGAAATTCCTTAGGAATTGAGTCATCCATCCCTTTCTTTTTCCCAGCCTGTCCAGTTGGAAACTCCATTTTCATCGAGCTTAGGCCCTTGTTCTGTAAGGCCCCGAGCCTAAACAGTGCTGAAATCGCAAGAACCATTCCACCGGGAGTGGGGAAAAAAATTTTGCTCACACACAGCCATGTCGTTGGGTGTGTCAATGATGTTGAGTTTCAGCATTGACGACACGGCCAGTAACATGGCTATGCCTCCGAGCATGTCATAGCTACTGTGAAATAAGATAATTGACACGATGATGCGGACCCTTAGCAATGATGGCAGCAAACCCAACGTATAACAATGGTAGAGAACTCCTTAAAACTTGATAATCACCTCCTAAGGAACCCAACGCCTATAAAGAGACGCGAACTCACTATGATTGAAGGATTTAGTTGGTAAGAAGAAGGAAAACGCCAAAACTCTTGTTGATAAGTAAACCTAATTCTTGATGCAAAGAAAGAAATAAAGAATCCACTCTAATCTCTCTCACACGAAAATTCACAAGAAGAACTTGTAGAAGAATTCAAAATTTTTTATTAATTGTTGTCTATCAAATTCAGCCTAATAGTGCCCTTAAATAAGGGTTACAAAATTCCTAATTGCATATGGAAAATTAAGACTAAAACATTCCTAATTGCATAAGGAAAACATTCCTAATTACATAAGGAAAACATTAAGTATGGAAACAAAATCCTAATCCACTAAGGAAAATATAAAGTATGGAAACAAAATCCTAATCCGCTAAGGAAAATATAAAGTATGGAAACAAAATCCTAATCCAATAAGGAAAATAAAAAGTATGGAAACAACCAAACTAATCCCTTCAACATAAGAAACGCCCCACACTATTTGGGCTGTCCATGGGCCTTAAATTACTTCCCAAGGCTTTATATGAACCCCCATGGACCTTTCTTGTATGTTGGACCTTTCTTTAGCTAGCCTTTAGCTTCCACACTAAGCATCACAATCAGCTTTGGTGTGCCTTCTTCAAGCTCTATCTCCATCTTCTTGAATAATAATTCTTAAAGCTCTTTGGAAATCCCTTCTTGAATATGCAAAGCCATACTAGCTTGATATCTCTTTGCCTTACTCCTAGTGATTGGTCCACTTGCTAGCTTCAAGGGTTGGTGATAATATTATGTATATATGTACATCATATATGAAATTAGCTATGATATATTAAAGATGAAATTAAAAAGAAAAGAAGATATGATAAGAACTAATTATATATTGAATTGATGTATCATTATATGTCAATACTTCTATACTATATGTTTATATCTTTATAGTTGGACTACTAAGCTCTCGGGCTTAGCGCGGGTGTTTATTCGCGCAGGTTTATAGATGGAAGATATGAAGTCTTTTATTATGCCACAAGAAGAGTAAAGTTTGTCGAGACCAACTAGAGGGTAATGCATACATGTATAAATTTTTAATTATCATGTATTTCTGACGAGAGAGTATTTATATGTATAAATGAAGTTTTGATAAAGATAATGATTTTGTAAATGTTATTTAAATTAATGTATTATGGTTTGAACTCTGTTACAGGTTTTTAAAAGGTATCGAAAAGTGACATCCTTATACTTTATATATTTACTGTATGTATACTAGGTATACGTATAGTACTTATATAGGGTATCGGGGTGTTACATGCACATTACACTTATCGTCTGCCATAGATTTTACATTTGTCAATTTATTTAGGAAGCGCATTGTTAGGATGCAAAAATAATAAAAGAAATAATAAGAGATGCTTCTTTTCCTTTTATAATTTATCATCATCTTTTGCTATTGTGTTTATTCATTTCATCCATATATGGTCAAATACTTATAACAGTGCACATAGAACAATTTTAATGTTAATTCTGTTTTATTAAATTCGGGAACAACCAAACAATAAGCCAGCATACACAAGATCACTTCTGTTGCCAACTAGCCCTTTTGGGTTTTCTAATTGATGATTTTCTCTCATTTAGCCCTAATTGTTGCCTAGCCTGCCCTTTCGGGTTTTTAAAACTAGCGGACTGCTTTAACTTTTGCCTAGGCCGCCCTTTTTGTGTTTTCAACCTAGCGAGCTTTTTTTTATGCATAAAACCTCTTCAACCTGTCAATGTTCACTGGTTCACTAAACTCATTCTCATCCATGTCTGATAACTTCACTGCACCCTTATTCATGACTTGTTTCACAACATATGTCCCTTCCCAGCTAGGCCCAAGATTCCCTCTTGTTTTTGATCTTAACACTTCTGTTGTAGGCCCGAGCTATCTTCCTTTGATACAGTTGATGATGATACAGTGCTTTTAACCTTCTCTCCTCTAGTAAAGCTAATTGTGTGTATCTACTCACTACCCATTCTGTTTCAGGCAGTTCAGCTTCCAAGACCACTCTTAATGACTTGATCTCAATTTCAATTGGCAACACTGCTTCCATCCCGTAAACCAAGGAGAATGGTGTCATTCCAGTCGGTGTGTGCATACATTTTCTATATCCCCACAAAGCAAAAGGAAGCATCTCTGACCAATCCCTATATGTCTTGGTCATCATTGTCTTGTTTGTTGCTTCTACCGCACCATTAGCCTTTGGTCTATAAGGAGAGGATTATTATGATGATTTTGGTACTTCAAAAAATAAGTCCTTAACTACTCCTTGAAACTGTACCCCATTGTCTGATATCACACTCTGTGGGACCCCATACCTGCAGATGAGGTTTTTTTCAATAAATCTAGCCGTTTGACTCACCCCAAGTTTGTTGAAGGATTCGACTTCGACCCATTTCAAAAAATAATCTACCGCTACTACAATGAAATGGTGACCGTTTGAGGTTGTAGGATGTATCTCTCTTATAATGTCGATACCCCATGATACAAACCAGATATGGCAGCTTTGTGCCATTCAAGAAAAGCAATCTTACATCATCCAAATAGATTTAAAAGGAGTTCAAAAGCTCTTTTATGAGGCTGAAATACACTTGGGGCGTGCTACACTTCATATGGAGCAGATTTGGTGCAATTCAAGCAATATGGGCTTTTTGGAGCTTGATACAGCTTATAGGCCAAAGCTACACAAAGGAAAGCCTAAAGTGAAGATCAAAGTATGGAAATCACGTCCAAACACATGGGCATGCTCTCTTGGGCTTGTTCAGCAAGTTTTTTGGCATGTTTAGCAAGTTTTTAAGGCTGAACATGGCTGCACATGTTGGGCGTGTTTTTCCAATACATTAGGCCTTTTTTTTGGACTTAATTAAGGCATGTTTAATATGGGCCCAAGGAAGTTACGAATTTCAGCAAGTGGAAGGCATCTTTTTGTCACATGGGATGTGGTCCCCTCATTCCTTAGTTAGTTAGGATATTATTTTATTTCCCATATCTTTTAGGATTTGATATTATTTAGTCTTTCCAAATCTATTTTGGATTTGTTTTATTTGGATAGGATTTAGATTACTTATCTGATTTAGATTCAGATTTACTTTATGTTTTCCTTAGTGGATTAGGATTACTTTATATTTTTCCTTATGCAATTAGGAATGTTTTCCATTTTCCTTATGCAATTAGGAATGTTTTCCTTATGCAATTAGGAATTTTGTAACCCTTATTTAAGGGCACTATTAGGCAGAATTTGAGATACAACAATTAATAAAAAATTTTCGAATTCTTCTACAAGTTCTTCTTGTGAATTTTCGTGTGAGAGAGATTAGAGTGGATTCTTTAATTCTTTCTTTGCATCAAGAATTAGGTTTACTTATCAACAAGAGTTGTGGCGTTTTCCTTCTTCTTACCAACTAAATCCTTCAATCATAGTGAGTTCGCGTCTCTTTATAGGCGTTGGGTTCCTTAGGAGGTGATTATCAAGTTTCAAGGAGTTCTCTACCATTGTTATACATTGGGTTTGCTGCCATCGTTGCTAAGGGTCCGCGTCATTTGGTATCAGAGCCTTGCTACAAGGTAATTTTTATCTACTTTGTCTTTCTAGGGCTTGTTTAATTGTTCCATTAGGGTTATTTTATTCAAATTCGTTTTTTCCTTTCCTTCTCTATTCAATTTTCATTTTTGGCATTCAAGAGTCAGTTTTAGTTCGTTTTAGTATTCATAATAGTTTATTCAATACATTTTTTTCACTTTCCCATCCATTTAAGTATTCCGTTTGTTAAGTCGTTGGTGTTCTAGTAGTCAGAATTTAGTTTGTTTTGTGTCTATTGGGTCTTGTTCAATTTGGTTGTGTTTTTCCCTTCAAATTCATCTTGTGTAAGCCTTTTCTTGGGGTTGATTGTTTCTTTCCTTCAAATCGTTTTATGTGGCCATTCTTGGGCTGTTTCTTTTGTGTTTGTTTAGTGATTTTCAAATTCTACATATAAAAAAAAATGTCAACAACAATTGAGATTGAGATGGATGAAGAGGAAGCCAAAGAAAAATACCATCTATAATATCTCGATGGTAAGATTCAATTTCTTGAAGAGCTTATTGAAAGGTGGTATCAAAAGTTAGGAGGTGCACGAAGGTACATAAGGGAATATTCATATTGTGAAAAGGAGATTGCTTCATTAGAGGAAGAACTTTCAGTTTTCTATGCAAAGGAGAAAAACTTTCTTATTCATTGTAAGAGACGACAAGAAGAAAGGAAATCTAAGAGGATGAAACTAGAATATAAGAAATTGAGACAACAATTGGAAGATATGTGTAAGCATACTTCTAAACTATGTGAAGCAATAAGTGTGGTTTCAAAAATTCCTACCATTAAGGTGAAAGAGGAGAGTGCAACCATGGAGGATTCCAATGTTGAACTAAAAAAAGAGGATGAATTGGAAGAGTTGCATGAAGAGGATGTTTGTGAAGTAGAGGATGTAGTGCCATTACTTGATGAAGTAAGGAGTGAAGTTACTGAGATTCCCATAATTGAATTTAAAGAAGAGTTTGTGAAAAATGGAGATCTTCTTGGAGATGTGGATGAGAATTCACCTATTTATGATGATTATGGTTGTGATGATGATGATTGCGGAGATGTGGATGAGAATTCACCTATTTATGATGATTATGGTTGTGATGATGATGATTGTGATGAAATTGTTCAAAATATGGTTGAAGAGGTAGACAAAGAATATGGAGCTGATTTAGAAGTTCAAGAAGAGGATGGTTCAGTTCCATGTGAGCTGTCTTTAACTAACGGAGCTTTTCCTAGTTTTTTTGACAATGTGCAGGTTGATGTTCTAGAAGAAACATTCAAACTATTTTCATCAACTCAAGAGGAGGTTTTTGAAGATCAATTGGTGCCTAAAGTTTCCATTCCAGATCTGAACATGAGCAAGATTCGAGGACGAATCTTTTCAAAAGAAAGGGAGAATGATACAAACCAGATATGGCAGCTTTGTGCCATTGAAGAAAAGCAATCTTGCATTATCCAAATAGATTTAAAAGGAGTTCAAAAGCTCTTTTATGAAGATGAAATACACTTGGGGCGTGCTACACTTCATATGGAGCAGATTTGGTGCAATTCAAGCAATATGGGCTTTGTGGAGCTTGATACAGCTTATAGGCCAAAGCTACACAAAGGGAAGCCTAAAGTGAAGATCAAAGTATGGAAATCACGTCCAAACACATGGGCATGCTTTCTTGGGCTTGTTCAACAAGTTTTTTTGGCATGTTTAGCAAGTTTTTAAGGCTGAACATGGCTGCACATGTTGGGCTTGTTTTTCCAATACATTAGGCCTTTTTTTGGACTTAATTAAGGCATGTTTAATATGGGCCCAAGGAAGTTACGAATTTCAGCAAGTGGAAGGCATATTTTTGTCACATGGGATGTGGTTCCCTCATTCCTTAGTTAGTTAGGATATTATTTTATTTTCCATATCTTTTAGGATTTGATATTATTTAGTCTTTCCAAATCTATTTTGGATTTGTTTTATTAGATTTGGATAGGATTTAGATTACTTATCTTATTTAGATTCGGATTTACTTTATGTTTTCCTTAGTGGATTAGGATTACTTTATATTTTTCCTTATACAATTAGGAATGTTTTCCATTTTCCTTATGCAATTAGGAATGTTTTCCTTATGCAATTAGGAATTTTGTAACCCTTATTTAAGTGCACTATTAGGCAGAATTTGAGAGACAACAATTAATAAAATTTTTTTGAATTCTTCTACAAGTTCTTCTTGTGAATTTTCGTGTGAGAGAGATTAGAGTGGATTCTTTAATTCTTTCTTTGCATCAAGAATTAGGTTTACTTATCAACAAGAGTTGTGGCGTTTTCCTTCTTCTTACCAACTAAATCCTTCAATCATAGTGAGTTCGCGTCTCTTTATAGGCGTTGGGTTCCTTAGGAGGTGATTATCAAGTTTCAAGGAGTTCTCTACCATTGTTATACGTTGGGTTTGCTGCCATCGTTGCTAAGGGTCCGCGTCATTTGCTCTGATACCAAATGACGCGGACCCTTAGCAACGATGGCAGCAAACCCAACGTATAACAATGGTAGAGAACTCCTTGAAACTTGATAATCACCTCCTAAGGAACCCAACGCCTATAAAGAGACACGAACTCACTATGATTGAAGGATTTAGTTGGTAAGAAGAAGGAAAACGCCACAACTCTTGTTGATAAGTAAACCTAATTCTTGATGCAAAGAAAGAATTAAAGAATCCACTCTAATCTCTCTCACACAAAAATTCACAAGAAGAACTTGTAGAAGAATTTGAAAATTTTTTATTAATTGTTGTATCCCAAATTCTGCCTAATAGTGCCCTTAAATAAGGGTTACAAAATTCCTAATTGCATAAGGATGACGCGGACCCTTAGCAACGATGGCAGCAAACCCAACGTATAACAATGGTAGAGAACTCCTTGAAACTTGATAATCACCTCCTAAGGAACCCAACGCCTATAAAGAGACGCGAACTCACTATGATTGAAGGATTTAGTTGGTAAGAAGAAGGAAAACGCCACGACTCTTGTTGATAAGTAAACCTAATTCTTGATGCAAAGAAAGAATTAAAGAATCCACTCTAATCTCTCTCACACGAAAATTCACAAGAAGAACTTGTAGAAGAATTCGAAAAATTTTTATTAATTGTTGTATCTCAAATTCTGCCTAATAGTGCCCTTAAATAAGGGTTACAAAATTCCTAATTGCATAAGGAAAACATTCCTAATTGCATAAGGAAAACATTCCTAATTGCATAAGGAAAAATATAAAGTAATCCTAATCCACTAAGTAAAATATAAAGTAATCCTAATCCACTAAGGAAAACATAAAAGTAAATCTGAATCTAAATCAGATAAGTAATCTAAATCCTATCCAAATCTAATAAAACAAATCCAAAATAGATTTGGAAAGACTAAATAATATCAAATCCTAAAAGATATGGAAAATAAAATAATATCCTAACTAACTAAGGAATGAGGGGACCACATCCCATATGACAAAAAGATGCCTTCCACTTGCTGAAATTCGTAACTTCCTTGGGCCCATATTAAACATGCCTTAATTAAGTCCAAAAAAAGGCCTAATGTATTGGAAAAACAAGCCCAACATGTGCAGCCATGTTCAGCCTTAAAAACTTGCTAAACATGCCAAAAAACTTGCTGAACAAGCCCAAGAAAGCATGCCCATGTGTTTGGACGTGATTTCCATACTTTGATCTTCACTTTAGGCTTCCCTTTGTGTAGCTTTGGCCTATAAGATGTATCAAGCTCCACAAAGCCCATATTGCTTGAATTGCACCAAATCTGCTCCATATGAAGTGTAGCACGCCCCAAGTGTATTTTAGCCTCATAAAAGAGCTTTTGAACTCCTTTTAAATCTATTTGGATGATGTAAGATTGCTTTTCTTCAATGGCACAAAGCTGCCATATCTGGTTTGTATCATTCTCCCTTTCTTTTGAAAAGATTCGTCCTCGAATCTTGCTCATGTTCAGATATGGAATGGAAACTTTAGGCACCAATTGATCTTCAAAAACCTCCTCTTGAGTTGATGAAAATAGTTTGAATGTTTCTTCTAGAACATCAACCTGCACATTGTCAAAAAAACTAGGAAAAGCTCCGTTAGTTAAAGAGAGCTCACATGGAACTGAACCATCCTCTTCTTGAACTTCTAAATCAGCTCCATATTCTTTGTCTACCTCTTCAACCATATTTTGAAGAATTTCATCGCAATCATCATCATCACAACCATAATCATCATAAATAGGTGAATTCTCATCCACATCTCCAAGAAGATCTCCATTTTTCACAAACTCTTCTTTAAATTCAATTATGGGAATCTCAGTAACTTCACTCCTTACTTCATCAAGTAATGGCACTACATCCTCTACTTCACAAACATCCTCTTCATGCAACTCTTCCAATTCATCCTCTTTTTTTAGTTCAACATTGGAATCCTCCATGGTTGCACTCTCCTCTTTCACCTTAATGGTAGGAATTTTTGAAACCACACTTATTGCTTCACATAGTTTAGAAGTATGCTTACACATATCTTCCAATTGTTGTCTCAGTTTCTTATATTCTAGTTTCATCCTCTTAGATTTCCTTTCTTCTTGTCGTCTCTTACAATGAATAAGAAAGTTTTTCTCCTTTGCATAGAAAACTGAAAGTTCTTCCTCTAATGAAGCAATCTCCTTTTCACAATATGAATATTCCCTTATGTACCTTCGTGCACCTCCTAACTTTTGATACCACCTTTCAATAAGCTCTTCAAGAAATCGAATCTTACCATCGAGATATTGTAGATGGTATTTTTCTTTGGCTTCCTCTTCATCCATCTCAATCTCAATTGTTGTTGACATTTTTTTTTATATGTAGAATTTGAAAATCACTAAACAAACACAAAAGAAACAGCCCAAGAATGGCCACATAAAACGATTTGAAGGAAAGAAACAATCAACCCCAAGAAAAGGCTTACACAAGATGAATTTGAAGGGAAAAACACAACCAAATTGAACAAGACCCAATAGACACAAAACAAACTAAATTCTGACTACTAGAACACCAACGACTTAACAAACGGAATACTTAAATGGATGGGAAAGTGAAAAAAATGAATTGAATAAACTATTATGAATACTAAAACGAACTAAAACTGACTCTTGAATGCCAAAAATGAAAATTGAATAGAGAAGGAAAGGAAAAAATGAATTTGAATAAAATAACCCTAATGGAACAATTAAACAAGCCCTAGAAAGACAAAGTAGATAAAAATTACCTTGTAGCAAGGCTCTGATACCAAATTACACGGACCCTTAGCAACGATGGCAGCAAACCCAACGTATAACAATGGTAGAGAACTCCTTGAAACTTGATAATCACCTCCTAAGGAACCCAACGCCTATAAAGAGACGCGAACTCACTATGATTGAAGGATTTAGTTGGTAAGAAGAAGGAAAACGCCACAACTCTTGTTGATAAGTAAACCTAATTCTTGATGCAAAGAAAGAATTAAAGAATCCACTCTAATCTCTCTCACACGAAAATTCACAAGAAGAACTTGTAGAAGAATTCGAAAATTTTTTATTAATTGTTGTATCTCAAATTCTGCCTAATAGTGCCCTTAAATAAGGGTTACAAAATTCCTAATTGCATAAGGAAAACATTCCTAATTGCATAAGGAAAATGGAAAACATTCCTAATTGCATAAGGAAAAATATAAAGTAATCCTAATCCACTAAGAAAAATATAAAGTAATCCTAATCCACTAAGGAAAACATAAAGTAAATCTGAATCTAAATCAGATAAGTAATCTAAATCCTATCCAAATCTAATAAAACAAATCCAAAATAGATTTGGAAAGACTAAATAATATCAAATCCTAAAAGATATGAAAAATAAAATAATATCCTAACTAACTAAGGAATGAGGGGACCACATCCCATGTGACAAAAAGATGCCTTCCACTTGCTGAAATTCGTAACTTCCTTGGGCCCATATTAAACATGCCTTAATTAAGTCCAAAAAAAGGCCTAATGTATTGGAAAAACAAGCCCAACATGTGCAGCCATGTTCAGCCTTAAAAACTTGCTAAACATGCCAAAAAAAACTTGCTGAACAAGCCCAAGAAAGCATGCCCATGTGTTTGGACGTGATTTCCATACTTTGATCTTCACTTTAGGCTTCCCTTTGTGTAGCTTTGGCCTATAAGCTGTATCAAGCTCCACAAAGCCCATATTGCTTGAATTGCACCAAATCTGCTCCATATGAAGTGTAGCATGCCCCAAGTGTATTTCAGCCTCATAAAAGAGCTTTTGAACTCCTTTTAAATCTATTTGGATGATGTAAGATTGCTTTTCTTCAATGGCACAAAGCTGCCATATCTGGTTTGTATCAATGTCGCTTAGTGGGTACTTTACCAATGGAGATAAAAGTAAAACATGAAAGCATTTGAAATAAAAGGAAGTAAGTAAGTCAAAAATCAACCAACATTAAACCAATGGAAGTTATTGTACATTCAGTATAAATATGCTTTCAACAAATGTAAACACCATAATTCAAACTCATTTTGCATTACGTAGTTTAAAAAGAAATAAAACTTTGGCTCTACTGGTATATAGGGACCATAGCGATAAAGCAGTGGCCCTCACCACTATAACATAGGTGGCCCTCACCACCGATATCAAATCACAGGAATGGCCCTCACCATCCTGGTTATAACCAATGGCCCTCAGCATTGGCCCCCAATGGCCCTCACCATTGAGTTTAGATTATAACAATTCAATCACAATATCAAGCAGTACTGCATAAGTTAGTATAGTGCACCATACCCTTATCTACCACTCCCAACTACCCAGTAGAGCATAAAGGTTAAAATGTTTCAATTTAAGTCTCAAATTTTATTTTAGAATGACTCGAGAAAATCATTTTAATTCCCGTCGCTCTTTGCCATTTACGCCGCGCACCACATTCTTTAGTCAAACCATTACCCTTTTTCACATATTTAACATCCATAATAAACATATCAAACATTTCAAAGAATTCCTCAAAAGTTCACAAATTGACCAAATGATTAGTGTCGCAGCGCATAAAATCGGCAATGCAAAATGGCATGACCAAATGAATAGTAAAATCTGGATTTTTGTCAAAATTTCAGTCCGTTTCAGTCATGTATTTGACCAGGTAAATGATCTTATTTTTGGCTGAAATTTTACATAAAACTTATTTCATATGTTGACTAATTACACGTAAATTTTCGTTGAAAAATTCATTCATTTGCTACCTCAAACAGCTGCTACAAAAAGAGTCCAGAAATCTGCCATTTTGGAACCATTTCGGCCCAAACATATGAAATACATGGGATAGTTTATTTTTCTTTTTCAAATCAATATGAAGGCTTCTTTAATGATAAAGTGAAGATTCAAACACTTCCCTTTGACAACTTTTGCATGTTTAACTTAAATCAACTAATTAAAGTTCATCAAATCAACTTGCCAAATTTTTCTCAAAACCTTTGGTTTAAATTAAATTTAAACAACTCAATTGCCATAAGAACCCAAGAACATAACTCAAACATTTAATTTAAACTCAATCAATACATTTAAACATCAACATCAAAAATTCCATAAACCAAAGTTTGTAAGAAAAATAAAATTTCTTTTATGGTAAAGTACCAAACCTTGTTCTTTTAATTCCCCTTTGCTTTTCCTTCTTCTCCTTCCTTAATCTTTGTTTCCCCTTCAAGAATTTCAAGAACACAACCTTAAACATAAACCTTAGAAATTTAGAACATACACTACCCTTCCATTTCTTTTCAAACTAAACCCTAATCTAACCTTATTAAACCTTAGAAACCTTGATTATTTCATTTAATTAATCAATATCATCACTACTTAAAATTTTCCCCAAATCCACCATAAGTACCCTAATTTCCAATCTTCCAATAGATATTTAAATACTGAAAATTGATATTAGAATTGAATTCTACATACTTGAAAACCTTAAAACTTACCTTGAAAATCAAACTTGACAAAAATTTGAAACTCTTTGGTGTTCTTCCTATGGTGGCCGAATTTTTGAGATAGTTTTTGGGAGAGAGATTTTGCTCCTCTTGTTATGATATATATAGTGGAAATGATGTCCACTTTTGGGTTGGATGAATGGTTTATGACCATTTGTCCACACCTTTTTCTTTTCTTCTTTTTATAAACCCTAAATGGCTAATTTTCATTACTCCATATGTTCCCTTCTTTTATTTATTTAAAACCCAAGCCCTTAAGCTTTCTTTTAATTATATTTTGGCCCCTCCACCTCCTTGTACCGAAATTTTATGATCTAAGGTGTGAAAAGACCAAAATACCCTCCGGCGATTATTCATTCGTAACTTTTAAACCGTACATTTCCACGAGGCAAACTACATATGGTTTTGATCCTTTCGACCTCTACTTTCTATTTTTAAGGTCTATTTTAGGTTTCCAAGTTGTTTTGAAAAATTACCAATAGGCCCTATACTTTTTACAAAATTCCCTTTAGGTCCTTTCTTTGCTCGGGTTTTGTCCTAGCTCCGTTTCTACCAACGATCGCTTCATATTCAACCCCTTGATGTCCTCTACTCACTCGTGTGTTTATTTCCTACTTTAGATTCATGTATAAATTTTAATTAAAATGACCAAAATGCCCCTAGTCTACATGTCTTCGTTTCTCTCTAACGGGGCGTTTCCTGGAAAAATCGTTACACGTCGTTACGACCCGATTTTTCTCTACTCTCCATTTTTGTAATCTGTTATGTGCACTATTAAGAACCTCCAATACAACTTTTGGAAATTACAGTCACCTCCCCAAAACTTTGCATTTTTCTTCAATTAGGTCCCATTGATCATATAGCCTTATCTGGGGCCGTTGTCAGGAATTATCTTCTCCTTTCCCCTTCTCTCACTGTGCATGTGACTATTATGCATAAATGCGGTGGGCGGATGTGACAGTTCCTCGTTAATTTAGGCTTCGTCCCGAAGCCCATCAGGTTGAAATAAATATGGGCTGCTTCCTCATAGTTTCTTCACGTTCCCATGTAGCTTCTTCTACTTTGTGATTCCTCCAAAGAACTTTGACCAATGGAATCTTCTTATTCCGCAACTCTTTGATTTCCCATGTTAAGATTTCTACTAGCTCTTCCTCGTACATCAGGTCGGGCTGAATCTCGATGTCTTGAGCTTGTATGATGTTGTTTGGATCTGAACGATACCTCCTTAGCATTGAAACGTGGAAAACATCATGTATTTTACTTAATTCGGGTGGTAACGCTAATTGGTAAGCTACCGGACCTACCCGTTTGATGATCTCATATGGTCCGATGAATCTAGGGCTTAGCTTGCCTTTCTGTTTAAATCGTAACACCTTCTTCCAACCAAAATTCACATTTGCTGAATTTAGTGTATAACTGCTTCTCTCGTAGGGTTTGCAAAATGATCCTAAGGTGGCGATCATGATCCTCTCGATTCTTTGAATACACCAATATGGCGTCAATGAATACAACCACGAACTGATCTAAATACGGGTGGAAAATTCTGTTCATCAGATCCATGAATACTACAGATGCGTTCGTTAATTTGAAAGGCATAACAATGAATTCATAATGTCCATAGCGAGTTCTGAATGCGGTTTTTGGTATGTCTTCGTCTTTGATACCTAATTGATGATATCCTGATCGTAGCTTGATTTTTGAAAAGACTCCAGCACCTTTGAGTTGATCAAACAAATCGTCTATGCGAGGTAGTGGATACTTGTTCTTGATGGTCAGCTTATTGAGTTGACGGTAATCCACACACAAACTTAGGGATCCGTCTTTCTTTTTCACGAACAATACTGGCGCTCCCCATGGTGACACGCTTGGCCTAATGAACCCCTTGTCTAAAAGTTCTTGTAGCTGTACCTTTAGTTCTTTTAGCTCCGCTGGCGCCATTCGGTAAGGTGCAATGGATACTGGTGCAGCTCCCGGGTACACGTCTATGGTGAATTCCACCTCTCGTTTAGGTGGTAATCCGGGTAAATCGTCAGGAAATACGTCAGGGAAATTACAAACAGTAGGTATATCTTGTAGCTTCGGTGCCTCTTCTTTCGCTTCTAATGTGCATAACAGATATGCCTCGCAGCCTTTTTGCACTAACCTCTTAGCCGTCATAGCGGAAATGATGTTAGTTAGATAGTCCTTCCTCTTTCCTACTAAGGTCACTTCGTCGCCACCTGACGTATGCAGAGTAACTCTCTTTCATTTACAGTCAACCAGTGCATCGTGTTTGGCCAACCAATCCATCCCAAGGATAGCGTCGAATTCTTGAAATGGTAGTTCAAATAAGTCTCCCCAAAAGATACGTTCGTGTATCTCCACGGGGCAATCTTTCACTACCTTCCTCATAATCACCTCACTCCCTAATGGGATAGTAACTAATATTCCCTCTACCTCTAGTTCTACCTTTAGGTTCCCAAGTTTTTCATTTTTCGTGCATATATATGAGTGTGAAGAACCCGGATCTATTAAAACGTAAAGCGGAACTCCAAACATAAACAACTGACCTGCAATCACATCTAGCGCTTCTTCGTCTTCTCGCCCTCTCATAGAATACATTCTAGCAGGAGCCCTCGCTTCTGATTGATTCACCGTCTCAGACTGCACACGTGACGGATTTCCGCTTCTACCTCTTCCTCGACCTCGCCCTGTTGTCGCTTGCGATCCTTCAGTCTCCCTAGGTAAATTCTGCATTCGCTGGGGACAATCTCGCATAAGGTGATCTAGAGATCCACATATGTAACATGCAAATGTCTGACCCCAACATTCTCCCATGTGGCGGCGTCCGCAATGATCACAGCGTGGATTAGTATTTTCGCCTTCATTACCTCTCGGACCGGTAGAAAAATTACGTCCGCTTCGGTGGAATCCTCTTCCTTGCCCTCTTCCGGATCGTCCGGTACTAGCGACTGAGGTAGCATGACTTGGGCCACCGCGAATCGATCCCTGACTATAACCCTGGAGTTGACCGCCTCCCGTGGAAGCACTGCCTTGGAATCACTTCCTTGGTGGTTGGTATTTTCCCGAATAGTTTTGGGTACCTCTCTTCTATTTCATCTTCTGTCTTCTATTCTGCTCATCAGACTGACATTGCTCTACTTCCAGAGCCCTAGTGACCAACTCAAAAAATTCCTTGATATTAGCAGCAATTAGATGCATCCTAATCTCATTATTCAAACCATCCTGGAATTGTTTACACCTATCATGTTCGTCTTCAATTGTTTTCTTGGCATACCTACTCAGCCTGGTAAATTCCCTCTCATATTCGGCAATGGTCAATCGACCTTGCTTTAAGTGTAGAAACTCCTTTTTCTTGGCATCTAGGTATGCCTCTGATATAAAATTCCTCTTAAACTCATTTACAAAGAAATCCCATGTCCTCTGTTCCGGTGGAACTCGTTGGTGAACTGTGTCCCACCATATATATGCTTCTTCCACTAATAAGGAAGTAGCACATACCACTCGCTCTTCTGGTGTACACTATAACTGATCTAAGGCTCGTACTATTCCTTCCAACCAATATTCGGCTGTAGAAGAATCATCGTCCCTTTGGGGCCTAAACTCCTTTGCCCCGTACTTTCTTATTTTTTTGATCGGGGGTTTCCTTTCCCCTCCTACAGCAGGTACTGGTATGGGTGCTGGCACTGGTGGTGGTGCTGGGGCAACACCGGCTATCTGCCGTAATGCGGTAGCCATTTGTTGCAACATTTCGTTGGGAATAGGAGCATCTGCTGGTGGTTGCTCAGATGCAGGTATCTTTGATACATGCGTTTCTACAGTTCGAGAGGCCTGAGACTCGAACTCCTCCTCTATATCACGCTGAGCTATTCGCGACATCTAAAGAACAGAGCAAAACGTATACCATCCCATTATTAACAACGACCCAGACCAACAGCATTATATTACCCTAGGTGGCATGTATATTAAGATAAAACTCTTAAATAACACATATACAACACAACTTTTATTTATTTCCAAGCAAAAGTATTTACATTACTAGGAAGTCCTTATGTACATTCCAAAATTTAGGACTCCTTACTACTATATCATCATGTCAATACTACCATACAATATTTACACAATACCCCGATTTCACCTATGTACATAACCCAAAGAACCTTCAAAAAGTAACACATCTCGAAGCTCAGTGAGTAGGTGCCCTAGGTGAGGTGGCACTGTCAGACAAATACTCTTCTATCTCAGGGTCAAACTCTGGGTCATGCAATGCTTCACCAGGTAATTATTGGCCTAGCTCCTGGACCCTCTCCTGTAAAGCACAGATCTCTCTATGTGCTACCCCGAGGCTCCTACAGGCACTATCAAACTCCACTCTATGACTAAGCCTGTCCTCCTTTAACATCTGCACATCTCTTATCAAGGAGATAATCATCTCATCTTTTAATCTCAGGTCTTCACGATCCTGCATACTTCGATCTGCCAAAATTTCTAGGGCATCATCTTGCTCCTGCACTATCTGCTTTAGCCTCTCTACTTCCATCCTCAGCTCCCTCATCTCATCGTTTCGATCACCCATAATTACTCCTGTTATAATTAGCATAACATAACTAACAATACTACACACCTGTATAGTTACATAATTAGAACCCCTAACCTAGCCCTATGCGTCATACATTTAAGGTTTAGTTCAACTAACTACCCAGAACCGACTAAACCGGAGCTCTGATACCAAAAATTGTAACACCCCTTCTCGGCCTACATGTGTAAGCCGAGTAGAGGCGCCACACTAACCTAATGTTGCTACCAATTTTACTTAGTCAAAATTTTGTTCCGATTTTACAGAAATTTTGCCAGAGGTTCGCCTAGAAAATTTGGTCCCAAGTGTCGACAAAACTAGTTTTTCTGATTTTTGAAAACGTTTTTACACAAACCAATGTGAATACAATCAATTTCAATACACTCCCAATGAATCCACCTTATACCCTCAACTACAAACCTGCAAGAAGAGTTCACACTTCTAATACAAATAAGTAGAGGTTTATTAATATTACATACTACTAACGTACAATATAACATATCAATTCTCAATCTTATATATACATATACATGCCACAACTAGCTAACTCATAATGGAAACTAGGAGATCTACCCTGAGATGCTGTGGGTTTGGTCGTCGCTTCCCAAAAGTTATCTACTGCTCCGAACCTACGAGTCAAGGAAAACTTAACTCGCTGAGCAATGTCACTCAGTGGGTACTTTACCAATGGAGATAAAAGTAAAACATGAAAGCATTTGAAATAAAAGGAAATAAGTAACTCAAAAATCAACCAACATTAAACCAATGGAAGTTATTGTACATTCAGTATAAATATGCTTTCAACAAATGTAAACACCATAATTCAAACTCATTTTGCATTACGTAGTTTAAAAAGAAACAAAACTTTGGCTCTACTGGTATATAGGGACCATAGCGATAAGGCAGTGGCCCTCACCACTGTAACATAGGTGGCCCTCACCACCGATATCAAATCACAGGAATGGCCCTCACCATCCTGGTTATAACCAATGGCCTCACCATTGGCCCCCAATGGCCCTCACCACAATATCAAGCAGTACTGCATAAGTTAGTATAGTGCACCATACCTTTATCTACCACTCCCAACTACCTAGTAGAGCATAAAGGTTAAAATGTTTCAATTTAAGTCTCAAATTTCATTTTAGAATGACTCGAGAAAATCATTTTAATTCCCGTTGCTCTTTGCCATTTACGCCGCGTACCACATTCTTTAGTGAAACCATTACCCTTTTTCACATATTTAACATCCACAATAAACATATCAAACATTTCAAAGCATTCCTCAAAAGTTCACAAATTGACCAAATGAATAGTATCACGGCGCGTAAAATCGGCAACGCAAAATAGCATGACCAAATTAATAGTACAATCTGGATTTTTGTCAAACTTTCAGTCCGTTTCAGTCATGCATTTGACCAGGTAAATGATCTTATTTTTGGCTGAAATTTTACAGAAAACGTATTTCATATGTTGACTAATAACACGTAAATTTTCGTTGAAAAATTCATTCATTTGCTACCTCAAACAGCTGCTACAAAAAGAGTCCAGAAATCTGCCATTTTGGAACCATTTCGGCCCAAACATATGAAATACATGGGATAGTTTATTTTTCTTTTTCAAATCAATATGAAGGCTTCTTTAATGATAAAGTGAAGATTCAAACACTTCCCTTTGACAACTTTTGCATGTTTAACTTAAATCAACTAATTAAAGTTCATCAAATCAACTTGCCAAATTTTTCTCAAAACCTTTGGTTTAAATTAAATTTAAACAACTCAATTGCCATAAGAACCCAAGAACATAACTCAAACATTTAATTTAAACTCAATCAATACATTTAAACATCAACATCAAAAATTCCATAAACCAAAGTTTGTAAGAAAAATAAAATTTCTTTTATGGTAAAGTACCAAACCTTTTTCTTTTAATTCCCCTTTGCTTTTCCTTCTTCTCCTTCCTTAATCTTTGTTTCACCTTCAAGAATTTCAAGAACACAACCTTAAACATAAACCTTAGAAATTTAGAACATACACTACCCTTCCATTTCTTTTCAAACTAAACCCTAATATAACCTTATTAAACCTTAGAAACCTTGATTCTTTCATTTAATTAATCAATATCATCACTACTTAAAATTTTCCCCAAATCCACCATAAGAAACCTAATTTCCAATCTTCCAATAGATATTTAAATACTGAAAATTGATATTAGAATTGAATTCTACATACTTGAAAACCTTAAAACTTACCTTGAAAATCAAATTGACAAAAATTTGAAATTCTTTGGTGTTCTTCCTATGGTGGCTGAATTTTTGAGAGAGTTTTTGGGAGAGAGATTTTGCTCCTCTTGTTATGATATATATAGTGGAAATGATGTCCACTTTTGGGTTGGAAGAATGGTTTATGACCATTTGTCCACACCTTTTTCTTTTCTTCTTTTTATAAACCCTAAATGGCTAATTTTCATTAGTCCATATGTTCCCTTCTTTTATTTATTTATTTAAAACCCAAGCTCTTAAACTTTCTTTTAATTATATTTTGGCCCCTCCACCTCCTTGTGCCGAAATCTTATGATCTAATGTGTGAAAAGACCAAAATACCCTTCGGCGATTATTCGTTCATAACTTTTAAACCGTACAGTTCCACGAGGCAAACTACATATGGTTTTGATCCTTTCGACCTCTACTTTCTATTTTTAAGGTCTACTTTAGGTTTCCAAGTTGTTTTGAAAAATTACCAATAGGCCCTCGGCTTTTTACAAAATTCCCTTTAGGTCCTTTCTTTGCTCGGGTTTTGCCCTAGCTCCGTTTCTACCGACGATCGCTTCATATTCAACCCCTCAACATCCTCTACTCACTCATGTGTTTATTTCCTACTTTAGATTCATGTATAAATTTTAATTAAAATGACCAAAATGCCCCTAGTCTACATGTCTTCGTTTCTCTCTAACGGGGCGTTTCCTGGAAAAACTGTTACACATTGTTACGACCCGATTTTTCTCTACTCTCCATTTTTGGAATCTGTTATGTGCACTATTAAGAACCTCCAGTACAACTTTTGAAAATTACAGTCACCTCCCCAAAACTTTGCATTTTTCTTCAATTAGGTCCCATTGATCCTATAGCCTTATCTGGGGCCGTTGTCAGGAATTATCTTCTCCTTTCCTCTTCTCTCACTGTGCACGTGACTATTATGCATAAATGCGGTGGGTGGATGTGACAGATCCATTTTCAAGGGTGAAGACCCGATCTCAAAGGATGAAGATCCATTTTCAAGGGTGAAGACCTAATCTCAAAGGATGAAGATCCATGTTCAAGGATGAAGACCCGATCTCAAAGGATGAAGATCAATTTTCAAGGATGAAGACCCGATCTCAAAGGATGAAGATCCATTTTGGGGGTGAAGAACCACAATGCATAGAACAGCCGGAGCAGTCAGACTTCTCAACTGATAAAAGGTTAGTCAAACTCAATTTCGGGTCCAAATACCCAAATCAAATCAATCTCAGGTCCACGTACCCAATCCCGGGTCCAAGTACCCAAATTCAATCTATTCTCGGGTCCAAGTACCCAAAACAAATTCAAATAACCATCTCATCAAAAATTAAGTCTTATTGCTTTTCACTCTCTTTTACTAAAGTCTCAGATCGTTCAAGCAGGGGGCAAACTGTAGACCCTTAATTTTTGACCCACTCTGGTCCAATATATTTTAATTAGTCTAAAATAATTTTTGTGTTTTAGCATTTATTTTTTCATAATTTTTAAATTATTTTAATAATAAAAAATAATAATAATGAACAAATAAATAAAAATAAAAATCGGCGATGAATTTTTTCGTCGCCGAAAAACAGTGTTGGACAAAATGGGAGTGGGCCATTTCACCCGCAGGAATTTCCTGCAGGCAAAATGGCTCGCAGCCTGCCAGCATGCGCCCGCTCCCCAGTTTTTGCCCGTAGCACTAGTAGTAGTTTTTTCGCCAGTCCGACGCAATTTTTTCCAAAACCAAATTCTATTTGGTTTCGGTTTTCTTTTCCTAATTAAGGATAGTTTCCGTAAACAAATTGAATTAATCATTTGAATTTCCTATAAATAAGACTAAAAAAGACACAGAAAGGAGAACAATCGGATGGAGGACTTGAAGTTTGGAACGATCATACTTTAAAAATTTTTGCAGTGAAACAGTCGGATTTTTTTAGAATGTGCACTGTTATAAGTATTTGACCATATATGGATGAAATAAATAAACACAATAGCGAAAGGTGATGACAAATTATAAATGGAAAAGAAGCATCTTTTATTACTTTAGTTATTTTTTCATCCTAACAATACACTTCCTAAATTGACAAATGTAAAATCTATGGCAATCGATAAGTGTAACATGCAGGCCAGCTTTGCCTTAGCCGATCCAAGTAGTCTTCAGTCAAGGAAGGCATGTCTAAGTCAGGAGCAAAGTCAGAATCACGAGGCTCAGCTCCATACTGACGGCCAAGTCAGCGAGAATAATAGCATATACCTTGATGAAGAGCAGCAAGGGGAAAGTACATCAAGTATGTCCGCATGGTGATATGAGAAATCTTCCTCCAAGGTACCAACCAACGGATATTGACTTCAGAGCGTGAGTGGATCCAGTCAACCCAGTCAGCATATTAAGAAGTAGGATGGAGTAGCTTCCTAGCAGAATGATGACGTGGTAGGTATCTAGCAAAATCCATGGATGGAGTATCAAGCAAACAAAGACGCTCTTGAAGCCAAATCTGTGAAGAAAGAATTAAAAAAAAGAGTCCGCTAAGTTGAAAACCCGCAAGGGTAGCTTAGGCAAAAATTAGTACAGCTCGCTAGTTTTGAAAACCCGCGTGGGCGGACTAGGCAAAAGTTAGAGCAATAAAAAAAAGAGAAAACCTAAATTGAAAACCCGAAAGGGCAGTTTAGGTAATTACCTGAAGCAGCAACGGACTCCCAGTCAGTCTCTTTGACAATCCTGACTTAAATCGGTCTAATCCAACTAAAGTCTCGGCTAAGATCATAGGTACTGGTGACAAGCCTCCTTCCATTTGGTCCATAATATCCAATACCCGTGGATCAATATTGCCGTCAGAAGAAACAAGCAAGAATTGGCCGAGCAAGCAAAGACAAAGCATGCGTCCCCATGCCTTAGTAGGGGCCAAATGAGAGAAACAAAAGTCAATCAAAGGAGCAAGTAGAATTTTTTCACCTCTCAACAACCGAAGAACTTCGGGTTTTGGAATTTGAAATAACATCTGCATCTTCTGTTGAGTCTTGGAAATCAATGTGGGTAATGCCATTTGTTGATTATTGGGATGTCCAAGGATGGCCTCAAATTCTTCAATCAAGGGACATATTTTAAAACCATTAATTCTAAATACCCTAGAATCCGCATTCCAAAAGGAAGCCATGGCATGTAAAAAGAAGTGGTCTAATTTGACATTTTGAAAATATTTTAAAACATCAAGTTTTGACCATGAAATTTGCTTCCAATGAATGACATCCATATTCTTAAATAAAATTTTTATTCTCTTTAAATGATGCTCGGTCATGATGAATGAATGAAGAAAAAGTTAAAATTGTTAAAGGGAGTCTTCACGTTGAAAGAGAAAGAATTTTGGTCTATGTATTAAAATATGGCATGAAGGGTGATTTATATAGAAGAACAAACCTTTTCCAAAAGTGAAAAGGAAAAGATGATGGGAATAAATAAGTCCATATGGCATAAGGAAAGGAAGTGGCAATGAATTTCCTTTACCACGTTGGATTTGGTTTAACAAAAGAAGTGGATGTAAATTAATGGTATACTCTAACAAAAAATAAAAAAGTGGTGCAGTAATGTAAAAAAGAAGAAGAAGAAGAAGAAGAAGGTTTACAGTAAAGAGGAAAATTGTATATTTTTTATTATTGTTGCTATAATATTTACATATCACTAAGAGGGTAGTGGTAGGTTACCAAATAAAGACTTGAAAAAATCATCGCCTGTTGGAGGAGGGGGCAAATTACGTATCCTGAGTCCGCCCAAAGCGGGAGCACCAAAACTTGGCAAAGTACTCATCCCGGGATCACCCGAAGCAGGGGCACCAAAACCCCTATTACCTTGAAGTTTCGATCTATCATGGTCCTCATCAGAAGTAGACAAAAGGATCTCATGGTCATCGGTCTAGGGACCTCTTGATGAAGAAGCACCGGGATCCCTCATTCCCTGAAATCGAAAATCTCGGAAGTGTTGTTCGGATTGGTGATACAAACTTTCAAAATGAGAAGCCTGCTGATGATTTGCAGTTAACTCTTCTTGAAGCTTCCTATTTTGTTCTTCGAGCATCCACTGTGAGCCAAGAAGGAAAAGGTAAGAGCATACATAATCACGCATACTATAGCATAAACTATTATGAAATAAGAAACGTACCAGGTAGTTCAAATCAATACCCTGTGGATGAGATGGCATATCTGGTGGGCTAGAATGAGCAAACGAAGGGGCAGTAAAGGAAGGTCCAGCCTCATGATCAAATGAGCTAACAGCCTACAACAATCATTGAAAAAAAATCAAAGAAAGAAAAAAGTTACAAGGGAAAAGTGGTTAAAATGCAAAAATTCCTTTGGAAGATCAAAATAAGGAAAGAAGAGCATGAATCAAGCAAGACATGGCTAAGCCAAATCAAGCTTGGCCGTGTCACTTCAAATGAAATCTTGGTAGAACATGACACAGGCAGGAGACACGGTCAAGCCACTGGCCATGTCTCACCTAAAGGGCAAAGCCAAGAAGGACCAAGCAAAGAAAGAAAAGAAACAGTAGGTAACACTGGCAGGCAACACGGCCAAGTCACTGGCCGTGTCACATGACATGGCCACAAGCTTGGCCATGTCCCGTCCTAAGCCAAGAACAAAGAAGAATCAAAGAAAGAAACACAGAAGCTGACACACCTAGGAGACATGGCTAAGCCACTGGCTGTGTCACTCTTATCTTCAAAGAACAAAAGACCGAAGGAGAAACAGAAGCTGACACACTCAGGTGACATGACTATTTACTTGAGAAGTACTGACCCCAAGATGTGGAACAGACTCTCCTGCATCTCCGTGATGTTCCACATCATCTCTACCCTCATTTTCATCAGAAATCTCCCGCACACCAACAAGAGATACATCAAAGTTCAAGAGTCTTCTTTGAATGAAATAGGCGTAAAATGGACCTGGTAAATGGAGAAATGACTCGGCATCATAACTATACTGGGCCGACCACCATGCATCCTCTGGCATTGACATAATATTTAAAGTATATTCCGAGATTTGCATCGAAAACCTCCGTTGCTCTGGACCGAGAAACAATTCATAAACTCTCCCTGAGAAACTAGCCACTAGACACTGGGCCAGCAATAATTCGGCAAGAATGTTGGAAAGACAGTGCAGCCCCCATCAAAGGAGACCAATTTGCTCGCTCTTTTGGGCTCCACCAGGCCAAATTCACCTGCAAAATAACATAAGGTAAGTAAACTTTCACATAAAATTTAAAGCATACTAATATTATTTTACCTGGTCCCAGGTTAAGCTGCTCAACACATAGCGGTGAGTATGCACATGACGAGAGCCGGGAACGTCCACAAGATCGGACAACCAGTAATTTAATCTCGGATATTTGATTCTCTCTCGGGATATACCGGGTACCCTCACGAGGTTATGTTCATATGCCCATACCTACAATAACAATAAAGATCACATTCAATACAAGAAAAGAGTGGAAACGACATTGGTGGAAGAAAGAATACCTCAACAACCGCCATCAAGCTAACAAAAGACTTCTTATTTCGGCAAAGCTTATCAAGACCATGATAAAGACACGCGAGACCAGCTTCACCCCAACCAGAAGATGGTACCATTCTGAGATAAGAAAGGGCACTCAACACTGACATTTGAATGGAGGATTCAGTGCTGCCTAAGATGGTCGATCTGAGTAGATATAATAAAAATCCTCGAGCATACTGTTCGGCCGTGTCTCTGCCAACCCGTCCTTCGTAGTTCATCCAATAACTACGAATTGGCTTGATTTTTATCTTAAAAGGCCCTTTATATGACGGTTCCATACCAATTAATTCCTGAATTTCTTCAAATGTTAAAATTTCATTGGTCAGAGGAACCGGAGCACCATCATATCGAAGGCTGGTTATGGCAGTAAAATCAACCGGACCGATTGTCATCTCCCCAATGGGCAAGTGAAAAGTGTGAGTTGTATCCAGCCATCGCTCTGCAAGCACCTAGACTACGCTCTGATCTATCTGATATTCCTCAAACGGCAATTGTAAGATGAACTGCTCAAAGCCGCAATCTCGGATAATCCGCCTTACCCGAGAAGGCATTACATCGTACCATTGTCGGGCTTTATAAATACACCCTCCAGCCCGAACAACGCAACGATCATGCTAACACAAACCCAGGTAAGTTAATACCAGGTAAGTACATATTATTCTAACTACTTAAATTAATTTATTTTTCACAATAACAAATATAAAAGAAAATATAAAAGAAAATCAAGAGAAAGTTACCGTGCTCTTTTCGTTGGAACTGCGGTGAAGCGGCATCTTGGCCAGTATATCTAAATTTTCATCTTCATGGTGCCGAATAAACTCCAATAACTCAGCATTAGAATGAGTCCCTGACCTCAAAGCATGCATTGTTTTTGGAAAAAATATGTGCTAAAATTGAAAGAAATTTGAGAGAATTAGAATGTGAAAATCTTTGCCATAAAATGAAATGAAATATTAGCTCCTTTTTATAAAGAAACAACAAGCAAAAAAATAAAATTCAAAACTGTTCATGAATAGTAAATATTACTATTCATAAATAGTAAACTTTACTATTTGTATTAATGAATAGTAAGTTATACTATTTATGAACAGTAAGTTATACTATTTATGAATAGTGTTATTGATGCATAGAAAAAAGTACTATTTCCAATAGTAAATACTATTTGATACTCTTTGTAAATAGTAAATTTACTATTTATGAATAGTAAATAATGCATGAACAGTGATTACACAGTAAATAAACAATAAATTCATTTATTCATTTTAATCATTCAATTAATTGTGGGTATACAAATATTTTTTACACCTAAGGGGCAATAAAAGACATACATAAAAATTGGCCAAAACTTTTTGAAATAAAAGATTATTAGCTCGGGTCCAAAACCCAAATTTTCCTTAGGTCCAGAACCTAGAATTATCCTTGAGTCCAGAACTTGAACTGGGTCCAGAACCCAAATTTTCCTTAGGTCCAGAACCTAGAATTATCCTTGAGACCAGAACTCAAACCGGGTCCAGAACCCAAATCTTCCTTAGGTCTAGAACCTAGAATTATCCTTAGGTCCAGAACTCGAACCAGGTCAAGAACCCAAATTTTCCTTAGGTCCAGAACCTAGAATTTGTTTCTAAGTCCAGAACTTAGCTCGGGTCCAGAACCCAAATTTTTCTTAGGTCCAGAACCTAGAATCTTCCTTGAGTCCAGAGCTCGAACCGGGTCCAGAACCCAAATTTTCTTTAGGTCTAGAACCTAGAATTACTTCTAAGTCCAGAACTTAGCTCGGGTCCAGAACCCAAATTACCGTTAGGTCCAGAACCTAGAATTATTCTTAAGTCCAGAACTTAGCTCAGGTCCAGAACCCAAATTTTATCATTAGGTCCAGAACCTAGAATTATTCCTAAGTCCAGATCTTAGCTTGGGTCCAGAACCCTAATTTTACCATTAGGTCCAGAACCTAGAATTATTTCTATGTCCAGAACTTAGTTCGGGTCCAGAACCCAAATTTTCCTTAGATTCATAACCTAGAATTATCCCTGAGTCTAGAACTCAAACCGGGTCCAGAACCCAAAACCTCCACCATCTCAAAAATTAAGTCTTGTTGCTTTTCACTCTCTTTCACTAAAGTTTCAGATCATTCAAGCAGGGGGCAAACTGTAGACCCTTAAGTTTTGACCCAGTTCGGTCCAATATATTTTGTTTAGTACAAAATAATTGTTGTGTTGTCTAATATATTTTAATTGGTCCAACATAATTTTTGTTGTCTTAATTAAATAAATTTTGCTTTATTATCTAATTTTTAATAATAAAAAATAAAAATTCAAAAAAAAAAGTCGGGCTGCGAGAAATGACCTTTGCCCGCCCGCAGCTGCGGAAGATTTTTTCGCCAGATAATTTTTTCGACGCAAATTTTCCGAAACATAATACAATTAGATTTCTGTTTCCTTTTCTTCTTAAATATTGAAAGCCGTAAGTAACTAGGAAAAAACCATTAAAAAAACCTCTATAAATAACAACACAAAAAAAGAGGAAAAGGAATTAGAAATTAAGGAGGAAATTGGAAAAAATTTGAAACCGAATCTGTGAAGGAAAGTAGTGGAACCAAGCTGATTTTTGAGGAGCCAAAAATCAATTCAGCAATTCATCAAAGGTATCAATTACCTTTGATTTGGTTGATTCAAGAAGCAATTTTGGTACAACCCCACGAAAGAAGGTTTGAATTCTAAATTCTATTTGTTTTTTTTGTTTACAGTAGCTTAATTTTTCAAAGACAAAAAAATCCCAGAACCTTTAATTTGATTTTTCTAAAGTTAAAAACACTAATCCGTTGCTTTGTTTTCCAAAAAAAAAACTTACAATTGCTACTTTTGTTTCATCAAAATCTTAAAACCCTAATTTAACATGTTTCTTTTCAAAACCCTTAAATAAAATGCTGTTTCTTTCCAAAAGTCTTAAAAATTACCTTTTTTTGCTTTATAAACTTTAAATCGTTGGTGTATTTTCATAAAACTCCCTAAAAATATTCAATTGCTTTTTCCAAATTCTAAAATTCTAAGATCACCCGAAACCCTAATTCAATTCCTAAACTCAAAATAATAAACCCTAACCCCTTAAAACCTTAAACCTTAATTTTTTCTAAACTTTAATCCTTTAAAACTTTAAAAACCATAAAACCACTAATATTTTAAATTTACATAGTAAGCTTGAAATCATCATTTAAAACCACAAATCAAAAGTGTTTTAAAGTGTCCAAAACCTTAGTTTCATGATTTCACCATTCAAACCTTAATTTGGTTAATCAAAGTGTCTTACCAACCTTTTAAAACATAAAATCCTTAATTTATTTTAATTCTTTAAAAAGTCACAGTAGCTTAAACTTATGAAATTTCAAAACCTTAAACACATGAAATAAAGAGTCTTAAATGGAAACAATAGCTATAATTGGACTTTTATTTGCTTTATTTAATTCTATATTTGATTATGCTTTGATTTATTTCTTATGCTTTAATTTATTTAAATTTAATGATTGGTTCATTTAATTTATCATCGATGAATGTTTACTTTCTATTGATATTTAATAACTTTGATGAATGATTTATTTATGATGAATGATTATTTACTTTTATCAATTAATTTATATTTCCAAAAGATGTAAGGACATGTTTCCATCCTTGGATGGGTGTCCATTTATTTGTTTTGCTTGGACCTTGCTTTGATTTTAATATATTGATGCTTTCTTTTAATTATTGTGTAATATGGATAATGTTGTTATATTTAAGAATTTTATAATATTAATACCTATAAAGGAGGCTGGTTCCAATGAACCAGGCGTTGTGGGGGTGATGGGCCATTTCTCACTTTCCCCACACGTACCCAACTTTCCGAACCCATTAAGGGGTTGGGGATTCCTTAGAAATCTAGTCACCCACCCCTTTCTTTTTCCCAACCCGTTCGGATGGTGACTCCATTTTCTCCAGACTTAGGTCCGTGTTCTCTAAGGACCCGAGCCTAAACAGTGCCGAAGTCGTAAGAACCATTCCACTGGGAGTGGGGGCAAAAATCCCCACTCACAACTACCTCTTCGCTATCCGATAATGGTTGTCGGGTCAGGAATTCTACCACTGCTCTACCTTTGATTGTTTTCCTGGTTACATACTCAATCTTAAATTCTTCTAATATTATCAACCATCGACCATATTTCCCAATCAAAGAGGGTGTCTCCCTTAAGTACTTCATTGGATCCAATTTGGAAATTGCTTGCACACTATAAGATTTGAAGTAATGCCGCAACTTCTTAGAAGATCAAACCACAGCTATACAGGTCTTTTCAATAATATTATACTTAATTTCATAAGGTAGGAGCTTTCTACTCAAATAGTAAACTGCATGCTCAATCCCTGACTCATCTGCTTGGGCTAGCATGGCTCCTATTGACTCTTCTTTTACTGCTAAGTATAGTAACAAGGGTTTACTGGGTTTAGGTGGTTTTAAAATAGGTGGATTTAGTAGATACTCTTTTATTCGCTCAAAGGCCTTTTGACACTCTTCATTCCACAGGACTGGCTGATTCTTTTTAAGCAATTTGAAGATAGGCTCACAGATTGTTGTGAGCTTTGCTATAAACCTGCTAATGTATTGTAATTTACCAATGAATCCCCAAACTTCTCTCTCTATCCTTGGGGCTGGCATATCCCTAATTGCTTTAACTTTTTCAGGATAAATCTCAATGCCATTCGGACCAATCACATGTCCCAACAATTTACCTGAGGTAACCCCGAACACACACTTCTTTGGGTTTAATCTTAGCTTATATTTCAATGCTCTATCGAAGAATAATTCTAAGTTTTGGAAGTGTTGTTCCCTGGTATCCGATTTCACCATCATATCATCAACATATACTTCAACTTCTTTGTGCATCATGTCATGAAATAGCGTGGTGGCCATCCTTTGGCAGGTTGCTCCAGCATTCTTTAAGACTTAGTTGTATCTGGAAAATCCATCTACAAACGAGTGTAGCACACTAGAGGCTGCACTATCAATGAGAACATCTATATGGGGCAAAGGAAAATCATCTTTAGGCGAAGTCTTGTCTAAATCTCTATAGTCCACACAGACCCTTATTCTTCCATCTTTCTTTGGCACGAGTACTAAGTTGGCTAGCGAATCTAGATATTCTATCACTTCAAGAAACTTTACTTGTATTTGTTTAGTGACCTCTTCTTTAACCAATTCAGCCCACTCAGGACTTAATCGCCTAAGCTTTTGTTTGACAGGTTTCATGTGAGTGTAAGTAGGAATAAGATGTTCGGCTATGTCTCGATCTATTCCAAGCATATTCTCATAAGACCAAGCAAATACTTCTTCATATTTTTTGAATATTTTTCAAATCTCTCTCTCTCATCAGGAGTAAGGTCGAATGCTATGCTAATGTTTTTCGAATTTTTGATTATTCCCAAATTTAATGATTGTGTGTCAACAAAATTAATATTAAAGATGCTCATGTAACTGCTATTTGAATGTATGCAACCATCAGGAGAAACATCACACAAGTAAGCAAAATCAGATTTTATTGCATTCATTTTGGAAAAGAAAACATCATCCTCATACAAAGTAGACAAATTAAAATCAAAATCAAAATCATTGTTCTCAAAATCATAAGGCGGAATGTCTTCAAACTTCTCTTCAACCAGGGCAGTAATCTCCTCTGGAGTCTTCTCGGCTTTCAGGACAGCTTTCTTCTTCTCTTCCGGATTGGACTCTTTGTTGGCTGGCAGGGTGATCTCTTTCTTCACTTGCTCCATTGGCTCGGCAACATTTGCAAAAATTTCAAAACCCGGGATCAACTTTCCCATGAACATGATTGGCTCGGGCTTTCCTTGGAGTGGTCCCATTCCTGGAGCTTTGGCAAAGATTTTTCAAGTGGCGAAAAGCTCATCTTCTCGTTCTTCTTTGGCTGTACATCTTTGTTAGCTTCATTATATCCCAACCCCTTCTTAGAAGTTTGAGTTTTAAAATCTGAAAGCTTTGTTAAACCGGCCTTGCCCTTTCCAAGACCAGCTCCGGGAAGGTAGTTCATGTTCTTCATCATATTCAAGACTTTAGAGTCCACTACTTCATCATTAGAAATTGCAGCTATTTGGAAACCATTGAGAGGTCTCTCAATCATTAGAGCATTAACAACCTCATTATCTTCAGCCTCGTTCACCACTGTTTCATCTCCGTTAGGGAACTTGATCTTTTGATGGAGGGTGGAAGGAACTCCACCAAGAGGATGAAACCATGGTCGTCCCAAGCGTAAGGCAAAGGTAACAGGTATTTCCAAAATAACAAATTCAATAATAGATTCAATTAGACCAACCTTGATAGCAGCTTTGAAAGTTCCTTCGGCATGTCTCTTAGTGTTGTCATAAGCCCGAATGGTTACCTTGGTTGGGTTTAGAACTCTTGTTGACATGGCTAGCTTTGGCAATATTTTAAATAGACAAACATTTATGGCAGACCCATCATCAACCATTACACATGGAGTCCTTTTCCCTTTGATTTCTATTTTGATAAAGAGAGGGCGGATGTGATCTCTCTCCTCTTTCGGCAAATCTGCATCTGAGAAAGATACCGCTCCCACATTAACTTTGCTCTTCTCTTGGATATCTTCACATTTCATTACTCTCTCAATTTTTATGAAGTTGATCATCTCCTCCGGTGTTATGGAGGTGGAAATTGGCATGCTGGCCAAGGCCTTGGCAATAGTTTTTTGGTGCTTTTTAGAAGTAGCCAATAAATACTAAATGCTAACACTTGCTTGAGTTCTTTTCAATTGCTTGAGCATGGTATCATCTTCCTCTTCTTTATTCCCTACTTCAACTTCCTTTCCTTTTTAACTTCTACCTCCTTAGGCGGTGGCCTTGCATAAGGCTTACCAGATCTAGTGTTCATTACTTCATCTTCTTTGGGCTTGGACCAGGTCCACTCCTTCTTGGGTACAAGATCGTCATCACTATTGCTTGAATCCCAAAACCCATTCACAAAACAAATTGCTACTTCTTTACCCACCATAGCTTGTTTAATTTCACCAAATACCTCTTCTTCTTTGATTGCTTCTCCACCCACATCTTGAAAAGAAGACATGACAAAACTTTCATGCAAACCTCCTCCAATCATGAAGGTTACTGGTGGTGGTACTTTATTGAACCTTGGTAATGGATTGTCTTCTGTGTTCAGCTTGTTGCGCTCGGGTAGCTTCCCACTATCAATCAAATTTTGGATCTCATGCCTCAACCTCACACATCAATCCGTGTCGTGCCCTTGCATTTGATGAAATTGAAAAAATGCTTTAGTGTCAAAATTAGGTGGGAGAGGGTTAAGCAAAGGACGAGGATTTAAGGTTTGTAACAATCCCTTCCTTTGAAGCTTATTGAGAACCCAAGACATCGGTTTCCCCAATTCTTTCTAAAAACTGTCTTCTTGTTCCTTGGCTAGTAGCATTAACACCAACTGCCTTTTACATGCCTTGGTTACCAAACTGATAGTTTCCTTTCTCATTCCTTCTTGTTGAAAAATGGTCCTTCTCTCTTTCCCATTCTTCAATTTGCAGACCAGCTTGGAGGAGATCTTTGAAATCACGGATGAGTGTATGAGACATCCTTTCACAAAGACTAGGCAGCACCCCTCTCACAATTATCCTGATTGATCGGATACATCGGGCCTTTTCTTGAGCAAAGCGGCCTTATTTCTTCATCTTTTCACATAGTCAACAAAATTCTCATTTGGCCTTTGTCTAATGGACTCCACTTCCATTAAGGTAACTTCCATTTCAACATTGTATCCATATTGTTGGATGAAGGCCTTGTATAGCAGATCCCAACTCTTTTGTGTTCCATCATCTAAGGTATTAAACCAATTTTGGATAACAGTATCCAATGACAGCATAAAGTACCTTAGAGTTTGAGCCTTAGTAGCTCGGGCAGACTGCATATCATTGATATACTGTTTCACATGGAGGTGAGGATTTTCGGTTCCATCAAACTTTGCAAAAGATGGCATCGTGAATTTATATGGGACTTCTTCTTCTAGCTCAAATAATTTGTCAACTTTAGACATTTCTTCGATTTTCAGCTTCTTCTCAAATTTCTTTTCTAAATCCGCAATCATCTTTTCAACATCAGAACTCTCAGTCTTCTCTATAGTTGATCTTTCAACAATCTTCGGTTATTTCTTTTTGTCTTGAAGATCTTGGAAGTATTGAGCCCAATCATCATCATCATCAATGATCAACTTATCATCATCAAAAACCACTTCACCAACTTTAGTCTTTGCTTTGTCCTTTGGCTTCTTAGTGCTAGCAGATGCTTCGGCATTATTTCCTAAAATTGCAGCCAATTGGTTCTTCATGGTCTCAGCTAGGGCCTCTTTTATTTCTTCCATCTTGGCATTAAGGGCATCGTCCACCATTCTTTGAATTTGTTCAGGCTCCATTGCTTTTGGTGAGCAAGTGATTGAGTTGCTACTAGATTCTTTATCTCCGACATAGGTCAAATTTGTTAGTGTATGTGCCCTAGGCCATTTATTTGGATCTTTATGTTATACATTCATTATTAATAAATGAGGTTTTATTATCATTATTGTTTGTTTGCATGTTACACAATTTTGATATTTGTCCCTGGTTTATTATTGTTATAGAGAAAAAAAAATAATAATTCTTAACCAGTATGAACATTGATTTGATAATCATTAGATGGTTATGTGTATAGTGATACAAATCAATTTCATAGATACTTGTTAGAGAACAATGTATTGGATAGACCCATCATGAGATTACTACATGGGTTAGTGTCATAAGTAAATCTCATGATAGTTATGTATTAATTCTTTGACTTGAGATTGTCATAGTTTCCAATATAAGGACTATTATATTTTGACATGATCAAACATTATCCGTAACTGGATAGTAATAAAGGTTATGTTCATATATGATAGAAATTATGTAGAGGATAATGAACAATCAAGATAGAATTTGTCCCTCTCTTTGAGAGAGATATCTTTTGGGCCCCTCGATAAGTGAGACTGTGAAATGCATGGCCATGCTCAAATGAATTGATAGTGTGATCAATTTCATTTGTTTTTATCGGTCTACTTGGAGATCGAGTAATCATAAGTTTGGACAATATAAGTATGACGTTGACCATGACTTATGTTCAAGCTAGATATCGTGTGACAAAGGGGTTAATGCATATACTATTATTAGGCAAATTGGACATTCCTTATATTAATTGGGTAGTTGTAACGCCTTGCTAGAGACCAATTATGACTTGTTGATTTAATAGAGATTAAATTGACTGCCAATTAATATTGGCCTATCGGGTCACACACAAGAATGCGTTTTGGGCTGGATATAATATTAATAATATTAATATTAGATATTAATATTTATTATTATTATTATTTTCATTTTTATATATATATTATTAGATAATATATTCAGAATCCTAATTAGATTTGGATTCTGAATTTGACTTACCTTATCCAATTATATATATTATTAGATAATGTATTCAGAATCCTAATTAGACTTGGATTCTGAATTTGACTTTCCGTATCCAATTTTGAATTGGATTTTGGAGTGATTATATTCACTCCAGACGTTAAGTCTTCTGAGAGGTAACAATAAAAACAAAGAGGAATGAAAAAGGTAACTCTAATACGTTTTTAGAGAAAACGTTTTTCCAGCCTTCGCCGTTGCAGAGAGCTAGCACTCCAAACGGTAGCATTCGTGTGGATACGCGATAGAGGGTGTTTCGCGATCGAGGCATCTCTTCCAAACTGTGATTTCGAATCATCAACAGGTTAGTTCTTTGAACACTTTTGTCGAATTAAACGAACAGCATGGATCCTGGTGGGAAATCAGAGATCAAATATTTTTCCGCTGCGTGTTTTTGTTTGCAGTGATCTCTATGATTTTCTAACAGTGGTATCAGAGCCACTTGTTGTTTTCGTTTAAGTCGAAAATGCCATGTTGATATGATTATGGTGATATATATTGTTTACGTATGGCATGTTAACTATAAAACTCTAATTCGTTTTTCATATGATGAGAAAGGATTGGTTTTTGGTTTCGTTTCTGTAAAACCCTAATTCGTTTTTCATATGATGAGAAAGGATTGGTGTTTTTAATTTCGTTTTCATGAGATGATCGCGGGACCACCATATGTTCGCGCCCTATAGTTCGTTACCGCGACATTAAGAATGTCAATATATTTGTTTCTCTTTAACATGTTGGTGATGAATATGTTATGTTTGTTTGATGTCTTGGCATGGTGCATAGCATGGCCTTATGACCTATGTGGTTGGTTTATTCATATCTTTATTTTGGGTAAATACGGCCTGCGTGTCGTTTATTTTGTTGTAATTTATTTTACTAGTAGTTAGATTTTCTTTTATTGTAATATATGAAGATTCAAGCTACAATGTTTGTGATGGAGATTCATACCAAGGAGAAGATGGTTCCATGGTGATGGAAGCACAAGCTCAAGTTTTGAAGATATGTAATATTGCAAGTGTTGTAATAGATAGGTTTTTCACCTAGGGTTGCCTTTATGATCTTCATTTGGTCTCTTGAAGATCATATTTAGTTTGGCCATGCTATGTCACGTTTACATATTTTGTCATTTGGTATATGATGCTTATGTGATAAATTATATATATGCATATAGGATGCTAAAATATAATGATATGTAATGCAAGACATGATAATAATTTAGTTGAACCCTCATTAATAATTTAAGTCTAAATGCCATCCACGTTTTGAACACCTATCAAAACTAAGATTGTATTAAAGTAGGTATTGCCAAAGCAATATGCTTTAAACATTCCTAGCTAAGTAGGATGAGTAATAGTGCTACTCATATGTTTTAAAATTGGTTAGACTTAATTAGGCTATCAAAATGGTTTTGGGCCTAAGGCATTAGATGGAATTCAACATGCTATGACATATGATGTCAATATTCCATAATTACTAAGAGTTACATGAGATGTAATTGGTAAAGATGTTACCTACCTAAATAACTTGATTTTAAGCGTCACGCCAAAGCTGAGTTTAGAATTAAGTGAAATACGGATCTTAGCCTACTAAAATATTTCTTTAGAGGGTTATATTTTTTTAGTAGGAGTTTAAATAATTTTAACCTCATTATTAATTAAAATTTGACTTTGCATATTTATCAACAGATGGCTGCTAATAACAATTCCACCTTATCACTGCGATCTATCCTTGAGAAGGAAAAACTGAAAGAATGTGGGACTAATTTTGTTGACTGGTTTAGGAACCTGAGAATTGTTCTCAAACAAGAGAAAAAGTCCTACGTGCTTGATGAAGCTATCCCTGACCCACCTCCTGCCGATGCTTCTAATGCTGCTAAGAGTAAGCATAAGAAGCATGTGGATGATTCCAATGACATAGGATGTCTTATGTTGGCTACTATGTGTCCAGGACTTCAGAAGGATCTGGAACACTTAGAGGCTTATGAGATGAGTGTGCATCTCAAACAAGCTTTCCAACAACAGGCTAGGCAAGATAGGTTTAACACCGCTGTTGCATTATTTGACTGCAAAATGTCTGAAGGTGAATCTGTTAGTGCTCATGTTTTGAAGATGAAAGGCTATCTAGATCACCTTGCTAGACTTGGATATCCCCTGAGTTTAGAACTCTCCATGGATTTGATCCTACATTCATTGCCTAGCAGTTTCTCACAGTTTGTCATGAACTATAACATGAATGACATGGAGAAATCCATTCCTGAGCTACATGGTATGCTCAAAACTGCTGAGGGGAATATCAAAAAGCCTACCCAAATATTGAATGTCAATATTAAACAAATGAAAAAGAAAGCCAAAGATACTAAAGGCAAGGGTAAGGCAAAAGGTGCTAAAGGGTCCAAGGGACAAGCTAAACCAAAACCTGTACCTAAGGCTAAAGTTCCTAAGGAAGGGACTTGTTTCCATTGCAACAAGCCTGGGCATTGGAAGAGAAATTGTCAACTCTATTTGGATGAGTTAAAGAAGTTGAAGGGTAGTGCGACTACATCTTCAGGTATTTATGTTATAGAAATTAATTTATCTATTCCTTCTTCCCGGGTATTAGATACCGGATGTGGATCTCATATTTGTACAAATATGCAGGGACTCAAAAGGAGTAGGATGCTGAAGAAGGGCGAAGTGGACCTACGTGTTGGCAATAGAGCAAGAGTTGCTGCTATAGCTGTAGGAACTTATGAGCTTGTTATGCCCAATGGGTTTTTGTTAATTTTGAACAATTGCTTTTATGTTCCTACTATGAGTAGGAATCTTATTTCAGTATCTGTTTTGGATGATGAAGGTTATTCATTTTTTATTAAGAATAAGAAATGTTCTATTTTTGATAAAAATGATCTGCTTTATGGTATTGCAAATTCTTATAATGGCCTTTATATCCTTAATCTTGATGATTCTAATGGTAATTATATCTATAACATAACTTCTAAGAGAACTAAGCCAAATGAGTTAAACCCTACTTATTTATGGCATTGTCGCCTTAGCCATATAAATGAGAAACGCATTTCTAAGCTCCATCAAGATGGATTATTAGATTCATTTGATTTTGAATCATTTGAAACATGTGAGTCTTGTTTGCTTGGTAAGATGACAAAGGATCCTTTTACTGGTCATAGTGAAAGGGCTAATGATTTATTGGGCTTGATACATACAGATGTATGTGGTCCTTTTAGCATTAGTGCCAGAGGAGGATTTCGATACTTCATTACTTTTACTGATGATTTCAGTAGGTATGGCTATGTCTACCTAATGAAACATAAGCATGAGTCTTTTGTAATGTTTAGAACTTTTCAAAATGAAGTACAAAATCAACTTGGTAAAACAATTAAACTACTTTGATCAGATCGAGGTGGTGAATATTTGAGCCAAGAGTTTGATGATCATCTAAGGGATTGTGGAATTGTTTCACAACTGACTCCTCCAGGAACTTCACAGTGGAATGGAGTTTCTGAAAGAAGAAATCGAACTCTATTAGATATGGTTCGATCAATGATGAGTCAAGCGGATCTTCCTTTATCTTTTTGGGGTTATGCCTTAGAGACAGCTGCATTCATTCTGAACCGTGTACCATCTAAGGCGGTTGAAAAGACACCATATGAGATATGGACAGGTAAGACACCTAGTTTGTCTTTTCTTAAGATTTGGGGTTGTGAAGCTTATGTGAAAAGACCAGTTTCAGATAAGTTAGCTCCAAAGTCTATCAAATGTAATTTTGTGGGGTATCCTAAGGAAACTAAAGGATACTATTTCTATACTCCTTCAGAGAACAAAGTGTTTGTTGCTCGAAATGGGATCTTTTTGGAAAGGGAATTTCTTTCTAAGAGAACTAGTGGGAGTATAGTAGAACTTGAGGAAACTCAAGTACCACAAGAAATCATTGAGCCGTCTATAGAGCCTATTTTAGAACCACAAATAGTTGTGGAGTCTGAAGATGTAACACAAATCCCTCGCAGGTTTGATAGGACACGTCGTCATCCAGAGAGATATGGATTTCTTGTGACTGATGATAGTGAAGTAATGCTCATAGATCAAGATGAGCCTACTACCTATCAAGAAGCTGTGTCAGGTCCAGATTCAGACAAATGGCTTGGAGCCATGAAATCTGAGATGCAATCTATGTTTGACAACCAAGTTTGGTCTTTAATTGATCCTCCAGAGGGTATTAAGACTATTGGTTGCAAATGGGTTTTCAAGAAGAAAACTGACATGGATGGGAATGTGCAGACCTATAAAGCAAGGCTTGTTGCAAAAGGTTTCAAGCAAACTCATGGTATAGACTATGATGAAACCTTTTCACCAGTTGCTATGCTTAAGTCTGTTAGAATTCTCATTGCCATTGCAGCATACTATGATTATGAGATATGGCAAATGGATGTCAAAACCGCTTTCCTTAATGGAAACTTGCTTGAGGATGTGTATATGACACAACCTGAGGGTTTTGTAAATCCTGAGAATTCTACAAAGGTTTGCAAGCTTCAAAAATCCATTTATGGATTGAAGCAAGCATCTCGAAGCTGGAATCTTCATTTTGATGAAACAGTTAAGAACTTTGGTTTCATCAAGAATGAAGATGAACCTTGTGTCTACAAGATGGTTAGTGGGAGTGCAGTAGTGTTTTTAGTCTTATATGTGGATGACATATTACTCATTGGGAATGATATCCCTACCTTGCAAAAGGTTAAGACTTGGTTAGGGAATTCTTTCTCAATGAAAGACTTAGGTGAGGCTGCCTATATCCTTGGTATAAAGATCTATAGAGATAGATCTAGAAGGATAATTGGCCTGAGTCAAAGTAAATACATAGATAAAGTGTTGAAGAGGTTCAACATGCAAG
Organism: Garcia nutans; assembly: GCA_947685225.1. Classification (NCBI taxonomy): domain Eukaryota; kingdom Viridiplantae; phylum Streptophyta; class Magnoliopsida; order Malpighiales; family Euphorbiaceae; genus Garcia; species Garcia nutans. The sequence goes on from CANTUV010000005.1 coordinate 40,551,320, forward strand.
ATTCCAAAAAGGGATTCTTGCCTATGTCTCATGGCATTCATCTCAGCAAGAGTCAATGTCCTATGACATCTGATGAGCGAGATCGAATGAATAAGATTCCTTATGCTTCTGCTATAGGATCTATTATGTATGCCATGCTATGTACTAGACCAGATGTCTCATATCCATTAAGCGCAACTAGTAGATTTCAAGCTGATCCTGGTGAAGGTCACTGGACAGCTGTCAAGAATATTCTTAAGTACCTTCAAAGGACTAAAGATGTATTCTTGGTTTATGGAGGTTTGGAAGATGAGCTAGTTGTAAATGGTTACACAGATGCTAGTTTCCAAACTGACATAGATGATTTTAGATCGCAGTCAGGTTTTACATTCACATTGAATGGTGGAGCTGTTAGTTGGAAGAGCTCAAAACAAAGCACTGTGGCTGATTCTACAACAGAGGCTGAGTATATAGCAGCATCAGATGCAGCTAAGGAAGCAGTCTGGTTGAAGAAATTCATCACTGAGCTAGGAGTGGTGCCTAGCATTGCAAATCCTGTGGACATTTATTGTGACAACAATGGTGCCATAACACAGGCAAAAGAGCCTAGATCTCATCAAAGGTCTAAGCATATACTCAGGCGTTTTCACCTCATTCGAGACATTATCGATAGAGGAGATATCAAGATATGCAAAGTTGACACAAATGATAACATAGCAGATCCATTAACAAAGCCTCTCTCACGGGTCAAGCATGATCAGCACACTAGATCTATGGGTCTTAGAAATTTATAGGCCTAGTGCAAGTGGGAGATTGTTAGTGTATGTGCCCTAGGCCATTTATTTGGATCTTTATGTTATACATTCATTATTAATAAATGAGGTTTTATTATCATTATTGTTTGTTTGCATGTTACACAATTTTGATATTTGTCCCTGGTTTATTATTGTTATAGAGATAAAAAATAATAATAATAATAATTCTTAACCAGTATGAACATTGATTTGATAATCATTAGATGGTTATGTGTATAGTGATACAAATCAATTTCATAGATACTTGTTAGAGAACAATGTATTGGATAGACCCATCATGAGATTACTACATGGGTTAGTGTCATAAGTAAATCTCATGATAGTTATGTATTAATTCTTTGACTTGAGATTGTCATAGTTTCCAATATAAGGACTATTATATTTTGACATGATCAAACATTATCCGTAACTGGATAGTAATAAAGGTTATGTTCATATATGATAGAAATTATGTAGAGGATAATGAACAATCAAGATAGAATTTGTCCCTCTCTTTGAGAGAGATATCTTTTGGGCCCCTCGATAAGTGAGACTGTGAAATGCATGGCCGTGCTCAAATGAATTGATAGTGTGATCAATTTCATTTGTTTTTATCAGTTTACTTGGAGATCGAGTAATCATAAGTTTGGACAATATAAGTATGACGTTGACCATGACTTATGTTCAAGCTAGATATCGTGTGACAAAGGGATTAATGCATATACTATTATTAGGGAAATTGGACATTCCTTATATTAATTGGGTAGTTGTAACGCCTTGCTAGAGACCAATTATGACTTGTTGATTTAATAGAGATTAAATTGACTGCCAATTAATATGGGCCTATCGGGTCACACACAAGAATGCGTTTTGGGCTGGATATAATATTAATAATATTAATATTAGATATTAATATTTATTATTATTATTATTTTTGTTTTTATATATATATTATTAGATAATATATTCAGAATCCTAATTAGATTTGGATTCTGAATTTGACTTACCTTATCCAATTATATATATTATTAGATAATGTATTCAGAATCCTAATTAGACTTGGATTCTGAATTTGACTTTCCGTATCCAATTTTGAATTGGATTCTGGAGTGATTATATTCACTCCAGACGTTAAGTCTTCTGAGAGGTAACAATAAAAACAAAGAGGAACGAAAAAGGTAACTCTAATACGTTTTTAGAGAAAACGTTTTTCCAGCCTTCGCCGTTGCAGAGAGCTAGCACTCCAAACGGTAGCATTCGTGTGGATACGCGATAGAGGGTGTTTCGCAATCGAGGCATCTCTTCCAAACTGTGATTTCAAATCATCAACAGGTTAGTTCTTTGAACACTTTTGTCGAATTAAACGAACAGCATGGATCCTGGTGGGAAATCAGAGATCAAATATTTTTCCGCTGCGTGTTTTTGTTTGCAGTGATCTCTATGATTTTATAACAAAATTGTCATAAGCTTTTGAACTGTCGTAATCCAGGGCTGTGAGCCAGAGAGGATCAATGATATGAGATGCAAATGTATGCATGTATACACAAACAATCAACAAAGAAAGATAAATAGGACGTTCCTTCCAACCTTATAACTTCCACACACAGATGACGAGTCTCTTTTCCTAGGTATATGGTTAACAAAATACGAACATGGGGTATCTTGTTTTCGAATATTTCCCTCGAATGTTTCAACCAATAGTTATATTTTCAAAATGGAAATCAATTCAAGATAATTCCCATTAATTAGGTCTTAATCCACCCAACCAACTAAAGTAGCTTTTATGCTATACTGGATTAAAACTAAATAAGAGGTTTATTATAAATATATTTCTCACTTGAAAAAGTAACTAATGATTCATGCCAAAAACAAGCCAATGATTAATTATTCTTAGTATAAACTAAGCTCACAATTGATTTTTGGTATTTCGTATTTGACCTAAATAATTTGCAAGCTCTTTGGAAGAAAATAATTTTGTTTCTAAGCCCATTGTAAAAAAGATTTTAGAAAAAAATGGATTTTGGGCTTTGTATTTGGATCAAGAGCAAAAGAATTTTTGACTTGTTTTTAGAAATGTTTTATGTTCAAAGACCATTTTGAAAAGTTTTGAAAATAGTTTTGGTCTTTTGGACTTTAAAGAAAATTTTATTTTGAGCTTACAATGTAATTAGGTCATATTAGAAAAAGAACAAACCAAATAAGCCATGATTTAAGCCAAGACAAATTAACCATAGTCAAACAACATGCATTTGGGGTAAAAACCTAAGGAAAGTAACTAGGCCAATTACATGAGCTTTAATCTTTGGGTTAAAAGGCTTAGGTTCCCATAGCAAGCATATACCAAATGGTAAGAGGCTATGAGTGATTATGCCATGCTCAATCTCCATACCTTGAGTGAAAATATGGTATCCCTCACATGACACAACACGGGTAACACGGGTGTCCTAACTCATGCACACGATGCAATCTAATATGATACAATGGATAATATCATGATAAGAAAGAATATAATAATAAAAAGACCAACGGAATCAACTTATCTTGTCCCTAGTGGAGTCTCCACTGTGAGCGGGGATTTTTGCCCCTACTCCCAATGGAATGGTTCTTGCGACTTCGGTACTGTTTAGGCTCGGGGCCTTAGAGAATACGAACCTAGGTCCGGAGAAAATGGAATTGCCACTCGGACGGGCTAGGAAAAAGAAAGGGGTGGATGACTCGATTCCTAAGGAATCCCCAACCCCCTAATGGGTTCGAAAAGTTGGGTACGTGTGGGGAAGGTGAGAAATGGCCCAGCACCCCTACAACGCTCGGTTCATTAGAACCGGCCTCCTTTGCAGGTCTTAATATTATAAAATTCTTAAATATGACAATATTATCCATACTACATACAATAATTAAAATAAAGCATCATTATATTAAAGTCAAAGCAATGTCAAAATAAAGCAAATAAATGGACACCCATCCAAGGATGGAAACATGTCCTTACATCGTTCATGTCTAAACTAAATAGGACACCCACCGAAAGGTGGAAAACATATCCTTTACATTGGTCCAAAATATAAAAGTGATTTAAATTACATAATACTTAACTAATGAGGTACCCACAAAGTGGAAACATACCTCTTACAATTTTAATACTAAAACAAACAAATAATAATCATAACAATAAAGAAAATAATCATCCATGGTAAATTAAATAAATCAAGCATTGAAATTAAATAAATCAACCATCAAAACATATAATAAACTAAATAATCAAATCTAAAAATAAAGTAAAAAAAGATACAAATTTAGGTTTATATCTCAATTTAGAGTTCTTTAATTAACATTTAGGGTTTTGAGATTTTAGAATTATTATTATTATTATTTAGGCTACTGTGAAGATTTTGGAATATTGGAATGGATTAGGCTTTTGTAAATTTAAGAATTTAGGTTTTCGGAACTTAGGGTTTTGGAATTAGGGTTTTTAAAATTAGGGTTTTTGGATAGTTAGGGTTTTGAAACTAGGGTTTTGGAAACTAGGGTTTTGGAATTAGGGTTTACAGTATTGGGTTTTTAGAAAATTAGGGTTTTTGATATTTTGGAAAACATATTTGATCTTAGGATTTATGACAAAAATTTAGAATTTTATAGAAATAATTATGATTTTTAGAAACTGTAAAGAAGATTAGGGTTTGGAGATTTAAGAAGACTTTCGAAAATTTTGGACAAAAAGTTAGAGTTTAGATGAAATTAGTTCGGGGAAATCAATTTAGGGTTTTAAAGTTTTTGGAAACAGAAGAAACAATTTAGGATTTTTAAGGTTTTGTAGACAGAAGAGTAATTTAGGGTTTTTGAAATTTTAGAAATGGAAGAGAAATACTTTAGGGTTTTAAGAGACTCCATTAGTGATAAGAGAAGTTGATTCCATTGGTCTTTATATTATTTTATTATTTTTATCATGATATTATCCATTGTATCATATTAGATTGCATCGTGTGTATGAGTTAGGATGCTCGTGTTACCCATGTTGTGTTACGTAAGGGATACTGTAGTTTCACTCAAGGTATGGAGATTGAGCATGGCATAGCCACTCATAGCCTTGTACCTTTTGGTATATACTTGCTATGGGAACCTAAACCTTTCAACCCAAACACTAAAGCTCATGTAATTGGCCTAGTTACTTTCCTTAGGTTTTTACCCCAATTGCTTATTGTTTGACTATGGTTAATTTATCTTGGCTTAAATCATGGCTTATTTGGTTTGTTCCTTTTCTAATATGACCTAAGTACATTGTAAGCTCAAAATAAATTTTTCTTTAAAGTCCAAAAGACCAAAGCTATTTTTGAAACTTTTAAAGATGGTCTTTAGACATAAAACTTTCCAAAAATAAATCAAAAAATTCTTTTCTCATGACCTAAATACAAAGCCCAAAATCCATTTTTTCTAAAATCTTTTTACAATGGGCTTATAAACAAAATTATTTTCATCCAACCTTTAAAAGAGCTTACAAATTATTTAGGTCAATTATGAAAATACCAAAAATCATTGTGAGCCTAGTTTATACTAAGAGTTGTTAATCATGGGCTTGTTTTAGAATGAATCATTAATTACTTTTTCAAGTGAGAAATCTATTTATAATAAACCTCTTAATTTAGTTTTAATCCAATATAGCATAAAAGCTACTTTAGTTGGTTGAATGGATTAAAGCCCAATTAATGGAAATTATAATGAACTAATTTCCATTTTTAAAATATAACTATTGGTTGAAACGTCCGAGAGAATTTTTTGAAAACAAGATACCCCATGTTGGTTCTTTGTTAACCATATACCCAGGAAAAGAGACTCGCCATCCATGTGTGGAAGTTATAAGGTTGGAAGGGACATTCTACTTATCTTTGTCTATTGTTTGTGCATACATGCATACATTTGCATCTCATATCATTAATCCTTTCTTGCTTACAGCCCTGGATTACGATAGTTCAAAAGCTTACGACAATCCGACCTATGCCAAAAATGAAGAATCTAGCAACAACTCAATCACTTGCTCACCAAAAGTAATGGAGCCCGAACAAATTCAAAGAATGGTGGATGACGCCCTCAATGCAAAGATGGAAGAAATAAAAGAGGCCCTGGCTGAGACCGTGAAAACCAATTGGCTGTAATTTTAGGAAACAATGTCGAAGCATCTTCTAGCACCAAGAAGCCAAAGGATAAGGGGAAGGCTAAAGTTGGTGAAGTGGTTTTTAATGATGATAAGGTGATCATTGATGAAGTGATGATTGGGCTCAATACTTCCAAGATCCTCAAGACAAGAAGAAAGAGCCGAAGATTGTTGAAAGGTTAGCTATGGAGAAAACTGAAACTTCAGATGTTGAAAAGATGATTGCGGACTTGAAAAAGAAATTTGAGAAGAAGCTGAAAATCGTAGAAATGTCCAAAGTTGACAAATTATTTGAGCTAGATGAAGAAGTTTCATACAAGTTCAAGATGCCTTCCTTTGCTAGGTACAATGGTACTGGAAACCCTCATCTCCATGTGAAGCAGTACATCACTGCCATTTAATCTGCCAGAGCTACTAATGCTCAAACTCTGAGTTATTTCATGCTCTCATTGGATCCTGTTGTGGAAAATTGGTTTAATACCTTGGAAGAAAGTACCTAAAAAGATTGGGACATGTTGTACAAAGCTTTCATTCAATAGTATGGATACAATGTCGAGCTGAAAGTTACCTTGATGGAGGTGGAGACCATTAGGCAAAAACCAAATGAGAATTTTGTGGACTATATGAAGAAATGGAGTAACAAGGTGGCTTTGCTCAAGAAGAGGCTCGATGAATCAGATCATATCAGAATGATAGTCAGAGACGCCCTACCTAACCTTTATGAGAGGTTGTCTCACACCCTTATAAGGGATTTCAATGATCTTCTCCAAGCTGGTCTGCAAATTGAAGAATGGGAAAGGGAGAAGAATCGCTTTTCAATAAGAAGGAATGAGAAAGGGAACTACCAGTCAGGCAATAAAAGCACGCAAAAAGAAGTTGATGTTAATGCTACTAGTCAAGGTGGAATGAGGCAATTTTTGGAATTAGGGAAGCCACTATCATGGGTTCTCGATAAGCTACAAAAGAAGGGATTGTTACAACTCTTGACTCCTCATCCTTTGCCTAATCCTCTTTCACCTAACTTTGATACTAATGCATTTTGCCAATTCCATCAAAGGCCTGGACATGAAATGGACAATAGTATGAAGTTAAGGCATGAGATCTAGAATTTAATTGATAATGGAAAGTTGCTTGAGCTGGATAAGCCCAATATCAAAAGTAATCCATTGCCAAGGTTCAACAGGGTGCCACCACCAGCAACCTTCATGGTAGGAGGATGATTGGAGGAAAATAATGTCTTATCCTCCTTTCAAGATGAGAATATTGAAGATGTGAAAGGAGAAGAAGCTTAACTCAACAAACTTCCCTTGGCTTGTTTATTTTTCTTATTTTATTTTCTTTATTTGGTGTTTTATGGAACAATAGTGTTTTTCAAATTAAAAGTTGTTTAAATAAATTACTTTCATTAAAATTTTTGTTGGTGTTTGTTCATTTTGGTGCTCAACCAATGAGGAATCTAGCTTGATGTTCATAAATTAATGTGTCTAGGCATCATGATTTGAATGACTTTACTAGATGAGGAAATTGCTCTATAGCATTGAGTTGTGTATGCTTACTTAGAGGGGCTCCTACATAATGACCTTTGTCTAGGTCTTAGTCAATCTTAGAACATGCTTTGCCAAAATTTTGAGGGAAATTTGAACTTTACTTATTTAAGAGAGAAATGATTTAGGAATTGTTTGACAAGCCAACAACTAGTATCTACCCAATTTTATCAATCCCTAGTTGTCCCTTTGAGACTTCGTAAAGTTTTGGCTTTCTTTTCATTGGCTTACAAACCCCAACAACCTACCCTTAGCTGTTGTGATACATTTGACAAGTCTTATGATCACTAAGATGAAGAGGTAAGAAGATCAAAGAATAGAATGCATAGCCAAGACTGTAAGGATAGTTGATGTTATCAAGACCTTAAGGGTAGTTGAAGTTCACCTAATATCTCCAATCTATCAAGACAACATCAAAGTAACAAATAATTTATCCCTGTTAAAGAAGATTTATGTCAAAGAAAAAGAAAAAAAAAGAAAAGAAAAAAAGAGAAAATAAGAAGAGAAAATAAAACCCAAAACGGTTCAGAAAGCCAGCCAAATTCTCTTTTACCTAAGGTAGCAAAAGGCTTCCATTTGGTTTATAAGGACAGTTTGACTTGAATTGGTCCAACCCAACTAAACATTTGATCAAAATTAGAGAAAAAGGAGAAAGACCATCCAATTCTTGAAATTTCTATACTTAACAATCCTACGGAGAAGGACAAAATACTCAAAGAAAGGGAAGAGTAAGAAAAAATAAAGAGAAAGTAAAGGGAATGAATTTGGGTACCAAACCTTTTGCGAGGGCAAAGACTATCTCAATCAAGATCCAGATTAATGCCAAGAAGATAGAAGGAATTTGGAGTCTAGCAAGATTGCATCCAACTACCTAAAATTCAAACAAGCGGTTTGTAGTGTGAATGTTTGCCTACAGTGTCACAACGGCTCCAACTTACAAATGGCCTTCATTTAACCATGTCCCTTATAGAACTCATTTCAAGCCTATCAAAGGCATGTTGATCTCTCTTGGTAGGAAGAGTCTATTAGTGGAGATAATTTGAATAAGCATGCATATGAGATAGACAACATTTAAACTCAATGAGACCTTTGGCCAAGTAATGTGTATGTGCCTATCTGAAGTGCAACAGTTCTTACTCAAATAGAAATGATTCCCGAATTTAGTATGGTAACTAGGGTTGTCATGTTATAGATATGTTAATTTGAAAAATCAAGTCCTGAGGTAAATTGACATTAATTTGGCAAAGCCAACATTTCATTTCAAAATAAAAATTCCAAATTGAAAATTCAAAAAAAAATTTCAAGTTAAGGGAAGTATGTTGAACTATCGAACCTTGAAGGACACATTGGGCAAAGGAAATGATTAATGGCAAGGTTATGAAGAAGCTACCAATTGATATGCTGAATCATAATTTCAAATGGATGTATCTCTGCTGCTTGGGGCCTCCATTATTCATGTTTTCAATATCTCAAAGATAAATGCCATAAAAGCAAGCCTTCTATCATTCCAATGCAAGACTTGAGTGAGCATCTAAAAGAAACCAATGAGAACACTTCAGTTGAGCACCTTAGTCTGTGAGTCAATGGAACCACTCTAAGTATTATCCATGAATATCATGCATACATGAGCATATCACACTCCATTTTTCTTGTCAAAAGTAAACAGTAATATTCTATGAAGCAACCATAAAGCAGATATGGAGGGGGCATAGAAAACCCATTGTGTGAGGAAGCTCTAGTAATTTTGCAAAAGAAGAAATATATGCTTGTGTGAAGAGCTAGACAAGACAAACATCAACCAAAGTTGCATGGAAAAAATCATGGGTTTGAGCTTGCACAAGGGGCAAAGTTTCTCCTTTCAATTTTTTGAGTTTATGCATGTACAAAACATTTTGGGACTCACCTCCAATATTTTGCCACACAGGGGCCAAGTAGAAGATATGAATTGGCCAGCTAAAAAGTAGCTGAATTTTTTTTGCAAACGGAAGAACAAAAAAGAACATAACATTAGAATTATCAAAAGAATGAAGATGCAAAAGACAAAAGATCAGTCCAGCTAAAAGAGCTAAAGCTAGGGTAAAGATCAGATCTCCAATGGATAAAGATCCACTTTTAAGGGTGAGAAACCAATTTCCAAGGATGAAGATCCAACTTAAAGGATGATGATCCACTTTCAAGGGTGAAGACCCAATTTCTAAGGATGAGATCTACTTTAAAGGGTGAAGACCCAATTCCAAGGATGAAGATCCAGTTTAAAGGATGAAGATCCACTTCCAAGGATGAAGATCCATTTTCAAAAGTGAAGACCTAGTTCCAAGGATGAAAATCCAATTTCAAAGGGTGAAGACCCGAAGTCCGAAGGATGAAGATCTGTTTTCAAGGGTGAAGACCCGATGCCAAGGATGAAGATCCAAGGTCCAACAATGATGATCCATTTTGAGGGTGAAGACCCAGAATCCATTGAAGAATGGAACAACTAGAATTCTCAACTGATAAAAGGTCGGTCAAATCCAATTCAATCTCGGGTCCAAGAACCCAAATTCAATCTAGTCTCGGGTCCAAGTACCCAATCTCAGGTCTAAATACCCAATCTTATGTCCAAGTACCTAATCTCAAGTCCATGTATCCAGTCCCGGGTCCAAGTACCCAAATAAAATTTAGTCTCGGGTCCAAGTACTCAAATAAAATTTAGCCTTGGGCCCAAGTACCCAAATCTAATTCAATCTCGTGTCCAAGTACCCAATCCCAAGTCCAAGTACCCAAATCCAATCCAGTCTCAGGTCCAATTACCCAATTTCAGGTCCAAGTACCCAAACTCAATCCAATCTTGGGTCCAAGTACCCAAATCCAATTTAGTCTTGTGTATAAGTACCCAAATCAAATTCAATCTTGGGTTGAAGTACCCAAATCAAATTCAGTCTTGGGTCCAAGTACCCAATCTCGGGTTTAAATACCCAATCTTGGGTCCAAGTACCTAAATCAAATTTAGTCCCGGGTTAAGTACCCAATCTCGAGTCCAAGTACCCAAATCCAATTTAGTCTTAGGTCTAAGTACCCAAATCTTTTTCTAGTCCTGAACTCATTTCGAGTCGAGAATCCAAACCAACTTTAATCTTGGGTCGAGAACCCACCCTCATCCAAAATCAGTCAAAAAATCACATTGCTTTTCGCTCTCTTTTGTTGTAGTCTCATATCGCTCAAGCAGGGGGCAAACTGTAGACCCTTAATTTTTGACCAGTCTAGTCCGATATTTTTAAACAGTCTAAAAAATTTTTTGTGGCATTTTTAATAATATTTATTACTTATAGTATTTGTTTTTAATTAAAATAGAAAAATATAAAAAAAAGAAGAAGAAAAGATAGAAAATAAATTGAAAATAAAAATTGACGATAGAAGAATCGACGACAAAAAATTTTCGTCGCCGAAGACGAATTGGCCACAAGCCAATTCGCAGTAGGAAAATCCTGCGGTGAATTGGCTGGCCCATGCCCAGCACCAGCAGCAATTTTTTCACCAGTGCACTTTCGTACGCCCGTCCCATATGCGGTTTTGCCAAAACCCTATTCTACTTGGTTTTTAATTTTATTTCCTAAAAGGTTTTTATTTTTTTAGCCAATTAGGATTAGGTTTATTCTTTTTTTCTTATAAATACCACATTAAAGGCACAAAATTAGGGATCTAAAATATTTTATTGGACTTTGGACTTTTGTATTTTTTTGGCCAAACAAGAGAACCTTGAAGGAGCAAGAGACAGTAAGCAAGTAACAACAATCCATCAAAGGTAGCCTACACTGTCTTTATTATTGTTCAACCAGAATTCAAAGATTGTGGTAGAACCAACAACGGAGGTTTGAATCTCTATTTCTTTGCTCATCTTTACAGTAGCTTTATCATTCAAATTGGATTAAATATTTAAACGTGCAATAGATGATCAATTGTTCTACTTACCATCCAAACTCTATTTGAAAACCCTAAAAACTTTTTACCAAAACCCTAATGCCTTAATACCCGTAAAATATATTTTTGAAAATTAAAACCCTAATTACACTTTTCTAAAACCACAAAATAATAATATTTCTTCCAAAACCCTAACCAATTCTATTTTTCTATGATTCACAGTAGCCTTATTTTTTTTAAGTATCAAAAGCTTTAATCCTAATTAATTCTTCTTTCCAAAATCACACAGTAAGTATTATTCTTTTAAAAATAACATTAATTCCTTAAAATCTCAAAACCCTATTTTCTAAATCTTAAACCCTAAAATCTTAATTTTCAACACCAAAACCTACAACACTAAAAGCCAATTTCCAAAATTTTCTACGGCGCTGCCCCCGACCACGCAAGGGGTACTGCCTCTTGAACCGGCTAGCAGGACCACCGTATGGGCTCGTCGAAGGAGTCAATATTTATTTGTGTATTATAAGTCTTTATGTTTAACTTTCTTTATTCTGATTATTCAAAATACAGTAGCTTTATTCCAAATACAAACCTAAACCCTAATTTATTCAAACCATAAATCTTAATTAATTCTATTTTCCAAATCATTACAGTAACTTGTTCCTTTCAAATATCTAAAGATTTTATTTTATTTTCATAAGCTTCAATCTTATTTACTTAAACCCTAAAGTTATATACTTACTATTTTGTTTAAATTAAATGAATGATTTATTTATGATGAATGGTTGTTTACTTTTATTGATTCGCTTAGGTTTCAAAATATTGTAAGAGGTATGTTTCCACTTTGTGGATACCTCATTAACTAATTTACATGTAATTTAAATTGTTCTTATATTGTGACATTAATGTAAAGGACATGTTTCCACCTTTTGGTGGGTGTCCTATTTAGTTTTAGACATGGACTATGTAAGGACGTATTTCCATCCTCAGATGGGTGTCCATTTATTTGTTTTGTTTGGACATTGCTTTAATTTTAATATAATGATGCTTTATTTTAATTGTTGCATGTAGTATGGATAATATTGTTATATTTAAGAATTCTATAATATTAAGACCTGCAAAGGAGACCGGTTCCAATGAACCGGGTGTTGTGGGGGGTGCTGGGCCATTTTTGACCTTCCCCACACGTACCCAACTTTTTGAACCCATTAGGGAGTTGGGGATTCCTTAGGAATCGAGTCATCCACCCCTTTCTTTTTCCCTGCCCATCCGGATGGCGACTCCATTTTCTCCCTGCTTAGGCCCGTGTTCTCTAAGGCCCTGAGCCTAAGAGTGACAAAGTGGCAAGAACCATTCCACCGGGATGGGGGCCAAAATCTCTGCTCACACATAGGATGACATAGCATATGAACATTTTGCATTGGCATTATTTTATAGTTTTACTATTATCAAAGTTTGTACCACTAAGCTTTTGGCTTAGCGCGATTGTAATTCATTGTACAGGTGACAGGGGTGATTCGGTGAGATTCTACTAGACCAAGTTGTGTCTAGGTTTTTGATGGTTGAGCTTGAAGTGTTTTACTACATCAAGATAAGAGCCATTTTGCCAGCATGTATACATTTTATATTACAAAATATTTTGATATTGTGTTATGTTTTCGACATATATAAATATTTTATAACTTATACAGAGTGTTTAGTATAGTTGAGTAATGTGAGACTTTACACTCTTTGATATACATTAATACATAAATGTATAAATGTTTTGAGGAATGGGGAATATGAAAGTTTTTGTTAAACTAGATTGTGGTACTCTTGTACTTTATTTTTGTACTTTACTTATACTTTGTGTATGTATTATATATATATAGGGTATAAAGGTTTTACAGCCTTAGTGGTAGCTCATCCAGAAATCAAAGTTGGGTAGGCAGCAGCTTAGTTTAATTTCTTCAATTTGGTGGAGCCTTCAAACGTAGGTAAGTTCATCTAAATTCAGTTTATTAAATCAATAATCACCTTCACTTTTCAAACCATCATCACAATATCCTAATTGTCCAATTCCCTTATTTATTTATTTCATACAGTAAGCTTAGGTTTAAATTTAAGTGAATAATATAATAATCAAAACAATAATCTAATTTCTCAAACCCTAAACACCGAAACCCTAAATCCTGTTTCTCTAAAAATAAAACCCTAATTTTATTTTTCTAAAACCTTAAAACATTAATCATATTTTCTTAAACCCTAATTCACAAATTAAAAACACTAGCTTGTAAATCTATTGTTTAAATATGATACTTAAGTGTAGGATTAATTACTAATGCATGTGTATTTATGATATGTCTTATAGGATGGTTTATTTGGTCTATGGTGAATGATTTATATATGATGAATGATTGATTGTTTATTATTGGTTTATTTTGGTTTCAAGAATTATAAGAGGTATGTTTCCATATTATGGCTACCTCATTTGTTGAGAATCATGTAATTTAATTTGTTTTAAGTTTTGAATCAATGTAAAGGATATATTTCCACCAATTGGTGGGTATCCTATTTTATTTGTTTTCTTTTGGACATTGAACAATTGTAAAGGCATGTTTCCATCTATGGATGGGTGCCTATTTGTTTACTTTATTTGAACTTATTGTGATTTTAATAAAGCAGCTATTTATTCTTATGATTGCATGTAGTATGGATAATATCATATTAACTATGAATTCAATAATATTTAGACCTGAAAAGGAGGCCGGTTCCAATAAACTGGCCGTTATGGGGGTACTGGGCCATTTCTCACCTTCCCCATACGTACCCAACTTTTCGAACCCAATAGGGGGTTGGGGATTCTATAGGAATTGAGTCATCCACCCCTTTAGATTTTTTCATCCAGTCAGGGTGGCGACTCCATTTTCTCCGAGTTTAGGCCCGTGTTCTCTAAGGTCCGAAGCCTAACAGTGCCGAAGTCTCAAGAACCATTCCATTCCACATGGGAGTGGGGGTAAAAATCTCCGCTCACAGGGCTAAAAAAGAAGAACAAAAGAAAATAGAAAATAACAATGAAGAAGAAAGAAAAAAAGGAAAATAAGAAAATAGTAGTTTGAATTTTGAAGCAGCAAAAGACTTCCACTCAGCTTATGATAAGAGTTTGACATAAATTGGTCCAGCCCAACCAAAGACTCAGCTAAAATCGGAGAAATTGGCAAAAGACCATCTTTCATTTGGTTCACGATATCAAACACAGGTTTGAGTAAGCAATTATGAAAGTCACTTGATATTCCTAAAGGGGAAAAGGGCAAAATGATGGTCCTGACATTTTGTAAAAGAAAAAGATTAAGATCATCCTAATTAAATGCAGTTTTCTACCAAGAAGATGGAAGAACATTCAAGCTCTATTTTTTCATGAAGCAAGATAACACGACGCCTAGAAGGTGGAAATGATGACAAGAATTTAAGAGTGTTCCAACTTTCCACAGTTCCAACAAGAAGCCTGTAGTGTGAAGGTTTGTCCATAGTGTCACATCAACTCCAATTTAAAAATGGCCTTCACTTAAACCATGTCCCTTATAGACCTCATTTCAAGCCTATTAAAGATCTGTTGATCTCTCTTAGTAAGTGGAGTCTATTAGTGGAGATTGTTTGGAAAAGCATACTTATGAGATAAACAATATTTAGAATTAATAAGACCGTTGGTCAAATATGTGTATGTGCCTATCTGAAGAGCAACATCTCTTGCTTAAATGGAAATGATTACCAAATTTAGTATATAACTAAGGTTATGATGTTATAGATGAGTTAATTTGAAAGACAAGTCCTGAGGTATATTAGCACTTATTTGACAAAGACTACATGTGATTTTAAATTAAAATTAAATTTAAAAAAAAAAATAAAAAAAGAAGTTTTCTTATCACATGAGCCTTCAAGCTTAGGAAAGTACGTTGTACTATCAAACTTTAAAACACATATTAGGTGAGGTAGGCTAATGAAAGAATTATTCATGAGGTAATGAAGAAACTATCAACTAATGTACTAAATCATGGTTTGAATGGATGTCTCGTGTATCTCTAACTATCCTGCTTAGGCCCCCACTACTCTTGAAGATGATGCTATGGATTTGACATCTCCTTAAGATCCAAAGCAAAGCCTAAATGAACTCCTTGAAGGTGCCAATAGGAGTCCTATAGCTTATCACCTCAGTCTGTGAGTCAGTATAATCAGTGTTAATATCACTCATTCATATCATGCATATACGCAAACATGAGCATGTCACATTGCATTTTTGTTGTCTATTCTTTAAGAAGCCAACAATTAGAAGCATGCATAGCACTAGGAGGCATAAAAGGCCCATTTCTTAAGGGAGATCTAATTCCATTATGAAAGAAAGAAGAGTTGCATGCTAGTAGAAATGTTGATAAGAGCCTCCACATAGGGCAAAATTGCTAGTTTGGGCCTGCATAGGGGGGTAAAAGATAAAGTATCCAATAGAAAGAATCACCAAATTCTTAAAAGCATAATTCATTGAAGAATGGAATAAATAGCTAGAAGAAATCCAAAACTCTCAAATGACAGAAGGCCAATCAAGCTAGAAGAGCTGAAGTTGATGGCTAAAAGAAAGCTAGATCTCAAATGACAGAAGGCCAATCAAGATAGAAGAGCTAAAGTTGGTGCCTAGAAGAAAGCCATAACTCTTAAATGATCAAAGGTTAATCAAGCTAGAAGAGCTAAAGTTGATGGCTATAAGAAAGTTGAACTCTCAACTGATATAAGGTCAGTCAAGCTAAAAGAGCTAAGGTTGATGGCTAGAAGAAAGTTAGAACTCTCAACTGACAGAAGGACAATCATGATAGAAGAGCTGAAGTTGATGGCTAGAACAAAGCCAATCAAGCTAGAAGAGCTTCAGTTAGTGTAGGATGAGGTCTAGAACCCAAAGTAACTCACGGGTCTAGAACCCAAATCATTCACGAGTTTAGAACCAAACCAAGACGATCCGGATCCATAACCCAAAATAATCAAGGTCCAGAACCCAAACCAAGTTAATGTGGGTCCAAAACCTAAACCAAGACAATTAGAGTCTAGAACCAAAACCAATTAGGGTCCATAACAATTAGAGTCTAGAACCAATTAGGGTCCAAAAGACAATCAGGTCCGCTTTTAGTAGTTTTAAGTAGAGTGCAACAAGTTTTTGGTGTCGTTGTCGAGAAAAATTATTTAGGTGATTGTGAACGGGGATTTTTGCCCCCGCTCTCGGTGGAATGGTTCTTATGACTTCGGTACTATTTAGGCTCGGGGCTTTAAAGAACACGGACCTGATTCCAGAGAAAATGGAGTCGCTACCCGGATGGGCCAGGAAAAAGAAAGGGGTGGATGACTCAATTCCTAAGGAATCCCCAACCCCCTAATGTGTTCAGAAAGTTGGGTATGTGTGGGGAAGGTGAGAAATGGCCCAGCACCCCCACAATGCCCGGTTCATTGGAATCGGCCTCCTTTGCAGGCCTTAATATTATAAAATTCTTAAGTATAACAATATTATCCATATTACACGCAACAATTGAAATAAAGCATCATTATATTAAAATCAAAACAATGTCCAAACAAAGCAAATAAATGGACACCCATCTGAGGATGGAAACATGTCCTTACATCATCCATGCCTAAACTAAATAGGACACCCACCAAAAGGTAGAAACATGTCCTTTACATTGGTAAAAAATATAAAAGTAATTTAAATTACATGATATTTAACTAATGAGGTACCCACAAAGTGGAAACATACCTCTTACACTTTTAATACTAAAACAAACCAATAATAATAATAAAGAAAACATCCATCCATGATAAATTAAATAAATCAAGCATTGAAATTAAATAAATCAACCATCAAAGTATATAATAAACTACATAATCAAATCTAAAATTAAATAAAGCAAGTAAAGATACAAATTAGGGTTTACTGTTTCTATTTAAAGTTCTTTAATTAACATTTTGGTTTTTGGGATTTTAGTATTATTATTGTTATTTGTTTAGGCTACTATAAAGGTTTAGGAAAATTGGAATGGATTAGGGTTTTATGAATTTAAGAAAGTAGTAAGGTTTTTTGGTTAATCAAATTAGGGTTTAAGGGTAACAATATGAAATTAGGGTTTTGGAATCTTAAGACATTAGGGTTTATAATTCATGGTTACTGGATTGTGATTTTAGTTTTATTAGATTATGGCTTTAGGGTTTAGATTAACTAGTTTGGGGTTTTAAGTTCACTGAATTAGGGTTTGGAGATTTAAGAAAGCATTTGGAGATTTTGGACAAAAAGTTATGGTGTAGATGAAAATAGTGTAAGGAAAATAATTTATGGTTTTAAAGCTTTTGGAAACAGAAGAGAAACAGTTTTAGGGTTTCAAGGTTTTGAAAATAGAAGAGAAACAATTTTAGGGTTTTAATGTTCAGAAGAAACATTTTAGGGTTTTTAAGGTTTTGGAAACAGAAGAAATAATTTAGGGTTTTAAGGTTTAGAAGAAATATTTAAGGGTTTTTAAGGTTTTGATCAATTTGTATGATGAAACAATTAATTCAATTTGAATGATGAAGCTACTATAAAGAAATAAATAAAGAAAATAGAGATTCAAACCTCCGTTCATTGGTTCCACCAAAAATTGCTTTTTGAATGAATAATAACAAAGGCAGTATGGCTACCTTTGATGAATTGTTGATTGCTTTCTTGTTACTAATGTCTCTTGCTAGGGTTTTCTGTCTTTTTTCCTCAGTCAGAAGTCCAATTTTTTATCGATCAAAGTACCAAAGTTTGGCTCAGTAAAACCAATTTTCTATCCCCTAATCCAAGTCCTTTAATTCTGAGTTTTAAAGTGTTATTTATAGGAAAAATTATAAGCCTACTTTTAATTGTTTACGGAAACTAAAATTAATTAGAAAAAGAAACCAAAACCAAATAGAATTTTGTTTCTGAAAAACTGCATTGGAAAATTGTGCTGGCAAAAAACTTACTGCTGGCTGGAAACTACGAGAGCTGGCGAAGAAATTTGCTAAATTGGCTGGGCAGCCAGCCAATTCACCGTAGGAATTTCCTACGGCGAAATGGCCACAGGAATATCCTGCGGTCTGCAGGCGAATTGGCCTGGCCAATTGGACATTCGGCGATGAATTTTTTCGTCGCCGATTTTTATTTTATTATTTTATTTATTATTATTATTATTATTATTTATTAACTTCACCATTTCTATTTTTAATAAAAATTATAAATACTAAATACTAAAATAAATATTATTTAATTAAAATA
Source organism: Garcia nutans (assembly GCA_947685225.1). Classification (NCBI taxonomy): domain Eukaryota; kingdom Viridiplantae; phylum Streptophyta; class Magnoliopsida; order Malpighiales; family Euphorbiaceae; genus Garcia; species Garcia nutans. Next base: position 40,569,959 of record CANTUV010000005.1, read on the forward strand.
CCACAAAAATTATTTTGAACTATATAAAAAATATCTAACTAGACTTGGTCAAAAATTAAGGGTCTACAGTGATAATTTGATTCTTTTATTTAAATTTCTTAAGTATTTCTTTTTAAATTGCCCAGGAGATTTATGCAAGGATGAAGGTCCTAAGGCAACAAACTTGTTTTCTTTGTAAATAACATTCACAGACTTACTAGAACTGGGGAAGTAGATCCTTTGGGGTAAGAAGGGGAAGACATTGAAAAGTAATTCAAAGATGAAATAGAAGAAAAATGGTGAAAGCAGAAGAACAATCTATTAAAGAGTTTGCATGACCAATTATTGGGGTAACCACATCTTGCATACGGTTGAGCAATGCGGTAAGAAACTATGAACTGAAAAATACTCATTATAGCATGTTGCCCTCTTTTCAAGGAATGCCAAATGATGATCCTCTCAATTTCATTCGTAATTTTGTAGACCCTTAATTTTGGCCCTAAGCTAGTCCGGTCCCAATTAAGAAGGCCTAAGTCATGGTTAATCCATTTTTAATAGCTTAATTTTATTTTAAAGTTTTTAGTTAGATTGGTCTAGTTTTATGAGGCCTAAAATAAGCCAGTTCAACCTTTAAAACCCTAAAATGGTCTAATTTAGAATTTGATTGGGTTTGGGTCAGGCCATTTTGATATGGGAAGCATCCATATCGAATTGGAGCCACCCAATTTGATATGGAGGCCTCCAATTCCAATTCGATATGGACACCATCCATATCAAACCGGATGCAAACCAATTCGATATGGTTGGCCCATATTGAATTAAACAAGGTTTAATTTGACATGGCCTCGGTTTCATGTCGAGTCTATTTGGTTTTAATTCGATATGGTTATTGTTTGGGAATTATTGATTTAAAGAATCTGAATTAAGCTCGATTTAACCTGTTTTAACCTAGATTGTTTCTTATAAATAGGGGATTAAGAAGTTAAATAAAGGACAGAAATTTTTTATTAAGGATATTGTAGCCATGAATTATCGAAAGGTAAGGGAAAAACAACATAGACACTCAGCAACTGAGGAGGCAGTGACCATTGTTTAAAACTTGCTTTTTTCCAACCAAAAATAAGATTGATGCAGGCAACAATAAAGTACAGGCAACTTGTTTCAACACTTTTAATTTGGAGGAGCCAATAAAATGGAGGTTTGATTTCTGTGTCTAATTTATTTAAACTTATAGTAGCTACCTTTAATATTTCATCCAGTGATTTGTTTTTATTATTTCATCCATTGATTTGTTTTCTATGTTCTGGTCACCTAAGACATTCCAGTAGCCATAAGCTAATGTTTCTATGTTTGGCTCATCTAAAATTTTCTAGTAGCTTTAAGTCTATAATCACAATAGTCAGTATCAAATATGAAATCATGAATTGAGTTTGATAAAACAGTAGTAAAATTTTAAACCCTAAAAAACCCTAAACACTCTAAAAATCCTAATTCCCTATTTTCTAAATACGAAACCATAATTCCCTAATCCCTAAAACTAAAAACCCTAATTTCTTAATTTGCAAAACCCTAACTCCCAAATTAAAACTATAAAAACCTAATTTTCTCAACCCTAATCTTATTTCCTAAATCCTAAAACCATGATTTAAACCCTATAAACCCTAAGTTTAACATGTAAACTCTATTTTTGATCATTTAATTTATTATATACTTGTGATGGATGATTTATTTTATTTAGTTTATAATGGGTGATTTACTTTTAAGATGTTTTGAATGGTTTAATTTACTTGGTTAATTATTTTAAAATTAATTATTTTGACTTCAAGGATGTAAGAGGTATGTTTTCACTTTGTGGGTATCTCGTTAAGTTTAATGTAATTTTATTTATTGTAAGTTTTGGGTTAATGTAAAGGGCATGCTTCCACCAAATGGAGGGTGTCTAATTTTATTTATTTTGCTTTCTTTGTGGACATTGGACATTACTATAAGGGTATGTTTGCATTTTGTACGGGTGCCCATTTTGTTGGTTTGGACTTTCTTGATTTTAATGAATTTTCTTTATTTTCATTGCATGTAATATGGATAATATTATAATGCTTAAGAATTTAATAATATTTAGAACTAAAAAGGAGGTCAGTTCCAATGAACCGAGCATTATGGGGGTGCTAGGCCATCTCTCACCTTCCCTATGCGTACCAAACTTTTCAAACCCAATAAGAGGCTGGGGATTCCTTAGGAATGGCGTCATCCACTCCTTTCTATTTTCCTGGTCCGTCTGGATGGTGACTCCATTTTCTATGAGTTTAGGCTCATGTTCTCTAAGGTCCTGAGCCTAACAATGTCAAAGTCGCAAGAACCATTCCACATGAGAGTGAGGGCAAAAATCCTCTCTCACAGTGGCAACTGCACTGGAGATAAGAGAAGTTGATTCTGTTGGTCTTTATATTATTTTATTTGTTCTTATTATGATATTATCCATTGCATAATTTAAATTGCATTGTGTGTGTGAGTTAAGATGCCCTTGTTATGTTATGTAAGGGATATCATACTTTCACTCAAGGTATGGAGATTGAGCATGGCATAACCACTCACAGCCTCATACCTTTTGATATATACTTGCTATGGGAGCCTAAACTTTTCAACCCAAAGAATAAAGCTCATGTAATTGGCATAGTTACTTTCCTTAGGTATTTTACCCAAATGTTTGTTGTTTGACTATGATTGATATATCTTAGTTTGAACCATGGCATGTTTGTTCTTTTTCAAATATGACCTATTTATTTTGTAAGCTTAAAATAGATTTATTCCTTTAAAGCCAAAAGACAAAAATATTTTTTTATTTTTTTTAAGATGGTCTTTGGACATGAAAGCCTTTTAAGATGGGTCAAAAATCTTTTTCCACCTCATGGCCTACGTACAAAGACCAAGATCCATTTTTAAACAAACTTTTTTTTACAAAGGGCCTTGAAACAAAACTATTTTTCACTTCATTCAAATTACAACTTTTCTTAAATGGGCTCAAAACTGCTTTTCTCTTCATGACCCAAGTTTGAATTTTTTTTTACTAAAGCCTTTTTCTTAAATAGGCTTACAACTAGTTAGGTCAATTATGGAATGTTAAAATCAATTATGGGCCTAATTTATCCCAAGACTTGTTAGTCATGGGCTTGTTTGTGGTATGAATCATTAATTGCCTTTCCAAAGAGGAAATCTATTTATGATAAACCCTTTAATTTGGTTTTAATCCTAAATATGGCATAAAAGCTATCCTTTTATTGGCCCAATGGATTAAGGCTTAATTAATGGAAATTATCATGGACTGACTTCTAAAGTTTGAAAATACAACTATTGGTTAAACCATCTGAATGAATTTTTTGAAAACAAGATATCCCATGTTGATATTTTGTTGACTATATACCTAAGAAAAGAGACTCACCATTAGTGTGTGGAAGATGTAAGGTTGGAAGGAACATTATAATTATCTTTATTTGTTTGTTACTTGTGCATTCATGCATAAATGCATACATATATTGCAGTACATAGCTTTGATCCTTTCTAGCTCACAAACCTAGAGTACAGCAGTTCAAGGACATACGACATCTCAAACTACGTCATTGACTCAAAGTTCAGTGAAGATACAGTTAATTTCACTCCCAGAATCATGAATCTCGGCCAAGTTCAGAATCTGGTAAATGAAGCTCTTGCATCCAAGATAGAAGAGTTAAAGGGGGCCTTAACTAAGATCGTGAAAAATAAACTAGTTGCACTGTTGGAAGGAAACACTATTGAAGCATTTGCTAGTACTAAGAAGCAGAAGTAGATGGGAAAGGACAAGGTTGGTGAAGTGGCTATGGATGATGACAAAATGATGATGGATGATGGTGACTGGGAGCAGTACTTCCAATAGAAGAGGATAAGAAAGAAAAGAAGACTGCAAAAAAGAAAACTAAATCTGCCACTATGGAAAAGATGATTGCTGATTTAGAAAAGAAGTTTAAAAAGAAGCTAAAGGTTGATGAGATGTCAGAGGAAGATAAGCTATTTGAACAAGATGAGGAAGTCCCTTATAAATTCAAGATGCATTCCTTTGCTAAGTTTGATGGAACTAACAATCCTCATCTACATATCAAGCAATACATCAAGCCATGTAGTCTGCTTGAGCTACTAAGGCTTAGACCCTAAGTTACTTCATGTCCTCGCTAGATCCTATTGTGAAAAATTGGTTCAACACCTTAGAGGATAGTACTCAAAAGAATTGGAATATGTTGTATAAACCCTTCATCCTGCAGTATGGGTATAATACGAAATTGGAAGTTACTCTGATGGAGGTAGAGTCAATCAGCAAAAATAGAATGAGAATTTTGTTGACTATATGAAGAGGTGGAGGAATAAGGCTGCACTACATAAGAAGAGACCAGATGACCCCTACCAGATTCGAATGATAGTAAGGGGTCTCTTACCTAACCTCCATGAATAGATGTCTCACACTATTATCATAGATTTCAAAGATTTTCTTTAAGTTGGCTTGCAAATAGAAGAATGGGAAAGAGAGAAGAACTATTTTTTTGCAGAAAGGAATTATCAGTCTAGCAATCAAAGTACTCAGAAGGAAGTCGATGTTAATGCAACTGGTCAAGCAAATAGAAGACAGTTTTCACAGTTGGGAAAACCTCTGTCTTGGGTTTTCAACAAGCTGCAAAAGAAAGGGTAGTTACAACCATTGGCTCCCTGCCCCCTGCCGAACTCTTTACCACTAAACTTTGATACCAAAGCTTTTTGTCAATTTCATCAGACACAAGGACATGAGACAGTAGATGTACTCGATTGAAGCATGAGATCCAAGATCTGATCAACAGTGGTAAGCTGCCCAAGACCGAAAAACCCAACATAAGAATAATCCTTTGCATAAATTTGAAAGAGTGCCACTGCCAGCAACCTTCATGATAGAGATGGAGGAACTGCTAAAGAGGAGGTGCTACTAAGCAAGCTTGGACCAACTACGGATGAGGAGGTGATGACCATTACCCCTTATATGTCCAAGTAGATGAAGCATCTTCGACTCAAAATCAACAACCTTCCCTTGGCTTGTTTGGTTTTTGTTTCATTTTCTTTCTTTGGTGTTTTCTGGAACAATTAAGTTTTTCAAATTAAGATTATTTGAATAAATTATTTTCATTCAATTTTTGTTGGTCTTTGTTCATTTTGGTGCTTGTTGCGCTCGAATTAAGTTCTACTATAAGCGTCACTCGCAAGTATATGAGGTACCTGTAGCAAAGGTGATTGCCCCAAGGTCATCTCTCAAGGAAGCTAGATAAGCTAATTGATTATCGGGATGCAAATAACAAATTAAAATAAATTTAAATTGCTAACAACTAATGAAAACAGATCGATTGGAGTTTAAAATAATAAAAGTAAACTGAGCTGATATATTGATTCACTTAATAGAAAGGTCTAGGGTTTGCACTTCTCTACTAACTTATATGTATGAACGGTTATTCCTCTCAACCAATTTAATTTCAAAGATTAGATCTCAAGCAACTTAATTAATCGAATCAAGGAAATAAGCTCTCGCATTCAAACCTCTTTCAAGTAATCTTGTTACAATTGAAATAATTCTTTTTCTTAGGTTATATTTCTAATTCACCTAAGTCCCTAATTGAATTGTTCCAACATTAGACTTCATCTCTCAATCCTTCATCTAATACCTTAAACACATAATTGGTGGCCAATCAATTATATATTAACAATAATTCCATTCAATCAAGGATAAAGAAATAATTCAGTTAAGAGCAATATGTAATATCCTAAAGTGTGCCCTAGAGGTTTTGATATAGTTATTGTTTTAATTAAATTTAATGTATATGTGTAATTGGAAAGAAAAAGGAAGTGAAGAGAGAGAGTGTATATGTTGTATATATGGCAATATATACAACATATACAAGTCAAGTTAGTGGAGGTTAATAGATGATTAGTTAATGATTTTAAATTATTAAGTTAATTAAGTGGGATTTGAGTGAGTGGAAGTGGAAGAAGATATTTTATTATTTTAATATTAAATGCTTGGAGGAGAGGGTTTTGAGGAGTTAGTGGATGAGTTTTGACTTTGATTTCTTTCTTTTCTTCTTTCTTTCTTTCCTTCTCCGTGGTCCATTTTCCTTTCTTTCCTTTTCTCTTCTTTTGGCCGGCTATCAAAGAATCAAGAGAGCAAGAAAGAGATTTGATCTTCTAAACTCAAGATCTAAGGAAGTTTTCAAGTGATCAAGTTGGAAATTTAAGAGTTTCTTCATCCTTGGTAAGTTTCCTCTTGATTCCTTGATTTTCTTTTAAGATGTGTTTGAATTTGTTGGTTGATGTTGATGGTATGTGAATATGTTTGATTAAGATGTATTTGAGAGTGTTTGGTTTAATTGATTTTGATGTTGGTGTTGGATTGTAAAGAAGGAGTTAGGTTTGATGTTGAAAGAGTAAGAGTTGTGGGTATGTGATGGTTGAAAAGTGGTGTTTGATGTATGTTTTGAAGTGTTTTGGTGTTTTTGCAAGTTATTATGGTTTTTGGGTGTGTTTAGTTCAGTTTGTTTGAAGTCAAAAATGGTAGAAGAAAGTGGTTTATTGGTTGTGTTGTTGATGTTGCCGGAATCTAGATTTTTGGCCTGACACGCCCATGAGCACGGCCAAGTCTTTGGGCGTGTCGATGGTTCTGTGTTACAGTAGCTTTTACACTGCCAGTAACACGCTCGTGTTGCTGAACGTGTCATAGCTACTGTGTTGGGGAAGAATTGACACGGCCATGAACACGCCCATGTTGTTGGACGTGTCAATATTTCAGTGTGACAGAATGTGCTACACGTTCAGTGACACGCCCGTGGTTCTGAACGTGTCAAAGCTTCTGTGTTGTGAGTTTAGGGCACGGTCAGGGACACGCCCGTGTTGCTGAGCCTGTCATGTTAAGAGTTTGCCCTAGATGATTCTTAGCTTTATTATCTCATGTGTATTATTCCTTTTGGATTAGGTTGTGAAGAGTTTGAGTTGCCCTAATCCAAGTATTGAAGGATTCTTGGAAGATGAGTTTAGTGTTTTATGTGAGTTGCTTTTGGAGGTAAGTACAAACTACATTTTTGCATACACCCACATGATTTGATACTTAACATATTTGATTATACATATGTTAAGCAATTGATTACAGGGTTAAAACATTTGATGATATGATGAAATATGAAAGGTATGTTAATGCAATTGGTTATGTACACTTGAATGATGAATTGATTTAATGTGATTTGAGATATAATGAGATATAAAACCAATGTGATTGGCTATGATGATGGTGTTAATGCAATTGTTATTGTATATTATCTTGATGAGATATGAAGCCATGGTTGTTGGCTATAATGATGCAAATGAGATGATGCAGTCATGGTTGCCTATTTTGATTATGAGAATGAAATGAGAAATGAATTAAGAAAGAAATGTATAAAGATATAAATGAAAAGATTGTGTGTCTAATGTGTTATTCAACCTTCAGAGTTCTGGGTTTGGCGGCATGCCTATAAAGTACTGGATAGGTGAAAAGACCGGGTCGTAAGCCGATTCTAGTTGAATAATGTGAAATATGATGTTTTTGGGGTGAAAAGACCGGGTCGTAAGCCTCAAAAACAGTAACAGTCTTGCCGGGTTGAGGATCTCCTCGAGTTTAGCCGGGTTGAGGTCCAAGAGACTGGGTCTGTTACACTATCCATGGATAGAGATATATATATGTATCGCCTACGGGCTTGATGATTGTTATTATGGACCAAAGCAGTAACTCTGAACTTTGAATAACATATTAGTGTCTTTTGGGCCCATGCTTGTCTTTGTTTTTAATGTGATTTATGAATGATGAAATAAATAAGGTTTGAGATTCTTGAGAATTGTTATTATGATTGAAAGTATGACATTTGCATTTCATTATAGTATAATATTATTGTAGTTTGTACCACTAAGCCTATGACTTAGCGCGATTGTGGTTCATTGCGCAGGTGACAGGGAAGAACCGGAGAGTTCCTCTAGGCCGAGTAGAGTCTAGATTTTGAGGTGTTGACAGTGGAGCTTAAAGATCAAAGACATACTTCCAGACATGTATATATTTTATGTTTTGTAAAACCTTGAGTTTTGAAGTATATGTATTTGTAAATATTTGTTATACTTTCCGCTGCATTTTGAATAATCATTTTTATCTATTGTGTTTTATAATATAACTTAAATGTTTTAAATTTGTTCATTTTATTGTAATTAAAGTGAGTCATTTGTTAGTAAATCGTGGCATTACTATTTTCAGTATACGTATATTATGATCGTAATAGCATGCTGTGTACGTATACGGGATATAGGGATGTTACACAATAACCAATTCATACAATCATAGTAGTTCCATACAAACCCTAGACTAGATCAAATTAGTTCATAATGCTATCAAACATATTCATCTCATTAAATTTCAAAGAAATCAATTTAGACATAATATAATTCATGAATATAATTCCAATGAAATTAAAAGATAAAGTTTGAAAACAAAACCAAATTACAAACTCCCTTAAGCTTCTGAAGAATCTCTTGTTCAGATCTTGCTAGAAGAATGTTGCAATGGCTAGAACAAATTTAATCTAATCAGTTTGAATCAAAGTGTAATCAATAATCTCTAAGAAAATAAAATGGAAAACCCTAAGTTAATTCTTTGACGGCTGATCAAGAAGTCTCTCTCAATAAAAACCCTAATCGTAGTATTTATACGAAACCTCGCTTAAAACTCCGCTCCTTTAGTCCATGGAGTGACACTGCCAAGCTCCTGGCCGTGTCATGTGACACGGCCAGTGGCTTGGCCGTGTCACCTGAATGTGTCCGCTTCTGTTTGATTTTCATCTCTTTTCTTTAGAATGGTGAGTGACACGGCCAAGCTTAGGTGAGCTTGGCTGTGTTTGATGCTTTTGGAGGGACACGGCCAGTGGCTTGGATGTCTCCTGAGTGTGTCACCTTCTGATCTTTTGGCTTCTTCCTTAGCTTGGTATGGGACACGGCCAAGTCTCCTGGCCGTGTCATGTGACACGGCCAGTGGCTTGGCCGTGTCCTATGAGTGTGTCAGTCACTGCCTGAATTTTCCTTCCTCTCTCTTGGTTCCTTGGTTTTGCCCTTTGCTTCATGCCATCTTTCTTCCAAGGAAACAATTTGCATATTAACCTAAAATAAACACTTATACAAACTTTAAACAAGAATCAAATAAACATTAACCAACAACACATAAACACCACACTAAAAACTAGAACAAAAACGACATAAACACTGAAATAAACTAAAACTACCAAAATTAATGAAAACACTAAATAAACAGATTAGGACTACCAAAATACCTAAAGAAAACAATAATTATCATAATAAATAAGACACAATTCTATGACAAAAACTAATAAAACAACTACCCCACACTTAAAACTTTGCTTGTCCTCAAGCAAATTCACATGACATAAATTAAAAACTCAAACAACCTTAACTATAATTCCAACATATAAAATGAAATCCTTTAAGACTCAGCCATAAATAATTACACTTTACTTCAATCAAGATTTTCTTAACTCATTCATTAATCCAGACATACAAATCTTATCTCTCATCTAAGTGTTTCACTCGATTTCATAGGTTAATTCACTCAAACCACTCATGACTGCATACTACCATAAACTTGCTTAATTATCTAATCCCTCTCACTGATTTTCTCAAGAAATAATCCGAAGGTCTTTTATTTGGATGTAATGGGGCTAAGGTGAAGGTATGAGAAAAGACATTTAAGCTGGAACATCAAGAAATGGAGTATCTAAATTAGACAATACTCTTGCTCAGAAACTCATAGCTCCCTTAAATGGCATATTCACACTAAAAGAAAAATACATGAGTCGACATTCCTCTTTGATGACTAATGCTAGAAAATATATGAATTCTGTATATATATATATTCTCTTTATTTTCTTTATATATATATATTTATTTATTTATATATATATATACAAAATATAAAATTTCATGGAACATCTAGCTTAAAATGTAGAGGAAAAGAATAACCGACTCTTAGCAAATACAATGTGCAAAGTATGCATTTCAGCCCCAAATAGCAATACTATTTTTATTGTTTTTTTAATTGCTTACCCCACACTTATGAATTAAACCACCCTATTGTCATATCATAAGAAACTCCATTCCTTAATGCAGGTATGATGATAATAAGAAAAAGTTGAGTTGTGAATTGTGTTGATCAATCAAGAAACAGTCAAAGGCTCAACTTGGCTCACTAAGAAATTCACAATTAAGGGAGGTCTTTTTAAGCTAAAGGGATAACCTAATTTGCCTTCATCATTTTAAAGCTTGAGATTAAATCATAATGTGAGTTCAATTAGTATGCAAAAGCAAACTCTAGAGATGCAAAATCATGAAGGTGCACACTTAAGAAAAGAAAATCAATTGACACTAATATTCAATCTATAAGGCTCAAAACTCACAAAGGTGGGTTCTCAAAGATTTATATATCATGAATTGCAGAATGTGAAAATTGATCCTGAATGAATTCAAATGCTAATCTCTATGTTGATACTAAAGTCCCAAATATAATACCAGAATCACAGAAAAGTCTAAGTTTTCAACAATTATGCCATGCACAACGCACAATATAAACACCAAATGACAAACAAAACAAGAATTAAAGGAAAGTTTAAAGATTACCCCACACTTATAAATGACATTGTCCTCAATGGAAACATGGATAATAGAGATAAAGAGTTAAGGTACAACCTGTTTCCCATCGGTTCCTTGTGAGGCAAACTCTACCTTTTCATCACAAACAGCAAATGTTCAAAAACAAAATAAAATATATAAAATACAATAAAAACACAAAAACAAAAACTAACACAAGAAAGTAAGGAATTGTCTCAAAAGTTCTACGGTGAAGGAGGATGTGATGATGAAGCAGCCGAGGGATGAAGACTCGGAATCTTAGCAAGGTTGCTATTGATTTGGTCCAACTGTTGCAGGACCGCAGCATGGTTACGATCTACCTTGTTCTCCAGTGCCTCAATCCTATTAAGTATCTCTTAATTATCCAGAGCTTGAGCATCTTCTTCCAAATCAAGAGAATCCGAGTCGGACCCCTCCTGGACTCATGTTCTCTTTTGTCTGCCCCCCAGTACTTCTGGCTTAGCTGAAGCCATCATATAAGCCCCTCTCCTATGCACCACCATATGCATCTTCTCTAGTGTAGCCAAATCCAATGAATCATTACCCGTAATTCTAGTCATACGACAGGTACTCGGGTCAAAATCATCAAGGAGGACTGTTGCCAATGTGTATCCAATCCTCCAATACAAATAGCCCCCCTCTTTTTGTTTGCCACACTATCAAAAACATCGGCCAACCAATAGCCGGAACTAATGGACACTGCATTACATGCACAATCCAAGAAAAAGAGCTCACTAAGTTCCACTACACCCGGGCTTTCCTTCCGAGCAAAGAATCCACATGACATAAAATGATGCAAATACCTAAGAGCGGGATTGCTCAATTTAGTCGCCTTAGCTGATTTGGCCACATAAGTTCCCGAGCCCAATGCTCCCCAAGCAAATTGTTGCTTAAAATCCTTAGGTACCGACCTTTCACCATGTTGATGGAAACCAAATATCACATTCAATTGTTCAATACTGACCACAAATGATTTCCCAAGCAATTTAAAGTTCAACTTAGAGCAAATTTTTTGTTCATCTCTTTTAACCTTAAGAGATGTCAAAAATTCTAAAGTAAGCTCTTTAAACTGCAAAGAAGGGAGACTAGGTTCTCCCACGCAAGGGTTTGAACATAATGATAAAAATTATCCCTAATATGAAGAGCATTAAGAGATTCATCACTGACATACCTTGTCGGGAAGAAACCCCGAGCCAAAAGATTCACTCTCTTTAAAGATGAAGATGCAACTGCAGTTGAAGGTTGCTTCCTCCTATGGTGGGACACCATCTTTGTTCTCAGCATATTGAAAGATCTGAAAAAATTTGAAACATAATCCTGTTAAATTGATTTTTTATGAGAGAAGAAGAAGATTGAAAGGATTAATTTCAGTTTTTGTGAAGGAAATTGAGAATTAATTGAAGTTTGGAAGCTTTGAAGCACAAACAATGGAGGTTTTATGAGAGAGAAGTCGAGAGAACGAGAGGATGCAAAAAGAAATTTAGGGATTGAAATGAAGGAACAGAGCAAAAATCGTGTTTTTAAAGTGTGAAATTGAAGGGACACGGCCAAGCTTGGGTGAGCTTGGCTGTGTCTGATGTGTTTGGAGGGACACGGCCAGTGACTTGGCCGTATCCCATGAGCGTGTCCCATGGGCGTGTCACCTACTGTGAAGAAAGGTTGCAAAAACAAAAAAGGAAAATTTTGGTAAAGCTTGGCCGTGTCACATGCTTGTTGGCCGTGTCACCTACTGTGTGTTTTTGGTGACTTTAGAGTGGGCTTGACATGGCCAGTGGCTTGGCCGTGTCAAGTGGCCGTGTCACCTACTGCCATTTTGACCTCTTTTTTTATTTTTATTTTATATCACCAAATCTTAAAGAAATTGTAAACCTCTTCTTCGATCAACCCTGAAACACATTAGAAAAATAAAAACCGATCAAAGCACCCATTCCATTTATTTAAACCAAACATAAAATCAAAATTGCTGAATATAAAATTACAACTATGAAAAGAAATGCAAACCGATGGGTTGCCTCTCATTTAGCGCTTCTTTAATGTCATATAGCTGGACATTATGCAGGACTTAAGGATCATAGATCACAGTGCTATCGATGATCCTTACTTCTTGGAATCCTTCATTATATGGCTTAACTCTCTATCCATTTACTTTAAAAGTCTAATTTGTTCGAGAGTTAAGCAATTCAATGGCACCGGAAGGATATACCTAAGTTATCTCGAAAAGACCACTCCACCGAGACTTGAGTTTTCCGGGAAACAAACGGAGATGAGAGTTAAAAAGCAAAACTTTCATACCTGGGCTCAATGTCTTTCGCACTATAATTCTATCATGAAGTGCTTTAGTGCGATCCTTATAAATCCTTGAACTCTCATATGCCTCATTCCTCAGCTCATCTAACTCTGAAATTTGCAGAAAATGCTCTCTCTTTGCTTTGTCCAAGTCTAAATTCAGAGTCTTGATTGCCCAATATGCTTTGTGCTCCAACTCCACTGGCAAATGACAAGCCTTACCAAAAACCAATCGGTATGGACTCATACCCAAAGGAGTCTTGAAAGCAGTCCGATATGCCCACAATGCATCATGCAATCTACTCGCCCAATCTTTTCTTGATAAGTTGACTGTTTTCTCTAGAATTCCTTTTATTTGCTTGTTGGATGTTTCAACTTGTCCAGAAGTCTGTGGATGGTATGGGGTCGCCACCTTGTGCTTCACACCAGATTTGTGCATTAACTTCTCAAAAAGTCTGTTGCAAAAATGACTTCCCCCATCACTGACTATCACTCTTGGTGTGCCAAATCTGCTAAGAATATTTTCCTTCACAAATTTAACAACCACATTAGCATCATTAGTACGGGTGGGGATTGCCTTCACCCATTTTGAAACATAATCAACAGTAACTAAAATATATTCATAACCAAAAGACTTGGGAAAAGGACCCATAAAGTCTATTCCCCACACATCAAACAGTTCAACAACAATATATGATCGAAGGGGCATTTCATTCCTCCTCCCAATGTTACCCACTCTTTGAGAGCGCTCACAGTGCTTACAATACTCTTGAGCATCTTTGAATAGAGTAGGCCAGTAAAAACCACTTTGAAGCACCTTTTCTACAGTCTTCCTCCCTCCAAAATGACCACCATAGTGAAGGTCATGACAAAATTTAAGAACACTCAGTTGTTTTCTTCAGATACACACCTGCGAACTATCTCATCTTTGCAAATCCGGAATAAGTAAGGTTCATCCCAAAAATAAAATTTACTCACGTGCAAAAACCTTTTCTTTTCCTGAAATGACATGTTAGAACGCAATATACCATAAGCAAGATAGTTAGCAATATCTACAAACCAAGGTGCATCAATTACCACAAACAGCTGCTCATCAGGAAATGCTTCTAAATTTTTATGAATGCTATCAGATGCAAGATTTTCACTAAAGAAGGGTAATCTAGATAAATGATCAGCTACAACATTCTCACTTCCCTTAGTATCCTTGATTTGAAAATCAAATTCTTGCAGTAATAACACCCATCTAATTTAGTGCGGTTTAGCATGTTGTTTTGTTAAAAGATATTTTAGAGCTGCATGATCAGAATGCACAATAATTTTTGACCCAATTAAATATGCTCTAAACTTATCTAAAGCAAAAACAACAGCTAGCATTTCCTTTTCAGTTGTTGTGTAATTCATTTGCGCACTATTCAGGGTCAAGCTAGCATAATATATTACTCTCAAAAATTTATCAACCCTTTGCCCAAGAACAACTCCTACTGCATGATTAGAGGCATCACACATGATTTCAAAAGGTAAAGACCAAACAGGAGCTATAATCATCGGTGCACTAGTCAGTTTTTCCTTAAGGGAATTAAAGGCTTGCATGCATTGTGCAGTAAACTCAAATGGAATATCTTTTCCCAGCAAATGGCACAATGGTTTGCTTATTTTAGAAAATTCCTTAATAAACCTCTGGTAAAAACCTGCATGCCCTAGAAAACTTCTTATTCCCTTAATAGAGATAGGTGGGGGTAATTTAGCAATCAATTCTACTTTAGCCTTATCCACTTCAATCCCTTTACTTAACACCACATGACCTAAGAAAATGCCCTGAGTAACCATGAAATGACTCTTTTCCCAACTCAAAGTAAGGTTACATTCAATGCATCTCTCAAGCACAAGAACAAGTTTATTAAGGCAATTATCAAAAGAACTACCAAAAATAGAAAATTCATCCATAAATACCTCAATAAAATCATCTATCATGTCTGTGAAGACAGACATCATGCATCTCTGAAAAGTCACAGGCGCATTGCACAAGCCAAATGGCATACGCCGAAATGCATAAGTCCCAAATGGACAAGTAAAAGTAGTCTTGGATTGATCCTCTGGTGATATCGGCACCTGATAATACCCTGAAAGTCCATCCAAAAAGCAATAATGTGAGTGTCCAGAAAGTTTATCTAACATCTGATCAATAAAAGGAAGAGGGAAATGGTCTTTCTTTGTTGCATTGTTCAACTTCCTATAATAGATACACATTCTCCACCCAGTAGTAGTCCTAGTAGGAACCAATTCATTATTTTCATTTTTCACCACAATGATTCCAAAATTCTTAGGTACTACATGTACTGGGCTCACTCACTCACTATTAGCTATTGGATATATCACTCCTTCATCCAGCAACTTGAGCACTTCCTTCTTAACCACTTCACTTATGTTTGGGTTAAGGCGCCTTTGGGTCTCCCTCACAGGTTTAGCTCCCTCTTCTAAAGTGATTCTATGCATGCACATTGAAGGGCTAATACCCTTGATGTCACTCAATCCCCATCTTATTTCTCTTCTCAATCTTTTTAGCTCACTTACCAACCTCATCTCCTCCCCTTCACTAAGTTTGCTAGATATTATCACAGGTAAGGTGTTGTGATCTCCTAAAAACACATATTTCAGATTTTTAGGTAACTCTTTCAGCTCTAACTCAAGTGAAGGATTCTTCTCTTCTTTTTGGATGGAGGGAAGTTCACAAACTGGGTCCTCCTTAAGTTTCTCTATTTCAGCACTCTCTAAAGTCTCAAGGCAACTGGCTATTTCTGAATCAAAAATATCTAAACCACCATCTAAGGTCAGTGCCAGCTCCAATTTATCTGAGGAACCTGTCTGCAAGAAAACATCTGAAACAACTGCATCAATACAATCAATTAAAGAGCAATCCTCATATAATGCAGTTGTAGGAATAGGAGAAGTGTTAAAAATAGAAAATTCAACCGTTTGTCCTAAGACAGTCATTGACAATTTACCATTTTTAACATCTAACAAGGTGTTGGTAGTCGCCATAAAAGGCCTACCCAGTAAAATAGTGTGTGCGGATGGTGTATAGTTACTTCCTTCCATGTCAAGAACTATGAAATCCACAGGCACTATCAACCCACCAACCTTAACTAATACATCTTCTATAACCCCTTTCGGGAATCTAAGAGATCTGTCAGCTAATTGCAACACCATTTTTGTAGGTTTAAGTTCCCCTAGTTTTAACTCAAGATAAACAGAATAAGGCATCAAATTTACATTGGCTCCTAAATCACACATGCCGTCAGTCCCCTTTCCATTACCCATAGTAATTTGAATTATGAAACTACCAGGATCCTTTAGTTTCGGAGGTAGTTTATGCTGCAAAACAGCACTAGCTACCTCTGACACTATCACCTTTTCATTTGGCTCATACATCTTTTTCTTGGTGTTTAGTTCCTTGAAGAATTTGGCATAAGCTGGCATGTTCTTTATGGCTTCAAGTAAGGGTAAGTTAATATTTACCTTGGACAGCATGTTGAAGATGTCTAAAAATTGCTTATCTTGTTTATCATTCTTCAACCTGCTGGGGAATGGTATAGGTGGCCGGTAAGGATTACTTGCCTTATGTAAATCCGCTGAAGGGGATTTCTCCATTGATCTTTCTCCAGCACCTTTGTTTTCTAGTTCTCCTTCCTTCTTGTTCTCTTGATCACCTGCATTCACAGAATTATTTACAACATCATTAGTTATTACCTTGCCACTTCTAAGGACAGTCACTGATTGTGCCTGCTCAGGTTGACTTGGAAATTTCCCTTTTTGTTGAATCTGCATCTGTTGTGCAAGTTGTCCCACTTGAGTCTCCACTTTCTTAAAAGATGCTTCTAATGAATCCAGCCTTTTGTTAGTCATCTCTTGATTCTTAGCACTAACTTGGATAAAGGCCTGTAAACTATCCTCCAAACCTGTCTCTTAGGCTGCACTTGATTTGAAGATTGACCCTGCTGTTGGTTTTGTCTCTGGAGCAAATGGAAAGGTTGTTGAGAGTTATTTGTTGCCCAGTAAAAATTTGGATGATTCCGCCAACTAGGATTGTAAGTATTGGAGTAAGGATCATTCCAGGCCCTTGGTTGATATCCCCCCATAGCATTGACTTGCTCAGCTTCATTCCTATAAGACTCATATGCGGAGGGGCATATATTTGCTCCATGCCCGAAAGTCCCACAAATTCCACACACTTCTTGAGTGGATGAAGAAGTATTGTTCTTCATGTTCAGCATATGCACTTGCCTTGTCAGTTCAGCTATCTGATTGACCATCTCACTGTTGGCTTCCAATTGATTCACCCCTTTACTTCTTCCTCTTACACTTTTCTGTTGAGAATTAGCTCCCAACATTTCAAAAATTTCATAAGTTTCATTAGCAGTCTTTTCTCCCATAGCTCCCCCAGCTACGTTATCAACAGTGTTCTGAAATTGCTGGGTTAGACCATTATAGAAAAATTGATTCAGAAGTTGAAGTGGGTAGTGATGGTGTGGACACTGGATCAATAACATCTTAAACCTGTCCCAAGCCTCATGAAATGGCTCTCCTTCAAATTGAGAGAATGTAGCTATCTTCCCTCTCAATTCAGCTGTCTTCTGATGTGAGTAAAACTTGCCCATAAACTTGTTATAAACTTGCTTCCAAGTTGTCAAAGAGTTTTCAGGCAACATCATAAGCCAGTTCTTTGCCCTATCCTTCAATGTATACGGGAAATACCTCATCCTCAACTGGTCCTCTGTTAGTCCTCCCAATGGAAAAGTGTTGAGGGTGGAATAGAAATCCCGAATAAAGTTCAAAGGATCTTCATTTGGAACTTCATAGAATGATGGCAGCATGTTGTAATGGATGTTCTTCAACTCATAATTCCTTGCTGCATCCGTCAATCTCATACAAGATGTGGAAGTTCCAATGACAGGTCTAGCAAAATCTCTCATAGTTCTTTGCTTTTCTTCTCCCATGTTGGTAGATTGTGCAGTATCCGACTCAAAATCAGAAGTGTCCTCCTCTGTATCAAATCCGGTGTACAGTTGAAACTCTTCTCTGCTCCTTTTCACTCTCTGAATTTCTGGAATAACTGGATATAGCTCTCCTCCGAGTGATCTCCTGCCTTGTATAAACAAAATTTCTGGAAAGAAAGAATTATTAAAAGCAAAAGACAAATAAAATCAAAAGTAAACAATGAAAAATAATCTAAAATATTTTTTGCCTAATAAACAATTACGCCAATTAGCTTCTCCGGCAGCCGCGCCAAAAACTTGTTGCGCTCGAATTAAGTTATACTATAAGCGTCACTCGCAAGTATACGAGGTAGCTGTAGCAAAGGTGATCGCCCCAAGGTCGTCTCTCAAGGAAGCTAGATAAGCTAATTGATTATCGGGATACAAATAACAAATTAAAATAAATTTAAATTGCTAACAACTAATGACAACAGGTCGATTGGAGTTTAAAACAATAAAAGTAAACTGAGCTGATATATTGATTCACTTAATAGAAAGGTCTAGGGTTTGCACTTCTCTACTAACTTATATGTATGAACGGTTATTCCTCTCAACCAATTTAATTTCAAAGATTAGATCTCAAGCAACTTAATTAATCGAATCAAGGAAATAAGCTCTCGCATTCAAACCTCTTTCAAGTAATCTTGTTACAATTGAAATAATTCTTTTTCTTCGGTTATATTTCTAATTCACCTAAGTCCCTAATTGAATTGTTCAGTATTAGACTTCATCTCTTAATCCTTCATCTAATTCCTTAAACACATAATTGGTGGCCAATCAATTATATATTAACAATAATTCCATTCAATCAAGGCTAAAGAAATAATTCAGTTAAGAGCAATAACCAATTCATACAATCATAGTAGTTCCATACAAACCCTAGACTAGATCAAATTAGTTCATAATGCTATCAAACATATTCATCTCATTAAAATTCAAAGAAATCAATTTAGACATAATATAATTCATGAATACAATTCCAATGAAATTAAAAGATAAAGTTTGAGAACAAAACCAAATTACAAACTCCCTTAAGCTTCTGAAGAATCTCTTGTTCAGATCTTGCTAGAAGAATGTTGCAATGGCTAGAACAAATTTAATCTAATCAGTTTGAATCAAAGTGTAATCAATAATCTCTAAGAAAATAAAATGGAAAACCCTAAGTTAATTCTTTGACGGCTGATCCAGAAGTCTCTCTCAATAAAAACCCTAATCGTAGTATTTATACAAAACCTTACTTAAAACTCCGCTCCTTTAGTCCATGGAGTGACACGGCCAAGCTCGGCCAGTGGCTTGGCCCTGTCACCTGAATGTGTCCGCTTCTGTTTGAGTTTCATCTCTTTTCTTTGGAATGGTGAGTGACATGGCCAAGCTTGGGTGAGCTTGGCCGTGTTTGATGCTTTTGGAGGGACACGGCCAGTGGCTTGGTCGTGTCCCCTGAGTGTGTCACCTTCTGATCTTTTGGCCTTCTTCCTTAGCTTGGTATGGGACACAGCCAAGTCTCGACACAGCCAGTGGCTTCGCCGTGTCGTCTGAGTGTGTCAGTCACTGCCTGAATTTTCCTTCCTCTCTCTTGGTTCCTTGGTTTTGGCCTTTGCTTCATGCTATCTTTCTTCCAAGGAAACAATTTGCATATTAACCTAAAATAAACACTTAAACAAACTTTAAACAAGAATCAAATAAACATTAACCAACAACACATAAACACCACACTAAAAACTAGAACAAAAACGACATAAACACTGAAATAAACTAAAACTACCAAAATTGATGAAAACACTAAATAAACATATTAAGACTACCAAAATACCTTAAGAAAACAATAATTATCATAATAAATAAGATACAATTCTATGACAAAAACTAATAAAACAGTGCTCAACCAATGATGAGTGTATCTTGATATTCATGAATTAGTGTATCTATGCATTATAATTAGAATGACTTTACTAGGTGAGGGAAATTTTTTGTCGCATTGAGCTATGTATGCTTATTTAGAGAGGACTCTTGCATAATTATGAGTGTTGGGTCCTAGTCGATCTTAGAACATGCTTTGATGAACTTTCGTGGTGAAATTGAACTCTACTCATTTAAGGAAGAAATGATATAGGCATTGTTTGTGTAACACTCTTACACCACATATACGTGTAATACACACACCCAGTATATGTAAAATATGCATACCCAGTACAAGGATGCCAACATTCCTGCCTTAACAAAATTTTCATAAATTCAAAAGAAAAGAAAATAATAATAATATTTTAATACCTAAGTTGTGCTTTAATAATTAAATAGAACTATTTATTAAAAATTAAGAGTACTAAAACACATATTTTAAAGAAAAATCACTGAAAAAATTTTGCAAGAGTTTTATCTGTATTTTGGACATTCCCAAAAATCAATTAACTCAACTTGTCAAAAGAAATACACTCCCAATATACATTTAATCAACCATTTCTCCAAGAAAACTCCAAGGCTTAAAATTTCTTAAATCATTTCCAAAATACTCATATATACATATACTTATATAAAAGTTTATAACACTTAATCCAAAAGCTTCATAAGTACAAAATTTTTATCTTATGCAAATATAATGTGCATAAATATATCAAATACACAAAGTAAATATAAACATGCTTGCAAGTGGCTCTAGTCTTGTGGCAATGCAAAAATCTTCTAGTGGAATCCCAAAACCCTAAACCTGGTCATGTCTAGCAGGGTCCTCAGTCTCAACCCTATCACCTGTGCAACAAACAAATCGTGCTAAGCTAAAAGCCTAGTAGTACATATTTTGACAGTAAAGAAATAAATTAAATGTAGACAATGCATATTGCTTTCCATTTAAACTCTACAAGGTGACATGCAATTGCATATTGGTTCAAATCCATTCTTCAATCAAAGTCATCACATATTACAGTCACATGCATTGGGCCCAAATGACCTTATATAATATTCAGGATCCAGAGTCATTGTTTTGGTCTATTTTGACAACCAGTGTCTTGCCCATAAGCAGTAAATAATGACGCCCAGCGTCTAGCCCAAAGGCACTCAATGAAGTAGTGATGCCCAGTGTCTAGTCTGAAAGTAAATCATGTAACATTGAAGCCCAGCATCTATCCCGAAGGCAAATCATAGGCATGCCACCAAATACAAAACACTGGAATCGAATAATATATTAGGTAACAAATAAATAATGCATATTTGCACAATCTATTTTCTTATCACATTGTCTTTTCCATAACTATATTCAATCACATTATAATTGATATGCATTATGATTATAGTGCCTAAACATTTTGGGCTACTCTTACATAATGCACATTCCACTCATTTTAGCCATTAATAATGACTTTTCACAATTCACAACATGTATATATATCACTTCACATTTAATGTGGAAATGCATATGAACATTCAAATGTCAAAGTAGCTTAACAAATTTTCATTTAAAGTGTGCCATGCCAAATTAAATGAAAATATGCTTCAAACAATCCAAAGCATGTACATACCTTAATCCAACACCCAAATCGAAGATAAAACCACTCTTTACCCTTCACTTCTAAGATGTTCTTCCCTACTATCCTTGGATAACAATCCCTTACTCAACATCTATCCAAAATGTGGATACATAATGCAGTAGAATCACAATTCTACGCATTTTAACTACTAAAACTCAATTTAGCACATTTCCCTCAACACCTCCAATTTTAGCCCTAACTTAATTTAATTTTAGAACATCATTCCATTCAATTCTAAATGATATTTTAAGTTCATTTCTATTATTAAAATAATTTTATAACACATTTTAAATAATAAAATTAAATTAACATCAATTCTTTAATATCACTTTTCCAAAACCCTAAATCATCTTCTTCTTCTTCTTCCAAATTCTAACCAAAACTTAATCCTTTCTTTAATATCAATGTATAATTATCAAAATAACATGTTCTATATGCATTAGAAAAATTATAAACCACCCCATCAACATCTCATATTTCACATAATCCAATACTTCATAAAACTAAAAATTTAGATAAAAAAGCTTACTTACTTGTTATGAAATCACCAAAACTACCCTTTGATTCTTGAAATTTCATGCAAAATTGGTTGTTTAAATGAAGCAAAAATCACTCTTGCTCACCCATGGAAATTCGGCAAGAAAGGAAGAAGAAGAAGAAAGAAATTCTTTTTAATTTTTGATTTTTCTCTTTCCTTCATTAAAGACCATATATTTATATATTTATATTATTTTAATTAATTATTATTTATTTATTTTAAAAATGCCAATTTCCATCTTCCATTCAAAAATATTTTCTTTTTAAATTATTTTATTAATTTTTAATTTTTATAAAGTATAGTTACTAATTTGCCCTCCTTTACTACTTATGCTTTTGTTTTTTTTCTATCTTTTATTTGATATTTATATGTAATGTATATTTCACATATATGTACATATACACTTTCTTTTTCTCATTACAAACTCAATACTTGCCCCTTAAATTATTTAATTTAATTTAATTTAATTTAATTTTAACAATTAAGCAGATATTATAATTCTCTCCCCCTTTAAAGGAATTTAGTCCTCGAAATTACCTGATATCGACTCTAAAAAAGCTGAGGATACTGGCTGTGCATCATCTGCTCACTCTCTCATGTCGTCTCTTCAGTGGAAAGGTTCCTCCAAAGAACTTTAACAAGTACACCTTCTTGTTTCTCAACTCCTTCACCTCACGTGCCAAAATAATCACTGGTTCTTCTTTGTAAGTCAGATCCGGACTCACCTTGATAGACTCTACTATCAAGTTATGAGATGGGTCTGATCTGTATCTCTAAAGCATAGAGATATGGAAGATATTGTATATCCAGTCTAACTCAAGAGGCAGAGCCAATCTATAAGCCACTGGTCCTACTCTCTCCAGTACCTCATATGGTCCTAGGAAGCGAAGACTCAACTTCCCACTTTGACCAAATCTCAGAATCTTCTTCCATGGAGACACCTTCAGGAACACGTTATCCCCCACATTGAACTCTATATATTTTCTCTTCAAACCTGAATAGGATTTTTGCTGGTCTGAAGCTACTTTCAAATGTACCCCGAATTACCTTCACTTTCTCTTCTAATTCCATGATCAAATCGGGACCTACCATTTTATGTCCTCCAACCTCATCCCAATATAACGGTGTCCTGCACTTCTTATCATACAGTGCCTCATATGGTGTCATCCCAATACTAGACTGATGATTGTTGTTATAGGCAAACTCTATCAATGGCAAATGTCTGTCCTAGCTCCTAGTAAAATCAATGATATAACTCCTCAACATATCCTTCAGAACCTGTATCACTCTCTCTGACTACCCATCTATATATGGATGGAAAGTAGTACTGAAGTGCAATAGAGAACCCAATGCATTCTGTAAAATCTTCCAAAATCTTGATGTAAAATAGGGATCTCGATTCGACACCAATGAAACTAGGACTCCATTCAATCTCACTATCTCATTGATATAAAACTCAACCAACTTATCAAGTGACTAGTCCATCCTAATAGAAGAAAATGAGCTGTTTTTGTCAAATGATCAACTATCATCCATATTGCATCATGCTTCTTCTAGGTTAAAGGCAGCCCAGTCACAAAATCCATGGTCACTTGCTCCCATTTCCACTCAGGCACTAACAATGGCTGAAGTAACCCTGAAGGAACTTAGTGCTCAGCCTTCACTCTCTGGCAAGTGAGACATCTAGATACAAATTCTGCTATGTCCCTCTTCATACCTGACCACCAATAGTGCTACTTCAAGTCTTGATACATCTTGGTACTTCTAGGGTGCATAGCAAAGGATGATTTATGTGCTTCGTCTAAAATCTTCTTCTTCAATTCCACATCATCAAGAATACACAATCTATCTCTGTACCATAAACTGCCATCATCTCTCACATGAAAGTCTCTGCTCTCCCCCCTTTGGTAATCCTCCACATTCTTTTGGATTTTTTCATCTGCCTTTTGTGCTTCCTTAATCTGATCTAATAACATTGGCCTCAGCTGCAACTGTGCCATAAGTGTACTATTATTACATAACTCAAATCAAGCATGCCATACTTTCAACTTAACAAGCAATGAGAGTGAATAGGTAGTCAAATTTTCCATGGACTTCAGACTCAAGGCATCCGTAATTATATTTCCCTTGCTAGGATGGTAATCGATCAAGTAGTCATAGTCTTTAATCAACTCTAACCACCATCTTTGTCGTAGATTCAACTCTTTCTGCACACCTAGGTACTTTAAACTCTTGTGATCTATATAAATAAAGCATTTTCCACATATAAATAATACCGCTAAGTCTTCAGTGCAAAAACTATGGCCGCCAACTCCAAATCATGAGTTGAATAATTTAACCCATGAGGCTTCAACTGTCGGGATGCATAAGAAATAACTCTACCCTCCTGCATAAATATACAACCTAAACCATTATGTGAAGCATCACTGTTATCACATAAGGTTTACCTTCTACAGGCAGGGTAAGGATAGGAGCCTGAGTCAACATGTCTCTTAACTACTCAAAACTCGCCTGATATCAATTTGTCCACACAAATTTAACACAATTTCGAAGCAATCTGTAATTGGTGTAGCTATCATGGGAAAGCCCTTCACAATCCGACGATAATATCCTACCAAGCCTAGAAAATTTCTAACATTCATCACATTCATTGGTCAACTCCAATTCAAGATTGCTTCAACTTTACTCGGATCAACTCTAATACCATCTGCTGACACCACATATCTGAGGAAAGTTACCTGATCCAACCAGAACTCATACTTAGAAAGCTTAACATATAGCTGCTTCTCTCTTAATGTATGCAATACAATCCACAGATGCCTATCATGTTCTTCCATATTACGTGAATACACAAAAATATCATCACTAAAAACCACCATAAACTGATCCGCATACTGTTGGAAGATCCAGTTAATCAAATCCATGAATGCTATTGGTGCATTCGTCAGTCCAAATGGAATCACCCGGAGCTCATAATGCCCATATCTCATGCGAAAAGCAGTCTTGGGTACATCTACATCTTTAACTCTCAACTGATAGTACCCTGATCTCAGATCAATCTTAGAGAATATTGTTATTCCCTTCAACTAATCAAGGAGATCATCTACCCAAGGTAGTGGATACTTATCCTTGATGGTCACCTTATTCAACTGCCGGTAGTCAATACATAATCTCAAGGGGCCATCCTTTTTCTTCACAAATAGTACTAGTGCTCCCCATGGTGAGACACTAGGGTGAATAAATCCTTTATCAAGTAACTTTTGCAGCTGCACCTTCAACTCCTTTAATTCTGCAGGAGCCATTCGATAAGGGGTAATAGAGATGGGAGTGGTACCAGGCATCAAATTGATACCAAAATCCACCTTTCTTTCAGGAGCTAACCCTGACAACTCATCAGGAAAAATATTTGGAAACTCGACAACCGTAGGTATACTGTCAAGCTGAGACCCCACTACTCTAGTATCTACAACATGAGCCAGATATGCCTCACACCCCTTCCGGATCATCCTTCTAGCTAATATCACTGACATAAACATGGATGAGAGGTGTCTCTGCTCACTAGATATCACCACACCTCATCCATCATGCATTTTTTTAGTAACACATTTTTCTAACAGTCTACTACAGCCCCATGTGTTGATAACCAATCCTTACCCAGAATCAGATCATACTCCCGAAAGGGCATCTCAATCAGGTCACCGAGAAACTTCTCATCATGAACAACAATTGTATTATCTCGGCGCACCCTACTAACTACTGGACTTTACCCTAATATATATTGTAACCAATACATTAAATCCTAGTGACTCCAAATGCATATCACTCACAGACAGGATGGATGCACTGATGCATGAATTCATTGACCCAAGGTCTATTAATGCATGAACTAAAGTGCCAAATAAAGTAAAAATACCATATATGATAGCTGAATCATCTGACTGACTATTCATCACATATACCCACTATGATGGCCCGGCATCATCCAGTCTACTCCTTATTGTATAACCTCCTCTCTGGCCAGACCTTGGTCTACCACCCTTACCACTACCTCTACTATCACGACACCCTCTGACACTAGGTCTAGATCCTGCTGTATCAGTCTGTTTGTCATCTATTGGCTTTGGACAGTCTTTGATAAAATGATCTAGTGATCTAAATCTAGAAAAAAACTATTGATGCACCATCCCTCCAACAACACACCTCCATGTGCCCTACCATACTGAGCATAGGTAGGTGGAGCAGGCCTCTGGGACACTTGAGTACATTGAATCTGTAGGTCTCTATCTCTGCTGCTATCGTGATGATCTACCAGGATGCCCCTGGCTCCTACTAAACCTCTGAGGATATCCCTCTCAACCTCTCTTCTATGATGAAGACACCACCTCACCCTGGGGTCTCCTAGCTCTACTTTCCTCTCTAGCCGTAGCTATAAATCTCTAGGCTTTCTCAACATTTCAAGCAGTGGCCCCAAGCTTGAGAAATCATCATACTGTACTGCTGCCAACCGACACATGATGGATAGTCTTAGCCACTCCTCAAACCTTCGACATCTATCAATCTCATCAGATACAAATCCCCTGCATACTTACTCAACCGGAGGAAATCCTTCTCATACTCGGTCACCATCTTCATCTCGTGCCCTAGCTAGTCTGATCCTAGTTAAAGAAGTCCTATTCAAGTTTGGTCCATTCTTAATGGCTTAAACTTGTTTTAAAGCCTTCGATTGGATTGGTACAATTCTATGAGGCATAAAATAAGCTAGTTAAACCTTTAAAACCCTAAATAGGTATGATTTGAAGGTTTGGTTGGATTCAATTCGATATGGGTCTTTGTATTGGACTTCTAATTTGGTATGGGTGTGCTCATGTCGAATTAGGGCATCCCAATTCAACATGCGACACCCCATATCAAATTGGGATGTCCCTAATTCGATATAGGGTGTCCCCATGTTGAATTCGGACACCCAATTCGACATCGGGCAGCCCCATATCGAATTGGTGCCCTAGTTCGATATGGGGCCAACCAGGGGGAGTCCATATCAAATTAAGGCAATCTTAATTTGATATGGAGCTATCCATGTCGAATTAGGATGGCCAATTCGATGTGGTCTTTAATTCCATGTCGGATTAGGATTATTTTAGTTTGACATGGTCTTGGTTTTCCTCGAATTAAATGGGTTTTAATCCGACATGCTCATGATTTTCTCTTAAATTAAATTGATATTCCTCAGGAAACCTTTCTAAACATGAAGTTAAAGACAAGGTTTAACCTAATACATTCTTCTATAAATGCAGGTTTGAAAAGAACAAGAAAGGATTAACAACATGGGGGAATTTCACAGAGTAACAAAGCAACTACAAAAGATTATCAAACAACCTAGAAAAGGGATCAAATACAGAAAACACTATCAAGGCAGTAGCTCACTGTCTTGATTTCATCCAACAAGAAGTACAAGGTTAGTGCAAGCAAAAGTATTAATGGTTAATTTTGGTGGAATCTAAAAATTAAGGTACGTAATTTAAACAAATTTTAATTAAACTCAGCATGAGTTCTGATGAGGTTTCTTTATATTAATCATATTTACTCCAGTAATCCAGTAGTTCCAGTTGTTAGTAAATCGTGAAGAATCTGCAACCCTTGCCGCAGTGGAAAACAAAAATTCTTTCGATTTACTCACAGGATCCATGTGATCCATTCAGTTCGATAAAAGAGATTCAAAACTAACCTTTTTGTGTAGCTTCAAAACGATTAACAGATGCTGCCTTCTGAAGACGAACACCCTCTAACGAAATCCACACAAACGTACGCCGGTCTGAGTGCTAGCTCACCAACGGCAGTGGCTGAACCTTTTCAAAACGAAACTAGAGTTTTTTTTTAGGTTTTTTCTCTTCTTACGTTTTCTTTTGCAAAACGAATAATTAGATCATAAAACCTCCAGTCCTTTTAAAACTGTTTTAAAAAACTTCTTTTTATCAAAACCCTAACTGTCCATATCCCATATGGACCCACGTTTTAATAATTATTATCTAATAATAATTATTATAACAATATTATTATTAATATCTAATAATAATAATAATACTAACAACAATAATTAAATATAATTATTATTATTTAAGTACAGCCTACGTTCTATGTGTGTGACCCGATAGGATCATATTAATTGGTAGTGTATTTCAATCTCTATTGAAATGCACAAATCATAATTGGCCTCTAGCAAGACATTATGACTACCCAATTAATCATGAGAATCATTATAAAAGAAAAACCTGAAATAGTACATGCATTAATCCCTTTGTCACACGATATCTAGTTTGAACATAAGTCATAGTAAATGTCATACTTATATTGTCCAAACTTATGATTACTCGATCTCCAAGTTAACTGATAAACAAATAAGATTGATCTTATATCAACTTATTTGAGCATGGCCATGCATTTCTCAGTTACACTTATCGAGGGGCCCAGAAGATATCTCTCTCATAGAGAGGGACAAATTCCATCTTGATTGTTCATTTTCCTCTACATAATTTATATCATGTTCAAGCATAACCTTTATAATTATCTAGTTACAGATAACGTTTGATCATGTCAAAACATAATATTCCTTATGTTGGAAACTATGACAATCTCAAGTCAAAGGATTAAATGAAAACTATTATGAGATACACTTATGACATTAAACCATGAAGTGATATCTATGTGGGTCTATCCAATACACTGTTCTCTAATATGTATCCATAATATTGATTTGTATCTTCATACCTATAATCATCTTATGATTATCAAATCAATATTACACTAGTTATATTTATTATTATCTCCATAACAATAATAAACCAGGGATATAATCATTATTATATATAACATGCAAACATAACAATGATAATAAAAACTTCTTTATTAATAACAAAATGAATAACATTAAGGTCCAAATCAATGGCCTAGGGCATATACACTAACAGTCTCCCACTTGCACTAGGCCTAGTCTAACAAATATCTCATGCCCATAGACCTAGTGTGCTGATCATGCTTGACCCGCGAGAGAGGCTTTGTCAATGGATCTGCTATGTTGTCATTTGTGTCAACTTTGCATATCTTGATATCACCTCCATCAATGATGTCTCGAATGAGGTGAAATCGCCTGAGTATGTGCTTAGATTTTTGATGGGACCTTGGCTCTTTTGCTTGCGCTATGGCACCATTGTTGTCACAATAGATAGCCATAGGATTAGCAATGCTAGGCACCACTCCAAGCTCAGTGATGAATTTCTTCAGCCAAACTGCTTCCTTAGCAGCATCTGATGCTGCTATATACTCAGCTTCTGTTGTAGAATCTGCTACTGTGCTTTGCTTGGAACTTTTCCAAGTAATGGCTCCACCATTCAATGTGAATACAAAACCTGACTGCGATTTGTAATCATCTATATCAGTTTGGAAACTAGCATCTGTGTAACCATTTACAACTAGTTCATCTTCCAAACCTCCATAAACTAAGAAAACATTCTTAGTTCTTCTTAGATACTTAAGAATGTTCTTAACAGCTGTCCAGTGACCCTCACCAGGATCAGCTTGATATCTACTTGTTGTGCTTAAAGAATATGAGACATCAGGTCTAGTACATAGCATGGCATACATAATAGATCCAATAGCAGAAGCATAAGGGATCTTATTCATTCTATCTCGCTCCTCAGATGTCTTAGGACATTGATTCTTGCCAAGATGAATACCATGTGACATAGGCAAGAATTCTTTCTTGGAATCTTGCATACTGAACCTCTTCAACACTTTGTCAATGTATGTACTTTGACTTAAGCCAATTATCCTTCTAGATCTATCTCTATAGATCCTTATACCAAGGATATATGCAGCCTCTCCCAAGTCCTTCATTGAAAAAGAATTCCCTAACCAATCTTTAACCTTTTGTAAAGTGGGGACATCATTTCCAATGATCAATATGTCATCTACATATAGGACTAAGAACACGATAGCACTCCCACTAACCATCTTGTAAACACATGGTTCATCTTCATTTTGAATGAAACCAAAGTTCTTAACTGTTTCATCAAAACAAAGATTCCAGCTTCGAGATGCTTGCTTCAATCCATAAATGGACCTTTGAAGCTTGCAAACCTTCCCAGAATTCTCAGGATTTACAAAACCCTCAGGTTGTGTCATGTACACATCCTCGAGTAAATTTCCATTAAGGAAAGCGGTTTTGACATCCATTTGCCATATCACATAATCATAGTATGCAGCAATGGCAAGGAGAATCCTAATAGATTTAATCATAGCAACTGGAGAAAAAGTTTCATCATAGTCTATACCATGTGTTTGTTTGAAACCTTTAGCAACCAACCTTGCTTTATAGGCTTGCACATTTCCATTAATGTCAATTTTCTTCTTGAAAACCCATTTGCAACCAATAGTCTTAATACCTTCGGGAGGATCAATTAAGGCCCAAACTTGGTTGTCAAACATGGACTGCATCTCAGAGTTCATGGCTCCAAGCCATTTCTCTGAATCTGGACCTGACACAGCTTCAAGATAGGTAGTTGGCTCATCTTGATCTATGAGCAAAACTTCACGACTTTCAGTCATGAGAAATCCATATCTCTCAGGTTGATGACATGGTCTATCAGATCTGCGCAGAACTTGTGTAACATTTTCAGTTTCCACAATGACTTGTGGTTCTGAAACTATTTCTACAGGCGGTTCAATATCTTCTTGTGGTTCTATAAATTCATCTAATTGAACTGTGCTCCCACTAGTTCTTTTAGAAATGAATTCCTTTTCCAAGAAGGTTCCATTTCGAGCAACAAACACTTTGTTCTCAGATGGAATATAGAAATAATATCCTTTAGTTTCCTTAGGATATCCCACAAAGATACATTTAGCAGATTTTGGAGCTAACTTATCTGAAACTGGTCTTTTCACATAAGCCTCACAACCCCAAATCTTAAGAAAAGACAAACTAGGTGTTTTGCCAGTCCATATCTCATATGGTGTCTTTTCAACCGCTTTAGATGGTACACGGTTTAAAACAAAAGCAGCTGTCTCCAAGGCATAACCCCAAAATGATAATGGAAGATCTGCTTGACTCATCATAGATCGAACCATATCTAATAAAGTTCGATTTCTTCTTTCAGAAACACCATTCCACTGTGGAGTTCCTGGAGGAGTTAATTGTGAAACAATTCCATAATTTCTTAGATGTTCGTCAAACTCTTGGCTCAAAAATTCACCACCTCGATCAGATCGAAGTGCCTTAATAGTTTTACCAAGTTGATTTTGTACTTCATTTTGAAAAGTTTTGAACATTTCAAAAGCCTCATGCTTATGTTTCATTAGGTAGACATAGCCATACCTACTGAAATCATCAGTAAAAGTAATGAAGTAATTATATCCTCCTCTGGCACTAATGCTTAATGAGCCACATACATCTGTATGTACTAGTCCTAGCAAGTCATTAGCCCTTTCACCTTGTCCGGTGAAAGGATTCTTTGTCATTTTGCCAAGTAAACAAGATTCACATTTATCAAATGATTCAAAATCAAATGAATCTAATAATCCATCTTGATGGAGTTTAGAAATGCGTCTCTCATTTATATGGCTAAGACGACAATGCCATAAAAATGTAGGGTTTAGGTCATTTGGCTTAATTCTCTTAGAGTTTATGTTATAAATATGATTCTCCCTAGAATCATCTAAGTCAAGGACATAAAGGCCATTAAAAGATCTTGCAATACCATAAAGCAAATCATCTTTATCAAAAATAGAACAGGTCTTATTTTCAATTAAAAATGAAAAACCTTCATCATCCAAAACTGAAACTGAAATAAGATTCCTACTCAGAGTAGGAACATAATAGCAATTGTTCAAATTTAACAAAAAGCCATTAGGCATATGAAGTTCATAAGATCCTACAGCTAGTGCAGCAACTCTTGCTTTATTCCCAACTCGTAGGTCAACTTTGCCCCTTTTCAGTGATCTACTCCTTTTGAGTCCCTGCACATTTGTACAAATGTGAGAACCACATGCAGTATCCAATACCCATGAAGTAGAAGCAAATAAGTTAATTTCTATAACATATATACCTGAAGACGTAGTCGCACTACCCTTCGATTTCTTCAATTCAGCCAAATAAAGTGGGCAATTTCTTTTCCAATGCCCAGGCTCCTTGCAATGGTGACAAGTTCCTTCCTTAGGAACAGGTGCCTTGCGTTCTTTTGGCTTGGGCTGTCCCTTAGGCTTTGTAGCAACTGTTGCTTTACCCTTTGCCTTGCCTTTTTTCTTCATAGGCTTACCCTTATTGACATTCAATACATGGGTAGCCTTAGTGGGCCTTTTGATATTCCCTTCAGCAGTTTTGAGCATACCATGTAGCTCAGGAATGGACTTTTCCATGTTGTTCATATTATAGTTCATAACAAAATGTGAAAAACTGCTGGGCAAAGAATGAAGGATCAAATCCGTGGAGAGTTCTAAACTCAAGGGATATCCAAGTCGGGCAAGGTGATCAATGTAGCCCTTCATTTTCAAAACATGAGCGCTAACCGATTCGCCCTCTGACATCTTGCAGTCAAATAATGCAACAGCAGTGTCGAATCTATCCTGCCTAGCTTGCTGTTGGAAAGCTTGTTTGAGATGGACACTCATCTCATAAGCCTCCAAGTGTTCCAGATCCTTCTGAAGTTCTGGACATATTAATCAAAATCAAGCTCTATGTATACATTCAATATGAATAAACGAATTGAATTAATCATATTAACCCTAATTCGAAACCATAACAGATCGTATACCAACCCCAATTTGA
Source organism: Garcia nutans (assembly GCA_947685225.1). Lineage (NCBI taxonomy): Eukaryota > Viridiplantae > Streptophyta > Magnoliopsida > Malpighiales > Euphorbiaceae > Garcia > Garcia nutans. The sequence continues at coordinate 40,602,878 of CANTUV010000005.1, forward strand.
TTTCACAGAATTGTATCTTATACAATTGGTCATCTTTGACATCATATATCAACAACAATTTATGTTATATCTCATATAACAGATTCGAATCATCATCAAATGATAAAACGAATCCAATCATGCCATTCGAAAAACAATAGATCATATCAACACATCAACATGGTATATTTCGAATTAAATGGAATCAACAAGAGGCTCTGATACCACTGTTAGTAAATCGTGAAGAATCTGCAACCCTTGCCGCAGCGGAAAACAAAAATTCTTTCGATTTACTCACAGGATCCATGTGATCCATTCAGTTCGGTAAAAGAGATTCAAAACTAACCTTTTTGTGTAGCTTCAAAACGATTAACAGATGCTGCCTTCTGAAGACGAACACCCTCTAACGAAATCCACACAAACGTACGCCGGTCTGAGTGCTAGATCACCAACGGCAGTGGCTGAACCTTTTCAAAACGAAACTAGGGTTTTTTTTAGGTTTTTTCTCTTCTTACGTTTTCTTTTGCAAAACGAATAATTAGATCATAAAACCTCCAGTCCTTTTAAAACCGTTTTAAAAGACTTCTTTTTATCAAAACCCTAACTGTCCATATCCCATATGGACCCACGTTTTAATAATTATTATCTAATAATAATTATTATAACAATATTATTATTAATATCTAATAATAATAATATTATTAATATCTAATAATAATAATAATACTAACAACAATAATTAAATATAATTATTATTATTTAAGTACAGCCTACGTTCTATGTGTGTGACCCGATAGGCTCATATTAATTGGTAGTGTATTTCAATCTCTATTGAAATGCACAAATCATAATTGGCCTCTAGCAAGACATTACGACTACCCAATTAATCATGAGAATCATTATAAATGAAAAACCTGAAATAGTACATGCATTAATCCCTTTGTCACACGATATCTAGTTTGAACATAAGTCATAGTAAATGTCATACTTATATTGTCCAAACTTATGATTACTCGATCTCCAAGTTAACTGATAAACAAATAAGATTGATCTTATATCAACTTATTTGAGCATGGCTATGCATTTCTCAGTTACACTTATCGAGGGGCCCAGAAGATATCTCTCTCATAGAGAGGGATAAATTCCATCTTGATTGTTCATTTTCCTCTACATAATTTATATCATGTTCAAGCATAACCTTTATAATTATCTAGTTACAGATAACGTTTGATCATGTCAAAACATAATATTCCTTATGTTGGAAACTATGACAATCTCAAGTCAAAGGATTAAATGAAAACTATTATGAGATACACTTATGACATTAAACCATGAAGTGATATCTATGTGGGTCTATCCAATACACTGTTCTCTAACATGTATCCATAATATTGATTTGTATCTTCATACCTATAATCATCTTATGATTATCAAATCAATATTACACTAGTTATATTTATTATTATCTCCATAACAATAATAAACCAGGGATATAATCATTATTATATATAACATGCAAACATAACAATGATAATAAAAACTTCTTTATTAATAACAAAATGAATAACATTAAGGTCCAAATCAATGGCCTAGGGCATATACACTAACACCAGTAGCTTAAATACATTCAATTTATGCTCATCAATACACAACCATTAGTTTTAACATGTCTAGTAAGCATATCCCATATAAATATTTATCCAAAAATCAATTGTTAAAATAGCTTGAAAGTTTTTATAGTAGCTAAGATTTTTTTAAACCCTAATATGTTTTTCCTAATTTTACAAACCCTAAATTGCTTCACAAATTTCCAAAAGTAGTTTTACAGTTTGCAAAACCATAATCAGTATCCCAATTTCCAAAATCATAAATAAGTTTTCTAAATAGCCAGTAAACCATAATCCAAACCCTAATTCCAAAAATCCAACCTAAACCCTAATCCAAATCCTAAATTCCAATAATAGCTAGTAAACCCTAATTCAAAACCCTAATTTCCTAAACCCTAAAAAACCTCAATTTTATCCAAAAATCCTAGTTTTTAATCAAAATCCTAAAAACCCTAATCTTGTTTTCAAAACCCCAAATATCTCATTTTTTATCCATAAACCCTAAAACCTTAATTTTATCCTAAAAACCCTAATTTAAGATGTAAATCGCTAAATTTATATAATTGTTGCTTTATTAAAATTTAGATATGATGAATGATTTCTTATTATTTTATTTTTATGAATACTTTGTTTTTATTTTATTCTTGGTGAATGAATTAATTTGGTTAATTGTTGAAGTTTTAAAAATATAAGAGGTATGTTTCCACTTCATGGGCACCTCATTAGTTAAGTGCAATGTAAACTAATTTAGTTTGAGTTTTTGATTAATGTAAAGGGCAAGTTTCAACCAAATGGTGGGTGTCCTATTTTATTTAGTTTCGGACATTAGACAACAGTTGTAAAGGCATGTTTTCATCCTTGGATGGGTGTCTATTTTTATTACTTTATTTTAATAAAAGTGATGAATAATTATTTATTTTGACAATTGCATGTAATATGGATGATATCTTAATAAGTTAAGAATTTAATAATATTTAGACCTAAAAAGGAGGCCAGTTCCAATGAATCGGGCCCTATGGGTGTGTTAGGTCACTTCTCACCTTCCTCACGTGTACCCAACTTTCTAAACCCAACAAGGGGTTGGGGATTCCTTAGGAATCGAGTCATCCACCCCTTTCATTTTGCTTGCCCATCCCGGTGGGAACTCCATTTTCTCTGGGTCTAGGCCCATGTTCTCTAAGACCCTGAGCCTAACAGTGCCGAAGTTGCAAGAACCATTCCACATGGGAGTGGGGGGTAAAAATCCCTGCTCATAGTGGCAACTCCAATGGGGATAAGAAAAGTTGATTCTGTTGGTCTTTATATTATTTTATTCTTTCTTATTATGACATTGTCTATTGCATCATTTAGATTGCATTATGTGCGTGAGTTAGGATGCCCATGTAACCCGTGTTGTGTTATGTGAGGGATACCATACAATCACTCTAGGTATGGAGATCAAGCATGGCATAACCACTCATAGCCTTGTACCTTTTGGTATATACTTGCTATGGGAGCCTAAAACCTTTTCAACCCAAAAGACTAAAGCTCATGTAATTGGCCTAGTTACTTTCCTTAGGTTTTTACACAAATGCTTGTTGTTTCACTATGATTGATATATCTTGGTTTGAACCATGGCTTATTTGGTTTATTTTTTTTTCTAATATGACCTAATTATATTTTAAGCTCAAAATAATTTTTTTTTCTAAGAATCTAAAAGACCAAAACTATTTTCAAAATTTTCAAGACGGTCTTTGGACAAAATATTTTTCTATCTCATAGCCTATTGTGTGCGGGGATTTTTGCTCCTACTCCCGGTGGAATGGTTCTTGCGACTTCAGCACTGTTTAGGCTCAGGGCCTTAGAGAACATGAGCCTAAGCCCGAAGAAAATGGAGTCTCCACCTGGACAGGCTGGGAAAAAGAATGGGGTGGATGACTCAATTTCTAAGGAATCCCCAACCCCCTAATGGGTTCAAAAAGTTGGGTACGTGTGTGGAAGGTGAGAAATGGCCCATCACCCCCCACAACGCCCGGTTCATTGGAACCGGCCTCCTTTGCAGGTCTTAATATTATAAAATTCTTAAATATAATGATATTATCCATACTACATGCGATCATAAGAATAAATAAATACTTTATTTAAATCACAACAATGTCCAACCAAAACAAATAAATGGACACCCATCCAAGGATGGAAATATGTCCTTGCATCATTCATGTCTAAAACTAAATAGGACACCCACCGAAAAGGTGGAAACATGTCCTTTACATTGGTTCAAAAAAACTTTAAATAAAATAAATTACATGATGCTTACTACATGAGGTACCCAAAACATGGAAACATACCTCTTACAATGTTTTGAAATCAAAACAAATCAATAAAAATAGCCAACCATTCATTATAAATAAATCATTCATCAAAGACATCAAACATCAATCAAAATATATAATAAACATTCATCTAATTTAAATAAAATAGTAAGTATATAATTTTAGGGTTTATGTATCAATTAGGGTTTCTTGGGTTTTATGTTTAACAATTAGGGCTTTTTATATTAGTTTATTGGATTAAACAATTTGTGAAATAGTTAATATAAAAGAAGTAATATAGCTTCTGAATGTTTTAAAGATTTAGGGTTTCGAATGTCTTATGAAAATAATACTAAAGTTTAGGGTTTAAATAAATATAATTGAAGATCATGAAAATAGTATTTTAAGTTAGGTATTTGGAAAGAATAGGCTACTGTGATTTTAGAAAAATTGGTTTGGTTAGGGTTTTAAGAAAACAGATTATTGTTTTGTGGTTTAAGGAAAGTGTAATTAGGGTTTTAGATTTTAAAAATATTTTTTATGGGTATTAAGGCATTAGGGTTTTGAAAAATCACTTTTTTATGGTTTTAAATGGATTTTTGATGGTAAATAGAACAATTGATCAAATAACAAAAACATCATCTATTATATGTTTAAGCAATTGATCAATTGAATGATGAAACTATTGTAAACATAAATAAGTCAATAGAAATTTAAACCTCCATTATTGGTTCCACCACAACTTGAATTCTGGTTGAACAATAACCAAAGACAGAGTATGCTGCCTTTGATGGATTCCTTAATGTTTGCTGACTGCCTCTTGCTTTTTCAAGTCCAAGGTTCTAAAAAAGTTTGATCTTCTTTTAAAAGATCAAAGTCTCAAGTCTCAAGATCAAAAGTTCGAATAATTGCTAAAAGTCCTTTTCCTGTGTGCTTTGATGTGGTATTTATAAGAAAAATCAAAACCTAATACTAATTGGTTAAGAAAATAAAAACCGTTTAAGAAATAAAATTAAAAAACAAAACCAAGTAGAATAGGGTTAAGGAAAAAATTGTGCTGGTAAAAATTGCTATGGGGCTCGTGGGATGGGCGTAGGATAGGCGTGGGCTGGGCGAAGGCCATAGGCTAGTTAATCGCAGGAAAAAACCTAGAGATGAAAATTTTCATCGCCGATTTTGCCCCCGATTTCTATTTTCAATTTTATTTTTATCTTTTCTCTTTTTTTATTATTTTTTATTTTAATTAAAAATAAATACTATAAGTAATAAATATTATTAAAAATACCACAAAAATTATTTTGGACTGTTTAAAAATATCAGACTAGACTGGGTCAAAAAGTAAGGTTCTACACCTAAATACAAAGCCTAAAATTCATTTTTAAACAAATGTTTTTACAAGAGGCTTTTAAACAAAATTATGTTTTATCTCATCTAAAATACAAATTGGGCTTACAACTATTTAGGTCAATTATGGAATGCTAAAAATCAATTGTAGATCTAATTTATACTAAGAATTATTAATCATGTGCTTGTTTTTGGCATGAATCATTAGTTATTTTTCCAAATAGAAAATATATTTATGATAAACCCTTTAATTTAGTTTTAATCCATAATAGAGCATAAAAGCTATTTTTAGTTAATTCAATAGATTAAAGCCTAATTAATGGGAATTATCATGGACTGACTTCTATGTTTGAAAATATAACTATTGGTTAAAATTGTCCGAGGGAATTTTTCGAAAATAGAATATCCCATGTTGATATTTTGATGACCATATACCTAGGAAAGGAGACTCGCCATTCATGTGCGAAAGTAATAGGTTGGAAGGAACGTCCTAATTATCTTTGTTTGCTTGTTATTTGTGCATACATGCATTGAATTACATGTCATTGATCCTTTCTGGCTCACAAACCTGGAGTATAGTAGTTCAAGAGCGTACAACAACCTAACCTATGCCAGGGATGTAGAATCCAGTAGCAACTCAGTTAGCTTCTCACTGAAAGTAATGGAGCCCGAACAGATTCAAAGGATGGTGGACAACACCCTCAATGCCAAGATGGAAGAACTGAAGGAGGCCCTGGCTAAGACTATGAAGAGCCAACTGGCTCCACTTTTGAGGAACAATGTTGAGGCATCTGCTAGCACTGAGAAGCAGAAGGACAAAGGAAAGCCTAAGGTTGGCGAAGTAGCCTTCGAAGATGACAAAGTAGTTGTAGATGATGATGATGACTAGGCTCGATACTTCCAAGATCCTCAAGATAAGAAGAAAGAGCTGAAGGTTATGGAACGACCAATTGTGGAAAAGACCGAAAATTCATATGTTAAGAAGCTAATTGCCGATTTAGAAAAGAAGTTTGAAAAGAAGCTAAAAACTGAAGAGATGTTAGAGGTGGACAAGTTGTTTGAACAAGATGAGGAAGTCCTGTACAAATTCAAGATGCCTTCCTTCGCCAAATTTGATGAAACTGGGAATCCTCATCTCCATGTGAAGCAATACATCACTACTATGTTGCCTGCTTGAGCTACTAAGGCTCAAACTCTAAGGTCTTCATTCTTACATTGGACCCCGTTGTCCAGAATTGGTTCAACACCTTAGAGGATGGTACTCAAAAGAACTGGGATTTACTATACAAAACCTTTATTCAATAATAAGGGTATAATGCTGAGTTGGAGGTTACTTTGATGGAAGTTGAGTCAATTAGGAAAAAACAAAATGAGAAATTTGTTGACTATGTGAAAAGGTGGAAAAACAAAGCTACATTGCTCAAGAAAAGGTCTGATGAATCAGATCAAATTAGGATGATTGTGAGAGGGGTGCTACCTAATCTTCATAAAAGGATATCCCATACCCTTATTAGAGATTTTAAAGATCTCCTTCAAGCTAGCATGCAAATGGGAGAATGGGAAAGAAAGAAGAACCATTTTTCTACAAGAAAAAATGAGAAAGGGAACTACCAGTCTGACAATCAAAGTACACAAAAGGTAGTTGATGTTAATGCAACTGGTCAAGGAGGAAGGAGGTAGTTTTCAGAATTGGGGAAGCCATTGTCTTGGGTTCTCAATAAGCAACAAAAGAAGATATTGTTACAACCTTTCACTCCTTGCCCTTTGCCAAATCCACTACCACCTAACTTTAATGCTAAAGCTTTCTATCAATTCCATCAAATGCAAGGGCATAAGAAGGAAAAATGTTTGAGGATGAAGCATGAGATCCAAAACTTGATTGATAGTGGAAGCTGCCCAAACCTAACAAGCCTAACATAAAGAATAATCCATTGCCAAGGTCGAATAGAGTACCACCACCGGCTACTTTCATGATTGGTGGAGGCTTGAATGAGAAGTTTGTGATATCTTCTTTTGAAGACATAGATGAAGAGGCAACTAAAGGAGAAGTGGTGCTAAGCAAGATGGAGCAAGTTGTGGATGAAAAGGAAGTGGCCATCTGTGCTATAAACGAGTTTTGGGATTCAACGGATAGTGATGATGATTTTGAATCAAAGAAGGAGGGGTGGACATGGTCTGAGCCTGAAGAGGACAAGGTATTAAACATCCGCTCTGGTAAGCCTTATGCAAGGCCACCACTAAAGGATGTAGAAGTCTACATGGGAAAGGATGCTGAAAAAGAAGTGAAGGAAGATGAAGATGATACAGCCCTTAAGAAATTGAAATAGACTCAAGCAAGGGTCAACATTTGGGATCTATCATCCACATCCAAAAAACACAGAGAAACTATGGCCAAGGCTTTGGCTAGTATGCCAATTTCCCCTTCTATAACATAAAATGAGCTAGTTAATTTTGTGAAAGTTGAAGGAGTGATGAAATGCTAAGATATTCAAAAGAAGAACAAGATTGATGTGGGAATGGTATCATTTTCATATTCAGATTTACTGAAAGAGGGAAGAGATCACATCCGCCTTCTGTTTATCAATATAGAGGTCAAAGGGAAAAAGACTCCATGTGTGATGGTTGATGGCGGGTTTGCCATAAATATATATCCACTTAAGATCTTGCCAAAACTAGCCATGTCAATAAGAGATTGGAGCCCAACCGAGGTGACCATTAAGGCTTATGATAATACTAAGAGGTATGCCAAGGGAACTTTTAAAACTATTATGAAGGATGGTCCAATTAAATCCATGGTGGAGTTTGTAGTCCTAGATATACCTATCACCTTTGCATTGCTATTGGGACGACCCTGGTTTCATCCTCTTGGTGGAGTTCATTCTACACTCCATCAAAAGATCAAGTTCCCAAATGGAGATGAAACAATGGTTGTCGAGGCTGAGATTAATGAAGTAGTAAATGCTTTGATGGTTGAGAGGCCTTTCAATGGTTTTCAATTGACATTAAGATAATGGGTTTTAGAATTCTTTCTATGATGAAGAAAAAGAACTATCTACCCGGTACTGGCCTTGCAAAGGGGAAGGCAGGTGCAACAAAACTTTTAGATTTCAAGACTCAAACTTCCAAGAAAGGGTTGGGATATGATAAAACAAATGGAGGTGCTCTGCTGAAAAAGAATGAGAAGATGAGTTTTTCTCCACTTGAAGAAATATTTGTCAAAGTACCAGAATTGGGACCACTCCAAGGAAAGCTGAAGCCAATCATATTTATAGAAAAGATGAACCCTGGTGTAGACCCTTAATTTTGGTCTTAATTTGATACGGTCCTAATTAAAGGATGTCAAAATAAAATTGATCCGACTTTAAAAAATTTAAACCTAGTTTATAATTTTTAAAGAAGGCGGTTCAAATTAAAGAGGCATAAAATCAATTATAAAACCCTAAAATCAATTTGAATCGGCCCAAATTATAACTTTTTGGTCCATAAGCCGGGGAGACATGAGCAATTGCTCATGTCGACCTGGAGAGACCAGGTCGACATGAGCATGCCTCATGTCGATCTAGCAGCCCAGATCGACATGAGGTTGGACTCATGTCGACCTAGGCAAACCAGGTCAACATGAGCATGCCTCATGTCGACCTAGGCAACCCAAGGTCGACATGACATTGGACTCATGTCAACCTAGGGAAACCAGGTCGACATGGTTTCAATAAGTTTCCTAATTGAACTAAAATTTGTTTTAAGGACGGATTAATATTAGGGTTAAAGATTCTGAGTGAGGTTTGCCTACAATTACTAACATTTAAGAATTTAGAAGGGAAGGAAAATTAACAAGGGGCAATTAACATTAAAAAGGGTCGGCAATTAACATTAAGAGGGATTAAACAAAAAATAGAGAAGAACAGAAGCAGCTTTTTTTTAGAGAACGAAAGAAACAGCAAGCAGAAATATCAAGACAACCAAAGAAGAAGGCAGGGTCCATACTGTCTTCACATTGTTCATCCAAAAATTAATTTTCTGGTGGAACCAATGACGAAGGTTTGATCTTTAATCATAAATTATTCATGCTCACAGTAGCTTCGTTTCTATGATTAATAAGAACATGCATGCAGTAACTTGATCTTTGAACACGCAGTACCTTGATCTTTGAACATGCAGTAAATTGATCTTTGTTTCAATAACTTTAATTGTTTGCTTTAATTAACACATTGATCAGTTGGTATTCGTAACCCCACTTGCATGTTTCATAAAAAAACATAAAACTATCCAGTAGCCATCGAGGATTTAAATTAATTGTTAGAGTCTATTTTGTTTACTAAAACCTCAAGAACCGTAAATTATTTTATTAAAGCTCAAAACCTCAAACTATTTTTATCCAAAAGCCTAAACCATTTCATTATTAAACTCCAAAATATTGATTATTTTTCCAAAGCCTTAATTTATCTCTCCAAATGCAAAATTATGTTTTTAAGGTAGTAAGTTAAACCCAAAAACCCTAATTCCAAACTTTGAATTCCAAAACCCTAGTTTCAAAAACCCTAATTTTAAAACCCTAATTCCAAACTCTGAATTCCAAAACCTTAGTTTCAAAAACCCTAAAAATCCTAATTTCAAAACCCTAATTACAAGACTTTAGTTTCTAAAACCCGAAGTTCCAAAACCCTAAATTCTAAAAACCCCAAATTTATATATTTATTGCTTTATTTAATTTTAGATTTAATTATATAATTTATTATATGTTTTGATGGTTGATTTATTTAATTTCAATGCTTGATATATTTAATTTACCATGGATGGATATTTTTTTATTATTATGATTATTATTTGTTCGTATTAGTATTAAAATTGTAAGAGGTATGTTTCCACCTTGTGGGTACCTCATTAGTTAAGTATTATGTAATTTAAATTATTTTAAAGTTTTTTGGACCAATGTAAAGGACATGTTTTCACCTTTCAGTGGGTGTCCTATTTAGTTTAGACATAAATGATGTAAGGACATGTTTCCATCCTCGGATGGGTGTCCATTTATTTGCTTTGTTTGAACATTGCTTTGATTTTAATATAATGATGTTTTATGTTAATTGTTGCATGTAGTATGGACAATATTGTCATATTTAAGAATTTTATAATATTAAGACCTACAAAGGAGGCCGGTTACAATGAACCAGGCATTGTGGGGGTGTTGGGCCATTTCTCACCTTCCCCACACGTACCCAACTTTTCGAACCATTAGGGGGTTGGGGATTTCTTAGGAATCGAGTCATCGACCCCTTTCTTTTTCCAGGCCCTTCCGGGTGGCAACTCCATTTTCTCCAGGCTTAGGCCTTTGTTCTCTAAGGCCCTGAGCCGAAACAGTGCCAAAGTCGCAAGAACCATTCCACTGGGAGTGGGGGTGAAAATCCCCGCTCAAAGTGGCGACTCCACTGGGGATAAGAGAAGTTGATTATGTTGGTCTTTTTATCATTCTATTCTTTCTTATCATGATATTATCCATTGCATCATTTAGATTGCATCGTGTGCGTGAGTTAGGATGCCCGTGTTATGCTATGTAAGGGATACCATACTTTCACTCAAGGTATGGAGATCGAGCATGGCATAACCACTCATAGCCTTGTACCATTTGGTATATACTTGCTATGGGAACATAAGCCTTTTTACCCAAAGACTAAAGCTCATGTAATTGGCCTAGTTACTTTCCTTAGGTTTTTACCCTAAATGTTTGTTGTTTGACTATGCTTAATTTATCTTGGCTTAAATCATGGCTTATTTGGTTTGTTCTTTTTCTAATATGATCTAAGTAGATTGTAAGCCCAAAATAAATTTTTCTTTAAAATCCAAAAGACCAAAGCTATTTTCAAAACTTTTAAAGATGGTCTTTGGACATAAAACTTTTCTAAAAAAACAAATAAAAAATTCTTTTCTTAAGACCCAAATACAAAGTCCAAAATCCATTTTTTCTAAAATCTTTTTATAATGGGCTTGGAAACAAAATTATTTTCATAACCTTTTTAAAGAGCTTGCAAATTATTTAGGTCAATTATGAAATACTAAAAATCAATTGTGAGCCTAGTTTATACTATGAATTATTAATCATGGGCTTGTTTTTGGCATGAATCACTAGTTACTTTTTCAAATGAGAAATCTATTTATAATAAACCTCTTAATTTAGTTTTAATCCAATATAGCATAAAAGCTACTTTAGTTGGTTAAATGGATTAAAACCTAATTAATGGGAATTATCATGAACTGATTTCCATTTTTAAATATAACTATTGGTTGAAATGTCTGAGAGAAATATTTGAAAACAAGATATCCCATGTTGGTATTTTGTTAACCATATACCTAGGAAAAGAGACTCGCCACTCGTGTGTGGAAGTTATAAGGTTGGAAGGAATGTCCTAATCATCTTTCTTTGTTTATTATTTGTGCATACATGCATACATACATTTGCATCTCATATCATTGATCCTCTCTTGCTCACAACCCTGGATTACAATTGTTAGATAAATGATCTCAATTTTGATCCTTGACAACTCAAATTGAATGATCCATTTAACACGTGTTTGGAGAATTTTGTTGCAAGCTTAGGTTACTTCAAATAAAGCTGAAAAGAACACTTCTAGCAGTCGCACCACACCTGAATACGACCGCACCATTCAATTAAAGGATGAAACCTTATCACAGTAGGTTTCGCGGTCAGAAACCCGACCTCAGTAGCAACCGCACCTAAAGAAGAGCGACCGTCCAAAGTTATGAACGACCGCTACCCAAGGAACTCAAATCATTCTAATCACAGTAAGGTTCACGGTGACAAGAACAGCGAATGATACGGCCTCGCTTACCACTTTAGCGACCGCGCTTTCATATTCACGACTGCTCTGCCAATGCAGGAGAAAATTGCTTAAAGAGACAGTAGTGTTAGCGACCTCAGGTGCGTCCAAAAGTTGGACGCGAGTTTGTCAACTCGACCGCGAGATGCTACCTATGGCGACCGCGACATTCAAATTTTGGCGGACATCTCTTCTGCCCTGTCAGAGAATGACACGTGACATGACCGTTATAAACCCACTTTAATATTCAAAAAGGGCGACCACACCTTTGTTAGGCGCTACCGTCCCGACAATCACAGCATGGGTAAGATTCCTACTGCAAAGCACTAAAATTCGACCGTTGAAGCTTTTTTAAATGCAGCGACCGTACCTTGTCCAAGGACGACAACGTGAGATATGAGCACGACCATCCTTGTATGAAGGACGACCGCGAAATGCTTCGGACAGTTTAAGTAAAGAAGGTCTAAACTACCAAGACTTTATTCTTACTATCAATAACGGCTAGTAAGACCACAATGGCTATAAATACAGTGCTTCTATAAGAAAAGAAAAACAGAAGTGAAGCAAAATAGAATTTGATAGCCAAGCAACAATTTTTCTTTTACTTAAACTTACATTTGAATTGTAATGAATGTTAGGTGTAAGCATTGAAAACACCATTGTATAAGTTTGAGTGTGAGCTTGGAAAAACACTTGGGTTGTGAGAGTAAGCCTTGTAAAACTCTTGTTTGGGTTGTGAGAGTGAGCCTTAAAAACTCCTTAAAGGTTCTTGAGTGTAAGCCTTAGAAAACACTTGTGACGTTAGGTGTGAACTTGTGAAAACACCAAAGTTGGAAGTGAGCTTGTAAAAACTTCAAAGATTAGTGGAACCTTAACAAGTTGTTAAGGAAGTAGATGTAGGATTGAAGTAAATCCAAACCACTATAAATCTTGTGTGTTCTTTCTTTCTTCCATTACTCAACCATCTCTCTATTCCGCATTTCTATTTTGTTGAGTTTTTTAATTGTTATTATTTCTTGAGGAAACCAATTCACCCCCCCTCTTGGTTGCCATTTTGGGACAATAATTGGTATCAGAGCCTGAGATTTCTTAAACTTAATTGTGAAATTTGATCCACTATGGCAACTTCTTCTTCATCAAACTCTCATGGAAATCTTAACACTATTCTTAGACCCTACTTTGATGGAACTGATTATTCATACTGGAAACACAAAATGTATTTGTTTCTAGACAGTGAAGGGATTGAACTATGGGATTTCGTGGAAAGTGAGTGGAAACCTCCCACTTATGAAGCTAAAGGTGTTCAAGTTCCACTTCCTAAAGCACAATGGTCAGCTAGCAATGTCAAAGATCGATTCAAGAACAATAAAGCTGCTTCCATCTTGATGAATTCCATTTCAAGAGAAGAAGGTGGAAGAGTTCAACATTTAACTTGTGCACATTGCATTTGGAAAACACTCGAAAACTACCATGAAGGTACGACTCAAGTGAGATTTACCAAGAAACAAATGCATGTTCATGAGTATGAGCTATTCAAGATGAAATCAAATGAAAATGTCACCAACATGACCAATCGCTTGCTTGCTATTGTCACTGAATTAAAGAAGTATGGCAAGGTATATGATCAAGGTGATGTAAACAGTAAAATCTTGAGAGCCCTAAGAACTAGAAAAAACTTTGAATCAAAAGTATCATCCATAGAAGAAGCTCATGATCTCAGCACATTAAGAACCAACGAACTAGTTGGTAAACTACTCACATTTGAGCTACACAGTGAGAAAGAAGAAGATCAAGGTGAAAAAGAAAAGAGAAAACCAATTGCACTCAAAGCAATCAAAGAAGTTGAGAGTTCAAGCAATGAAGGTACTGATGATGAAGATGAAATGGCAATGTTCTCAAAAAGAATCAATGAATGGAAAAGGAAGAAAAGATTACAAGCAAACAAAGGTACACTTCCTAAATTCTCCTTCAAAGATAAAGAAAAGAAAAATGAGGTAAAGTGCTATGAATGTGGAAAAACTGGTCACATTAAATCGGATTGCTTCAAATTAAAGAACAAAAAGAAATGGGATAAAGAAAAGAAAAGGTCTCTCAAAGCCACATGGGATGACTCTTCTTCAAGTGAAGAAGAAGAAGAAGAAGAAGGAATTGAAAATCTGTGTCTCATGGCTATTGAAGATGACTCCAATGAGGTAAGTACTCAATCCTTTGATCTAGTAGCACATAATGATACAAATGATATAGATGATAGTGATTTGATTGAGCACATGAACTTTAAAATAGAAAAATATTTTTCTAAAATGATACTTTATAAAGAGAAAAACTCTAAGTTAGAAAAGGATTTTATATGCTTAAAGAACTCTACCTTAGAATTGAAAACCTCAAATGAACACTTGATGAATACAATAGGAGAGTTAAATAAAAACTCACATGACTTAGAAAAAGTTATTAAAGAAAATGAAACATTGAAGCATGAACTAAAAGAACTAAAAGAATCAATTTCCAGATTTCATAAAGGAAAGGAAGCACTAAACACATTAATTAATAACCAAAGATCACCTTCCTTAAAATATGGATTAGGATTCAATGGTTCAACCAACATTGCACCAAGCAAACCAACATTTGTAAAAGCATCTACAATTGAAATTTCTGATGTTCATATCAAGATGCTTGCACCAAGTCTAAAAGTACCAAAAGAACTTCTTATGGTTTGCTAGGAAGTAAAGCCAAAAATAATTATGCATTTTTATACACTAAACCTGCACAAAAGAAATCACATACTTGTAGTTGTATGCATGATACTTTAAATACAAAAAGAAAAATGCAGAAGTATAGAATACCATGGCAATGCACATATTGCATGAAATTCAGACACAAAAATTTTTCTTGTTATATAAGAAAGGCTCATCTCAAGTTAGAAGGCACTTTTACTACTAACCATCAAGGACCCAACTTCATGTGGGTACCTAAAAGAAGATGATCACTATTGCCTTGCAGGTATGCCTAAAATCTACTATCAACGAAAGCACATGGCTTGTGGATAGTGGATGCTCAAGGCATATGACTGGGAATGCAAAGCTCTTTACAAGTATTACCTACAAACATGGAGGTAATGTGACTTTTGGAAACAATGCTAAAGGTAAAATTCTTGGCGTTTGCTCCATTGGTTCTATTGGTAAGGATTTAATAGAAGATGTATGGCTTGTTGATGGTTTGAAACATAACTTGCTAAGTGTTAGTCAACTTTGTGATAAAGCATACTTTGTCAATTTTGATTCCAAAGAATGCAAGATCACGAATTCAAATGATATTATCATATTTAAGGGTACTAGAACAAACAACACTTATAATATCAACATTCATTCAAATCATACATTTAAATGTTTAATGTCCACTAATAATGATGCATGGTTATGGCATAGAAGATTAGGACATGCTGGTATGGATCAATTGAAATATATCTGCAATGAAAACTTAGTTGATGGCCTACCTAAGATAAAATATGACAAAGATAGGATTTGTGAACCTTGTCAACATGGTAAGCAACATAAAAGCTCATTTAAATCAAAGGGTGTTATAAGCACCTCTAGACCTTTAGAGCTCATTCATTTGGACTTGTTTGGACCAAATAGAGTTACAAGCCTAGGAGGCAAATCATATGCATTTGTTCTTATTGATGATTACTCTAGATTCACATGGGTTAATTTCTTAGCTCAAAAGAATAAAGCCTTTAATTACTTCAAAACATTTGCAAAAAGAGTTCAAAATGAAAAAGGATATGTGATCACATCTATCAGAAGTGATCATGGCAAAGAATTTGAGAATGAAAATTTTAAAGGCTTTTGCAATGAACTTGGCATTTCACATAATTTTTCTGCTCCTAGAACTCCACAGCAAAATGGTGTAGTTGAAAGGAAAAATAGAACTTTAATTGAAATGGCTAGGACAATGCTCAATGAATATGATTTACCATCTTATTTTTGGGCAGAAGCCGTTAATACAGCTTGTTACATTGCAAATCGTGTTTACAAAAGGCATTTAACTAATAAAAATTCTTATGAGCTATGGAATGGAAGAATACCCAGAATTGGATATTTTAGAGTATTCGGATGCAAATGCTTCATATTGAATACCAAGGATAATCTTGGAAAATTTTCATCCAAATCAGATGAAGGCATATTCCTAGGATATTCATCATATAGCAAAGCATATAGGGTATTTAACATGAAAACTCTAGTTATAGAAGAATCAATGCATGTTGTATTTGATGAATCATCTAATCGTGATCAGAAGAAAGGTATTACTTTCAATGACCCTGCAGGTACTCTTGAACCTCTTGAATCTATTGATGCTCCAAAGATTAATCAGCATGAACTTGAAGAAAAGACTCAAGATCTACCTAAGGATTGGCAATACAAGAAAGACCATCCTAAGGAACTCATCATTGGAGAAACATCTAAGGGAGTAATTACTAGATCTAAAATTAATCATGTAGATGTTAATTTGCTTTTGTTTCTCAAATTGAGCCAAAGATTGTTGAGGAGGCTTTAAATGATGAAAATTGGATAACTGCAATGCAAGATGAACTTAATCAATTTGAAATAAATAATGTTTGGCAACTTACTCCTAGACCTACAGATCACTCTATAATAGGATGCAAATGGGTCTATAGGAATAAGCTTGATGAGAATGGTCACATTGTTAGAAATAAAGCAAGATTGGTAGCCAAAGGCTATAATCAAGAAGAAGGTATTGACTATGATGAAACCTTTGCCCCCGTAGCCAGATTAGAAGCTATTAGAATATTACTTGCTTTTGCATGTCACATGAACTTTAAGCTTTTTCAAATGGATGTTAAAAGTGCATTTCTAAATGGACTTATAAGCGAAGAATTTTATGTAGAACAACCTCCTGGTTTTGAAAACTACAAATTTCCTGATCATGTTTTCAAACTTACCAAAGCTTTATATGGATTGAAACAAGCACCAAGAGCTTGGTATGATAAACTTAGTGCATATTTACTTAAAAATGGTTTTTCAAAAGGAAAAGTAGACACAACTCTTTTTGTTAAAAAGGACAAGCATAACATTTTAATTGTACAAGTTTATGTGGATGACATAATATTTGGAGCTACTAATGAAGCCTTGTGCAAAGAATTTGCTTCTTGTATGACTAGGGAATTTGAAATGAGCATGATGGGTAAACTCAAGTTCTTCCTTGGACTGCAAGTCAAGCAATGTGAAGATGGGATCTTCATCAAATAATCCAAATATACAAAAGAACTCATCAAGAAATTTGGAATGGATGGCTGCAAAACTAGCAAAACTCCTATGAGCACATCCTTGAAATTAGGTAAAGATGAAAATGGTAAAGCAGTAGATGAGAAGAAATATCGAGGTATCATCAGATCACTACTTTACTTAACCGCTTCTAGACCTGATATAATGTATAGTGTATGTCTTTGTGCTAGATTTCAACTAGTCCTAAAGAATCACACTTGAATGCCACTAAGAGAATTTTGAAATATTTGAGTGGTACAATGCATTTAGGACTTTGGTATCCTAAAAACACATCATTTCATATCATAGGCTTTTCAGATGCAGATTATGCAGGTAGTATCTTAGATAGGAAAAGCACTACAGGAGCATGTCACTTTCTTGGTAATTGTCTAGTTTCTTGGCATAGTAAAAAATAAGCATCGGTTGCTTTATCCACAATGGAAGCCGAATATGTTGCAGCATGTTTTTGTTGCACACAAGTATTATGGATGAAACAACAATTGCTTGACTATGGTAAAGTATTTAACAATATCTCCATTAAATGTGACAACACTAGTGCTATCAATTTGTCTAAAAATCCTATCCAGCACTCTATAAATCCAAGCATATAGATATTAGACATCATTTCTTGAGAGAAAATGTACAAAATCAGAATATAATCCTAGAATTTATAGATACACAAAATCAACTTGCTGATATATTTACAAAACCCTTGAATGAAGATAGACTTAACTTCATTAAACTTAATTTAGGAATGATTGATGGAATCACTTTGAATTAATCAAAAAATTACCTATCAATGAAGTTTCAATATGCATAAACCTATTTTTGCCTAAACATTAGAAAATTCTTCCATCTTTCCTTGAATCTTTCATTTCTAAGTCAGTCGCGTTCGCTCCAGTTTCCATAGCGATCGCTATCTCGTCTGCCAGATTCATTCAAACAAAAATCTCTGTGCGCGGGCGCAATAATTTGAACAGTTTCGACCGTTACAGATAGTTTCTTCCCCCGCGAGCGTACTGATCATATCGCACCCTTCTAAATCTGTGACCGCACTCTGTACACTCTGCTCGAAATTTTGTAACCGTTGGCTGTATGACAGGTCGCAACTCTTAACTTTCAATAGTCATAAATGGCTATTTTCTTAATTTCTTCTATTTAAGAGTATGATACATCAGTTTCTTTGATATTTTGCTTATTAAAACATATAAACTTCCCTCTGAATCTCGAAAATCCTCTCAAACTCATCTGTTTCTCAAATCACCCTCTGTTTTCCTGTATCATTTTCTTAATCCAGTTTTCTTCTTTCTTTCTATTCTAATGGCTCCCAAAAAGAATACAAACTCCAAAATAAAAGGAAAAGCAAAGAGAGCTCCAGAAATTACAATAAGAGAACCTATAGTTGATCCTCCATCTCCTCCACAATCTAAAAGAGGTGAGAAATTCACAAACCTCATCACCAAACTTCTGAGGAAGATGTTAGATATGCTATGCTGAAAAGGAAGAAAGTTGAGGGAACCAAATCTCCTTTTGGTGGGATGCTTTCTGCCCTAAATATCAAGGACGAGATTGAGAGATTACTAGATGTCCTTGGATGGAGAAAGTTTGTATTTCCTGAAGAGGTAGGTTATTCCAGTTTAAGCAAGGAATTTCTTATGTCTTTCCAAATAGAAAAGAGTGCTAACTCTGGTATGGGGTTAGGTTTAAACTGTTTGATCAATACCAAGCCTTAACCCTAGAAGACTTTGGCAATATTTGGAACTTTCCTACTGATGGTATAACCTCCTACAACGATCAAATCTTTTCTAACCAAACTCTCTCTACATTCTGGCAAGAAATTTCTGTAGAAGAAGAGTCCATTAGTACTAGCTCTACCTCTTTTGCTCCTCAAAATAAAGGAAAAGCTCCTTTAGTAGAAGAAGAGATAGATGAGGATGATGATTCTGAATAGTTTAATAGTTTAAATTTTCAAGATGTTTAGTCTTAATAGTTTGCATTTTATGTTTTGTCTTGAATGTTTGTTGCTTAATTTCCTTGTACTTTCCTCCATCTTTTAATTAACAAGATGTTTACTTTCCTCTATTTGTAGCTTGATTTGTTTACTTCTTGCTTTCTATTATGCATTTTGCCTATGACAATGGGGGAGAAATAGTAAACAACTTGGAACTTGGAATGATTGTTTAAACATGATTCAATACACCAAGATAATCAAATAATATCAATGCACCAAGATTACTTAACCATGATTCATGCATATGTTAAGGGGGAGCATTTTAGACTTATTATTTTTCTTATCATTCCATTTGAATTGTCAAAGTCAAAATGGGGGAGATTGTTAGACAAATGATCTCAATTTTGATCCTTGACAACTCAAATTGAATGATCCATTTAACATGTGTTTGGAGAATCTTGTTGCAGGCTTAGGTTACTTCAAATAAAGCTGAACAGAACACTTCTAGCGGTCGCACCACACCTGAATAGGACCGCACCATTCAATTAAAGGATGAAACCTTATAACAGTAGGTTTCGCGGTCAGAAACCCGACCTCAGTAGCGACCACACCTAAAGAAGAGCGACCGTCCAAAGTTATGAACGACCGCTACCTAAGGAACTCAAATCATTCTAATCACAGTAAGGTTCGCGGTGACAAGAATGGCGAATGATACGGCCTCGCTTACCACTTTAGCGACCGCGCGTTCATATTCACGACCGCTCTACCAATGCAGGAGAAAATTGCTTAAAGAGACAGTAGTGTTAGCGACCTCAGGTGCGTCCAAAAGTTCGACGAGAGTTTGTCAACTCGACCGCGAGATGCTACCTATGGTGACCATGACATTCAAATTTTGGCGGACATCTCTTCTGCCCTATCAGAGAATGACACATGACATGACCATTATAAACCCACTTCAATATTCAAAAAGGGTGACCGCACCTTTGCAAGGCGCGACCGTCCCGACAATCACAGCATGGGCAAGATTCCTACTGCAGAGCACTAAAATTTGACCGTTGAAGCTTTTTTAAATGCAGCGACCATACCTTGTCCAAGGACGACCGCGTGAGATATGAGCGCGACCATCCTTGTATGAAGGACGACCGCGAAATGCTTCGGACAGTTTAAGTAAAGAAGATCTAAACTGCCAAGACTTTATTCTTACTATCAATAACGGCTAGTAAGACCACAATGGCTATAAATACAGTGCTTCTATAAGAAAAGAAAAACAGAAGTGAAGAAAAATAGAATTTGATAGCCAAGCAACAATTTTTCTTTTACTTAAACTAACATTTGAATTGTAATGAATGTTAGGTGTAAGCATTGAAAACACCATTGTATAAGTTTGAGTGTGAGCTTGGAAAAACACTTGGGTTGTGAGAGTAAGCCTTGTAAAACTCTTGTTTGGGTTGTGAGAGTGAGCCTTAAAAACTCCTTAAAGGTTCTTGAGTGTAAGCCTTAGAAAACACTTGTGAAGTTAGGTGTGAACTTGTGAAAACACCAAAGTTGGAAGTGAGCTTGTAAAAACTTCAAAGATTAGTGGAACCTTAACAAGTTGTTAAGGAAGTGGATGTAGGATTGAAGTAAATCCGAACCACTATAAATCTTGTGTGTTCTTTCTTTCTTCCATTACTCAACCATCTCTCTATTTCGCATTTCTATTTTGTTGAGTTTTTAATTGTCATTATTTCTTGAGGAAACCAATTCACCCCCCTCTTGGTTGCCATCTTGGGACAACAACAATAACTCAAAAGCTT
This sequence comes from Garcia nutans, assembly GCA_947685225.1. NCBI lineage: Eukaryota > Viridiplantae > Streptophyta > Magnoliopsida > Malpighiales > Euphorbiaceae > Garcia > Garcia nutans. Next base: position 40,623,955 of record CANTUV010000005.1, read on the forward strand.
ACGACAATCTGACCTACGTCGGAGACAAAGAAGCTATCAACAACTCAATCACTTGCTCACCAAAAGCAATGGAACCCAAACAAATTCAAAGAATGGTGGATGACGCCCTCAATGCCAAGATGAAAGAAATAAAAGATGCTCTGGCTGAGACCATAAAGAATCAATTGGCTATAATTTTAGAGAACAATGTCGAAGTATCTGCTAGCACCAAGAAGCCAAAGGACAAAGGGAAGGCTAAATTTGGTGAAGTGGCTTTTGATGATGATAAGGTGATCATTGATGATGATGATGATTAGGCTCAATACTTCAAAGATCCTCAAGACAAGAAGAAAGAGCAAAGGTTGTTGAAAGATTAGCTGTGGAGAAAAATGAAACTTCTGATGTTGAAAAGATGATTGTGGATTTTGAAAAGAAATTTGAGAAGAAGCTGAATACCGAAGAAATGTCTGAAGTTGACAAATTATTCGAGCTAGACGAAGAAGTTTCGTACAAATTCAAGATGCCATCCTTTGCAAAGTTTGATGGAACCGAAAATCCTCACCTCCATGTGAAGCAGTATATCACTGCTATACAGTCTGCCTGAGCTACTAAGGCTCAAACTCTAAGGTACTTTATGCTCTCATTGGATCATGTTATCCAAATCTGGTTCAATACCTTAGAGGAAAGTACTCAAAAAGATTGGGACCTATTGTATAAGGCTTTCATTCAGCAATATGGGTACAATGTCGAGCTGGAAGTAACCTTGATGGAGGTGGAAACCATTAGGCAAAAACCAAATGAGAATTTTGTTGACTATGTGAAAAGATGAAGAAATAAGGCTGCACTGCTCAAGAAGAGGCCTGATGAGTCTGATCAAATAAGGATGATTGTGAGAGGGGTGTTGCCTAGTCTTCATGAAAGGATGTCTCATACACTCATTCGTGATTTCAAAGATCTTCTCCAAGCTGGTCAACAAATTGAAGAATGGGAAAGGAAGAAGAATCGCTTTTCAATAAGAAGGAATGAGAAAGGGAACTACCAGCCTAGCAATCAAAGAATGCAAAAAGAAGTTGATGTTAATGCGACTGGTCAAGGAAATAAAAGATAATTTTCTGAATTGAAGAAACCTCTATCTTGGGTCTTCAACAAGCTACAAAAGAAGGGGTTGTTACAACCATTGGCTCCTCGACCGTTACATAATCCTCTACCACCAAACTTCAATGCTGAGGCCTTCTATCAATTTCATCAAATGCAAGGGTATGAGATGGATAAATGTGCTCGTTTAAGACACGAGATCCAAGATTTGATTGACTGTGGTAAGCTACCCAAGCCGGATAAGTCTAATACCAAAAGTAATTCTTTGCCTAAGTTCAACAGAGTGCCACCACCAGCAACTTTTATGGTAGGAGGAGGATTGGAGGAAGATCTTATCTTATCCTCCTTTCAAGATGGGAATATTGAGGATGTGAAAGGAGAAGAAGCTTAACTCAATAAACTTCCCTTGGCTTATTTATTTTTCTTCTTTTATTTTCTTTATTTGGTGTTTTATGGAACAATCATATTTCTTAAATTTAAAGTTGTTTGAATAAATTACTTTCATCAAAATTTTTGTTAGTCTTTGTTCATTTTGGTGCTCAACCAATGAGGAATCTTGCTTGATCCAGATTAATGCCAAGAAGATAGAAGGAATTTGGAGGCTAGCAAGATTGCTCCCAACTACCTAAAATTTAAACAAGAAATTTGTAGTATGAAGATTTGTCCTTTGTGTCACACCAGCTCCAATCTCAAAATGGCTTTCATTTAACCCGTGTCCCTTATAGACTCCATTTCAAGCCTATCAAAGACCTGTTGATCTCTCTTGGTAGGTAGAGTCTATTAGTGGAGATAGTTTGGATAAGCATGCATAAGAGATAGACAATATTCAAACTCAAATGAGACCTTTGGCCAAGTAATGTGTATGTGTCTATCTGAAGTGCAACAATTCTTGATTAAATAGAAATGATTCTCGAGTTTAGTATGGTAACTAGGGTTGTCATGTTATAGATATGTTAATTTGAAAAATCAAGTCTTGAGGTAAATTGACATTGATTTGGCAAAGCCAATATTTGACTTCAAAATCAAAATTCAAAATTTAAAATTTGAAAAAAAAAATTCAAAAAAAAAATTTACAAAGCCTTCAAGTTAAGGGAAGTATGTCGAATCATCGAACCTCAAAGGAAACATTGGGCAAAGGAAAGAATTATTGGCAAGGATGTAAAAAGTTACCAATTGCTGTGTTGAATCCTAGTATGAAATGGATGTATCTCTGCTGCTTGGGGCCTCCATTATTCATGTTTTCAATATCTCGAAGATAAAAGCCAAAAAAGCGAAGCCTTCTGCCATTCCAGTGCAAGACCTAAATGGGCATCTGGAAGAAATCTATGAGAACACTTCAGCTCATAACCTCAGTTTTTGAGTCGATGGAACCATTGTAAGTATTATTCATGTATACCATGCATACATGAGCATATCACATCACACTTTCTTTTCTTGTATTATTTATTCTTTGTCAAAGTGAACAGCAAACGTCCTGTGAAGTAAAGAATCAAAAGAAGATATTGAATCAGGGGGGCATGGAAGACCCATTGCTTAAGAAAGCTCTAGTCATTTCACAAAAGAGAGAAGAGATGCATGCTTGTGCAATGAACAAGACAAAATATAAACATCAATCAGAGCCTGCATAAGAAAAATTATTGGTTTGAGCCTACACAGGGGGCAAAGTTTCTCCATTTTATTTTTTGAGTTTATGCGTATACAAAATATTTTCAAACTCACTTTCAAATATTTTGGTCCAGAATCTAAATCCAGTTAGGATCGAGTTTCCAAATCTATTTTAGGATCGAGTATCCAAATTTAGTTTAGGATCGAGTATCCAAATTCAGTTAGGATCAAGTATCCAAATCTAGTTTATGATCGAGCATCCAAATACAGTTTAGGATCGAGTATCCAAATCTAGTTTAGGATCGAGCATCCAAATCCAGTTTAGGATTGAGTATCCAAATCCAGTTAGGATCGAGTATCCAAACCCAGTTTAGGATTGAGTATCCAAATCTAGTTTAGGGTTGAGTATACAAATCCGGTTTAGGGTCGAGTATCCAAATCCAGTTTAGGGTCGAGTATCCAAATCCAGTTAGGATCAAGTGTCCAAATCCATGTTAGGATCGAGTATCCAAATCCAGTATAGGATAGAGTATACAAGTCCACTTTAGGATTGAGTATCCAAATCCAGTTAGGATCGAGTATTCAAATCTAGTTTAGGATCAAGTATCCAAGTCCAGTTTAGGATCGAGTATCTAAATCTAGTTTCATGTCAAAAATCCAAATTACCCTTAAGTCTAAAACTTAGCTCGGGTCTAGAATCCAAGTCTTTTTCGAGTCTAGAACTCGAACCGGGTCTAGAACCCAAACCATCTCGGGTCCAGAACCCAAAACCAAAACCATCTCAAGAAAATTAAGACTATTTTTGCCAAAATTAAAAGTCTTGTTACTTTTCACTCTCTGAATCAATTCAAGATCGTTCAAGCAGGGGGCAAATGGTAGACCATTAATTTTGGCCCTAATTTGATACGGTCCTAATTAAAGGATTTCAAAATAAATTTGATCCGACTTTAAAATATTTAAACCTAGTTCATAATTTTTAAAGAAGTCAGTTCGGATGAGGCATAAATTCAATTATAAAACCCTAAAATCAATTTGAATCAGCCCAAATTAAAACTTTTCAGTCCATAAGTCAAAAAAGGCAAGAATAATTCGAGTCAAGCCGGTCGGGAAGACATGAGCAATTGCTCATCTTGACCTGGAGGTACCAGGTCAACATGAGCATGCCTCATGTCAATCCGGCAGCCTAGATCAACATGACGTTGGACTCATGTCGACCTGGGCAGACCAGGTCAATATGAGCATGCCTCATCTCGACCTGGGTAGCCCAAGGTCGACATGAGGTTGGACTCATGTCGACCTAGGGTAACCAGGTCAACATGGTTTCAATAAGTTTCCTAATTGAACTAAAATTTGTTTTAAGTATGGATTAATATTAGGGTTAAGGATTCTGAGTGAGGTTTGAATATAAATACTAACATTTTAGAATTCAGAAGGGGAGGAACATTAACAAGGGGCAATTAACATTAAAAAGGGTTGTCAACTAACATTAAGAGGGATTAAACAAAAAACACAGAAGAACAATAGCATTTGTTTTTGGAGAACAAAAGAAAAGCAAGCAGAAATATCAAGACAACCAAAGAAGAAGGCAGGGTCCATACTGTCTTCACATTGTTCATCCATAAATCAATTTTTTGGTGGAACCAACAATGGAGGTTTGATCTTTAATCATAAATTATTCATGCTCAAAGCAGCTTCATTTCTTTGATTAATAAGAACATGCATGCAGTAACTTGATCTTTGAACACGCAGTACCTTGATTTTTGAACATGCAGTAAATTAATCTTTGTTTCAATAACTTTAATCGTTTGCTTTAATTAACACATTGATCAATTGGTATTCATAATCCCACTTGCATGTTTCATAAAAAAACATAAAACTATCCAGTAGCCATCGAGTATTTAAATTAATTGTTAGAATCTATTTTGTTTACTAAAACCTTAAGAACCGTAAATTATTTATTAAAGTTCAAAACCTCAAACTATTTTTATCCAAAAGCCTAAACCATTTCATTATTAAACTCAAAAATATTGATTATTTTTCCAAAGCCTTAATTTATCTCTCTTAATCCAAAATTATGTTTTTAGGGCAGTAAGTTAAACCCAAAAACCCTAATTCCAAACTCTGAATTCCAAAACCCTAGTTTGAAAAACCCTAAAAACCGTAATTTCAAAACCCTAATAACAAAACTTTAGTTTCTAAAACCTGAAGTTCCAAAACCCTAAATTCTAAAAACCCCAAATTTATATATTTATTGCTTTATTTAATTTTAGATTTGATTATATAATTTATTATATGTTTTGATGGTTGATTTATTTAATTTCAATGCTTGATATATTTAATTTACTATGGATGGATATTTTTTTATTATGATTATTATTTGTTCGTATTAGTATTAAAATTGTAAGAGGTATGTTTCCACCTTGTGGGTACCTCATTAGTTAAGTATTATGTAATTTAAATTATTTTAAAGTTTTTTGGACCAATGTAAAGGACATGTTTTCACCTTTTGGTGGGTGTCCATTTATTTACTTTGTTTGAACATTGCTTTGATTTTATTATAATGATGTTTTATGTTAATTGTTGCATGTAGTATGGATAATATTGTCATATTTAAGAATTTTATAATATTGAGACCTGCAAAGGAGGCTGCCTCCAATGAAAAGGGCGTTGTGGGGGTGCTGAGCCATTTCTCACCTTTCATACACGTAACCAACTTTTCGAACCTATTAGGGGGTTGGGGATTCCTTAGGAATCAAGTCATCCACCCCTTTCTTTTTTCCAACCCATCCGGGTGGCGACTCTATTTTCTCCGGGCTTAGGCCAGTGTTCTTTAAGGCCCTGAGCCTAAACAATGCCAAAGTCACAAGAACCATTCCACCGGGAGTGGGGGCAAAAATCCCCGCTCACACCTGGGTTTGAGATCTTTACTTATGTTGCTGAATTGGTGGAACATGAAGAGAAAAAGCTTGACCTGCCAACTGACAAAGGGCTTAGCCTAGAAGAAAAGAAAGAAGCTACTCTGAAGATCCAGAAGACTCCAGAGAAAATTGCTGCCCTCATCGAAGAATAGTTTGAGGACCTTTTAGTTTTTGATGATTAGAACATTGATGTTGATTCTAATTTTGATTTTAATTTATCTACTTTGTATAAGGATGATGATGTTTTCTTTTCCAAAATGAATGCAATAAAGTCTGATTTTGCTTACTTGTGTGGTGTTTTTCTTGATGGTTGCATACATTCAAATAGTGGTTACATGAGCATTTTTAATATTAACTCTGTTGATACACAATCATTAAATTTGGGATCAACTGTTAATCCTTAAAATATTAGCATAGCATCCAACTTTTCTCCTGATGAGAGAGAGATTAGAAAAAATATTTAAAAAATATGAAGAAGTCTTTGTTTGGTCTTATAAGGATATGCCTAGAATTGATCGAGATATAGCTGAGCACATGATTCCACTTACACTCTTATGAAACCTGTAAAAAAAAAAGCTTAGACTATTAAGGTCAGAATGGGCATAATTGATCAAAGAAGAAGTCACTAAACAAATATAGGTAAAGTTCCTTAAAATGATAGATTATCCAGACTGGTGAGCCAATATAGTTCCCGTGTCAAAGAAAGATGGAAGAATTAAAGTCTATGTGGACAATAGAGACTTGAACAAGGCTTCCCCTAAGAATGACTTTCCTTTACCCCATGTAGATGTCTTTATTGATAGTGCAGCCTCTAGCGTGCTACACTAATTCATAGATGGATTTTTTAGATATAACCAAGTGTTAATGGCCCAAGAGTATAAAGCTAAAACTGCCTTCATTACTATATGGGGTATATTTTGTTATAGGGTGATGCCATTCGGATTAAAAAAATGCTGGAGAAACCTACTAGAGGATGGATACCACCTTGTTTCATGACATGATGCATAAGGAAGTTGAGGTCTATGTTGATGATATGATGGTGAAGTCGGATACAAGAGAATAGCATTTCAAAAACCTAGAGATATTCTTTGAGAGAGCAGTGAAGTATAATCTCAGGTTGAATCCAAAGAAGTGTGTGTTTGGAGTTACTTCAGGTAAAATGCTGGGGGATGTGATTAGCCCCAATGGTATTGAGATTGACCCTGAAAAGGTTAAGGCAATCAGGGATATGCTAGCCCCTAAGACGGAGAAGGAAGTTCAAGGGTTCATTGGACAATTGTAGTACATTAGTAGGTTCATTGCAAAGCTTACCACAATCTGTGAACCTATCTTTAAATTGCTTAAAAGAACCAGCCAGTTAAATGGAACTAAGAGTGTCAAAAGGCCTTTGAGTGTATAAAAGAGTATTTGCTGAACCCACCTATTTTGAAACCACCTAAACCTGGTAAACCTTTGTTACTATACTTAGCAATAGAAGAAGAGTCAATATGAGCTATGCTAGCACAAGCAGATGAATCGGGGGTTGAGCACGTGTCTACTATTTAAGTAGAATGCTCCTACCTTATGAGATTAACCATCGACCATATTTCCCAATCAACAGGTGTCTCCCTTAAATATTTCAAAGGTGGATTTTGATGCAAAAGAAAAAAATATGTTCAAGGAGGCTATTACAATAAAAAAAAAACTTCTTAATGATGAAGTTACATAAGGTATTTATAGCCTTCAAGCCAAGAATTAGCCATTTGAAGTTGGGGCCAACATGTTTAATTCTTATCTTCCACTAATTTCTCTGCCAGAGTAATTTCATGGTCGAACTCTTAATGATCCGGTCGGAGACAGTGTAGTCCAATCAAAATTGTGAATGGTCCGGTCAAAGTAATTGAATTTCTACTTAATGCTCTTCCAACGGTTGGTCCACATGGCTTCCACTTATTGAGTGGAGATGCAATGGCTTCTGACTTAAGTAATTTTTAAATGGTCTAGTCGGTCTTGCTTCTGGTCTGGTCAAACTTCCCTTGGTCCATCCACTTGTTGGTCGTACCATCAACCGGGAAACCTAATGGATGTTTTGAGAGAAAGTTGCCTTGTAAGATCCGGTCAAAATTTCCTTGAGTCCTGTCGAACTTTTGTAGTACTTTGAGAAAATAAGAGTACTTCTGACCGTGAATCCTTCTGTGTGATATGCCTCTTTTGGTCATCCATGGTCTGGTCGGTAGGACACATAGTACGGTCGAACTTCACTTGGTATGGTGAGATTTTGGGAGTACTCTCCACCGTGAAACATTCTATGTCTTTTAAGCTCATTTGGTTATCAATGGCCCAATCGGCCTTCTAGTTGGTCCAATTGGACTTTTCATATTTCTTTAAAAGAAATAACTTCCCACAAAATGAAACTTGGAGCAAGTGTTAGGTAAATTCAATTTTTATTGCCTAAGATAAAAAATAGGAGGGTTTGGTTAACAATGGAAGATGTATTTTGATGGAGCAGTAAATAGAAAGCGAGCAGGTCTGGGGTTAATACTAGAATCACTTGAAGGGGAGCTCATTCCTCTAGCTCAAAAGTTAAAGTTCAAGGCAACCAATAACATGGTGGAGTATGAAGCATGTATCTTTTGTTTGGAAACCCTGATGATTATGAAGGTGGATAAGGTACAAGCCTTTAGTGATTCATTATTGCTGGTATCCCAAGTGAATGGAGAGTGGGAGTTAAAAGAAGAGAAGTTAAAACCTTACCACAATTATTTGACCATGATGAAGAAGAATTTTAAAGAGTGTAAATTTATACACTTACCAAGAGAAGAAAACCAGATGGCCGATGCCCTAGCCACATTGGCTTCAGTGTGGGAAAATCCTGTCAACTTATTTCTTAAGCTTTTGGTTTTGACCAGTTCATCATTTCCTTACTATGAATATGAAACGATCATGAAAACTGATACAGACCATGATTCATGGTATGACACCATAAGATAGTTCTTGGAGAATAAGGCATGCGGGAAGTTATGGATCACACATGAATGGATTAGCCCAGGTGAAGAAAATAATTCGAAAAGACTACTACTGGTTGACCATGGAGAGAGACTGTATGGATTTTGTGAAGAAGTTCCAGCAATGTTAAATGTATGGTAATTTAAATTACATGCCTCCTAAAGAATTACATTCTATGTCTTCAACCTATCCTTTCACAACTTGGGGGATTGACATTATCAGGGAGGTACATCTGATGGCTTCAAATAGTCATAGTTTCATTGTATTAGCAGTGGATTATTTTTCAAAATGGGTTGAGGCCAAATCTTTCAGCAAGCTGGGGGTAAAGCAAATGGCTAGATTTATTGAAAAGAATCTCATCTGCAGCTATGAGGTCCCACACAGTGTGATATCATACAATAGGGTATAGTTTCAAGGAGCATTTAAGGACTTATTCTAGAAGTATTGAATCCACCATCACCGATCCTCCCCTTATAGATTGAAGGCTAATGGTGCGTTGGAAGCAACAAATAAGAAAATTAAGTAGATTCTATCAAAGATGACCAAGACGTACAGGGATTGGTCGGAAATGCTTCCTTTTGCTTTGTGGGGATACAGAACAAGTGTATGAACCCAAACTGAAATGAAGCCATTTTCCTTGGTTTATAGGATGGAAGCAATGTTGCTAATTAAGATTGAGATCAAATCATGGAGGGTGCTCTTGGAAGCTGAATTGCCTGAGATGGAATGGGTAGTGAGTAGATACACAGTTAGGTTTGTTAGAAGAGAGAAGGTTAAAAACTTTGTATCATCATCAGCTGTATCAAAGAAAGATAGCTCGGGCCTATAATAGAAGGGTTAAGATTAGGAAGTTTAAAGTCGATGACTTAGTATTAAAATAGTGTAAGCCTAATGTCCTTGATCCAAGAGGAAAGTTTAGACCTAGTTGGAAAGGGTCGTATGTTGTAAAGTAAGCCATGAATAAGGGTTAAGTCAAGCTATCGGATATGGATGGGAATGAGTTTAGTGAGCTAGTGAACATTGACATGTTGAAGAAGTTTTATGCATAAAAAAAAAGAGAGAGCTTGCTAGGTTGAAAACCTAAAAAAGTTGGCCTAGGCAAAAATTATAGCAGTCCGCTAGTTTCGATCACCTGAAAGGGCGGGCTAGGCAACAATTAGGGCTAATTAATAGAAAATTGTCAACTAGATAACCCAAAACGGCTGGTTGGCAATGGGAGTAATCTTGTGTATGCTAGCTTTATGTTTGGCTGTTCCCCAATTTAATAAAATAAAGTTAATATTAAAATTGTTCTATGTATACTATTTCAAAATAATCTGACCATTAGGGTAAAATAAATAATGCAATAGCAAAAGGTGATGACAAATTATAAAAGGAAAGAAAACATCTTTTATTATTATTATTATTGTTCATCCTAACATTATTTTTTTATAAGGAATTGACAAGTGTAAAATCTATAGCAGATGATAAGTGTAGCATGCAGACTGGCTTTTCTTTGGTCGATTCAAGAAGGCTTCAATCAGTTGGGGCATGTCCCAATCAGGAGTAAACTCAGAGCCTCAAGGCTTGACTCCATACTGGTGGTCAAGTTGATGAGGATCATAAAAAGTATCTCAACAAAGAGTAGCTAGAGGAATATACATAAGATAAGTTCAAATGGTGACATGGCTAATCTTCCACCAAGGTACCAACCAACGGATGTTAATCATAGCCCGTGAGTGGATCTAGTCGACCCAATCAGCATATGAAGAAGCAGGATAGAGTAGCTTCCTAGCATAATGATGTCATGGAAAATATCTAGTAAAGTCCATAGATGGGGTGCCGAGTAAGTAGAGGCACTTCTGTAGCCAGATCTATAGACACAAGCCATAATTAAATAAACCCAGTTAGGTTGAAAACCCACAAGGGCGGCCTAAGAAAAAATTAGGGCTGTTCGGTAGCTCCAAAAACCATCAAGGGTGGTCTAGGCAAAAATTGAAACTAATAGATAAAAAAAGGGGTCTGCTAAATTGATAACCTGCAAGGGAAGCTTAGGAAAAAAATTAGGACAACTCACTAGTTCCGAAAACCCACAAGGGACTAGGCAAAAATTATAGCAACAAAAATAAAAGGGACTAGGAAAAAATTATAGCAACAAAAATAAAAGGGACTAGGACAAAATTATAGCAACAAAAATAAAAGGCTTAAATTGAAAACCCAAAAGGTTAATTTTTGTAATTACCTATAGCAACAAAGGAATTCCAACCAATCTCTTTGAAGAGTCTGTCCTGAATTGATCCAACTAACTAGGGTTTCTACCAAGATCATGAGTAATGGTGACAATCCTCCTTCCATTTGGTCCATGATATCCAGTACTCATGGATCGATGTCGCCGTTAGGAGAAATAAGCAAGAATTGACAAAGCAAGTAAAGATAGAACATGTGCCCCTAAGTTTTGATGGGAGCCAAATGGGAAGTGCAAACGTCAATTAAGGGACCAAGCAAAATTTTCTCACCTCTCTTCAACTGTAGAACTTTGGGCTTTGAAAGTTGAAACAACATCAGCATCTTTGATGAGTTTTGGAAGTCAGTATGGGTAATGCCATTGGTTGATTACTTGGATATCCAAGAATAGCTTCAAATTCTTCGATCATGGGACAAATTTCAAAATTATTTATCATGAAATCCATAGTTTTCACATCCTAAAAGGAAGCTATGGCATGTAAAAAGGAATGGTCTAACTTGACATTTTGGAAGCACTTTAATATAACATATTGAGTTGAGACCATGAAATGTATTCCCAATGTGAAGGCTTGATGGAATTGAATAAATTCTTTACCTTTTTCAAATTGGCTTTAGTCATTTTGGAGGTCTTGAAGAATTGAAAATGTTGTGGCTTCGTAAAAGGAAATACTGAAGTTAAAAATCTCTACTTTAATTTAAGAATGGTTCAAAAAGATTTGGTGTTATGAATGTCAAAGAAGAGAAAGTAATTTTTTGATTTATATGGCCACTGGCCAAAGTCCAAATTGTTTAAGAAGATAGAAATCCATGTCGAATCAGGTTTAAATTTAAAGCAATAAATTTGTTATGAAATTGAAAGTTTTTTAAACCTTATCTGCGTAGGTATTGGTTATTTAATTTAATCCATGATGAATTCATTTTAAATGAATTTGACATGAAAAAGAATATATGTACATATGTATATGTAAAACAAAAAGTCAAAAGTGTCATTAAAAAAGTGTCATTAATTTAATCCATGAAGAATTCATTTTATTTATCATAGTACATTATTTTTATTTACAATAAGCTTCTCAGTGTATCACAAGCCAAATCACTGTGAAGGAGGGGGCAACATGTAGTTGAATAAAGCACTCAGAAATTTATCGCCTGTTAGAGGTGGAGGCACATCATCTACCCAGTTTTCTCCCGAGAAAGAAGTGTTTGGATCACATTTATCCTGAGATTCAATCCTATCATAATCAAAGCCTAAGAAGGGAGGTTGCACGTCATGGTCATCCATTCGGGGCCTCCTTGATGAAGATGCACCAGGATGTCTATAGCCTTGAAATCTGAAGTCCCGAAAGTTTCGTTCAAGATGATCTGCATGCCAGCAACTAGCAGCTAATTCCTCCTACAACTTTCGGTTATGCTCTTCAAGAATTCGCTGTGAGATAGAAAAGAAAGAGTTAGGTTCATTAATTTTCATGCATACATTTAGGATATGTAAATATAAAAAAGGAAATATAAACTAGATAGCTCATATTAAAGCCCCGAAACTCGAAAGATGGACCAACATAAGGCACTATGGGCAGCACATCCGGCTGTGGTACAACTGCATGAGATGGACCAGCTACATCATTACAAGGACCACCAGATTGCTCGATTACCTACAAAAATTCAAGTTAAATGAGTACAATGACAAGGCAAGTAAAAAAATGTTATATCTGATCAACCTGAGAAGAGACAACCATGACATCATGTAACACCCCCTACATAGTGTGAGAGGGGATTTTTGCCCCCACTCCAGATGGAATGGTTCTTGCAACTTTGGCACTGTTTAGGCTCGGGGCCTTAGAGAACACGGGACTAAGCCTGAAGAAAATGGAGTCACCACCCGGACGGGCCGAGAAAAAGAAAGGGATGGATGACTCGATTCCTAAGGAATCCCTAACCCCCTAATGGGTTCGAAACGTTGAGTACGTGTGGGGAAGTTGAGAAATGGCCCAACACCCCCACAACGCCTGGTTCATTGGAACCGGCCTCCTCCGCAGGTCTTAATATTATAAAATTTTTAAATATAATAATATTATCCATATTACATGCAACAATTAAAATAAAGCATCATTATATTAAAAATCAAAGTAATGTCCAAACAAAGCAAATAAATGGACACCCATCCGAGGATGGAAGAATGTCCTTACATCGTTCATGTCTAAACTAGATAGGACACCCACTAAAAGATGGAAACATGTCCTTTACATTGATCCAAAATATAAAAGCAATTTAAATTACATAAAATTTAACAAATGAGGTACCCAATAATGGAAACATACCTCTTACAATTTGAATACTAAAACAAACAAATAATAATCATAATAATAAAGAAAATATCCATCCATGATAAATTAAATAAATCAAGCATTGAAATTAAATAAATCAAATATCAAAACATATAAAAAACTACATAATCAAATCTAAAATTAAATAAAGCAAGTAAAGATATAAATTTACGTTTATGTCTCAATTTAGGGTTTCTTTAATTAACATTTAGGGTTTTGGGATTTTGTAATTACTACTATTATTATTTAGGCTACTGTGAGACTTTTTGAAAAAATGAAATGCATTAGGGTTTTATAAATTTAAGAAAGTAGTAAGGGTTTTGGTTAATCAAACTAGGGTTTAGGGCTAACATCATGAAATTAGGGTTTTGGAACCTTATGACATTAGGGTTTATAATTTAAAAAATTGGGATTAGGGTTTAAGATTTTTTAGGTTTACTGGAGAAAAAGATTTATGAGATTTATTGGATTTGGGCTTAAGGGTTTGTTAGGTTTACTAGATGGGGTTTAAAAAATGAGGTTTTGGTATTTTGGGAATAAATTATGGTTTTCTCGGATTGAGTTTTAAGAAGATTAGGGTTTAGGAAAATTAAGGAATTAAGACACTAGGGTTAGGGTTTTTGAGAATTGATAAGATAGTTTAGGGTTTTATATATTTTGGAAAACATATTTGATCTTAGGATTTAAGAGAACAGTTTAGGGTTTTATAGAAATAATTAAGATTAAAGTTTTTAGAAACTGTAAAGAAGTTTAGGGTTTAGAGAATTAAGAAGATTGTTCGGGGTTTTTGGATTTCTCTGGATTTTTGAGCTATTGGATGAAACAATAATGAATAGAATGTATAATTAGGGTTTATCAATTTCTACTATTGAATCAAAGTGACAACAAAAATAAACAAATGAAAAACCAAAAAGAAAAAAATGATATAATAGTTGAATGTTTAAGCAAATTAAAGATTAAGACACAAAACTTGCGTTGCAGGTTCCTCCAAATTGTTTTCTGGATGAACAATAACAAAGGCAGTGTTGGTGCCTTTGATGGATTGATTATTTGATGATTGATACTTGTTACTAATTCCTTTTGCCGTCTTCTGCCTTTTCTGGTTTCAATCTTTCTTAATCTCAATGGCCGCTCTCTGCTTTTTTTTTTTTAGGGTTTTCCTTGTTCTGTGTCCTCCTCTCCTTTGTTATTGTTTTAATGTGGTATTTATAGAAAAATAAAGAGTCCTAATCCTATTTTAATATGGAAATACCAATTTTTTAGGAAAAATTAGAAAACCGGGTAAAACAAAGTTTGGTCAAAAAATCGGCAGCGCGGGGGCTGTCGGGCCCGTGGGCTGCTCTAGCAAAAATTGCGCTGGCAAAAATAGGTGCGGTGGGCCAATTCGTACAAGAACTGGCTGCAAAAAATTGGGCAGTGCCCAATTTGCCCCCAGATTGCCATCTGGGGTGAATTGGGGACTGCCCAATTCCCCGCAGATAATTTATGCGGCGAAATGGGATGCAGCGCGGGGCTCACCGATCTTTCTAATTTTTTATTTTTTTATTTTTTTTATTTTTTATTTTTATTAAAAATAACTATTAAATATTATTAGTAATTAAAATATTATTAAAATAAATAAAATAATGCAAATTATTTTGGGCTATCGGATTTGAATAGGTCAAAAATTAAGGGTCTACAGTTTGCCCCCTGCTTGAACGATCTAAGACTACGTCAAAAGAGAGTGAAAAGCAATAAGACTTAATTTTTTCAAGATGGTTAAGTTTTGGGTTCTAGACCCGGTTTGAGTTCTGGACTCAAGGGTAGTTTTAGGTTCTGGACCTAAAGGTAATTTGTGTTCTGGACCCGAGCTAAGTTCTGGACTTAAGGATAATTTTGGTTCTGAACCTTAGCTAAGTTCTGGACTTAAGAGAGATTTTAGATTCTAGACCTAAGAGTAATTTGGGTTCTAGACCCGAGCTAAGTTCTGGACTTAAGAGAGATTTTAGGTTCTGGACCTAAGCTAAGTTTTGGACTTAAGGATAATTTGGGTTCTAGACCCGAGACTGAGTTTGACTGACCTTTTATCAGTTGAGAATTTTGACTGCTCCGGCTGTTCTATTCTTTAACTCATTGTGGGTCTTCACCCTCAAAATGAATTTTCATCATTGGAACTTGGATCTACATCCTTAGCAACGGATCTTTACCTTTGAAAACGGATCTTCATCCTTGGAGATCGGGTCTTCACCCTTGTAAATGGATCTTCATCCTTGGAGATCGGGTCTTCACCCTTGAAAATGGATCTTCATCCTTTGAGATCGGGTCTTCACCCTTGTAAATGGATCTTCATCCATGGAGATTGGGTCTTCATCCTTGTAAATGGATCTTCATCCTTGGAGATTGGGTATTCACCATTGAAAATGGATCTTCATCCTTTGAGATCGGGTCTTCTCCATTGAAAATGGATCTTCATCCTTTGGACGTCGGATCTTCACCCTTGAAATTTGATCTTCATCCTTTAAGCTAGATCTTCATCCTTTGTATCGGGTTTTCACCCTTGAAAATGGATCTTCATCCTTGGAATTAGGTCTTCACCCTTTAAAGTGGATCTTCATCCTTTAAGCTGGATCTTCATCCATTAGAGATTAGGTCTTATATTGGCTTCGACTCTTCTAGCTGGAATGATCTTTTGTCATTTGCATCTTCATTCTTTTGATAGTTCTAATGTTCCATTCTTTTGTTCTTCCTTTTTGCAAAAATTCAGCTATTTTTAGTTGGCCCTCATATCTTCTCCTGCCCCCTACGTGGCGAAATATTTGCAAGTGAGTTTGAAAATGTTTTGTATATAAACTCAAAAAATTGAAAAGGAGAAACTTTGCCCTCTGTGTAGGCTCAAACCAAAGATTTTTTTATGCAAGCTTTGATTGAAGGTTTTGTTGTCTAGTTCTTCGCACAAGCGCACACTTCTTCACTTTGCAAAATTACTGGAGCCTTCTCAAGTAATGGGCCTTCCATGCCCCCCTGATTTGATATCTTCTTTTGATTCTTTACTTCACAAGGTGTTTGTTGTTCACTTTGACAATACAAGACAAGAAAGTTTGATGTGATATGCTCATGTATGTATGTTATGCATGAATAATGCTTACAATGGTTCCATCAACACACAGATCGAGGTGATCAGTAGAAGTGTTCTCATTGACTCCTTTGAGATGCCCATTCAGATTTTGCTTTGGAATGATAGAATGCTTCACATTTATGGCTTTTATCTTCGAGATGTTGAAAATATGAGTGGTGGAGACCCCAAGCTGCAGAGATACATCCATTCCAAACTATGTTTCAGCATGTCAGTTGGTAGCCTCCAATAATCATTTATTTTTCCCATTGTGTCCTTTGAGGTTCAACTGTTCAACATACTCCCCTTAACTTGAATTGTTTTTTGAAATCAAATGTTGGATTTGCAAAATCAATGTCAATTTACCTCAGGACTTGATTTTTCCAAATTAACATATTTATAACATGACAACCCTAGTTGCCATATTAAACTCGGGAATCATTTCTATTTGAGCAAGAATTGTTGCACTTCAGATAGGCACATACACATTACTTGGCCAAAGGTCTCATTGAGTTTGAATATGGTCTATCTCATATGCATGATTATCCAAACTATCTCCACTAATAGACTCTACCTATCAAGAGAGATCAACAAGTCTTTGATAGGCTTGAAATGGGGTCTATAAGGGACATGGGTTAAATGAAGGCCATTTATAAGTTGGAGCCGTTGTGACACTATGGGCAAACCCTCACACTATAAATTTCTAGTTTGAACTTTAGGCAGTTGGGAGCAATCTTGCTAGACTCCAATTCCTTCTATCTTCTTAGTATTAATCTAGATCTTAATTAGGACAGTCTTTGCCATTGCAAAAGGTTTGGTACCCGAATTCGCTTCTTTTCTTCTTCTCCCATTCTTCTTTTTATTTTTCTTACTCTTCCCTTTCTTTGAGCATTTTATTATTTTGTCCTTCTTCATTGTAGGACTATCAAGTATAGGACTTTTGAGAACTGGGTGACCTTTCTTCTATATCTCTAATTTTGATTAAATCTTTGGTTTTGTTGGACCAATTCAAGTCAAACTATCCTTATAAATGGAAGCCTTTTGCTGCTTTATGTAAAAGAGAACTCAGTTGGCTTTCTGAACCGCCTTTTTAGGTTTTATCTTTCCTTTTTCTTTTCTTTTTTTCTTTTCTTTTTTCTCTTTTTTTTCTTTTCTTTTTTTGTCTTCTTCTTTTTTTATTTTTTTTGTTCTAGCTCTAAAAGAGTTGTCTTGTTTGTACCAACTTGGGTTTCCAATAATGGATGAGTGGAGTAACATAAATCTTCTTTAATAGGGATAAATCATTTGTTACTCTGATGTTATCTTGATAGATTTGAGATATTAGGTGAACTTCAACCACCCTTATTATCTTGAGGACATCAACTATCCTTACGGCCTTTGCTATGCATTCTTTTCTTTGATCATCTTGCCTCTTCACCTTACTGATAATAAGACTTGTCAAAAGTATCACAACAGCTCAGGGTAGGTTGTTGGGGTTTGTAAGCCAATGAAAAGAAAGCTAAAATTTTATGAAGGCTTAAAGAAACAACTAGGGATTGATAGCTAATTGGGTGGATACTAGTTGTTGGCTAACCAAACGATGCCTAGATCATCTCTCCCTTAAATATGTAGAGTTCAATTTTTCCTTGAAAGTTTGTCAAAGCATGTTCTAAGACAGACTAGGACCTAGACAAAGGTAATTATGCAGGAGCCCTCTCTAAGGAAGCATACACAACTCAATGCTATAGAGTAATTCCCTCACCTAGTAAAGTCATTCAAGTCATGATGCATAAATATATTAATTCATGAATTATCAAGCTAGATTCCTCATTGGTTGAGCACCAAAATGAACAAAGACCAATAAAATTTTTGATGAAAGTAATTTATTCAAACAAATTTAAAATTGAAAAACACGATTGTTCCAATTAAATATTAAAAAAGTAAAATTGAAAAGCAACATTTAAGCTAAGGAAAGTTTGTTGAGTTAAGCTTCTTTTCCTTTCACATCTTTAATATTTCCCTCTTGAAAGGATGATAAAACAAAATCTTCTTCCAATCCTTTTCCTACCATGAAGGTTGTTGGTGGTGGTGCTCTTCCAAATTTAGGCAAAGGATTGTTCTTGGTTGTCTGGCTCAGGTAGCTTACCACTATCAATTAGATTCTGGATCTCATGCCTCAACTTCATACAATTGTCCATTTCATGTCCAGGCCTTTGATGGAATTGGCAAAATGCATTAGTATCAAAGTTAGGTGGAAGAGGATTAGGTAAAGGATGAGGAGTCAAGGGTTGTAACAATCCCTTCTTTTGTAGCTTATTGAGAACCCAAGACAGCGGCTTCCCTAATTCTGAAAACTGCCTCAGTCCTTCTTAACTAGCGGCATTAACATTAGCTTTTTTTTTTGTGTACTTTGACTGTTAGGCTAATAATTTTCCCTCTCATTCCTTCTTGCCGAAAATTGGCTCTTCTCCCTTTCCCACTCTTTGATTTGCAAGCTAGCTTGCAAAAGATCTTTGAAATCACGGATGAGTGTATGAGACATCCTTTCATGAAGACTAGGCAACACCCCTCTCACAATCATCCCTATTTGATCATATTCATCGGGCCTCTTCTTGAGCAAAGCAGCCTTATTTCTCCATCTTTTCACATAGTCAACAAAATTCTCATTTGGCCTTTGCCTAATGGACTCAACTTCCATTAAGGTAACTTCCAACTCAACATTATACCCATATTACTGAATGAAAGCCTTGTATAACATGTCCCAATATTTTTTAGTACTTTCCTCTAAGGTGTTGAACCAATTTTGGACAACAGGGTCCAATGAGAGCATAAAGTACCTTAGGGTTTGAGCCTTAGTAGCTTGGGTAGACTGCGTAGCAGTGATATACTGCTTCACATGGAGGTGAGGATTTTTGGTTCCATCAAACTTTGCAAAGGATGGCATCTTGAATTTGTACGAAACTTCTTCATCTAGATCAAATAATTTGTCAACTTCGGACATTTCTTTGATTTTCAGCTTCTTCTCAAATTTCTTTTCCAAATCCACAATCATCTTCTCAACATCAGATGTCTCGGTCTTTTCAATAGTTGTCTTCTCAACAACTTTTGGCTCCTTTATGTATTGAGGATCTTGGAAGTATTGAGCCCAGTCATCATCATCAATGATCACCTTATCATCATCAAAAGCCACTTCACCAACTTTAGCCTTCCCCTTGTCTTTCTTGGTGCTAGCAGATGCTTCGACATTATTTCCTAAAAATTGCAGCCAATTGGCTCTTCAGGGTCTCAGTCAAGGCCTCTTTTATTTCTTCCATCTTGGCATTGAGGGCGTCATCCACCATTCATTGAATTTGTTTGAGCTCCATTGCTTTTGGTGAGCAAGTGATTGAGTTACTACTAGATTCTTTGTCTCCGGCATAGGTTGGATTGTCATAAGCTTTTGAACTGTCGTAATCAAGGGCTGTGAGCTAGAGAGGATTAATGATATGAGATGCTAATGTATGTATGCATGTATGCACAAATAATAGACAAAGAAAGATAATTAGGATGTTCCTTCCAACCTTATAACTTCCACACATGAATGGCGAGTCTCTTTTCCTAGGTAATATGCTTAACAAAATACCAACATGGGGTATCTTATTTTTGAATAATTCCCTCGAACGTTTCAACCAATAGTCATATTTTCAAAAATGGAAATCAGTTCATGATAATTCCCATTAATTAGGTTTTAATCCATTTAACCAACTAAAGTAGATTTTATGCTATATTGGATTAAAACTAAATTAAGAGGTTTATTATAAATAGATTTCTCACTTGAAAAAGTAACTAATGATTCATGCCAAAAACAAGCCCATGATTAATTATTCTTAGTATAAACTAGGCTCACAATTGATTTTTGGTATTTCGTAATTGACCAAAATATTTGTAAGCTCTTTTGTAAGAAAAGGTTGGATGAAAATAATTTTATTTAAGCCCATTGTAAAAAGATTTTAGAAAAAAATGGATTTTGGGCTTAGTATTTGGGTTATGAGTAAAAGAATTTTTGATTTGTTTTTAGAAAAGTTTTATGTTCAAAGACCATCTTGAAAAGTTTTTGAGAATTGCTTTGGTCTTTTGGATTTAGAGAAAAATTTATTTTGGTTTTACAAATGTACTTGGGACATATTAGAAAAAGAACAAACCAAAAAAGTCATGATTTAAACCAAGATAAATTAATCATAGTCAAACAACATGCATTTGGGGTAAAACCTAAGGAAAGTATCTAGGCCAATTACATGAGCTTTAGTCTTAGGGTTAAAAGGCTTAGGTTCCCATAGTAAGTATATACCAAATGGTACAAGGCTCTGAGTGGTTATGCCATGCTCGATCTCCATACCTTGAGTGAAGGTATGGTATCCCTTACATAACACAACATGGGTAACACGGACATCCTAACTCATGCACACGATGCAACATAATATGATGCAATGGATAATATCATTATAAGAAAGAATAGAATAATAAAAAGACCAATAGAATCAACTTCTCTTTTCCCCAGTGGAGTCGCCACTATAAGCTGGGATTTTCGCCCCCACTCCCAGTGGAATGGTTCTTGTGACTTCAGCACTGTTTAGGCTCGGGGCTTTAGAAAACACGGGCCTAAGCCCGGAGAAAATGAAGTCGCCACCTGGAGGGGCCGGGAAATAGAAAGGGATGGATGACTTGATTCTTAAGGAATCCCCAACCCCCTAATGGGTTTGAAAAGTTGGGTACGTGTGGGGAAGTTGAGAAATGGCCCAGCACCCCCACAACGCCCGGTTCATTGGAACCAGCCTCCTTTGTAGGACTTAATATTAGAAAATTCTTAAATATAACAATATTATCCATATTACATGCAACAATTAAAATAAAGCATCATTATATTAAAAATCAAAGCAATGTCCAAACAAAGCAAATAAATGGACACCCATCCGAGGATGGAAACACGTCCTTACATCGTTCATGTCTAAACAAGATAGGACACCCACCAAAAGATGGAAACATGTACTTTAAATTGATCAAAATACAAAAGCAATTTAAATTACATAAAATTTAACTAATGAGGTACCCAATAATGGAAACATACCTCTTACAATTTGAATACTAAAACAAACAAATAATAATCATAATAATAAAGAAAATATCCATCCATGATAAATTAAATAAATCAAGCATTTAAATTAAATAAATCAAGTATCAAAACATATAAAAAACTACATAATCAAATCTAAAATTAAATAAAGCAAATGAAGATATAAATTTAGGTTTATGTCTCAATTTAGGGTTTTTTTAATTAACATTTAGAGTTTTGGGATTTTGGAATTACTACTATTATTATTTAGGCTACTGTGAGACTTTTTAGAAAAATGGAATGGATTAGGGTTTTATAAATTTTAGAAAGTAGTAAGGGTTTTGGTTAATCAAATTAAGGTTTAGGGCTAACATCATAAAATTAGGGTTTTGGAACCTTAAGACATTAGGGTTTATAATTTTAAAAGATTGGGATTAGGGTTTAAGATTTTTTAGGTTTACTGGAGAAAAAGTTTTATGAGGTTTATTGTATTTGGGCTTAAGGGTTTGATAGGTTTACTGGATGGGGGTTTGAAAAATGAGGTTTTGGTATTTTGGGGATAAATTATGGTTTTCTCAGATTGAGTTTTAAGAAGATTAGGGTTTAGGAAAATTAAGGAATTAAGATATTGGGGTTAGGGTTTTTGAGAATTGATAAGATAGTTTAGGGTTTTATATATTTTGGAAAACATATTCGATCTTAGAATTTAAGATAACAGTTTAGGGTTTTATAGAAATATTTAAGATTAAAGTTTTAGAAACTGTAAAGAAGTTTAGGGTTTAGAGCATTAAGAAGATAGTTCGGGGTTTTTGGATTTCCCTGGATTTTTGAGCTATTAGTTGAAAAAATAATGAACAGAATGTATAATTAGGGTTTATTAATTTATACTATTGAATCAAAGTGATAACAAAAATAAACAAATGAAAAACCAGTAAGATCAACAATGATATAATAATTGAATGTTTAAGCAAATTCAAGATTAAGACACAAAACCTGCATTGAAGGTTCTTGCAAATTATTTTCTAGATGAGTAATAACAAAGGCTGCTCACATTAATTACAATTGAATGATTATTTAATGATTGATACTTGTTGCTAATTCCTTTTACTGTCTTCTGCCTTTTCTGGTTTCAATCTTTCTTAATCTTAATGACCGCTCTCTGCTTTTTTTTTTTTAGGGTTTTTCATGTTCTGTCTCCTCCTCTCCTTTGTTCTTGTTTTAATGTGGTATTTATAGGAAAATATAGAGTCCTAATCCTATTTTAATAAGGAAATACCAATTGTTTAGGAAAAATTAGAAAACTGGGTAAAACAAGATTTGGTAAAAAAATCGGCAGCACGGGCTGTCGGGCAAAAATTGCGCTGGCAAAAACAGGCACGGCGGGCCAATTCGTGCAAGAACTGGCTGCGGTGAATTGGGCAGTGCCCAATTTGCCCCTAGATTGCCATTTGCGGTGAATTGGGGACTGCCCAATTCACCGCAGATAATTTCTACCGCGAAATGGGCTGCTGCGCGACACTCGCTGATACGTCCGATTTTTTATTTTTTTATTTTTTTATTTTTTTATTTTTTATTTTTATTAAAAAAACTATTAAATATTATTAGTAATTAAAATATTATTAAAATAAATAAAATATCATAAAAAATATTTTGGACTATCGAATTTGAATGGGTCAAAAATTAAGGGTCTACACATAGTCTATACACTTCACTACATAGGTGATGCCACCTACATACTCACACTTGTCTATATATGAATTTTTGGAATAAAACCAAAATACTTTTATGTATTAAAGCAGTTATTAAACTTTCAAAAGAACTATATAATCATGCCTATATTATAAACATATATCTGTTAATTTATAAAGATCTTCTATTATTAATTTACATTATTATATTTCTCAAACTACTCTCAAACTTGTACAACTGTCATACAAAATTATACAATATTGCCATGTGAACTATATAGAATACTGTAACACCCCTATACCCCGTATACGTACACAACATGCTATTGCGATTGTAATATACGTATACTGAATATAGGAATGCCACGGTTTACTAAACAAACGACTCACTTCTTTGACAATAATATGAAAAAATTTAAAACATTTAAGTTATATTATAAAACACAATAGATAAAATGTTTATTCAAAATGCAGCGGAAAATATTACAAATATTTTCAAATACATATACATCAAAACTCAAGTTTTACAAAACATAAAATATATACATGCTTGGCAGTATGTCTTTGATCTTTAAGCTCCACTATCAACACCTCAAAATCTAGACTCTACTCGGCCTAGAGGAACTCTCCGGTTCTTCCCTGTCACCTGCGCTACGAATCACACTCGTGCTAAGCCAATGGCTTAGTGGTACAAACTACAATAATACTATGCTTCAATGCAATGCCAATGTCGCACAATCAATTTTCATACACCATTCAAAAGGATATTATATTTTAAAACCTCACATTGTTCAATATCATATCAAAACATTCATAAACATGTTATACATCATGTATCTCATTATTCATTGATTTCACAATTCAAGAATCACATAAAAAACAAAGACAAGCATGGGCCCAAAAGACACTAATATGCCATTCAACTTTCAGAGTTAATGTTTTGGTTCAATTATCACATTTATCATTATCATTATCCCAACTAGGCTTCAATGATTTAGGTTCAACCAAGCTTCAAGGGGAACAAAGCATGCTAAGTATCAACCCAACTTGGCTTCAAGAACCAAACCCAACCTAGCTTCAAGGGTTGTAACATCTCAATTAGGCTTCAAGGACTAGACCCAACCAAGCTTCAAGGGGAGTTAAGCATGCTAAACTTCAACCCAACTTGGCTTCAAGGATCAAGCCCAACCTAACTTCAAGAGATTGTTACTATAGGCATGCCACCAACAACAAAACTCTGAAAATGGAATAACACATTAGACACACAATTCATTCATTATTTCATTATCAATTTCATTCTCATTTTCTCATCATCACTTAGGCAACCATGCCTCAATCATCTCATTTGCATCATTATCATTATAGCCAACAACCATGGCTCCTCATCTCATTGATAGAGTATACATAATTAAATGCATTGAATATCATCATCTAGGCAAACATGACCCACTTATTTCATTTGAATCATCATAACCAATCACATTGGCTTCACAATTCATTATATCTCAATTCATCATTCAAATGTACACAACCAATTGCATTAACATACATTTTAAATGCTCATCAATAATTCACACTATACAAATCATAACATTCATCAAATGTATTAACAATGTAATCAATTACTTAACATATGTACAACAAAATATGTTAAGTATCAAAATCATGTAAATGTATGGAACCATGTAGTTTGTACTTACCTTAAGATAACTCACACCAGTCTACAACCTTCCTCTTCTAAGAATTCTTTACCACTTAGGTTAAGGCAATTCAACTTCTTCACAACCTAAACCAAAGGTAATCATACACACTCACTTAGAAATACATATAAGATAATAAAGCTAAGAACCAACTAGGGAAAACTCTAACCATGACACACTCAACAACATGGGCATGTCCCTGACCGTGCCCTAACTCCACAACACAGAAGCTTTGACACGCTCAGAACCACGGGTGTGTCACTGAACGTGTAGTACATTCTGTCTCACAGAAACATTGACACGTCCAACAACATGGGCGTGCTCATGGCTGTGTCAATCCTTCATCCACACAAAAGCTATGACACGCTCAGTGACATGGGCGTGTCACTCGATGTGTAAATGCCACTGCAACACAGAACCATTGACACGCCCAAAGACTTGGCCGTGCTCATGGGCATGTCAGGCCAAAAATATAGATTCCGGCAACAATAAAAACCTATCCAACAAACCACTTACTTCCACCATCTTCCACTTCAAACAAACTTAATTAAACAAACCCATAAACCATAATAACTTACAAAAACACCCAAAACAACTCAAACATACATCAAACACAAATCATAATCATCACCACAAACTCAAAACACAACCACAACACTTTCCTTTTCCAACAAACTTACTCTTTCCTTCAATCCAACCCCAAAATCCAAAATAAATTTAACCAAACACTCTTAAACACACCACAATCAAACAAGCACATACTATCCACAATCTCAACTCACAAACTCAAAGAAAACAAATCAAAGAATCAAGTGAAAAACTTACCAAAGATGAAGAAACTCTTAAATTTCCAATTTGATCACTTGAATCTTCCTTCAATCTTGAGTTTGGATGATCAAATCTCTCTCTTGCTATGAAGTGCCGGCCAAAACAAAGAAAAGAAAAGGAAAGGAAGGTGAACCACGAAGAAGAAAGAAAGAAGGAAAAAAAAGAAAGCAAAGAAGACAAAGTCAAATTCTCACCCACTATCTCCTCAAAACCCTCTCCTCCAAGCATTTAATATTAAAATAATCTAAATATCTCTATCCACTTCCACTCACTCAAATTCCACTTAATTAACTTAATTAATTTAAAATCATTAACTAATCATCTTTTAACTATCACATATTGACTTGTATATGTTGTATATATTTCCATATATACAACATATACACTCTCTCTTTAATTCTTTTCTCTTTCCTCTTTATCATATACCTTAAATCCAAATTCAACAATAATTACTTCAAAACTTCTAAGGCATATTTTGGGATGTTACAATTCTCCCCCTCTAAAAAGAAATTTCATCCTCGAAATTACCTAATATCAAGTCTTTTAGTTCATGATTCTTCCAAAGAACCTTCACCAGTGGCACTTTCTTATTTCTCAACTCTTTTAGTTCATGTGCCAAAATAACAACTGGTTCTTCTTCAAATGTCAGATCAGAATTCACTTCAATAGATTCAACTGGTAAAACATGAGATGGATCTGATATGTACCTTCGCAACATAGAAACATGGAAAACATTATGGATTCTATCCAACTCAGGCGACAAAGCAATTCGATAAGCAACTGGTCCAACTCTTTCTAAAACTTCATACGGTCCAATAAAATGAGGACTTAGTTTTCCTTTACAACCAAATCTTAAAATCTTTTTCCAAGGAGACACTTTCAAAAATACTTTATCTCCAATATTAAACTCTATGCCTCTCCTCTTCAAATCTGAATAAGATTTCTGTCGGTCTGAAGCTGCTTTTAACCGATCCCGAATTATCTTCACTTTCTCTTCAGTCTCTTTAACCAAATCAGGACCAATCAATTTGCCTTCTCCAAGTTCATTCCAACACAGAGGCATCCTACATTGTCTACCATACAATGCCTCAAATGGTGCCATACCAATGCTGGATTGATGACTGTTGTTGTAAGCAAATTCCACAAGTGGCATAAATCTGTTCCAACTTCCTGAAAAATCAATGACATAACTTCTCAACATATCTTCAATAATCTATATCACTCTTTCTAACTGCCCATCTGTCTGAGGATGAAAAGCAGTGCTAAAGTACAATCAAGAACCCAATGCACCATGTAAACTCTTCCAAAACCTTGAAGTGAATCGGGGATCTCGATCAGACACTAAAGAAATTGGGACTCCATGCAACTTCACTATCTCACTGATATACAGCTCAGCCAGTCTCTCAAGAGAATAGTCCATCCGAATTGGAAGAAAATAAGCTATCTTTGTCAACTGATCAACAATCACCTAGATAGCATCATGCTTCTTTGGCGTCAATGGAAAACCAGACACAAAATCCATTGTCACTCTCTCCCACTTCCATTCAGGCACTGTTAAAGGTTGAGTAACCCAGTTGGAACTTGATGCTCAGCTTTTACCCTCTGACACATGAGACACTTGGATACAAACTCCGTTATGTCTCTCTTCATACCTGACCACCAATAATGTTGCTTCAAATCATGGTACATCTTTGTACTTCCCGGATGTATAGCAAAAACCGACTGATGTGCTTCCTCTAAAATAACTTTTCTCAAACTATCATCATCAGGAACACACAATCTATTCTTGAACCAAAGACTACCATCGCTTCTCACAAAGAAATCTCGGCTCTCCCCATTTTGGCAATCTGAAACAATCTTCTGAATTTTCTCATCAGCCAATTGAGCCTCTTTTATTTGATCCAACAATACCGGTCTCAACTGCAACTGAGCCAACAATGCACCATCGTCACATAATTTAAGATTAGCATGTAACACTCTCAACTCAACAAGCAATGAGAGCGAATACACAGACAAACCTGCCAAAGACTTCCGACTCAAGGCATCAGCAACAACATTTGCCTTACCAGGACGATAATCAATCAAACAGTCGTAGTCTTTGATCAACTCTAACCACCGTGTCTGTCGAAGATTTAGCTCCTTCTGAACACCCAAATATTTTAAACTTTTATGATCCGTATAGATAAAACACTTCTCTCCATACAAGTAGTGTCGCCAAATCTTCAAAGCAAACACGATAGCTGCCAACTCCAAATCATGCATCGGATAATTAAGCTCATGCAGCTTCAACTGCCGAGAAGCATAAGCTACAACTTTACCCTCTTGCATCAAAACACATCCTAAACCATTATGTGAAGCATCACTATAAATCACATATGGTTTATCTTCCACAGGTAAAGTAAGAACAGGTGCTTGAGTCAACCTTTCCTTCAACTGCTCAAAACTAGCTTGACACTGATCCGTCCACACAAATCTAACTCCTTTTCAAAGTAATCTGGTGAGTGGAGTAGTTATCAAAGAAAAACCTTTCACAAAGCGTCGATAATAGCCTGCCAAACCCAAAAAACTTCTAACTTCAGTCACTGATTTCGGTGGACTCCAATTCAAAATAGCTTCAACTTTACTTGGATCGACTCTTATACCATCTGCTGAAACTATATGACCGAGAAAAGTCACTTGGTCAAGCCAAAACTCACACTTTGACAGCTTAGCATACAACTGCTTCTCTCTCAAGATCTGCAACACAATCCACAAATGCTTGTCATGCTCCTCTTCATTACGCGAATACACCAGAATATCATCAATAAAAACCACCACAAACTGATATAGGTAGGGCCTAAACACCCTATTCATCAAATCCATGAAAGCTGCAGGTGCATTCATCAACCCAAAAGGCATTACCAAGAACTCATAATGCCCATACCTTGTGCGGAAACCTATCTTAGGAATATCTTCAGCTCTAACCCTCAACTGATGGTACCCCGATCTCAAATCAATCTTAGAAAACACTGCTGCTCCCTTCAGTTGATCAAAGAGATCATCAATTCTAGGCAAAGGATACTTATTCTTAATAGTCACTTTGTTCAATTGCCTATAATCAATGCACAACCTCATAGTACCATCC
Source organism: Garcia nutans (assembly GCA_947685225.1). Classification (NCBI taxonomy): domain Eukaryota; kingdom Viridiplantae; phylum Streptophyta; class Magnoliopsida; order Malpighiales; family Euphorbiaceae; genus Garcia; species Garcia nutans. The sequence goes on from CANTUV010000005.1 coordinate 40,652,577, forward strand.
TTCTTCTTCACAAACAAAATAGGAGCTCCCCACGGAGAAACACTAGGGCGAATAAACTCTCTATCCAACAACTCCTGCAACTGCACCTTCAACTCTCTCAACATAGCAGGTGCCATTCTATAAGGAGTGATAGAGATGGGAGTGGTATCAGGCAACAAATCAATACCAAACTCAACCTCTCTCTCAGGGGGTAATCCTGGCAACTCCTCAGGAAACACATCTGAAAAATCTGCAACTGTGGTTGTATTGTCAAGTTGAGAACTCACTACTCTAGTATCCACCACATGAGCAAGATAAACATCACACCCTTTTCTAATCAACTTCCTAGCTGTTACAGCTGATACGAACAAGGATGCAAGTTGTCCCTGCTCACTAGACACCATTACATTTCTACCATCACCGGTTCTCAAAGTAACACATTTCTTTTGACAGTCTACCACAGCTCCATGCTTAGACAACCAATCCATGCCTAAGATCAAATCATATTCTTTAAAAGGCATTTCAATCAGATCACCAAGAAACTCCTCACCTTGCATCACAATTGCACAATCACGATGTACCTTACTCACCACAACACTATGTCCTAAAGGATTTGTCACTAAGACATCAAATCCTAAGGACTCTGAATGCAGTTCAGACACAGGCAATATGGATGCACTTATGTATGAATGAGTAGATCCTGGATCAATCAAAACAAGAACTGGAATATCAAATAAAGAAAATGTACCCGCTATAACTGCTGAAGCATCCGGCTGCCTCTGCATCACAGATGAAGATCCTGCCTCAAACTGGGGTCTCCTTACTCTAGTCTCCTCCTTAGTAGCAGCTGCTGTAATGCCCTGTGCTCTCTCAACACTTCTAGCTGCTGCAACTAACTGAAAGAAATCCTGGTACTGAGAACCAGCAATAATGCACATAATAGAGGGCCTCAATCCCTCCTCAAACCTCCTGCACCGGTCAATTTCATCAGAGATAATCCCACCGGCATAGTGACTCAACTGGATGTACTCAATCTCATAATCTGTTACCGTCCGGTTGTCTTGTCTCAAATTCAGGAATTCCATCTTCTTAACATCTTTATACTCCCTCGGAGTATATTTCTGCTCGAACTCCCTCAGAAAATCACCATAAGATAGTGTAGGTGGATCATCCATGGCATGAGGAACCGTCTTCCACCAGTCATAAGCATCTTTCTGCAATAAGGATCTAGCATAATCAAATTTCTCATCTGGAGTAGCTTGCAAATGGATAAATATCCTCTGCACTTTATCTAACCACTGCTCAGCTACTGCAGGATCTGTAGTGCCCAAGAAATCTTCAGCCCCATACTTTCACAACTTATCATAATGTCTCACTGGCACTTGAGGCTGTGGTGGTGGTGGCTGTACTGGAGCTTGTTTAAATAGTTCTACTGTATGTCTTAACCAACCCGGTGGAGCCTCATCTGCAGCTGATCTCTCTAGCACAGAAACAGGTGCCTCACTAACTCTCACAACTCTAGCTCCATCTCTACTCTCTTCAGGAGCTATGCTCTCAGCACTACCTTCTACAGACTGACATGAATGAGACGCCATCACTACCTATATCTGCAAACACAGTAGAATATACCTCATTAAAGATCAAAAACTGCCAATACCAAAACATGTATCTTATTTAAAAATCGTATTTTAAAACTCAAAATTTCCTTTTTTCTTACAATTGACTTAGGTTGAGAATCTCAAACCTAGGCTCTGATACCAAAATAATTGTAACACCCCTATACCCCGTATACGTACACAACATGCTATTATGATCGTAATATACGTATACTGAATATAGGTGTAATATCCCAAAATATACCCTAGAAGTTTGGTGTAATAATTGTTGTAATTGAAGTAAGTGTATTTGTGTTTAATTGGAAAAGAGGAAAATAAGTGAAGAGAGAGTTTATATGCTGTATATATGTATATATATAACATATAGACAAGTCAATGGGTAAGTCAAAGGAAGAGATTAATTATTGATTAATTGTGTTTAAGGGATTATTTTATATTAAGTGGGATTAGAGTTAGTGGAGTGGAAGAAGATATTTGTATTATTTTATATTATTTTGCTTGGAGGAGAGGGTTTTGAGGAGATGATTTGACTTTTGCTTTCTATCTTTTCTTCTTTCTTTCTTCCTTTGCCATGGACCATTTTCTTTCCTTCTCTTCTCTTTGCTTTTTTCTGTGTTGTCCGGCCATCAAGAAGAAAGAGAGCAAGATAGAGATTTGTTCTTCCAAGTTTAAGATTGAAGAGAGTTTTTAAGAGATCAAGTTGGATGTTTGAGAGTTCTCCATCTTTGGTAAGTTCTCCCTTGATTTCTTGTGTTGTTTTTGAAGTTATGTGGATTTGTGAATTGAAGTTGTGTTTGAGAATGTGTTTGGTTTGATTGTGTGGTGTTTAAGAGTATTTGGTTTAAGTGGTTTTGGATTTTGGGGTTGGATTGAAGAAAAGAGTAAGTTGGTTGGTATTGATTAAGTTGTGGTTGTGTTTAGGGTTTTTGATGATGTTTGCGATTTGTGCTTGATATGTGTTTTGGCTTGTTTTGGTGTTGTTGCAAGTTTGAGGTAGTTTTTGGGTATGTTTTGTTAAGTTTGGTGGAAGTGGATGTTGGTGGATAGAAGTGATTTGTTAGTTGTGGTGTTGTTTTGGCCGGAATCTGGGTTTTTGGCCTGACACGCCCATAAGCACGTCCAGGGTCCTTAGGCGTGTCAATTGTTCTGTGTGGCAGTAGGTTTGACACGGCCAGTAACACGCCCGTGTTATTGAGCGTGTCATAGCTACTGTGAGAATGGAGAATTGACACGGCCAGGAGCACGTTCAGGTTGTTGGACGTGTTGATGTTTTTGTGTGAGGCAGTATGTATTACACGCCCAGTGACACGCCTGTGGTCATGAGCGTGTAATAGCTCCTGTGTTGTGGAGTTAGGGCACGGTCAGGAATACGCCCGTGTGGTTGAGCGTGTCATGTATAGAGTTTGCCCTAGTTAACTCTTAACTTGATTATCTCATGTGTATCCCTAAGCAAGTATATGTTATTATTCTTGGATTAGGCCTTGACAAAGGTGATTTGTCATTGATTTAAGAAGCATAAGAACCTTGGGAAAGGGAGTGTTTTGAGTTGTGTGAATTGATTTTGAGGTAAGTACACATCTTGCATTATTGCATTGTTGATTCTTGTGAAGAATGTACTTTGCTATACTTATATCAATGATGATATATATATATATATATTATATGAATGATATGTTGATGCAAATGATTGTACATTTGAAAGATGAATTGCTAAGATGGGTATTGAGATGTGATGGAATGTAAAGCCATTGTGGTTGGCTATAATGACTCTAATGAGGCATGTTTGCCAAATTGATGATGAGAATTGAGAATGGAATTGATAATGAAATAATGAATGAATTGTGTGTCTAATGTGTTATTCCATTTTCAGAGTTTTGTTGTTGGTGGCATGCCTATTAGTAACAATCTCTTGAAGTTAGGTTGGATTTGATCCTTGAAGCCAAGTTGGGTTGAAGTTAAACATGTTTTACTCCCCTTGAAGCTTGGTTGGGTCTAATCCTTGAAGCCTAATTGAGATGTTACAACCCTTGAAGCTAGGTTGGGTTTTGTTCTTGAAGCCAAGTTGGGTTGATACTTAGCATGCTTTGTTCCCCTTGAAGCTTGGTTGAACCTAATCCTTGAAGCCTAGTTGGGATAATGATAATGATAAATGTGATAATTGAACCAAGGCATTAACTCTGAAAATTGAATGGCATATTAGTGTCTTTTGGGCCCATGCTTGTCTTTGTATAGTTGTGATTCAATAATGATTGAATGATTGAATAATGAAATCTATGGAAAGTCATTGAAATGTGTGGCATTGCATTGCATTAAAGCATATTGTTATTATCATTTGTACTACTGAGTTGTTGGCTCAGCGCGATTGTGGTTCATCGCGTAGGTGACAGAGTTGAACCTGAGAGTTCCTCGAGACCGAGTGAGTCTAGGCATTGAAGAATTTATTTTGGGGACTTAAAGATCAGAGAAAAGCTGCCAATCATGTATAATTTCTTCATGTTTTGTAAAGTATTGACTTTAATGTAAATTTAAGTAAAACTGTAAACATGGACTTGAATGTATTCACATATGTAAATATATTTAAAATTTCCGCTGCGTATTAAGTAAAAGTTTATATCTACTTTATTTTCTATATGGTATAATGAGAAAGAATGTCTTATGTTTTAAAATGATTCAAGTGTTAAAGGAAACCGTAGCATCTCTATGTTCGGTGTGCGTATACTACACTGTGGTGCTATGTAGTGTGCGTGTACGGGATGTAGGGGTGTTACAAATTATTTTGGTATCAGAGCCTAGGTTTGAGATTCTCAACCTAGGTCAATTGTAAGAAAAAGGATATTTTGAGTCTAAAAATGATTTTTGGAATAAAATACATGTTTGGTATTGGCAGTCTCTGATCTTTAATAAGGTATATTCTGCTGTGTTTGCAGATATAGGTTGTGATGGATTCTCATTTACGTCAGTCAGTTGAGGGTAGTGCGGAGAGTGTAGCTCCAGATGAGGTTAGAGAGAGAGTTAGATTGGATAGTGCTGGTGAGGTATCTGCTTCTTTGTTGGGGAGACCAGCTGGTGAGGAGGTTCCGCTTGTTTGGCTCAGACATATGGTAGAATTGATGAGGCAAGCACCAGTGCAACCACCGCCACCACCCCCACAGCCTTTGGTATCAGTGAGATAGTATGATAAATTAAGGAAGTATGGAGCAGAAGATTTTCTAGGTACTATTGATCCAGCTGTAGCTGAGCAGTGGCTAGATAAAATACATAGAATATTTATTCAGTTGCAAGCCACTCCAGAAGAAAATTTTGATTATGCAAGATCCTTGTTGCAAAAGGATGCATACGACTGGTGGAAGACAGTGCCCCATGCTATGGATGATCCTCCTACCTTGTCCTATGCTGATTTTCTAAGAGAGTTTGGATTGAAGTATACTCCGAGGGAGTATAAAGATGTGAAGAAAATGGAGTTTCTAAGCTTGAAGCAAGACCACCGGACTGTGACAGAGTATGAGGTCGAGTTTATCCGGTTGAGTCATTATGCTGGGGGTATTATATCTGATGAGATTGATAGATGCCGGAGGTTTGAGGAGGGATTGAGGCCCTCTATCATGTATCTTATGGCTGGATCTAGATATCATGATTTCTCCCAGCTTGTTGCAGCAGCTAGGAGTGTGGAAAGAGTTCAGGTTATTGCAGCAGCTGCTTCAGAGGAAGAGACTAGAGTGAGGAGACCCCAGTTTGAGGCAGGGTCTTCTTCTGTGAAAAGAGGTAAAGGAAGTTTTGTTCCTAGAGTTAGTAGGAGTCAGAGGCCAGCTGGTAGGTCAGTACAGTTTCAGAGACAGAGATCAAGACCTGCAGTTTCAGTAGCGAGTGCTCCGACTCCGGTGATTCAGAGATCCACCCTGCCGATATGTATCCATTGTGGTAGGCCACATGGTGGTACTTGTTAGAAGACAGGTGTAGCAGGGGTATGTTTCAGATGTGGATCGCCTGATCATTTTGTTAGAGAGTGTCCTGAGATCCAGGAGCAGAGGTCGATAGATTCTGCAGCTTCTCGACCTAGTGTGGGGGAGGTCGAGGAGGCAGAAGTTTCAACAGAGGAGGTAAATTTGGGTTCAGTCCTAGAGGAGGTTCTACATCCAGGGAGAGTAGACCAGAGGAGGCTGGATCTTCTCAGAGGATGTATGTGATGCAGAGGCAGCCTGATGCTTCAGCAGTCATAGCTGGTACTTTCTCTTTATTTGGTATTTCAGTACTTGCTTTGATTGACCCAAGATCTACACATTCATATATTAGTGCATCTGTTTTGCCTGTATCTGAACTGCATGCTGAATCCCTAGGATTTGATGTATTGGTGACAAATCCATTAGGATATAGTGTAATTGTTAACAAGGTGCACCGAGATAGTACAATAGTGATTCAGGGTGAGGAGTTTTTGGGTGATCTGATTGAAATGCCTTTTAAAGAGTATGATTTGATTTTTGGCATGGACTAGTTGTCTAGACATGGAGCTGTAGTGGACTGTCAAAAGAAGTATGTTACTTTAAGAACCGGTGATGGAAGAATTGTAATGGTATCTGGTGAGCAGAGACAGCTTTCATCCTTGTTTGTTTCAGCTGTTGCAGCTAGGAGGTTGATTAGAAAAGGGTGTGATGCTTATCTTGCTCATGTCTTGGATACTAGAGTGGTGGGTTCTCAACTTGATAGTATACCCACAGTTGCAGATTTTCCAGATGTGTTTCCAGAGGAGTTGCCAGGGTTGCCTCCTGTGAGAGAGGTGGAGTTTGGTATTGAATTGTTGTCTGGTACCACTCCTATCTCTACTACTCCTTATAGAATGGCACCTGTTGAATTGAGAGAGTTGAAGGTGCAGTTGCAGGAGTTGCTAGATAAAGGGTTTGTTCGCCCTAGTGTTTCACCGTGGGGAGCTCCTGTGTTGTTTGTAAAGAAGAAGGATGGTACTATGAGATTGTGTATCAATTATAGGCAATTGAACAAGGTGACTATTAAAAATAAATATCCTTTGCCTAGAATTGATGATCTCTTTGATCAATTGAAGGGAGCAGTAGTGTTTTCTAAGATTGACATGAGATCGGGGTACCATCAGTTAAGGGTCAGAGCTGAAGATGTTCCTAAGACAGCTTTTTCGTACAAGGTATGGGCATTATGAGTTTCTAGTTATGCCTTTTGGGTTGACGAATGCACCTGCAGCTTTCATGGATTTGATGAATAGGGTGTTTAGGCCCTATCTGGATCAGTTTGTGGTGGTCTTCATCGATGATATTTTGGTGTATTCGCGCAATGAGGAGGAGCATGACAAGCATCTGCGGATTGTGTTGCAGATCTTGAGAGAGAAGCAGTTATATGCTAAACTGTCGAAGTGTGAGTTTTGGCTTGACCAAGTAACTTTTCTCGGTCATATAGTTTCAGCAGATGGTATTAGAGTTGATCCGAGTAAAGTTGAAGCTATTTTGAATTGGAATCCACCCAAGTCTGTGACTGAAGTTAGAAGTTTTCTGGGTTTGGCAGGCTATTATCGACGCTTTGTGAAAGGATTTTCTTTGATAGCTACTCCACTTACCAGATTACTTCGCAAGGGAGTTAGATTTGTGTGGACAGATAAGTGTCAGGCTAGCTTTGAACAGTTGAGAGAAATGTTGACTCAAGCGTCTGTTCTTACTTTACCTGTGGAAGATAAACCATATGTGATCTACAGTGATGCTTCACATAGTGGATTAGGTTGTGTATTAATGCAAGAAGGTAAAGTTTTAGCTTATGCTTCTCGACAGTTGAAGCCGCATGAGCTTAATTATCCGACCCATGATTTGGAGTTAGCAGCCATTGTGTTTGCATTGAAAATTTGGCGACACTATTTGTATGGGGAGAAGTGTTTTATCTATACAGACCATAAAAGTTTAAAATATTTGGGGGTTCAGAGAGAGCTCAATCTTCGACAGAGGCGATGGTTGGAATTGATTAAAGACTACGACTGTTTGATTGATTATCATCCTGGTAAGGCAAATGTGGTTGCTGATGCCTTGAGTCGAAAGTCTTTAGCAAGTTTGACTGTTTATTCGCTCTCGTTGCTTGTTGAGTTGAGAGAGTTGCATTCTAGCTTGGTATTTTGTGATAATGGTGCATTGTTGGCACAGTTACAGTTGAGACCAGTATTGTTAGAACAGATTAAAGAGGCTCAGTTGGGTGATGAGAAGATGCAAAAGATTGTTTCAGATTGCCAGAATGGAAAGAGTCGAGATTTTATTATAAAAAGTGATGGGAGTCTTTGGTTTAAGAACAAGTTGTGTGTACCTGATGATGCTAATTTGAAAAGGATTATTTTAGAAGAAGCACATCAGTCAGTATTTGCTATGCATCCGGGCAATACGAAGATGTATCATGATTTGAAACAGTACTATTGGTGGTCTGGTATGAAGAGAGACATAGCAGAGTTTGTATCCAAATGTCTCACATGTCAAAGGGTAAAAGCTGAGCATCAAGTTCCAACAGGGTTACTTCAACCATTATCAGTGCCTGAATGGAAATGGGAAAGAGTAACAATGGATTTTGTGTCTGGTTTACCATTGACACAAAGGAAGCATGATGCTATTTGGGTGATTGTTGATAGGTTGACAAAGACAGCTCATTTTCTTCCAATTCGGATGGATTATTCTCTTGAGAGGTTGGCTGAGCTGTATATCCATAAGATTGTGAAGTTGCATGGAGTCCCAATTTCTTTAGTGTCTGATCGAGATCCCCGATTTACTTTAAGGTTTTGGAAGAGTTTGCATGGTGCTTTGGGTTCTCGATTACACTTCAGTACTGCTTTTCATCCGCAGACAGATGGGCAATTAGAGAGAGTGATACAAATTATTGAGGACATGTTGAGAAGCTGTGTCATTGATTTCTCTGGAAGTTGGGATAGATTCTTGCCACTTGTGGAATTTGCTTACAATAACAGTCATCAATCCAGCATTGGTATGGCACCATTTGAAGCATTGTATGGTAGACGGTGTAGGACACCTCTATGTTGGAATGAAATTGGAGAAAGTAAGTTAATTGGTCCTGATTTGGTTAAGGAAATTGAAGAGAAAGTGAAGCTGATTCGGAATAGATTGAAAGCAGCTTCAGACCGACAGAAGTCTTATTCAGATTTGAAGAGGAGAGACATAGAGTTTAATGTGGGAGATAAAGTATTTTTGAAAGTGTCTCCTTGGAAAAAGATTTTGAGGTTTGGTCAAAAACGGAAGCTTAGTCCTCGTTTCATTGGACCGTATGAAGTTTTGGAAAGAGTTGGGCCAGTTGCTTATCGGCTTGCTTTGCCACCTGAGTTGGATAGGATCCATAATGTATTCCATGTTTCTATGTTGAGAAGGTACAGATCAGATCCATCTCATGTGTTATCAGTTGAATCTATTGAAGTGAGTCCAGATCTGACTTTTGAAGAAGAACCAATTGCTATCTTGGCACAGGAAGTAAAAGAGTTGAGAAATAAAGAAGTGCCTTTGGTGAAGGTTCTATGGAAGAATCATGCAAAAGAAGAAGCAACTTGGGAGAGTGAGCAAGCGATGCGAGATCAGTATCCTTAGTTGTTTCGGACTTGATGACAGGTAATTTCGAGGACGAAATTTCTTTTTAGAGGGGGAGAATTGTAATATCCCAAAATATACCCTAGAAGTTTGGTGTAGTAATTGTTGTAATTGAAGTAAGTGTATTTGTGTTTAATTGGAAAAGAGGAAAATAAGTGAAGAGAGAGTTTATATGCTGTATATATGTATATATAAATAACATATACACAAGTCAATGGGTAAGTCAAAGGAAGAGATTAATTATTGATTAATTGTGTTTAAGGGATTATTTTATATTAAGTGGGATTAGAGTTAGTGGAGTGGAAGAAGATATTTGTATTATTTTATATTATTTTGCTTGGAGGATAGGGTTTTGAGGAGATGATTTGACTTTTGCTTTCTATCTTTTCTTCTTTCTTTCTTCCTTTGCCGTGGACAATTTTCTTTCCTTCTCTTCTCTTTGCTTTTCTATGTTGTCCGGCCATCAAGAAGAAAGAGACAAGATAGAGATTTGTTCTTCCAAGTTCAAGATTGAAGAGAGTTTTCAAGAGATCAAGTTGGAGGTTTGAGAGTTCTCCATCTTTGGTAAGTTCTCTCTTGATTTCTTGTGTTGTTTTTGAAGTTATGTGGATTTGTGAATTGAAGTTGTGTTTGAGAATGTGTTTGGTTTGATTGTGTGGTGTTTAAGAGTATTTGGTTTAAGTGGTTTTGGATTTTGGGGTTGGATTGAAGAAAAGAGTAAGTTGGTTGGTATTGATTAAGTTGTGGTTGTGTTTAGGGTTTTTGATGATGTTTGTGATTTGTGCTTGATATGTGTTTTGGCTTGTTTTGGTGTTGTTGCAAGTTTGAGGTAGTTTTTGGGTATGTTTTGTTAAGTTTGGTGGAAGTGGATGTTGGTGGATAGAAGTGATTTGTTAGTTGTGGTGTTGTTTTGGCCGGAATCTGGGTTTTTGGCCTGACACGCCCATGAGCACGTCCAGGGTCCTTAGGCGTGTCAATTGTTCTGTGTGGCAGTAGGTTTGACACGGCCAGTAACACGCCCGTGTTATTGAGCATGTCATAGCTACTGTGAGAATGGAGAATTGACACGGCCAGGAGCACGTTCAGGTTGTTGGACGTGTTGATATTTTTGTGTGAGGCAGTATGTATTACACGCCCAGTGACACGCCTGTGGTCATGAGTTGTAATAGCTCCTGTGTTGTGGAGTTAGGGCACGGTCAGGAATACGCCCGTGTGGTTGAGCGTGTCATGTATAGAGTTTGCCCTAGTTAACTCTTAACTTGATTATCTCATGTGTATCCCTAAGCAAGTATATGTTATTATTCTTGGATTAGGCCTTGACAAAGGTGATTTGTCATTGATTTAAGAAGCATAAGAACCTTGGGAAAGGGAGTGTTTTGAGTTGTGTGAATTGCTTTTGAGGTAAGTACACATCTTGCATTATTGCATTGTTGATTCTTGTGAAGAATGTACTTTGCTATACTTATATCAATGATGTTATATATATATATTATATGAATGATATGTTGATGCAAATGATTGTACATTTGAAAGATGAATTGCTAAGATGGGTATTGAGATGTGATGGAATGTAAAGCCATTGTGGTTGGCTATAATGGCTCTAATGAGGCATGTTTGCCAAATTGATGATGAGAATTGAGAATGGAATTGATAATGAAATAATGAATGAATTGTGTGTCTAATGTGTTATTCCATTTTCAGAGTTTTGTTGTTGGTGGCATGCCTATTAGTAACAATCTCTTGAAGTTAGGTTGGATTTGATCCTTGAAGCCAAGTTGGGTTGAAGTTAAACATGTTTTACTCCCCTTGAAGCTTGGTTGGGTCTAATCCTTGAAGCCTAATTGAGATGTTACAACCCTTGAAGCTAGGTTGGGTTTTGTTCTTGAAGCCAAGTTGGGTTGATACTTAGCATGCTTTATTCCCCTTGAAGCTTGGTTGAACCTAATCCTTGAAGCCTAGTTGGGATAATGATAATGATAAATGTGATAATTGAACCAAGGCATTAACTCTGAAAATTGAATGGCATATTAGTGTCTTTTGGGCCCATGCTTGTCTTTGTGTAATTGTGATTCAATAATGATTGAATAATTGAATAATGAAATCTATGGAAAGTCATTGAAATGTGTGGCATTGCATTGCATTAAAGCATATTGTTATTATCGTTTGTACTACTGAGCCGTTGGCTCAGCGTGATTGTGGTTCATCGCGCAAGTGCCAGAGTTGAACCCGAGAGTTCCTCGAGACCGAGTGAGTCTAGGCATTGAAGAATTTATTTTGGGGACTTAAAGATCAGAGAAAAGCTGCCAATCATGTATAATTTCTTCATGTTTTGTAAAGTATTGACTTTAATGTAAATTTAAGTAAAACTGTAAACATGGACTTGAATGTATTCACATATGTAAATATATTTAAAATTTCCGCTGCGTATTAAGTAAAAGTTTATATCTTCTTTATTTTCTATATGGTATAATGAGAAAGAATGTCTTATGTTTTAAAATGATTCAAGTGTTAAAGGAAACCGTAGCATCTCTATGTTCGGTGTGCATATACTACACTGTGGTGCTATGTAGTGTGCGTGTACGGGATGTAGGGGTGTTATAATAGGAATGCCATGGTTTACTAAACAAATGACTCACTTCTTTGACAATAATATGAATAAATTTAAAACATTTAAGTTATATTATAAAATACAATAGATTCAAAACGCAGCGGAAAATATTACAAATATTTTCAAATACATATACATCAAAACTCAAGTTTTACAAAACATAAAATATATACATGTTTGACAGTATGTCTTTGATCTTTAAGCTCCACTATCAACGCCTCAAAATCTAGACTCTACTCGGCCTAGAGGAACTCTCCGGTTCTTCCCTGTCACCTGCGAGACGAATCACACTCGCGCTAAGCCAACAACTTAGTGGTACAAACTACAACAATACTATGCTTCAATGCAATGCCAATGTCGCACAATCAATTTTCATACACCATTCAAAAGGATATTATATTTTAAAACCTCATATTGTTCAATATCATATCAAAACATTCATAAACATGTTATACATCATGTATCTCATTATTCATTGATTTCACAATTCAAGAATCACATAAAAAAAACAAAGACAAGCATGGGCCCAAAAGACACTAATATGCCATTCAACTTTCAGAGTTAATGTTTTGGTTCAATTATCACATTTATCATTATCATTATCCCAACTAGGCTTCAAGGATTTAGGTTCAACCAAGCTTCAAGGGGAACAAAGCATGCTAAGTATCAACCCAACTTGGCTTCAAGAACTAAACCCAACCTAGCTTCAAGGGTTGTAACATCTCAATTAGGCTTCAAGGACTAGACCCAACCAAGCTTCAAGGGGAGTTAAGCATGCTAAACTTCAACCCAACATGGCTTCAAGGATCAAGCCCAACCTAACTTCAAGAGATTGTTACTATAGGCATGCCACCAACAACAAAACACTGAAAATGGAATAACACATTAGACACACAATTCATTCATTATTTCATTATCAATTTCATTCTCATTTTCTCATCATCACTTAGGCAACCATGCCTCAATCATCTTATTTGCATCATTATCATTATAGCCAACAACCATGGCTCCTCATCTCATCGATAGAGTATACATAATTAAATGCATTGAATATCATCATCTAGGCAAACATGCCCCACTTATTTCATTTGAATCATCATAACCAATCACATTGGCTTCACAATTCATTATATCTCAATTCATCATTCAAATGTACACAACCAATTGCATTTACATTTTAAATGCTCATCAATAATTCACACTATACAAATCATAACATTCATCAAATGTATTAACAATGTAATCAATTACTTAACATATGTACAACCAAATATGTTAAGTATCAAAATCATGTAAATGTATGGAACCATGTAGTTTGTACTTACCTTAAGATAACTCACACCAATCTACAACCTTTCTCTTCCAAGAATTCTTTACCACTTAGGTTAAGGCAATTCAACTTCTTCACAACCTAAACCAAAGGTAATCATACACACTCACTTAAAAATACATATAAGATAATAAAGCTAAGAACTAACTAGGGCAAACTCTAACCATGACACACTCAACAACACGGGTGTGTCCCTGACCGTGCCCTAACTCCACAACACAGAAGCTTTGACAGGCTCAGAACCACGGGCGTGTCACTGAACGTGTAGTACATTCTGTCTCACAGAAACATTGACACGTCCAACAACATGGGCATGCTCATGGCCGTGTCAATCCTTCATCCATACAGTAGCTATGACACACTCAGTGACATGGGCATGTCACTGGACGTGTAAATGCCACTGCAATACAGAACCATTGACACGCCCAAAGACTTGGCCGTGCTCATGGGTGTGTCAGGCCAAAAATACAGATTCCGGCAACATTAACAACCTATCCAACAAACCACTTACTTCCACCATCTTCCACTTCAAACAAACTTAATTAAACACACCCATAAACCATAATAACTTACAAAAACACCCAAAACAACTCAAACATACATCAAACACAAATCATAATCATCACCACAAACTCAAAACACAACCACAACACTTTCCTTTTCCAACAAACTTACTCTTTCCTTCAATCCAACCCCAAAATCCAAAATAAATTTAACCAAACACTCTTAAACACACCACAATCAAACAAGCACATACTATCCACAATCTCAACTCACAAACTCAAAGAAAACAAATCAAAGAATCAAGTGGAAAACTTACCAAAGATGAAGAAACTCTTAAATTTCCAATTTGATCACTTGAATCTTCCTTCAATCTTGAGTTTGGATGATCAAATCTCTCTCTTGCTCTCTTGCTATGAAGTGCCGGCCAAAACAAAGAAAAGAAAAGGAAAGGAAGGTGAACCACGAAGAAGAAAGAAAGAAAGAAAAAAAAGAAAGCAAAGAAGACAAAGTCAAATTCTCACCCACTATCTCCTCAAAACCCTCTCCTCCAAGCATTTAATATTAAAATATTCTAAATATCTCCATCCACTTCCACTCACTCAAATTCCACTTAATTAACTTAATTAATTTAAAATCATTAACTAATCATCTTTTGACTATCACATATTGACTTGTATATGTTGTATATATTTCCATATATACAATATATATACTCTCTCTTTAATTCTTTTCTCTTTCCTCTTTATCATATACCTTAAATCCAAATTCAACAATAATTACTTCAAAACTTCTAAGGCATATTTTGGGATGTTACAAATACAATATTTATAATATTGTTCTTTGAACCTTGGTGATGCAGTTGACCAAGAACATATATCTCTCACTCTGCAGTTTCAACCCTTCTAGTTTGATCTACGTGTTAGAAAATAATTCTAAAATGCTAAGCAAATCTTAGTGGTTCTTATGTATTTACAATATGTAGGAAAATTTAAAAGAAAGAGATCTAAACATTAAATAATTTATAAATAATGAAAAGTATTACTTTCAAGACATTAAATAAAGAAATTAATAAATTCATTGAAAATTGAAATACCAGACATGATTAAATTTAGAATTGCTTAATTTATCGATAACCATGTAACACATTGTTTTCAATGTGGATAACTTCTTTAATTATGGCCATACACACTGAACTCAGATCCTAGATTTGGATAACGGGTCACTATTGGCAATTTAATGCCCATTGTATAAAATTTGGTCAATGGCCCACTATGGGATGAATGCCCACTGAGTATGGTGATACAGAGTGTCTATTGATGGCATAGAGTGCCCACTATCACTTTGGATATCCTCCATTTTTCTAGCCATTCAATCCCAAGCTAGATCTAAAATCAGAATGATTTGGGCAATTCAGTAGTTATTAATTAACATTAAATCATGCACAACACTTCAATGGAACAATTCTTTGATCAACACTTGGTGTAGACCCTTATTTTTTTACCAAGTCCAGTCCAAAGATTTTAAAACATTTCAAAATAATTTTATAGTATTTATTATTTATTTTAAGAATAATATTTATTATTTGTTTTTAAATATTATATTTATTGTAATAATATAATATTTATTATTTATTTTAATAATATAATTAATTATAAATATTTATTTTAAATATAATGTTTATTTTTAATAATAAAAATAAATATAATATATATATATAATAAAAAAATAAAAATAAAAATCGAATGGTTGAATCAGATCCTCACGTAGCAGGCCGATCCTCGCTCCCCCAAACTTGGGCCAATTCGCCTCAAGCTTGTGCTGCTCGCCCCCAAACGCCACAGACGCTCGCAGCAAATCCTCACGTAGCAGGCCGATCCTCGCTCCCTGCAGCAACCCTACTGACCCAACCCAGCTCCCGTGCCAGCAGCCCAGTTCCTCGCATCAATTGGCCAATAGCCCGTGGCAGCCCGCGCGTACTGCCGATTTCGCCAAAAACCTTATCAACCTCGGTTTAATTTATTTTCTTAACAATTTTTATTTTTCCTAAACAGTTTGTATTTCCTTATCAAAATAGCATTAATTTTTTTTTCCTATAAATAAGACTTTAAAACAATTATAGAAGGACTTTTTCTTTTTTTGGGGTAGAAATACAAAAAGGAGGCAATAGCTATTAGAGATTTTTGAGACTTTTGGAGCATTGATTCGAACTGGGGGAATTTTACAGGCAGAGACTTTTGGACTTGGAGATTTTTTTTAGCAGAAGCTAGACTCTCAAACTTTGGCAATTTTTAGCAAGAAGATTTTTAGCAAAAGACGATAATTAAGACAGTAAGCAAGCAAGCAGTGACTATCTTAGTGTTAGCAAATCCAAAATTTTCATTCAATAATTTTGGCGGAGCCTTCAAACGTAGGTATATTTATCTAATTTTGTTTATCAAAAATCATCTTCATTCATTAGCCATTGATCCATTAAAATTGATAAATTGTAACTCTAAAAACTTATGCAATAATCCAATGAAAACCAACGGACAATATTTTCTAATTTTTTGAATACACAGTATCCTCACAAAGTTTTTTTAAAAATATTATCACTGTAGTTATTTTTTTCAATTTCAAAAATTTAATTCTATTTTCATAAAAATCCAAACCCTAATTTACTTAAAATAATAAAACACTAATTAAATTTATTTCCAAAATCTTCACAGTAGCCATTATTCTCTAAAAAAATAATAATAGTGTTGGTTTTCTTAGAAATCAAAACCCTAATGTATTTAAATCATAAACTCCAATTTAAACTATACAGTAGTATAATCCTTTTTAAAAAATAATAATAATATTAGTTCCTCAAAATCCCAAAACCCTAGTTTTTAAATCTTAACTCTCTAAACCCTAAAGTATTAATTTTATTTAAAAAAACTCTAATTCAAGATGTAAACCCTAAACGTATACATTTGTTGCTTTATTTAATTTTAGATTTGATCATGTAGTTTATTATATGTTTTGATGATCAATTTATTTTATTTCATTGTTTGATTCATTTAATTTATCATGGATGAATGTTTTCTTGATTATTATTTGCTTATTAAAATTGTAAGAGGTATGTTTCCATGATTGGGTACCTCATTAATTAGTCCTTATGTAATTTAAATTATTTTTGTATTTTGGAGACTAATGTAAAGGATATGTTTCCACCTTTCAGTGGGTGCTCTATTTAGTTTTAGATGTTAGACAATGTAAGGACACATTTTCATCCTCGGATGGGTGTCCATTTATTTATTTGTTTGAACATTGTTGTGATTTTAATAAAGTAATTATTTATTCTTATGATCGCATATAGTATGGATAATATTGTATTAATTAAGTATTTTATAATATTAAGACCTGAAAAGGAGGCCGGTTCTAATGAACCGGGCATTGTGGGGGTGTTGGGTCATTCTCACCTTCCCCACATATACCCAACTTTTTGAACCCATTAGGGGGTTGGGGATTCCTTATGAATCGAGTCATCCACCCCTTTTGTTTTCCCAGCCCGTCCAGGTGGCAACTCCATTTTCTCTCAATTTAGTCTCGTGTTCTCTAACGCCCTAAGCCTAACAGTGCCGAAGTCACAAGAATCATTCCACACGGGAGTAGGGGCAAAAATTCCCGCTCACACTTGGTATCACACATATTTTATCATATATTCAAAATAAATCTATTACACTACCTGTTAGGGTTGATTTCAAAAATCCTTTACTCTTTGAGGACTTATAATCTTTACAGCTAGAATTACAAATGAAAAATAAGGTAAAAAGTTATTTTGGCAAGTTCCTTAAGTGACACGCCCAATGACATGGGCGTGTCATTGACTATGTCATTTGCTCATTCTTACAAAAGCTTTGACATGCCCAATGACACGGGCGTGTTTTTGGCCATGTCATTTAACTTGTATTACAATAGCTACGACATGCCCAATGTAACACCCTCATACCCAATATACGTGTAGACCCTTAATTTTTGCCCTAATTTGATACGGTCCTGATTAAAGGATGCCAAAATAAATTTAATCCGATTTACAACTTCTTATAATTTAGTCTGATTTTAAAAGTCACAAACTCAACTACAAAACCCTAAACCAGGTCTTTTTTAGAAGGTCCGGTCCAAAAAATTAAAAAATACGAAATTAGTTCAAGTTCAAAGGGCCCAAGTGACATGAACCTTGGCTCATGTAGACCTAGAGGCCCCAGGTGGACATGAGCATTGGCTCATGTTGACCTGGATGCCCAGGTTAACATGATCCAAAGGTCATGTCGACCTGGATGTCCCAGGTCGACATGGCTTTGGTCCATGTCAATCTGGTTACCCCAGGTCGACATGGTTTCATTTGTTTTTTGAAATTAGTTTCTGAATTAAATTAAAATTTGTTTTAAGGACATATAATTAAAATTAAAATTATAAGAGGTATGTTTCCACTTTGTGGGCATCTCATTAATTAATTTTTATGTAATTTAAATTATTTTTATATTTTGGACCAATGTAAAGGACATGTTTCCACCTTTCGGCGGGTGTCCTATTTAGTTTTAGACATGGATGATGTAAGGACATGTTTCCATCTTCGGATGGGTGTCCATTTTTTTGCTTTGTTTGGACATTGCTTTGATCTTAATATAATGATGCTTTATTTTAATTGTTGTATGTAATATGGATAATATTGTTATATTTAAAAATTTTATAATATTAAGACATGCAAAGGAGGTCGATTCTAATGAACCAGACATTGTGGGGTTGCTGAACCTTTTCTCACCTTCCCCACACGTACCCAACTTTCTAAACTCATTAGGGGGTTGGGGATTCCTTAGGAATCAAGTTATCCACCACTTTCTTTTTCTAGGCCTTTCTGGGTGGCGACTCCATTTTCTCCGGACTTAGGCCCGTGTTCTCTAAGGCCCCGAGCCTAAACAGTGCCGAAGTCACAAGAACCATTTCACCGGGAGAGGGGGGCAAAAATCCCCGTTCACAGAGGCAACTCCACTGGGGATAAGAGAAGTTGATTTTGTAACACCCCTTCCCCGGCCTACATGTGTAAGCTGAGTAGAGGTGCCACACTAACCTAATGTTGCTACCAATTTTACTTAGTCAAATTTTAGTTTTGATTTTTACAGAAATTTTGCCAGAGATTCGCCTGGAAATTGGGTCCCAAGTGTCGACAAAACTGGTTTTTTTGATTTTTGAAAACATTTTTACACAAACCAATGCGAATACAATTAGTTTCAATACACTCCCAATGAATCCCCCTTATACCCTCAACTACAACCTGCAAGAAGAATTCACACTTCTAATACAAAATAAAGTAGAGGTTTATTATTATTACATACTACTAACGTACAGTATAACATAGTACTTCCCAATCTTATATATAAATATATACATATACATGCCACAACTAGCTAACTCATAATATAGGAAATGAAAGGCTACTCTGAGGTGCTGCGCTGTGTTGTGCTGCTCGATGCTAATCACCGAAATCTACTGCTCTGAACCTACGAGTCAAGAAAACTCAACTCGCTGAGCAATGACGCTCAGTGGGTACTTTACCAATGAAAATATAAGTAAAACATGAAAGCATTTGAACTAAAAGGAAATAATTAAATCAAAAATCAACAAATATTAAACCAATGGAAGTTATTGTCCATTCAGTGTAGATATACTTTCAACAATTGTAAAAACCATAATTCAAACTCATATTGCAGTACGTAGTTTTAGAAAAATAGGACTTTGGCTCAGGCTCTACTGGCATATAGGGAACCATAGCGATAAGGCAGTGGCCCTCACCACTGTAACATAGGTGGCCCTCACCACCATGGTTATAACCAATTCTGCTCTATGGCCTATACCCATAGGTAACCGCCGGAGCATTCCAATCATAATTTTACAACATCTCCGCTCCACGGCCTATACCCGAAGGTAACCGCCGGGGTGTATCAAACACAATAAGTGGCAGTACTGCATAAGTTAGTATAGTGCACCATACCCTTATCTACCACTCCCAACTATCCAGTAGAGCATAAAGGTTAAAATGATTCAATTTAAGTCTCAAACTTCATTTTAAAATGACTCGAGAAATCCTTTTAAATTCCCATCGCGCTTTGCCATTTACGCCGCGCACCACCTTCTTTAGTCAAACCATTACCCTTTTTCACATATTTAACATCCACAATAAACATATCAAACATTTCAAAGCGTTCCTCAAAAGATCACAAATTGACCAAATGAATAGTGTCGCGGCACGTAAAATCGGCAACGCAAAATGGCATGACCAAATGAATAGTAAAATCTGGGTTTTCGTCAAAATTTCAGTCCACTTCAGTCGTGCATTTGACCAAGTAAATGATTTTATTTTTGGCTGAAATTTTACAGAAAACTTATTTCATATGTTTACTAATTTCATGAAAAATTTCGTTGAAAAATGCATTCATTAGCTACCTCAAACAATTGCCACAAAAAGATCCAGAAAGCTGTCATTTTGGGACCATTTCGGCCCAAACATATGAAATACATAGGATAGTTTATTTTTCTTTTGCAAATCAATATGAAGGCTTCTTTAATAGTAAAGTGAAGATTCAAACACTTCCCTTTGACAACTTTTGCATGTTTAACTCAAATCAAACTAATTAAAGTCCAAAACAACTTACCAAATCAACTTGCAAAATTTTCTCAAAACATTTGGTTTCAATTAAATTTAAACAACCCAATTGCCATAAGAAATCAAGAACATAACTCAAATATTTAATTTAAACTCAATCAATATATTTAAGCATCAATATCAAAACTTCCATAAACAAAAGTTTGTAAGAAAAATATAATTTCTTTTATGGTAAAGCACCAAACCTTGTTCTTTTAATTCCCCTTTGCTTTTCCTTCTTCTCCTTTCTTAATCTTTGTTTTTCCTTCAAGAAATTCAAGAACACAACCTTAAACATAAACCTTAGCAATTTAGAACAATAAGCTATCCCCATTTCTTTTCAAACTAAACCCTAATCTAACCTTATTAAACCTTAGAAACCTTGATTCTTCCATTTAATTAATCAATCTCATCACTACTTAAATTTTCCCCAAATCCACCATAAGAACCCTAATTTTCAACCTTCCACTAGATATATAAATACTTAAAATTGATACTAGAATTGAATTCTACATACTTGAAAACCTTAAAACTTACCTTGAAAATCAAACTTGACAAAAATTGGAAATCCTTTGGTGTTCTTCCTAAGGTGGCCGAAAATTTGGAATGGGTGAGAGAGAGAGAGATTTGTTCTTCATGCCATGATATATATATAAGGGAAATGATGCTCACTTTTGGGTTGGATAAATGCCTTAGGGCCATTTGTCCACATCTTTTTCTTTTCTTCCTTTTATAATGCTAAATGGTCACTTTTAATTGGTCCAAATGTATCTTTATTTTATTTATTTAAAACCCAAGCCCTTGAACTTTCTTTTAATCATATTTTGGCCCCTCAACCTCCTTGTGCTTAAATTTTTATGGCCTAGGGTGCGAAAAGACTAAAATACCCTCCGGCGATTAATCGGTCGTAACTTTTAAACCGTACAGTTCCACGAGGGAAACTACATATGGTTTTGATCCCCTCGACCTCTACTTTCTATTTTTAAGGTCTATTTTAGGTTTCCAAGTCATTTTGAAAATTTACCAATAAGCCCTTGACTTTTTACAAAATTCCCCTTAGGTCCCTTCTTTGCTCGGGTTTTGCCCGGGCTCCATTTCTACTGACGATTGTTTCATATTCAACCCCTCGACATCCTTTACACACTCGTGTGTTTATTTCCTACTTTAGATTCATGTATAAATTATAATTAATAATGACCAACATGTCCCTAGTCAAAATCCCCTATATCTTTCAAACCGTGCGTTTTCTTGAAGAACCGTTACTCGTCGTTGCGACCCGATTTTTCTCTACTCTCTATTTTTGGAATTTGTTATGTGCACTATTAAGAACATCCAGTACAACTTTTAAAAATTTCAGTCACCTCCCCAAAACTTTTTGAAATTACAGTCACCTCCCCAAGACTTTTTGAAATTACAGTCGCCTCCCTAAAAATTTGCATTTTTCTTCAATTAGGTCCCATTGATCCTATATCCTTATCTGAGGCCGTTGTCAGGAATTATCTTCTCCTTTCCCCTTCTCTCACTGTGCACGTGACCGCTATGCATAAATGCGGCGACGAATGTGACAGTTCCTCCCTCGTTAATTTAGGCTTCATCTCGAAGCCCATCAGGTTGAAATAAATATGGGTACTGCTTCCTCACAGTTTCTTCGCGTTCCCATGTAGTTTCTTCTACTTTGTGATTCCTCCAAAGCACTTTGACCAATGGGATCTTCCTATTCCGCAACTCTTTGATTTCCCGTGCTAAGGTTTCTACCGGCTCTTCCTCGTATGTCAGGTCGGGCTGAATCTCAATATCTTGAGCTTGTATAACATGGGTTCGATTTGAACGATACCTCCTTAGCATTGAAACGTGGAAAACATCATGTATTTTACTTAATTCAGGTGGTAACGCCAATTGGTAAGCTACCAGACCTATACGTTCAATGACTTTGTAAGGCCCAATAACCTTGAACTTAGCTTACCCTTTTGTTTAAATCTTAGCACTTTCTTCCATGGTGAAACCTTAAGAAATACCTTATCACCAACATTGAATTCTATGTCCCTTCTCTTCAGGTCCGCGTATGATTTTTTTTTTCTATCCGCCACAGCTTTTAACCAATCCCGGATAATTTCTACTTTCTCCTCGGTCTACTTAACTATCTCTGGGCCCAAGATCTTTGCTTCGCTTAATTCCGTCCAGCAAATTGGAGTCCTGCATTTTCGTCCTTATAGTGCTTCATAAGGAGCCATCTGTATGCTAGACTGGTAGCTGTTGTTGTAAGCAAACTCCATTAAACTTAAGTACTTCTCCCAGCTACCTTTGAATTCTAATATGCATGCTCTTAACATATCTTCCAAGATCTGGATTACCCTCTCTGACTGTCCGTACGTCTGTGGATGAAACGACGTACTCTAGTCCATTCGAGTTCCCAAAGCTGTTTGGAACTTTTGCCAAAAGTTCGACGTAAAGCGTGGATCTTTTTCCGATATGATTGATGTTGGAACTCCATGAAGTTGTACAATCTCTTTAATGTACAAGTCTGCTAACTTATCCAGGGAGTAGTCCATCCTTACTAGTAAGAATTGAGCTGACTTAGTTAGCTGGTCTACTATCACCCATATTGCATCATGTTTGTCTCTTGTCATTGGTAGTCCCGTCACAAAATCTATAGTTATGCGATCCCATTTCCATGTTGGAATCGTAATAGGTTGTAGAAGTCCCGAGGGTAGTTGATGTTCTGCCTTTACTTATTGGTAGGTTAAACATTTCGCCACATAATCTACCACATCTCTCTTGACCCCTAGCCACCAATAGCATTCTTTCAAATCCAATACCGCTTCTACCTTCTTAAAATCAACTCTTATTCCTTCCGCCGATACAATATGTCCTAAAAAGGCCACTTCTTCTAACCAAAATTCACACTTGCTGAATTTGGCGTATAACTACTTCTCCCTCAATGTTTGTAACACGATTCTCAAGTGCCGGTCATGATCCTCTGCATTCTTTGAGTAAACCAGTATGTCATCGATGAATACCACGACAAACTGTCCAAATAAGGATGGAAAATCCGGTTCATCAAATCCATGAATACCGCAGGTGCATTCGTGAGCCCAAAAGGCATTACGATAAACTCATAACGTCCATATCGGGTTCTGAATGCAGTCTTTGGTATATCTTCATCTTTAATCCTCAGTTGATGATAGCCGGATCGCAGATCAATCTTTAAGAAAACTCCCACACCTTTCAATTGATTAAATAAATCGTCTATCTGGAGTAGCGGGTATTTATTCTTAATCGTCAGCTTATTTAATTGTCGATAATCCACACATAGTCTTAGGGATCCATCTTTTTTTTTTCGCAGTCCACTAATGCCTTATGTTTGGTCAACTCATCCATTCCCAGTATTGCATCAAATTCCTAGAATGGCAACTCAAACAGATCACCTAGGAAAGTTTGTCCGTGTACTTCTACCGGACAATCCTTTATTACCTTCCTGGTAACCATCTCACTACCCAAAGGATTTGTAACTAACACTCCATCTGTTTCAAGTTCTACTTCTAAATCCTTTAATTTTTCATTTTTCATGCATATATATATGAATGTGAAGAACCTGGGTTTATTAAAGCATAAATCGGCATTCCAAACATAATTAGCTGACCTGCTATGACGTTGGGGCTTCCTCTTCTTCATGTGCCCTCATTGCATACATCTTAGTAGGAGCTCTAGTTTCAGGTCTGTCAATCATTTCGGATTGAACTTGCAAAGAGCTTTGTCCTCTACCTCTGCCCCTTTCCCCTTCCAGCTACTACAGCTTGAGATCCTTCGGTATTATCTAGTGTATTTTGCTGTCTTAAGGGGCATTCTCGTTTAAAGTGGTCCTTCGCTCCATAAATAAAACATACCCAGGCCTTGCCCCAACATTTTCCTGAATGCCTATGCCCACATTGAACATAGCATGGATGGGTGTTTTCACTTCCTCCTATAGTTTTGGGCTGAGCAAAGTTACCTCCACCTTGGCCATGCCCTCTTCCTTGTCCTCTCCCAAACCCACTAGTACTGGCTACAAAGGTAGCTTGACTCGGGCCGCCCCGAATCGACCTTTGACTGGATATCCTGCTCTGATTTCCTCCCATGGAACCACCTTCTCTAAACTGTTTCCTTGATAGCTGGAAATTTTTTGAATAACTCTGGGTATCCCTTCTTGGTCTTACCCTCTGTCTCCTATTTCGCTCATCCTTCTGACATTGCTCTACTTCCAGAGCCCTAGTGACCAACTCGGAAAATTCCTTGATATTAGCAGCAATTAACTGCATCCTAATCTCATTATTCAAACCATCCTGGAATTGCTTACACCTATCATGTTCATCTCCAATTGTCTTCTTGGCATACCTACTCAGCCTAGTAAATTCCCTCTCATATTCGGCAACGGTCAGTCGACCTTGCTTTAAGTGTAGAAACTCCTTTTTCTTGGCATCTAGGTATGCCTCCGATATAAACTTCCTCTTGAACTCATTCACAAAGAAATCCCATGTCCTCTGTTCCGGTGGAACTCGTTGTTGAACTGTGTCCCACCATATATATGCTTCTTCCACTAATAAGGAAGTAGCACATACCACTCGCTCCTCTGGAGTACACTATAACTGATCTAAGGCTTGTACCGTTCCTTCCAGCCAATACTCGGCTATAGAAGAATCATCGTCCCTTCTAGCCCTAAACTCCTTCGCCCCGTACTTTCTTATCTTTTCGATCAGGGGTTTCCTTTCCCCTCCTACAGTAGGTACTGGTATGGGTGCTGGCGCTGGTGGTGGTGCCAGGGCAACGCCCACTATCTGTCCCAGCGCTGCAGCCATCTGTTGCAACATCTCATTCAGAAGAGGAGCTCCCACTGAGGGTTGCTCAGCCTCCGGTGTTTCAGATACATGCGTCTCTACAATATGTGACGCTCGAGATTCAACTCCCTCCTCTACGGCTCTATGAGAGGACTCTCGCGACATCTATATTCTAACACATAACTCACAGTCAAAAACAGCATAGCTCAGCAGCACTATTAAACCCTATGTGGCATGTATATAAAGACAAAACACTTAATCAAATATATGCAAAACATACCCTTATTTATTTTCCTATATTTCCTTCCTGAATGATGCCTACTTTTTATCTCCTATTTACTATAGGATATCTCGTTTTACGTCGGTAATGGCCACTCCCGACATAAAACGTACATCCTCCTATGTTGGATTATCCAGAAGCGGCTAAACCGGAGCTCTGATACCAAAATTGTAACACCCCTTCCCGGCCTACATGTGTAAGCCGAGTAGAGGCGCCACACTAACCTAATGTTGCTACCAATTTTACTTAGTCAAATTTTAGTTTCAGTTTTTACAGAAATTTTGCCAAAGGTTCACCTGGAAATTGGGTCCCGAGTGTCGACAAAACTGGTTTTTCTGATTTTTTAAAACATTTTTACACAAACCAATGCGAATACAATCAGTTTCAATAAACTCAAACTAATTAAAGTTCATCAAATCAACTTACCAAATCAACTTGCCAAATTTTCTCAAAACATTTGGTTTCAATTAAATTTAAACAACCCAATTGCCATAAGAAATCAAGAACATAACTCAAATATTTAATTTAAACTCAATCAATATATTTAAGCATCAATATCAAAACTTCCATAAACCAAAGTTTGTAAGAAAAATAGAATTTCTTTTATGGTAAAGCATTCTTTTAATTCCCCTTTGCTTTTCCTTCTTCTCCTTTCTTAATCTTTGTTTTTCCTTCAAGAAATTCAAGAACACAACCTTAAACATAAACCTTAGCAATTTAGAACAATAAGCTATCCTCCCATTTCTTTTCAAACTAAACCCTAATCAAACCTTATTAAACCTTAGAAACCTTGATTCTTCCATTTAATTAATCAATCTCATCACTACTTAAATTTTCCCCAAATCCACCATAAGAACCTTAATTTTCAACCTTCCAATAGATATATAAATACTTAAAATTGATACTAGAATTGAATTCTACATACTTGAAAACCTTAAAACTTACCTTGAAAATCAAACTTGACAAAAATTGGAAATCCTTTGGTGTTCTTACTATGGTGGCCGAAAATTTGGAATGGGTGAGAGAGAGAGATTTGTTCTTCATGCCATGATATATATATATAAGGGAAATGATGCTCACTTTTGGGTTGGATAAATGCCTTAGGGCCATTTGTCCACATCTTTTTCTTTTCTTCTTTTTATAATGCTAAATGGTCACTTTTAATTGGTCCAAATGTCTCTTTATTTTATTTATTTAAAACCCAAGCCCTTGAACTTTCTTTTAATCATATTTTGGCCCCTCAACCTCCTTGTGCTTAAATTTTTATGGCCTAGGGTGCAAAAAGACTAAAATACCCTCCGGCGATTAATCGCTCGTAACTTTTAAACCGTACAGTTCCACGAGGGAAACTACATATGGTTTTGATCCTCTCGACCTCTACTTTCTATTTTTAAGGTCTATTTTAGGTTTCCAAGTCATTTTGAAAATTTACCAATAAGCCCTTGACTTTTTACAAAATTCCCCTTAGGTCCCTTCTTTGCTCGGGTTTTGCCCGGGCTCCATTTCTACTGACGATTGTTTCATATTCAACCCCTCAACATCCTTTACACACTCATGTATTTATTTCCTACTTTAGATTCATGTATAAATTATAATTAATAATGACCAACATGTCCCTAGTCAAAATCCCCTATATCTTTCAAACCGTGCGTTTTCTTGAAGAACCGTTACTCGTCGTTGCGACCCGATTTTTCTCTACTCTCTATTTTTGGAATCTGTTATGTGCACTATTAAGAACATCCAGTACAACTTTTAAAAATTTCAGTCACCTCCCAAAACTTTTTGAAATTACAGTCACCTCCCCAAGATTTTTTGAAATTACAGTCGCCTCCCTAAAAATTTGCATTTTTCTTCAATTAGGTCCCATTGATCCTATATCCTTATCTGAGGCCGTTGTCAGGAATTATCTTCTCCTTTCCCCTTCTCTCACTATGCACGTGACCGCTATGCATAAATGCGGTGACGAATGTGACAGATTTCGTTGGTCTTTATATTATTCTATTCTTTCTTATCATGATATTATCCAATGCATCATATTAGATTGCATCGTGTTCGTGAGTTAGGGCGCCCATGTTACCCGTGTTGTGATATGTGAGGGATACCATACTTTCACTCAAGGTATGGAGATCAAGCATGGCATAACCACTCATAGGCTTGTACCTTTTGGTATATACTTGCTATGGGAACCTAAGCTTTTCAACCCAAAGACTAAAGCTCATGTAATTGGCCTAGTTACTTTCTTTAGGTTTTACCCCAAATGCATGTTGTTTGACTATGGTTAATTTATCTTGGTTTAAATAATGGCTTCATTGGTTTGTTCTTTTTCTAATATGACCTAAGTACATTGTAAGCTCAAAATAAATTTTTTCTCTAAAGTCTAAAAGACCAATGCAATTTTAAAAATTTTTCAAAATGGTCTTTGGACATAAAACTTTTCCATAAATAAATTATTTTCTCATGACTCAAATACAAAGCCCAAAATCCATTTTTTCTAAAATCTTTTTACAATGGGCTTAGAAATAAAATTATTTTCATCCAACCTTTTCTTACAAGGAGCTTACAAATTATTTAGGTCAATTATGAAAATACAAAAAATCAATTGTGAGCCTAGTTTATATTAAGAATAATTAATCATGGGCTTGTTTTTGGCATGAATCATTAGTTACTTTTTCAAGTGAGAAATCTATTTATAATAAACCTCTTAATTTAGTTTTAATCCAATATAGCATAAAAGCTACTTTAGTTGGTTGGATGGATTAAAGCCTAATTAATGGAAATTATCATGAATTGATTTCCATTTTTGAAAATATAACTATTGGTTGAAACGGCTGAGGGAATTATTCGAAAATAAGATACCCCATGTTGGTATTTTGTTGACCATATACCTAGAAAAAGAGACTAGCCATTCGTGTGTGGAAGTTATAAGGTTGGAAGGAACATCCTAATTATCTTTCTTTTGTTTGTGCATACATGCATACATACATTTGCATCTCATATCATTGATCCTCTCTGGCTCACAGCCTTGGATTATGATAGTTCAAAAGCTTATGAGAATCCAACCTATGCCGGAGATGAAGAATCTAGCAACAACTCAATCACTTTCTCACCAAAAGCAATGGAGCCCGAACAAATTCAAAGAATGGTGGATGACGCCCTCAATGCCAAGATGGAAGAAATAAAAGAGGCCCTGGCTATAACACCCCTATACCTCGTATACGTACACAGCATGCTATTATGATCGTAATATACGTATACTGAATATATTCATGCCACGGTTTACTAACAAACAACTCACTTCTTTTAAAATATTATAAGCAGACTTTAAGTTATATTATAAAACACAATAGATAAAAATGTTTATTCAAAATGCAGCGGAAAGTATAACAAATATTTACAAATACATATACTTCAAAACTCAAGTTTTACAAAACATAAAATATATACATGTTTGGCAGTATGTCTTTGATCTTTAAGCTCCACTATCAACACCTCAAAATCTAGACTCTACTCGGCCTAGAGGAACTCTCTGGTTCTTCCTGTCACCTGCGCGACGAATCACACTCCCGCTAAGCCAGCGGCTTAGTGGTACAAACTACAATAATACTATGCTTCAATGCAATGCCAATGTCACACAATAAATTTTCATACACCATTCAAAAGAATATTACATTTTAAAACCTTACCTTGTTCAATATCATATCAAAACATTCATGTTGTATCTTCATGGTTTCATTACACAACATAGCTTCCCATGCCACATTCATTTTCAGTAAGATACTTTTGTATTATAATCATCTCATAACATTATATCTCACAAACATGTATCTCATTGTTTATTGATTTCACAATTCAAGAATCACATTGAAAACAACGACAAGCATGGGCCCAAAGACACTAATATGCCATTCAACTTTCAGAGTTAATGTTTTGGTTCAATTATCACATTTATCATTATCATTATCCCAACTAGGCTTCAAGGATTTAGGTTCAACCAAGCTTCAAGGGGAAGAAAGCATGCTAAGTATCAACCCAACTTGGCTTCAAGAACCAAACCCAACCTAGCTTCAAGGGTTGTAACATCTCAACTAGGCTTTAAGGACTAGAACCAACCAAGCTTCAAGGGGAGTTAAGCATGATAAACTTCAACCCAACTTGGCTTCAAGGATCAAGCCCAACCTAGCTTCAAGAGATTGTTACTATAGGCATGCCACCAACAACAAAACTCTGAAAATGGAATAACACATTAGACACACAATTCATTCATTATTTCATTATCAATTTCATTCTCATTTTCTCATCATCACTTAGGCAACCATGCCTCAATCATCTCATCAATAGAGTATACATAATTAAATTCATTGAATATCATCATCTAGGCAAACATGCCCCACTTATTTCATTTGAATCATCATAACTAATCACATTGGCTTCACAATTCATTATTCAAATGTACACAACCAATTGCATTAACATATATTTTAAATGCTCATCAATCATTCACATCATACAAATCATAACATTCATCAAATGTATTAACAATGTAATCAATTACTTAACATATGTACAACCAAATATGTTAAGTATCAAAATCATGTAAATTTATGCAACCATGTAGTTTGTACTTACCTCGAAACCAACTCACACCAATCTATACACTTCCTCCTCCAAGAATCCTCAACACTTTGGTTAGGGCAATTCCACCACTTCACAACCTAAACCAAAGGTAATCATACACACTCACTTAGAAATACATATAAGATAATAAAGCTAAGAACCAACGAGGGCAAACTCTAACCATGACATGCTCAACAACACGTGCGTGTCCCGGACCGTGCCCTAACTTCGCAACACAGAAGCTTTGAAACGCTCAGAACCACGGGCGTGTCACTGAACGTGTAATACATTCTGTCTCACAGAAACATTGACATGTCCAACAACATGGGCGTGCTCATGGCCGTGTCAATCCTTCACCCACACAGTATCTATGACACGCTCAGTGACATGGGCGTGTCACTGCTCGTGTCACTCATCCAAAAAAACAGAACCATTGACACGCCCAAAGATCTGGCCGTGCTCACGGGCGTGTCAGGCCAAAAATGCAAATTCCGGAAATAATAACAACATATCCAACAAACCACTTACTTCCACCATTTTCCACTTCAAACAAACTTAATCTTTCCTTCAATCCAACCCCAAAAATCCAAAATCAATTGAACCAACACCCTTAAACACACCACAATCAAACAAACACATATCAACCACAATCTCAACTCACAAACTCAGTCACAACTTCAACTAAAACAAAAGAAATCAAGAGAAAACTTACCAAAGTTGATGAAACTTCGTAATTTCCAACTTAATCACTTGAATCTTCCTTCAATTTTGAGCTTGGAACACAAAACTCTCTCTTGCTCTCTTGTCTTAGTGATGTCCGGCCAAGAAAGAAAAAGAAAAGAAAATGAAAAAGAAAATGAAGAAAAGTCAAACATTTATCTTCACTTAAATCTCCTTTAAAACTCCACCAAGTGTTTTAATA
The DNA here is from genome assembly GCA_947685225.1 of Garcia nutans. Lineage (NCBI taxonomy): Eukaryota > Viridiplantae > Streptophyta > Magnoliopsida > Malpighiales > Euphorbiaceae > Garcia > Garcia nutans. Next base: position 40,683,482 of record CANTUV010000005.1, read on the forward strand.
TTAAAATAATCAATTTCCTCTCTTCCACTTATTTAATTCCTTTTTAATTACTTAATTAAAAAAAAATAGCAAAATATCTTCTCTTGACTTTCCCATATTGACTTGTATATGTTGTATATATATTTCCATATATACAACATATACACTCTCTCTTTAATTATTTTCTCTTTCAAATTTATCATATACCTTAAATCCAAATTCAACAATAATTACTTCAAAACTTTTAAGGCATATTTTGGGATATTACAATTCTCCCCCTCTAAAAAGAAATTTCGTCCTCGAAATTACCTGATATCAAGTCTGAAACAACTGAGGATACTGTTCCCACATCACTTGTTCACTTTCCCAAGTTGCCTCTTCCTTTGCATGATTCTTCCAAAGAACCTTCACCAGTGGCACTTTCTTATTTCTCAATTCTTTCACTTCATGTGCCAAAATAGCAATTGGTTCTTCTTCAAATGTCATATCCGAACTCACCTCAATGGATTCAACTGGCAAAACATGAGATGGATCTTATCTGTACCTCCGCAACATAGAAACATGGAAGACATTATGGATTCTATCCAACTCAGGCGGCAAAGCAAGACGATAAGCAACTGGTCCAACTCTTTCTAAAACTTCATAAGGTCCAATAAAATGAGGACTCAGCTTCCCTCTTCGACCAAATCTTAAAATCTTTTTCCAAGGAGATACTTTCAAAAATACTTTATCTCCAATATCAAACTCTATGTCTCTCCTCTTCAAATCTGAATAAGATTTCTGTCGGTCTGAAGCTGCTTTTAACCGATCCCAAATTATCTTCACTTTCTCTTCAGTCTCTTTAACCAAATCAGGACCAATCAATTTTCCTTCTCCAAGTTCATTCCAACACAGAGGCGTTCTACATCTTCTACCATACAATGCCTCAAATGGTGCCATACCAATACTGGATTGATGACTGTTGTTGTAAGCAAATTCCACAAGTGGCATAAATCTGTCCCAACTTCTAGAAAAATCAATGACACAACTTCTCAACATATCCTCAATAATCTGTATCACTCTTTCTGACTGCCCAGCTGTCTGAGGATGAGAAGCAATGCTAAAGTGTAATTGAGAACCCAATGCACCATGTAAACTCTTCCAAAACCTTAACCGGGGATCTCGATCAGACACTAAAGAAATTGGGACTCCATGTAACTTCACTATCTCACTGATGTACAGCTCAGCCAGCCTCTCAAGAGAATAGTCCATTCTAACTGGAAGAAAATGAGCTGTCTTTGTCAACCGAACAACAATCACCCAGATAGCATCATGCTTCTTCTTAGTCAATGGCAAACCAGACACAAAATCCATTGTCACTCTCTCCCATTTCCATTCAGGCACTGTTAAAGGTTGAAGCAACCCTGTTGGAACTTGATGCTCAGCTTTCACCCTCTGACAAGTGAGACACTTAGATACAAATTCCGCTATGTCTTTCTTCATACCTGACCACCAGTAATGCTACTTCAAATCATGATACATCTTTGTACTTCCCGGATGTATAGCAAAAACTGATTGGTGTGCTTCCTCTAAAATAATCCTTCTCAAACTAGCATCATCAGGAACACACAACCTATCTTTAAACCATAGGCTACCATCATTTTTCACATGGAAATCTCGGCTCTCCCCATTTTGGCAATCTGATACAATCTTTTGAATTTTCTCATCAACCAATTGAGCCTCTTTTATTTGATCCAACAATACCGCTCTCAACTGCAACTGAGCCAACAATGCACCATCATCACATAATTCAAAACTAGCATGCAATGCTCTCAACTCAACAAGCAACGAGAGCGAATACACAGACAAACCTGCCAAAGACTTTCGACTCAAGGCATCAGCAACAACATTTGCTTTACCAGGATGATAATCAATCAAGTAGTCGTAGTCTTTTATCAATTCTAACCCTCGTCTCTGTCGAAGATTCAGCTCCTTCTGAACACCCAAATATTTCAAACTTTTATGATCTGTATAGATAAAACACTTCTCTCCATACAAGTAGTGTCGCCAAATCTTCAAAGCAAACACGATAGCTGCCAACTCCAAATCATGTGTCGGATAATTAAGCTCATGCGGCTTCAACTGCCGAGAAGCATAAGCTACAACTTTACCCTCTTGCATCAAAACACATCCTAAACCATTATGTGAAGCATCACTATAAATCACATATGGTTTATCTTCCATAGGTAAAGTAAGAACAGGCGCTTGAGTCAACATTTCTTTCAACAGTTCAAAACTAGCTTAACACTGATCTGTCCACACAAATTTAATTCCCTTTCGAAGTAATCTAGTGAGTGGAGTAGCTATCAAAGAAAAACCTTTCACAAAACGTCGATAATAGCCTGCCAAACACAGAAAACTTCTAACTTCAGTCACTGACTTTGGTGGACTCCAATTCAAAATAGCTTCAACTTTACTCGGATCAACTCTAATACCGTCTGCTGAAACTATATGACCGAGAAAAGTCACTTGATCAAGCCAAAACTCACACTTTGACAGCTTAGCATACAACTTCTTCTCTCTCAAGGTCTGCAGTACAATATGTAAATGTTTATCATGTTCCTCTTCATTACGCGAATACACCAGAATATCATCAATGAAAATCACCACAAACTAATCTAGGTAGGGCCTAAACACCCTATTCATCAAATCCATGAAAGCTGCAGGTGCATTCGTCAACCCAAAAGGCATTACCAAGAACTCATAATGCCCATACCTTATGCGAAAAGTTGTCTTAGAAACATCTTCAGCCCTAAACCTCAATTGATGGTACCCTAATCTCAAATCAATCTTGGAAAACACTGCTGCTCCCTTCAGTTGATCAAAGAGATCATCAATTCTAGACAAATGATACTTATTCTTGATAGTCACTTTGTTCAATTACCTATAATCAATACACAATCTCATAGTACCATCCTTCTTCTTCACAAACAAAACAGGAGCTCCCCATGGAGAAACACTAGGGTGAATAAACCCTTTATCTAACAACTCCTGCAACTGCACCTTCAACTCTCTCAACTCAGCAGGTGCCATTCGATAAGGAGTAACAGAGATGGGAGTGGTACCAAGCAACAATTCGATACCAAACTCAACCTCTCTCTCAGGGGGTAACCCTGGCAACTCCTCAGGAAACACATCTGGAAATTTCGCAACTGTAGGTATACTATCAAGTTGAGAACCCACTACTCTGATATCCACCACATGAGCAAGATAAGCATCACACCCTTTTCTAATCAACTTTCTAACTGCTACAACTGATACAAACAAGGATGCAAGTTGTCTCTGCTCACTAGACACCATCACATTTCTACCATCACCGGTTCTCAAAGTAACACATTTCTTTTGACAGTCTACCACAGCTCTATGCTTAGACAACCAATCCATGCCTAAGATCAAATCATTTTCCTTAAAAGGCATTTTAATTAAATCACCACGAAACTCTTCACCTTGCACTACCACTGCACAATCACGATGCACCTTACTCACCACAACACTATGTCCTAAAGGATTTGTCACCAAAACATCAATTCCTAAGGACTCTGAATGCAATTCAGACACAGGCAATATGGATGCACTTATGTATGAATGAGTAGATCCTGGATCAATCAAAGCAAGAACTGAAATATCAAATAAAGAAAATGTACCCGCTATAACTGCTGAAGCATCCGGCTGCCTCTGCATCACATACACTCTCTGAGAAGATCCGGCCTCATCTGGCCTACTGTCTCTGGATGAAGATCCTTCTCTCTGACTAAACCCAGGTCTACCACCTCTACTGAAACCTCTGCCCCCTCGACCACCTCTGCTGACACTGGGTCGAGAAACTGCAGTATCAGTTTGTCTATCATCCTGTATCTCAGGGCAATCTTTAATAAAATGAGCTGGTGACCCACATCTAAAGCATACTCCTGATCCACCAGTCTTCCAACAAGCACCCCCATGGGTCCTACCACAATGAACACATACAGGTGGAGTAGATCTCTAAACCACTGGAGTCAGAGCACTAGCTACAGAAACTGTAGGTCTCGGTCTCTGTGTCTGATATTGAACTGACCTACCAGACTGCCTCTGGCTCCTACTGATCCTCCAAATAAAACTTCCGCTGCCCCTCTTCATAGATGAAGATCCTTCCTCAAACTGGGATCTTCTCACTCTAGTCTCCTCCTCAGTAGTAGCTGCTGCAATACCTTGTGCTCTCTCAACACTTCTAGCTGCTGCAACTAGCTGAGAGAAATCCTGGTACCGAGAACCAGCAACAATGCATATAATAGAGGGCCTCAACCCCTCCTCAAACCGCCTGTATCAGTCGATCTCATCAGAGATAATCCCACCGGCATAGTGACTCAACCGGATGAACTCTATCTCATACTTTGTCACTGTCCGATTGTCTTGCCTCAAATTCAGGAATTCCATCTTCTTAACATCTTTATACTCCCTCGGAGTATATTTCTACTCGAACTCCCTCAGAAAATCCCCATAAGATAATGTAGGTGGATCATCCATGGCATGAGGAACCGTCTTCCACCAATCATAAGCATCCTTCTGCAATAAGGATCTAGCATAATCAAATTTCTCATCTGGAGTAGCTTGCAACTGGATAAATATCCTCTGCACTTTATCCAACCACTGCTCAGCTACTGCAGGATCTGTAGTGCCCAAGAAATCCTCAGCCCCATACTTTCTCAACTTATCATAATGTCTCACTGGCACTTGAGGCTGTGGTGGTGGTGGTGGTTGCTGCACTGGAGTTCCCCTCAACAGTTCTACCATATGCCTTAACCAACCTGGCGGAACCTCATCAGCAGCTGATCTCCCTGGCACAGAAACAGGGGCCTCACTAACTCTCTCCACTCTAGCTCCATCTCTACTCTCTTCAGGAGCTACGCTCTCAACACTACCTTCTACAGACTGACGTGAATGAGACGCCATCACTACCTATATCTGCAAACACAGCAGAATATACTTCGTTAAAGATCAGAGACTGCCAATACCAAAACATGTATCTTGTTTAAAAACCATATTTTCAAAATCAAAATATTCTTTTTCTTACAATTAACCTAGGTTGAGAATCTCAAACCTAGGCTCTGATACCACAACAATTGTAACACCCCTATACCTCGTATACGTACACAGCATGCTATTACGATCGTAATATACATATACTGAATATAGTAATGCCACGGTTTACTAACAAATGACTCACTTCTTTTAAATTATAAGCAGATTCAAAACATTTAAGTTATATTATAAAACACAATAGATAAAAATGTTTATTCAAAATGCAGTGGAAAGTATAACAAATATTTACAAATACATATACTTCAAAACTCAAGTTTTACAAAACATAAAATATATACATGTTTGGCAGTATGTCTTTGATCTTTAAGCTCCACTATCAACACCTCAAAATATAGACTCTACTCGGCCTAGAGGAACTCTCCGGTTCTTCCCTGTCACCTGCGCGACGAATCACACTCTCGCTAAGCCAACGGCTTAGTGGTACAAACTACAATAATACTATGCTTCAATGCAATGCCAATGTCACACAATAAATTTTCATACACCATTCAAAAGAATATTAAATTTTAAAACCTTACCTTGTTCAATATCATATCAAAACATTCATGTTGTATCTTCATGGTTTCATTACACAACATAGCTTCCCATGCCACATTCATTTTCAGTAACATACTTATGTATTATAATCATCTCATAACATTATATCTCACAAACATGTATCTCATTGTTTATTGATTTCACCATTCAAGAATCACATTGAAAACAAAGACAAGCATGGGCCCAAAGACACTAATATGCCATTCAACTTTCAGAGTTAATGTTTTGGTTCAATTATCACATTTATCATGATCATTATCCCACCTAGGCTTCAAGGATTTAGGTTAAACCAAGCTTCAAGGGGAACAAAGCATGCTAAGTATCAACCCAACTTGGCTTCAAGAACCAAACCCAACCTAGCTTCAAGGGTTGTAACATCTCAACTAGGCTTCAAGGACTAGAACCAACCAAGCTTCAAGGGGAGTTAAGCATGCTAAACTTCAACCCAACTTGGCTTCAAGGATCAAGCCCAACCTAGCTTCAAGAGATTGTTACTATAGGCATGCCACCAACAACAAAACTCTGGAAATGGAATAACACATTAGACACACAATTCATTCATTATTTCATTATCAATTTCATTCTCATTTTCTCATCATCATTTAGGCAACCATGCCTAAATCATCTCATCAATAGAGTATACATAATTAAATGCATTGAATATCATCATCTAGGCAAACATGCCCCACTTATTTCATTTGAATCTTCATAACCAATCACATTGGCTTCACAATTCATTATTCAAATGTACACAACCAATTGCATTAACATATATTTTAAATGCTCATCAATCATTCACATCAAACAAATCATAACATTCATCAAATGTATTAACAATGTAATCAATTACTTAACATATGTACAACCAATATGTTAAGTATCAAAATCATGTAAATGTATGCAACCATGTAGTTTGTACTTACCTCGAAACCAACTCACACCAATCTATACACTTCCTCCTCCAAGAATCCTCAACACTTTGGTTAGGGCAATTCCTCCTCTTCACAACCTAAACCAAAGGTAATCATACACACTCACTTAGAAATACATATAAGATAATAAAGCTAAGAACCAACTAGGGCAAACTCTAACCATGACACGCTCAACAACACGGGCGTGTCCCAGACCGTGCCATAACTCCACAACACAGAAGCTTTGACACGCTCAGAACCATGGGCGTGTCAATGAACGTGTAATACATTCTGTCTCACAGAAACATTGACACGTCCAACAACATGGGCGTGCTCATGGCCGTGTCAATCCTTCACCCACACAGTATCTATGACATGCTCAGTGACATGGGCGTGTCACTGCTCGTGTCACTCATCCAAAAAAAATAGAACCATTGACACGCCCAAAGATCTGGCCGTGCTCACGGGCGTGTCAGGCCAAAAATGCAAATTTTGGCAACAATAACAACATATCCAACAAACCACTTACTTCCACCATTTTCCACTTCAAACAAACTTAATCTTTCCTTCAATCCAACCCCAAAAATTCAAAATCAATTGAACCAACACCCTTAAACACACCACAATCAAACAAACACATATCAACCACAATCTCAACTCACAAACTCAATCACAACTTCAACTAAAACAAAAGAAATCAAGAGAAAACTTACCAAAGTTGATGAAACTTCGTAATTTCCAACTTAATCACTTGAATCTTCCTTCAATTTTGAGCTTGGAACACAAAACTCTCTCTTGCTCTCTTGTCTTAGTGATGTCCGGCCAAGAAAGAAAAAGAAAAGAAAATGAAAAAGAAAATGAAGAAAAGTCAAACATTTATCTTCACTTAAATCTCCTTTAAAACTCCACCAAGTGTTTTAATATTAAAATAATCAATTTCCTCTCTTCCACTTATTTAATTCCTTTTTAATTACTTAATTAAAAATAAAAATAGCAAAATATCTTCTCTTGACTTTCCCATATTGACTTGTATATGTTGTATATATATTTCCATATATACAACATATACACTCTCTCTTTAATTCTTTTCTCTTTCCAATTTATCATATACCTTAAATAAAAATTCAACAATAATTACTTCAAAACTTTTAAGGCATATTTTGGGATTTTACATTGGCTGAGATTTTGAAGAACCAATTAGCTACATTTTTAGAAAATAATGCCGAAGCATCTGCTAGCACCAAGAAGCCAAAGGACAAGGGGAAGGCTAAAGTTGATGAAGTGGTTTTTGATGATGATAAGGTGATAATTGATGATTATGATGATTGGGCTCAATACTTCTAAGATCCTCAAGACAAGAAGAAAGAGTCAAAGGTTGTTGAAAGATCAGCTATGGAGAAAATCAAAACTTGAGATATTGAAAAGTTGATTGCAGACTTGGAAAAGAAATTTGAGAAGAAACTGAAAATCGAAGAAATGTCTGAAGTTGACAAACTATTTGAGCTAGACGAAGAAGTTTCGTAGAAGTTCAAGATGCCATCCGTAGTAAAGTTTGATGGGACCAAAAATCCTCACCTCCATGTGAAGTAGTACATCACTGCTATGCAGTCTGCCCAAGCAACTAAAGCTCAAACTCTGAGGTATTTTATGCTCTCATTGGACCCTATTTTCCAAAATTGGTTCAACACCTTAGAGGAAAGTACACAAAAAAATTGGGACATGTTGTACAAGGCTTTCATTCAGCAATATGTGTAACACCCCTATATCCCGTATACGTACAAAGCATGCTTATACGATCGTATTATACGTATACTGAATATAGAAATGACACACTTTACAAATACACAAATCATATTTAAAGTAAAACTAAAAATTTAAGAAATACCAAATAAAGAGAAATGAAAATAATAAGACACAATAGATAAAAATGTTTGTTTATTACGCAATGGAAGTTACATCCAAAACTTACAAATATAAATACATTAAACCTCAATAATTACAAAATATGAAATATATACATGATTGGCAGCTTGACTCTCTGATCTTTAAGCTTTAATCCAACTCTTCACAATCAAAACAACCTCAACTAGGTCTAGAGGAATTCTCCGTCTCAACTCTATCACCTCTATCACCTGCGCGATGAATCATAATCGCGCTGAGCCAACAACTCAGTAGTACAAACCATAATGCTATTATGCTTAATCAATAACAATGATATACAATCAAACAATAAAGATCATACTCAATATACAATATTTCATGAATATTACATTATTTCATCATTCATAACATCAACATGACATAGACACCTATGGGCCCAACAAGTGTTTAATATGATATTCAGAATTCAGAGTTACTGCTTTGGTTCATAATCACAATAATCAAGCCCGTAGGCAACATATATATATATATATATATATCTATCCATGGATAGTGTAACAGACCCAGTCTCTTGGACCATCAACTCAACAAATTGAGGAGATCCTCAACCCGGCAAGACTGTTACCTGTAACAGACCCAGTCTCTTGGACCATCGACCCGACTAAATCGAGGAGATCCTCAACCCGGAAAGACTGTTACCAATCATATATCTCATAATCACAATTCTCATAATGTAACAAACCCAGTCTCTTGGACCTCAATTCAACTCAAATTGAAGAGATCCTCAACCCGGCAAGACTGTTACTATTCATAATTTCATAGGCGTGCCACCCAAATCCAGAACTCTGAAACTGAATAACATATTAAACATACAATTATATCATTATTCTCTTTCTCAATTTGTATCTCAATATCAAATAGGCAATCATGCCTCAACACTTTCATTTGTATAACCATAGCCACTCACAATGGCTTCTCATCACATTTGAATCATCATGTCTCAATTCACAATATAATACATCATTTTTCACATATTCATAATCAATTACATTGAACATAATCATATATGCGTACATATCTCAATTATCTCATTTCACATTATACATATATAACAATAATGTCATATCAAGTGAATGTATGCAACAATGCAAGGTTTGTACTTACCTCAATAACAATTCACACAACTCTAAACACTTCCTTTCCAAGATTCTTTTACTTCTTAGATCAATGATAACTCACTTTCTTCAAGACCTAATCCAAAAATAATAACATACACTTGCTTAGGGATACACATGAGATAATCAAATTAAGAGTTAACTAGGGCAAACCCTAAACATGACACGCTCAACCACACGGGCGTGTCCCTGACCGTGCCCTAACTCCACAACACAGAAGCTTTTACACGCTCAGAACCACGGGCATGTCACTGGGCGTGTAATACATTCTGCCTCTCTGAAAAATATCAACACGTCCAACAACGTGAGCGTGCTCATGGCCGTGTAAACTCTCCAATCTCACAGTAGCTATGACACGCTCAATAACACGGGCGTGTTACTGGTCGTGTCAAACCTACTGCCTCCAACACAATTGACATGCCTAAGAAGCTGAACGTGTTCATGGGCGTGTCAGGCCAAAAACTCAGATTCCGGCCAAAACAACAAAACACCCAACCAAACACTTCTTTTCACCAACATCCACTTCAAACAAACTTAACAAAACATACCCAAAAACCATCTTAAACTTACAAAAATACCAAAACAACTCCACATCTATAACAAACACAAATCACAAATATCATCACAAAACCCTAAACACAAATACAACACCATCTCTTCCAACCAACTTACTCTTTTCTTCAATCCATCCTTAAAATCCATAATCAATCTAATCAAACACTCTTAAACATATCACAATCAAACAACACACTCTTAAATCATCTATCAATTTCACAACACAACTTCAAATAAGCAAAGATATCAAAAGAGGACTTACCAAAGTTATAAAACTTCTTAAATCACCAACTTGATCACTTAGATCTTCCTTCAATTTGAGCTTAGAACATCACTTGCTTTCCCTTGTCTATGGAGGAGCCGGCCACAACAAAAAGAAAAGAAGAAAAGAACAATGAAGAAACAAAGTCAACTCCTCTTTAAATCTCCACCAAGTATCTCAACATGAGCAATTACCTAAACACCCTTATACAATTTGTTTTTATTTCCTTTAAAGCACTTGCCCTCTTTTAGTAATTTCACAATTAACTAAATAAATATCTTCTTCCCTTGACCACTCTTTTGACTTGCATATATGTTATATATTATCATATAAACAACATATACACTTCTCTCTATACACTCTTTCCTTTCCCATAACACATATACATTTAATTCAAATCAAACAACAATTACCTCAATACTTCTAGAGCACATTTTGGGATATTACAATTCTCCCCCTTTAAAAAGAAATTTCATCCTCGAAATTACCTGTCATCAAGTCCGAAACAACTGAGTATATTGATCTTGCATTGCTTGCTCACTCTCCCAAGTTGCTTCTTCTCTCCCATGATTCTTCCACAAAATCTTCACAAGTGGCACTTTCTTATTTCTCAATTCTTTCACTTCACGTGCTAAAATAGCAATTGGTTCTTCTTCAAATGTCAGATCTGAACTTACTTCGATAGATTCAATTGGAAAAATATGAGATGGATCCAACCTGTACCTTCTCAACATAGAAACATGAAATACATTATGGATCCTATCCAACTCAAGTGGCAAAGCAAGCCGATAAGCAACTGGCCCAACTCTTTCCAAAACTTCATACGGTCCAAAGAAACGAGGACTCAATTTCCCTTTTCGACCAAACCTCAACATCTTCTTCCAAGGAGATACTTTCAAAATTACCTTATCTCCAACATTAAACTCTATGTCTCTCCTTTTCAAATCTGAATAAGATTTCTGTTGGTCTGAAGCTGCTTTCAACCTATCTCGAATCATTTTCACTTTCTCTTCAGTTTCTTTAATCAAATCAGGACCAATTAACTTACCTTCTCCAAGTTCATTCCAACATAGAGGTGTCCTACACCGTCTACCATATAATGCTTCGAATGGTGCCATACCAATGCTGGATTGATGACTATTATTGTAAGCAAATTCCATAAGTGGCAAAAATCTATCCCAACTTCCAGAGAAATCAATGACACAGCTTCTCAACATGTCCTCAATAATCTGTATCTCTAACTGCCCATCTGTCTGCGGATGAAAAGCAGTGCTGAAGTGTAATCGAGAACCCAAAGCATCATGTAAACTCTTCCAAAACCTTGAAGTAAATCGGGGATCTCGATCAGACACTACAGAAATTGGGATACCATGCAACTTTACAATCTCATAGATATACAGCTCAGCTAACCTTTCCAGAGAATAATCCATCCGAATTGGAAGAAAATGAGCTGTCTTAGTCAACCTGTCAACAATCACCCAAATTGCATCATGCTTCCTTTGTGTCAATGGTAAACCAGATACAAAATCCATGGTTACTCTATCCCATTTCCATTCAGGCACTGATAACGGTTGAAGTAATCTTGTTGGAACTTGATGCTCCGCTTTTACTCTCTGACAAGTGAGACATTTGGACACATACTAGACCACCAAAAATACTGTCTTAAATCATGGTACATCTTTGTACTTCCCGGATGCATAGCGAACATTGATTGATGTGCTTCTTCCAAAATGATCCTTTTCAAACTATCATCATCAGAAACACACAATCTATCCTTGAACCAAAGACTACCATCATTTTTCACATGAAAATTTTGGCTCTCTCCATTTCGGCAATCTGATACAATCTTCTGAATTTTCTCATCCACCAATTGGGCCTCCTTTATCTGATCTAACAATACTGGTCTCAACTGCAGCTGAACCAATAATGCACCATCATCACATGCTTCAAAACTAGCATGTAATGCTCTCAACTCAACAAGCAACGAGAGTGAGTATACAGCCAAACCTGCCACAGACTTCCGACTCAAGGCGTCAGCAACAACATTTGCCTTACCAGGATGATAATCAATCAAACAGTCGTAGTCTTTGATCAACTCCAACCATCGTCTCTGCTGAAGATTGAGCTCTCTCTGAACCCCCAAATATTTCAAACCTTTATGATCCGTATAAATAAAACATTTCTCCCCATATAAATAATGTCGCCAAATCTTCAAAGCAAACACTATGGCTGCTAACTCCAAATCATGGGTCGGATAATTGAGCTCATGCGGTTTCAACTGTCGAGAAGCATAAGCTATAACTTTACCTTCTTGCATCAGCACACAACCCAAACCACTAAGTGAAGCATCACTATAGATCACAAATGGTTTATCTTCCACATGTAAAGTTAGAATAGGCGCTTGAGTCAACATCTCTTTCAACTGCTCGAAGCTAGCTTGACACTGATCCGTCCACACAAATCTAACTCCCTTTCGATGTAATCTGGTAAGTGGAGTAGCTATCAAAGAAAATCCTTTCACAAACCATCGGTAATATCCTGCCAAACCCAGAAAACTTCTAACTTCAGTCACAGACTTTGGTGTACTCCAATTCAAAATAGCTTCGACCTTACTCGGATCAACTCTAATACCCTCCGCTGAAACTATATGACCGAGAAAAGTCACTTGGTCAAGCCAAAATTCACATTTCGATAGTTTAGCAAACAATTGCTTCTCTCTCAAAATTTGCAACACAATTCGCAGATGCTTGTCATGCTCCTCCTCATCACGCGAATACACCAAAATATCATCGATGAAGACCACCACAAATTGATCCAAATGGGGCCTAAACACCCTATTCATCAAATCCATAAAAACTGCAGGTGCATTTGTCAAACCAAAAGGCATAACTAGAAACTCATAATGCCCATACCTTGTACGAAAGGCTGTCTTAGGAACATCTTCAGCTCTGACTCTTAACTGATGGTACCCTGATCTCAAATCAATCTTGGAAAACACTGCTGCACCCTTCAATTGATCAAAAAGATCATCAATTCTAGGCAACAGATATTTATTTTTAATAGTCACCTTGTTTAATTGCCTATAATCGATACACAATCTCATAGTACCATCCTTCTTCTTCACAAACAAAACAGGAGCTCCCCACGGTGAAACACTAGGACGAACAAACCCTTTATCCAACAACTCCTGCAACTGCACCTTCAATTCTCTCAATTCAGCAGGTGCCATTCTATAAGGAGTAATAGAGATAGGAGTGGTACCAGGCAATAATTCAATACCAAACTCCACCTCTCTCTCAGGAGGTAACCCTGGCAACTCTTCTGGAAACACATCTGGGAACTCTACAACGGTGGGTATACTATCAATTCGAGAACCCCTTACTCTAGTATCCACCACATGAGCAAGATAAGCATCACACCCTTTTCTAATCAACCTTCTAGTTGCAACGGCTGAAACAAACAAGGATGCTAGCTGTCCCTACTCACTAGATACTATCACCTCTCTACCATCACCAGTTCTCAAAGTAACAAGTTTCTTTTGACAATCTACCACAACTCCATGTCTAGATAACCAGTCCATGCCTAAGATTAAATCATATTCCTTAAAAGGCATTTCAATTAAATCTCCAAGGAACTCCTCACCTTGCACCACTACTGCACTGTCTCGGTGCACCTTACTAACAATCACACTATGCCCTAAAGGATTTGTCACCAATACATCAAATCCTAGGGATTCAGCATGTAATTCAGACACAGGCAAAACAGATACACTAATATATGAATGTGTAGATCCTGGATCAATCAAAGCAAGTACTGAAATACAAAATAAAGAGAAAGTACCAGCTATGACTGCCGAAGCATCTGGCTGTCTCTGCATAACATAAAATCATTGAGAAGGCCCAACCTCATCTGGTCTAGTATCCCTGGATGAAGATCCTCTCTGACTATACCCAGGTCTACCCCCTCTGCTAAAACTTCTGCCCCCTCGACCACCTCTGACACTAGGTCGAGAAACTACAGAATCTGCTGACCTCTGTTCTCGCATCTCTGGAACTCTCTAATAAAATGATCCGGAGATCCACATCTAAAGCACATAGCTGGTCCACTATTCCTCCAACAAGCACCCCTATGTGTTCCACCACACTGAGCACACACAAGTAGAGGGGATTTGTAATATCCTCATGTATGCCCTAGAAGTTTTGACTATGTTGTTGTTGTTGTTGTTGTTGTTGTTGTTGTTTTAAATTGGATTGAATATATATGTTATGTGAGAAGAAAAAAATTTGAGAAGATAATGGTTATGTATATGTGTTTTGGGAAAGAAAATAGGGTTTAGAGAAAAGTGTATATGTTGTTTATATGTTAATATATATAATATATAAGTTGGTCAAATGCAAGGTCAATGGAAGAGAGATATTTTTATGGGATATGTGAAATTACATATATGGGCATGCAAGGGACAAAAGCTAGAACAAATGGTTAAGGGTGTTTTGGTAATTTTCCTTGTAGGAATTGCATGGTGGAGATTAAAAGAAGAAGAAGTGGTTGAAGAAGAGAAAGAGCTAGAGAGGGCTTGAAGTTCTAAACTCAATTTGAAAGGAGATTCAAGGAATTAAGTGGAAGATTTGTGAAATTCATCAACTTTGGTAAGTCCTTTCTCTTGATTTTCTTTTGTTCTTTTGAAGTGGAGTTGGAAATGAATTTTGGTTTGTTGAGATGATGATTAAATGTGTTTGTAATGAGTTTTTAAATGTTGTTTTTGATTTTAAGTGAAGAAGTTTAAGAGGTGTTGTTGTTGGAAGTGTTGGAGTTGATTTTGT
The DNA here is from genome assembly GCA_947685225.1 of Garcia nutans. Taxonomy (NCBI): domain Eukaryota; kingdom Viridiplantae; phylum Streptophyta; class Magnoliopsida; order Malpighiales; family Euphorbiaceae; genus Garcia; species Garcia nutans. The sequence goes on from CANTUV010000005.1 coordinate 40,698,720, forward strand.
TTTAGGATTTTGAAGTGTTATATGATGTTTTCCTTGTGTTTGCTTCATTATTTTCAAAGATCTTCTTATGGTTGGTGTTTGTTGGAATTTTGGACTTGGAAATGGGATTTTGGCCGAGGGCAGTAGCCTTCTGGATGCCACGCCCGTGGCCTTGATTGGCCATGGCCGTGGCCATTGGTAGGCTTTTGGTGCCATGGCCGTGGAGGATGGAAGCTTGAGTGGCAGAAGTGTTTTGTACCCCACGCCCGTGGTGGTTATGGTGGCCACGACCGTGGTCTATAATGCATGATGTTGAAGTGTAATTTTGTGATTTAAGGTTTAAGATGAAGTTATTAAGTGATTAAATGGTATTGGAATTGATGGATTGTATCATTCTTTGGATTAGGGTTTGATAGAAGGTGTTTTGCCCTAATTTGGGAAGTGAAGAACTTTGCAAGAAGGAAGGTGTTTAGAGTTGTGTGACTTGTGATTGAGGTAAGTACAAATCTTGTGTTGATACATACATGTGACATTGCATTGATGATGCATATGAAGTTGAGCTTGATCATATATATGATGATAATGGTAATGCATATGATACTATGTGATATTTCATGTATTGTGACTTATGTGATGAGTAATGTGTTTTGTTATGTTTATATCAATAATGCTATATGTATAATGTGATGGAACTTACACCTTTTAATATGAATGTACTAAGAGATCTTATTGCATTGTTGATATATATATATATATATGAATAATGTTAACCTTGTGAAATGTAATGTATTGTATGCATATTAATGATAATATGATCAATTGTATTGATGTGATGAGAAGCCATGATGATTGGCTATGATGATACAATTGAATGATGTATGGCATATTTGCCTAATTGATGAGGAAGATTGAGAAAGAGTTTGATAAAGAGAATAAAGAAATAAGTGTATGCTTAATATGATATTCAGTTTCAGAGTTCTGGTTTTTGGAGGCATGCCTAGTTAATGAAAGGTAACAGTCTTGCCGGGTTGAGGATCTCTTCAAATTGAATTGAATTGAGGTCCAAGAGACTGGGTCTGTTACACAATGATAATTGATATTATGAGATATTTGATTTGTAACAGTCTTGCCGGGTTGAGGATCTCCTCGAGTTAGATGAGTTGATGATCCAAGAGACTGGGTCTGTTACGCTATCCATTGCCTACGGGCTTGATAATTGTGTTTATGAACCAAAGCAGTAACTCTGAATTCTGAATATCGTATTAAATACTTGATGGGCCCATAGGTGTCTAGGTTTTATGTATATCATAAATGATGTTCTAATGTGATGAAATGTTAATATTACTTAAATGATGAAATGGACTATTCACGGAATATTGTCTGTTGAATATGATCCTTATTGATTGAGTGTGTATCATTGATGTTGATTTGTTAATACATATATGAAACATTGCATTGCATTAAAGCATAACATTAGCATGATTTTTCTTACTAAGCCGTTGGCTTAGCGCGATAGTGTTAATCGCGCAGGTGATAGAGTTGAACCCGAGAGCTCTTCGAAACCTAGTGAGAGTAGACATTGAGGTGTTGATTTTGGACTTAAAGATCAGAGCAGACTTGCCAATCAAGTATAACTTCTTTATGTTTTGTAAAATATTGTTTATAATGTAAATATATGTATATTTGTAAATACAGATTCAAATGTTTTCATATATGTAAATAATTTTATAACTTCCGCTGTGTAATAATTAAATGTATGTATATATTGAATATATTTTCTACTACAATTTAATGACTTCTTTTCTATAATATATAAAATGATAAAGATTATGGTAGTATATAAAATGTTTTGAATGTTAAGAAAATCCGTAGCATCCCTATGTTTATTGCATGTATGCTACATTGTGGTATTGTAGTGTGCATGTAATGGATGTGGGGGTGTTACAATTGTTTTGGTATCAGAGCCTAGGTTTGAGATTCTCAACCTAGGTAAAATGTAAGAAAAAGACTATTTTGATTTTAAAAAAATGGTTTTTGAATAACATATATGTTTGGGATTGGCAATCTCTGATCTTTAATAAGATGTAATCTGCTGTGTTTGCAGACTTAGGTTGTGATGGATCCTCATTCGCGTCAGTCAGTTGAGGGAAGTGTGGAGAGTGTTGCTTCTGAGGATGGAGCTAGAGCTGATAGTGCTGGAGAGGCACCTGCTTCGGTGTTGGGTAGACCAGTTGGTGAGGAGGTTCCACCAGCTTGGGTTAGGCATGTGGTAGAAGCTTTGAGGCAAGCACCAGTGCAACCACAGCCACCACCCCCTCAGCCTTTGGTATCTGTGAGGCACTATGACAAACTGAGGAAGTATGGAGCTGAAGATTTTATAGGTACTACTGATCCAGCAGTGGCTGAGCAGTGGTTAGACAAAGTACAGAGAATATTTTTTCAGTTGCAAGCCACTCCAGAGGAAAAGTTTGATTATACAAGATCCTTGTTGCAGAAGGATGCATATAGTTGGTGGAAGACAGTGCCCCATTCTATGGATGATCCACCTACTTTATCTTATACAGATTTTCTGACAGAGTTTGAATCAAAGTATACTCCAAGGGAGTATAAAGATGGGAAGAAAAGAGAGTTTCTAGATTTGAAGCAAGATCACCGAACCGTAACGGAATATGAGATTGAGTTTATTCGATTAAGTCAGTATGCTGGGGGCATAATATCAGATGAGATAGATAGATGCAAAAGATTTGAGGAGGGATTGAGGCCCTCTATCATGTGCTTAGTGGCTGGATCTAGATATCATGATTTTTCTCAGCTTGTGGCAGCAGCCCGAAGTGTAGAGCGAGCTCAAGTTATTGCAGCTGCTTCAGAGGAAGAGGTTAGGGTTAGGAGGCCCCAGTTTGAGGCAGGGTCTTCTTCTGTTAAAAGAGGTAAGGGAAGTTTTGCTCCTCGGGCCAGTAGGAGTCAGAGGTCAGCTGGTAGGTCAGTGCAGTTCCAGAGACAGAGATTTAGACCTACAGCTTCAGTGGCGAGTGCTCCGACCCCAGTGACTCAGAGATCCGCTCTACCTGTGTGTGCTCAGTGTGGTGGATCACATAGGGGTGCTTGTTGGAGATATAGTGGGTCAGCTGTATGCTTCAGGTGTGGATCGCCTGATCATTTTATTAGAGATTGTCCAGAGACGCGGGAACAGAGGTCAGTTGATTCCACAGCTTCTCGACCTAATGCGAGGGGAGGTCGAGCAGGCAGAGGTGTTAGCAGAGGAGGCAGACCGGGGTTCAGTTCTAGAGGAGGTGCTACATCCAGGGAGAGTAGGCCAGAGGAGGTTGGATCTTCCCAGAGGATGTATGTTATGCAGAGGCAGCCAGATGCATCAGCAGTCATAGCTGGTACTTTTTCTTTATTTGATACTTCAGTACTTGCTTTGATTGATCCGGGTTCCACACATTCATATATTAGTGCATCTGTTTTGCCTGTGTCTGATATGCATGCTGAGTCCCTAGGATTTGATGTATTGGTGACAAATCCGTTAGGGCATAGTGTGATTGTTAGTAAAGTGCACCGAGATAGTGTAGTAGTGGTGCAGGGTGAGGAGTTCCTTGGGGATTTAATTGAGATGCCATTTAAGGAATATGAAGTGATTTTGGGCATGGACTGGCTATCTCGACATGGAGCTGTGGTGGATTGTAAAAAGAAAATTGTTTCTTTGAGAACTGGTGATGATAGAGAGGTGATAGTATCTAGTGAGCAAGGACAGCTAGCCTCCTTATTTGTTTCAGCTGTTGCAGCTAGGAGGTTGATTAGAAAAGGATGTGAAGCCTATCTTGCTCATGTGGTAGATACTAGAGTAAGAGGTTCTCCTATTGATAGCATTGCCACAGTTGCAGAGTTCCCAGATGTATTCCCAGAGGAGTTGCCAGGATTGCCTCCTGAGAGAGAGGTGGAGTTTGGTATTGAATTGTTGCCTGGTACCACTCCTATCTCTATTACTCCGTATAGAATGGCACCAGCAGAATTGAGGGAGTTAAAAGTGCAATTACAGGAGTTGTTGGATAAAGGATTTATTCGCCCCAGTGTTTCTCCTTGGGGAGCTCCTGTGTTATTTGTGAAGAAGAAAGATGGTACTATGAGATTGTGCATCGATTATAGGCAATTGAACAAGGTGACCATTAAAAATAAATATCCTTTGCCTAGAATTGATGATCTCTTTGATCAATTGAAAGGAGCATCAGTGTTCTCCAAGATTGATTTGAGATCTGGGTACCATCAGTTAAGGGTCAAAGCTGAAGATGTTCCGAAGACAGCTTTTCGGACCAGGTATGGGCATTATGAATTTTTAGTTATGCCTTTTGGTCTGACGAATGCACCTGCAGCTTTTATGGATTTGATGAATAGGGTGTTTAGGCCCTATCTGGATCAGTTTGTAGTGGTCTTCATCGATGATATATTGGTGTATTCGTGGAATGAGGAGGAACATGACTTGCATCTGCGGATTGTGTTGCAGATTTTGAGAGAGAAGCAGTTGTTTGCTAAATTGTTGAAGTGTGAGTTCTGGTTGGATCAAGTCACTTTTCTCGGTCATATAGTTTCAGCAGAAGGCATTAGAGTTGATCCGAGTAAAGTTGAAGCTATTTTGAATTGGAGTCCACCCAAATCTGTGACTGAAGTTAGAAGTTTTCTGGGTTTGGCAGGCTATTACCGACGGTTTGTGAAAGGATTTTCTTTGATAGCTACTCCACTCACCAGATTGCTTCGTAAGGGAGTGAGATTTGTGTGGACGGATCAGTGTCAGGCTAGCTTTGAGCAGTTGAGAGATATGCTGACTCAAGCGCCTGTCCTTACTTTACCTGTGGAAGGCAAACCATATGTGATTTTTAGTGATGCTTCACATAATGGTTTGGGGTGTGTGCTAATGCAGGAAGGTAAAGTTATAGCTTATGCATCTAGACAGTTGAAACCGCATGAGCTTAACTATCCAACCCATGATTTGGAATTGGCAGCCATTGTGTTTGCATTGAAGATTTGGCGACACTATTTGTTTGGGGAGAAATGTTTCATTTACACTGATCACAAAAGCTTGAAATATTTGGGTGTCCAAAAAGAGCTCAATCTTCGGCAGAGGAGATGGTTGGAATTGATTAAAGACTACGACTGCTTGATTGATTATCATCCAGGTAAAGCAAATGTTGTTGCTGATGCCTTGAGTAGGAAGTCTTTAGCTGGTTTAACTGTTTACTCGCTCTCGTTGCTTGTTGAGTTGAGAGCATTGTGTGCTAGTTTTGTATCTTGTGATGATGGTGCATTGTTGGCACAGTTGCATGTGAAACCAGTTTTGTTGGATCAGATTAAAGAGGCTCAGTTGGCTGATAAAAAGATTCAGAAGATTATTTCAGATTGTCAGAATGGAAAGAGTAGAGATTTTGTTGTGAAAAGTGATGGGAGCCTCTGGTTTAAGAATAGATTGTGTGTACCCGATGATGCTGATTTGAAAAGGATCATTTTGGAAGAAGCACATCAGTCAGTGTTTGCTATGCATCCGGGCAATACAAAGATGTATCATGATTTGAGACAGCATTACTGGTGGTTTGGTTTGAAGAGAGACATTGCTGAGTTTGTATCGAAATGTCTCACATGTCAGAAGGTAAAAGCAGAGCATCAAGTTCCAACTGGGTTGCTTCAATCGTTGTCAGTGCCTGAATGGAAATGGGATAGAGTAACAATGGATTTTGTGTCTGGTTTACCATTGACACAAAGAAAGCATGATGCTATTTGGGTGATTGTGGATAGATTGACCAAGACAGCTCATTTCCTTCCGGTTCGGATGGATTACTCTTTAGAAAGGTTAGCTGAGTTGTATATACATGAGATTGTGAAGTTGCATGGTGTTCCAACTTCTTTGGTGTCTGATCGAGATCCCAGGTTTACTTCAAGATTTTGGAAGAGTTTGCATGGAGCTTTGGGTTCTCGACTGCATTTCAGCACTGCTTTTCATCAACAAATGGATGGACAGTCAGAGAGGGTGATACAGATTATTGAGGACATGTTGAGAAGCTGTGTCATCGATTTCTCTGGAAGTTGGGACAGATTTCTACCACTTGTGGAGTTTGCTTACAACAACAGTCACCAATCTAGCATTGGTATGGCACCATTTGAAGCATTGTATGGCAGACGGTGTAGGACACCTCTTTGTTGGAGTGAACTTGGGGAAGGTAAGTTAATTGGTCCTGATGTGATTCAAGAAACTGAAGAGAAAGTGAAGTTGATTCGAGGGAGGTTGAAAGCAGCATCGGACCGACAGAAGTCTTATGCAGATCTGAAAAGGAGAGACATAGAGTTTGATGTTGGAGATAAGGTATTCTTGAAGGTATCTCCTTGGAAGAAGATATTGAGGTTCGGTCAGAAAGGGAAATTGAGTCCTTGTTTCATTGGACCGTATGAAGTGTTGGAAAAAGTTGGGCCAGTTGCGTATCGACTTGCTTTACCACCTGAGTTGGATCGTATTCATAATGTATTCCATGTTTCTATGTTGAGGAAGTACAGATCGGATCCATCTCATGTGTTGTCAATTGAATCAATTGAAGTGAATCCAGATTTGACATTTGAAGAGGAACCAGTTGCTATCTTGGCACGTGATGTGAAAGAGTTAAGAAACAAACAAGTGCCACTTGTGAAGATTTTGTGGAAGAATCATGGACAAGAAGAAGCAACTTGGGAAAGTGAGCAAACCATGCAAGATCAATATCCTCAGTTGTTTCAGAGTTAATACTAGGTAATTTCGAGGATGAAATTTCTTTTTAGAGGGGGAGAATTGTAATATCCTCATGTATGCCCTAGAAGTTTTGACTATGTTGTTGTTGTTGTTGTTGTTGTTTTAAATTGGATTGAATGTATATGTTATGTGAGAAGAAAAGAATTTGAGAAGAGAATGGTTATGTATATGTGTTTTGGGAAAGAAAATAGGGTTTAGAGAAAAGTGTATATGTTGTTTATATGTTAATATATATAATATATAAGTTGGTCAAATGCAAGGTCAATGGAAGAGAGATATTTTTATGGGATATGTGAAATTACATATATGGGCATGCAAGGGACAAAAGCTAGAACAAATGGTTAAGGGTGTTTTGGTAATTTTCCTTGTAGGAATTGCATGGTGGAGATTAAAAGAAGAAGAAGTGGTTGACTTGAGTTTATTTTCTTGTCTTTTCTCATGTGAGTGTGCCGGCCATTGAAGAAGAGAAAGAGCTAGAGAGGGCTTGAAGTTCTAAACTCAATTTGAAAGGAGATTCAAGGAATTAAGTGGAAGATTTGTGAAATTCATCAACTTTGGTAAGTCCTTTCTCTTGATTTTCTTTTGTTCTTTTGAAGTGGAGTTGGAAATGAATTTTGGTTTGTTGAGATGATGATTAAATGTGTTTGTAATGAGTTTTTAAATGTTGTTTTTGATTTTAAGTGAAGAAGTTTAAGAGGTGTTGTTGTTGGAAGTGTTGGAGTTGATTTTGTTTTAGGATTTTGAAGTGTTATATGATGTTTTCCTTGTGTTTGCTTCATTATTTTCAAAGATCTTCTTGTGGTTGGTGTTTGTTGGAATTTTGGACTTGGAAATGGGATTTTGGCCGAGGGCAGTAGCCTTCTGGATGCCACGCCCGTGGCCTTGATTGGCCATGGCCGTGGCCATTGGTAGGCTTTTGGTGCCATGGCCGTGGAGGATGGAAGCTTGAGTGGCAGAAGTGTTTTGTACCCCACGCCCGTGGTGGTTATGGTGGCCACGACCGTGGTCTATAATGCATGATGTTGAAGTGTAATTTTGTGATTTAAGGTTTAAGATGAAGTTATTAAGTGATTAAATGGTATTGGAATTGATGGATTGTATCATTCTTTGGATTAGGGTTTGATAGAAGGTGTTTTGCCCTAATTTGGGAAGTGAAGAACTTTGCAAGAAGGAAGGTGTTTAGAGTTGTGTGACTTGTGATTGAGGTAAGTACAAATCTTGTGTTGATACATACATGTGACATTGCATTGATGATGCATATGAAGTTGAGCTTGATCATATATATGATGATAATGGTAATGCATATGATACTATGTGATATTTCATGTATTGTGACTTATGTGATGAGTAATGTGTTTTGTTATGTTTATATCAATAATGCTATATGTATAATGTGATGGAACTTACACCTTTTAATATGAATGTACTAAGAGATCTTATTGCATTGTTGATATATATATATATATATGAATAATGTTAACCTTGTGAAATGTAATGTATTGTATGCATATTGATGATAATATGATCAATTGTATTGATGTGATGAGAAGCCATGATGATTGGCTATGATGATACAATTGAATGATGTATGGCATATTTGCCTAATTGATGAGGAAGATTGAGAAAGAGTTTGATAAAGAGAATAAAGAAATAAGTGTATGCTTAATATGATATTCAGTTTCAGAGTTCTGGTTTTTGGAGGCATGCCTAGTTAATGAAAGGTAACAGTCTTGCCGGGTTGAGGATCTCTTCAAATTGAATTGAATTGAGGTCCAAGAGACTAGGTCTGTTACACAATGATAATTGATATTATGAGATATTTGATTTGTAACAGTCTTGCCGGGTTGAGGATCTCCTCGAGTTAGATGAGTTGATGATCCAAGAGACTGGGTCTGTTACGCTATCCATGGATAGAGATATATATGTATTTGTTGCCTACGGGCTTGATAATTGTGTTTATGAACCAAAGTAGTAACTCTGAATTCTGAATATCGTATTAAATACTTGATGGGCCCATAGGTGTCTAGGTTTTATGTATATCATAAATGATGTTCTAATGTAATGAAATGTTAATATTACTTACATGATGAAATGGACTATTCACGGAATATTGTCTGTTGAATATGATCCTTATTGATTGAGTGTGTATCATTGATGTTGATTTGTTAATACATATATGAAACATTGCATTGCATTAAAGCATAACATTAGCATGATTTTTCTTACTAAGCCGTTGGCTTAGCGCGATAGTGTTAATCGCGCAGGTGATAGAGTTGAACCCGAGAGCTCTTCGAAACCTAGTGAGAGTAGACATTGAGGTGTTGATTTTGGACTTAAAGATCAGAGCAGACTTGCCAATCAAGTATAACTTCTTTATGTTTTGTAAAATATTGTTTATAATGTAAATATATGTATATTTGTAAATACAGATTCAAATGTTTTCATATATGTAAATAATTTTATAACTTCAGCTGTGTAATAATTAAATGTATGTATATATTGAATATATTTTCTACTACAATTTAATGACTTCTTTTCTATAATATATAATATGATAAAGATTATGGTAGTATATAAAATGTTTTGAATGTTAAGAAAATCCGTAGCATCCCTATGTTTATTGCATGTATGCTACATTGTGGTATTGTAGTGTGCATGTAATGGTTGTGGGGGTGTTACAGGATCTCTGAACTACCGGAGTAGGAGCACTCGCTACTGAAGCTGTAGGTCTCGATCTCTGTCTCTAATACTGAATCAACCTACCAGCCTTTCTCTGACTCCGACTGATTCTGGGAACAAAACTTCCCCTACCTCTCTTCACAGAAGAAGACCCTGCCTCAAACTGAGGTCTACTAACCCTGATCTCTTCCTCAGAAGCAGCTGCTGCAATATTCTGAGCTCTTTCCACACTCCTAGCTGCTGCAACCAGTTGGGAAAAGTCTTGGTATCTAGAACCAGCCACAAGATACATAATTGAGGGTCTCAATCCCTCCTCAAACCTTCTACACCTGTCAATCTCGTCAGAAATAATTCCCCCGGCATAGTGGCTCAGCCGGATAAATTATAACTCATACTCCGTCACAGACCGGTGATCTTGCCTCAAGGTCAGAAACTCCATCTTCTTCACATCTTTATACTCCCTTGGAGTATACTTCAATTCAAACTCTCTTAGAAAATCTGCATAGGACAAGGTAGGTGGATCATCCATAGAATGGGGCACTGTCTTCCACCAGTCATATGCGTCCTTCTGCAACAATGATCTTGCATAATCAAAATTTTCTTCTGGAGTGGCTTGCAACTGAATAAATATTCTCTGTACTTTATCTAGCCACTGCTCAGCTACAGCTGGGTCAATAGTACCTAGAAAATCTTCTGCTCCATACTTCCTTAATTTATCGTACTGTCTCACTGATACCAAAGGCTGTGGGGGTGGTGGCGGTGGTTGCACTGGTGCTTGCCTCAATAACTCAACCACATGCCTAAGCCAAACTGGCGGAACCTCCTCACTAGCTGGTCTCCCCGACACAGAAGCAGGTACCTATCCAGCACTAACCACTCTAGCTTCCTCTCTAACCTCATCAAGAGCTACACTCTCCGCACTCCCCTCTACTGACTGACGTAAATGAGAATCCATCACAACCTATATCTACAAACACAGCAGAATACATCTTATTAAAGATCAGAGACTGCCAATACCAAACATGTAGGTTATTCAAAAGCTAACTTTTAAAGTCAAAATATTATTTTTCTTACAATTTTACCTAGGTTGAGAATCTCAAACCTAGGCTCTGATACCAAAACAAATGTAACACCCCTATATCCCGTATACGTACAAAGCATGCTTATACGATCGTATTATACGTATACTGAATATAGAAATGACACACTTTACAAATACACAAATCATATTTAAAGTAAAACTAAAAATTTAAGAAATACCAAATAAAGAGAAATGAAAATAATAAGACACAATAGATAAAAATGTTTGTTTATTACGCAACGGAAGTTACATCCAAAACTTACAAATATAAATACATTAAACCTCAATAATTACAAAATATGAAATATATACATGATTGGCAGCTTGACTCTCTGATCTTTAAGCTTTAATCCAACTCTTCACAATCAAAACAACCTCAACTAGGTCTAGAGGAATTCTTCGTCTCAACTCTATCACCTCTATCACCTGCGCGATGAATCATAATCGCGCTGAGCCAACAACTCAGTAGTACAAACCATAATGCTATTATGCTTAATCAATAACAATGATATACAATCAAACAATAAAGATCATACTCAATATACAATATTTCATGAATATTACATTATTTCATCATTCATAACATCAACATGACATAGACACCTATGGGCCCAACAAGTGTTTAATACGATATTCAGAATTCAGAGTTAATGCTTTGGTTCATAATCACAATAATCAAGCCCGTAGGCAACATATATATATATATATATCTCTATCCATGGATAGTGTAACAGACCCAGTCTCTTGGGCCATCAACTAAACAAATTGAGGAGATCCTCAACCCGGCAAGACTGTTACCTGTAACAGACCCAGTCTCTTGGACCATCGACCCGACTAAATCGAGGAGATCCTCAACCCGGAAAGATTGTTACCAATCATATATCTCATAATCACAATTCTCATAATGTAACAGACCCAGTCTCTTGGACCTCAATTCAACTCAAATTGAAGAGATCCTCAACCCGGCAAGACTGTTACTATTCATAATTTCATAGGCGTGCCACCCAAATCCAGAACTCTGAAACTGAATAACATATTAAACATACAATTATATCATTATTCTCTTTCTCAATTTGTATCTCAATATCAAATAGGCAATCATGCCTCAACACTTTCATTTGTATAACCATAGCCACTCACAATGGCTTCTCATCACATTTGAATCATCATGTCTCAATTCACAATATAATACATCATTTTTCACATATTCATAATCAATTACATTGAACATAATCATATATGCGTACATATCTCAATTATCTCATTTCACATTATACATATATAACAATAATGTCATATCAAGTGAATGTATGCAACAATGCAAGGTTTGTACTTACCTCAATAACAATTCACACAACTCTAAACACTTCCTTTCCAAGATTCTTTTACTTCTTAGATCAATGATAACTCACTTTCTTCAAGACCTAATCCAAAAATAATAACATACACTTGCTTAGGGATACACATGAGATAATCAAATTAAGAGTTAACTAGGGCAAACCCTAAACATGACACGCTCAACCACACGGGCGTGTCCCTGACCGTGCCCTAACTCCACAACACAGAAGCTTTTACACGCTCAGAACCACGGGCATGTCACTGGGCGTGTAATACATTCTGCCTCTCTGAAAAATATCAACACGTCCAACAACGTGAGCGTGCTCATGGCCGTGTAAACTCTCCAATCTCACAGTAGCTATGACACGCTCAATAACACGGGCGTGTTACTGGTCGTGTCAAACCTACTGCCTCCAACACAATTGACATGCCTAAGAAGCTGAACGTGTTCATGGGCGTGTCAGGCCAAAAACTCAGATTCCGGCCAAAACAACAAAACACCCAACCAAACACTTCTTTTCACCAACATCCACTTCAAACAAACTTAACAAAACATACCCAAAAACCATCTTAATCTTACAAAAATACCAAAACAACTCCACATCTATAACAAACACAAATCACAAATATCATCACAAAACCCTAAACACAAATACAACACCATCTCTTCCAACCAACTTACTCTTTTCTTCAATCCATCCTTAAAATCCATAATCAATCTAATCAAACACTCTTAAACATATCACAATCAAACAACACACTCTTAAATCATCTATCAATTTCACAACACAACTTCAAATAAGCAAAGATATCAAAAGAGGACTTACCAAAGTTATAAAACTTCTTGAATCACCAACTTGATCACTTAGATCTTCCTTCAATTTGAGCTTAGAACATCAAAATCCTCTCTTGCTCACTTGCTTTCCCTTGTCTATGGAGGAGCCGGCCACAACAAAAAGAAAAGAAGAAAAGAAACATGAAGAAACAAAGTCAACTCCTCTTTAAATCTCCACCAAGTATCTCAACATGAGCAATTACCTAAGCACCCTTATACAATTTGTTTTGATTTCCTTTAAAGCACTTGCCCTCTTTTAGTAATTTCACAATTAACTAAATAAATATCTTCTTCCCTTGACCACTCTTTTGACTTGCATATATGTTATATATATTATCATATAAACAACATATACACTTCTCTCTATACACTCTTTCCTTTCCCAGAACACATATACATTTAATTCAAATAAAACAACAATTACCTCAATACTTCTAGAGCACATTTTGGGATATTACAATATGGGTACAATGTTGAGCTGGAAGTTACCTTAATGGAAGTTGAGTCCATTAGACTAAGGCAAAATGAGAATTTTGTGGACTATGTGCAAAGATGGAGGAATAAGGTTGCTTTGCTCAAGAAGAGGCCCGATGAATCTGATCAAATAAGGATGATTGTGAGAGGGGTGTTGCCTAGTCTTCGTGAAAGGATGTCTCATACACTCATCCGGGATTTCAAAAATCTTCTCCAAGCTGGTCTACAAATTGAAGAGTGGGAAAGGGAGAAGAGTCGTTTTTCTATAAAACGAAATTATCGGCCTAGCAATCAAAGTATACAAAAAGGAAGCTGATGTCAATACAACTGGTCAAGCAAATAGAAGGCAATTTTTAAATCTGGGGAAGCCTTTGTCTGTTGGGATTTTGCCACCAAACTTTCTAAGTAAGAGTAATAAAGATAATGACCAAAACTAATAAATAGACAAAAATTTATAGTAGTTCACCCAGTCAATTAGACCTAACAGGTTACATTCGCTGTGGTTACTGACTTTCACTATGAAGAGGAAAAAATTCTCAATTATAAGAGCACACAAGTGTTTTACTCACACTCACTCTTAATGAAATACAATAAAAAATTAAAGAAACACACAAAGAAAAATTCTATTAAAATTTTCTTCCTTTCTCTATTTTTCTTTCCTCTTACTACAACTCTACTTTTTTTTGGGTTTTGTAATTCTAAATTTTATCTCCATGATCATTGTCATTTATAGGCAACCAAATGATAAAATTTTTAAAATTTGTTAGGCAACCTAATTTTTGGTACAAATTCAACAAAATTAGGCAACCTAACAAAATTAGGCAACCTAATTCTTGGTTCAAGTTTAAAAAAATTAGGCAACCTAATTTTAGACTGTCTCCACAAATTTTAACAATCTCCCACTTGGAGACAATTCAACCATCATGTTGCAAAGAACATTCCATATGCTCTTCAAGCACTAAAATTCATCAATAACTACCATCTCCATATTTTAGTTTTGGAGACCAGCTGAAGCTGTACAAAGTCTTAGCTTTTCAAGTGATACAACTTTAGTGAACATATCAGCTGGATTCTCGCTACCAACGATATTTTTGTAGTTTCAATGCTCCACCGTCTAAAAGAGATCATATGAAATGGTACGTTAAACGAATGTGCTTGGTTCTTGAATGAAAAGCAAGATTTTTTTCCAAGTGAATAGCACTCTGACTGTAATTGTACAAAATACAATCAACTTGCACTTTGTCCAATTCTTCCAAGAAACCACTTAACCATATCATCTCCTTTTCGGTCTCTGTAATAGCCATATACTATGCTTCTGTTGTTGAAAGTGCAACTATCTTCGGTAACTTAGAAGCCCAGCTCACAGCAGTACCACTTACAGTAAATACATAACCTATGGAACTTTTTGCTAGTGTCTTTGTCACCACCCAAGTCTGCATCAACATAACCATGCAGCTCCACATTACTGCTACCAAAACATAAGGCCATATTAGTAGTGCCTCAAAGATACCTCAAAATCCACTTCACTACTTCCCAATGTTTCTTACCTGGATTGCTCATATATCGGCTCACAACTCCCACTGCATGAGCAATATCAGGTCTAGTACATACCATAACATACATCAGACTCTGAATAGTTGAAGCATAAGGCACCTTCTTCATGTATTCCTTATCTTGTTCATTTTTAGGTGAAAGCATTTTGGACAACTTAAAATGAGTCGCTAAAGGTGTGCTAACTGGTTTGGCATCATGCATATTGAATCTCTTTAACACCTTTTTGACGTACTCCTCTTGTGAGAGTTTTAGAGTACCTCGCTCTTTGTCCCTAATAATCCTCATTCCAAGGATTTGTTTGGCTTCACCTAAATATTTCATAGAGAACTTGTTTGACAATTGTTTCTTTAATTCTTTAATCTCACTTAAATCAACCCCAGCAACCAACATATCATCTACATAAAGTAAAAGAATAATGTAGGAATTGTCAAACCTCTTCTAATAACAACAGTGATTAGCATGGCATCTAGTGTAACCATTCTCGTACATGAAAGGCCCACTGTCTTGGGGCCTGTTTCAAGCCATAAAGGCTTCTATTCAGTTTGCATACCAAGTCCTCCTTTCCGTGTGCTATAAAACCTTCTGGTTGCTTCATATAGATGTCCTCCTCTAAATCCCCATGAAGGAAAGCAGTTTTGATGTCTAACTGCTCCAAATAAAGATTCTCAGCAGCTACCAAGCTAAGCCACAACCGGATCATAGTGAGTTTCACAGTCGGTGAAAATATCTCTGTATAGCCTATGCCTTACTTTTATTGAAAACCTTTTACCACCAGTCTTGCTTTGTACCTTTTGCTACCATCTCCTTCATCTTTGATTCTGTAAACCCATTTGTTATGTAGTGCCCTTTTACCCAGAGCCAAATTCACCAAACTCCATGTTTGATTTATTATGAGAGAATCCATTTCATCTTGCATAGCAGACTCCCACTTAACAGATTCTTCATGATTCTCTGCCTCATCATAACACACAGGTTCACCGCAATCAGTTAATAATAAATATTTCAAGGATGGTGAGTACCTTTCTGGTGCCTTCCTTTCTCTATTGGACCTTCTCAAAATAGGTGTACTTGGCACAACTTTTGGATTAGAAACTGGTTCTTCAAAGTTGGTAACTTCAGGAGCATCTTGTGAAGTTCCAACTTCCAACTTTCTCTGATTTTTATTGGTCACTTTATCATCACCAAGATCATCTAGACTAGCAAACTGTTTGTCTTTTGTAGGACTTATCATTTCTAGGACTGCTGCTACCTTGTTCTTGTACAATACCTTCTCATTAAAAATGACATTCTTGCTTCGAATAAACTTCTTATTCTGTTCATCCCAAAATATGTAGCCAAATTCATCGCCACCGTAGCCAGTGAAAATACATTTTTGGGACTTGGTATCAAGTTTGCTCCTTGTGTCAGACTCAATGTGAACATATGCCACAGCCAAATACTCTCAAATGTAATAGATCTATCTTCTTGCCACTCCATTCTTCTTCTGGTAGTAGCTCTCCCAGTGGAACCGAAGGTGTACGATTAATTAAATAAGCAGCAGTATTAATCGCATCGGCCCAAATCATGTTTGGTAAACCTGCATGTATCTGCATACTTCTTGCATGCTCATTCAGAGTTATGTTCATATGCTCGGCCACTCCATTTTATTTTGGAGTTTCGGGAATAGTCTTCTCCATCCTAATCCCATTATGTGCACAATATTTGAGAAATTCTTTGTTTGTGTACTCTCCTTCGTTGTCTGATCTCAGACATTTAATCTTCAAGTCTGTCTCATTCTCAACCAAAGCTTTCCATTTCTTGAAGGTATCATAGACATCGGATTTATTTTTTAGAAAATAAACCCATACTTTTCTTGTGGCATCATCAATGAATGTTACATAATACTTGGAACCTCTATAATATTGAACTGGTGAAGGTCCCCACACATCAGTATGAACCAATTTTATTAGTTTTTGTTATAGATTTGTGTCTTGTTTAGTATGACAATTATTGTTTTCTTTAGGTATTTTGTTAGTTTTAATTGGTTTGTTTAGTGTTTTCATTAATTTTGGTAGTTTTAGTTCTTTCAGTGTTTATGTCGTTTTTGATCTAGTTTTTAGTATTGTGTTTATGTTTTGTTGGTTATTGTCTATTTACTTCTTGTTTAAAGTTTGTTTTGAGTTTTGTGTTAGGTTAAAATAGGCAAGGAAACAAATTGAAGGAGAAAGGGGCAGTGGCTGACACAGGCAGAGGACACGGTCAAGTCACTGGCCGTGTCCCATACCAAGCTAAAAAGGAAGAGCAAGTCACAGTAGACGACACAAGCAAGGGACACGGCCAAGTCAGTGGCCGTGTCCCTCCAATGAAGCCCAGACAAGGCCAAGTCAATCCAACCTGGTCTTGTCTCACTTAGTTCCAATGGGAAAGAAATTGCAAATCTCACAGTGGAAGACACAGGCAAGGGACACGGCCAAGTCTTGTGGCCGTGTCCCTCCAAAATGATGCAACACAGCCAAGTCACCTCTGACTTGACCGTGTCACTCAACCAAAGAAGAAAAAGGATCGAAAGTAGACAGAAGTGAACACATGCAAGGGACACGGCCAAGTCACTGGCCGTGTCCCTCCAAAAACCACTCACACGGCCAAGTCACATCTGACTTGGCCGTGTCCCTCATGAACCAAGCGGACGTTTCATATAAAAGGAAAAGAAGAGCTTAGGGTTTGGGGACTGTTGATGATTTGGAGAGTTGTTTGAGCCGTCAGAGAGCAAAGTTAGGGTTTAACATTTGTTTTCTTTGATTTTGATTTCACTTTGATTAATCTAGCTTAGATTAGATTTGTTCTAGCCAACGAGACATCCTTCTTGCAAGATTGAACAAGAGATTATTCAGAAACTTCAAGGAGTTTATAACTTGGTTTTGTTCTCGAACTTATTCTCTTTATTTTCATTGAAATTGTATTAATGGATATTATCATGTCTATTTTGATTCCTTTGAACATTAATGAGATGAATATGTTTGATTGCATTATGAACTAATTTGATCTAGTCTAGGGTTTGTATGGATCTGCTATGCTTGTGTGAATTGGTTATTCTCTTAGCTAATAATTTCTTTAGCCTTGATTGAATGAAATATTGTTAATATATAATTGATTGGCCACCAATTATGTGTTTTAGGTATTAGATGATGAATTGAGAGATGAAGTCTAATGCTGGAACAAGTCAATTAAGGACTTAGGTGAATTAGAGATATAACCTATTAAAAAGATTGTTTCAATTATAACAAGATTAGTTGTAAGAGGTTTGAATGCGAGAGCTTATTTCCTTGACTCAATTAATTAAGTTGTTTGAGATTTAATCTTTGAAATTAAATTAGTTAAGAGGAATAACCGTTCATACATATAAGTAGTAGAGAAGTGCAAACCCTAGACCATTTGATCAAGTGAATCAAAACCTCAGCTCTTTTTTACTTTTATTGTTTTAAACTTCAATTAAACTTTTTCATTAGTTAGCAATTTAAATTTATTCATTAATTGTTACTTTTAATCTGATAATCGATTAGCCACTTTAGCTTCCTTGTGAGACGACCTTGGGGCGATCACCTTTGCTACAGCTACCTCATATACTTGCGAGTGACACTTTGTGGTAGAGTTAATTTGAGCGCAACAAGTTTTTGGTGCCATTGCCGGGGAAGCTAATTGGCGTAATTATTTATTAAAAAAAATTTAGATTATTTTTCACTATTTTTATTTTATTTTATTTTGTCTTTTGCTTTTAATTTTTTTTTTCTAGAAAATTTTGTTTATGCAAGGCAGGAGATCACTCGAAGGAGAGTTACATCCATTCATTCCAGAAATTCAGAGGGTAAAAAGGAGCAGAGAAGAGTTTGAGCTCTACACCAGATTTGATACAGAGGAGGACACTTCTGAATTTGAGTCAGATTCTGCACAATCAGTTAAAATGGCTGAAGAAAGGCAAAGAACCATGAGAGATTTTGCTAGACCTGTCATTGGGACTTCTACATCTTGTATAAGGTTGACAAATGCTGCAAGGAACTATGAGTTGAAGAACATTCACTACAACATGCTGCCATCATTTTATGGAGTTCCAAATGAAGATCCTTTGAACTTTATTCGGGATTTCTACTCCACCCTCAACACTTTTCCTTTGGGAGGACTAACAGAAGATCAGTTGAGGATGAGATGTTTCCCTTATACTTTGAAGGATAGGGCAAAGAGCTGGCTCATGATGTTGCCTGAAAATTCACTGACAACTTAGGAGCAAGTTTATAACAAGTTCATGGGTAAGTTCTATTCATACCAAAAGACAGCTGAGTTGAGAGGGACGATTGCTACATTCTCTCAATTTGAAGGAGAGCCATTTCATGAGGCTTGGGACAGATTTAAGATGCTATTGATCCAGTGTCCACATCATCACTACCCACTCCAACTCCTTAATCAGTTTTTCTATGATGGTCTAACCCAGCAATTTCAGAACACTGTTGACAATACAGCTGGGGGAGCCATGGGAGAAAAGACAGCTGATGAGACTTATGAGATCTTTGAGATGTTGGGAGCTAATTCTCAACAAAAGAGTGTAAGGGGAAGAAGTAAGGGGGTGAATCAACTGGAAGCCAATACTGAAATGGTTAGTCAAATAGCTGAGTTGATAAGGCAGGTAAAGATGCTAAACATGAAGAACAATATTTCTTCATCCACTCAAGAAGTGTGTGGAATCTGTGGGACATTTGGGCATGGAGTGTCACGACCCAATTTGTGCATATGTACAGTACATCCATGTACAATACATCCGCATACAGTAAGAGGAGCCATCCTGAGTAACCACCAAAGAACACGAAGGGAAAGGAAGCTCTATAGGACAAAAAGGATCTAACTGAAAAGATTGTAAAGTTTTGTGGAGGTGACTGTAATTTTAAAAAGTTTTGGGGAGGTGACTGTAATTTCAAAAAGTTTTGGGGAGGTAACTGTAATTTCCAAAAGTTGTACTAGGGGTTCTTAATAGTGCATATAACAGACTCCAGAAATGGAAAGTAGAGAAAAATTGGGTCGGAACGAAACACCACAGTTTTTCCCGAAAACGCATAGTTTGAGAGATACAGTGGATTCTTGACCAAGGGTATTTTTGTCATTCTTGTGATAATAATTTATACACTGGAAAACAAGACAAGTAAAGGTATCTGAAGTAAATGGAAGGACTCCGCAGTGATCGATGTTGAAGAACGAACCTAAGTGGAGACCCGAATCACGTAAGGACCTAAAGGGAATTTTTACAAAAGTCAAGGGCATGAGCGTAATTTTTATAAATTAGTTCAAAATCAAGAATGAATGTCGGAAATGGAAACGAGAGGTTGAAAGGAGGAGAACGGTACATTTTACGCGTCGTAAAACCACCCGGGTACGAAGAAAAGGCAAAACCTTCCATTGAAGGGTATTTTGGTCTTTTCACTTCCACCCATTTTCTAGAAAAGGGACACATGGCATAGTAATTTTCTAGAAAAGGACACATGGAAAAATCTTGTTTAAAGACACTTTTGGGTTGGATTAATCTTAACTCTCCATATGGCACCATCCTAGTTAAAGATACTTTTGTGGTGGTTACATCTTAACCCTCCAAAATGAAATTAATTAAATAAATGAAAAATGGAAAAATATAAAAAGGGAGAGAAGGATGATTAAAGAACAAAGGACACATTTTTCTCTCCATTTTTGAGAGGTATGGCCGAAATTCTCTCCATCAAAAAAGGGAAGGAATTTTTCAAGTGTTCAAGTGGATTTTTGGAAGGAAAAGCTTAATTTTAAGGTAAGGATTCCAATTCTAGCTTTAGTTTATTCATTTGATTGATAGTTTTCAAGTTATCAATGAAAGAAAAGTTATGAAAATTATAGGAAATCAAAGGGATAAAGAAGAATAAGGGAAGAAAGAATAGGACAAGCAAGGAACAAAGCAAATAAACAAGGTTTGGTACTTAAATCATTGCCTTTTCAATTAATTCACATATATTGCATTATGGGATTTTTGAAATGGTTTTGAAATAATGTTATTATGTGTGGTAAATATGTGGGAAAGTGCTTTTGAACTATTTGTAATCAATTGATTGTGAAAAGAATGAAAACAAAACAAACTAGCTAAATTTGCTCAACTATCCATAAACTTTGATGAGTTTTTAATCACTCCTTTGGTTTGATTTTTGGAAGAGGGACCCTTAGTCCTTCAATGGTATCACAAAAGGATTCTAAAAATCAATTTTGCAAGAGAAAAATGAATTTCCCTCAAGTTTGGAAAATTGGGCCGAATGGTCCCTTTTGGGCACCATTCTGCAGCTTTCATTTTGGGCAGTCCGTTGAAGGGGCAAACGAAAGAATTTTTTGACAAAATTTTACATGCATTTAGTTAACTTATGAAAGTGTTTTCCTGCAAAAATTCAGCCAAAAATAAGTTTGTTTACTTGGTCAAAACCGTTTCCAAAGTTGACTGATTTTCAGCAGTAAAAACAGATTTTACTATTTAGTTGTCGCGCGCCATTGCGTTGCCGATTTTACGCGCCGCGCTACTATTCATTTGGTCATTTTTCTAAATGTGTTAAAACTTGAATATTATGATATGGATTGATGTTAAATCATATAAAATGACATGAAGGAGAATTGGAAATGATCAGAAAGGCATCATGACAAGCTATTCCGACAATACATGCATTATGGACAAATCATGGCTTATTGAATATCATGATCAAAGTAATTTAATAAATTATTTATGCTCTACTTGGTTATGACAGAACCATTGAGATAAGGGTATGATGCATCATACTATTACTGCAGTACTGCTTATGACATGATATGATATTCCGGCTGAAGGCCGATGATTGCAATGACATGATCAATGATGCAATGATAATGGCCATTGGCACATGTGCAAGAATTATGATGAAAGATAATGAAATATGATCATGACGAGATATGTTTATCATGACCCTTCCTTATCCGCTGACGTTCTGTTAAACCAGTAGAGCAACCAAAATGATAAAAGCAAGAGAAATGATTTAAATTCAAATTATTCGGTCAAGCTTTTTTTTACCTTCTGTGTTTTGTATTGATTCCTTTCAAGTATTTAAAATATATAAATGGATGTTCAAATCATTCTTTCATTTTATTTATTTATTGAAATGATTTAAGTACCCACTAAGCAATTGCTTAGCGAGTTTAGTTTCCCTCTAAACTCGTAGGTTAAATGAGGAGACGAGATTGCAGCATGTCCTGCGCAGCTGGCCTTGACTACTACCTTGGGTAGGAGTTTGGATATGATTGATTGTAGTAATATGGCATGTACATAAGCTTGTATGATCTAGCAAATAAATGTATAATAATGAAAAACTAGAACACGTACACTGCTAGTAGTTTAATAAATCTTATTTGGGTTTAGCACTTATGTATGCAAGTATAGAAGTGTGAATTCTTCTTGCAGGATTGTAGTTGAGGTTATAAGGGTGGATTATTGGGAGTGTGCTTGAGTTGAATGGTGAAACAAAATATTTTTCAGAAATTAAAAAAAATCAGTTTTGGCGACACTTGGGACCTCCATTTTTAGGGGAGGTTCTGGCAAATTTTTTTTAAAAATCTACATTTAAAATTGGCTAAGTAAAATATTAAGACACAACTACCATGAGATAACAGTCCATCTTGGTCTATAAACGTAGGCTAAGATGGGGTGTTACATGGAGCAAATATATGCCCCTCTGCATATGAGTCTTTTGGGAATGAAGCTGAGCAAGTTAATGCTATGGGGGGATTTCAACCAAGAGCAAGGAATGATCCTTACTCCAACACTTACAATCCTAGTTGGAGGAGTCACCCCAATTTTTCCTGGACAACAAATAATGCTCAACAGCCTTTCCATTTGCTCTAGAGACAGAACCAACAGCAGGGCCAATCCTCAAATCAAGGTCAGCCTAAGAGAGAGAGTTTGGATGAAAGTTTACATGCTTTTATCCAAGTCAGTGCTAAAAATCAGGAGATGAACAACAAGAGGATGGACTCACTAGAAGCATCTTTTAAGAAGGTGGAGACCCAAGTGGGGCAACTTGCTCAACAAATGCAGATTCAACAAAAGGGGAAGTTCCCAAGTCAACCTGAGCACTCACAAGCAGTGACTGTTCTTAGGAGTGGCAAGGTAATTAATAACAATGTTGAAAATAGTTCTGTGAATGCAGGTGAGCAAGAGAATAAAAAGGAAGGAGAACAAGAGAACAAAGGTGCTGAAGAAAGATCAATGGAGAAGTCCCCTAAAGCAGATTTGCACAAGGCAAACAATCCATACCGGCCACCTATACCATTCCCCAGCAGGTTGAAGGATGATAAAAAAGATAAGCAATTTTCAGATATCTTCAACATGCTATCTAAGGTAAGTATTAACTTACCCTTACTTGAAGCAATTAAGAACATGTCAGCTTATGCTAAATTCTTCAAAGAACTGAATACCAAGAAAAAAAGGTATGAGCCTAATGAAAAGGTGATAGTTTCTGTGGTAACTAGTACTGTTTTGCAGCATAAACTACCTCCTAAGCTAAAGGATCCTGGAAGTTTTATTATTCAAATTACTATGGGGAATAGAAAGGGTACTGATGACATGTGTGATTTAGGAGCCAGTGTGAATTTAATGCCTTATTCTGTGTACCTTGATTTAGAACTAGGGGAACTTAAACCAACGAAAATGGTGTTGCAATTAGCTGATAGATCTCTTAGATTCCCGAAAGGGGTTATAGAAGATGTGTTAGTTAAAGTTGGTGGTTTAATAGTACCTGTGGATTTCATTGTTCTTGACATGGAAGTAAGTAATTCTTCACCATTTGCACACACCATTCTGCTGGGTAGGCCTTTTATGGCGACTACCAACACTTTGATAGATGTTAAAATGGAAAATTATCAATGACTGTTTTGGGACAAACTGTGGAATTTTCTATTTTTAACACTTCTCCTATTCCTACAACTGCTTTATATAAGGATTGTTCTTTCATTGACTGTGTTGATGTAGTTGTTTTAGATGTTTTCTTGCAGACTGGTTCCTCTGATAAATTGGAGCTGGCATTGACCTTAGAGAGTGATGTGGATATTTTTGATGCAGAAATAGCAAGTTGCCTTGAGACTTTAGAGGGTGCTGAAATAGAGGAGCTTAAGGAGGACCCAATTTTTGAACCTTCCCTCATTGAAAAAGAAGAGAAGAACCCCTCACTAGAGTTAGAGTTGAAAGAGTTACCTAAGAACCTGAAATATGTGTTTTTAGGAGATCACAACACTTTACCTGTGATAATATCTAGTGAACTTAGTGAAGGGGAGGAGATGAGGTTAGTGAGTGAGCTTAAAAGATTGAAGAGAGCAATAGGATGGGGATTGAGTGACATCAAGGGTATTAGCCCTTCCATGTGCATGCATAGAATCACTTTAGAAGAGGGAGCTAAACCTGTGAGGGAGACCCAAAGGCGCCTTAACCCAAATATGAGTGAAGTGGTTAAGAAGGAAGTGCTCAAATTGCTGGATGAAGGAGTAATTTATCCAATTGCTAATAGTGAGTGGGTAAGCCCAGTACATGTAGTTCCTAAGAAATCTGGAATCACTGTTGTGAAAAATGAGAATAATGAATTGGTTCCTACTAGGACTACTACTGGATGGAGAATGTGCATCGATTATAGGAAGTTGAACAATGCTACAAAGAAAGATCATTTCCCTCTTCCTTTTATTGATCAGATGTTAGATAAACTTTCTGGGCACTCACATTATTGTTTTCTGGATGGCCTTTCAGGTTACTATCAGGTGCCAATAGCTCCAGAGGATCAGTCCAAGACAACCTTTACTTGTCCTTTTAGGACTTATGCATTTCGACGTATGTCCTTTGGCTTGTGCAATGCACCTGCAACTTTTCAGAGATGCATGATGTCTGTCTTCTCTGACATGATAGATGATTTTATTGAGGTATTTATGGATGACTTTTCTGTTTTCGGTAATTCTTTTGATAATTGCCTCAATAAACTTGTCCGTGTGCTTAAGAGATGCATTGAATGTAACCTCACTTTAAGTTGGGAAAAGAGTCATTTTATGGTTACTCAGGGCATTGTCTTAGGTCATGTGGTGTCAAGTAAAGGGATTGAGGTGGATAAGGCTAAAATTGAATTGATTGCTAAGTTACCCCCACCTACCTCTGTTAAGGGAATAAGAAGTTTTCTAGGGCATGCAGGATTTTACAGGAGGTTTATTAAGGATTTTTCCAAAATAAGCCAACCATTATGCCATTTGCTAGGGAAAGATGTTCCATTTGAATTTACAACACAATGCATGCAAGCTTTTAATTCCCTTAAAGAAAAATTGACTAGTGCACCAGTGATTGTAGCTCCTGTTTGGACTTTACCTTTTGAAATCATGTGTGATGCCTCTAATCATGCAGTAGGAGCTGTTCTTGGGCAAAGGGTTGATAAATACTTGAGAGTAATATATTATGCCAGTTTAACCCTGAATAGTGCACAAATGAACTACACCACAACTGAAAAGGAAATGTTAGCTATTGTTTTTGCTTTAGACAAATTTAGAGCATATTTAATTGGGTCAAAAATTATTGTGCATTCTGATCATGCAGCTCTTAAATATCTGTTAACAAAACAACATGCTAAACCGCGCTTAATTAGATGGGTGTTGTTATTGCAAGAATTTGATTTTCAAATCAAGGATACTAAGGGTAGTAAGAATGTTGTTGCTGATCATTTATCTAGATTACCCTTCTTTAGTGAATATCTTGCACCTGATAGCATTCATAAAAATTTAGAAGCATTTCCTGATGAGCAACTTTTTGTGGTATTTGATGCACCTTGGTTTGCAGATATTGCTAACTATCTGGCTTGTGGTATTTTGTGTACTAACATGTCATTTCAGGAAAAGAAAATGTTTTTACACTTGAGTAAGTTTTATTTTTGGGATGAACCTTATCTATTCCGGATTTGCAAAGATGAGATAGTTCGCAGGTGTGTATCTGAGGAAGAACAACTGAGTGTTCTTCAATTTTGTCATGATCTTCACTGTGGGGGTCATTTTGGAGGAAGAAAGACTGCAGAAAAGGTGCTACAAAGTGGTTTTTACTGGCCTACTTTATTTAAAGATGCTCAAGAGTATTGTAAGCACTGTGACCGTTGTCAAAGAGTAGGTAACATTGGGAGGAGAAATGAAATGCCCCTTCAATCATATATTGTTGTTGAACTGTTTGATGTGTGGGGAATAGACTTCATGGGTCCTTTCCCCAAGTCTTTTGGATATGAGTATATTTTAGTTGCTGTTGATTATGTTTCCAAATGGGTGGAGGCAATCCCCACCCGTACTAATGATGCTAATGTAGTTGTTAAATTTGTGAAGGAAAATATTCTTAGCAGATTTGGTACGCCAAGGGTGATAGTCAGTGATGGGGGGAGCCATTTTTGCAGCAGGCTTTTTGAGAAGTTAATGCACAAATCTGGTGTTAAGCACAGAGTGGCAACCCCATATCATCCACAGACTTTTGGACAAGTGGAAACATCCAACAAGCAGATTAAGGGAATTCTGGAGAAAACAGTCAACACATCAAGGAAGGATTGGGCAAACAGATTGCATGATGCACTATGGGCATATCGGACTGCTTTCAAAACTCCTCTTGGTATGAGTCCATACCGATTGGTTTTTGGAAAAGCTTGTCACTTACCAGTGGAGTTAGAGCACAGAGCATATTGGGCAATCAAGACTCTGAATTTGGACTTGGACAAAGCGAAGAGAGAACAATTTCTGCAAATTTCAGAGTTAGATGAGCTGAGAAATGAGGTGTATGAGAGCTCGAGAATTTACAAGGATCGCACTAAAGCACTTCATGACAGAATTATAGTGCGAAAGACATTGAGTCCAGGTATGAAGGTTTTACTTTTTAACTCACGACTCCATCTTTTTCCAGGTAAACTCAAGTCTCGATGGAGTGGTCCTTTCGAGATAACTCAGGTGTATCCTTCTGGTGCCATTGAATTACTTAACTCTCGAACAAGTGAAACTTTTAAAGTGAATGGACAGAGAGTTAAGCCATACAATGAAGGATTTCAGGAAGTGAGGGTCATTGACAGCACTTTGATTCATGATCTCTAGGCCTTGCATGATGTCTAGCTATATGACATTAAAGAAGCGCTTAATGGGAGGCAACCCATCGGTTTGCATTTATTTTTGATAGTTGTAATTTTAATTTTAGCAAGTTTTGATTTTATGTTTAGTCTAAATAAATGGAATTGGTGCTTTGATCGGTTTTTCTTTATTTTGTGTTTCAGGGTGTTTGAAGAAGAAGGTTTGCAAAATCTTTAATATTTGGTGATATAAAATAAAAAAAAAGTTAAAGTTAAAAAGTGGCAGAAGGAGACACGGCCAAAGGACTTGGCAGTGTCACACATGGCCAAGACTTCACCGATTTGTTATTTTTGCATGTTGTCACAGTGAGTGACACGGCCAAAGGACTTGGCCGTGTCCCTTGGCCGTGTCACACATGGCCAAGACTTTACCAAAATTGTTCTTGATTTTTATTTTGCACCTTTTCTTCACAGAGACGAACACAGGCAAGGGACACGGCCAAGTCACTGGTCGTGTCCCTCCAATTGCATTAGACACGGCCGTGTCACCTAGACTTGGCCGTGTCTCTCCAATTTCACACACGGACACGGCCAAGTCCACACCAACACTGCCGTGTCCATCAATTTTAGACTTTTAAAAACCCGATTTTGGGCCAGTTTCTTTTCATTAAATCCCTAATCTCCTGTTCTTCGTCTTTCTCACTCTCTCGCTCTCTGTATCGCCAAAACCATAGTTTTTGATTTCAAAACTCCAAATCTTCCTTTAAACATCAAATTTCTTCAACAAAACTAGAGATAATCACTTAAAACTTCTTCTTTGCTCATATAATTTTGATTTGATCAAGTTTTGGTTTGAATTTTTAGATTTCTAAGGATGCTGAGAACTAAGACTGTTTCACACCGCAAGACGAAGAGGCCTACAACCGAAGGAGCTTCTTCCTCTTCATCAACTTTATCTTCGAAGAGAGCAAGTCTTTTGGCTCAGGGTTTTTTCCCGACAAGGTATGTTAACAATGAATCTCTTGATGCCTTGCAAATTAGGACTAATTTTGAGCGATATGTGCAATTTCTTGGATGGGAAACTCTAGTCACCTTGAGACCTTTGCAGTTTGAGGAACTTACTTTAGAATTTTTGACATCTCTCAAGGTTGAAAGAAATGATAAGAAAATCTACACTAGATTGATGTTTAAATTGCTGGGTAAATCTTATGTGCTCAATATTGACCAGTTAAATGATATATATGGTTTTCATCAGCACGGGGAAAGGTCGGTACCCAAAGAATTTAAACAACAATTTGCTTGGGGAGCTTTAGGCTCGGGTAATCATGTGGCCAAATCGGCCAAGGCATCTAAGTTAAGAAATTTCGCTTTGAGATATTTGCATAGGTTTATGGCTTGCGGATTCTTTTCTCGGAAGGAGAGCTCGGGTGTGGTTGAAATGAGTGAACTATTTTTCCTGGATTGTGCTTTTAATGCAATGCATGTCAGTGCCGGCTATTGGTTAGCCGATATTTTTGATTCTGTGGCTAACAAAAGAAAGGGGGCAATTTGTGTTGGAGGGTTGGTTACCACATTAGCAGTAGCCCTTGTTAAGGATTTTGACCTGAGTACTAGTCGCATGACTAGAATTTCGGGTAATGACTCTTTGGATTTAGCTACACTTGAGAAGATGCACATGGTGGTGCATAGGAGGGACTTATGTGATGCCTTCAGCTAAGCCTGCAGCACTGGGGGACAGGCAGAAGAGAGCACAGGTCCAAGAGGAGTCTGACTTGGATTCTCTTAACCTAGATGAGGATGCTTCGGTTTCGGAAAGTCAAGAGGTACTTCTAAGGATTGAGGCCCTGGAGGGTAAAGTGGATCGACTGGATGGCAAGGAGGACCGTAACCATGCTGAGGTTTTGCAGTAGTTGGAACAGATTAATAGCAACCTTGCGAAGATCTTGAGTCTCCATCCCTCAGCTGCATCATCTTCACGCCAGCCTTTTCCATATATTTTGAGTTCCTTGTTTTATTTTGTTTAGTGTATTTTTGTTTTTATTTTTCGTTTTTGTTTTCATGTTAACATTTTTATATTTGGATATTTTATTTTTATATATTGTACTTTTGTTTTTGAACTTTTGTGTTTGTGATGGAAAGCTAGGGTTTTACGTCACCAGGTACGATGGAAGACAGGTTGTCCTTTAACTCTTTTTATTATTATTCTTGTTTTCCATTGAGGACAATGTAAATTTTAAGTGTGGGGTATTCTTTAAGCTTTCCTTTAATTCTTGTTTTGCTTATTGTGTTTGTTTTGTTTATTGTGTTTGTTGTGCATGGCATAATTGTTGAAAATTTATTGATCTTTTCTTTGATTCTAGCATTATAGTTGAGACTTTAGTATCAGCATAGAAATGAGCATTTGAATTCATTCGGGATCAATTTTTGCATTCTGCAATTCATGACATATAAATCTTTGTGAACCCACCTGTGTGAGTTTTGAGCATCATAAATTTGATATTATTGTCAATTGATTTTCTTTTCTTAAGTGTGCACCTTCATGATTTGGCATCTCTAGAGTTTGCTTTTGCATACTAATTGAACTCACATTATGATTTAATCTCAAGTTTTAAAATGATGAAGGCAAATTAGGTTAGCCCTTTAGCTTAAAAAGACCTCCCTTAATACTAAATTCCTTAGTGAGCCAAGTTGAGCCTTTGACCTTTTCTTGTTTGATCAACACAATTCACAGCTCAGCTTTCTCTTATTATCATCATACCTGCATTAAGGAATGGAGTTCTTATTATATGACAATAGGGTGGTTTATTTCAAAGTGTGGGGTAAGCAAATAAAAAAAATTATAAAAATATGGTATTGCTATTTGGGGTGAAATGCATACTTTGCGCTTTGTATTTGATTAAGAGTTGACTATTCTTTTCCTCTACATGTTAAGCTAGATGATTTATGCAATGTTATATTTTGTATATATATGTATAAAAAAATAATTATAAAAATAAAAGAAAAAGAAAAAGAGAAAATAAATAAAAAAAGAGAAAATAAAAGAGTATATATATGTATACAAAATTTACATATGTTCTAGCATTGGTTTGTAAAAGAGGAATGTCGGCTCGTGTACTTTTCTTTGAGTATGCAAGTATGTGAAGTATTAATGGATTGTGATTATGCCATTTGATGGAGTTATGAGTGCCTTAGCAAGAGTAGTGTCTAATTTAGATACTCCATTTCTTGATGCTCCAGCTTAAATGTCTTTTCTCACACCTTCACCTTAGCCCCATTGCATCCAAATAAAAGACCTTCGGATTATTTCTTGAGAAAATCAGTGAGGGATATTGGATAATTAAGCAAGTTTATGGTAGTATGCAATCATGAGTGGTTTGAGTGATTAACTTTTGAAATCGAGTGAAACACTTAGATGAGAGATAAGATTTGTATGTCTGGATTAATGAATGAGTTAAGAAAATCTTGATTGAAGGAAATTGCAATTATTTATGTCTGACTCTTAAAGTATTTCATCTATGTACTGGAATTATAGTTAAGGTTGTTTGAGTTTTTAATTTATGCCATGTGAATTTGCTTGAGGACAAGCAAAGTTTTAAGTGTGGGGTAGTTGTTTTATTAGTTTTTGTTATAGATTTGTGTCTTGTTTAGTATGATAATTATTGTTTTCTTTAGGTATTTTGTTAGTTTTAATTGGTTTGTTTAGTGTTTTCATTAATTTTGGTAGTTTTAGTTCTTTCATTGTTTATGTCATTTTTGATCTAGTTTTTAGTATTGTGTTTATGTTTTGTTGGTTATTGTCTATTTACTTATTGTTTAAAGTTTGTTTTGAGTTTTGTGTTAGGTTAAAACAGGAAAGGAAACAAATTGAAGGAGAAAGGGGCAGTGGCTGACACAGGCAGAGGACACGGCCAAGTCACTGGCCGTGTCCCATACCAAGCTAAAAAGGAAGAGCAAGTCACGGTAGACGACACAAGCAAGGGACACGGCCAAGTCAGTGGCCGTGTCCCTCCAATGAAGCCCAGACATGGAGAAGTCAATCCAACTTGGCCGTGTCTCACTTAGTTCCAAAGGGAAAGAAATTGCAAATCTCACAGTGGAAGACACAGGCAAGGGACACGGCCAAGTCTTGTGGCCGTGTCCCTCCAAAATGATGCAACACGGCCAAGTCACCTCTGACTGACTTGGCCGTGTCACTCAACCAAAGAAGAAAAAGGATCGAAAGCAGACAGAAGTGAACAAATGCAAGGGACACGGCCAAGTCACTGGCCGTGTCCCTCCAAAAACCACTCACACGGCCAAGTCACATCTGACTTGGCCGTGTCCCTCATGAACCAAACACGCGGCGGATTTTAAAGCGGACGTTTCATATAAAAGGAAAAGAAGAGCTTAGGGTTTGGGGACTGTTGACGATTTGGAGAGTTGTTTGAGCCGTCAGAGAGCAAAGTTAGGTTTTAACATTTTTTTTTCTTTGATATTGATTTCACTTTGATTAATCTAGCTTAGATTAGATTTGTTCTAGCCAACGAGACATCCTTCTTGCAAGATTGAACAAGAGATTCTTCAGAAACTTCAAGGAGTTTGTAACTTGGTTTTGTTCTCGAACTTATTCTCTTTATTTTCATTGAAATTGTATTAATGGATATTATCATGTCTATTTTGATTCCTTTGAACATTAATGAGATGAATATGTTTGATTGCATTATGAACTAATTTGATCTAGTCTAGGGTTTGTATGGATCTGCTATGCTTGTGTGAATTGGTTATTCTCTTAGCTAATAATTTCTTTAGCCTTGATTGAATGAAATATTGTTAATATATAATTGATTGGCCACCAATTATGTGTTTTAGGTATTAGATGATGAATTGAGAGATGAAGTCTAATGCTGGAACAAGTCAATTAAGGACTTAGGTGAATTAGAGATATAACCTATTAAAAAGATTATTTCAATTATAACAAGATTAGTTGTAAGAGGTTTGAATGCGAGAGCTTATTTCCTTGACTCCATTAATTAAGTTGTTTGAGATTTAATCTTTGAAATTAAATTAGTTAAGAGGAATAACCGTTCATACATATAAGTAGTAGAGAAGTGCAAACCCTAGACCATTCTATCAAGCGAATCAAAACCTCAGCTCTTATTTACTTTTATTGTTTTAAACCTCAATTAAACTTTTTCATTAGTTAGCAATTTAAATTTATTCATTACTTGTTACTTTTAATCTGATAATCGATTAGCCACTTTAGCTTCCTTGTGAGACGACCTTGGGGCGATCACCTTTGCTACAGCTACCTCGTATACTTGCGAGTGACGCTTTGTGGTAGAGTTAATTTGAGCGCAACAGAACCAACTTCAACTTAGTATTCTTTGGAGGTCTACCAGATTTTGAGAAACTAACAATCTTTTTTTTTCCCAAAGATACAATCTTCAAAAAGCCCAATCTTTACTGATTTCACACCATGTATCCTGCCTTTTGATTGTAAAACCTTCATCCCCTTCTCACTGTTGTGCCCAAGCCGATAATGCCAAAGATTAGCATCATCAACCTCAATAGTAGCTACTAAGCATTTGGAATTCAAGATAATATAGAGAGTTCCTGACATCTTCCCATGTGCTAAAATCAAGGTTCCTTTAGTAACTTTCCAACAGTAATTTGAGAATTCAGTCACACAACCTTCTCTGTCCAATTGACCCACAGAGATTAAATTTTGTGCTAAACCTGGAACATGTTTTACTTCATGAAACTTCCACATATTGCCATTGGGTAAATCAATTAGGACTTCACCCTTATCCACAATATCAAGAGCTTCATCATCTGCAAGGTGGACCTTGCCAAAGTTACAAGATACGTAATTCTTCATGATACTCTGATTCGAAGTTGAATGAAATGATGCTCCAAAATCTATCACCCAAGATTCTAGAGGATTATGTGCACTCAAGATCAAAGCATCACTATCAATCTCTTGCATTGCATTGACTCTACCATCTTCATTTTTCAAAGCCCGACAATCCTTTTTCAAGTGTCCTAGCTTCCCACAGTGCCAACATCCATCTGCCCATTTTCTGGTTTTAGATTTGCTTTGATCTCTCCTTTTGGATTTGGATCTTCCCTGGTTGTTGAAATTTCTATTGAAAGTTCTTCCTCTATTTTCAGTGTTGAGAGTGGAGCCGGTGTGAAGTTCTCCAACATTTCTCCTTCTTGACTCTTCACTAAGGAGGGTGTCACGTACCTCCTTATATATAAGATCCTTTTTTTCGCTGGAGTTACAAATTGAATTTACTGTAGCTTCCCAATCATTAGGCATAGAAGTTAACAAAACCAAACACTTTAAGTGTTCCTCAAATGTGATCCCAACGGATTGTAACTTATCAATGATTTCATTTACCAACACCACATCTTGATTCACTGGGCATCCATTTGACTTCTTCAAGGTGAAAAGTTGCCTTAATAAATGAATTAGTTGGACAACACTCGATTTCTCGTACATTTCTGATAGAGAACTCATAAGCTCGGATGTTGTCGTCTCATTTATGACATGTGCACTCACACTTTTAGCAAGTGTAAGTCGGACCACCCCTAAAGCCTTTTTGTCAAGCTTCTCCCATTCTGATCGACTCATGCCTGTTGGAACCACTCCTTCCAATGGTACTTCTAGCTCCCTTATATTCAAATAATTAGTAATTTGCATTCTACAATGATGGAAATCGGTCTCATCAAATTTGTCAACATCTTTGGCACTATCTCCACCCATTGCTCCCACTTAATGCGGATCTCCAATGACTTGCTGATGAATAAAACCACTATTGAGTGAATAGTGCTCTTACACCAGTTGTTGGGATTTTTCCACCAAACTTTCTGAGTAAGAGTAATAAAGATAATGACCAAAAATAATAAATAGACAAAAATTTATAGTGGTTCACCCGGTCAATTAGACCTAACAGGTTACATCCACTATGGTTACTGACTTTCACTATGAAGAGGAAAAAATTCTCAATTACAAGAGCACACAAGTGTTTTACTCACACTCACTCTTAAGGAAATACAAGAAAAAATTAAAGAAACACACAAAGAAAAATTCTATTAAATTTTTCTTCCTTTCTCTATTTTTCTTTCCTCTTACTACGACTCTCCTTTTTTTGGGTTTTGTAATTCTAAATTTTCTCTCCATGATCATTGTCATTTATAGGCAACCAAATGATAAATGTTTCAACATTTGTTAGGCAACCTAACAAAATTAGGCAACCTAATTTTTGGTACTAATTCAACAAAATTAGGCAACCTAATTCTTGGTTCAAGTTCAACAAAATTAGGCAACCTAATTTTAGATTGTCTTCACAAATTTTAACATTGTCTTGGGTCTTAAACATGGTACAAAAGAAGGGACTATTACAGCCATTGGCCCCTCGACCTTTGCCTAATCCTTTACCCCCAAAATTTGATGCTAAGGCTTTTTGTCAATTTCATTAGACTCAAGGACATGAGACCAATAGATGTACCCGATTGAAGCATGAGATCCAAGATTTAATCGATAGTGGTAAGCTACCTGAGCCGGACAAGCCCAATACTAAGAACAACCCTTTGCCTAAATTTGGAAGAGTGCCACCACCAGCAACCTTCATGGTAGGAAAAGGATTGGAAGAAAATTTTTTTTTATCATCCTTTCAAGATGGAAATATTGAAGATGTGAAAGGAAAAGAAGCTTAACTCAACAAACTTTCCTTAGCTTGAATTTTGCTTTTCAATTTTGCTTTCTTTAATATTTAATTAGAACAATTGTGTTTTTCAAATTTAAATTTATTTGAATAAATTACTTTCATTAAAATTTTTGTTGGCCTTTGTTCATTTTGGTGCTCAACCAATGAGGAATCTAGCTTGATAATTCATGAATTAATATATTTTTGCAACATGACTTGAATGACTTTAGTAGGTGAGGGAATTGCTCTATAGCATTGAATTATGTATGCTTAGTTAGAGAGGGCTCCTGTATAATTACCTTTGTCTAGGTCCTAGTCAGTCTTAGAACATGCTTTGACAAACTTTTGAGGCAAAATTGAACTCTTCTTATTTAAGGGAGAAATGATCTAGGCATTGTTTGATAAGCCAACAACTAGTATCCACCCAATTAAATATCAATCCCTAGTTGTCCCTTTGAGCCTTCATAAAATTTTAGCTTTCTTTTCATTTGCTTACAAACCCTAACAACCTACCCTGAGCTATTATGATACTGTGAGCGGGGATTTTCGCCCCCACTCTCGGTTGAATGGTTCTTGTGACTTCGGCACTGTTTAGGCTCAGGGTCTTAGAGAACATGGGCCTAAGCTCGGAGAAAATGGAGTCGCTACCCGGACAGGCCGGGAAAAAGAAAGGGATGGATGACTCGATTCCTAAGGAATCCCCAACCCCCTAATGGGTTCAGAAAGTTGGGTATGTGTGGGGAAGGTGAGAAATGACCCAGCACCCCCACAATGCCCGGTTCATTGGAACCGGCCTCCTTTGCAGGTCTTAATATTATAAAATTCTTAAATATAATAATATTATCCATATTACACGCAACAAGTAAAAAAAACATCATTATATTAAAAAGAAAGCAATGTCCAAACAAAGCAAATAAATGGACACCGATCCGAGGATGAAAACATGTCCTTACATCGTCCATGTCTAAAACTAAATAGGACACCCACCGAAAGGTGGAGACATATCCTTTACATTTGTCCAAAATATAAAAGCAATTTAAACTACATGAAAATTAATTAATGAGGTACCCACAAATTGGAAACATACATCTTACAATTTTAATACCAAAACAAACAAATAATAATTAAAATAATAGAGAAAATATCCATCCATGATAAATTAAATAAATCAAGCATTGAAATTAAATAAATCAACCATCAAAAATAAACTGCGTAATCAAATCTAAAATTAAATAAAGTAATAAATATATAATTTTAGGGTTAACAACTTAAAATAGGGTTTTAGAATTTTAATTACTAAATTAGGGCTTTGGAAAAAGGAAAGTTAAATACACGGACTCATAAAGTTAAAACCATAAAGCTTTCCAACCACCGTATGGGCTCGTCGAAGGGGTCAATATTCGTTTGTATATTATGAGTCCGTGTATTTAACTTTCCTTTTTCCAAAGCCCTAATTTAGTAATTAAAATTCTAAAATCCTATTTTAAGATGCGAACCCTAAATTATATATTTATTGCTTTATTTAATTTTAGATTTGATTATGTAGTTTATTATATGTTTTGATAGTTTATTTATTTAGTTTCAATGCTTGATTTATTTAATTTATCATGGATGAATGTTTTGATTGATGTTTAATATCTTTGATGAATGATTTTATTTATGATGAATGATTATTTACTTTTATCAATTTTTTTTAGATTTCCAAATGTTGTAAGAGGTATGTCCAAAGATGGAAACATGCCCGTACATCATTCATTTCTAAACTAATAGGACACCCACCAAAAGGTAGAAACATGTCCTTTACATTGGCCTAAAATATAAAAGCAATTTAAATTACATATATTTAACTAATGAGGTACCCACAAAGTGGAAACATACCTCTTACAACATTTGAAAATCAAAATAAATCGATAAAAGTAAATAACCACTCGTCACAAATAAATCATTCATCAAAGATATTAAACATCAATAAAAATATAAACATTCACCCATGATGATTTAAATAAACTAAGTATTGAACTTAAATGAATCAAGCATATAATAAACTACATAATTAAATCTAAAAATAAAGTAAGTCTAGATACAAATTAGGGTTACTATTTCTCATTTAAAGTTTTTTAATTAATATTTAGGGTTTTGGAATTTATTGGTTTAAGCTACTGTAATGTTTTAAAGGAATTGAAATGGATTAAGGTTTTATAATTTAAGAAATTAGTAAGATTCTTTGATTAACCAAATTAGGGTTTGAGTGGTAAAATCATGAAATTAGGGTTTGGATACTTTAAAACATTAGGTTTATGATTATTAGCTACTGGATTGTTGTTTTTAGGCTTACTGTGCTGAATTATAACATTTAGATTTATAAGGTCTTAAGGTTTTAAGGATTAGAGTCTAGAAAAATTAGGGTTTACGGTTTTGGTTTTGGAAGAATTAGGGTTTTTGGTGTTTTGGAAAACATGTTTTGGTTTTAGGATTTGAGAAAACAGTTTAGAGTTTTATAAAGTTTTTGGAAATAAGTAAGACGATTTAAGATTTTTGGAAACAGAAAAATATTTTTTTATTAGAAAAAGAAGGATCAATTTGGTGTTTTAAGGTTTTGGAAAATTGAAAAGCATATTAGGGTTTTGGGAATTAATAAAACGATTTAAGGTTTTGGAAAGTTGGAAAGTAGATTATGGTTTTAAGATTTTGAAGAAAAAGATTAGGGTTCTTAGGTTGTAGAAGAAACAGAAAAGTAATTTTAGGGTTTTTGAAAATAGAGAAACGAATTAAGGTTTTTAAAATCAAAAGAAACAATTTGATGATTGAAGCTACTGTAAGGAAAAAAGATATTAGATATTCAAACCTTCATTTGTTGGTTCCACAAAAAATTGCTTCTTAGATGAACAAGGACAAAGGCAAGATGGCTACATTTGATAGCTTGATTGCTTGCTTCCTTCTTCTCTTCTAAAAAGTCCGATCAATTTGTAAAGTTCCAGTTCAAAATCCAAGTTCCAGTTCAAAATCCAAGTCCCAGTCCAAAGTCTAATTCCTTTCCTAAGTTTTTCCTCCCCTTTCTGTGTCCTTTTTAGTCTTATTTATAGGAAATTTCATATGATTCATTCAAATTGTTTACGAAAACTATCATTAATTAGGAAAAGGAAACCGAAACCAAATAGAATTTGGTTTCAAAAAAATTGCGTCGAAAAAATTTCGCTGGAAAAAACTGCGTCGGGCTGCGAGGGGCTACGTGCGCTGGCAAAAAATTGCGAGGGGCGAGGCTGCGGGCCATTTTTCTCTCAGAAAACTCCTACAAGCGAAATGGCCCACGGCCATTTCGTCCAACACTGTTTTTCGGTGATGAATTTTTTCGTCGCCGATTTTTCCGTCGTCAATTTTTATTTTATTTTTATTTTTTTATTATTAATTTTTTAAAAATTATAAAAAATAAATACTAAAAAATATTATTTAATTAAGATAATACAAAAATTATTTTGGACTAAATAAAATATATTGGATCTGACTGGGTCAAAAATTAAGGATCTACAGTTTGCGCCCTGCTTGAACGATCTGAGACTTTAGTAAAAGAGAGTGAAAAGCAATGTGACTTAATTTTTCTGAGATGGTTGAGGTTTTGGGTTCTGGACCCGATTTGAATTATGGATTCAAGGAATAGTTTTGGGTTCTAGACCTAGAGGTAATTCAGGTTCGGGACCCGAGCTAAGTTCTGGACTTAAAAGAGATTTTAGGCTCTAGACCTAGAGGTAATTCGGGTTCGAGACCTGAGCTAAGTTCTAGACTTAAAATGGATTTTAGGTTCTGGACCTAAGGATAATTTGGGTTCTGGACCCGAGCTAAGTTCTGGACTTAGAAGAGATTTTAGGTTCTAGACTTAAGGATAATTTGGGTTCTGGACCCGAGCTAAGTTTTGGACTTAGAAGAATTTTTAGGTTATGGACCTAAGGATAATTTGGGTTCTGGACCCGATCTAAGTTCTGGACTTAGAAAAATTTTTAGGTTATAGACCTAAGGATAATTTGGGTTCTGGACCCGAGCTAAGTTCCGGACTTAGAAGATATTCTAGGTTATGGACCTAAGGATAATTTGGGTTCTGGACCCGAGATAAGTTCTGAACTTAGAAGAGATTCTAGGTTTTGGACTTAAGGATAATTTGGGTTC
Source organism: Garcia nutans (assembly GCA_947685225.1). Taxonomy (NCBI): domain Eukaryota; kingdom Viridiplantae; phylum Streptophyta; class Magnoliopsida; order Malpighiales; family Euphorbiaceae; genus Garcia; species Garcia nutans. Next base: position 40,737,379 of record CANTUV010000005.1, read on the forward strand.
TGGATCCGAGCTAGGTTCTAGACTTAGAAAAGATTTTAGGATCTGGACCTAAGGATAATTTGGGTTCTGGACCTGACCTAAGGTGGCCATCCTTTGGTAGGTTTCTCCAGCATTCTTTAAGCCGAAAGGCATCTCCCTATAAAAAAATATACCTCATGTAGTAATGAAGGCAGTTTTGGCTTTATCCTCTTGGGCCATTAACACTTGATTGTATCCGAAAAATCCATCTACAAATGAGTGTAGCACGCTAGAGGCTACACTATCAATGAGAACATCTATATGAGGTAAAGAAAAATCATCCTTAGGGGAAGCCTTGTTTAGATCTCTATAATCCACACAAACCCTTATCCTCCCATCTTTCTTCGGCACAGGTACTATGTTGGCTAGCCAATCTGGGTATTCTATCACTTCAAGGAACTTCACTTGTATTTGCTTGGTGACCTCTTCTTTAACCAATTCAGCCCACTCAGGTCTTAATCGCGTAAGCTTTTGTTTGACAGGCATAATGTGAGTGTAAGTAGGAATGTAATGCTCGGCTATGTATCGATCTATCCCTGGCATATCTCATAAGACCAAGCAAACACTTCTTCATATTTTTTGAATATTTTTTCAAATCTCTCTCTCTCATCAGGAGTAAGGTCAGATGCTATGCTAATATTTTTAGGATTTTCAGTTCTTCCCAAATTTAATGATTGCGTGTTAACAGAATTAATATTAAAGATGCTCATGTAACTGCTATTTGAATGTATGCAACCATTAGGAGAAACATCACACAAGTAAGCAAAATCAGACTTTATTGCATTCATTTTGGAAAAGAAAACATCATCATCTTCATGCAAAGTATACAAATTAAAATCAAAATCAAAATCATTGTTCTCAGAATCATAAAGCAGGATGTCTTCAAACTTTTCTTAAACCAGGGTGGCAATATCTTCCGGAGTCTTCTTGGCTTTCAGGGCAGCTTCATTCTTCTCTTTTGGATTGGATTCTTTGTTGGTTGATAGGGTGAGCTATTTCTTCACTTGGTCCACTAGCTCGGCAACGTCTGCAAAAATTTCAAAACCTGGAATGAACTTACCCATGAACATGATTGGCTCAGGCCTTTCTTGGAGTGGTCCCATATCTGGAGCTTTGACAAAGATCTCTTCAAGTGGTGGGAAGCTAATCTTCTCACTCTTCTTTGGCTGGACATCGTTGTCTTCATCATATCCCAACCCTTTCCTGGAATTTTGAATTTTAAAATCTGGTAACTTTGTTAAACCGGCCTTACCCTTTCCAAGACCAGCTCCGGAAAGGTAGTTCATGTTCTTCATCATATTCAAGACTTTGGAGTCCACTACTTCATCATTAGAAATTGTAGCTACTTGAAAACTATTGAGAGGCCTCTCAACCATTAGAGCATTAACAATCTCATTATCTTTAGCTTCAATGACCACTGTCTCATTTCCATTGGGGAATTTGATTTTTTGATGAAGGGTGGAAGGAACTCCACCAAGAGGGTGAAACCATGGTCACCCCAAGAGCAAGGCGAAGGTACTGGTATGTCTAAAACAACAAATTCAACAATAGATTCAATGGCCGCTTTGAAAGTCCCTTCGGCATGCCTCTTAGTGTTGTCATAAGCACGAATTGTCACCTCGGTTGGGTTTAGATCTCTTGTTGACATGGCTAGCTTTGGCAATATCTTAAGTGGACAAACATTAATGGCGGACCCATCATCGACCATTACACATGGAGTCTTCTTCCCCTTGACTTCTATTTTGATAAAGAGAGGGCGGATGTGGTCTCTCCCCTCCTCCGGTAAGTCCGCATCTGAAAAAGAAACTGCTCCCATATTAATTTCACTCTTTTCTTGGACTTCTTCACATTTCATTACTTCCCCAATTTTTATGAAGTTGATCAACTCCTCCGGTGTTGTGGAGGTAGAAATTGGCATGCTAGCTAAGGCTTTGGCCATAGTTTCTCGGTGCTTTTTAGAAGTAGCCAACAAGTCCCAAATGCTAACATTTGCTTGGGTTCTTTTCAATTGCTTGGGCACAACATCATCTTCTTCTATTTCGACCTCCTTCCCCTTATTATTTTCTATCTCCTTAGGTGGTGGCCTTACGTAAGGCTTACCGGATCTAGTATTCATCACCTCATCTGACGCGGACCCTTAGCAACGATGGCAGCAAACCCAACCTATAACAATGGTAGAGAACCCCTTGAAACTTGATAATCACCTCCTAAGGAGCCCAACGCCTATAAAGAGACGCGAACTCACTATGATTGAAGGATTTAGTTGGTAAGAAGAAGGAAAACGCCACAACTCTTGTTGATAAGTAAACCTAATTCTTGATGCAAAGAAAGAATTAAAGAATCCACTCTAATCTCTCTCACACGAAAATTCACAAGAAGAACTTGTAGAAGAATTCAAAATTTTTTATTAAATGTTGTATCCTGAAATTCAGCCTAATAGTGCCCTTAAATAAGGGTTACAAAATTCCTAATTGCATATGGAAAACTAAAACATTCCTAATTACATAAGGAAAACATTCCTAATTGCATAAGGAAAACTAAAACATTCCTAATTGCATAAGGAAAACATTCCTAATTGCATAAGGAAAAACATAAAGTAATCCTAATCCACTAAGGAAAATATAAAGTATGAAAACAAAATCCTAATCCACTAAGGAAAATATAAAGTATGGAAACAAAATCCTATTTTCAAGCCTTCCATAATGATATAAAAACGTGGCCCATTAAACAGAATTAATAATCTTTAAGCAGTGGGTCCATCCAGCTATTCTCACAGGGCTTCAGAAATCTCACAGGTACGTGTGAAACTGGCTGCACTCCAAGCTTTTCTTCCAATCACTTCCATCATCTTACTAAGGCCTTAAATTACTTCCCAAGGCTTTATATGAATCCCCATGGACCTTTCTTGCACGTTGGACCTCTTTAGCTAGCCTTTAGCTTCCATTTTCAAACTAAACATCATAATCAGCTTTGGTGTGCCTTCTTCAAGCTCTATCTCCATCTTCTTGAATGATAATTCTTGAAGCTCTTTGGAAATCTCTTCTTGAATATGCAAAGCCATACTAGCTTGATATCTCTTTGCCTTGCTCCTAGTGATTGGTCCACTTGCTAGCTTCAAGGGATCCTTTCTTGCATCATTCTCCCCCTCTTCAAAAAGATTTGTCCTCAAATCTGCATCATCAAAAGGAGAAAGATCACTTACATTGAAAGTAGCACTAATATTATACGTTCCTGGTAAGTCAATCTTGCAAGCATTGTCATTAATCTTCTCCAGCACTTGGAATGGGCCATCTTCTCTAGCTTGCAACTTGTTCTTCCTTTGGTTAGGAAACCTCTCTTTTCGAAAATGCACCCAAACCCAATCTCCTACTTGAAACTTCATCTCACGTCTCCCTCTATTTGCAGAATCAGCATATCTCTTGTTCCTTTTCTCAATATTCGCCCTTGCTTTCTCATGCATCTCTTTTTTCTCCATAGGATTGCTCCTATATGCTGGCCAGTTTGGAATTGTAGAACCGGGTATGAAGTCAATTTGATGTTCAATCCCTCTTAATGGCGGCAAACCACTAGGAAGGTCTTCAGGAAACACATACTTAAAATCCTGCAACAAAGACACAAAACTAGAAGGTAAAGAATCAAGAGATTCTTCACTGTCAGCAAGTAACAATTCTTTATACATAATAATGAGTACAGGCTGCCCTACATCTATCTCTCTTGCTCTTGCACAAAAAGTATGTTTTGCTTTTTCTCCTTGCTTATTTTCTCTCACCAATGGGCCATTTATTTGTTTGCTTACTTTCTTTTGACTCTCGGCCTCTTTTCCCTTTCTGTACTCACTCACTTTATTATTTTCTCTCTCCCTACCCTTAGAATTACCCTTGGGTGTTGAAGAAACATCATTGACCGAATTTGAACCCCCTTGGTTCATGTTGGCCGAAACTTCTTTCTCCCTCTCTAGCATCCTCTTCTGATCTTCATACACCTCTTGAGGTGATAATGGTGCTAGAACAACCTTCTTTCCCTCATAAGTAAAGGTATACTTATTAGAAAAGCCATCATGTTGTGCTCTTCTATCATGCTGCCATGCTCTTCCTAATAGCAAATGTCCAGCTTGCATTGGCACTACATCACACAAAACCTCATCTTTATACCACCCAATGGAGAATGGTACCTTGACTTGCTTCAACACTTTTACTTCCCCAGCGTTATTGAACCATTGCAACTTGTAAGGATTGGGATGTTTAAAACAAGTTAACCCCAATTTATCCACCATTGTAGTACTAGCAGCATTGGTACAACTTCCACCATCAATGATAAGTGTACAAACCTTACCATTCACCAAACACCTAGAGTGGAAAAGATTCTCCCTTTGATCCAAGCCTTCTTCCTTGACTTGAATATTCAAGGCTCTTCTAGTAACAAGCATCTCTCCATGTTCAGCATTCAAGACTTGATTCTCCCAAGCCTCTTCATCATATTTTGCCCTATCACCACATTCAGCCTCCTCTTCTTCTTCATGTTCAGATTCTGATTCAATTTCCCCTTCATGGGTTGCAATCATCACCCTCTTATTCGGACATTGAGAAGCAATGTGTCCACTTCCCAAACACTTGTAGCATTTAATTTCCCTACTTGGAGTAGGTCTAGAAGGTGTTTCCTTGGCTGTTTTTGCATCCCCATCATTCGGCTTCTTGAAATTAGGATTGTAGGAAGAATTCTTTTGGAAAGAACCCTTGTAATCCCCTTTGTAGGAACCTCCACTCGAACTTGAACCCTTGAAGTTTGAAAATTTTCCACTAGCTTTAGAGTAGCCAGTTTTTGAAATAGCTTTATTCTTCAATCTTCTCTCTACCTTCATGGCCTTTTGAACTAACTCTTCCATTGTGTTGAATTCATACATCTCCAATTCATTGGCTATGTTCAAATTCAATCCCCCAAGAAATCGTGACATCTTCTTGTCTTCATCTTCATCAATATTTGCCCTAGCCATGATCATCTCCATCTCTTTGTGGTACTCTTCTACACTTCTTCCACCTTGAACTAGTCTTGCTAGTCGATTGTACAAATCCTGATGTAGTGAGATGGTACAAATCGGCTTCTCATTAGTTCTTTCAAGGTTGACCATTCAGGAATAGGCCTCATACCTTTCCCTCTTCTATTAGCTTTCAATTGATCCCACTAAAAGGTAGCATACCCTTTGAACTCTACGGCTGCCAAAACTGATTTCTTCTCTTTGGTGTAGTTATGGCATTCAAAAATCTGCTCAACTTTCCTCTCCCATTCTATGAACTCTTCTGCATTGTTCTTCCCTTCAAAGGAAGGAATCTTCATCTTGATGGAAGTAAGGTCACCATCAGTGGTAGGTTGATTTCCATCTTCATCTTCATCTTCTACCCTTTCGGCTGCTTCTAGGGCTTCAAGATTTCCTTGCCCTTCTCTCCTAAGCACTCTTCTAGCTCGCATTATGGGATTTGGATGTGCGGCTGGCTGCCCTTGTTGCACTTGCTGAATTTGTTGTGCTTGCCGTGCTGCATTCTCTTGCAATCTAGTATCCATCATCTCCATTCGACCAAGCATTGCTGCCATAGTCTCATTAAGCCTAGCCAAGCTTTCGGCCATAGCTCCTTCTTTGCTAGTCTCTTCTCCTTTTCCAGCCATGTTAATAAACAAACAAACTCAAAGAAACAAGATTAGTAATAATCGAAATTCACTCAAGTGTTTAGAATTACCTCACTTTTCTTGTCTTCCTTGATTGCACTTCAGAACCAAGCTCACCATCCAACAATTGTCAAGTCGTTCAAGAAACTAGAACCTAAATCCTAGAACTAGATAGAAAACAAGACAAGTATCCGGAGGCAATGCAAGGTAATTTGCACTACTCGATATAGAACCAAGTATCGACACAAGCAAATGATACTTAGCAATGTAATGGAATTAAAAGCTAGATAAAGAAATCAGAAACAATGAAGACAATAAACAAGACAAATTTGGATATAATGAATAAAAAACAACCCACACTTGGCAAGCTGCTTTATGGACCTAATCAATTCTACCCAAAATGCTAGCTTCTAGACTCTAATTCCCACCTATAACACTCAAATAACATGAATATTAAGGTCTGATTTTTGAATTCCAAAACCCAAATAGCAAGAATATCAAACAATTTTTGTTGAGGTGATTTTGTACTCTTTTTTTTTTCTTTTCTTTTTTTTCCTCTCACTATCCCCTTGATTTGGGACTTAATTTACTTCCAAGAGCTTTTTGAAATCTAGACTTAATTCGCAACCCCAGATTCACTCAAAATCAAATCGAAATCAAACTTGAACAAAACTCTAGCTTTTGCTTTCTTTCAAGAACCCTAATCTTGGTTTCTAATCCAATTCAGATGCAAGATTTAGGTTTCAAAATTCAATCAGACTCCTTTTCCTAGGTTTCGAATTACTCTTTGAACAATCTTTAGACTTTTTGAATTTTGATATATAACTCTTTTTCAAAAATTAAAGACTAGACTCTCTAAGAACCCTAAATCGTAGAAATTTAAAAGACCTAAATTAACAAACCCAAGAAAGACAAAGTAGATAAAAATTACCTTGTAGCAAGGCTCTGATACCAAATGACGCGGACCTTTAGCAACGACGGAAGTAAACCCAACGTATAACAATGGTAGAGAACTCCTTGAAACTTGATAATCACCTCCTAAGGAACCCAACGCCTATAAAGAGACGCGAACTCACTATGATTGAAGGATTTAGTTGGTAAGAAGAAGGAAAATGCCACAACTCTTATTGATAAGTAAACCTAATTCTTGATGCAAAGAAAGAATTAAAGAATCCACTCTAATCTCTCTCACACGAAAATTCACAAGAAGAACTTGTAGAAGAATTTGAAAATTTTTATTAAATGTTGTATCCTGAAATTCAGCCTAATAGTGCCCTTAAATAAGGGTTACAAAATTCCTAATTGCATATGGAAAACTAAAACATTCCTAATTGCATAAGGAAAACATTCCTAATTGCATAAGGAAAACTAAAACATTCCTAATTGCATAAGGAAAACATTCCTAATTGCATAAGGAAAAACATAAAGTAATCCTAATCCACTAAGGAAAATATAAAGTATGGAAACAAAATCCTAATCCACTAAGGAAAATATAAAGTATGGAAACAAAATCCTATTTTTAAGCCTTCCATAATGATATAAAACGTGGCCCATTAAACAGAATTAATAATCTTTAAGCAGTGGGTCCATCCAGCTATTCTCACAGGGCTTCAGAAATCTCACAGGTACGTGTGAAACTAGCTGCACTCCAAGCTTTTCTTCCAATCACTTCCATCATCTTACTAAGGCCTTAAATTACTTCCCAAGGCTTTATATGAATCCCCATGGACCTTTCTTGCACGTTGGACCTCTTTAGCTAGCCTTTAGCTTCCATTTTCACACTAAGCATCATAATCAGCTTTGTTGTGCCTTCTTCAAGCTCTATCTCCATCTTCTTGAATGATAATTCTTGAAGCTCTTTGGAAATCTCTTCTTGAATATGCAAAGCCATACTAGCTTGATATCTCTTTGCCTTGCTCCTAGTGATTGGTGTAATATCCCAAATTGTGCCTCTATGAGTCTAGAATGACTAAAAAATATGTTGATTCGATTTTGGAATGGTTATGACTTTGGAAATATTATTTTTATTAGACCTATTCCAGCAGGTACCTTAACTGAGACAGCTATCTTTTAGGATTTTTAATAAAATGTAGAAAAATAATATCCAATTGAATTTTGTATATGTTGTTGCTTAGTGAGTCTAGTATTTGAGAAAAATAAGTTGGAACCACGTTGATTGAATTTAATTCATGGAATTCACAAAGTTCAGAACTGCTGCCAGGATGCAGGGCAATTGGAGCAGTCTGGTTGGGTGAACTATTTGACCAAGATTTTGTGTTCAGTTTGATCTGAAATTTTAATGGAATGATTTTAAGATGTAAAATTTAGTTCTGTAAAAATTTTAGAGTTTTTAGTCAAGTAGATTATTTTATACAATTTTTCAAAATAAGGATAAAGTGCAGTCTAAAACCAGAATTTACTATTCATATGGTCATTTTGCTAATATTCCTTTTGGATTAGGTTGTGAAGAGGTTGAATTGCCCTAACCTAAGTGTTGAAGATTCTTGGAAGAGTAAGTGTATAGATTGGTGTGAGTTGGTTTTAAGGTAAGTACAAACTACATTATTGCATACATTCATATGATATTGAGACTTGAGACATATTTGATTATAAATGTGATAAGGAATCTAATGCATTATGGATGTATATTAATAATGTTATGTTTGGTATAATGTGAATGTTGTGATGAGCATGTAAAATATGTGTTAATTCCATTGATTATATCCATTTGAATAATGAATTGATTAATGTGATTTGAAATATAATGAAATGTGAAATGTGCAAGATGTGATGATGCAAATGAGATGATTGAGGCATGGTTGCCTAATTTACTTATGAGAATGAAATGAATTGAGAAAGAAATGTATAAAGATATAAATGAAAAAAATTTTGTGTTTAATTTGTTATTCAACCTTCAGAGTTCTGGGTTTGGTGGCATGCCAATAAAGTACTGGATAGGTGAAAAGACCGGGTCGTAAGCCGATTCCAGTTGTTAAATGTGAAATGTGAATTATAGTAATAGTCTTGCCGGGTTGAGGATCTCCTTGGTTTATCCGGGTTGAGGTCCAAGAGACTGGGTCTTTTACAGGTAACAGTCTTGCCGGGTTGAGGATTTCCTCGAGTTTAGCCGAGTTGAGGTCCAAGAGACTGGGTCTGTTACCCTATCCATGGATAGAGATATATATATCGCCTACGGGCTTAATGATTGTGATTATAGACCAAAGCAGTAACTCTGAACTTTGAATAACATATTAGTGTCTTGTGGGACCATGCTTGTCTTTGTTTTCAATTTGAATCATGAATGTTTTGATTAATTATTAAATAATGTAAGATTGTGAAATATAATATTCTCTTGAATTGATCTTGAATCTTGATTGTGTGACATTAGCATGACATTAAAGCATCATTGCACTGTAGTTTGTACCACTAAGCCGTTGGCTTAGCGCTAATGTGATTCTTCGCGCAGGTGACAGGGAAGAACCAGAGAGTTCCTCTAGGCCGAGTCGAGCCTAGATTTTGAAGAGTGAATAGTGGGCTTTAAGATCGAAGACTGACTGCCAAACATGTATAAATTTTATGTGTTGTAAAACTTGAGTTTTGATGTATATGAATTTGTAAATATTGTTACTTTCCGTTGCATAGTGAACAAATATTTTATCTACTGTATGTCATAATAAACCTTTACTTAATTTTGTACTAGAAGTGTAAATCCTTTTTGCAGGTTGTAGTTGAGGTTATAAGGGGAATTTATTGGAAGTGCACAGAGAATGATTTTGTTTGCATTGGTTTGTGTAAAAATGTTTTCAAAAATCAGGAAAAATCTAGTTTTGTCGACACTTGGGATTGAATTTTTAGGCGAAACTATGGCAAAATTTCTGTAAAAATCAGAACAAAAATTTGACTAAGTAAAAGTGGTAGCAACATTAGGATAGTGTGGCGCCTCTACTCAGCTTACACACGTAGGTCGAGAAGGGGTGCTACAATTTTTGGTATCAGAGCCTAGGTTTAAGATTCTCAACCTAGGTGAATTGTAAGAAAAAGAATATTTTGATTTTAAAAGTTGGTTTTTGAATAAAATACATGTTTTGGTATGGCAGTCTTTGATCTTTAATGAGGAATATTCTACTGTGTTTGCAGATATTGGTAGTAATGGAGTCCCATTCACGTCAGACTGTAGAAGGAAATGCTGAGAGTGTAGCTCCAGGAGAGTAGAGATGGAGCTAGAGTTGACAGAGTTAGTGAGGCACCTGTTTCTGTGCCAGAGAGACCAGCTACAGAGGAGGGTCCACCGGGTTGGTTGAGGCATGTGGTAGAACTATTTAGACAAGTTCCAGTGCAACCACCACCACAGCCTCAGATGCCGGTAAGACATTATGACAAGTTGAGAAAATATGGGGCTGAAGATTTCTTAGGCACTACCGACCCTGCAGTGGCTGAGCAATGGTTAGATAAGGTACAGAGGATATTCATTCAGTTGCAAGCCACTTCGGATGAGAAGTTTGACTATGCCAGATCCCTCCTTCAGAAAGATGCCTATGATTGGTGGAAGACTGTCCCTCATGCTATGGATGATCCACCTACACTATCTTATAGTGATTTTCTGAGGGAGTTCGAACAGAAATATACTCCGAGGGAGTATAAAGATTTAAAGAAGATGGAATTCCTGAGTTTGAGGCAAGACAACCGGATGGTGATGGAATATGAGATTGAATACATCCGGTTGAGTCGTTATGCCGGGGGAATTATTTCTGATGAAATAGATAGGTGCAGAAGGTTTGAGGAGGGATTGAGGCCCTCTATTATGTGCATCGTGGCTGGTTCTCGGTACCAAGATTTCTCTTAGCTTGTTGCAGCAGCTAGGAGTGTTGAGAGAGTGCAGAGCATTGCAGCAGCTGCTTTTGAGGAGGAGACCCGGGTTAGGAGACCCCAGTTTGAGGCAGGGTCTTCATCTGTGAAGAGGGGGAGAGGAAGTTTTGTTCCGAGAATCAGTAGAAGTTAGAGATAGCCGGGTAGGTCAGTGTAGTATCAGAGATAGAGATCAAGACCTACACCTTCTATAGCTAGTGCTCCAACTCCGATGGTCCAGAGATCCATTCCCCCTATATGTGTTCAGTGTGGTGGAAGACATGGGGGTGTTTGTTGGAAATATAGTGGATCAGCTGTGTGTTTTCGATGTGGATCGCCTGATCATTTTATTAGGGAGTGTCCCGAGATGCAGGAGCACAGGCAGGCTGAGTCTGCAGCCTCTCGACCCAGTGTCAGCAGAGGTGGTCGAGGAGGCAGAGGTTTCAGTAGGGGTGGTCAATCTGGGTATAGTCAGAGAGGAGGATCATCATCCAGAGGCAGTAGGCCAGATGAAGCCGGATCTTCTCAGAGGGTGTATGTGATGCAGAGGCAGCCAGATGCTTCAGCAGTTATAGCGGGTACATTTTCTTTATTTGACATTTCAGTACTTGCTTTAATTTATCCAGGATCTACTCATTCATATATTAGTGCATCTATCTTGCCTGTGTCTGAATTGCATTCTGAGTCCTTAGGATTTGATGTCTTGGTGACAAATCCTTTAGGACATAGTGTGGTTGTTAGTAAGGTGCACCGTGATAGTGCAGTTGGGGTGCAAGGTGAGAAGTTTCTTAGTGATCTGATTGAAATGCCTTTTAAAGAATACGATTTGATTTTAGGCATGGATTGGCTGTCTAAGCATGGAGCTGTGGTAGACTGTCAAAAGAAGTGTGTTACCTTGAGAACCAGTGATGGTAGGAGTGTGATGGTATATAGTGAGCAGAGACAACTTGCATCCTTGTTTGTATCAGCTGTAACAGCTAGAAAGTTGATTAGAAAAGGTTGTGATGCTTATCTTGCTCATGTGGTGGATACTAGAGTAGCGGGTTCTCAACTTAATAATATAACCACAGTTGTAGATTTTCCGGATGTGTTTCCTGAGGAGTTGCCAAGGTTACCCCCTGAGAGAGAGGTTGAGTTTGGTATTGATTTGTTGCCTGGTACCACTCCCATCTCTATCACTCCATATCGAATGGCACCTGCTGAATTGAGAGATTGAAGGTGCAGTTGCAGGAGTTGTTGGATAAAGGGTTTATTCGCCCTAGTATTTCTCCGTGGGGAGCTCCTGTGTTGTTTGTGAAGAAAAAGGATGGTACTTTGAGATTGTGCATCGATTATAGGCAATTGAACAAAGTGACTATTAATAATAAATATCCTTTGCCTAGGATTGATGATCTCTTTGATCAATTAAAGGGAGCAGCAGTGCTTTCTAAGATTGATTTGAGATCTGGGTACCATCAGTTGAGGGTTAAAGCTGAAGATGTTTCTAAGACAGCTTTCCGCACCAGGTATGGGCATTATGAGTTTTTAGTGATGCCTTTTGGGTTGACGAATGCACCTGCAGCTTTCATGGATTTAATGAATAGGGTGTTTAGGCCCTATCTGGATCAGTTTGTGGTGGTTTTCATCGATGATATTTTGGTGTATTCGCGTAATGAGGAGGAGCATGACAAGCATCTGCGAATGGTATTACAGATCTTGAGAGAGAAGCAGTTGTATGCTAAGCTGTCAAAGTGTGAGTTTTGGCTTGACCAAGTAACTTTTCTCGGTCATATAGTTTCAGCAGATGGTATAAGAGTTGATCCGAGTAAAGTCGAGGCCATTTTGAATTGGAGTCCACCAAAGTCAGTGATTGAAGTTAGAAGTTTTCTGGGTTTGGCAGGCTATTATCGAAGGTTTGTGAAAGGTTTTTCTTCGATAGCTACTCCACTCACCAGATTGCTTCGAAAGGGAATTAGATTTGTGTGGACAGATCAGTGTCAAGCTAGTTTTGATCAGTTGAAAGAAATGTTGACTCAAGCACATGTTCTTACTTTACCCGTGGAAGATAAACCTTATATAATTTATAGTGATGCTTCACATAATGGTTTAGGATGTGTCTTGATGCAAGAGGGTAAAGTTGTAGCTTATGCTTCTCGGCAGTTGAAGTCGCATGAGCTCAATTATCCAACACATGATCTGGAATTGGCTGCTATAGTATTTGCTTTGAAGATTTGGCGACACTACTTGTATGGAGAGAAATGTTTTATTTATACGGATCACAAAAGTTTGAAATATTTGGGTGTTCAGAAGGAGCTGAATCTTTGGCAAAGGCGATGGTTAGAACTGATTAAAGACTACGATTGTTTGATTGATTACCATCCTGGTAAGGCGAATGTAGTTGCTGATGCCTTGAGTCGGAAGTCTCTGGCAGGTTTGGCTGTTTATTCGCTCTCGTTGCTTGTTGAGTTGAGAGCGTTACATGCTAGTTTTGAAGCATGTGATGATGGTGCATTGTTGGCTCAGTTGCAATTGAGACCAGTATTGTTGGATCAGATTAAGGAGGCTCAATTGACAGATGAGAAAATTCAGAAGATTGTTTCAGATTGCCAAAATGGGGAGAGCCGAGATTTCTTTGTGAGAAGTGATGGTAGCCTTTGGTTTAAGGATAGATTGTGTGTTCCTGATGATGCTAAATTGAGAAAGATTATTTTAGAAGAAGCACATCAGTCGGTTTTTGCTATACATCCGGGAAATACAAAGATGTACCATGATTTGAAACAACATTATTGGTGGTCAGGTATGAAAAGAGACATAGCGGAGTTTGTATCCAAGTGTCTCACTTGTCAGAGGGTGAAAGCTGAGCATCAAGTTCCAACAGGGTTGCTTCAACCTTTATTAGTGCCTGAATGGAAATGGGAGAGAGTGACAATGGATTTTGTGTCTGGTTTACCTTTGACACAGAGGAAGCATGATGCTATTTGGGTGATTGTTGATAGGTTGACAAAGACAGCTCATTTTCTTCCGGTTCGGATGGACTATTCACTTGAGAAGTTGGCTGAGCTGTATATTAGTGAGATAGTGAAGTTGCATGGAGTTCCAATTTCTTTAGTGTCTGATCGAGATCCTAGATTTACTTCAAGATTTTGGAAGAGTTTACATGGTGCTTTGGGTTCTCGATTGCACTTTAGCACTGCTTTTCATCCGCAAACAGATGGGCAGTCAGAGAGAGTGATACAGATTATTGAGGATATGTTGAGAAGCTGTGTCATTGATTTCTCTGGAAGTTGGGACAGATTTTTGCCACTTGTAGAATTTGCTTACAACAACAGTCATCAAACCAGTATTGGCATGGCACCATTTGAGGCATTGTATGGAAGAAGATGTAGAACGCCTCTATGCTGGAATGAAATTAGAGAGGGCAAATTAATTGGTCCTGATTTGGTTAAAGAAACTGAAGAGAAAGTGAAGATAATTCGGGATCGGTTAAAGACAGCTTTAGATCGACAGAAATCTTATTCATATTTGAAAAGAAGAGACATAGAATTTGATGTTGGAGATAAAGTATTTTTGAAAGTGTATCCTTGGAAAAAGATATTAAGATTTGGTCGTAGAGGGAAGCTGAGTCCTCGTTTTATTGGACCATATGAAATTCTAGAAAGAGTTGGGCCAGTTGCTTATCGTCTTGTTTTGCCACCTGAGTTGGATAGAATCCATAATGTATTCTATGTTTCTATGTTGCGGAGGTATAGATCGGATCCATCTCATATCTTGCCAATTGAATCCATTGAAGTGAGTTCGAATCTGACATTTGAAGAAGAACCAGTTGCTATTTTGGCACATGAAGTGAAAGAATTGAGAAATAAGAAAGTGCCATTGGTGAACGTTCTATCGAAGAATCATGGGAGAGAAGAGGCAACTTAGGAGAGCGAGCAAGCAATGCAAGATCAGTATCCTCAACTATTTCAGACATAATATCAGGTAATTTCGACGAAGAAATTTCTTTTTAGAGGGGGAGAATTGTAATATCCCAAAATGTGCCCTAGAAGTTTTAGTATAATTGTTGTTTTATTTGAATTAAAATGTATATGTTATTGGAAAGAGAAAATAATTTAAAAAGGAGTGTATATGTTGTATATATGGATATATATATAACATATATACAAGTCAAATGGATGGTCAAAGGAAGAAGATATTTATTTTGGTTATTTATGAAATTACTAAAAAGGACAAATAAGTAAAAGGGAGTTAAGATATATAGAAGAGGGTATTTTAGTAATTTTCTTTTTAGATTGCTTGGTGGAAGTTTAAAGAGATGAGAACTTTGACTTTGTCTTTAATTTCCTTTTCATTTTTCTTCTTTTTCTTTTCTTGGCCGGGTACTCCAAAGTTAAGAGAGCAAGATAGAGTTTGATTTTCTAAGATCAAATTCAAAGGAGATTTCAAATAAACAAGTTGGAATTTCAAGAAATTTCATTATTTTGGTAAGTTCTCTCTTGATTGCTCTTGTTGTTTTTGAAGTTATTTTTGAGTTTGATGAAGTGTTGTTGATAATATGGTTAGGATTGCTTGTGGTGAGTTTGTATGTGATGGAAATGGAATTAAAGATAAGAAGTTAGGTTTGTGTTGGTGATGGAAGAGTAAGAGTTGTGTTTAGTGAAATTTTTTCTGTTTTACAATTAGTAAAGGCTGTGAATTTTATGATTTTTAATTAAATATAGAAAAATGTTCTTGAAGTGAATTTTTGATATGTTGTGCCTCTATGAGTCTAGAATGACTGAAAAATATATTGATTCGATTTTGGAATGGTTATGACTTTGGAAAGATTATTTTTATTAGACCTGTTCCAGAGGTACCTTAACTGAGACAGCTATCTTTCGGGATTTTTAATAAAATGTAGAAAAATAATATCCAATTGAATTTTGGATATGTTGTTTCTTAGTGAGTCTAGTATTTGAGAAAAATAATTTGGAACCACGTTGATTGAATTTAATTCATGGAATTCACAAAGTTCAGAACTGCTGCCAGGATGCAGGGCAATTGGAGCAGTCTGGTTGGGTGAACTATTTGACCAAGATTTTGTGTTCAGTTTGATCTGAAATTTTAAAGGAATGATTTTAAGATGTAAAATTTAGTTCTGTAAAAATTTTAGAGTTTTAGTCAAGTAGATTATTTTATACAGTTTTTCAAAATAAGGATAAAGTGGAGTCTAAAACCAGAATTTACTATTCATATGGTCATTTTGCTAATATTCCTTTTGGATTAGGTTGTGAAAAGGTTGAATTGCCCTAACCTAAGTGCTGAGGATTCTTTGTAACACCCCATCTTAGCCTACGTTAATAGACCAAGATGGACTGTTATCTCATGATGGTTGTGTCTTTATATTTTACTTAGCCAATTTTAAGTACATATTTTAAAAAAAATTTGCCATAACCTCCCCTAAAAATGGAGGTCCCAAGTGTCGACAAAACTGATTTTTCTTATTTTTGAAAAATATTTTGTTTCACAATTCAACTCAAGCACACTCCCAATAATCCACCCTTATAACCTCAACTACAAATCCTGCAAGAAAAGTTCACACTTCTATATCCACAATCCAATTCAATTCAAAACCATACAGTTATTATACATTACTAGATTTACATGCTACATCAAGTTATCTCTTTGTATTGCTCAAATAAGTACATGCCAGTTTCTAACACCAAAATACAAAATAAAGAGCACCACCTAAGTTTGTTGATGACCGATAGATCGCAGGACTCTTCTGCTCGCTACTGGCTCCTTGCTAATAACCTACGAGTTTAGAAGAAACTAAACTCGCTAAGCATTGCTTAGTGGATACTTTAACTAATTACGGAAAATAATTATAAAAGCATAATGCACTTTAAAAAAAATCAATGAGTCGTATTGAAAAATAATATCACAGTAAAAACAATCCATACATGTCATTTATTCAGTAATTATCATTTTATCATTTCGCTCCACAAGGTAATTTGGTAGACTAACGTATGGTAAGGAACTAACTGAAACAACTGTATATATATTCTGTGGCTGTGGCCCTAAAAAAATTGCGGACCAAGCCCTGTGGAATCTGTGGCCGAAGCCCTCGGACCGGAGTCCTATATAACTCGGGCGATTGCCCTATATAACTCGGACCGAAGTCCTATATAGCTCGGGTCGTCACCCTATATAACTCGGACCGAAGTCCTATATAGCTCGGGTCGTCACCCTATATAGCTCGGACCGAAGTCCTATATTAAAGCAGCACTGCATATAGTATGATATATCATACCCTTACCGTACTCAGTACTGTCCCAGATACCAAGTGGAGCCAAAATTCTCATACCATTTCTTAATCGAATATGCATTATACAATTATCGACTTATGGTTCTTATATTATTTCAACTTGAAATATCATATTTTATCATTTTAATAACATACTATACTCATTTATATTCATAAGGAATCAATTGGATTACTTTTGAAAAATGACCAAATGAATATTAGCAAAATGACCATATGAATAGTAAATTCTGTTTTTGGACTCAACTCGATCCTTATTTTGAAAACTCGTATAAAATAATCCACTTGAGTAAAAATTCTAAAATTTTTACAGAATTTATTTTTACATGTTAAAATCATTCCTTTAAAATTTCAGATCAAAATGGAAACAAATTCTTGGTCAAATAGTTCACCCAACCAGACTGCTCCAGTTGCCCTGCATCCTGGCAGCAGTTTTGTATTTTATAAATTCCGTAAATTAAATTCAATCAATGTGGTTCCAAATTATTTTTCTCAAATACTAGACTTATTAAACAACAACATATCCAAAATTCAACTCAATATAAGTTTTCTATATTTAATTAAAAATCATACAAGTCACAGCAGTTTACTAATTGTAAAACAGAAAAATTTTCAAAAAGGAGTTCAATGGTTAAAGTACCAAACCTTGCTTTTCCTTGCTCTTCTTATCTATTTCACTTCCTTTCCTCTCTAATCTCCTTGATTTCCTATGAATTTAATATGTCACATATGTAAGAACAAACCCTAGATATGAACATGATGCTGCCTTATGATTTTCTAACAATCCTTTACTTATTCTTACTAATAATCACCATTTTCATCATTTCCTTTAAGTAGTTTATCATTTTTTCACCATAATCATCAACTTACTAATTCTTTCCCAACATGAACATAATATCAAATCTTCCTAAACATAGCCTAATACCTAATTCTAATGAAAGAATAAGACTTAGGATGGTATCTTACCTTATTTCCTATTGAATTTCACTTGAGAAATGGCTTGGACTTGAAACTTGTCTCCTTGAAAATGGAAGGGAGGGGGAGCACGACTTAAAGAAGAAGAAAAGTGGTGATGGTGGTGTCTTTTTGATCCTTACTTGGGTTTGGATGACCATAATTAGTTATTTATAATTTAATTTACATTTAATTAATTTATTTATTTTCAATGGCCATGATTTGTCCAACACATTTGGATTTAATGGCTAGGATTGGGTTTATTTTCAATGGCCATGATTTGTCCAACACATTTGGATTTAATGGCTAGGATTTGATTTATTTTCAATGGCCATGATTTGTCCAACACATTTGGATTTAATGGCTAGGATTTGGTTTATTTTCAATGGCCATGATTTGTCCAACACATTTGGATTTAATGGCTAGGATTTGGCCACTTGAAAGTGGCTTTTTGTTCTTTTAAATTTTGCCCCCAAAGTTATATTTAATTACAAAATCGCCCCTCCAGTGGAAATGTCCAAAATGTCCTTATCGGAAAATCGCCCGTAACTTACAAACCGTGCGTTTTCAGGAAAAATTGAAACCCACGGTTATGACCCGATTAATCTCAAGAATATTCTTCCGGGGTCGGATATGGGCACTATTAAGAACTTCCGACACTAAATTTTTAAGTTTACATAGTTGCCCCTAACTTTTGAGAAATTTCCACTTAGGTCCTTTTGATATCCCTTCTTGACCTTGCTGTCTTTCTTTATTAATATCTTTTTACTCACAACTCCAAATGAAGTAATTCTTATTCCTACTGAGACTAGACATCTAGGGCTACATTGTGTCAAAATTTCAGGTTGATCCGAGCTATATCTGATTTTTGACGGTCCTTTGAAGTCAAGCCTACTATGCTGTCCTGAGGCAGCTTGCACATTGTCTACTAAATCCATCATATCTTATTCTGTACAACTCCAAATTGGGTAATTTAAAGTTATACGTCTATCTAAGACACAAATAAACAATTAAGTCTTCTTTGAGACTCTCTAATTCTGTCATTAACTTGGATAAAATTCGAGCTCAAGTTATAGGTCATGTTCTAAGTTCCTTTGTTCTAAGCCTAAATCATATCCTCTATGTCTGTTTCTTACCAATCTGGAATTCGGGATGTTACAATTCTATCCCCCTTAATTTAAGTTTCGCCCCGAAACTTACTTATTCATTCATGATTCTTACGTATAATTACACATCATCAACATATAACTCGATTATCAATTCCTATCTGGCATGTACTTTTACCTATTCATAAGATAACTTTCTCGTTACTTTATCTTACATGGCACACATAGTTATTTACTTACTACCTATCTCCCAAAATCGACTAAACCTATGCTCTGATACCACAAATGTAACACCCCATCTTAGCCTACGTTAATAGACCAAGATGGACTGTTATCTCATGATGGTTGTGTCTTTATATTTTACTTAGCCAATTTTAAGTACAGATTTTAAAAAAAATTTGCCATAACCTCCCCTAAAAATGGAGGTCCCAAGTGTAGACAAAACTGATTTTTCTTATTTTTGAAAAACATTTTGTTTCACAATTCAACTCAAGCACACTCCCAATAATCCACCCTTATAACCTCAACTACAAATCCTGCAAGAAAAGTTCACACTTCTATATCCACAATCCAATTCAATTCAAAACCATACAGTTATTATACATTACTAGATTTACATGCTACATCAAGTTATCTCTTTGTATTGCTCAAATAAGTACATGCCAGTTTCTAACACCAAAATACAAAATAAAGAGCACCACCTAAGTTTGTTGATGACCGATGGATCGCAGGACTCTTCTGCTCGCTACTGGCTCCTTGCTAATAACCTACGAGTTTAGAAGAAACTAAACTCGCTAAGCATTGCTTAGTGGATACTTTAACTAATTACGGAAAATAATTATAAAAGCATAATGCACTTTAAAAAAAATCAATGAGTCGTATTGAAAAATAATATCACAGTAAAAACAATCCATACATGTCATTTATTCAGTAATTATCATTTTATCATTTCGCTCCACAAGGTAATTTGGTAGACTAACGTATGGTAAGGAACTAACTGAAACAACTGTATATATATTCTGTGGCTGTGGCCCTAAAAAAATTGCGGACCAAGCCCTGTGGAATCTGTGGCCGAAGCCCTCGGACCGGAGTCCTATATAACTCGGGCGATTGCCCTATATAACTCGGACCGAAGTCCTATATAGCTCGGGTCGTCACCCTATATAACTCGGACCGAAGTCCTATATAGCTCGGGTCGTCACCCTATATAGCTCGGACCGAAGTCCTATATTAAAGCAGCACTGCATATAGTATGATATATCATACCCTTACCGTACTCAGTACTGTCCCAGATACCAAGTGGAGCCAAAATTCTCATACCATTTCTTAATCGAATATGCATTATACAATTATCGACTTATGGTTCTTATATTATTTCAACTTGAAATATCATATTTTATCATTTTAATAACATACTATACTCATTTATATTCATAAGGAATCAATTGGATTACTTTTGAAAAATGACCAAATGAATATTAGCAAAATGACCATATGAATAGTAAATTCTGTTTTTGGACTCAACTCGATCCTTATTTTGAAAACTCGTATAAAATAATCCACTTGAGTAAAAATTCTAAAATTTTTACAGAATTTATTTTTACATGTTAAAATCATTCCTTTAAAATTTCAGATCAAAATGGAAACAAATTCTTGGTCAAATAGTTCACCCAACCAGACTGCTCCAGTTGCCCTGCATCCTGGCAGCAGTTTTGTATTTTATAAATTCCGTAAATTAAATTCAATCAATGTGGTTCCAAATTATTTTTCTCAAATACTAGACTTATTAAACAACAACATATCCAAAATTCAACTCAATATAAGTTTTCTATATTTAATTAAAAATCATACAAGTCACAGCAGTTTACTAATTGTAAAACAGAAAAATTTTCAAAAAGGAGTTCAATGGTTAAAGTACCAAACCTTGCTTTTCCTTGCTCTTCTTATCTATTTCACTTCCTTTCCTCTCTAATCTCCTTGATTTCCTATGAATTTAATATGTCACATATGTAAGAACAAACCCTAGATATGAACATGATGCTGCCTTATGATTTTCTAACAATCCTTTACTTATTCTTACTAATAATCACCATTTTCATCATTTCCTTTAAGTAGTTTATCATTTTTTCACCATAATCATCAACTTACTAATTCTTTCCCAACATGAAAATAATATCAAATCTTCCTAAACATAGCCTAATACCTAATTCTAATGAAAGAATAAGACTTAGGATGGTATCTTACCTTATTTCCTATTGAATTTCACTTGAGAAATGGCTTGGACTTGAAACTTGTCTCCTTGAAAATGGAAGGGAGGGGGAGCACGACTTAAAGAAGAAGAAAAGTGGTGATGGTGGTGTCTTTTTGATCCTTACTTGGGTTTGGATGACCATAATTAGTTATTTATAATTTAATTTACATTTAATTAATTTATTTATTTTCAATGGCCATGATTTGTCCAACACATTTGGATTTAATGGCTAGGATTGGGTTTATTTTCAATGGCCATGATTTGTCCAACACATTTGGATTTAATGGCTAGGATTTGATTTATTTTCAATGGCCATGATTTGTCCAACACATTTGGATTTAATGGCTAGGATTTGGTTTATTTTCAATGGCCATGATTTGTCCAACACATTTGGATTTAATGGCTAGGATTTGGCCACTTGAAAGTGGCTTTTTGTTCTTTTAAATTTTGCCCCCAAAGTTATATTTAATTACAAAATCGCCCCTCCAGTGGAAATGTCCAAAATGTCCTTATCGGAAAATCGCCCGTAACTTACAAACCGTGCGTTTTCAGGAAAAATTGAAACCCACGGTTATGACCCGATTAATCTCAAGAATATTCTTCCGGGGTCGGATATGGGCACTATTAAGAACTTCCGACACTAAATTTTTAAGTTTACATAGTTGCCCCTAACTTTTGAGAAATTTCCACTTAGGTCCTTTTGATATCCCTTCTTGACCTTGCTGTCTTTCTTTATTAATATCTTTTTACTCACAACTCCAAATGAAGTAATTCTTATTCCTACTGAGACTAGACATCTAGGGCTACATTGTGTCAAAATTTCATTTTGATCCGAGCTATATCTGATTTTTGACGGTCCTTTGAAGTCAAGCCTACTATGCTGTCCTGAGGCAGCTTGCACATTGTCTACTAAATACATCATATCTTATTCTGTACAACTCCAAATTGGGTAATTTAAAGTTATACGTCTATCTAAGACACAAATAAACAATTAAGTCTTCTTTGAGACTCTCTAATTCTGTCATTAACTTGGATAAAATTCGAGCTCAAGTTATAGGTCATGCTCTAAGTTCCTTTGTTCTAAGCCTAAATCATATCCTCTATGTCTGTTTCTTACCAATCTGGAATTCGGGATGTTACAATTCTATCCCCCTTAATTTAAGTTTCGCCCCGAAACTTACTTATTCATGCATGATTCTTACGTATAATTACACATCATCAACATATAACTCGATTATCAATTCCTATCTGGCATGTACTTTTACCTATTCATAAGATAACTTTCTCGTTACTTTATCTTACATGGCACACATAGTTATTTACTTACTACCTATCTCCCAAAATCGACTAAACCTATGCTCTGATACCACAAATGTAACACCCCATCTTAGCCTACGTTAATAGACCAAGATGGACTGTTATCTCATGATGGTTGTGTCTTTATATTTTACTTAGCCAATTTTAAGTACAGATTTTAAAAAAAATTTGCCATAACCTCCCCTAAAAATGGAGGTCCCAAGTGTCGACAAAACTGATTTTTCTTATTTTTGAAAAACATTTTGTTTCACAATTCAACTCAAGCACACTCCCAATAATCCACCCTTATAACCTCAACTACAAATCCTGCAAGAAAAGTTCACACTTCTATATCCACAATCCAATTCAATTCAAAACCATACAGTTATTATACATTACTAGATTTACATGCTACATCAAGTTATCTCTTTGTATTGCTCAAATAAGTACATGCCAGTTTCTAACACCAAAATACAAAATAAAGAGCACCACCTAAGTTTGTTGATGACCGATGGATCGCAGGACTCTTCTGCTCGCTACTGGCTCCTTGCTAATAACCTACGAGTTTAGAAGAAACTAAACTCGCTAAGCATTGCTTAGTGGATACTTTAACTAATTACGGAAAATAATTATAAAAGCATAATGCACTTTAAAAAAAATCAATGAGTCGTATTGAAAAATAATATCACAGTAAAAACAATCCATACATGTCATTTATTCAGTAATTATCATTTTATCATTTCGCTCCACAAGGTAATTTGGTAGACTAACGTATGGTAAGGAACTAACTGAAACAACTGTATATATATTCTGTGGCTGTGGCCCTAAAAAAATTGCGGACCAAGCCCTGTGGAATCTGTGGCCGAAGCCCTCGGACCGGAGTCCTATATAACTCGGGCGATTGCCCTATATAACTCGGACCGAAGTCCTATATAGCTCGGGTCGTCACCCTATATAACTCGGACCGAAGTCCTATATAGCTCGGGTCGTCACCCTATATAGCTCGGACCGAAGTCCTATATTAAAGCAGCACTGCATATAGTATGATATATCATACCCTTACCGTACTCAGTACTGTCCCAGATACCAAGTGGAGCCAAAATTCTCATACCATTTCTTAATCGAATATGCATTATACAATTATCGACTTATGGTTCTTATATTATTTCAACTTGAAATATCATATTTTATCATTTTAATAACATACTATACTCATTTATATTCATAAGGAATCAATTGGATTACTTTTGAAAAATGACCAAATGAATATTAGCAAAATGACCATATGAATAGTAAATTCTGGTTTTGGACTCAACTCGATCCTTATTTTGAAAAATCGTATAAAATAATCCACTTGAGTAAAAATTCTAAAATTTTTACAGAATTTATTTTTACATGTTAAAATCATTCCTTTAAAATTTCAGATCAAAATGGAAACAAATTCTTGGTCAAATAGTTCACCCAACCAGACTGCTCCAGTTGCCCTGCATCCTGGCAGCAGTTTTGTATTTTATAAATTCCGTAAATTAAATTCAATCAATGTGGTTCCAAATTATTTTTATCAAATACTAGACTTATTAAACAACAACATATCCAAAATTCAACTCAATATAAGTTTTCTATATTTAATTAAAAATCATACAAGTCACAGCAGTTTACTAATTGTAAAACAGAAAAATTTTCAAAAAGGAGTTCAATGGTTAAAGTACCAAACCTTGCTTTTCCTTGCTCTTCTTATCTATTTCACTTCCTTTCCTCTCTAATCTCCTTGATTTCCTATGAATTTAATATGTCACATATGTAAGAACAAACCCTAGATATGAACATGATGCTGCCTTATGATTTTCTAACAATCCTTTACTTATTCTTACTAATAATCACCATTTTCATCATTTCCTTTAAGTAGTTTATCATTTTTTCACCATAATCATCAACTTACTAATTCTTTCCCAACATGAACATAATATCAAATCTTCCTAAACATAGCCTAATACCTAATTCTAATGAAAGAATAAGACTTAGGATGGTATCTTACCTTATTTCCTATTGAATTTCACTTGAGAAATGGCTTGGACTTGAAACTTGTCTCCTTGAAAATGGAAGGGAGGGGGAGCACGACTTAAAGAAGAAGAAAAGTGGTGATGGTGGTGTCTTTTTGATCCTTACTTGGGTTTGGATGACCATAATTAGTTATTTATAATTTAATTTACATTTAATTAATTTATTTATTTTCAATGGCCATGATTTGTCCAACACATTTGGATTTAATGGCTAGGATTGGGTTTATTTTCAATGGCCATGATTTGTCCAACACATTTGGATTTAATGGCTAGGATTTGATTTATTTTCAATGGCCATGATTTGTCCAACACATTTGGATTTAATGGCTAGGATTTGGTTTATTTTCAATGGCCATGATTTGTCCAACACATTTGGATTTAATGGCTAGGATTTGGCCACTTGAAAGTGGCTTTTTGTTCTTTTAAATTTTGCCCCCAAAGTTATATTTAATTACAAAATCGCCCCTCCAGTGGAAATGTCCAAAATGTCCTTATCGGAAAATCGCCCGTAACTTACAAACCGTGCGTTTTCAGGAAAAATTGAAACCCACGGTTATGACCCGATTAATCTCAAGAATATTCTTCCGGGGTCGGATATGGGCACTATTAAGAACTTCCGACACTAAATTTTTAAGTTTACATAGTTGCCCCTAACTTTTGAGAAATTTCCACTTAGGTCCTTTTGATATCCCTTCTTGACCTTGCTGTCTTTCTTTATTAATATCTTTTTACTCACAACTCCAAATGAAGTAATTCTTATTCCTACTGAGACTAGACATCTAGGGCTACATTGTGTCAAAATTTCAGGTTGATCCGAGCTATATCTGATTTTTGACGGTCCTTTGAAGTCAAGCCTACTATGCTGTCCTGAGGCAGCTTGCACATTGTCTACTAA
The DNA here is from genome assembly GCA_947685225.1 of Garcia nutans. Classification (NCBI taxonomy): domain Eukaryota; kingdom Viridiplantae; phylum Streptophyta; class Magnoliopsida; order Malpighiales; family Euphorbiaceae; genus Garcia; species Garcia nutans. The sequence goes on from CANTUV010000005.1 coordinate 40,762,742, forward strand.
ATCCATCATATCTTATTCTGTACAACTCCAAATTGGGTAATTTAAAGTTATACGTCTATCTAAGACACAAATAAACAATTAAGTCTTCTTTGAGACTCTCTAATTCTGTCATTAACTTGGATAAAATTCGAGCTCAAGTTATAGGTCATGTTCTAAGTTCCTTTGTTCTAAGCCTAAATCATATCCTCTATGTCTGTTTCTTACCAATCTGGAATTCGGGATGTTACATTCTTGGAAGAGTAAATGTATAGATTGGTGTGAGTTGGTTTTAAGGTAAGTACAAACTACATTATTGCATACATTCATATGATTTTGAGACTTGAGACATATTTGATTATAAATGTGATAAGGAATCTAATGCATTGTGGATGTATATTAATAATGTTATGTTTGGTATAATGTGAATGCTGTGATGAGCATGTAAAATATGTGTTAATGCCATTGATTATATCCATTTGAATAATGAATTGATTAATGTGATTTGAAATATAACGAAATGTGAAATGTGCAAGATGTGATGATGCAAATGAGATGATTGAGGCATGGTTGCCTAATTTGCTTATGAGAATGAAATGAATTTAGAAAGAAATGTATAAAGATATAAATGAAAAAAATTTTGTGTTTAATTTGTTATTCAACCTTCAGAGTTCTGGGTTTGGTGGCATGCCTATAATGTACTGGATAGGTGAAAAGACCGGGTCGTAAGCCGATTCCAGATGATAAATGTGAAATGTGAATTATAGTAACAGTCTTGCCGGGTTGAGGATCTCCTTGGTTTATCCGGGTTGAGTTCCAAGAGACTGGGTCTGTTACAGGTAACAGTCTTGCCGGGTTGAGGATTTCCTCGAGTTTAGCCGAGTTGAGGTCCAAGAGACTGGGTCTGTTACCCTATCCATGGATAGAGATATATATATCGCCTACGGGCTTAATGATTGTGATTATAGACCAAAGCAGTAACTCTGAACTTTGAATAACATATTAGTGTCTTGTGGGCCCATGCTTGTCTTTGTTTACAATGTGAATCATGAATGTTTTGATTAATTATTAAATAATGTAAGATTGTGAAATATAATATTCTCTTGAATTGATCTTGAATCTTGATTGTGTGACATTAGCATGGCATTAAAGCATCATAGCACTGTAGTTTGTACCACTAAGCCGTTGGCTTAGCGCGAATGTGATTCTTCGTGCAGGTGACAGGGAAGAACCAGAGAGTTCCTCTAGGCCGAGTCGAGCCTAGATTTTGAAGAGTGAATAGTGGGCTTTAAGATCGAAGACTGACTGCCAAACATGTATAAATTTTATGTGTTGTAAAACTTGAGTTTTGATGTATATGAATTTGTAAATATTGTTACTTTCCGTTGCATAGTGAACAAATATTTTATCTACTGTATTTCATAATAAACCTTTACTTAATTTTGTACTAGAAGTGTAAATCCTTTTTTCAAGTTGTAGTTGAGGTTATAAGGGGGATTTATTGGAAGTGTACAGAGAATGATTTTGTTTGCATTGGTTTGTGTAACAATGTTTTCAAAAATCAGGAAAAAACCAGTTTTGTAGACACTTGGGATTGAATTTTTAGGCGAAACTATGGAAAAATTTCTGTAAAAATCGGAACAAAAGTTTGACTAAGTAAAAGTGGTAGCAACATTAGGATAGTGTGGCGCCTCTACTCAGCTTACACACGTAGGTCGGGAAGGGGTGCTACAATTGGTCCACTTGCTAGCTTCAAGGGATCCTTTCTTGCATCAGCATCTTCTTCGGGCTTGGACCAAGTCCACTCCTCCTTCTTTAATATAATATCATCATCACTATCACTTGAATCTCAAAACCCGTTGACAACACAAATTGCTACTTCTCCACCCATCATAGCTTGTTCAAATGCCTCTTCTTCTTTGGTTGCTTCTCCACCCACATCTTGAAAGGAACACATGACAAAGTCCTCATGCAAACCTCCTCCAATCATGAAGGTTGCTGGTGGTCGTACCCTATTGAATTTTGGTAATGGGTTGCCTTTGGTGTTTGGCTTATTGGGCTCATGTAGCTTCCCATTATCAATTAGATTTTGGATCTCATGTCTCAACCTCACACATATTTCCGTGTCATGTCCTTGCATTTGGTGAAATTGACAAAATGCTTCGGTGTCAAAATTAGGTGGGAGAGGGTTAGGCAAAGGACGAGGATTTAAGGGTTGTAGCAATCCTTTTCTTTGAAGCTTGTTAAGAACCCAAGACATAAATTTTCCCAATTTCGAAAATTGTCTCCTTGTTCCTTGGTTAGTAGCATTAACACCGACGGCCTTTTGCATGCTTTGGCTACCAGGTTGATAGCTCCCTTTCTCATTCCTTTTTGTTGCAAAATGGCTTTTCTTCCTTTCCCATTCTTCAATTTGCAAACCATCTTGGAGAAGGTCTTTGAAATCAAGGATGAGTGTATGAGACATCCTATCACGAAGATTAGGCAACACCCCTCTCACAATCATCCTTATTTGATCGGATTCATCAGGCCTCTTCTTGAGTAAAGCGGCCTTATTTCTCCATCTCTTGACATAATCTACAAAATTCTCATTCGGCCTTTGCCTAATGGACTCCACTTCCATTAAGGTAACTTCTAACTCAGCATTATATCCATATTGTTGGATGAAGGCTTTGTAAAGTAGATCCCAACTCTTTTGTGTTCCATCATCTAAGGTATTGAACAAATTTTGGACAATAGGATCCAATGAGAGCATAAAGTACCATAGGGTTTGAGCCTTAGTAGCTCGGGCAGATTGCATGGCAGTGATATACTGCTTCACACGTAGATGAGGATTTCCGGTGCCATTGTACTTAGCAAAGGAAGGCATTTTGAACTTATAAGGGACCTCATCATCTTGTTTAAATAGTTTGTTGATCTCGGACATCTCTTCAGTTTTTAGCTTCTTCTCAAATTTCTTTTCTAAATCAGCAATCATCTTTTCAACATCGGATGTCTCGGTCTTTTCAATAGTTGCCTTCTCAATAGCCTTCGGTTCTTTCTTCTTTTCTTAAATATCTTGGTAGTATTGAGCCCAATCATCATCATCATCAATGATCACCTTTTCATCATCAAAAACCACTTCACTAACTTTAGTCTTCCCTTTGTCATTTGGTTTCTTAGTGCTAACAGATGCCTCGGCATGATTCTCTAAGATTGTAGTCAATTGGTTCTTCATGGTCTCAGCTAGGGCCTCTTTTATTTCTTCCATTTTGGCATTGAGGGCCTCATCCACCATCCTTTGAATTTGTTCAGGCTCCATAGTTTTTGGTGAGCAAGTGATTGAGTCGTTGCTAGATACTTCGTCTCCGACGTAAGTCGAATTGTTGTAAGCTTTAGAACTATCGTAATCCAAGCCTATGAGCCAGAAAGGATCAATGATATGAGATGCAAATGTATGCATGTATGCATGTATGCACAAACAATCAACAAATAAGGACGTTCCTTCAATCCTTATAACATCCACACACGAATGGCGAGTCCCTTTTCCTAGGTATATGGTTAACAAAATACCAACAACCAACTATAGTAGCTTTTATTGGATTAAAACTAAATTAAGAGGTTTATTATAGATAGATTTCTCACTTGAAAAGAGTAACTAATGGTTCATTCCAAAAACAACCCATGGTTAATTTATTCTTAGTATAAACTAGGCCCACAATTGATTTTTGGTATTTCATAATTGACCTAAATATTTTTGCAAGCTCTTTGTAAAAAAAAATAGTTTTGTTTCTAAGCCCATTGTAAAAGATTTTAGAAAAATGGATTTTGGGCTTAGTATTTGGGCCATGGGCCAAAGAATTTTTAATTTGTTTTTAGAAAAGTCTTATGTCCAAATACCATCATGAAAAATTTTGAAAATAGCTTTGGTTTTTTGGACTTTAAAGAAAAGTTTATTTTGAGCTTACAATATACTTAGGTCATATTAGAAAAAGAACAAACCAAATAAGCCATGATTTAAGCCAAGATAAATTAACCATAGTCAAACAACATGCATTTGGGGTAAAACCTAAGGAAAGTAACTAGGCCAATTACATGAGCTTTAGCCTTTGGGTAAAAAGGCTTAGGTTCCCATAGCAAGTATATACCAAATGGTACGAGGCTGTGAGTGGTTATGCCATGATCGATCTCCATACCTTGAGTGAAAGTATGGTATCCCTTACATAACATAACACGGGTAACACGGGCATCCTAACTCGCGCACACATTGCAATCTAATATGATGCAATGGATAATATCATTATAAGAAAGAATAGAATAATATAAAGACCAACGGAATCAACTTCTCTTATCCCCAGTGAAGTCGCCACTGTGAACGGGGATTTTTGTCCCCACTCTCGGTGGAATGGTTCTTGGACTTCAGCACTGTTTAGGCTCGAGGCCTTAGAGAACATGGACCTAAGTCCGGAGAAAATGGATTCGCCACCCGGATGGGCAGGGAAAAAAAGAAAGCGGTGGATGACTCGATTCCTAAGGAATCCCCAACCCCCTAATGGGTTCGGAAAGTTCAGTACGTGTGGGGAAGGTGAGAAATGGCCTAGCACCCCCACAACGCCCGGTTCTTTGGAACCGACCTCTTTTACAGGTCTTAATATTATAAAATTCTTAAATACAACATTATTATCCATATTACACACAATAATTAAAAGAAAGCATCATTATATTAAAAACAAAGCAATGTCCAAACAAAGCAAATAAATGGACACCCATTCGAAGATGGAAACATGCCCTTACATCCATGCCTAAATAGGACACCCACCAAAGGTAGAAATATGCCCTTTACATTGGTTCTAAAATAGAAAAGCAAATTAAATTATATGATATTTAACTAATGAGGTACCCACCAAGTGGAAACATACCTCTTACAACATTTGGAAATCTAAATATATTGATAAAAGTGAATAACCATTCATAATAAATAAATCATTCATCAAAGGTACCAAATATCAATAAAAAGTAAACATCCATCCATGATAAATAAAATAAACCAAGCATTGAATTTAAATAAATTAAAGCATAAGAAATAAAACAAAGCATGATCAAATATGGAATTGAATAAGGTAAATAAAAATCCAAATTATAGCTACTATTTTCATTTAGGGTTCTTTATCTCATGTGTTAAGGTTTCGGAATTCATAAAATTAGGCTACTTTGACTTTTTATGGAATTAAAATAGATTGAGATTTTATGTTTTAATAGGTTGGTAAGGCTCTTTGATTAAACAAATTAAGGTTTGAATGGTGAAATCGTGAAACTAGGGTTTTAGACACTTTAAAATACTTTTGATTTGTGGTTTTAAATGGTGATTTCAAGCTTACTGTGTAAATTTAAAATATTTATGTTTTTATGGTTTTTAATGTTTTAAAGGATTAAGGTTTAGAAAAAGTTAGGGTTTAAGGTTTTAAAGGAGTTAGAGTTTACTATTTTAGGTTTAGAAGTTGAATTTAGGTTTAGTGTTTTAGAATTTAGGGTTTCGGTGATGCATGATTTTTAGGATTTAGAAAAAGCAATTGAAGATTTTATGGAATTTTATGAAAATAAACCAACGATTTAAAGTTTATAAAGAAAAAAAAGATATTTTTAAAGCTTTTGGGAAAGTAACAGAACACAATTTTGAGTTTTGAAAGTTTGGAAAATAAATTTTGGTTTTGGAGTTTTGAAGAAATAAATCTAATAGCTTTAAACTTTTAGAAAATAAAGCCACGATTTAAGAATTTTAATCCTTAGAAAAAGTGAATTGAGGTCGTAAAATTTTTGAATTAAAAGAAACCAAAGTATGATTATGCTACTGTGAAAAAAAAACCAAAGAATTTAATACATACCTCCTTTTGATGATTCCTCCAAAAATTGTTTTTCTTGGATGAATTAAAATAAAGACAGCTGCTGCCTTTTGAATTGCTTAAATTGTGTCCCTGCTATTCCAGAAAAAAATAAATTGAATTGCTCCTTTTCCTTCACTGATTTGGTTTCAACTTTTTCAAGCTACTGTCCAATTTTTTATTTTTGGCCTCCCCTAATTTGATTGCCTTTGGGCCTTATTTATAGAGGTTTCATATGATTTATTCCTAATTAATCACGGCAAGTAATATTGATAAGAAAAGGAAACCAAAACCTAATTGAATTAGGTTTCGAAAAATTTGCGTCGAAAAAATTGCACTGCAGAAAAAAATTACCGCAGGAAAAAATGGGCTGGCAAAAAAATCTGCAGCAGTCAAATGCGGCAGTGGACAAGGAGCGGGCGTCACCCGTTGGAAATTCCTGCGGGCGAACATTTCGCCCGCAGGCATCTTCTGCGGGCGAAATGCCCACGGGCCCACGCGATGATATTTTTTCATCACCAATTTTTTTGATGCCGATTTTTATTTTTATTTTTATTTTTTGACTTTTATTTGTTTATTTTTATTTTTTATTAATAAAAATTAGATACTAAAGCAAAAATTATTTAACAAAAATTATTTTGGACCAATTAGACAACAAAAATCATTTTGGACTAAATAAAACATATTGGACTGGACTGAGTCAAAAATTAAGGGTCTACAGCTGGACCTTCTTCTACTGCTCCTTCATTTGCTCATTCTGGTCTGCCCAATATGTCATCTCATCCACAGGGTATTGATATGAATTACCTGGTAAGTTTTCTTGTTTCATGGTAATTTATGCTACATGTATGCATGATTATGTACGCTCTTACCTTTTTCCTTTCTGGCTCACAGCGGATGCTTGAAGAACAAAATAAGAAACTTCAAGAAGAGTTGGTCGCTAGTCGTCAGCATGCTTCTCATTTTGAAAATTTGTATCATCAATCAGAATAAAATTTTCGAGATTTTCAATTTCAAGGGATGAGGGATCTTGGTGCTTCTTCATCTAGAGGCCCCCAGACTAATGACCATGAGATCCTTTTGTCTACTTCTGATGAGGACCGTGATAGATCATCTAAAGCCTTTTGCTGCTTTAGGTAAAAGAGAACTCAGTTGGGTTTCTGAATCGCCTTTTTAGGTTTTATCTTTCTCTTTTTTTTTCTTCTTTTTTTTTCTCTTTTCTCTTTTTTCTTTTTTTCTTCTTTTTTCTTTTATTTTCTTTTCTTTCTCTTTTTTTCCCTTTTCTTTCTTCTCTTTTTTTTTGGTTTTAGCTCAAGTAGAGTTGTCTTATTTGTACCAACTTGGGTTTCCAATAATGGATGAGTGGAGTGGTATCAATCTCCTCTAACAGGGATAAATCATTTGTTACTCTCATGTTATCTTGATAGATTGGAAATATTAGGTGAACTTCAACTACCCTTATGGTCTTGAAAACTTCAACTACCCTTATGGTCTATCTTCATTGTCTTGATAGCATCAACTATCCTTACAGTTTTGGCTATACATTCCTTTCTTTGGTCTTCTTGCCTCTTCACCTTAGTGATCATAAGACTTGTCAAAAGTATCACAACGGCTCACGGTAGGTTGTTGGACTTATATGCCAATGAAAAGAAAGCTAAAATTTTATGAAGGCTCAATTGGACAACTAGGGATTGATATTTAATAGGGTGGATACTAGTTGTTGGCTAACCAAACTATGCCTAGATCATTTCTCCCTTAAATAAGTAGAGTTCAATTTTGCCTCGAAAGTTTGTCAAAGCATGTTTTAAGACTGACTAGGACCTAGACAAAGGTAATTATGCAGAAGCCCTCTCTATGTAAGCATACACAACTCAATGCTATAGAGTAATTCCCTCACCTAGTAAAGTCATTCAAGTCATGATGCATAAATATATTAATTCATGAATCATCAAGCTAGATTCCTCATTGGTTGAGCACCAAAATGAACAAATACCAACAAAATTTTTGATAAAAATAATTTATTCAAACAAATTTAAATTTGAAAAACACAATAGTTCCAATTAAATATTAAAGAAAGTAAAATTGAAAAGCAACATTCAAGCTAAGGAAAGTTTATTGAATTAAGCTTCTTTTCCTTTCACATCTTCAATGTTTCCATCTTGAAAGGATGATAAAACAAAATCTTCTTCCAATCCTTTTCCCACCATGAAGGTTACCGGTGGAGGTACTCTATTGAACTTAGGTAATGGATTGTCTTTGGTGTTCGGCTTATTGGGCTCGGGCAGCTTTCCACTATCAATTAAATTTTGGATCTCATGTCTCAACCTCACACATCTATCCATGTCATGCCCTTGCATTTGATGAAACTAACAAAATGCTTTAGTGTTAAAATTAGGTAGGAGAGGGTTAGGCAACGGATGTGGTTTTAAGGGTTGAACAATCCCTTCCTTTATAGCTCATTGAGAACCCAAGACATCAGTTTCCCCAATTCTGAAAACTGTCTCCTTGTTCCTTTGCTAGTAGCATTTACAACGACCGCCTTTTGCATGCTTTGGCTATTAGATTGATAGTTTTCTTTCTCATTCCTTCTTGTTGAAAAATAGTTCTTCTCTCTCTCCCATTCTTCAATTTGCAAACCAGCTTGGAGTAGATCTTTGAAATCAAGGATCAGTGTATGAGACATCCTCTCACGAAGTCTAGGCAACACCCCTCTCACAATCATCCTTATTTGATCGGATTCATCGGGCCTCTTCTTGAGCAAAGAGGCCTTGTTTCTCCATCTCTTCACATAATCCACAAAATTCTCATTCGACCTTTGCCTAATGGACTCCACTTCCATTAAGGTAACTTCCATCTCGACATTATACCCATATTGTTGGATGAGGGCTTTGTAAAGTAGATCCCAACTCTTTTGTGTTCCATCATCTAAGGTATTGAACCAATTTTTGACAACAGGGTCCAATGAGAGCATAAAGTACCTTAGAGTTTGAGCTTTAGTAGCTCGGGCAGACTGCATAGCAGTGATATACTGCTTCACATGGAGATGAGGATTTTCGGTTCCATCAAACTTCGCAAAAGATGGCATCTTGAACTTGTACGAAACTTCTTCATCTAGCTCAAATAATTTGTCAACTTAGGACATTTCCTTGGCTTTTAGTTTCTTCTCAAATTTCTTTTCTAAATCAGCAATCATCTTTTCAACATCAAAAGTTTTGGTCTTCTCCATAGTTGATCTTTCAACAATCTTTGGTTCTTTCTTCTTGTCTTGGGGATCTTGGTAGTATCAAGCCCAATCATCATCATCATCTATGATGACTTTTTTGTCATCAAAAACCACTTCACTGACTTTAGTCTTCCCTTTGTCCTTTGGTTTCTTAGTGTTAGCAGATGTTTCGGCATGATTTTCTAAAATTGCAGTCAATTGGTTCTTCATGGTCTCAGCTAGGGCCTCTTTTATTTCTTCCATTTTAGCATTGAGGGCTTCATCCACCATTCTTTGAATTTGCTCAGGCTCCATTGCTTTTGGTGAGCAAGTGATTGAGTTGTTGCTAGCTTCTTCGCTTCCGGCATAGGTCGTATTGTCGTAAGCTTTTGAACTGCCATAATCTAGGACTGAGAGCCAGAAAGGATCAATGATATGAGATGCAAATGTATGCATGTATGCACGAACAATTAACAAACAAGGACAAATAGGACGTTCCTTCCAACCTTATAACATCCACACATGAATGACGAGTCTCTTTTTCTAGGTATATGGTTAACAAAATACCAACATGGGGTATCTTGCTTTCGAATAATTCCCTCGGACATTTCAACCAATAGTTATATTTTCAAAAATAGAAATCGGTTCATAATAATTTCCATTGATTAGGTTTTAATCCATTCAACCAACTATAGTAGCTTTTATGCTATATTGGATTAAAACTAAATTAAGAGGTTTATTATAGATAGATTTCTCACTTGAAAAAGTAACTAATAATTCATGCCAAAAACAAGCCCATGATTAATTATTCTTAGTATAAACTAGGCTCACAATTGATTTTTGGTATTTCATAATTGACCTAAATAATTTGCAAGCACTTTGTTGGATGAAAATAATTTTGTTTTTAAGCCCATTGTAAAAAAGGCTTTAGAAAAAATAGATTTTAGGCTTAGTATTTGGGTTATGAGCAAAAGAATTTTTAACTTGCTTTGGAAAAATTTTATATCCAAAGGCCATTTTGAAAATGTTTTGAAAATAGCTTTGGTCTTTTGGACTTTAAAGAAAAAATTTATTTGAGTTTACAAATGTACTTAGGTCATATTATAAAAAGAACAAACCAAATAAGCCATGGTTTTAGCCAAGATAAATTAACCATAGTCAAATAACAAGCATTTGGGGTAAAACCTAAGGAAAGTAATTAGGCCAATTACATGAGCTTTAGTCTTTGGAAAGGCTTAGGTTCCCATAGCATGTATATACCAAATGGTACGAGGCTATGAGTGGTTATTCCATGCTCGATCTCCATACCTTGAGTGAAAGTATGGTATCCCTCACATAACACAACACGGGTAACACGGGCGTCCTAACTCACACACACGATGCAATCTAATATGATGCAATGGATAATATCATTATAAGAAAGAATAGGATAATATGAAGACCAACGAAATCATTTTCTATTATCCCCAGTGGAGTCACCATTGTGAGCAGGGATTTTTTCCCCCACTTCTGGTGGAATGGTTCTTGATGCAAGAAAGGATCCCTTGAAGCTAGCAAGTGGACCAATCACTAGGAGCAAGGCAAAGAGATATCAAGCTAGTATGGCTTTGCATATTTAAGAAGAGATTTCCAAAGAGCTTCAAGATTTATCATTCAAGAAGATGGAGATAGAGCTTGAAGAAGGCACACCAAAGTTGATTATGATGCTTAGTGTGGAAGCTATAGGCTAGCTAAAGAAAGGTCCAACGTGCAAGAAAGGTCCATGGGGGTTCATATAAAGCCTTGGGAAGTAATTTAAGGCCCATGGACAGCCCAAATAGTGTGGGGCGTTTCTTATATTGAAGGGATTAGTTTGGTTGTTTCCATACTTTATATTTTCCTTAGTGGATTAGGATTTTGTTTCCATACTTTATATTTTCCTTAGTTGATTAGGATTTTGTTTCCATACTTAATGTTTTCCTTATGCAATTAGGAATGTTTTTCTTATGCAATTAGGAATGTTTTAGTCTTAATTTTCCATATGCAATTAGGAATTTTGTAACCCTTATTTAAAGGCACTATTAGGCCGAATTTCATATACAACAATTAATAAAAAATTTTGAATTCTTCTACAAGTTCTTCTTGTGAATTTTCGTGTGAGAGATAAGAGTGGATTCTTTAATTCTTTCTTTGCATCAAGAATTAGGTTTACTTATCTACAAGAGTTGTGGCATTTTCCTTCTTCTTACCAACTAAATCCTTTAATCATAGTGAGTTCGCGTCTTTTTATAGGCGTTGGGTTCCTTAGGTGGTGATTATCAAGTTTCAAGGAGTTCTCTACCATTGTCATACGTTGGGTTTGCTGCCATCGTTGCTAAGGGTCCGTGTCATTTGGTATCAGAGCCTTGCTATAAGGTAATTTTTATCTATTTTGTCTTTCTAGGGTTTGTTAATTTAGGTCTTTTAAATTTATGCATTCTAGGTTTCTTAGAGAGTCTAGTCTTTATTTTTCGAAAACAAGTCATATATCAATTCTGATCAAGGCCGAATTGAAGGAGGGTATTCTTAGGGTGAAAATGAAAACTAGGAAAGGATTCTTGGAGAATTTCGAAATCAAGAATTAGGGTTCTTGAAAGAAAGCAAAAGTTAGAGTTTGTGTTCAAGTTTGATTTCCATTTGGTCTTGAGTCAATCTGGGGTTGCGAATTAAGTCCAGATTTCAAAAAGTCCTTGGAGTAAATTAAGTCCTGAATCAAGGGAATAGTGAGAGGAAGCAAAAAAAAAAGAGTACAAAATGACCTCAACAAAAATTGTTTGATAATCTTGCTATTTGGGTGCTAAGGATCAGATATAAGTGGGTGAGAAGTAATAAAATTTTTGGGCGAAAAATTTCACCTTTTGAGGGGCTTTTGGAATTCGAAAATTAGACCTTAATATTCATATTATTTGAGTGTTATAGGTGGGAATTAGAGTCTAGAAGCTAGCATTTTGGGTAGAATTGATTAGGTCCATAAAGCAGCTTGCCAAGTGTGGGTTGTTTTTGATTCATTATATCCAAATTTGTCTTGTTTATTGGCTTCATTGTTTCTGATTTATTTATCTAGCTTTTAATTCCATTACATTGCTAAGTATCATTTGCTTGTGTCGATACTTGGTTTTATATCGTGTAGTGCAAATTACCTTGTATTGCCTCCGGATACTTGTCTTGTTTTCTATCTAGTTCTAGGATTTAGGTTCTAGTTTCTTGAACGATTTGATAATTGTTGGTTGGTGAGCTTGGTTCTGAAGTGCAATCAAGGAAGACAAGAAAAGTGAGGTAATTCTAAACACTTGAGTGAATTTTGATTATTACTAATCTTGTTTCTTTGAGTTTGTTTGTTTGTTAACATGGCTGGAAAAGGAGAAGAGACTAGCAAAGAAGGGGATATGGCCAAAAGCTTGGCTAGGCTTAATGAGACTTTGGCAGCAATGCTTGGTCGAATGGAGATGATGGATACTAGATTGTAAGAGAATGCAGCACGACAAGCACAACAAATTCAGCAAGTGCAACAAGGGCAGCCGGCCGCACATCCAAATCCCATAATGCGAGCTAGAAGAGTGCTTAGGAGAGAAGGGAAAGGAAATCTTGAAGCCCTAGAAGCAGCCGAAAGGGTAGAAGATGAAGATGAAGGTGGAAATCAACCTACCACTGATGGTGACCTTACTTCCATCAAGATGAAGATTCCTTCCTTTGAAGGGAAGAACAATGCAGAAGAGTTCATAGAATGGGAGAGGAAAGTTGAGCAGATTTTCGAATGCCATAACTACACCGAAGAGAAGAAATCAGTTTTGGCAGCTGTAGAGTTCAAGGGGTATGCTACCTTTTGGTGGGATCAATTGAAAGCTAATAGAAGAGGGAAAGGTATGAGGCCTATTCCTAAATGGTCAACCTTGAAAGAACTAATGAGGAGCCGATTTGTACCATCTCACTACATTCGGGATTTGTACAATCGACTAGCAAGACTAGTTCAAGGTGGAAGAAGTGTGGAAGAGTACCACAAAGAGATGGAGATGATCATGGCTAGGGCAAATGTTGATGAAGATGAAGACAAGAAGATGTCACGATTTCTTGGGGGATTGAATTTGAACATAGCCAATGAATTGGAGATGTATGAATTCAACACAATGGAATAGTTAGTTCAAAAGGCCATGAAGATAGAGAGAAGATTGAAGAATAAAGCTATTTCGAAAACTGGCTACTCTAAAGCTAGTGGAAATTTTTCAAACTTCAAGGGTTCAAGTTCGAGTGGAGGTTCCTACAAAGGGGATTACAAGGGTTCTTTCCAAAAGAATTCTTCCTACAATCCTAATTTCAAGAAGCCGAATGATGGGGATGAAAAGACAACCAAGGAAACACCTTCTAGACCTACTCCAAGTAGGGAAATTAAATGCTACAAGTGTTTGGGAACTGGACACATTGCTTCTCAATGTCCGAATAAGAGGGTGATGATTGCTACCCATGAAGGGGAAACTGAATCAGAATCTAAATATGAAGAAGAAGAGGATGCCGAATGTGGTGATAGGGCTGAATATGATGAAGAGGCTTGGGAGAATCAAGTCTTGAATGCTGAACATGGAGAGATGCTTGTTACTAGAAGAGCCTTGAATATTCAAGTCAAGGAAGAAGGCTTGGATCAAAGGGAGAATCTTTTCCACTCTAGGTGTTTGGTGAATGGTAAGGTTTGTACACTTATCATTGATGGTGGAAGTTGTACCAATGCTGCTAGTACTACAATGGTGGATAAATTGGGGTTAACTTGTTTTAAACATCCCAATCCTTACAAGTTGCAATGGTTCAATGACGCTGGGGAAGTAAAAGGGTTGAAGCAAGTCAAGGTACCATTCTCCATTGGGTGGTATAAAGATGAGTTTTTGTGTGATGTAGTGCCAATGCAAGCTGAACATTTGCTATTAGGAAGACTATGGCAGCATGATAGAAGGGCACAACATGATGGCTTTTCTAATAAGTATACCTTTACTTATGAAGGAAAGAAGGTTGTTCTAGTACCATTATCACCTCAAGAGGTGTATGAAGATCAGAAGAGGATGCTAGAGAGGGAGAAAGAAGTTTCGGCCAACATGAACCAGGGGGGTTCAAATTCAGCCAATGATGTTTCTTCAACACCCAAGGGTAATTCTAAGGGCAGGGAGAGAGAAAATAATAAAGTGAGTGTGTGCAGAAAGGGAAAAGGGGCCGAGAGTCAAAATAAAGTAAGCAAAAAAATAAATGGCCCATTGGTGAGAGAAAATAAGCAAGGAGAAAAAGCAAAACATACTTTTTATGCAAGAGCAAGAGAGATAGATGTAGGGCAGCCTGTACTCATTATTATGTATAAGGAATTGTTACTTGCTGACAGTGAAGAATCTCTTGATTCTTTACTTTCTAGTTTTGTGTCTTGTTGCAGGATTTTAAGGATGTGTTTCCTAAAGACCTTCCTAGTGGTTTGCCGCCATTAAGAGGGATTGAACATCAAATTGATTTCATACCCAGTTCTACTATTCCAAACCGGCCAGCATATAGGAGCAATCCTATGGAGACAAAAGAGATGCAAAGACAAGTTGAAGAGCTTTTAGAGAAAGGCTTGGTTCACGAGAGCCTTAGTCCTTGTGCCGTTCCAGTCTTACTAGTACCCAAGAAAGATGGTTCTTGGAGGATGTGTGTTGATTGTAGGGCTGTGAACAAGATTACTGTGAAGTATAGACATCCCATTCCTAGACTTGATGACATGTTGGACGAATTACATGGGGCGAAATATTTCACATAGATTGATCTTATGAGTGGTTATCATAAAATTTGCATGAAGCCTGGAGATGAATGGAAGACTGCCTTGAAAACGAAATATGGTTTGTATGAATGGTTAGTTATGCCTTTTGGTTTATCTAATGCACCTAGTACTTTCATGAGATTAATGAACCATGTTTTGAGAGCTTATTTAGGTAAGTTTGTGGTAGTTTACTTTGATGATATTCTGATTTATAGCAAAACTGAGGAAGAACATGTTGAACATGTTAGGAAAGTGCTTGAAATCCTTAGGGAGCAAAACCTTTATGCTAAGCTTGAGAAGTGTTCTTTTTGTCTAGATAGGGTTGTTTTTCTTGGTTTTGTTGTAAGTATGCAGGGAATTGAAGTTGATCAAGAGAAGGTGAAAGCTATCCAAGAGTGGCCGAATCCTTCAAGTGTGACAGAAGTGAGGAGTTTTCATGGATTGGCAAGCTTCTATAGGAGATTTGTCCCTAATTTCTCTACATTGGCAGCCCCCTTGACTAGCATAATCAAGAAAGAAGTGGGGTTCGTTTGGGGCAAGGAGCAACAAGAAGCATTTGATGTTTTGAAAGAGAAGCTTTCTACTACACCCGTTTTAGCTTTACCTAACTTTGATTCTACTTTTGAAATTGAATGTGATGCTTCTGGTGTAGGTATTGGAGCTGTTTTGATGCAAGAGAAGAAGCCCATTGCATACTTTAGTGAAAATCTTAATGGAGCAAAGCTGAATTATTCAACTTATGACAAGGAGCTATATGCTTTGGTGAGAGCATTGGAAGTATGGGAGCATTATTTGCTGCCCAAGGAATTCGTGATCCATTCAGACCATGAATCATTGAAGCATTTGAGAGGGCAAGGCAAGTTGAATAAAAGACATGCAAAATGGGTTATGAAGATTGAGAAGTTTCCTTATGTGATCAAATACAAGCAAGGTAAAGAAAATGTAGTGGCAGATGCACTTTCAAGGAGGTATGCTTTACTTAATGTTTTGAGTACTAAATTGCTTGGATTTGAATGTATAAAGGACTTATATATTGGTGATTCTGCTTTTGGCAATGTTTATGATGCTTGTGAGCATGGTGCTTTTAATTCTTTCTATAGACATGATGGGTTTTTGTTTAAGGGTTCGAAATTATGCATGCCTAGATGTTCTATGAGAGATTTGCTAGTATTAGAATCACATTGTGGGGGTTTGATGGGGCATTTTGGAGTTGATAAGACTTTATACATGCTAAATGAACACTTTTATTGGCCGAATATGAAAAGGGATGTAATTCGGATTTGTAAGGCTTGTTTGGCTTGTAGGCAAGCTAAGTCTAAGTCTATGCCTCATGGTTTGTTTATGCCATTACCCGTTCCTAGTTCTCCTTGGATGGACATTAGTATGGACTTTGTTTTAGGATTACCAAGGACTAAGATGGTGAGAGATAGCATATTTGTGGTTGTTGATAGGTTTAGTAAGATGGCACTCTTTATCCCATGTCATAAGAGTGATGATGCTAGTTTAGTGGCCGAACTCTTCTTTAGGGAGGTGGTTCGAATTCATGGCATACCAAAATCCATATTTTCTGATAGAGACACCAAGTTTTTGTCTCACTTTTGGCGTATGCTTTGGGGAAAGTTAGGTACCAAGTTGTTATTTTCCACCACTTGTCATCCTCAAACGGATGGACAAACAGAAGTAGTAAACAGAACTTTAGGTACCATGTTGAGAGCTTTAGTGGGTAAAAATTTGAGTTATTGGGAAGATTGTTTGCCATTTATTGAGTTTGCTTATAATCGTGCTATTCATTCTTCTACAGGATATTAACCTTTTGAGCTTGTTTATGGTTTTAACCCACTAATAGTTTTGGATCTTATTCCTTTACCTTCTCATGAGCTTGTTAGTTTAGATGGTGAGAAGAAAGCTAAATTGGTGAAAGAGATGTATGAGAAAGCAAGGGCAAATATTGAGAAAAGGAACAAGAGATATGCTGATTCTACAAATAGAGGGAGACGTGAGATGAAGTTTCAAGTAGGAGATTGGGTTTGGGTGCATTTTCGAAAAGAGAGGTTTCCTAACCAAAGGAAGAACAAGTTGCAAGCAAGGGGAGATGGCCCATTCCAAGTGCTGGAGAAGATTAATGACAATGCCTACAAGATCGACTTACCAGGTACGTATAATGTTAGTGCTTCTTTCAATGTAAGTGATCTTTCTCCTTTTGATGATGCAGATTTAAGGACAAATCTTTTTGAAGAGGGGGAGAATGATGCAAGAAAGGATCCCTTCAAGCTAGCAAGTGGACCAATCACTAGGAGCAAGGCAAAGAGATATCAAGATAGTATGGCTTTGCATATTCAAGAAGAGATTTCCAAAGAGCATCAAGAATTATCATTCAAGAAGATAGAGATAGAGCTTGAAGAAGGCACACCAAAGCTGATTATGATGCTTAGTGTGGAAGCTATAGGCTAGCTAAAGAAAGGTCCAACGTGCAAGAAAGTTCCATGGGGTGTAACACCCCCACATCCAATACATGCACACTACATACACCACAATGTAGTATACATGCATCAAATATAGGAATGCTACGGATTTTCTTAACATTCAAAACATTTCCAATGATACTATAATTTTTCTCATTATACATAATAGAAAAATAATAAGTGATTAACCTGTAATATAAAACAAAATAGATATATCTATATATATATATATCATATACTTAATACGCAACGGAATTTAGAATTATTTACATATTAGGAAAACATTTAAATATTTATATTTACAAATGTACATATATTCACATTATAAACAATACTTTACAAAATATTAAAAGAGTTATACATGATTGGCAAATCTTCTCTGATCTTTAAGTCCCAAAATCAACTCTTCAATGTCTACTCTCACTTGGCCTCGACGAGCTCTCGGGTTCAACTCTATCAACTCTATTACCTGCGCGATCAACACTATCGCGCTAAGCCAAGGGCTTAGTAGTACAAAACATGCTAACATTATGCTTGTATGCTATGCAATGTCACACATTCCATTAATATCAACATCATAAGTGAAGAGCTAACATCAAACCCTTGCCTTTCACAAATCATAATTATATAAGCATATCACATCTCAAAGTTCTTTCATAAATTTCATTATTCAATTATTTTACCATCAATGAATCACATAAAAACAAAGACAAGCATGGGCCCAAAACACACTAATATGCCATTCAATTTTCAGAGTTAATGCTTTGGTTTTATCACATTTATCATTATCACATATACCCAACTAGGCTTCAAGGATTAGGTTCAACCAAGCTTCAAGGGGAACAAAGCATGCTAAGTCTCAACCCAACTTGGCTTCAAGAACCAAACCCAACCTAGCTTCAAGGGTTGTAACATCTCAATTAGGCTTCAAGGACTAGACCCAACCAAGCTTCAAGGGGAGTAAAACATGTTAAACTTCAACCCAACTTGGCTTCAAGGATCAAGCCCAACCTAACTTCAAGAGATTGTTACTATCATTAGGCATGCCACCAACAACAAACACTGAAAATGGAATAACACATTAGCCACACAACTCATCTATTAATTTTTTTATCAATTTCATTCTCAAATGAATCAACATAGCCAATCACAATGGCTCTACATTTTATTTGAATTATCATAGCCAATCATAATGGCTTTATATTCCATTTCATCTCAATTCATATTATAGCATTTCAATCTTTCATATACACAATCATTTGCCTCATCATGTCATTCACATTATTCATATATATATATATATATCATCATTGATATAAACATAACACACACATTGCTCATATAAATTAACAATGTAGTAATGCCACATTTGTACTTACATACAATCACATAGGTTTTGTACTTACCTCAAAAACAAATCACACCACTCTTAACACTTCCTTGTTCAAGATCCTTCTACCTCTTAGATCAATGATCAATCACTATCTACAGGACCTAAATCAAAAGTAATAGCATATACTTGCTTAGGGATACACAAGAGATAATCCAATTAGGAAATAATTAGGGCAAACCCTAACCCTGACACGCTCACTCACACTGGCGTGTCCATGACCGTGCCCTAACTCCACAACACAGAAGCATTTACACGCTCAACAACATGGGCGTGTTCCTGGGCGTGTAAATTCTCAAATCTTATAGTAGCTATGACACGCTCAATAACACGAGCGTGTTACTGGTCGTGTCAAACCTACTGCCTCCAACACAATTGACACGCCTAAAAACCCTGGACGTGCTCATGGGCGTGTCCGGCCACAAATCAAGACTCCGATCAAAACAACCAAACACTCAACAACACACTTCTATTCATTAACATCCTCTTCAAACAATCTTAACAAAACATACTCAAAACTCATCTCAAACTTGCAACACACCAAAACAAGCCAAAACACACATCAAACACAAAACACAAAATCATCTTAAAACCCTCACCACATATACAACATCATCTCTTCCAACCACTTACTCTTTTATTCAATCCATACTCAAAATCCATCATCAAATCACTCAAACACTTCTCACATCTCAAAATCAACCAACACACTCTTAAAAATCTATCAAACTCAAATATCATTTCAAATAAGCACAAAGATCACAAGAGAACTTACCAAAGTTATAAGACTTCTTGTATCATCCACTAGATCACTTCAATCTTCCTTCAATTTGAGTTAAACACCTCAAGATCTTCACTTTGTCTTTTGCCTTCCTTTGTCTATGGAAGAGCCAGCCAAGATGAAGGAAAAAGAAGAAGAAAACACAAAGAACAATCAAGAAGCCCAAAGTCAACTCATCTTTAAATCTCCACCAAGTATTTCAATTCAAGCAATTACCAAAACACCCTTCTACAAATTGTTTTGTTTCTTTTTAAAACACTTGCCCTTTTTAGACATTTCACAATTCTGAACTAAAAATATCTTCTTCCCTTGACCACATATTTGACCAACTTATATGTTATATATATCATATAAACAACATATACACTTCTCTCTAAACCCTCTTTTCTTTCCCAAAACACATATGCATAAACATTCTTTTCCAAATTCTTTTCTTATCACATACATATACTTTCAATCCAATATACAACAACAACATAATCAAAACTTTTAGGGCATGCATTGGGATATTACAATTCTCCCCCTCTAAAAAGAAATTTCGTCCTCGAAATTACCTGATATTATCTCTGAAACAACTGAGGATATTGGTCTAGCATCGCTTGCTCATTCTCCCAAGTTGATTCTTCTCTACCATGATTCTTCCATAGAACCTTCACCAAAGGCACCTTCTTATTCCTCAACTCTTTCACATCTCGATCCAAGATAGCAACTGGTTCTTCTTCAAAAGTCAGATCTGGACTCACTTTAATAGATTCAACTGATAACACATGAGATGGATCTGATCTGTATCTCCTCAACATAGAAACATGGAATACATTATGGATCTTATCCAACTCAGGTGGCAAAGCAAGTCGATAAGCAACTGGCCCAACTCTTTCCAAAACTTCATACGGTCCAATGAAACGAGGACTCAATTTCCCTTTCCGACCAAACCTCAAAATCTTTTTTCAAGGAGACACTTTCAAAAATACTTTATCTCCCACATTAAACTCTATGTCTTTCCTCTTCAAATCTGAATAAGACTTCTGTCGGTCTGAAGCTGCTTTCAATCTATTCCGAATCAGCTTATTCACTTTCTCTTCAGTCTCCTTAATCAAATCAGGACCAAATAACTTACCTTCACCAAGTTCATTCCAACATAGAGGTGTCCTACACCGTCTACCATACAATGCTTCAAATGGTGCCATACCAATGCTGGATTGATGACTGTTATTGTATGCAAATTCCACAAGTGGTAAGAATCTATCCCAACCTCCAGAGAAATCAATGACACAACTTCTCAACATGTCCTCAATAATCTGTATCACTCTCTCTGACTGTCCATCTGTCTGCGGATGAAAAGCAGTGCTGAAATGTAGTCGAGAACCCAAAGCACCATGTAAACTCTTCCAAAACCTGGAAGTAAATCGGGGATCTCGATCAGACACTATAGAAGTTGGGATACCATGCAACTTCACAATCTCATGGATATACAGCTCAGCTAACCTTTCCAAAGAGTAATCCATCCTAACCGGAAGAAAATGAGCTGTCTTAGTCAACCTATCAACAATCACCCATATAGCATCATTCTTCTTTTGTGTCAATGGTAAACCAGATACAAAATCCATTGTTACTCTTTCCCACTTCCATTCAGGCACTGACAAAGGTTGAAGTAACCCAGTTGGAACTTGATGCTCAGCTTTTACCTTCTGACAGGTGAGACATCTGGATACAAAATCAGCAATGTCTCTCTTCAAACCAGACCACCAGTAATGCTGTCTCAAATCATGATACATCTTTGTATTGCCCGGATGCATAGCAAATACTGATTGATGAGCTTCCTCTAAAATGATCCTTCTCAAATTAACATCATCGGGTACACACAATCTGTTCTTGAACCACAAACTCCCATCATCTTTCACAATAAAATCTCTACTCTTCCCATTCCTACAATCTGAAACAATCTTTTGAATCTTCTCATCCACTAATTGAGCTTCTTTAATCTGATCCAACAAAACTGGTTTCAATTGCAATTGTGCCAATAATGCACCATCATCACAAGATACAAAACTGGCATGCAAAGCTCTTAACTCAACAAGTAAGGAGAGCGAATAAACAGTCAAACCTGCCACAGACTTTCGACTCAAGGCATCAGCCACAACATTTGCTTTACCTGGATGATAATCAATCAAACAGTCGTAGTCTTTAATCAATTCCAACCATCTTCTCTGTCAAAGATTAAGTTCTTTTTGGACACCCAAATACTTTAAACTTTTATGATCAGTGTAGATAAAACATTTGTCCCCAAACAAATAGTGTCGCCAAATCTTCAATGCAAACACAATGGCTGCCAACTCTAAATCATGGGTCGGATAATTGAGCTCATGAGGTTTCAACTGTCGAGAAGCATAAGCTATAACTTTACCTTCTTGCATCAGAACACAACCCAAACCCCTATGTGAAGAATCACTATAAATCACATATGGTTTATCTTCCACAGGTAAAGTAAGAACAGGCACTTGAGTCAACATTTCTTTCAACTGATCAAAGCTATTCTGACACTGATCTGTCCACACAAATCTAACTCCCTTTCTAAGCAATCTGGTAAGTGGAGTAGCTATCAAAGAAAATCCTTTCACAAACCGTCTGTAATAGCCTGCCAAACCCAGAAAACTTCTAACTTCAGTCACAGTCTTGGGTGGACTCCAATTCAAAATAGCTTCAACTTTACTCGGATCAACTCTAATACCTTCTGCTGAAACTATATGACCGAGAAAAGTAACTTGATCAAGCCAAAACTCACACTTTGACAGTTTAGCAAACAATTGCTTCTCTCTCAAGATTTGCAACACAATTCACAAATGCTTATCATGTTCCTCTTCATTACGCGAATACACCAGAATATCATCGATAAACACTACCACAAACTGATCCAGATAGGGCCTAAACACCCTATTCATCAAGTCCATAAAAACTGCAGGTGCATTCGTCAAACCAAAAGGCATAACTAGAAACTCATAATGCCCATACCTGGTCCGAAAGGCTGTCTTAGGAACATCTTCAGCTCTGACCCTCAACTGATGGTACCCTGATCTCAAATCAATCTTAGAAAACACTGCTGCACCCTTTAATTGATCAAAGAGATCATCAATTCTAGGCAATGGATATTTATTTTTGATTGTCACCTTGTTCAATTGCCTATAATCGATACATAATCTCATTGTACCATCTTTCTTCTTCACAAATAACACAGAAGCTCCCTAAGGAGAAACACTGGGGCGAATAAGTCCTTTATCCAACAACTCTTGTAATTGCACTTTCAACTCCCTCAATTCTGTTGGTGCCATTCGATAAGGAGTAATAGAGATAGGAGTGGTACCAGGTAATAATTCAATACCAAACTCCACCTCTCTCTCAGGAGGCAACCCTGGCAACTCTTCTGGAAACACGTCTGGAAACTCTGCAACTGTGGCTATGCTATCAATTTGAGAACCTCTTACTCTAGTATCTACCACATGAGCAAGATAAGCATCACACCCCTTTCTAATCAACCTCCTGGCTGCAACAGCTGAAACAAACAAAGATGCTAGCTGTTCCTGCTCATTAAATATTAACACCTCTTTACCATCACCGGTTCTCAAGGTAACAACTTTCTTTTTGCAATCAACCACAGCTCCATGTCTAGATAACCAATCCATTCCTAGAATCACATCATATTCCTTAAAAGGCATCTCAATCAAATCTCCAAGGAACTCCTCACCTTGAACCACTACTGCACTATCTCGGTGCACCTTACTAACAATCACACTATGCCCTAACGGATTTGTCACCAATACATCAAATCCTAGGGATTCAGCATGCACATCAGACACAGGCAAAACAGATGCACTAATATATGAATGTGTGGAACCCGGATCAATCAAAGTAAGTACTGAAGTATCAAATAAAGAAAAAGTACCAGCTATGACTGCCGAAGCATCTGGTTGCTTCTGCATCACATAAATCCTCTGAGAAGATCCAGCCTCCTCTAGTCTACTCTCCCTGGATGTAGAACCTCCTCTAGAACTGAACCCAGATCTGCCTCCTCTGCCGAACCCTCTGCCTCCTTGACCTCCCCTCACACTAGGTCGAGAAGCTGCAGTGTCCACTGACATCCGCTCCTGTCTCTCGGGACAATCTCTCACAAAATGATCAGGAGATCCACATCTAAAAAATACCCCTGCTACCCCAGTCTTCCAACAAGTACCACCATGTGGCCTACCACAATGAATGCATATGGGTAAGGTAGATCTCTGTGTCACTGGGGTCGGAGCACTCGCCACTGAAGCTGCAGGTTCAGATCTCCGCCTCTGAAACTGTACTGACCTACCAGCTGGCCTCTGACTCCTACTAACCCGAGGAACAAAACTTCCTTTACCTCATTTCACAGACGAAGACCCTGCCTCAAACTGGGGCCTTCTAACCCTGATCTCTTCCTCTGAAGCAGCTGCAATAGCCTGAGCTCTCTCCACACTCCTAGCTGCTGCCACAAGCTGAGAAAAATCATGATATCTAGATCCAGCCACATGACACATGATAGAGGGCCTCAATCCCTCCTCAAATCTCCTGCATCTATCTATCTCATCAGATATAATACCCCCAGCATACTGACTCAACCGAATAAATTCAACCTCATATTCAATTACTGACCGATTGTCTTGCTTTAAACTCAAAAACTCCATCTTCTTTATGTCCTTATACTCCCTCGGAGTATACTTCAATTCAAACTCTCTCAGAAAATCAACATAGGACAATGTTGGCGGATCATCCATAGAATGGGGCACTGTCTTCCACCAATTATATGCATCCTTTTGCAACAATGATCTTGCATAATCAAACTTTTCCTCTGGAGTGGCTTGCAACTGAATAAAGATTCTCTGTACTTTTTCTAGCCACTGCTCTGCTACAGCTGGATCAATGGTACCTATAAAATCTTCAGCTCCATACTTCCTTAGCTTATCATACTGTCTCACTGATACCAAAGGCTGTGGGGGTGGTGGCGGTGGTTGTACTGGTGCTTGTCTCAAAGCCTCTATCACATGCCTAAGCCAAACTGGTGGAACCTCCTCACCAGCTGGTCTCCCCGATACAGAAGCAGGTATCTCTCCAGCACTATCCACTCTAGCTCCCTCTCTAATCTCCTCAGGAGCTATACTCTCAGCACTACCCTCAACTGACTGACGTGAGTGAGAATCCATCACAATCTATATCTACAAACACAGCAGAATACCTCTTATTAAAGATCAGAGACTGCCAATGCCAAACATGTATGTTATTCAAAAATCCACGTTTTAAAATTAAAACACTCTTTTTCTTACACTTTACCTAGGTTGAGAATCTCAAACCTAGGCTCTGATACAAAAACAATTGTAACACCCCCACATCCAATACATGCACACTACATACACCACAATGTAGTATACATGCATCAAATATAGGAATGCTACAGATTTTCTTAACATTCAAAACATTTCCAATGATACTATAATTTTTCTCATTATACATAATAGAAAAATAATAAGTGATTAACCTGTAATATAAAACAAAATAGATATATCTATATATATATATATCATATACTTAATACGCAACGGAATTTAGAATTATTTACATATTAGGAAAACATTTAAATATTTATATTTACAAATGTACATATATTCACATTATAAACAATACTTTACAAAATATTAAAAGAGTTATACATGATTGGCAAATCTTCTCTGATCTTTAAGTCCCAAAATCAACTCTTCAATGTCTACTCTCACTTGGCCTCGACGAGCTCTCGGGTTCAACTCTATCAACTCTATTACCTGTGCGATCAACACTATCGCGCTAAGCCAAGGGCTTAGTAGTACAAAACATGCTAACATTATGCTTGTATGCTATGCAATGTCACACATTCCATTAATATCAACATCATAAGTGAAGAGCTAACATCAAACCCTTGCCTTTCACAAATCATAATTATATAAGCATATCACATCTCAAAGTTCTTTCATAAATTTCATTATTCAATTATTTTACCATCAATGAATCACATAAAAACAAAGACAAGCATGGGCCCAAAACACACTAATATGCCATTCAATTTTCAGAGTTAATGCTTTGGTTTTATCACATTTATCATTATCACATATACCCAACTAGGCTTCAAGGATTAGGTTCAACCAAGCTTCAAGGGGAACAAAGCATGCTAAGTCTCAACCCAACTTGGCTTCAAGAACCAAACCCAACCTAGCTTCAAGGGTTGTAACATCTCAATTAGGCTTCAAGGACTAGACCCAACCAAGCTTCAAGGGGAGTAAAACATGTTAAACTTCAACCCAACTTGGCTTCAAGGATCAAGCCCAACCTAACTTCAAGAGATTGTTACTATCATTAGGCATGCCACCAACAACAAACTCTGAAAATGGAATAACACGTTAGCCACACAACTCATCTATTAATTTTTTTATCAATTTCATTCTCAAATGAATCAACATAGCCAATCACAATGGCTCTACATTTTATTTGAATTATCATAGCCAATCACAATGGCTTTATATTCCATTTCATCTCAATTCATATTATAGCATTTCAATCTTTCATATACACAATCATTTGCCTCATCATGTCATTCACATTATTCATATATATATATATATATCATCATTGATATAAACATAACACACACATTGCTCATATAAATTAACAATGTAGTAATGCCACATTTGTACTTACATACAATCACATAGGTTTTGTACTTACCTCAAAAACAAATCACACCACTCTTAACACTTCCTTGTTCAAGATCCTTCTACCTCTTAGATCAATGATCAATCACTATCTACAGGACCTAAATCAAAACTAATAGCATATACTTGCTTAGGGATACACAAGAGATAATCCAATTAGGAAATAATTAGGGAAAACCCTAACCCTGACACGCTCACTCACACGGGCGTGTCCATGACCGTGCCCTAACTCCACAACACAGAAGCATTTACAAGCTCAACAACATGGGCGTGTTCCTGGGCGTGTAAATTCTCAAATCTTACAGTAGCTATGACACGCTCAATAACACGAGCGTGTTACTGGTCGTGTCAAACCTACTGCCTCCAACACAATTGACACGCCTAAAAACCCTGGACGTGCTCATGGGCATGTCCGGCCACAAATCAAGACTCCGATCAAAACAACCAAACACTCAACAACACACTTCTATTCATTAACATCCTCTTCAAACAATCTTAACAAAACATACTCAAAACTCATCTCAAACTTGCAACACACCAAAACAAGCCAAAACACACATCAAACACAAAACACAAAATCATCTTAAAACCCTCACCACATATACAACATCATCTCTTCCAACCACTTACTCTTTTCTTCAATCCATACTCAAAATCCATCATCAAATCACTCAAACACTTCTCACATCTCAAAATCAACCAACACACTCTTAAAAATCTATCAAACTCAAATATCATTTCAAATAAGCACAAAGATCACAAGAGAACTTACCAAAGTTATAAGACTTCTTGTATCATCCACTAGATCACTTCAATCTTCCTTCAATTTGAGTTAAACACCTCAAGATCTTCACTTTGTCTTTTTCCTTCCTTTGTCTATGGAAGAGCCGGCCAAGATGAAGGAAAAAGAAGAAGAAAACACAAAGAACAATCAAGAAGCCCAAAGTCAACTCATCTTTAAATCTCCACCAAGTATTTCAATTCAAGCAATTACCAAAACACCCTTCTACAAATTGTTTTGTTTCTTTTTAAAACACTTGCCCTTTTTAGACATTTCACAATTCTGAACTAAAAATATCTTCTTCCCTTGACCACATATTTGACCAACTTATATGTTATATATATCATATAAATAACATATACACTTCTCTCTAAACCCTCTTTTCTTTCCCAAAACACATATGCATAAACATTCTTTTCCAAATTCTTTTCTTATCACATACATATACTTTCAATCCAATATACAACAACAACATAATCAAAACTTTTAGGGCATGCATTGGGATATTACATGGGGGTTCATATAAAGCCTTGGGAAGTAATTTAAGGCCCATGGACAGCCCAAATAGTGTGGGGCATTTCTTATGTTGAAGGGATTAGTTTGGTTGTTTCCATACTATATATTTTCCTTAGTGGATTAGGATTTTATTTCCATACTTTATATTTTCCTTAGTAGATTAGGATTTTGTTTCCATACTTAATGTTTTCCTTATGCAATTAGGAATGTTTTCCTTATGCAATTAGGAATGTTTTAGTCTTAATTTTCCATATGCAATTAGGAATTTTGTAACCCTTATTTAAGGGCACTATTAGGCCGAATTTCATAAACAACAATTAATAAAAAATTTTGAATTCTTCTACAAGTTCTTCTTGTGAATTTTCGTGTGAGAGAGATTAGAGTGGATTCTTTAATTCTTTCTTTGCATCAAGAATTAGGTTTACTTATTAAAAAGAGTTGTGGCGTTTTCCTTCTTCTTACCAACTAAATCCTTCAATCATAGTGAGTTCGCATCTCTTTATAGGCATTGGGTTCCTTAGGAGGTGATTATCAAGTTTCAAGGAGTTCTCTACCATTGTCATACGTTGGGTTTGCTGCCATCGTTGCTAAGGGTCCGTGTTAGTTCTTGCGACTTTGGCACTGTTTAGGCTTGGGGCCTTAGAGAACACGAACCTAGGTCAGGAGAAAATGGAGTCGCCACCCGGATGGGCCTGGAAAAATAAAGGGGTGGATGACTCGATTCCTAAGGAATCTCCAACCCCCTAATGGGTTTGAAAGGTTGGGTACGTGTGGGGAAGGTGAGAAATGGCCCAACACCTCCACAATACTCGGTTCATTGGAACCAACCTCCTTTACAGGTCTTAATATTATAAAATTCTTAAGTATAACAATATCATCCATATTACATGCAACAATTAAAATAAAGCATCGATATATTAAAAATCAAAGCAATGTCCAAGCAAAACAGATAAATTGACACCCATCCAAAGAAGGAAAAGATGCCCTTAATTACATCATTCATGTCTAAACTAATAGGACACCCACCAAAAGGTAGAAACATGTCCTTTACTTTGGCCTAAAATATAAAAGCAATTTAAAATACATGATATTTACTAATGAGGTACATACCTCTTACAACATTTGAAAATCAAAATAAATCGATAAAAGTAAATAACCACTCATCATAAATAAATCATTCATCAAAGATATTAAACATCAATAAAAATATAAACATTCATCCATGATGATTTAAATAAACTAAGTATTGAACTTAAATAAATCAAAGCATATAATAAACTACATAATTAAATCTAAAAATAAAGTAAGTATAGATACAAATTAGGGTTACTGTTTCTCATTTAAAGTTCTTTAATTAATATTTAGGGTTTTGAAATTTATTGGTTTAGGCTACTGTAATGTTTTAAGGGAATTGAAATGGATTAAGGTTTTATAATTTAAGAAATTAGTAAGATTCTTTGATTAACCAAATTAGGGTTTGAGTGGTAAAATCATGAAATTAAGGTTTGGATACTTTAAAACATTGGGTTTATGATTATTAGCTACTAGATTATTGTTTTTAGGCTTACTGTGTTGAATTTTAATATTTAGATTTATAAGGTTTTAAGGATTGGGGTCTAAGAAAATTAGGGTTTACGATTTTGGTTTTGGGAGAATTAGGGTTTTTGGTGTTTTGGAAAACATGTTTGGGTTTTAGGATTTGAGAAAACAGTTTAGAGTTTTATAAACTTTTTGGAAATAAGTAAGATGATTCAAGGTTTTTGGAAACAGAAAATATTTTTTTAGGGTTTTTGGAAATAGAAGGATCAATTTGATGCTTTAAGGTTTTGGAAAAATTGGAAAGCAGATTAGGGTTTTGGGAATTAATAAAACGATTTAAGGTTTTGGAAAGTTGGAAAGTAGATTATTGTTTTAAGATTTTAAAGAAATAGATTAGGGTTCTTAGTTTTTAGAAGAAACAGAAAAGTAATTTTAGGGTTTTTGAAAATAGAGAAACGAATTAAGGTTTTTAAAATCAAAAGAAACAATTTGATGATTGAAGCTACTGTAAGGAAAAAAGACATTAGATATTAAAACCTTCGTTTGTTGGTTCCACCAAAAATTGCTTCTTGGATGAACAAGGACATAGGCAAGATGGCTGCCTTTGATAGCTTCATTGCTTACTTCCTTCTTCTCTTCTAAAAAGTCCGATCAATTTGTAAAGTTGCAGTTCAAAATCCACAGTCCAAAGTTCG
Organism: Garcia nutans; assembly: GCA_947685225.1. Lineage (NCBI taxonomy): Eukaryota > Viridiplantae > Streptophyta > Magnoliopsida > Malpighiales > Euphorbiaceae > Garcia > Garcia nutans. Next base: position 40,792,476 of record CANTUV010000005.1, read on the forward strand.
ATTTCTCTCCTAAGTTTTTCCTCCCCTTTCTGTGCCTTTTTTAGTCCTATTTATAGGAAATTTCATATGATTCATTCAAATTGTTTACGGAAACTATCATTAATTAGGAAAAGGAAACCGAAACCAAATAGAATTTGGTTTCGAAAAAAAATTGCGTCGAAAAAATTTCGCTTGCGAAAACTGCGTCGGGCTGCTAGGGGATACGAGCGCTGGCAAAAAATTACGAAGGGCAGGGCTGCAGGCCATTTCGCCCTCAAGAAACTCCTGCGAGTGAAATGGCCCAAGCCATTTTTTCCAACACTAATTTTCGGCGACGAATTTTTTCTTCGCCGATTTTTTCGTCGCCGATTTTTATTTTTATTTTCATTAAAATATAAATACTAAAATAAGTATTATTTAATTAAGATAACACAAAAATTATTTTGGACTAAATAAAATATATTAGACCGGACTGGGTCAAAAATTAAGGGTCTACAAAATGGTTTAAGCTTTTGGATAGAAATAGTTTAAGGTTTTGAGTTTCAATAAAATAAATTACGGCTCTTGAAGTTTTAGTAGAAAAATAGATTCTGACAATTAATTTAAATCTTCAACAGCTACTTGATTGTTTTAAGTTTTTTATAAAGCATGCAAGTGGAGTTACAAATACCAACTGATTAACGTATTAACTATTAAAGTTATTAAAACAAAGATAAATTTACTACATGTTCAAAGATCAAGTTAATGCATGCTCAAAGATCATGTCACTGCATGTTCAAAGATCATGCTACTGTATGTTCTTATTAATCAAAGAAAATGAAGATATTGTGAGCATAAATAATTTATGATTAAAGATCAAACCTCCATCGTTGGTTCCAACAAAAAAATTGATTTTTGGATGAACAATGTGAAGACAATATGTACTCTGCCTTCTTCTTTGGTTGTCTTGATATTTTTGTTCGTGGTTTCCTTCGTTCTCTAAAAAATCTGCTGTTGTTCTTCTCTGTTTGATGCCATCTCTTCTGTTTTGTGGTTCAATCTCTCTTAATATTCATTGCCGACCCTCTTTAATGTTAATTTCCACCCTTGTTAAAGTCTAAAACGTTATTATTTATAGGCAAACACCCCACTCAGAATTCCTAACCCTAATATTAATCCGTCCTAAAAACAAATTTTAATTCAATTCGGAAACTAATTTCAAAAAACAATTGAAACCATGTCGACTTGGGGCAACCAAATCGACATGAGTTAAGGCCATATCGACTTGGTTGCCCTAGGTTGACATGATTCCAGCCTCATGTTGATCTGGGCTGCCAGATCGACATGAGGCATGTTGATGTCGACCTGGTCTGCCTAGGTCGACATGAGTTTATGCCTCTTTAATCCAAACTGACTTCTTTAAAAATTATAAACTAGGTGTAAATATTTTAAAGTCGGATCAAATTTATTTTGGCATCCTTTAATTAGGACCGTATCAAATTGGGGTCAAAATTAAGGGTCTATAGTTTGCCCCCTACTTTCTGAGACTTTCAGTAGAAGAGAGTGAAAAGCAACATGACTTTGAGCATATTTTGGATGAGGATGGATACTTGGATTTGATTGGGGTACTTGGACCAGAGATTAAATTTGATTTGACTGACCTTTTATCAGTTGAGAATTTTGGCTTAACTGGTTGTTCCATTCTTTAATGGATTGTGGGTCTTCACCCTCAAAATGGATCTTCATCCTTGGCATCGAGTCTTCACCCTTGAAAATGGATATTCATCCTTTGGACTTCAGGTCTTTACCCTTTGAAATTGGATCCTCATCATTGGAATCTCAAGTCTTTACCTTTGTAAATGGATCTTCATCCTTGGAAATTAGGTCTTCACCCTTTGAAATTGGATCTTCAATCTTGGAATCAAGTCTTCACCTTTGAAAATGGATTTTCATCCTTGGAAATCAGGTCTTCACCCTTGACAATGGATCTTCATCCTTTGGACTTTAGGTCTTCACCCTTTGAAATTGGATCTTCATCCTTGGAATCAGGTCTTCACCTTTGAAAATGGATCTTCATCCATGGAAATCAGGTCTTCACCCTTTGAAATGGATCTTCATCCTTTGGACTTCGGGTCTTCACCCTTTGAAATTGGATCTTTATCCTTAGAATCAGGTCTTCACCTTTGAAAATGGGTCTTCAACCTTTGGACTTCGGGTCTTCACCCTTTGAAATTGGATCTTCATCCTTGGAATCAGGTCTTCACCTTTGAAAATGGGTCTTCATCCTTGGAAATCAGGTGTTCACCCTTGAAAATGGATCTTCATTCTTGGAAATCAGGTCTTCACCCTTTGAAATTGGATCTTCATCCTTGGAAATCGGGTCTTCACCCTTGAAAATGGATCTTCATCCTTTGGACTTCGGGTCTTCACCATTTGAAATTGGATCTTCATCCTTGGAATTAGGTCTTCACCTTTGAAAATGGATCTTCATCCTTGGAAATCAGGTCTTCACCCTTGAAAATGGATCTTCATTCTTGGAAATCAGGTCTTCACCCTCTGAAATTGGATCTTCATCCTTGGAAATTGGGTCTTCACCCTTAAAATTGGATCTTCATCCTTTGGACTTCGGGTCTTCACCCTTTGAAATTGGATCTTCATCCATGGAATCAGGTCTTCACCTTTGAAAATGGATCTTCATCCTTGGAAATCAAGTTTTCACCCTTGAAAATGGGTCTTCATCCTTGGAAATTAGGTATTGACCTTTGAAAATGGATCTTCATCCTTGTAAATCAGGTCTTCACCCTTGAAAATGGATCTTCATCCTTTGGACTTTGGGTCTTCACCCTTTGAACTTGGATCTTCATCCTTGGAAATTTATCCTATATTGGCTTCAGCTCTTCTAGCTGGACTGATCTTTTATCTTTTACGTCTTCATTCTTTTGATAGTTCTAATGTTCCATTATTTTTTTATTTTTTTTGTTCTTCCTTTGCACTTTTGCAAGAAATTTCAACCATTTATCTATCCTTCAAATCTTTTCCTTGCCCCCCATGATTTTTCTATGCGGGCTTTGGTTGATGTTTGTAGATTATCTAATTCTTCGAACAAGCATGCATTTCTTCCTTTCTTTTGCAAAATTACTAGAGTTTTCTCAAGCAATGGTTCTTCTATGCCCCTGATTCTATTTCCGCTTCATATTTGCTTTATAGAGTGTCTGTTGTTCGCTTTGATAAAGAATAGATAATACAATACAAGAAAATGCCATGTGATATGCTCATGTATGCATGATATTCATGAATAACACTTACAGTAATTCCATTGACTCATAAACCAAGGTGATCAACAGAAGTGTTCTCATTGACTCCTTCCAAATACCAATTCAAATCTTGCTTTGGAATGACATGATTCTTCACATATATGGCTTTTATCTTTGAGATATTGAAAACATGAATAATGGAGGCCCCATGCAGCAGAGATACATCCATTACAAATTATGATTCAGTAGCTTCTTCATAACCTTGCCATTAATCATTTCCTTTGCCCAATGTGTCCTTCAAGGTTCGATAGTTCAACATACTCCCCTTGACTTGATTTTTTTTTGAATTTTTAATTTTCAATTTTGAATTTTGATTTTGAAATCAAATGTTGGCTTTGCCAAATTGATGTCAATGTACCTCAGCACATGATTTTCCAAATTAACATATCTATAACATGACAACCCTAGTTACCGTACTAAACTCAAGAATCATTTCTATTTAGGTAAGAACTTATTGTACTTCAGATAGGCACATACAAATTACTTGGCCAAAGGTCTCATTGAGTTTGAATATTGTCTATCTCATATGCATGCTTATTCAAACTATCTCCACTAATAGACTCTACCTACCAAGAGAGATCAACAGGTCTTTAATAGGCTTGAAATGGGCTCTATAAGGGACACGGGTTTAAATGAAGGCCATTTTGAGATAGGAGCTAACGTGACACAATGGACAAAGCTTCACACTACAAATTTCTTGTTGGAACTTTAGACAGTTGGGAGTAATCTTGCTGGACTCCAAATTCTTTCTATCTTCTTGGCATTAATTTGGATCTTGATTAGGACAATCTTTGCCCTTGCAAAAATTTTGGTACCCAAATTCATTTATTTTCTTCTTCTCCCTTTTTATTCTTTTTCTTTTTCTTACTCTTCCCTTTCTTTGAGCATTTTATCATTTTGTCCTTCTTCCTTGTAAGACTGTCAAGTATAGAACTTTCAAGAACTGGATGGTCTTCCTCCTTTTTTCCCCAATTTTGATTGAATCTTTAGTTGGGTTGGACCAATTTAAGTTAAAATGTCCTTATGAACCAAATGGAATCCTTTTGCTGCTTTAGGTAAAAGAGAACTCAGTTGGATTTCCGAACCGCCTTTTTAGGTTTTATCTTTCTCTTTTTTTTTCTTCTTTTTTTTCTCTTTTCTTTTTTCTTTTCTTTTCTTCTTTTTTTCTTTTATTTTATTTTCTTTCTCTTTTTTTCCCTTTTCATTCTTCTCTTTTTTTTTTGGTTTTAGTTCAAACAGAGTTGTCTTGTTTGTACCAACTTGGGTATCCAATAATGAATGATTAGAGTGGTATAAATTTTCTTTTAACAGGGATAAATCATTTGTTACTCTCATGTTATCTTGATAGATTGGGGATATTAGGTGAACTTCAACTACCGTTGTGGTCTTGAAAACTTCAACTACCCTTATGGTCTATCTTCATGGTCTTGATAGTATCAACTATCCTTACATTTTTGGCTATACATTCCTTTCTTTGATCTTCTTGCCTCTTCACCTTAGTGATCATAAGACTTGTCAAAAGTATCACAACAGCTCACGGTAGGTTGTTGGAGTTATATGCCAATGAAAAGAAAGCTAAAATTTTATCAAGGCTCAAATGGACAACTAGGGATTGATATTTAATAGGGTGGATACTAGTTGTTGGCTAACCAAACTATGCCTAGATCATTTCTCCCTTAAATAAGCAGAGTTCAATTTTGCCTCGAAAGTTTGTCAAAGCATGTTCTAAGATTGACTAGGACCTAGACAAAGGTAATTATGCAGGAGCCCTCTCTAAGTAAGCATACACAACTCAATGCTATAGTGTAATTCCCTCACCTAGTAAAGTCATTCGAGTCATGATGCATAAATATATTAATTCATAAATCATCAAGCTAGATTCCTCATTGGTTGAGCACCAAAATGAACAAATACTAACAAAATTTTTGATAAAAATAATTTATTCAAACAAATTTAAATTTGAAAAACACGATAGTTCCAGTTAAATATTAAAGAAAGTAAAATTGAAAAGCAACGTTCAAGCTAAGGAAAGTTTGTTGAATTAAGCTTCTTTTCCCTTCACATCTTCAATGTTTCCATCTTGAAAGGATGATAAAGCAAAATCTTCTTCTAATCCTTTTCCCACCATGAAGGTTGCCGGAGGAGGTACTCTATTGAACTTAGGTAATGGATTGTCTTTGGTGTTCGGCTTGTTGGGCTCGGGCAGCTTTTCACTATCAATTAAATTTTGGATCTCATGTCTCAACCTTACACATCTAACCGTGTCATGCCCTTGCATTTGATGAAACTGACAAAATGCTTTAGTGTCAAAATTAGGTGGGAGAGGGTTAGGCAACGGACAAGGATTTAAGAATTGTAACAATCCCTTCCTTTGTAGCTTATTGAGAACCCAAGACATCGGTTTCCCCAATTCTGAAAATTGTCTCCTTGTTCCTTGGCTAGTAGCGTTTACAACGACCGCCTTTTGCATGCTTTGGCTACCAGATTGATAGTTTTCTTCTCGTTCCTTCTTGTTGAAAAATGATTCTTCTCTCACTCCCATTCTTCAATTTGCAAACCAGCTTAGAGTAGATCTTTGAAATCATGGATGAGTGTATGAGACATCCTCTCACGAAGACTAGGCAACACCCCTCTCACAATCATCCTTATTTGATCGGATTCTTTGGGCCTCTTCTTGAGCAAAGTGTCCTTGTTTCTCCATCTCTTCATATAATCCACAAAATTCTCATTCGACCTTTGCCTAATGGACTCCACTTCCATTAAGGTAACTTCCATCTCGACATTATACCCATATTATTGGATGAAGGCTTTGTAAAGCAGATCCCAACTCTTTTGTGTTCCATCATCTAAGGTATTGAACCAATTTTTGACAACAGGGTCCAATGAGAGCATAAAGTACCTTAGAGTTTGACCCTTAGTAGCTCGGGCAGACTGCATAGCAGTGATATACTAATTCACATGGAGATGAGGATTTTTGGTTCCATCAAACTTCGCAAAAGATGGCATCTTGAACTTGTATGAAACTTCTTCATCTAGCTCAAATAATTTGTCAACTTTGGACATTTCCTCGGTTTTCAGTTTCTTCTCAAATTTCTTTTCTAAATCAGCAATCATCTTTTCAACATTAGAAGTTTCGGTCTTCTCCATATTTGATCTTTAAACAATCTTTGGTTCTTTCTTCTTGTCTTGAGGATCTTGGTAGTATCGAGCCCAATCATCATCATCATCTATGATCACTTTTTCATCATCGAAAACCACTTCTTCAACTTTAGTCTTCCCTTTGTCCTTTGGTTTCTTAGTGCTAGCAGATGTTTCGACATGATTTTCTAAAATTGCAGTCAATTGGTTCTTCATGGTCTCAGCTAGGGCCTCTTTTATTTCTTCCATTTTAGCATTGAGGGCTTCATCCACCATTCTTTGAATTTGCTCGGGCTCCATTGCTTTTGGTGAGCAAGTGATTGAGTTGTTGCTAGCTTCTTCGCTTACGGCGTAGGTCGGATTGTCGTAAGCTTTTGAACTATCATAATCCAGGGCTGAGATCCAGAAAGGATCAATGATATGAGATGCATGTATGCATGAACAATTAACAAAAAAGGAAAAATAGGACGTTCCTTCCAACCTTATAACACCACACACGAATGGCGAGTCTCTTTTCCTAGGTATATGGTTAACAAAATACCAACATTGGGTATCTTGCATTCAAATAATTCCCTCGGACGTTTCAACCAATAGTTATATTTTCAAAAATGGAAATCGGTTAATAATAATTTCCATTAATTAGGTTTTAATCCATTCTACCAACTATAGTAGCTTTTATGCTATATTGGATTAAAAGTAAATTAAGAGGTTTATTATAGATAGATTTCTCACTTGAAAAAGTAACTAATGATTCATGCCAAAAACAAGCCCATGATTAATTATTCTTAGTATAAACTAGGCTCATAATTGATTTTTGGTATTTCGTAATTGACCTAAATAATTTGTAAGCTCATTGTTGGATGAAAATAATTTTGTTTTTAAGCCCATTGTAAAAAAGGTTTTAGAAAAAATAGATTTTGGGCTTAGTATTTGGGTTATGAGCAAAATAATTTTTAACTTGCTTTGGAAAAATTTTATATCCAAAGGCCATTTTGAAAATGTTTTAAAAATAGCTTTGGTCTTTTGGACTTTAAAGAAAAAATTTATTTGAACTTACAAATGTACTTAGGTCATATTAGAAAAAAAAACAAACCAAATAAGCCATGGTTTAAGCTAAGATAAATTAACCATAGTCAAACAACAAGCATTTGGGGTAAAACCTAAGGAAAGTAACTAGGCCAATTACATGAGCTTTAGTCTTTGGGTTAAAAGGCTTAGGTTCCCATAACAAGTATATACCAAATGGTACAAGGCTATGAGTGGTTATGCCATGCTCGATCTCCATACCTTGAGTGAAAGTATGGTATCCCTCACATAACACAACACGGGTAACACGGGCGTCCTAACTCACACATACGATGCAATGGATAATATCATTATAAGAAAGAATAGGATAATATAAAGACTAAAGGAATCAACTTCTCTTATCCCCAGTGAAGTACCCACTGTGAGCGAGGATTTTTGCCCCCACTTCCGGTGGAATGGTTCTTGCGACTTTGGCACTATTTAGGCTTGGGGCCTTAGAGAACACGGACCTAGGTCAGGAGAATATGGAGTCGCCACCCGGACAGGCTGGGAAAAAGAAAGGGGTGGATGACTCAATTCCTAAGAAATCCCCAACCCCCTAATGGGTTCAGAAGGTTGGGTACGTGTGGGGAAGGTGAGAAATGGCCCAGCACCCCCACAACGCCCGGTTCATTGGAACTAGCCTCCTTTACAGGTCTTAATATTATAAAATTCTTAAGTATAACAATATCATCCATATTACATGCAACAATTAAAATAAAGCATCGATATATTAAAAATCAAAGCAATGTCCAAGTAAAACAAATAAATGAACACCCATCCAACGATTGGAAACATGCCCTTACATCATTCATGTCTAAACTAATAGGACACCCACCAAAAGGTAGAAACATGTCCTTTACATTGGCCTAAAATATAAAAGTAATTTAAATTACATGATATTTAACTAATGAGGTACCCACAAAGTGGAAACATACCTCTTACAACATTTGAAAATAAAAATAAATCGATAACAGTAAATAATCACTCATCATAAATAAATCATTCATCAAAGATATTAAACATCAATAAAAATATAAAAATTCATCCATGATGATTTAAATAAACTAAGTATTGAACTTAAATAAATCAAAGCATATAATAAACTACATAATTAAATCTAAAAATAAAGTAAGTCTAGATACAAATTAGGGTTACTGTTTCTCATTTAAAGTTCTTTAATTAATATTTAGGGTTTTGGAATTTATTGATTTTAGGCTACTGTAATGTTTTAAGGGAATTGAAATGGATTAAGGTTTTATAATTTAAGGAATTAGTAAGATTCTTTGATTAACCAAATTAGGGTTTGAGTGGTAAAATCATGAAATTAGGGTTTGGATACTTTAAAAGATTGGGTTTATGATTATTAGCTACTAGATTTTTGTTTTTACGCTTACTGTATTGTATTTTAATATTTAGATTTATAAGGTTTTAAGGATTAGGGTCTAGGAAAATTAGGGTTTACAGTTTTGGTTTTGGGAGAATTAGGGTTTTTGGTGTTTTGGAAAACATGTTTTGGTTTTAGGATTTGAGAAAATAGTTTAGAGTTTTATAAAGTTTTTGGAAATAAGTAAGACAATTTAAGGTTTTTGGAAACATAAAATATTTGTTTAGGGTTTTTTGAAATAGAAGGATCAATTTGGTATTTTAAGGTTTTGGAAAATTGGAAAGCAGATTAGGGTTTTGGGAATTAATAAAACAATTTAAGGTTTTGGAAAGTTGGAAAGTAGATTATGGTTTTAAGATTTTGAAGAAATAGATTAGGGTTCTTAGTTTTTAGAAGAAACAGAAAAGTAATTTTAGGGTTTTTGAAAATAGAGAAACAAATTAAGGTTTTTAAAATCAAAAGAAACAATTTGATGATTGAAGTTACTATAAGGAAAAAAGAGATTAGATATTCAAACCTTTGTTTGTTGGTTCCACCAAAAATTGCTTCTTGGATGAACAAGGACAAAGGCAAGATGGCTACCTTTGATAGCTTCATTGCTTACTTCCTTCCTCTCTTCTAAAAAGTCTGATCAATTTGTAAAGTTCTAGTTCAAAATCCAAGTCCCAGTCCAAAGTCTGATTCCTCTCCTAAGTTTTTCCTCCAATTTCTGTGCCTTTTTTAGTCTTATTTATAGGAAATTTCATATGATTCATTCAAATTGTTTATGGAAACTATCATTAATTACGAAAAGAAAACCAAAACCAAATAGAATTTGGTTACGAAAAAAATTGCGTCGGAAAAGTTTTGCTGGCGAAAACTGCGTCGGGCAACGAGGGGCTACAAGCGCTGGCAAAAAATTGCGAGGGGCGGGGCTACGGGCCATTTCGCCCCCAAGAAACTCTTGCGAGCGAAATGGCCCAAGGCCATTTTGTCCAACACTGTTTTTCAGCGATGAATTTTTTCGTCGCTGATTTTTATTTTTATTTTTTATTATTAATTTTTTAAAAATTATAAAAAAATAAATACTAAAATAAATATTATTTAATTAAGATAACACAAAAATTATTTTGGACTAAATAAAATATATTAGACCGGACTGGGTCAAAAATTAAGGGTCTACAAAATGGTTTAAGATTTTGGATAAAAATAGTTTAAGGTTTTGAGTTTCAATAAAATAACTTACGGTTCTTGAAGTTTTAGTAGAAAAATAGATTCTGACAATTAATTTAAATCTTCAACAGCTACTTGATAGTTTTAAGTTTTTTATAAAGCATGCAAGTGGAGTTACAAACACCAACTGATTAACGTATTAACTATTAAAGTTATTAAAACAAAGATAAATTTACTACATGTTCACTGCATGCTCAAAGATCATGTCACTGCATGTTCAAAGATCATGTCACTGCATGTTTAAAGATCATGTTACTGCATGTTCAAAGATCATGTTACTGCATGTTCTTATTAATCAAAGAAAATGAAGCTACTGTGAGCATGAATAATTTATGATTAAAGATCAAACCTCCGTCGTTGGTTCCAACAAAAAAATTGATTTTTGGATGAACAATGTGAAGACAGTATGTACTCTGCCTTCTTCTTTGGTTGTCTTGATATTTTTGTTTGTGGTTTCCTTCGTTCTCCAAAAAATCTGATGTTGTTCTTCTCTGTTTGATGCCATCTCTTCTGTTTTGTGGTTTAATCTCTCTTAATATTCATTGCCGACCCTCTTTAATGTTAATTGCCACCCTTGTTAAAGTTTAAAACGTTATTATTTATAGGTAAACACCCCACTCAGAATCCCTAACCCTACTATTAATCCGTCCTTAAAACAAATTTTAATTCAATTCGGAAACTAATTTCAAAAAACAATTGAAATCATGTCGACTTGGGGCAACCAGATTGACATGAGTTAAGGCCATATCGACTTGGTTGCCCTAGGTTGACATGAGTCCAGCCTGGACTCATGTCGATCTAGGCTGCCAAATCGACATGAGGCATGTTGATGTCGACCTGGTGTGCCCAGGTCGACACGAGTCCAGCCTCATGTCGATCTAGGCTGCCAAATCGACATGAGGCATGCTCATGATGACCTGGTCCCTCCAGGTCGACATGAGCCATTTCCCATGTCTCCTCGGCCGGCCTAACTTAAATTATTCTTGCCTTTTTTAACTTATGGGCTGAAAAGTTTTAATTTGGGCCGATTCAACTTGATTTTAGGATTTTACAATTGAATTTATGCCTCTTTAATCCAAACCGACTTCTTTAAAAATTATAAACTAGGTTTAAATATTTTAAAGTCGGATCAAATTTATTTTGGCATCCTTTAATTAGGACCGTTTCAAATTGGGGTCAAAATTAAGGGTCTAGAGTTTGCCCCCTGCTTGAGTGATCTGAGACTTTTAGCAGAAGAGAGTGAAAAGCAACATGACTTTAAGCATATTTTGGATGAGGATAGATACTTGGATTTGATTGGGGTACTTGGACCCGAGATTAAATTTGATTTGACTGACCTTTTATCAGTTGAGAATTCTGGCTTAACTGGTTATTCCATTCTTTAATGGATTGTGGGTCTTCACCCTCAAAATGGATCTTCATCCTTGGCATCGAGTCTTCACCCTTGAAAATGGATATTAATCCTTTGGACTTTAGGTCTTTACCCTTTGAAATTGGATCCTCATCATTGGAATCAGGTCTTCACCTTTGAAAATGGATCTTCATCCTTGGAAATCAGGTCTTCACCCTTTGAAATTGGATCTTCAACCTTGGAATCAAGTCTTCACCTTTGAAAATGGATTTTTATCCTTGGAAATCGGGTCTTCACCCTTGACAATGGATCTTCATCCTTTGGACTTCGTGTCTTCACCCTTTGAAATTGGATCTTCATCCTTAGAATCAGGTCTTCACCTTTGAAAATGGATCTTCAACCTTGGAAATTAGGTCTTCACCCTTGAAAATGGATATTCATCCTTGGAAATCAGGTCTTCACCCTTTGAAATTAGATCTTCATCCTTGGAAATCGGGTCTTCACCCTTGAAAATAGATCTTCATCCTTTGGACTTCGGGTCTTCACCCTTTGAAATTGGATCTTTATCTTTGGAATCAGGTCTTCACCTTTGAAAATGGATCTTCATCCTTTGGACTTCGGGTCTTCACCCTTTGAAATTGGATCTTTATCCTTGGAATCAAGTCTTCTCCTTTAAAAATGGATCTTCATCCTTGGAAATCAGGTTTTCACCCTTAAAAATGGGTCTTCATCCTTAGAAATTAGGTCTTCACCTTTGAAAATGGATCTTCATCCTTAGAAATCATGTCTTCACCCTTGAAAATGGATCTTCATCCGTTGGACTTCGGGTCTTCACCCTTTGAACTTGGATCTTCATCCTTGGAGATTTATCCTATATTGGCTTCAACTCTTCTAACTAGACTGATCTTTTATATTTTACGTCTTCATTCTTTTGATAGTTCTAATGTTCCATTATTTTTAAATTTTTTTTGTTCTTCCTTTGCACTTTTGCAAGAAATTTCAACCATTTTAGCTAACCTTCAAATCTTCTCCTTGCCCCCCATGATTTTTCTATGCGGGCTTTGGTTGATGTTTGTAGATTATCTAGTTCTTTGAACAAGCATGCATTTCTTCCTTTCTTTTGCAAAATTACTAGAGTTTCCTCAAGCAATGGGTCTTCTATGCCCCCTGATTCTATACCCGCTTCATATTTGCTTTATAGAGTGTCTGTTGTTCGCTTTGATAAAGAATAGATTATACAATACAAGAAAATGCCATGTGATATGCTCATGTATGCATGATATGCATGAATAACGCTTGTAGTAATTCGATCGACTCACAGACCAAGGTGATCAACAGAAGTGTTCTCATTGACTCCTTCCAGATGCCCATTCAAGTCTTGCTTTGGAATGACATGATTCTTCACATTTATGGCTTTTATCTTTGAGATATTAAAAACATGAGTAATGGAGGCCCCAAGCAGTAGAGATACATCCATTTCAAATTATGATTCAGTAGCTTCTTCATAACCTTGCCATTAATCATTTCCTTTGCCTAATGTGTCCTTCAAGGTTCGATAGTTCAACATACTCCCCTTGACTTGATTTTTTTTTGAATTTTCAATTTTGAATTTTCATTTTGAAATCAAATGTTGGCTTTGCAAAATTGATGTCAATGTACCTCAGCACATGATTTTCCAAATTAACATATCTATAACATGACAACCCTAGTTACCGTACTAAACTCAAAAATCATTTCTATTTAGGCAAGAACTTGTTGCACTTCAAATAGGCACATACAAATTACTTGGCCAAAGGTCTGATGGAGTTTGAATATTGTCTATCTCATATGCATGCTTATTCAAACTATCTCCATTAATAGACTCTACCTACCAAGAGAGATCAACAGATCTTTAATAGGCTTGAAATGGGGTCTGTAAGGGACACGGGTTTAAATGAAGGCCATTTTGAGATAGGAGCTGATGTGACACAATGGACAAAGCTTCACACTACAAATTTCTTCTTGGAACTTTAGACAGTTGGGAGCAATCTTGCTAGACTCCAAATTCTTTCTATCTTCTTGGCATTAATCTGGATCTTGATTGGGACAATCTTTGGCTTTGTAAAATGCTTGGTACCCAAATTCATTTCTTTTCTTCTTCTCCTTTTTTTTTTAATTTTTCCCTTTCTTTGAGCATTTTATCATTTTATCCTTCTTCCTTGTAGGACTGTCAAGTACAGAAATTTCAAGAACTAGATGGTTTTCTCCTTTTTCTCTGATTTTGATCGAATCTTTGGTTGGGTTGGACCAATTCAAGTCAAACTGTACTTATAAACCAAATTTTTGCCTTTTGCTGCTTTATGTAAAAGAGAACTCATTTGGCTTTCTAAACCGCCTATTTAGGTTTTATCTTTCTTTTTTTTTTCTTTTTTCTTTTTGCTTTTCTTTTTCTTTTTTGCTTTTTTTTCTTTTCTTTTTTTGGTTCTAACTTTAAAAGAGTTGTCTTGTTTGTACCAACTTGGATTTCCAATAATGGATGAGTGGAGTGACATAAATCTTCTTTAACAGGGTCAAATCATTTGTTACTCTGATGTTATCTTGATAGATTGGAGATATTAGGTGAACTTCAACTACACTTATGGTCTTGAGAACATTAACTATCCTTACAGTCTTGGCTATGCATTCTTCTCTTTGATCTTCTTGCCTCTTCACTTTAGTGATCATAAGACTTGTCAAAAGTATCACAACAGCTCAGGGTAGGTTGTTGGGGTTTGTAAGCCAATGAAAAGAAAGCTAAAATTTTATGAAGGCTCAAAGGGACAACTAGGGATTGATATTTAATTGGCTAACCAAACAATGCCTAGATCATTTCGCCCTTAAATAAGCAGAGTTCAATTTCACCTCGAAAGTTTGTCAAAGCATGTTCTAAGAATGACTAGGACCTAGACAAAAGAAATTATGTAGGAGCCCTCTCTAAGTAAGCATACACAACTCAATGCTATAGAGTAATTTCCTCACCTAGTAGCTTCCTTTTGTGTACTTTGATTGCTAGGCTAATAATTTCCTTTCTCATTCCTTTTTGCAGAAAAGCGGCTCTTCTTCCTTTCCCACTCTTCGATTTGCAAGCCAGCTTGTAAAAGATCTTTGAAATCATGGATGAGTGTATGAGACATCCTTTCATGAAGACTAGGCATCACCCCTCTCACAGTCATCCTTATTTGATCAAATTTATCGGGCCTCTTCTTGAGCAAAGCAACCTTATTTCTCCACCTTTTCACATAGTCCACAAAATTCTCATTTGGTCGTTGCCTAATGGCTTCCACCTCCATTATGGTAACTTCCAGCTCGACATTATACCCATACTGCTAAATGAAAGCCTTGTACAACATATCCCAATCTTTTTTAGTACTTTCCTCTAAGGTGTTGAACCAATTTTGGACAACAGGGTCCAATGAGAGCATAAAGTATCTTAAAGTTTGAGCCTTAGTAGCTCGGGCAGATTGCATAGCAGTGATATACTGCTTCACATGGTGGTGAGGATTTTCTGTTCCATCAAACTTTGCAAAGGATGGCATCTTGAACTAATAAGGGACCTCCTCATCTTGTTCAAATAGTTTGTAGATCTCGGACATCTCTTCAGTTTTCAGTTTCTTTTCAAATTTCTTTTCTAAATCAACAATCATCTTCTCAACATCAGAATTTTTAGTCTTTTAGAAAGTTGTCTTGTCAACAACCTTTGGCTCCTTCTTTTTATCTTGAGGATCTTGGAAGTATTGAGCCCAGTCGTCGTCATCATCAATGACTACCTTATCATCATCAAAAGCTACTTCACTAACCTTAGCCTTCCCTTTATCCTTTGGGTTCTTGGTGCTAGTAGATGCTTCAGCATTATTCCCTAAAATTGTAGCTAGTTGATTCTTTATGGTCTCGGCCAGGGCCTCTTTTATTTCTTTCATCTTGGCATTGAGGGCATCATCCACCACTCTTTGAATTTATTCAGGATCCATTGCTTTTGATGAAAAAGAGATTGAGTCGTTGCTAGATTCTTCATCTCCGATGTAGGTCAAATTGTCATAAGCTTTTGAATTATCGTAATCCAGGGCTGTGAGCCAGAGAGGAACAATGATAAGAGATGTGAATGTATGTATGCATGTATGCACAAACAATAGACAAAGATAAGTAGAACTTCCCTTCCAACCTTATAACTTCCACACACACGGATGGCGAGTCTCTTTTTCTAGGTATATGGTTAATAAAGTACCAACATGGGGTATCTTGTTTTCAAATAATTCCCTCGGACGTTTCAACCAATAGTTATATTTTCAAAATGGAAATTAGTTCATGATAATTCCCATTAATTAGGTTCTAAGCCATTCAACCAACTAAAGTAGCTTTTATGCTATATTGGATTAAAACTAAATTAAGAGGTTTATTATAAATAGATTTCTCACTTGAAAAAATAACTAATGATTCATGCCAAAAACAAGCCCATGATTAATAATTCTTAGTATAAACTAGGCTCACAATTAATTTTTGGTATTTCATAATTGACCTAAATAATTTGTAATCTCTTTGTAAGAAAAAGGTTGGATCAAAATAATTTTGTTTCTAAGCCCATTATAAAAAGATTTTAGAATAAATGGATTTTGGGCTTTGTATTTGAGTCTTGAGAAAAGAATTTTTTAATTTATTTTTAGAAAAGTTTTATATCCCAAAGACCACATTGAAAAGTTTTGAAAATAGCTTTGGTCTTTTGGATTTAGAGAAAAATTTATTTTGAGCTTACAAATGTACTTGGGTCATATTAGAAAAAGAACAAACCAAATAAGACATGATTTAAACCAAGATAAACTAACTATAGCCAAACAACAAGCATTTGGGGTAAAAACCTAAGGAAAGTAACTAGGCCAATTACATGAGCTTTAGTCTTTGGGTTGAAAAGGCTTAGGTTCCCATAGCAAGTATATACCAAATGGTACAAGGCTATGAGTGGTTATGCCATGCTCGATCTCCGTACCTTGAGTGAAAATATGATATCCCTTACATAACACAACACAGGTAACACGGGTGTCCTAACTCACACACACGATGCAATCTAATATGATGCAATGGATAATATCATGATAAGCAAGAACAGAATAATATAAAGACCAATGGAATCAACTTCTCTTATCCCCACTGGAGTTGCCACTGTGAGCAGGGATTTTCATCCCGGTGGAATGGTTCTTGAGACTTCGACACTATTTAGGCTCAGGGCCTTAGAGAATATGGGCCTAAGCCCCGAGAAAATAGAGTCACCACCTGGACGGGCCAGGAAAAAGAAAGGGGTGGATGACTCGATTCTTAAGGAATCCCAACCCCCTAATGGGTTCGAAAAGTTGGATACATGTGGGGAATGTCACATCCGTGATTTTGGAGATATAAAACTTTATATATACTCAATATATATATCTAGAGTATATATATAACATATACATATGGTATATTAATTGTATATGTTGGATTAATACATTACATACTTAATATATTTAATACACATATAAGGTACATTTGATGTATATATAAGATACACATTACTTGTGCATATGTGTAATATCCCAAAATTTTTGAAAAGTTTTAATTTTTGGAAATTTAATAAAATAAATTATAATTTAAAATGGATAAATTAAATTGATGGTTTTAAATGAAAAAGTGGAATATATATGTAATATATATGTAAAAAATATACAACATATGGTATAATTAATTAAATTATACCATTAAAATCCCAACATATACAATTAATATACCATATGTATAATTTCATTAATTAAAATCCCAAAATATTATCTTCCATCCAAAATTATTTATTTTTGAATTATTTTATTAATTTTAAATTTCTAAGATTTAATTACCAAAATACCCTTTTACTTTGACTTTTCTTTTAAAAAGTATTGACTTTTATATGTTGTATATTTTTTACATATATATCACATATATATTCCACTTTTTCATTTAAAATCCCTTCATTTTTCATTTAAAACCATTAATTTAATTTATCATTTTAAATTATAATTTGTTTTATTAAATTTTCAAAAATTAAAACTTTTCAAAAATTTTAGAATATTACACATATGCACAAGTAATGTATATCTTATATACACATCAAATGTACCTTATATGTGTATTAAATATATTAAGTATATAATGCATTAATCCATCATATACAATTAATATGTATATGTTATATATATACATTAGATATATAGATTGAGTATATATAAAATTTTATATCTCCAAAATCACGGTTGTGACAATTTTCTCCCTCTTAAATAATTTCATCCTCGAAATTATCCAGTACGGTAATAAATCATCCAAATGAAACATAATCTTAAAATCTCATCAAAATTATTATTTCGTCAAATTGCATAATTTCTATTCTCCCCTTAAATTCATTCTCAATTACCTTTTTACCATTCCATAACTCATCATTATACTGTCTATTTACTCAAATAATCACAATAGATTATCATATCATTAATCGAATTATCATTAAACAAAATTAGTTCATCTATTTAATATATATACACCACACAATTTATTCATATTTCTCATTATCAAATTCTTTCATAATTCCTTTATCAAAACTTTTCTTAATTAGTAATTCATCTTTAAAAATTATAAAATTTTATACATTAGATTCTAACATATAGAAAAACTTTTCATTAAATTTTCAAACTCATCCAACATTCCTATATTTATTCAAAAATCCAACAATATCATTTTACAGCACACCTATAAAATTTTCTGTAACTATCATGCCTATTTTTCAAACTTTTTATTTCATATCTTAAATCATTTCACAAATTATTTTTCTTAATTTCACTTATTCATCAATTGAATCAGCTATGAATTTTAAATTTCAAATAAAAGTTCCAAAAATTCTTAATCCATAATCTCTAGAATGACGCCTCCACTGTGCCACTCTGATCTATGCAACCCAGATGCCATCTCAACTCATATCTATTATATCAAATGGACATTGCCACATCAGGGATCAGATAAATTGCCAGTGCCAATGCATGCATCACAATTGAAAATTATTTTTTTTAAATTCTAATTTTCTCTCTCTAACAACCCACCTAGGTCGAGAACCTCAAACTTAGGCTCTGATATCAAAATAAATGTAACACCCATATACTCTATATACGTACTATGAGTGGGGATTTTTGCCCCCACTCCCGGTGGAATGGTTCTTGTGACTTCGGCACTGTTTAGGCTCAGGGCCTTAGAGAACACGAACCTAAGCCTGGAGAAAATGGAGTCACCACCTGGATGGGCCGGGAAAAAAGAAAGGGGTGGATGACTCGATTCCTAAGGAATCCCCAACCCCCTAATGGGTTCAGAAAGTTGG
This sequence comes from Garcia nutans, assembly GCA_947685225.1. NCBI lineage: Eukaryota > Viridiplantae > Streptophyta > Magnoliopsida > Malpighiales > Euphorbiaceae > Garcia > Garcia nutans. The sequence continues at coordinate 40,811,273 of CANTUV010000005.1, forward strand.
GTACGTGTGGGGAAGGTGAGAAATGGCCCAGCACCTCCACAATGCCCAGTTCAATAGAACCGGCCTCCTTTACAGGTCTTAATATTATAAAATTCTTAAATATAACAATATTATCCATATTACACACAATAATTAAAAGAAAACATCAATATATTAAAATCAAAGCAAGGTCCAAGCAAAATAAATAAATGGACACCCATCCAAGGATGGAAACATGTCCTTACATCACATGCCTAAATAGGACATCCACCGAAAGGTAGAAACATGCCCTTTACATAGGTTCTAAAATAGAAAAGCAAATCAAATTACATGATGTTTAACTAATGAGGTACCCGCCAAGTGGAAACATACCTGTTACAATATTTGGAAATCTAAATAAATTGATAAAAGTAAATAATCATTCATCATAAATAAATCATTCATCAAAGATATTAAATATCAATAGAAAGAAAATGAACCAAGCATTAAATTTAAATAAATTAAAGCATAAGAAATAAATCAAAGCATAATCAAATGTAGAATTAAATAAAGCAAATAAAAGTCCAATTATAGCTACTGTTTCCATTTAAGGCTCTTTTTTCATGTGTTTAAGAATTTCATAAGTTAAAACTACTGTGACTTTTTAAAGAATTAAAATAAATTAAGGATTTTTTATTTTAAAAGGTTGGTAAAACATTTTGGTTAAACAAATTAAGGTTTGAATGGTGAAATCATGAAACTAGGGTTTTGGACACTTTAAAACACTTTTGATTTGTGGATTTAAATGATGATTTCAAGCTTACTGTGTAAATTTAAAATATTTGTGGTGTTATGGTTTTTTAAGTTTTAAAGGATTAAATTTTAGGGAAAAAATTAAGGTTTAAGATTTTAAGGGGTTAGGGTTTACTATTTTGAGTTTAGGAATTGAATTAGGGTTTTAGAAGTTTTGAATTAGAGTTTTAGGTGATCTTAGAATTTTAGAATTTGGAAAAAGCAATTGAATATTTTTAGGGAGTTTTATGAAAATACACCAACGATTTAAAGTTCATAAAGCAAAAAAAGGTAGTTTTTAAGGCTTTAGAAAAGAAACAGCATATTATTTAAGGGTTTTGAAAAGAAACATGTTAAATTAGGGTTTTAAGATTTTGATGAAACAAAAGTAGCAATTGTAAGTTTTTTTGGAAAACAAAGCAACGAAATAGTATTTTTAACTTTAGAAAAATCAAATTAAAAGTTATGGGATTTTTTTTTTGTCTTTGAAGAATTAAGCTACTGTAAACCAAAAAAAAACAAAAAAGAATTTAGAATTAAAACCTTCTTTCGTGGGGTTGCACAAAAATTGCTTCTTGGATCAACCAAATCAAAGGCAGTTGATACCTCTGATGAATTGCTGAATTGATTTTCGGCTCCTCAAAAATCAGCTTTGTTCCACTACTTTCCTTCACAGATTCGGTTTCAAATTTTTTCCAATTTTCTCCTTAATTTCTGATCCCTTTTCCTCTTTTTTGTGTTGATATTTATAGAGGTTTTTTTATGATTTTTTCTTAGTTACTCACGGCTTTCAATATTTAATAAGAAAAGGAAACCGAAACCTAATTGTATTAGGTTTCAAAAAATTTGCGTCGAAAAAATTACGCTGGCGAAAAAATCTGCCGCAGCTGATTGCGGCAGCTGCGGGTGAGGTGCGCCTGCGGGCAGGCGAAGGCCATTTCTTGCAACCCGACTTTTTTTTTATTTTTTATTAATAAAAATTAGATAATAAAGTAAAAATTATTTAATTAAGATAACAAAAATTATTTTGGACCAATTAAAATATATTAGACAACACAAAAATTATTTTGGACTAAACAAAATATATTGGACCGAACTGGGTCAAAAATTAAGGGTCTACAGTTTGCCCCCTGCTTGAATGATCTGAAACCTTAGTGAAAGAGAGTGAAAAGCAACAAGACTTAATTTTTGAGATGGTGGAGGTTTTGGGTTCCGGACCCGGTTCGAGTTCCGGACTCAAGGATAATTCTAGGCTCTGGACCTAAGGAAAATTTGGGTTCTAGACCCAAACTAAGTTCTGGTCTTAGAAATAATTCTAGGTTCTGGACCTAAAGGTAAAATTAGGGTTCTGGACCCGAGCTAAGTTCTGGACTTAGGAATAATTCTAGGTTATAGACCAAATGATAAAATTTGGATTCTTGACCCGAGCTAAGTTCTGGACTTAGGAATAATTCTAGGTTCTGGACCTAACGGTAATTTGGGTTCTGAACCCGAGCTAAGTTCTGGACTTAGAAGTAATTCTAGGTTCTGGACCTAAAGAAAATTTGGGTTCTGGACACGGTTCGAGTTTTGAACTCAAGAATAATTCTAGGTTTTGGACCCGGTTCGAGTTCTGGTCTTAAGGATAATTCTAGGTTTTGGACCAGGTTCGAGTTCTGGACTCAAGGATAATTCTAGGTTCTGGACCTAAGGAAAATTTGGGTTCTGGACCCAGTTCAAATTCTGGACTCAAGGATAATTTTAGGTTCTGGACCTAAGAAAAATTTGGGTTTTGAACCCGGTTCGAGTTCTGGACTCAAGGATAATTCTAGGTTCTGGACCTAAGGAAGATTTGGGTTCTGGACCCGGTTCGAGTTATGGACTCAAGGATATTTCTAGGTTCTGGACCTAAGAAAAATTTAGGTTATAGCCCCGGTTTGAGTTCTGGACTCAAGGATAATTCTAGGTTCTGGACCTAAGGAAAATTTGGGTTCTGGACCCGAGCTAAGTTCTTGGACTTAAGGATATTTTTAGATTCTGGACCTAAGGAAAATTTGGATTCTGGACCCGAGCTAAGTTCTTGGACTTAAGGATATTTCTAGATTCTGAAACTAAGGAAAATTTGGGTTCTGGAACCAAGCTAAATAAAAAAAGTTTGGCTAATTTTTAGGCATATGTCTTCTTATTGCTCCCTAGGTGTAAAAATATTTATATACTTGCAATTATTGGAATGATTAAAATAAATAAATGAATTTACTGTTTATTTACTGTGTAGTCACTGTTCATGCACTATTTACTATTTATAAATAGTAAATTTACTTTTTGTAAATAGTATCAAATAGTATTTACTATTGGAAATAGTAATTTACTATTCACCAATAGTAATACTATTTATAAATAGTAATATTTACTATTTATCAATAGTAATACTATTTATGAATAGTAACATTTACTATTCATAAATAGTGAAATTTACTAGTCATGAACAGTTTTGAATTTGGTTTCTTTGCTTGCCATTTCTCTATAAAAAGCCACCATTTCTTCATTTTATTTCGCAATTTCAATTTCAATTTTTTAACTCTCTCAAATTTCTTTTCAATTTTAGCATATATTTTCCAAAAATAATGTATGTTTCAAGGTCGGGGACTCATTCTAATGCCGAGTTATTGGAGTTTATTCAGCATCATGAAGACGAAAATCTAGATATACTGACCGGGATGCCCTTCACCGCAGTTCCAACGAAAAGAGCGCAGTAATTATTTTTTCTTTCTTTTTCTCTTGATTAATTTTTTTTGTTATATATATATTTTTTTCTATTATTTTTTTGTTATTATTTGTTATTGTGAAAAATAAATTAATTTAAGTAGATAGAATAACACGTACTTACCTGGTATTAACTTACCTGGGTCTGTGTTAGCATGATCGTTGTGTCGTGTTGGAGGGTGTATCTATATGGCCCAACAATGGTACGATGTAGTGCCTTCTCAGGTAAGGCGGATTATCCGAGATTGCGGCTTTGAGCAGTTCAGAGCAGCGGAGGTTTCCAATGCAAATCCCGGAATATACTTTAAATATTATGTCGATGCCGGAGGATGCATGGTAGTCGGCCCAGTATGGTTATGATGCCGAGTCATTTCTCCATTTACCGGGTCCATTTTATGCCCATTTTATTCAAATGAGACTCTTAAACATTGATGTATCTCCTGTTGGTGTGCGGGAGATTTTTGATGAAAATGAGGGTAGAGATGAGGAGGAACATCACGGAGATGCAGGAGAGTCTATTCCACATCTCGGGGCCAGTACTTCTAAGGTAAAACTTTTACCACTTTTCCATTGCAACTGCTTTTTCTTTCTATGATTCTTTAATGATTGTTGCAGGCTGTTGGCTCATTTGATCATGAGAATGGACCTTCTTTTACTGCCCCTTAGATATGCCATCTCATCCGCAAGGCATTGATATGAACTACCTGGTACGTTTCTTATTTCATAATAGTTTATGCTATATGTATGCATGATTATGTATGCTCTTACCTTTTTCCTTCTTGGCTCACAGCGGAGGCTCGAAGAACAAAATAAGAAACTTCAAGAAGAGTTAGTTGCAAGTCATCAGCAGGCTTCTCATTTTGAGAGTTTATATCATCAATCTGAATAACATTTCCAAGACTTCCGATTTTAGGGAATGAGGGATCCCGGTGCTTCTTCATCGAGAGGCCCCCAGACTGATGACCATGAGATCTTTTCGTCTGCTTCTGATGAGGACAATGATGGATTAGAACCTCAAGGTAATAGGGATTTTGGTGTTCCCACTTCAGGTGATCCCGAGATGAGTAATTTGCAGGGTTTTGGTGTTCTCACTTCGGGCGGACTCGGGATAAATGATTTGCCCCCTCCTCCAACAAGCGACGATTTTTTCCAGTATTTATCTGATGACCTACCACCACCCTCTTAGTGGTATGTAAATATTTTAGCAATTGTAAAACATTGTACAATAATGAAAAATATACAATTTTCCTCTTTACTGTAAACCTTCTTTTTTTTTGTTACAGTACACCATTAATTTACATCCATTTCTTTTGTTAAACCAAATCCAACGTGGGAAAGAAAATTCTGACCAATTCCTTTCCTTATGCCATATGGTCTTACCTTTTCCCATCATCTTTTCCATTTCACTTTTGGAAAAGGTTTGTTTCTTCTATATAAATCAGCCTTCATGCCATATTTTAATTCATAAACCAAAAATCTCTCTCTTTCAACGTGAAGACTCCCTTTAGCAATTTTAATTTTTTTCTTCATTCATTCACCATGACCGAGCATCATTTAAAGAGAATAAAAATTTTATTTAAGAATATGGATGCCATTCATTAGCAAATTTCATGGTCAAAACTTGATGTTTTAAAATGTTTTCAAAATGTCAAATTGGACCACTCCTTCTTACATGCCGTGGCTTCCTTTTGGGATACGGATTCTAGGGTATTTAGAATTAATGGCTTTGAAATATGTCCCTTGATTGAAGAATTTGAGGCCATCCTTGGATATCCCAATAATCAACAAATGGCATTACCCACATTAATTTCCAAGACTCAACAGAAGATGCATATGTTATTTCAAATTCCAAAACCCGAAGTTCTTCAGTTGATGAGAGGTGAAAAAATTCTACTTGCTCCTTTGATTGACTTTTGTTTCTCTCATTTGGCCCCTACTAAGGCATGGGGACGCATGCTTTGTCTTTGCTTGCTCGGCCAATTCTTGTTTGTTTCTTCGGACGGCGATATTGATCCACGGGTATTGGATGTCATGGACCAAATGGAAGGAGGCTTATCGCCAGTACCTGTGATCTTAGCCGAGACCTTAGTTGGGTTAGACCGATTTAAATTAGGATTGTCAAAGAGACTGACTGGGAGTCCGTTGCTGCTTTAGGTAATTACCTAAACTGCCCTTGCAGGTTTTCAATTTAAGTTTTTCTTTTTTCTTTTTATTGCTCTAATATTTGCCTAGTCCGCCCATGTGGGTTTTCGGAACTAGCGAGCTGTCCTAATTTTTACCTAAGCTGCCCTTGCGGGTTTTCAACTTAGCGGACTTTTTTTTTATTCTGACTTTGCTCCTGACTTAGACATGCCTTGCTTGACTGAAACCTACTTGGATCAGCTGAGGCAAAGCTGGTCTGTACGTTTTACTTATCAACTGCCATAGATTTTACATTTGTCAATTCAGAAAGTGTTTTGTTAGGACGAAAAATAACTAAAGTAATAAAAGATGCTTCTTTTCCATTTATAATTTGTCATCACCTTTTGCAATTATGATTATTTATTTCATCCATATCTGGTCAAATACTTATAACAGTGCACAAAGAACAATTTTAACATTAATTCTGTTTTATTAAATTGGGGAACAACCAAACATAAAGCCAGCATACTCAAGATCACTCATGTTGCCAATTAGCCCCTTTGGGATTTCTAATTGACGATTTTCTATGATTTACTCCTAATTGTTGCCTAGCCCGCCCTTTCAGGTTTTCGAAACTAGCGAACTGCTCTAACTTTTGCCTAGGATGCCCTTTTTGGGTTTTCAACCCAGTGAGCTCTTTCTTTCTTTCTTTTTTTTTACTTTTCATATCATACATAAAAACCTCTTCAACCTGTCAATGTTTACTAGCTCACTAAATTCGTTCCCATCCATGTCTAATAACTTCACCGCACCTTTATTCATGACTTGTTTCACGATATATGGCCCTTCCCAGCTAGGTCTGAACTTCCCTCTTGGATCAGATACATTAGGCTTACATTGCTTCAATACCAAATCCCCAACTCTGAATTTTCTGACCTTAACCCTTCTATTGTAGGCCCGAGCTATCTTCTTTTGATACAGTTGGTGATGATATAATGCCTTTAACCTTCTCTCTTCTAGTAGAGCTAACTGTGTGCATCTGCTTGCTACCCATTCCATTTCAGGAAGTTCAGCTTCCAAGACTATTCTCAGTGACTTGATCTCAATTTCAATTGGCAATACTGCTTCCATCCCATAAACCAAAGAGAACGGTGTCATTCCAGTAGGTGTTCGCACACTTGTCCTATATCCCCACAAAGTAAAGGGGAGCATCTCTGACCAATCCCTGTAAGTCTTGGTCATCTTGGACAGAATTTGCTTAATTGTCTTGTTTGTTGCTTCAACCGCACCATTAGCCTTTGGTCTATAAGGAGAGGATCTATGGTGATGAATTTGGTACTTCGAGAATAAATCCTTAACTGCTCCTTGAAACTGTACCCCATTGTCTAATACCACACTATGTGGGACCCCGTATCTGCAGATGAGGTTCCTTTCAATAAATCTAGCCATTTGACTTGCACCCAGTTTGTTGAAGGATTCAGCTTCGACCCATTTTGAAAAATAATCTACTGCTACCACCATAAAATGGTGCCAATTTGAAGTTGTTAGATGTATCTCCCCTATAATGTCAATACCCCAGGTGGAAAATGGCCAGGGTGAAGACATAGAATGCAATTCTTTAGGAGGCATGTGATTCAAGTTACCATACATCTGACATTGTTGGCACTTCTTTACAAACTCAATCCAGTCTTTCTCCATGGTCAACCAATAGTAACCTTGTCGAATAATCGTCTTAACTAGGGCCAAACCATTTATGTGCGAACCGCAACTTCCCGCATGTATTTTTGACATGATGCGCTCCACTTCAGGCTTTCTTAAACATCTCAAATGCACTCCATTAGGCCATCTTCGATATAACTCACCATGGAAGCTGATGTACTGCAATGACCACCACCTTATGGCTCTTCTCTCTTTCTTTGTTTCCCCCCAAAAACTTGTTGCGCTTGAATTAAGTACTACTACAAGCGTCATTAGCAAGTATACAAGGTAGTTGTAGCAAAGGTGACCACCCCAAGGTCGTTTCCCATGGAAGGTGTAGTTCATAATAGCTTGATTGACAAGTTATTTAAATGCGAGAGTTTGTTGTGTTGGGATGGTGCGAGAATAGTTTAAACCTAAAATTAACGTATGTAGGGTTGGTGTGAGAAGGTTATATAAGATCAAATCGATTCTTGGGAAGGTGCCTAGGGTTATAGGTCCATTCAATCAAAACTCAATTCTCAATTATCCATTCACATAACCTTGTAAATTAATTTGTTTCTTAAGGTTAATTAGTCAATTACCAATCCATTAGTTCTCACATTCATGAATTAACAATGACCAATTCTTTTACATTTGCAAATTAATAAACCCTAGAACTTATATTTCTAATTCATTCTTAGGGTAGTTGATTGTATAATTCTGACAATCAAGCTAATGGTGTTGTGAAAAAGAAAGAAAAGGAAAAATAAAATAAGCTCAAAATTGGCTAACTAAGGCTGAATATAGGGTTGGTCTTTTTAAGCCAAAGTGGGTTCACCTAATTGCCTTAATCATCTTGATGCCTAATTGAAAATTTTTATATATTCTTAAAAAGCATTTCAAAGCAAGTTCTAGCAAATCATCAATCAAAGATGTTCACCCACAACAATAATGATAAGTTGATGGCTCAATTCCTCACTAGGTTAATAGTAATGCAAGGAAAAACCAACGAAATTGACAATAAGCACCAATTCTACTCAATTCTCAAATTCATGCTTCAAAAATTCACAGGTCATCTATCAACAATTTTTATAACAATTGAAATTTCTAAAACTCATTTATTCAAGGTAAAACATTACTAAACTTAAAAAGTAAAAACACAAAATGCACCCCACACTTAAAGATTCACATTGTCCTCAATGTGAGCATGCATAAACTAAAAGAGAGTTTAGATGATACCTGATTTCCATCGTTCCCATATACGATGTGTAGGGCTCCTTCCACCCATAATGCAATTGGAGCCCATGTGTGAGAGGATGAACAACATGCAACTTTGAAATGTGCCCAATGTATTGAAAAGCCTAGGTAGCATCCTTGAAAGAGCAATTGTCCAAAAAGAACATGTGAGGGTTGTCTTAACTTGATCCTCTAATGCTATAGCGACTTGGTAAGAACCTTTTTCAGTTTGCAACATGGTTATATATGGTTTTTGCTCGTTCTCACCACCAAGGGTGGGAGAGATGATAATTTGTTGTATACTGTACTCCCCAACCAAAACGTCTTTCAAAATTCTTGGGGTCTTTTTAAGTTCAACCAAGTTTTGTTGAACCACTTCTTCATCCTCTTTAGCAATTTGAAGCTCCCCCTCAACAATCTCATTATTTAATAGTAAATTACTCTCCTCAATTTCTAAATTGGAAAAATTAGGTTCTACTCCTAAGGTCATGGCTACCTCAAGCTTATCTTCACTATCTTCACTATAGGGCATGTCATAAAGTTTAGAAAGTTGCATACCTTGTTTCTCTTCATTCAGCCTGCTTGGGAATGGGATTGGTGGCATACAATGATTTGGAGGTTCATGCAATTTGGTGGAAGTTGATCCAAATTCTTCTCCTCCTTTGATTGAATTAACTCCTCTATGTATGGTTGTATTTTCTCACCATCTTCTTCTTGATTAGTTCCTGCATCAAAGGAATCACAAGAACTGTTATATATCACCTGTTCACTCCTCAAATTTGTGATTACCTTGACTTGCTCCAGTTGGCTAGGAAATTCCTCTTCTTGGTGTGCTTGGAGTTGATATGCCAGTTGCCCAACTTGAGTTTCCACCCTCTTCAATAATTCTTCCAAGGAATCAAACCTCTCATTGCTCCCTTCCTGAATTTGTGTGCTAATTTGAAGGTAAGCATTCAAATCATCTTCCACTGTGGATTCCTTGCATTGATCCTGATTTTGTGCACTAATTTGAATGAAGGCATTCAAACTATCTTCCAAAGTGGGTTCCTTAAGTCGATCTTGATTTTGTGGGCTAGTTTGAATGAAGGCATTCAAACTATCCTCCAATGTGGGTTTCTTAAGGTGATCTTGATTTGAATATTGTTCTCGAGAGTAAGGATTTCTTTGGTAAGGTTGAAAAAAAAATTTTTAAGGTGGAATTTGCTGTTGGTTTTCCCAAGAAAAATTTGGGTGGCTTCCCAAGCTTGAATTATAAGGTCTGGGATATGGGTCATTTCCACCCATTTGCTGGAAACTTTCATAGGCATATTCTTCCTCTTGCCTCTCTTGGTATTGTCCATAACCAAATGAACACATGTTTGTGCTATGTCTTGCAATGCCACATGCTGAACATACTTCACGAGTAGGCATAGGTGTTCATCCTCTTGCATTTAGCATCTTAAGTTGGTTCGTTAATTCTTGCTAATTGCCATGCCATTTCAGAGTCAGGGTTATCATCATAAACCCCTACGTACCTTGAAACCTGCATATTCACAAAAGGTACTCAGCAAATTAATGAAAACAAATAACAAAAAATTCAAACAAAACAAACAAACAATTAAAAGAAAATAAACAAACAATTAAATTGTAAAGAAAAATCAAACTACCACTACTTAAACAGCCTTCCCCGGCAGCGGTGCCAAAAACTTGTTGCGCTCGAACTAAGTACTACTACAAGTGTCACTCGCAAGTATACGAGGTAGTTGTAGCAAAGGTGATAACCCAAAGGTCGTTTCCCTAGTTCGTAATAGCTTGATTGACAAGTTATTTAAATGCGAGAGTTTGTTGTGTTGGGATGGTGCGAGAATAATTTAAACCTAAAATTAACGTGCGTAGGGTTGGTGTGAGAAGGTTGTATAAGATCAAATCGATTCTTGGGAAGGTGCCTAGGGTTATAGGTCCATTCACAATTAATTTGTTTCTTAAGGTTAATTAGTCAATTACCAATCCATTAGTTCTCACATTCATGAATTATCAATGACCAATTCTTTTACATTTGCAAATTAATAAACCCTAGAACTTATATTTCTAATTCATTCTTAGGGTAGTCAATTGCATAATTCTGATATCGAATTTCACCTCTCGGTCCTTCATTCAATATCTAGAGATCAATAGGTAGCTAATCTATCAACCTAGCATACAATCCAATGCAATCAACCAACAACAAGGTACATCAATGGAAATATCAAATCAAAGCATTCAATCAAATATACTACAAACCCTAGGCATGGGTATTTAGCTCAACATCATCAATTTAAAACATTCATTCAACTCAATATAAAACAAATACAAATTGTCCATTGCAATATCAATTGTCTTAATACAATAATAACAATAAGAAATGAATTAAAAGAGAGAATAGAAAAACCCCTTGTGAAGATGCCAAAAGTAGGATTACTAGTCTTCCTCCTAGCTCCATTTTGATGTATGATGAAGAACTCAAGCCCTCTTCAATGGTTGATTCCCCTTTGCAATATGGAATGGAGCTTTCTCAAGTCACCAAGCCTTTCAATGATTATGCCTTTGGAAGATGGAATGGAGCTTTCTCAAGTCACCAATCCTTCAATAAAGCTTCTTCAACCTTCAAGAGATTGTTTAACCCAATTTATCCCAAAGAACCTCAAAGATCTTGTCAATGGAAGATGGAGAAGATGAAAATGGAGGATGAAGATGAAGGGACAAGGAGAGTGTCACTCTCTCCTCATCCCAAATCGTGTTTTCCCCCTCCTTCTCTTTTCTTTTCTCTCTTTTTCAAACCCTAGTCGTTTCCTCCCCCTCTCTTTCTTTCAAGCAAAAGAATTTATATAAATTAAGGGTGACACGGCCAAGCTTGATTTGGCTTGGCCGTGTCTCTCATTTTTCTTTAGGACACGGCCAAGCTTGCTGGCTGTTTCCTTCACTGCCTTCTTCTTTCTTTCTTTCTTTCTTTTCTTTGTTCTTCAAGGAGTAACACAGCCAAGCTTGTGGTCGTGTCATGTGACACGGCCACTGGCTTGGCCGTGTCACTTGGGTGTGTCACCTTCTGCTTCTTTTCTTTCATTCTTTACTTGCTCCAAGTGTTCTTTGGCATGAAATGGTACACAACCAAGCTTGTTGGCCGTGTCATGTGACACGGCCAGTGGCTTGGCCATGTCATTGAGTGTGTCTTCTTCTGTTTTGCTCATTGCTCTTCTTTGTTCTTTGGAGATGAGAGTGACACGGCCAAGCTTGTTGGCCATTTCACTTGCTGCCATTTCTTTCCTTTGAGGTGACACGGCCAAGCTTCATTTGGCTTGGCCATGTCATGCTTGATTCATGCTCTTCTTTCTTTGTTTTAATCTTCCAAGGGTGTTTTTGCACTTTAGCCTAAAAACAACACTTTAAACAAACTTAAAACAAAAATCAATCAAAACATTAACTAAAAAACACATAAAAATCATACTAAAAACAAGTACAAAAATGATCTAAACAGGCAGGTATTCTCTTTCCTCCAAAAATCATCTTATAGTATCATACCACGCATCATGGTCTGTATCAACTTCCATGATTGTCTCATATTCATAGCAAGGAGTTGATGAACCAGTCAAGATTAGAGGCTTAAGGAATAGGCTAACACGGTTCTCCCATACCGAAGCCAATGTGGCCACAGCATCAGCCATCTGATTTTCTTCCCTTGATATGTGTATAAACCTGCACTCCTTAAAGTTCTTTTTCATCATGGTCAAGTAATGGTGGTATGGTTTTAATTTTTCTTCTTTCAACTCCCATTGTCCATTTACTTGGGATACAACTAGCAGTGAATCGCCATAAACTTCCACCTTATCCACCTTCATAGTCATTAGGGTTTCCAAACAAAAAATACAAGCTTCGTATTCCACCATATTATTAGTTGCCCTAAATTTTAATTTTTTGGCTAAAGGGATCAGTTCCCCTTCGGGCGATTCTAGTATAACTTCCAAACCTGCTCCTTTCCTATTTACTGCTCCATCAAAATACATTTTCCACCCTTGTACCTCAATTACTTCTAAATGTTCATCTGGAAATTCCAAGATTACTTCTTCACTATCTGGTAATGGTTGTTGGGCCAGGAATTCTGCCACTGCTCTACCTTTGATTGTTTTCCTGGTTACATACTTGATCTCAAATTCTTCTAATATTATCAACCATCGACCATATTTCCCAATCAAAGATGGTGTCTCCCTTAAGTACTTCATTGGATCCAGCCTGGAAATTGCTTGCACACTATATGATTGAAAGTAATGCCGCAACTTCTTAGAAGACCAAACCACGGCTATACATGTCTTTTCAATGATACTATACTTAATTTCATAAGGTAGGAGCTTTCTACTCAAATAGTAAACGGCATGCTCGATCCCTGACTCATCTGCTTGGGCTAGCATGGCTCCTATCGACTCTTCTTCTACTGCTAAGTATAGTAAATGAGGTTTGCTGGGGTTAGGTGGATTTAACAAATACTCTTTTATTCAATCAAAGGCCTTTTGACATTCTTCGTTCCATACGACCGGCTGATTCTTTCTAAGCAACTTGAAGATAGGCTCACAGATTGTTGTGAGCTTTGCTATAAATCTGCTAATGTACTGCAGTTTACCAATAAAACCCCAAACTTCTCTCTCCGTCTTTGGGGCTGGCATATCCCTGATTGCTTTGACTTTGTCAGGATCAATCTCAATGCCATTTGGACCAATTACATGTCCCAATAATTTACCTGAGGTAACACTGAATACACACTTCTTCGAATTTAATCTTAGATTATATTTCAAAGCTCTATCGAAGAATAATTCTAGGTTTTGGAAGTGTTGCTCCCTTGTGTCTGATTTAACCATTATATCATCAACACACACTTCAACTTCTTTGTGCATCATATCATGAAATAGTGTGGTGGCCATCCTTTGGTAGGTTGCTTCAGCATTCTTTAAGCCGAACGGCATCACCTTGTAACAAAATATACCCCATGTAGTAATGAAAACAGTTTTGGTTTTATCCTCTTAGGCCATTAACACTTGGTTGTATCTGGAAAATCCATCTACAAACGAGTGTAGCACACTAGAGGCTGCACTATCAATGAGAACATCTATATGAGGTAAAGGGAAATCATCCTTAGGGGAAGCCTTCTTCAAATCTCTATAGTCCACACAGACCCTTATTCTTCCGTCTTTCTTTGGCACGAGTACTATGTTGGCTAGCCAATCTGGGTATTCTATCACTTCAAGGAACTTCACTTGTATTTGCTTAGTGACCTCTTCTTTAACCAGTTCAGCCTACTTAGGTCTTAATCGCCTAAGCTTTTGTTTGACAGGTTTCATGTGAGTGCAAGTAGGAATATGATGCTCGGCTATGTCTCGATCTATCCCCGGCATATCTTCATATGACCGAGAAAACACTTCTTCATATTTTTTGAATATTTTTTCAAATCTCTCTCTCTCATCAGGAGTAAGGTCGAATGCTATGCTAATGTTTTTAGGATTCTCAGTTGTTCCTAAATTTAATGATTGTGTGCTAACAAAATTAATATTAAAGATGCTCATGTAACTGCTATTTGAATGTATGCAACCATCAGGAGAAACATCACACAAGTAAGCAAAATCAGGCTTTATTGCATTCATTTTGGAAAAGAAAACATCATCATTCTCATACAAAGCAGACAAATTAAAATCAAAATCATTGTTCTCAGAATCATAAAGCAGGATGTCTTCAAACTTTTCTTCAACCAGGGTGGCAATCTCCTTCGGAGTCTTCTCGACTTCCGGCATAGCTTCATTCTTCTCTTTTGGATTGGATTCTTTGCTGGTTGGCAGGGTGAGTTCTTTCTTCACTTGCTCCACTAGCTCGACAACATCTGTAAAAATTTCAAAACTTGGGATTAACTTACCCATGAACATGATTGTTTTATTAGTTTTTGTCATAGAATTGTATCTTATTTATTATGATGATTATTGTTTTCTTTAGGTATTTTGGTAGTTTTAATTTGTTTATTTAGTGTTTTCATTAATTTTGGTAGTTTTAATTTATTTCAGTGTTTTTGTCATTGTTGTTCTAGTTTTTAGTGTGGTGATTATGTGTTGTTGGTTAATGTTTATTTGATTCTTGTTTAAAGTTTGTTTAAGTGTTTGTTTTAGGTTAATATGCAAAATATTTCCTTGGAAGAAAGAATAGCATGAAGCAGTGTCTCACCTTAAGGGCAAAACCAAGGAACCAAGAGAGGAAGGAAAAATTTGGCAGTAAGTGACACACTCAGGTGACACGGCCAAGCCACTGTCCCTGTCACATGACATGGCCACAAGCTTGGCTGTGTCCCATACTTAGCCAAGGAAGAAGACCAAAGGAAAGAGAGCAAAGAATGAAAAGATCAGTAGGTGACACACCCACTTGACACGGCCAAGCCACTGGCCATGTCACATGACACGGCCAGGAGCTTGGCCGTGTCACACTCCATTCCAAAGAAGAAAAGATGAAAATTTTCACAGAAGCTGACACATTCAGGTGACACAGCCAAGCCAGTGGCCGTGTCACATGACACGGCCACCAGCTTGGCCGTGTCACTCCATGGACTAAAGGGAGAAAGAAAACGCAGATTTTGAATGAGGTTTCATATAAATAAGAGGATTAGGGTTTTTGAAGAGGAGAGAATTTTATCAGCCGTCAAACAATAACCTTTGAGTTTCTATTTTGTTTTCTTGGAGAATTTTGATTACACTTTGATGCAAATAGTCTAGATTAAATTTTTTTTAGCCACTGCAACATTCTTCTAGAAAAGATCTGAACAAGAGATTCTTCAGAAGCTAAAGAAAGTTGTAATTTGGTTTTGTTCCTAAACTTTATCTCTTAAGTTTCATTGGAATTGTATTCATGAATTCTATTATGTCTAAATTGATTTCTTTGAATTTTAATGAGATGAATCTGTTTGATAGCATTATTATGAACTAATTTGATCTAGTCTAGGGTTTGTATGGATCTACTATGATTGTATGAATTGGTTATTGCTCTTAACTGAATTATTTCTCTAGCCTTTATTGAATGGATTACTGTTAATATATAATTGATTGGCCACCAATTATGTGTTTGAGGTATTAGATGAAGGATTGAGAAATGAAGTCTAATACTGGAACAATTCAATTAGGGACTTAGGTGAATTAGAAATATAACCTAAGAAAAAGATCATTTCAATTGTAACAAGATTATTTGAAAGAGGTTTGAATACGAGAGCTTATTTCCTTGATTCGATTAATTAAGTTGCTTGAGATCTAATCTTTGAAATTAAATTGGTTGAGAAGAATAACCGTTCATACATATAAGTTAGTAGAGAAGTGCAAACCCTAAACCTTTCTATTAAGTGAATCAATATATAAACTCAGTTTACTTTTATTGTTTTAAACTCCAATCGATCTGTCTTCATTAGTTGTTAGCAATTTAAATTTATTGATAATTTGTTATTTACAATCTGATAATCAATTAGCTTATCTAGCTTCCTTGTAAGATGACCTTGAGGTGTTCACCAAGATACTACATCAGCCTCGCATACTTACGAGTGTAGTTCTAGTAGTGTTAATTAGAGCGCAACAAGTTTTTGACGCCGTTGCTGGGGAAACTAATTGGTGTAATTGTTTATTAGGCATAACTATTTTAAATTATTTTTCATTATTTACTTTTGATTTTATTTATCTTTTTCTTTTAATAATTCCTTTGTTCCAGAAATTTTGTTTATGCAAGGCAGGAGATCACTCGGAGGAGAACTATACCCAGTTATTCTAGAAATTCAGAGAGTGAAAAGGAGCAGAGAAGAGTTTGAACTATATACTGGATTTGATATAGAGGAGGACACTTCTGATTTTCAGTTGGATACTGCACAATCTACCAATATGGGAGAAGAAAGGCAAAGAACTATGAGGGATTTTGCCAGACCTGTCATTGGAACTTCCACATCTTGTATAAGATTGACCGATGCAGTAAGAAATTATGAGTTGAAGAACATCCATTACAACATGCTGCCATCATTCTATGGAGTCCCAAATGAAGATCCTTTAAATTTTATCCAGGATTTCTATTCTACCCTCAACACTTTTCCATTGGGAGGACTAACAGAGGACTAGTTGAGGATGAGATGCTTTCCGTATACATTGAAGGATAGGGCAAAGAGCTGGCTTATGATGTTGCCTGAAAATTCTTTGACAACTTGGGAGCAAGTTTATAACAAGTTTATGGGCAAATTTTACTCACATCAGAAGACAGCTAAATTAAGAGGGAAAATAGCTACATTCTCTCAATTTGAAGGAGAGCCATTTCATGAGTCTTGGGACAGGTTTAAGATGTTATTGATCCAGTGTCCACACCATCACTACCCACTTCAACTTCTGAATTAGTTTTTCTACGATGGCCTAACCCAGCAATTTCAGAATACTGTTGATAACGCAGCTGGGGGAGCTATGGGAGAAAAGGCAGCAGATGAAACTTATGAAATCTTTGAATTGTTGGGAGATAATTCTCAATAGAAAAGTGTAAGAGGAAGAAGTAAAGGGGTGAATCAATTGGAAGCCAACAGTGAGATGGTCAATCAGATAGCTGAATTGACAAGGCAAGTGCAGATGCTGAACATGAAGAACAATACTTCTTCATCCACTCAAGAAGTGTGTGGAATTTGTGGAACTTTCAGGCATGGAGAAAATATATGCCCCTCCACATATGAGTCTTATGGAAATGAAGCTGAGCAAGTCAATGCTATGGGGGGATATCAACCAAGGGCCCGGAATGATCCTTATTCAAATACTTACAATCCTGGTTGGCGGAATCATCCAAATTTTTCCTGGGCAACAAATAATTCTCAACAACCTTTCCATTTGCTCCAGAGACAAAACCAACCGCAGGGTCAATCTTCAAATTAAGGGCAGCCTAAGAGAGAGAGTTTGGAGGATAGTTTACAGGCCTTTATCCAAGTCAGTGCTAAGAATCAAGAGATGAATAACAAGAGGCTGGATTCATTAGAAGCATCTTTTAAGAAAGTGGAGACTCAAGTGGGACAACTTGCACAACAGATGCAGATTCAACAAAAAGGGAAATTTCTGAGTCACCCTGAGCAGGCACAATCAGTGACTGTGCTTAGAAGTGGCAAGGTAATAAATAATGATGTTGAAAATAATTATGTGAATGCAGGTGATCAAAAGAATAAAAAGGAAGGAGAACCAGAGAACAAAGGTGTTGGAGAAAGATCAATGGAGAAATCCCCTTCAATAAATTTACACAAGGCAAGTAACACTTACCGGCCACCTATACCATTCCCGAGCAGGTTGAAGAATGATAAACAAGATAAGCAATTTTCAGCCATCTTCAACATGCTGTCTAAGGTAAGTATTAACTTACCTTTACTTGAAGCAATAAAGAACATGTCAGCTTATGCCAAATTCTTCAAGGAACTGAACACCAAGAAAAAGAGGTATGAGCCAAATGAAAAGGTGATAGTATCAGAGGTAGCTAGTGCTATTTTGCAGCATAAACTACCTCTGAAGCTAAAGGATCCTGGTAGTTTCATAATTCAAATTACTATGGGTAATGGAAAGGGGACTGATGGTATGTGTGATTTAGGAGCCAGTGTAAATTTGATGTCTTATTCTGTGTATCTCGAATTAGAACTTGGGGAACTTAAACCTACCAAAATGGTGTTGCAATTAGCTGACAGATCTCTTAGATTCCCAAAAGGGGTTATAGAAGATGTGTTAGTTAAGGTTGGTGGGTTGATAGTGCCTGTGGATTTTATAGTTCTTGACATGGAAGGAAGTAACCCTACACCATCCGCACACACTATTCTACTGGGTAGGCCTTTTATGGCTACTACCAACACCTTGATAGATGTTAAAAATGGTAAATTGTCAATGACTGTCTTGGGACAAACGGTTGAATTTTCTATTTTTAACACTTCTCCCATTCCTACAACTGCATTATATGAAGATTGCTCTTTAATTGATTGTATTGACGCAGTTGTTTCAGATGTTTTCTTGCAGACAGGTTCCTTGGATAAATTAGAGCTGGCACTGACCTTAGATCATGGTTTGGATATTTTTGATTTAGAAATAGCCAGTTGCCTTGAGACATTATAGAGTGCTGAAATAGAGGAACTTAAGGAGGACCCAGTATTTGAACTTCCCTCCATCCAAAAGGAAGAGAAGAATCCTTCAATTGAGTTAGAGCTGAAAGAGTTACCTAAAAATTTGACATATGTGTTTTTAGGAGATCACAACACCTTACCTGTGATAATATCTAGCAAACTTAGTGAAAGGGAAGAGATGAGGTGGTGAGTGAGCTAAAAAGATTGAAAAGAGCAATAGGATGGGGATTGAGTGATATCAAAGGTATTAGCCCTTCAATGTGCATGCATATAATCACCTTAGAAGAGGGAGCTAAACCTGTGAGGGAGACCCAAAGGCGCCTTAACCCAAACATGAGTGAAGTGGTTAAGAAGGAAGTGCTCAAATTTCTTGATGAAGGAGTGATATATCCAATAGCTAATAGTGAGTGGGTGAGCCCAGTACATGTAGTGCCTAAGAAATCTGGAATCACTGTTGTGAAAAATGAAAAGAATGAATTGGTTCCTACTAGGACTACTACTGGGTGGAGAATGTGTATTGATTATAGGAAGCTGAACAATGCCACAAAGAAAGAACATTTCCCTCTTCCTTTTATTGATCAGATGTTGGATAAACTTTCTGGACACTCACATTATTGCTTTTTGGATGGACTTTCAGGTTATTATCAGGTGCCCATATCACCAGAGGATCAATAAAAGACTACTTTTACTTGCCCTTTTGGGACTTATGCATTTCGGCGTATGCCCTTTGGCTTGTGTAATGCGCCTACAACTTTTCAAAGATGCATGATGTCTGTCTTCATAGACATGATAGATGATTTTATTGAGGTATTTATGGATGACTTTTTTGTTTTCTGTGATTCTTTTGATAATTGCCTCAATAAACTTGTTCTTGTGCTTGAGAGATGCATTGAATGTAACCTCACTTTGAGTTGGGAAAAGAGTCATTTCATGGTTACTTAGGGCATTGTATTAGGTCATGTTGTGTCAAGTAAAGGGATTGAGGTGGATAAGGCTAAGGTAGAGTTGATTGCTAAGTTAGCCCCACCTACCTCTGTTAAGGGAATAAGAAGTTTTCTAGGGCATGCAAGTTTTTACCGGAGGTTTATTAAAGATTTTTCTAAAATAAGCCAACCATTATGTCATTTGCTTGGGAAAGATGTTCCATTTGAGTTTACTGCACAATGCATGCAAACCTTTAATTCCCTTAAGGAAAAACTGACTAGTGCACCAATAATTGTAGCTCCTGTTTGGTCTTTGCCTTTTGAAATTATGTGTGATGCCTCTAATCATGCAGTAGGAACTGTTCTTGGGCAAAGCGTTGAGAAATTTTTAAGAGTGATATATTATGCTAGCTTGACCCTGAATAGTGTGCAAATGAATTACACAACAACTAAAAAGGAAATGTTAGTTGTTGTTTTTGCCTTAGATAAGTTTAGAGCATATTTAATTGGGTCGAAAATTATTGTGCATTCTGATCATGCAGCTCTAAAATATCTTTTGACAAAACAACATGCTAAACCTCGCTTAATTAGATGGGTGTTATTATTGCAAGAATTTGATTTTCAAATCAAGGATACTAAGGGAAGTGAGAATGTTGTAGCTGATCATTTATCTAGATTACCCTTCTTTGGTGAAAATCTTATATCTGATAGCATTCATAAAAATTTAGAAGCATTTCCTGATGAGCAGCTGTTTGTGGTAATGAATGCACCTTGGTTTGCAGATATTGCTAACTATCTTGCTTGTGGTATTTTGCATTCTGACATGTCATTTTAGGAAAAGAAGAGGTTTTTGCATGTGAGTAAATTTTATTTTTGGGATGAACCTTACCTATTACGGATATGCAAAGATGAGATAGTTCGCAGGTGTGTATCTAAGGAAGAACAACTGAGTGTTCTTCAATTTTGTCATGACCTTCACTGTGGTGGTCATTTTGGAGGGAGGAAGACTGCAGAAAAGGTGCTTCAAAGTGGTTTTTACTGGCCTACTCTATTCAAAGATGCTCAAGAGTATTGTAAGCATTGTGACCGCTGTCAAAGAGTGGGTAACATTGGGAGGAGGAATGAAATGCCCCTTCAATCGTATATTGTTGTTGAACTATTTGATGTGTGGGGAATAGACTTTATGGGTCCTTTTCCCAAGTCTTTTGGTTATGAATATATTTTAGTTGCTATTGATTATGTTTCAAAATGGGTGGAGGCAATCCCCACCCGTACTAATGATGCTAATGTGGTTGTTAAATTTGTGAAGGAAAATATTCTTAGCAGATTTGGCATGCCAAGAGTGATAGTCAGTGATGGGGGAAGTCATTTTTGCAACAAAAGTTTTGAGAAATTAATGCACAAATCTGGTGTGAAACACAAGGTGGCGACCCCATACCATCCATAGACTTTTGAACAAGTTGAAACATCCAACAAGCAAATAAAAGGAATTCTGGAGAAAACAGTCAACTTATCAAGGAAGGATTGGGCGAGTAGATTGCATGATGCATTGTGGGCATATCGGACTGCTTTCAAGACTCCATTGGGTATGAGTCCATACCGATTGGTTTTTGGTAAGGCTTGTCATTTACCAGTGGAGTTGGAGCAGAAAGTGTATTGGGCAATCAAGACTCTGAATTTAGACTTGGACAAGGCAAAGAGAGAACATTTTCTGCAAATTTCAGAGTTAGATGAACTGAGGAATGAGGCATATGAGAGTTCGAGGATTTATAAGGATCGCACTAAAGCACTTCATGACAGAATTATAGTGAGAAAAACATTGAGCCCAGGTATGAAAGTTTTTCTTTTTAATTCTCGTCTCCGTCTGTTTCCAGGAAAACTCAAGTCTCGATGGAGTGGTCCTTTCGAGATAACTCAGGTATATCCTTCCGGTGCCATAGAATTGCTTAACTCTCGAACAAATGAAACTTTTAAAGTAAATGGACAGAGAGTTAAACCATATAATGAAGGGTTCCAAGATGTAAGGATCATCGATAGCACTTTGATCTACGATCCTTAAGTCTTGCAGTAATGTCCAGCTATATGACATTAAAGAAGCGCTAAATGGGAGGCAACCCATCGGTTTGCATTTCATTTCATAGTTGTAATTTTATATTCAGCAATTTTTATTTTATGTTTGGTTTAAATAAATGGAATGGGTGCTTTGATCATTTTTTTATTTTTCTAATGTGTTTCAGGGTTAATCAAAGAAGAAGATTGCATTTCTTTAAGATTTGGTGACATAAAATATATACATATAATATAAAATAAAAAAATGGCAGTGAAGGACACGGCCACTTGACACGGCCAAGCCACTGGCCGTGTCAAGCCAACCCTAAAATCACTAAATTCACACAGCCCCTGACACGGCCAACAAGCTTGGCCGTGTCACATGGACATGGCCAAGCCTCTCCCCAAGTCCCTTCTCTTGTTTTTGCAGTGTCAAACACACCCATGGGACACGGCCAAGTCATTGGCCGTGTCCCTCCAAATGCATCAAACACGGCCAAGCTCACCCAAGCTTGGCCGTGTCTCTTCAATTTTAAAGTTTAAAAACACATTTTTAGCACTTTTAGTTCATTTCAATCCCTAGTTTTCTTTTTGTTTCCTTTCTCTCTCTCGACTTCTGTCTCACAAAACCTCCATTGTTGTTCTTTCAAAGCTTCCAAACTCCCATTAATTTTTAATTTCCTTCACCAAAACTGAAATTAATCCTTTCAATCTTCTTCTTCTCTCATAAAAAATCAATTTAATCTGTTTAAGTTTCAAATTTTTTTCAGATCTTTCAATAAGCCAAGAATGAAGATGGTGTCCCACCACAAGAGGAAGTGACCTCCAACTGCAGCTGCATCTTCATCTTCATCTTCTTCATCTTTAAAGAGAGCGACTCTTTTGGCTAGGGGTTTCTTTCCGACGAGGTATGTCAGCGATGAATCCCTTAATGCTCTTCATATTAGGGATAATTTTTATAGTTATGTTCAAAACCTTGGGTGGGAGAACCTAGTCTCCTTTCGACCTTTGTAATTTCAAGAGCTCACTTTGGAATTTTTAACATTTCTTAAGGTTGAAAGAGATGAACAAAAAATTTGCTCTAGGTTGAATTTTAAATTGCTTGGGAAATCATTTGTGGTTAGTATTGAGCAATTGAATGTTATATTTGGTTTCCATCAACAAGGTGAAAGGTCTGTACCTAAGGATTTTAAACAATAATTTGCTTGGGGAGCATTGGGCTCGGGAACTTATGTGGCCAAATCGGCTAAGGCAACTAAATTGAGTAATCTCGCTTTAAGGTATTTGCATCGTTTTATGTCCTATGGGTTCTTTGCTCAGAAGGAAAGCCCAAGTGTAGTGGAACTTAGTGAGCTCTTTTTCTTAGATTGTGCGTGTAATGCAATACCCATTAGTATCGGCTATTGCTTGGCCGATGTTTTTGATAATGTGGCAAACAAAAAGAAGGGGGCTATTTGTATTGGAGGATTGGTTACCACATTGGCAACAGCCCTTCTTGATGATTTTGACCCGAGTACCTATCGTATGACTAAAATTACGGGTAATGATTCATTGGATTTGGCCACACTTGAGAAGATGCATATGGTGGTGAACAGGGGAGGGGCCTATGTGATGGCTTCAGCTGAGCCAGAAGTACCGGGGGTAGACAAAAGAGAACACGAGTAAATGAGGAGTCCAACTTGGATTCTCTTGATTTGGATGAAGATGCTCCGGTCCCAGATAATCAGGAGATACTTATTAGGATAGAGGCACTGGAGAGCAAGATCGATCATAACCATGCTGCAGTCTTGCAATAGTTGGACCAAATCAATAGCAACCTTGCTAAGATTCTAGGTCTTCATCCTTCGGCTGCATCATCATCACATCCTCCTTCTCCGTAGATCACATTGGCTCTAATCTTTTAAGAGAATTCTTTAATTTCTTGTCTTTAGTTATAGTATATTTTCGTTGTTATTTTTCATTTTTGCTTTTAATGTTAACAATTTGGATATTTTATTTTATATATTGTATCTTGTTTTGAACATTTGCTATTTGTGATGAAAAGGTAGAGTTTGCCTCACAAGGGATCGATGGAAAATAGGTTGTATCTTAACTCTTTTTCTTTATTATCCTTGTTTCCATTAAGGAGAATGTAATCTATAAGTGTGCAGTAATCTTTAAGCTTTCCTTTAATTATTGTTTTGTTTGTCGTTGTGTGTTATATTGTGCGTTGTGCATGGCATAATTGTTGGAAACTTATTGACATTTCTGTTATTCTAGCATTATATTTGAGACTTTAGTATCGGCATAGAGATTAGCATTTGAATTCATTTAGGATCAATTTTCACATTCTGCAATTCATGACATATAAATCTTTGAGAACCCACCCTTTGTGAGTTTTGAGCCTCATAGATTGAATATTATTGTAAATTGATTTTCTTTTCTTAAGTGTGCACCTTCATGATTTTGCATCTCTAGAGCTTGCTTTTGCATACTAATTGAACTCACATTATGATTTAATCTCAACTTTTAAAATGATGAAGGCAAATTAGGATTATCCCTTTAGCTTAAAAAGACCTCCCTTAATTATGAATTCCTTAGTGAGCCAAGTTGAGCCTTTGACTTTTTCTTGGTTGATCAACACAATTCACAACTCAATATTTTCTTATTATCATCATACCTGCATTAAGGAATGGAGTTCTTATGATATGACAATAGGGTGGTTTAATTCATAAGTGTAGGGCAAGCAATTAAAAAAAATAATAGTATTGCTTTAGTAAGATTTGGGGCTGAAATGCATACTTTGCACATTGTATTTGACTAAGAGTCTATTATTCTTTTCCTCTACATTTTAAGTTAGATGTTCCATGCAATTTTATATTTTGTATATATGTATAAAAATATATATATATAAAATAATATAAAATAAAATAAAAGAGAAGATATATATATATATATATACAAAATTCATATATTTTCTAGCATTAGTCATCAAAGAGGAATGTCGACTCATGTACTTTTCTTTAAGTATGCAAGTATGTGAGATTATCAAGGGTTGGTGAATATGTCATTTGGGGGAGTTACGAGTTTCTTAGCAAGAGTATTGTCTAATTTAGATACTCCATTTCTTGATGTTCCAACTTAAATGTCTTTTCTCACACCTTCACCTTAGCCCCATTACATCCAAATAAAAGACCTTCGGATTATTTCTTGAGAAAATCAGTGAGAGAGATTGGATAATTAAGCAAGTTTATGGCAGTATGCAGTCATGAGTGGTTTGAGTGAATTAACCTTTGAAATCGAGTGAAACACTTAGATGAGAGATTGAAGGAAATTGCAATTATTTATGGCTGAGTCTTAAAGGATTTCATCTTATATACTGGAATTATAGTTAAGGTTGTTTGAGTTTTTAATTTATGCCATGTGAATTTGCTTGAGGACAAGCAAAGTTTTAAGTGTGGGGTAGTTATTTTATTAGTTTTTGTCATAGAATTGTATCTTATTTATTATGATGATTATTGTTTTCTTCAGGTATTTGGTAGTTTTAATATGTTTATTTAGTGTTTTCATTAATTTTGATAGTTTTAATTTATTTCAGTGTTTTTGTCATTGTTGTTCTAGTTTTTAGTGTGGTGTTTGTGTGTTGTTGGTTAATATTTATTTGATTCTTGTTTAAAGTTTGTTTAAGTGTTTGTTTTAGGTTAATATGCAAAATATTTCCTTGAAAGAAAGAATAGCATGAAGCAGTGTCTCACCTTAAGGGCAAAACCAAAGAACCAAGAGAGGAAGGAAAAATTTGGCAGTAAGTGACACACTCAGGTGACACGGCCAAGCCACTGGCCATGTCACATGACACAGCCACAAGCTTGGCCGTGTCCCATACTTAGCCAAGGAAGAAGACCAAAGGAAAGAGAGCAAAGAACGAAGAGATCAGTAGGTGACACACTCACTTGACACAGCCAAGCCACTGGCCGTGTCACATGACACGGCCAGGAGCTTGGCCATGTCACAATCCATTCCAAAGAAGAAAAGATGAAAAATTTCACAGAAGCTAACACATTCAGGTGACACGGCCAAGTCACTGGCCGTGTCACATGACACGGCCACCAGCTTGGCTGTGTCACTCCATGGACTAAAGGGAGAAAGAAAACACGGATTTTGAGCGAGGTTTCGTATAAATAAGAGGATTAGGGTTTTTGAAGAGGAGAGAATTTTATCAGTCGTCAAACAATAACCTTTGAGTTTCTATTTTGTTTTCTTGGAGAATTTTGATTACACTTTGATGCAAACAGTCTAGATTAAATTTGTTTTAGCCACTGCAACATTCTTCTAGAAAAGATCTGAACAAGAGATTTTTCGGAAGCTAAAGAAAGTTGTAATTTGGTTTTGTTCTTAAACTTTATCTCTTAAGTTTCATTGGAATTGTATTCATGAATTCTATTATGTCTAAATTGATTTCTTTGAATTTTAATGAGATGAATCTGTTTGATAGCATTATTATGAACTAATTTGATCTAGTCTAGGGTTTGTATGGATCTACTATGATTGTATGAATTGGTTATTGCTCTTAACTGAATTATTTCTCTAGCCTTGATTTAATGGATTACTGTTAATATATAATTGATTGGCCACCAATTATGTGTTTGAGGTATTAGATGAGGGATTGAGAAATGAAGTCTAATGCTAGAACAATTCAATTAGGGACTTAGGTGAAATAGAAATATAACCTAAGAAAAAGATCATTTCAATTGTAACAAGATTATTTGAAAGAGGTTTGAATGCGAGAGCTTATTTCCTTGATTCGATTAATTAAGTTGCTTGAGATCTAATCTTTGAAATTAAATTGGTTGAGAGGAATAACCGTTCATACATATAAGTTAGTAGAGAAGTGCAAACCCTAGACCTTTCTATTAAGTGAATCAATATATCAGCTCAGTTTACTTTTATTGTTTTAAACTCCAATCGATCTGTCTTCATTAGTTGTTAGCAAATTAAATTTATTAATAATTTGTTATTTACAATCTGATAATCAATTAGCTTATCTAGCTTCCTTGTGAGATGACCTTGAGGTGTTCACCAAGATACTACTGCAGCCTTGTATACTTGCGAGTGTAGTTCTAGTAGTGTTAATTAGAGCGCAACAATGTTCAGCTCGGGCTTTCCTTGGAGTGGTCCCATATCTGGAGCTTTGACAAAGATCTCTTCAAGTGGTGGGAAGCTCATATTCTCATTCTTGTTTGGCTGGACAACATTGTCTTCATCATATCCCAACCCTTTCTTAGAAGTTTGAGTTCTAAAATATGGCAACTTTGTCAAACCGGCCTTACCCTTTTCAAGACCAGCTCCGGGAAGGTAGTTCATATTCTTCACCATATTCAAGACTTTGGAATCTACTACTTAATCATCAGAAATTGCAGACACTTGAAAACCATTGAGAGGCCTCTCAACCATTAGAACGTTAACAATCTCATTATCTTCAGCTTCAATGACCACTGTCTCATTTCAGTTGGGGAACTTGATCCTTTGATGAAGGATGGAAGGAACTCTGCCAAGAGGATGAAACCATGGTAGTCCCAAGAGTAAGGCAAAGGTAACTGGTATGTCTAAAATAACAAACTCAATAATAGATTCAATTGGACCAATCTTGACAGCTACTTTGAAAGTCCCTTCGGCATGCCTCTTAGTGTTGTCATAAGCATGAATCGTTACCTCGATCGGGTTTATATCTCTTGTTGACATAGCTAGCTTTGGTAATATCTTGAGTGGACAAACATTTATGGTTGACCCATCATCAACCATTACACAAGGAGTCCTCTTCCCCTTAACTTCTATTTTGATAAAGAGAGGGCAGATGTGGTCTCTCCCCTCCTTCGGTAAGTCCGCATCCAGAAAAGAAACTGCTCCCATATTAACTTCACTCTTTTAGTGGACCTCTTCACATTTCATTACTTCCCCAATTTTTATGAAGTTGATTAGCTCCTCCGGTGTCATAGAGGTAGAGATTGGCATGCTAGCCAAGACTTTGGCCATAGTTTCTCGGTGCTTTTTAGAAGTAGCTAACAAGTCCCAAATGCTAACACTTGCTTGGGTTCTTTTCAATTGCTTTAGCACAGCATCATCTTCTTCTATTTTGACTTCCTTCCCCTTATTAGTTTCTATCTCCTTAGGTGGTTGCCTTGCGTAAGGCTTACCGAATCTAGTATTCATCACCTCATCTTCTTCAGGCTCGGACCAAGTCCACTCCTCCTTCTTGGATACAATATCATCATCACTATCACTTGAATCCCAAAACCCGTTGACAACACAAATTGCTACTTCTCCACCCATCATAGCTTGTTCAATTTTGACAAATGCCTCTTCTTCTTTGGTTGCTTTTTCATCCACATCTTGAAAAAATACATGACAAAGTCCTCATGCAAACCTTCTCCAATCATGAAGGTTGCTGGTGGTGGTACCCTATTGAATTTTGGCAATGGGTTGTGTTTGGTGTTTTGCTTGTTGGGCTCGGGTAGCTTCCCATTATCAATTAGATTTTGAATCTCATGTCTCAACCTCACACATCTATCCATGTCATGCCCTTGCATTTGGTGAAATTGACAAAATGCTTTGGTTTCAAAATTAGGTGGGAGAGGGTTAGGCAAAGGACGAGGATTTAGGGGTTGTAGCAGTCCCTTTCTTTGAAGCTTATTGAGAACCCAAGACATCAATTTTCCCAATTCCGAAAATTGTCCCCTCGTTCCTTGGTTAGTAGCATTAACACAGACGGCCTTTTGCATGTTTTGGCTGCCAGATTGATAGCTCCCTTTCTTGTTCCTTTTTGTTGCAAAACGGCTCTTCTCCCTTTCCCATTCTTCAATTTGCAAACCAGCTTGAAGAAGGTCTTTGAAATCGCGAATGAGTGTATGAGATATCCTCTCACGAAGATTAGGCAACACCCCTCTTACAATCATCCTTAATTGATCAGATTCATCGGGCCTCTTCTTGAGTAAAGCGGCCTTGTTTCGCCATCTCTTGACATAATCTACAAAATTCTCATTCAGCCTTTGCCTAATGGACTCCACTTCCATTAAGGTAACTTCTAACTCAACATTATATCCATATTGTTGGATGAAGGCTTTGTAAAGTAGATCCCAACTCTTTTGTGTTCCATCATCCAAGGTATTGAACCAGTTTTGGACAATAGGGTCCAATGAGAGCATAAAGTACCTTAGGGTTTGAGCCTTAGTAGCTCGGGCAGACTGCATGGTAGTGATGTACTGCTTCACATGGAGATGAGGATTTCCGGTGCCATCGTACTTTGCAAAAGATGGCATCTTGAACTTATAATGGACCTCTTCATCTAGCTCAAATAGTTTATCGATCTTGGACATCTCTTCGGTTTTTAGTTTCTTCTCAAATTTCTTTTCTAAATTCGCAATCATCTTTTCAACATCGGATGTCTCGGTCTTTTCAATAGTTTCTTTCTCACCAACCTTTGGTTCTTTATTCTTCTCTTGAACATCTTGGTAGTATTTAGCCTAATCATCATCATCATCAATGATCACCTTTCATCATCAAAAACCACTTCACTAACTTTGGTATTCCCTTTGTCCTTTGGCTTCTTAATACTAGCAGATGCCTCAACATGATTCTCTAAGATTGCAGTCAATTGGTTCTTCATGGTCTCAGCTAAGGCCTCTTTTATTTCTTCCATCTTGGCATTGAGGGCCTCATCCACCATCCTTTGAATTTGTTCGGGCTCCATTTTTTGTGGTGAGCAAGTGATTGAATCGTTGCTAGATACTTCATCTCTGGTGTAGGTCGGATTGTTGTAAGCTTTAGAACTATCATAATCCAGGGCTGTGAGCTAGAGAGGATCAATGATATGTGATGCAAATGTATGCATGTATGCATGTATGCACAAACAATCAACAAATAAGGATAAATAGGACGTTCCATCCAACCTTATAATATCCACACACAAATGGCGAGTCCCTTTTCCTAGGTATATGGTTAACAAAATACCAACATGGGGTATCTTGCTTTTGAATAATTCCCTCGGACGTTTCAACCATCAGTTATATTTTCAAAAATGGAAATCAATCCATGATAATTCCTATTAATTAGGTTTTAATCCATTCAACCAACTATAGTAGCTTTTATGTTATATTGGATTAAAATGAAATTAAGAGGTTTATTATAGATAGATTTCTCACTTAAAAAAAGGTAACTAATGGGTCATGCCAAAAACAAGCCCATGGTTAATTTATTCTTAGTGTAAACTAGGCCCACAATTGATTTTTGGTATTTCATAATTGACCTAAATATTTTTGCAAGCTATTTGTAAGAAAAGGTTGGGTGAAAATAGTTTTGTTTCTAAGCCCATTGTAAAAGATTTTAGAAAAATGGATTTTGGGCTTAGTATTTGGGCCATGGGCCAAAGAATTTTTTATTTGTTTTTAGAAAAGTCTTATGTCCAAAGACCGACTTGAAAAAATTTTGAAAATAGCTTTGGTCTTTTGGACTTTAAAGAAAAGTTTATTTTGAGCTTACAATATACTTAGGTCATATTAGAAAAAGAGCAAACCAAATAAGCCATGATTTAAGCCAAGATAAACTAACCATAGTCAAACAACAAGCATTTGGGGTAAAACCTAAGGAAAGTAACTAGGCCAATTACATGAGCTTGTCTTTGGGTAAAAAGGCTTAGGTTCCCATAGCAAGTATATACCACATGGTACGAGGCTATGAGTGGTTATGCCATGCTCGATCTCCATACCTTAAGTGAAAGTATGGTATCCCTTACATAACATAACACGGGTAACACGGGCGTCCTAACTCACACACACAATGCAATCTAATATGATGCAAGGGATAATATCATTATAAGAAAGAATAGAATAATATAAAGACCAACAAAATCAACTTCTCTTATCCCTAGTGGAGTTGCCACTGTGAGCGGGGATTTTTGTCCCCACTCCCGGTGGAATGGTTCTTGCAACTTCGGCACCGTTTAGGCTCGGGGCCTTAGAGAACACGGACCTAAGTTTGGAGAAAATGGAGATGCCACCCGGAGGGCCGGGAAAAAAGAAAGGGGTGGATGACTCAATTCCTAAGGAATCCCCAACCCCCTAATGGGTTCGGAAAGTTGGGTACATGTGGGGAAGGTGAGAAATGGCCCAACACCCCCACAACGTCCGGTTCATTAGAACCGGCCTCCTTTACAGGTCTTAATATTATAAAATTCTTAAATATAACAACATTATCCATATTACACATAATAATTAAAAGAAAGCATCAATATATTAAAATCAAAGCAAGGTCCAAGCAAAACAAATAAATGGACACCCATCCAAGGATGGAAACATGTCCTTACATCACATGCCTAAATAGGACACCCACCGAAAGGTAGAAACATGCCATTTACATAGGTTCTAAAATAGAAAAGCAAATCAAATTACATGATGTTTAACTAATGAGATACTCGCCAAGTGGAAACATACCTCTTACAATATTTGGAAATCTAAATAAATTGATAAAAGTAAATAATCATTCATCATAAATAAATCATTCATCAAAGATATTAAATATCAATAGAAAGTAAACATTCATCCATGATAAATTAAATTAACCAAGCATTAAATTTAAATAAATTAAAGCATAAGAAATAAATCAAAGCATAATCAAATGTAAAATTAAATAAAGCAAATAAAGGTCCAATTATAGCTACTGTTTCCATTTAAGGCTCTTTTTTTATGTGTTTAAGAATTTTATAAGTTTAAGCTACTGTGACTTTTTAAAGAATTAAAATAAATTAAGGATTTTATGTTTTAAAAGGTTGGTAAAACATTTTGGTTAAACAAATTAAGGTTTGAATGGTGAAATCATGAAACTAGAGTTTTGGACACTTTAAACACTTTTGATTTGTGGTTTTAATTGATGATTTCAAGCTTACTGTGTAAATTTAAAATATTTGTGGTGTTATGGTTTTTTAAGTTTTAAAGGATTAAAGTTTAGGGAAAAAAATTAAGGTTTAAGGTTTTAAGGGGTTAGGGTTTACTATTTTGAGTTTAGGAATTGAATTATGGTTTTAGAAGTTTTGAATTAGAGTTTCGGGTGATCTTAGAATTTTAGAATTTGGAAAAAGCAATTGAATATTTTTAGGGAGTTTTATGAAAATACACCAACGATTTAAAGTTTATAAAGCAAAAAAAGGTAGTTTTTAAGGCTTTAGAAAAGAAACAGCATATTATTTAAGGGTTTTGAAAAGAAACATGTTAAATTAGGGTTTTAAGATTTTGATGAAACAAAAGTAGCAATTGTAAGTTTTTTTGGAAAACAAAGCAACGGAATAGTGTTTTTAACTTTAGAAAAATCAAAATAAAAGTTCTGGGATTTTTTTTGTCTTTGAAGAATTAAGCTACTGTAAACCAAAAAAAACAAAAAGAATTTAGAATTCAAACCTTCTTTCGTGGGGTTGCACCAAAATTGCTTCTTGGATCAACCAAATCAAAGGCAGTTGATACCTTTGATGAATTGCTAAATTGATTTTCGGCTCCTCAAAAATCAGCTTGGTTCCACTACTTTCCTTCACAGATTCGATTTCAAATTTTTTCCAATTTCCTCCTTAATTTCTGATCCCTTTTCCTCTTTTTTGTGTTGATATTTATAGAGGTTTTTTTATGGTTTTTTCCTAGTTACTCACGACTTTCAATATTTAATAAGAAAAGAAAATCGAAACCTAATTATATTAGGTTTCAGAAAATTTGTGTCGGAAAAATTGCGCTAGCAAAAAAAATCTGCCGCATGAAAAATTGCGCTGGCAAAAAAATCTGCCACAGCTGACTGCGGCAGCTACGGGTGAGGTGCCCCTGCGGGCGGGCGAAGGCCATTTAGCCCGCAGGATTTTCCTGCAGGCGAAATGGCCCCAGGCCATTTCTCGCAGCCCAACTTTTTTTTTATTATTTTTGAATTTTTATTTTTTATTAATAAAAATTAGATAATAAAGCAAAAATTATTTAATTAAGATAAAAAATTATTTTGGACTAATTAAAATATATTAGACAACACAAAAATTATTTTGGACTAAACAAAATATATTGGACCGAACTGGGTAAAAAATTAAGGGTCTACATGTACAATACATATTTCCAGTATATGTAAAATATACATATACGGTACAAAAATATCACAGACCGATTTAATAAAAATTTTCACATTTCTGTTTTAAAATTTCAAATACTAAATATATAAAATTAAATAATATATAAATATTATGTACTTGCTATAGTAACCCGAAATAACATTTTATATGAAAATCTCTGGGAAAAATTGGCCAGAGTTTTGCTTGTAATTTGGACGTTTCCAAAATTTAACAAAACACAACCTGCATAAAACAAGCACTCCAAATAAAATTAATTCACCATTTCACCAATACTTCTCAATTTCTCCATATTTTCTCAAAATACTTATATATAGGTATATATATCAACATCACATATAAGATGCCACATTACACAATTTATCCAAAATACTCTTTATAATTTACAAAGTACTCAAAACATAACCATAATATTCAAAATAACAAAATGTACTATAATATAAAATATATACATGATGGTAAATGGCTCTGATCTTGATGTAGCAAAATCAACTCAAGCAACTTCAAAGCTAGACCTTGCCAGGTCTAGAAGAACTCTCTGGATCTACTAGATCACCCCTGCTACCTGCGCGATGAATTAAAATCGCGCTAGGCTAAAAGCCTAGCGGTACAAACTTTGATAATAATAAAACTGTAAAACAATGCCAATGCACAATGCCTTTACATGTTGTTTCACAATGTGGCATACAAGTTCATTTAAAACATAATTTTAATCATTTTATAATTCACATTAACAGATATACAAACATGGGCCCAAACAAACTAATATATCATTCAAATTCCAAAGTTAGTATTTTGGTCCATATTGACACCAAATGTCTAGCCCCGAAAGCAAATCATATAACAGTGACTCATAACGTCCAGCCCCGAAGGTAAATCAAATATCAGCCTAGTGTCTAGCCTTGAAGGCAAATCATATATCAGCGACGCATAGCGTCTAGCCCTGAAGGCTAATAATGAGAATAATCTCATAGGCATGCCATCAAATATAAAACTCTGAAAATTGAATAACATACTAGGCACACAAATATTACATGTTTCCCATAATTAACTTTTCTTATCACATTGTCTCATTTCCTTATTTTCCTCATCACATTGTCTCATTTTCTCATTTTTCACATTACATTATCTCATTATCTCATTTTGTCATTCATATCAATGTCAATTCATCATATCCCATTCGTTCATCACAATGTATGTCATTTTACATAAAACTCACATTATTCAAATATTTTTGAGTCATTTTCACATAATGCACACAATTCACATTTCATTCATTTTAGCCATTATCAATGGCTTTTCATAATGCATATATTGCATACATAACAAGTCACATGTTATAACACAATGTTCATGAATGTTCAAGCAATTAAGTAGCTTAACATATTTTTCATCTAAAATGTGTTAGGCAAATGTAATGCAAACATATCCCATTTATCAAAAGCTTGTATGTACAACAAAAAGCACTCCAATGTAAGCTAAAAAATCTCCCACCAACCTTCACTTCCAACTTTCCTTTCAACACTAGGGATGGGCAATTCACTTCCTCTTAATGTCTATACACAATTTGACCAAATATTATCATTTAATATCACATTTTAAGGTATTTTCAATATTAAGCCCTAATTAAATATCACCACTATAAATATCCCAAAATCTTGCCTTACCTTATTTTAACATTGGAAATCCATGTTAATCCATTTAAATTAATGTTTAAAGTTTATTTACATAATTAAAATATATTAAAATAATAATATATATAAGGTTGAAAATGTGAGTGGGAGGAAAGAGAAAATCATTTTTTTTTCATCTTCTTCTTCTTCTTTCCTTCAAGGCCTACTTTCATGGCTTTAAGAGAGGATTTTCCTTCTTCCAAGCAACCATAATTGAAGAGATTTCAAGGATTTAAGTGAAGTTTTAGAAGATTCTTCATAAATTGGTAAGCTTCTTTATCATTTTTGCCTATTCTATGGAAAAGTGTGTTATGTGAATTTTTGGATTTCATAGTAGCATGATTTAATTGCTTAATTGGATATGAATGAAGTTGTTTTGATTGGTTATTAATGATTTTAAGGTTAGATTTAAGAAATGGTTGAATTTGAGTTGAGTTTAGTGAAGAGAGAGAATTTAGGGTTATGAAAAATTTGGATTTGTGACTTCATGTGTTTTAATTCTGCAAATTGATTCTAAATATATTATTTTAATGCATAAACAAAGATTTTAAAGTCAAATTATGGATTTAACCAAGTTTGATTTGAGTTTGGATGAGGTAGTATTGAATTTAGGGTTTTGGAAGGGAAATTTCAAAGTATTGGTATTTGTTTGATTTTAATGTTTAAATCATATTATTTAATGATATAAGTGATGGAAATAAGCTTGGATTAATAATTGGAATGTGTTGGAATGGAGAACTTTCAATAATGAAGTTTATGGCCTTTTAGGATTTTGTTTAAAGAATGTGTGTTTATGTAATGTAATTAGTTAAAATATGTTATAATATATTTTTAATGATGTAAATAAACTTCAAACATTAATTTAAATGGATTAACATGGATTTCCAATGTTAAAATAAGGTAAGGAAAGATTTTGGGATATTTATAGGAGTGATATTTAATTAGGACTTAATATTGAAAATACCTTAAAATGTGATATTAAATGATTATATTTGATCACATTGTTTATAGACATTAAGAGGAAGTGAATTGCCCATCCCTAGTGTTGAAGGGCAAGTTGGAAGTGAAGGTTGGTGGGAGATTTTTTTAGCTTACATTGGAGTGCTTTTTGTTTATATACAAGCTTTTGATAAATGGGATATGTTTGCATTACATTGCCTAACACATTTGTAGACCCCTTAATTTTTGACCCAGTCCGGTCCAATATATTTTAATTAGTCCAAAATCATTTTTGTGTTGTCCAATATATTTTAATTAGTCCAAAACAATTTTTGTTATCTTAATTAAATAATATTTGATTTAGTATCTAATTTTTATTAATAAAAAATAAAAATAAATAAAAATAAAAATAAAATAGGCGACGAAAAATTTCGTCGCCGGAAAGGGTTACTGCGAAATGGTCCGCAGGCCAATTTTCGCCTCGCAGCTCGTAGCCAGCTGCTGCAACCTTTTTGCTAGCGCAATTTTTCCGCAGCAGTTTTTTTTGCCAGCGAAATTTTTTCGACGCAAATTTTTCCGAAACCAAATACAATTAGGTTTCGGTTTTCTTTTCTTAATTAATGTTAGATTCTGTGAATAACTAAAATTAATCATAAAAATCTTCTATAAATAAGGACTAAAACAACACAGCAGGGGGAGGTGAAATCTGGGATGGATATTTGTAGGGAAATTTAGGAGGAAAACTTTGAAAGGAAATAGGATTTTAAAAAATTCCTTCTGGCAGTGAAATCGATCGGACTTTTGAGAGAGCAAACAAGCAATTCAATCCATCAAAGGTAGCAAAGCTTGTCTTTGTTCTTGTTCATCCAAGAAATAATTTTTGGTGGAACCAAAAACGAAGGTATGAATTTCTTTATTTATTTTTCTTTACAGTAAGCTTCATCATGCAAGATTAAAAATTGTTGTTTCTATTTCTTCAAAATTTTAAAACCCTAATCTACTTTCTAAATTTTCAAAAACTTAAATCGCTTCAAGATTTACCAAAACCCTAATTTGCTTTCCAATTGTTCAAAACCCTAAATTGAATCTGTTTCTTTCCAAAAACCCTAAATTGTATTTGTTTCTTTCTAAAACCCTAAAAAAAATATCTTTTTTGTTTCTATAAACCTTAAATCGTTTTGTTTATTTTCATAAAACTTCATAAAACTATAAATTATTTTTCCAAATTCTAAAATCAAATACATTCTCCGAAAACACTAAAAATCCTAATTCAACTTTAGAATCAAGACAGTAACCTCAAACCAATTATTCTAAACCCTAGTTTTCTTAAACCCTAATTCCCTTAAAACCTTAAACCCTAATTTTTCTTTGTCATAATCTTTAAAATCTTAAAACCTTATAAATTTGAATATTAAAATTCAATATGGTAAATGCAAAATAATGAACCAGTAATCGTAAATCATAAATCTAAATATTTTAAAGTATCCAAACCCTAGTTTCATGATTTCACTTCTCAAACACTAATTTGGTTAATCAAAGAACTTTATCAACCTCTTAAATTATAAAACTTTGCTCCATTTCAATTCTTTTAAAACTCACAGTAGCTTAAACCCATAAATTCCAAAACCCTGAACACATTAAATAAAGAATCTTAAATAGAAACAGCAGCTCTAATTTCAATCATTATTTGCTTTATTTAATTTTATATTTGATTATGTAGTCTATTATATGCTTTAATTTATTTTTAATGCTTTGTTGGTTTATTTAATTTCAATGATTGGTTTATTTAATTACCATGGATGGATATTTATTTTATATTTTGATTGATCTCTTTGATGAATAATTTATTTATTATGAATGGTTATTTATTTTTATCGATTTATTTAGATTTCCAAATGTTGTAAGAGGTATGTTTCCACTTGGTGGGTACCTCATTAGTTAAATATCATGTAATTTAAATTGCTTTTATATTTTAGACCAATGTAAAGGACATGTTTCTACCTTTCAGTGGGTGTCCTATTTAGGCATGGGATGTAAGGACATGTTTCCATCCTCGGATGGGTGTCCATTTATTTACTTTGTTTGGACATTGTTTTGATTTTTATTATATCGATGCGTTATTTTAATTGTTGTGTGTAATATGGATAATATTGTTATATTTAAGAATTTTTATAATATTAAGACCTGTAAAGGAGGCCGGTTTCAATAAACCGGGCGTTGTGGGTGTGTTGGGCCATTTCTCACCTTTCCCACACTTACCCAACTTTTCGAACCCATTAGGGGGTTGGGGATTCCTTAGGAATAGAGTCATCCACCCCTTTATTTTTCCCGGCCCGTCATCCGGGTGGCAACTCCATTTTCTCTGGACTTAGGTTCGTGTTCTCTAAGGCCCCGAGCCTAAATAGTGCCGCAGTCACAAGAACCATTCCACCGGGAGTAGGGATGAAAATCCCCGCTCACAGTGGCGACTCCACTAGGGATAAGAGAAGTTGATTCCGTTGGTCTTTTTATTATTCTATTCTTTTTTATAATGATATTATCCATTGCATCATATTAGATTGCATCGTGTGCGTGAGTTAAGATGCCCGTGTTACCCGTGTTATGTTATGTAAGGGATACCATACTTTCACTCAAGGTATGGAGATTGAGCATGGCATAACCACTCATAGCCTCGTACCATTTGGTATATACTTGCTATGGGAACCTAAGCCTTTTTACCCAAAGATTAAAGCTCATGTAATTGGCCTAGTTACTTTCCTTAGGTTTTACCCTAAATGCATGTTGTTTGACTA
Source organism: Garcia nutans (assembly GCA_947685225.1). Classification (NCBI taxonomy): domain Eukaryota; kingdom Viridiplantae; phylum Streptophyta; class Magnoliopsida; order Malpighiales; family Euphorbiaceae; genus Garcia; species Garcia nutans. The sequence goes on from CANTUV010000005.1 coordinate 40,849,429, forward strand.
TGGTTAATTTATCTTAGCTTAAATCATGGCTTATTTGGTTTGTTCTTTTTCTAATATGACCTAAGTACATTGTAAGCTCAAAATAAAATTTTCTCTAAATCCAAAAGACCAAAGCTATTTTCAAAACTTTTTAAGATGGTCTTTGGACACAAAATTTTTCTAAAAACAAATCAAAAATTCTTTTGCTCATGACACAAATACTAAGCCCAAAATCCATTTTTTCTAAAATCTTTTTACAATGGGCTTAGAAAGAAAATTATTTTCATCCAATCTTTTTTACAAAGAGCTTGCAAATTATTTAGGTCAGTTATGAAAATACCAAAAATCAATTGTGAGCCTAGTTTATACTAAGAATAAATTAACCATGGGCTTGTTTTTGGCATGAACCATTAGTTACTTTTTTTCAAGTGAGAAATATATCTATAATAAACCTCTTAATTTAGTTTTAATCCAATGTAGCATAAAAGCTAATATAGTTGGTTGAATGGATTAAAACTTAATTAATGGGAATTATCATAAACTGATTTTCATTTTCAAAAATATAACTACTGGTTGAAACGTCTGAGGGAAATATTTGAAAACAAGATACCCCATGTTGGTATTTTGTTAACCATATACCTAGGAAAAGAGACTCGCCATTTGTGTGTGGATGTTATAAGATTGGAAGGAGCATCCTAATTATCTTTCTTTGTTGATTGTTTGTGCATACATGCATACACGCATACATTTGCATCCCATATCATTGATCCTTTCTGGCTCACAGCCCTGGATTACGACAGTTAAAAAGCTTACGACAATCCGACCTATTCTGGAGATGAAGTATCTAGCAATGACTCAATCACTTGCTCACTAAAAACAATGGATCCCAAACAAATTCAAAGAATGGTGGATGAAGCCCTCAATGCCAAGATGGAAGAAATAAAAGAGGCCATGGCTGAGATCATAAAGAATCAATTGGTTGCAATTTTAGAAAATCATGCCGAAGCGTCTGCTAGCTCCAAGAAGCTAAAGGACAAAGGGAAGACCAAAGTTGGTGAAGTGGTTTTTGATGATGAAAAGGTGATCATAGATGATGATGATGATTGGGCTCAATACTACCAAGATCCTCAAGACAAGAAGAAATAATCGAAGATTGTTGAAAGGTCAGCTATGGAGAAAACCAAAACGTCTGATGTTGAGAAGATGATTATTGATTTAGAAAAGAAATTTGAAAAGAAACTAAAAACTGAAGAGGTGTCCGAGATCGATAAACTATTTGAACAAGATGAGGAGGTCCCTTATAAGTTCAAGATGCCTTCCTTCACTAGGTACAATGGTACTGGAAACCCCCATCTCCATGTGAAGCAGTACATCACTGCTATGCAATCTGCCCGAGCTACTAAGGCTCAAACTCTAAGGTACTTCATGCTCTTATTGGACCCTATTGTCCAAAATTGGTTTAACACCTTGGAGGAAAGTACTCAAAAAGATTGGGAAATGTTGTACAAGGCTTTCATCCAACAATATTGATACAATGTCGAGATGGAAGTTGCCTTAATGGAAGTGGAGTCCTTTAGACAAAGGCCAAATGAGAATTTTGTGGACTATGTGAAAAGGTAGAGAAATAAAGCTGCTTTGCTCAAGAAGAGGCCCGATGAGTCTGATCAAATAAGAATGATTGTGAGAGGGGTGTTACCTAGTCTTCGTGAAAGGATGTCTCATACACTCATCCGTGATTTCAAAGATCTTCTCCAAGCTGGGCTACAAATTGAAGAGTGGGAAAGGGAGAAAAATCGATTTTCAATAAGAAGGAATGAGAAAGGAAATTATCAGCCTAGCAATCAAAGCACGCAAAAAGAATTTGATGTTAATGTGGCTGGTCAAGGAAATAAAAGACAATTCTCAGAATTGGGGAAACCTCTATCTTGTGTTTTTAGCAAGCTGCAAAAGCAAGGGTTGTTGCAACCGTTAGCTCCTCGACCACTACATAATCCACTGCCACCAAACTTCAATGCCGAGGTCTTCTGCCAGTTTCATCAAATGCAAGGGCATGAAATAGATAAATGTGCTCGTCTAAGGCATGAGATCCAAGATTTAATCGATAGTGGTAAGCTACCCGAGCCGGATAAGCCCAATACCAAGAACAATCCTTTGCCTAAGTTTGGAAGAGTACCTCCACCAGCAACCTTCATGGTGGGAAAAGGATTGGAAGAAGATTTTGTTTTATCCTCTTTTCAAGATAGGAATGTTGAAGATGTGGAAGGAGAAGAAGCTTAACTCAACAAACTTTCCTTAGCTTGAATGTTGGCTTTCAATTTTGCTTTCTTTAATATTTAATTTGAACAATTGTGTTTTTCAAATTTAAAGTTGCTTGAAATAAATTACTTTCATAAAAAATCTTACTGGTCTTTGTTCATTTTGGTGCTCAACCAATTAGGAATGTAGCTTGATGTTCATGGATTAATATATCTAGGCATCATGACTCGAATGACTTTCTTAGATGAGGGAATTGCTCTATAGCATTGAGTTGTGTATGCTTACTTAGAGAGGGCACTTGCATAATTACCTTTGTTTAGGTCCTAGTCAGTCTTAGAACATGCTTTGACAAGCTTTCGAGGCAAAATTGAACTCTACTTATTTAAGGGAGAGATGATCTAGGCATTATTTGGTTAGCCAATAACTAGTATCCTCCTAATTAAATATCAATCCCTAGTTGTCCCTTTGAGCCTTCATAAAATTTTAGCTTTCTTTTCATTGGCCTACAAACCACAACAATCTACCTTGAGCTATTGTGATACTTTTTACAAGTCTTATGATCACTAAGGTAAAAAGGCAAGAAGATCAAAGAATGGAATGAATAGCCAAGACTGTAAGGATAGTTGAAGTTCTCAAGACCATAAAAATAGTTGGTATTATAAAGACCATAAGGGTAGTTGAAGTTCCCTTAATATCTCCAATATATCAAGACAATATCAACATCAGAGTAACAAATGATTTATCCCTGTTAAAGAAGATTTATGTTACTCCACTCATCCATTATTGGAAGCCCAAGTTAGTACAAACAAGACAACTCTTTTAGAGCTAGAATAAAAAAAAACAACAAAAGAAAACAAAAGAAAAAAAGAAGAAAAAGAAGAAAAGAAGAAAAAAAAGAAAAGAAAAAAGAAGAAGAAAAAAAAAGAAAAGAAAAAAAGAAAAGAAAACCCAAAATGGTTCAAAAAGCCAACTGAGTTCTCTTTTACCTAAAAGGCTTCCATTTGGTTTATAAGGACGGTTTGACTTGAATTGGTCCAACCCAACCAAAGATTCAATCAAAATCAAAGAAAAAGGACCATTCAGTTCTTAAAAGTTCTGTACTTGACAGTCTTACAAGGAAGAAGGACAAAAATGATAAAATGCTCAAAGAAAGGGAGGAGCAAGCAAAATAAAAAGAAAGAAAAGGGAGAAGAAGAAAAGAAACGAATTTGGGTACCAAACTTTATGCAAAGAAACAAAGATTATCCTAATCAAGATCCAGATTAATGCCAAGAAGATAGAAGGAATTTGGAATCTAGAAAGATTGCTCCCAACTGTCTAAAGTTCCAACAAGAATTTTGTAGTGTGAAGGTTTGTCCATTGTGTCACACCAGCTCCAATCTCAAAATGGCCTTCACTTAAACCCGTGTCCCTTATAGACCCCATTTCAACCCTATCAAAGACCTGCTGATCTCTCTTGGTAGGTAGAATCTATTAGTGGAGATAAAATGCATATGAGATAGACAATATTTAAACTCAATGAGACCTTTGGCCAAGTAATGTGTATTTGCCTATCTAAAGTGCAACAATTCTTGCTTAAATAGAAATAATTCCTGAGTTTAGTCCGGTAACTAGGGTTGTCATGTTATAGATGTGTTAATTTGGAAAATCAAGTCCTGAGGTACATTGACATTAAGTTGGCAAAGCCAACATTTGATTTCAAAATCAAAATTCAAAAAAAAAAAAGTTTTGTCATACAAAGCCTTCAAGTTAAGGGAAGTATGTTGAACCTCCAGAGGATACATTGAGCAAAGGGAATGATTAGTGGCAAGGTTATGAAGAAGCTACCAACTGACATGCTGAATCATAATTTAAAATGGATGTATCTCTACTATTTGGGATCTCCACCACTCATGTTCTCAACATCTTGAAGATAAAAGCCATTTATGCAAAGCTTTCGATCATTCCAATACAACACTTGAACGAGCGTCAAAAAGGAACCAATGAGAACACTTCTGCTGATCACCTCGGTCTGTGAGTCGATGGAATGACTGTAAGTATTATTCCTACATATCATGCATACATAAGTATATCACATCGCGCTTTCTTGTCTTGTATTGTCTATTCCTTGTCAAAATGAACAGTAAACACCCTACGAAGTAAAGAATCAAAAGAAGATATTGAATCAAGGGGGCATGGAAAGCCTATTCGCTTGTGGAAGCTCCAGTCATTTTGCAAAGAGAAGAAATACATGCTTGTGCGAAGAACTAGACGGCAAAAATATCAATCAAAGCTTGCATGGAAAAATCTTTGGTTTGAGCCTACAGAGGGAGCAAAGTTTCTCCTTTTCAATTTTTTAAGTTTATATACCAGATATTTTCAAGCTTACTTGTATTTTGCCATGCTGGGGGCAAGGAGAAGATATGAGGGCCAACTAAAAATAGCTGAATTTTTGCTAAAGGAAGAACAAAAGAATGGAATAACAAGTTAAGCCAGAATCCACAACTGATAAAAGGTCAATCAAATCAAATTCAATCTCGAGTCAAAGTATCCCAATCCATTTAGGATCGAGTATCCCAATCCAAATCTAGTTAGGATCGAGTATCCCAATCCAAATTAGGATCAAGTATCCGAATCCAGTTAGGATCGAGTATCCAAATCCAATTTATGATCGAGCATCCAAATCCAGTTAGGATCGAGTATCCAAATACAGTTAGGATCGAGTATTGCAATCCAGTTACGATCGAGTATCCAAATCCAGTTTCGGATCGAGTATCCAAACCCAATTTAGGATCGAGTATCCAAATCCAGTTAGGATCGAGTATCCTAATCCAGTTTAGGATCAAGTATCCAAACCCAATTTAGGATCGAGTATCCAAATCCATTTAGGATAGAGTATCCAAATCCAGTTAGGAACGAGTATCTAAATCCATTTAGGATCGAGTTTCCCAATCCAGTTACGATCGAGTATTATAAATCCAGTTTAGGATCTGTGAACCTCGGTTTTCCACCCGAAAAGGATTCGGAGGAACGTTCACTTGTTGTTGGGAGTCGCCACTCAATTTATTTCATTTTAAGGGAAAAACTAAGAAAACCCTTGTTTGACTCCAATAACGCGTCCAATGTAAAGGTTTCTAATCTGCGAACCCAAGGAGGATTCGGGGACTATGTCATGCATTTGACTAACTTGCCAATAAAAGAAATAAACCTTAAAAGGGATGAAGGAAAGAAAACAAACAGATTGTTAGTAAATTGTGGACTTGCTATTTGGGGTGAATCCCAAATATGCCTACATACTCTCGTTTTTATGAGAGATCAAAGCCCATGTAGTTCGGAAAAGCCTATTTAAAGGCAATGATGCATTATGCATGTGTGTGTGTATGCTTCGTGCATTGTCGGGCTTTTTGCCAAAATTGTGAGATTTTGAGCACTTAGTGCTAAATTTAATGAAATTTGGGTACTTGGTACCAAAAAGTATGCAATTTAGGCTTCATGCCAAAAAGATTAATTGATTCATGGCTTAATGCCGAGATATTGGATGATTAGTTAACTAGGCCTTAGGCCTAAAAAGATTAGGTCTTTGACCAAAAAGAAATTAAGAAGAATGTGGAATGCTTAAGATATGCTCGAATTGACAAATGATGAATTAGGATATTACCTTGTTTACAATTTTTCCACTTCTAAGTTCCAGATCTTGTTTTCTTGGAATATGATCCTTGCTTCTTGTAACACAAGGTTAGAAGTTCTTAAGCATGTGAAAATAAAGAATTCGACAGCACGAGGTCCCGGGATGCCAAAAGCCAACCTTTTTTCTGAAAATTTGGAGGCTTTTTATAGACAAAATCGGGCTGGACAGCGGCTGGGCCGTCGGGAATGCGACCAGCCGAAAAGACGAAAAAAAAAGCAAAAAGCAGTGGCGGCTCGGCCGCCGGTCCCGGCGCTTCTGGTCCCAAATTTGTCCGTTGGCTTGCACGATTTTCGCTCAAACTGATTTTTTGGGAGCCACAAGCTTTCAAAAATTATTCTGAGACCATATCCATGATTCTTGCGTCGTTCCAGACATTTCAAGTACCATGAAGACATACTTTCGGTGAACTTTGTTGTGATCGTCATGTCTGGCTTGGTTGTCTGCAGTCTAAGAAAATCGGCTTTTCGAGCCTCAAAATTCGAGTATTCACAATTGCCCCCCCACTGGGGTCCATAAAAATGATTTATGGGGCCCAGTGGTCGTCTGAAGAGCGAATTTTGAGCGAGGGGTAAAAGACCCGCCATTTGGCATTTCTGGATTGCTTGCAACACTTCTAATTTTTCTCTGATTGTATTCTGACTTTTCTGCACCTGCACTTTTGTTTAGCACAAACAGTACATATGTATGCATGATGTCCCCTTTTATTTTCATAAAGGTATTTATTTGCTTCTTTACAACCATTGCATGCACAACTGGACCAAGAGTCTTCAAAAGGTTGAAAGGATCAATATGGGAAGATATGGATTGAAAGTTGTTGCTACTCTTAGAGGCGTAGCTGTAGATTGGGATTTCTTGCATGTTTGTGTCAGATTTTGGGATCCTCAAGCTCACGTGTTTAGATTTGGTGCCCGGATGGACGAGATGTGTCCTCTTTTTGAGGAATTCTGCTCAATTATTGGATGTGACCCAAATGCCCTCTTGTAAGGCATGAGGTTCAAGTTGGCTATGTGGGGTCTTTTCAGAGGCTTTTCAACTTTACAAGGCCTCAAGCTCAAGCTATGATTGTGGATGGGAATAAGGTGATGTTGCTTCCTTTGATTGATGCATTCCTGACTGCTAATTTTGAAGATGAGATTCAACTGAAGCATAGGATGCGAGCTTTTGTCTTCTGCCTATTAGCTGGGTTTCTTTTCAACCGTGACCCTGACTTTGGAGATTTAAAGTCTTGCCCCATGATTAGGCAAATGGGGATTGATCAGAGGGTTCCTCTTCCAGTCGGGCTTACTGTTGCTGCCCCTATTATGCCCGGAGTTACTCAAGCTGATCTTCAAACATGGGTTAGGAACCATCAAATGATCAGACCTTTTGCAGAACCTTCCCTTGTCGAGCCTACTCCAGAGTACAGAGCTTGGTTTATAGCTGAAGTTTGGCCAATTGAAAAGCTAAGGAGGCATGCATTGTTGTAGGAGTTGGAGGGAGAGGATGTGGTTCCTCTTAACGAGGGGAAGATAGATGTTGCAGAGAGTTCCAGAACTAAGGAAGATATCGAAGACTCTGCCACACGAAGGAGACGTAGGATTTAGGTCCTAGGGTTGACTCTATTGTCTGTTGTTGGTTTTTTTTTTTTTGGTTCCTTGGATGTTTAGGACTTATGGTTTGACTTTTTTCATGGAATGAATGACTCTTTTTGTAATGAATGATTCTTTTTTGGAATGAACGACTCTTTTTGGAATGAATGACTCTTTCATTTGCTTTCCAAGCATTATCTACTTTATTTACTCGCTCTAATTTTTGCCTAAGCCATCCTTTCAGATTTTCAACTTAGCGAGCTCTTACCCATTCTTGCCTAAGCCGCCCTTTGCGGGTTTTTGACTTAGCAGGCCCCACTATTGCCTAAGCCGCCCTTTGTGGGTTTTCGACTTAGCGGGATTTTTCTTTCTTTTTTTTTATTTACTTATTTATTTTTTATGTTGGCAAAAGAAAAATGAATCAATGATTTTTAAAATTTAGACCGTGCTCAAGGAGAGCTGCCTACATATCTCGAATTAGTTTGCGAGAATCAGGTCTAATGTAGTTCCTTACAATGCATGATTATACATAATATTTCTTTAATTGATCCAAATTGCATGGGTTTGTGAACTCCAGACCATCCAAATCAGACAAGATGATGGCTCTGCCAGAAAGTATTTTCTTTACAATATAGGGTCCAGCCCAAAGAGGACGAAACTTCCCACGAGGATCTGTAACAGGTGTTCTGATCTCTTTCAGAACCAAACAACCTTCTTCCAACTTTCGATCTTTGACCTTTTTGTTGAAATGAATGGCCATTCACCTCTGATACCCTTGAATCTGATGTAGAGCTTGAAGTCTTTTTTCATCCAAACCCAACAACTGATGATGATAATTGCTAATCCATTCAGCTTCATTTATCTGACTTTCTTGAATTATCCTCGCCGATTGAACTTCCAGTTCAATGGGGAGTACTGCTTCCATTCCGTACACCAGGGAGTACGGGGTTGCCCCAGTAGGAGTTCTAATTGATGTTCTATATCCCCACAAAGCCAGCGGTAACCTCTCATGCCAACGCCTATGTTCCTTGATCATTTTTTGTATGATCACCTTTATAGACTTGTTCGCTGCTTCTACAGCTCCATTTGTTTGAGGTCTATAAGGAAAGGACTTATGGTGCTGGACATTCTTATCCTTCAAGAGCTTAGCAAATTCTGCTTGGAAATGAGTTCCATTATCAGTGATAATCTCAAATGGCATTTCGTACCGACAAAGGATGTTGGTTCGGACAAACTGTGCTGCCTTTTTGGAGTCTAATTCTGCATAGGAAGCTGCTTCAACCCACTTCGTGAAGTAATCCACCGCTACCAAGATAAACTGATGTCCATTCGAGGCTTTTGGATGTATTTTTCCAATTATATCTATTCCCCAAGTAGCGAAGGGCCTTGGAGAGGTGATTGGATTCAGAGCAACGGGAGGTTGCTTCTGCAACTTAGCAAATATCTGGCACTGATGGCATTCTTGCACAAATGCCACACAGTCTGCATTCATGGTGGACCAATAATATCCTAGATTGGCAATTTTTCGAGCCAAGGCGATCCCATACATGTGTGGCCCTGATTCGCCACCATGTACCATTTCCATTATCTGCTTAGCCTCTGCTTCATTTACACACCTTAGGTGCATTCCATTCCAACTCCTCTTGTAGAGGATATCTCCATTAAGAATGTAACCTGTGGCTAGCTGCCTTATGGTCCTCTAATCAACCTTTGATGATCCCTCCAGATAACTTCCATCCTTGAGATAACTTTTGATATCCCAAAACCATGGTTTACCATCGATCAAATGCATTACATGGGCGGGTCATTTCTGAAGCTGAACTTTCAATGGACGAATGGCTTTCCCCTCCTTGATATTGATCATGGAAGCTAAAGTAGCCAGGGCATCAGCAAACTGATTCTTTGCTCTTGGGAGATATTCGAAGGACAGATCATCGAATTGTTGTGCCAAATGATCAAGGCATTGTAGGTAAGGAACCAAACGCTCTTCTCTTATCTTCCATTTCCTTAAAGCTTGTGATACTATTAAAATAGAATCACCGTAGACCTTTAGGTTCTTAATCCCTAATTCCAGGGCGGCTTCAAGCCCATTGATGCAAGCTTCATATTCTGCTTCATTGTTTGTGCAGCTAAAGTCAAGTTTAACTGCAAATGGAATGTGTTCTCCACAAGGAGTTTTGAACACAATCCCAATTCCATTTCCATGATAATTGGATGCCCCATCAAAATACATCTCCCAAATACTCCTTTCCACATTCAAGAGGTCTTCGTCAGGGAAACCCATTTCTCGCATCTCGTCTTTTACGGGTAATTCTGCTAATTGGTCAGCTATTGCGCCACCTTTCACAGCTTTCCTTTGAATGAATTTTAAGTCAAAGGCTGCCACTGTTGACACCCACTTAGCCATTTTACTGTCGAAAACAGGCCTCTCCATAAGGAATTTCAAGGGACTCTGTTCTGCGATGACATAAGTAGTGTAAGAAGACAAGTAGTGTTGTAACTTCGTACAAGTCCAATACAAAGCTAAACACAACTTCTCAATCTTGTTATACTTTAACTCATAGTCCAGCATCCTTTTGCTGAGGTAGTAAATTGCATTTTCCACCTTTGTACTTTTGGCTTCTTGAGCTAGCATTGCACCCATGGCTTCATCTGTTACAAACAAATACAAGAGCAGAGGCTTTCCCATTCTGGGAGGTTGTAGAATTGGCGGACTTAACAAGTATTCTTTGATCTTGTCGAAGGCCTTTTGGCAGTCTTCATTCCATTCTTGTGAAGCATCTTTCCTTAGTAGCTTAAAGATTGGACCATAAGTCTCTGCCAATTGCGATATGAATCGACTGATATACTGTAATCGACCTAGCAAGCCTCGAATCTCTTTTTATGTTCTTGGCGGAGGCATTTTCAGAATAGCCTTTGACTTTGCTGGATCAACTTCTATTCCTCTCTTGCTGACCAAATACCCCAAAAATAAGCCTGATGTTGATCCAAATAGGCACTTTGCAGGATTAAGCTTCAAATTGTACTTGCGAAGTCTAAGGAAGAACTTCTCAAGTGCTTTAACGTGTTCTTCTGGAGATTTTGACTTAACAATCATATCATCAACATACACTTCTACTTCTTTGTGAATCATGTCATGAAAGACTGTTGTCACCATCCTTTGGTAGGTAGCCCCTGCATTTATCAACCCAAAAGGCATAACCCTGTAGCAGAAAGTGCCCCATTCTGTAATGAAAGATGTCTTCTCTTTGTTTGGTGGGTGCACTAGGATCTGATTGTACCCAACCGCGAGGTCAGTCATGGAAACCATCATATGCCCAGCCATCCTGTCTATCAGCAAATCGATGTGTGGTAGTGGAAAATCATCCTTGGGACAGGCCTTATTGAAATCTCTATAGTCAACACACATCCTGACCTTTCCATCTTTCTTCGGGACTGGCACGATGTTTGCTAACCAGGAAGGGTAGGCAATTGGTTCTATGAACTTATTGTCCAGTTGCTTGGCAACCTCCTCTTTAATTTTCAAAGACCATTCAGGCTTCATTCTTCTCAATTTCTGCTTAACCGGCTTCGCATCTGGGTATAGTGGAATCTTATGAACTGCTATGGCTGGGTCTATTCCCATGACATCACTTGCCTTCCACATGAAGCAGTCGACATATCTTCTGATGCACTCAACAACCTGTTCCTTATTCACACAATCATATGCAATGTATTTATGTTCATTTTCTTTGCCAATCATTATTTTTTCATTTATTTCTTTTATTTCATCTATTTCATTTTTGCTAGATAATACTTGGAAAGCAAAAGACATAGGGTAACCAAGAACTTGAACAGTTTCATTAATTATGGCGGAGTCATCCCCCAGAGTTACATCATATTCGACATCAGGGTTTTCTATTCCTGAAGCTAAGAAAGACTCAGAACTAGACTCTGACTCAGTGTTTGACTCAGAATTTGACTCAGTACAAGACTCAGGTTCGGGGTGTGACACAGGACTAGATTTGACTACAGCAGCTTGTCCCTCCTCGGCATACCAGTTCATTAGTGGTCCATCTGTGGTCTTGATCATCTTTGTGAAGTCCCTTTTGTCTTCAAAATTGGTTATCATAGCAACCTCATCAAAGAGACTAGGCCGCATAAAATCTTCCATTTGTGGGTCAGCTATAGGTTCTGGCTCTTCTTCTTTTATGGCTAAAACATCATTGAACATCTCAAAACCCGGTAGCTTCTTTCCAGTCATAGGAGAATAGAATGGTTCCTGAAAACCACAGTAAGGAACTGCTTTTCCAGGTTTGCAGAAGTGACCATTCAGAGTTCTAAAATAAGGGCGCATTTTGAGGCTTCTTGCCCCCCAATTCTTCTTTTTCTTCCTTCCATGCTCAAACTCTTCTATCTCCTCATCTGTGGGTTTGTACCCCAGGCCAAAAGTTCCCTTATTCTCAGGTTCTTCCCATGGCCGCACTACGGGTGTTTTCCTCCCAGACTTTATCATTTCCATTCCGGGCAGCAGACCTACCCTTAGCATCATTCCCACCAGGCAATTGATTTGGACCTCCCCAAAATCATATAAGATAAATGGCCCTTTGGGTTTTTCTCCTTCAATGCATTGGACTGTATCATAATGGAAACCAGTCAAGGTCATGGCGGTTTCGCCAGGAACAACCTCAAAGAGAGACTGATCCATGGTTCTCTTGTTGATTTCACAGGTGTCACCTTTGATAGTGATGATTTTTCCTTCAAAAGGGAACTTAAGTTTTTGATGTAATGAAGAAGGGACAACATTATTCTGATGAATCCACGGCCTTCCAAGGAGGAGATTAAAGCTCACGGGTACATCAATGACTTGGAAGGGCACTCTCATTTTCACCAGCCCAATAGCAATTTCCAGAGTGGCAACACCCAAAATTTCTCTTCGAGTGTTATCATATGCTCTAACAATCTGATCAGAAGGTGTAAGATCTGTAGCCTCCAACCCCAGACAGCTTGCTACTTTCAAGGGACATACATTTAAGGCTGACCCATTATCAATGAGAACCATGGGCACAGTCTTTTCCCCAGTTTGTATGGTGATGTATAGAGCATCATTGTGTTTACTGCCATCTTCTGGTAGGTCTGTATCAGAAAATCGGATACTCAATGCCTTGGTTGATTGAGTCAAAGTGGCCACAAAAGCTTCTGGGCTTGTGTCCACTGATGTATCAAGTTGACTTAAAGCTTCGCTGAGAGCCTGACGGTGTGGGAATGAGGAAGCAAGGAGCTCCCAAATTGACACCCTAGCTTGAGTTTGCTTAAGCTGAGAGAGGACAGGGTCTTCTTTTGGCTTTGGTGTCTTCTTATGGGGGTGATTTGAGGTTGTAGGGGCTTTTCCCAAGTCGAGTGGCTGATATTGCCTTCCGCTTCTTGTCAAAGCGTCGACCTCTTCAGCAAGGTCATTCAAATCCAACACACACACTTCATTCATTTCTAAGAGAAGTTTGAAAGGATCAAACAGCTCTTCTTCCATAGTGATGGCGTGGATGGAATGATTAGGCAAAGGGTTAGTATTAATGTTCGGTTGACTCCTGAGAGGAATGATGTCACCCCTATCCACCAAATCCTGGATGCGGTTTTTCAGAGTCCAGCAAGCATCTGTTCTATGCCCTTTTCCTTGGTGGTATTCACAATACTCATTGGCCTTATAACTGGAGGGTAATAGATTTGAAGGTGGCCTTAGGTCCAAAGGCTTCAAATACTTCCCTTCCATGGCCTTTTTAAACACTAGATGAAGGGGCACCCCAAGGTCGGTATATTGCCTTCTTGGCTGATTTCTCTACCCAAGATTGCCCACACGTAAAGGATTCGCAGGGGCAATATTGGCCACTTCATTGACCTTGCTTGAGGAAGTAGCTTGGCCTTGTTTCCTATACTTTGAAGTAGCTCCCTCATCTATTATTTTACCCAATTGTATCAAGTCTTCTACCTTAGTTGCAGTCGCAATGAGCGATTTGAAAGTAGGTAGGTATTGGGTTTGCAGTTGAGCTTGATATGTAGGCCTTAAATTCCTGATTATAATATCAATCTGCTCCTGTTCTGAAGGGCGATTGATCATTTGGGCGGCTTTTGCCCTCCACCTCGTAAGGAACGAGGAGAAGGGTTCATTGTTGTTTTGTTTGGTAGTCTCAAGTTCTCTTCAAGTGACATCCACCTCAATATTGTAGTGGTATTGAGTGTTAAATGCATTGCAGATGTCTTCCCAGGTCTTAATCTTAGCACGGTCTAGGCTTACGAACCATTTTAGGGCAGCCCCAGTCAAGGATTGTTGAAAGAGTTGAGCAAAGAGCTCATCATTTAAACCCCAAGGGCTCAAGGCCCCCACATACATCTTCAAATGGGTTTTAGGGCAAGTGGTCCCATCAAATCTGTCCATCCCAGGCATCTTGAATTTTGGAGGCAATCTAGCTTGGGGAAAAAAGGATAAGGAATCCATGTCTACCACCTCTTTATGAGTTTTCATGGCAGTGATTGACCTTTCAAGCAATTCAAGTTTCTTTTTCAGTTCATCAGTTTCATTCTTAGAGGGTGGATCCTCCAAATTCATGACAGAGGTATTGTTCTGAGCAGTCATGGGGGTACTAGTTTGCCCCACAATGGGTTCCTTTCCTAAATTTCCAGGAGTAGAGGCCGTCTTTGGTGCCCCTCCCAATTCAGCCAGGATGGCTACCCTTTGGGCAGCCAAAGCTTCATCAATTCTCTCTTGCATCCTAGCTTCAATTTCCTTAATCTGTCCATCTAGCAAGGCCTTAATCTGTTCAATAGTAGCCATTTCAGTAATTGGAGCAGTTGGTGAAATTGGGGTAGCAGGACTTGTGGGTGATTGCACAGTTGGAGTTGGTGTAGCTTGTGTGGGTGAAGGCACACGGATAGTGGATACCTGAAAAGGTTAAGGGCAAGAGATCAGGGTAGTGTGTAGGATAGGAAAAACTCTTGGTCCACTTATATACATCAAAAGTTTTCCCCAAAAGATTTTCCCCCAAAATAATGTTGTCATGTTGCATGAATGCACCTCATCACATCATAATTCATTTTAATGGAATGTGGCACTATCATTGGGTACATACAACCTAAGGAAAGGTTCTATTGTTCATGAAAAATAGAGAATTGGCTCATAATAGGGACCCTTGAGTCTTGAGTAAGATATACCTAACCACATGTGAAACAAGGAGTTTCGCGTGGGTCCAACAGTACGATTACTCATGGGCCACTCCAAAAGGATTGGAATGGTTTGCGACAACAGGGAGGATGCTTTGGCTGTCCGCCGGCATAATCAAGGAGACCTGCCGGTCAGCGCTACTTGCTATCCAGACTCAGAATTTTGAACAGAAAGAGAAGAAATTCATTTGAAAATAATTTTTTTTTATGCAATGGAGGAAAAGGATTCCCCCATATAATGCAAGAGAAAAAGATTCTCTGAATGACAAAATAAATGCACAATTAATCAAACAAGGGGTCCATTAAAGGAAAAAGATTCCTTTTGTCAATTTTCAATCCAATATCCCCAAGGAGGGGATATATATATTGCTAAGGTACCCTGCAAAATGAATAAAAGTACCCTAAAGAAGGGCAAATCAGTTAAATGAATAATAATAGTCTACTAGGATCCCATAAATTATTTTTATTATTATTTTTTATTTTATTATTATATTTTTTTATGGTCCCCAGAAAGATTCTTTTAGTCAATTTTCAATTCTAATGTCCTTAAAGAAAGGACAACCATTGCTAAGGTACCCTGCAAAATAAATAAAAATACCCTAAAGAAGGGCAAGTTAATCAAATAAACAATAGTAGTCTACTAGGATCCCATAAATCATTTTCATGGTCCCTAGTGTCAAATTAATCAAATAAGCAATAGTAGTCCACTAGAATCCCATAAATCATTTTTATGGTCCCCAGTGGAGTCGCCAAATTGTGATCCACCCGAAAAGGATTCGGAGGAACGTTCACTTGTTGTTGGGAGTCGCCACTCAGTTTTTTTTGTTCTAAGGGAAAAACTAAGAAAACCCTTGTTTGACTCCAATAACTCGTCCAATGTAAAGGTTTCTAATCTGCGAACCCAAGGAGGATTCGGGGACTATGTCATGCATTCGACTAACTTGCCAATAAAAGAAATAAACCTTAAAAGGGATGAAGGAAAGAAAACAAACAGATTGTTAGTAAATTGTGGACTTGCTATTTGGGGTGAATCCCAAATATGCCTACATACTCTCGTTTTTATGAGAGATCAAAGCCCATGTAGTTCGGAAAAGCCTATTTAAAGGCAATGATGCATTATGCATGTGTGTGTGTATGCTTCGTGCATTGTCGGGCTTTTTGCCAAAATTGTGAGCTTTTGAGCACTTAGTGCTAAATTTAATGAAATTTGGGTACTTGGTACCAAAAATTATGCAATTTAGGCTTCATGCCAAAAAGATTAATTGATTCATGGCTTAATGCCGAGATATTGGTTGATTAGTTAACTAGGCCTTAGACCTAAAAAGATTAGGTCTTTGACCAAAAAGAATTTAAGAAGAATGTGGAATGCTTAAGATATGCTCGAATTGACAAATGATGAATTAGGATATTACCTTGTTTACAATTTTTCCACTTCTAAGTTCCAGATCTTGTTTTCTTGGAATATGATCCTTGCTTCCTGTAACACAAGGTTAGAAGTTCTTAAGCATGTGAAAATAAAGAATTCGACAGCACGAGGTCCCGGGATGCCAAAAGCCAACCTTTTTTCTGAAAATTTGGAGGCTTTTTATAGACAAAATCTGGCTGGACAGCGGCCGAGCCGCGGGGAATGCGACCAGCCGAAAAGACGAAAAAAAAAAGCAAAAAGCAGTGGCGGCTGAGCCGCCGGTCTCCGCAGCTCGGCCGCCGGTCCCGGCGCTTCTGGTCCCAAATTTGTCCGTTGGCTTGCACGATTTTCGCTCAAACTGATTTTTCGGGAGCCACAAGCTTTCAAAAATTATTCTGAGACCATATCCATGATCCTTGCGTCGTTCCAGACATTTCAAGTACCATGAAGACATACTTTCGGTGAACTTTGTCGTGATCGTTCGATCTGGCTTGGTTGTCTGCAGTCTAAGAAAATCGGTTTTCTGAGCCTCAAAATTTGAGTATTCACAGGATCGAGTATCCAAACCAAATTTAGGATCGAGTATCCAAACCCAATTTAGGATCGAGTATCCAAATCCAGTTAGGATAGAGTATCCCAATCCAGTTTAGGATCGAGTATCCAAACCCAATTTAGGATCGAGTATCCAAATCCATTTAGGATCGAGTATCCAAATCTAGTTTAGGATCGATTATCCAAACCCAATTTAGGATTGAATATTCAAATCCAGTTAGGATCGAGTATCCAAGTCCAGTTTAGGATCGAGTATCCAAGTCCAGTTAGGATCGAGTATCCCAATCCAATTTAGGATCAAGTATCCAAATCCAGTTTAGGATCAAGCATCCCAATCCAGTTAGGATCGAGTATCCCAATCCAATTTAGGATCGAGTATCCAAATCCAGTTAGGATCGAGTATCCAAATCCAGTTTAGGATCAAGTATCCGAATCCAGTTAGGATCGAGTATCCAAGTCTAGTTTAGGATATAGTATCTAAATCTCTCAGGTCTAGAACCCAGAACCTCAACCGTCTAAAAAATTAAGTCTTATTGCTTTTCACTCTCTTTCACTAAAGTGTCAGATCATTCAAGTAGAGGGCAAACTGTAGACCCTTAATTTTTTACCTAGTCTGGTCTAATATATTTTAATTAGTCCAAAATTATTTTTGTATTGTCCAATATATTTTAATTGGTCCAAAACAATTTTTTTATCTTAATTAAATAATATTTGCTTTAGTATCTAATTTTTATTAATAAAAAATAATAAATAAAAACAAATAAATAAAAATAAAAATCAGCGATGGAAAATTTCGTCGCCGAAAAGGGTTGTGGCGAAATGGCCTTGTGCCATTTTGCCCGCATGATTTTCCCGCAGGCCAATTTTTACCCAGCAGCCCGCTGCCAGCTGCGGCAGCTTTTTTGCCAGCGCAATTTTTTCACAGCAGTTTTTTTCGCCAGCAAAATTTTTTTGACGCAAATTTTTTTGAAGCCAAATACAATTAGGTTTCGGTTTCCTTTTCTTAATTAATGTTAGATTCCGTGAATAACTAAAATTAATCATAAAATCTTCTATAAATAAGAACTAAAACAACACAGCAGGGGGAGGTGAAATCTGGGACTGAAATTTGTAAGGAAATTTAGGAGGAAAACTTTGAAAGGAAATCGGATTTTAAAAAATTCCTTCTGGCAGTGAAATTGATCGGACTTTTGAGAGAGAAAACAAGCAATTCAATCCATCAAAGGCAGCAAAGCTTGTCTTTGTTCTTGTTCATCCAAGAAACAATTTTTGGTGGAACCAACAAACTAATGTATGAATTTCTTTATTTATTTTTCTTTACAGTAAGCTTCATCATGCAAGATTAAAAATTGTTGTTTCTGTTTCTTTAAAATTTTAAAACCCTAATCTACTTTTTAACTTTTCAAAACCTTAAATCGCTTCAAGATTTACCAAAGCCCTAATTTGCTTTCCAATTGTTCAAAACCCTAAATTGAATCTGTTTCTTTCCAAAAACCTAAATTGTATCTGTTTCTTTCCAAAAACCCTAAATTGTATCTGTTTCTTTCCAAACCCTAAAAAAATATCTTTTTTGTTTTTATAAACCTTAAATCATTTTGTTTATTTTCTTAAAACTTCATAAAACTATAAATTGTTTTTCCAAATTCTAAAATCAAATACATTCTCCGAAAACACTAAAAACCGTAAATCATAAATCTAAATATTTTAAAGTGTCCAAACCCTAGTTTCATGATTTCACTTCTCAAACACTAATTTGGTTAATCAAAGAACTTTATCAACCTCTTAAATTATAAAACTTTGCTCCATTTCAATTCTTTTAAAACTCACAGTAGCTTAAAACCATAAATTCCAAAACCCTGAACACATTAAATAAATAAATAGAAACAGTAGCTCTAATTTCAATCATTATTTGCTTTATTTAATTTTATATTTGATTATGTAGTCTATTATATGCTTTAATTTATTTTCAATGGTTTGTTGGTTTATTTAATTTCAATGTTTGGTTTATTTAATTTACCATGGATGAATGTTTATTTTATATTTTGATTGATATCTTTGATGAATAATTTATTTATTATGAATGGTTATTTACTTTTATCGATTTATTTGGATTTCCAAATGTTGTAAGAGGTATGTTTCCAAAACCCTGTAAGAGGATACAAGAATGTCACAACCATTTAGAAATAATCAAATCATCATTTGAAAAATCTATATAAACTTAAAACATTTAACTTAAATTATATAAATAATAGAGGAAACATTTCTTGTTAAAACATATATGTATCTTCATTACCCAAAAGTTTATCAAAAACATTTTTTAATAAGCAGCGAAATATTCAGCGAAATATACATAGGTATGCATCAACATCAATATGTACAAAATATGAAATTTATACATGCTGTCAGTTTGTCTCTGATCTTGATGTCCACAATCAACACTACACTTAAAGGCCCAAGCCTATACTCGGCTCGGTCTACCTAAACTCTCTAGCTCAACCGGATCTACCCTTTCACAATTGCACTAAGCCAGAAGCTTAGTGGTACAAACTTTAATAACAATATAGTTCAAATGTAATGCCAATGTCAAACTTTCAAGAACTAGTAACAATACACAAGGATATCATATTTCATAACATTATATCTCATTATATTGCTCAATTGCTCCACCATTCATAATTCACATTAAAACAAAGATAAGAATGGGCCCAAAAGAATCTAATATGCCATTCAAATTCCAGAGTTACTGCTTTGCTCCAATATACAACATTTGTCTAGCCCGAAGGCGAATCATAATCACAATGAGGATTGCCTCATATGTAACATCCCAACTAGGCTTCAAAGAATAGGCCCAACCCAGCTTCAAGGGTTATCTACATCATGTAACACCCAACTAGGCTTCAAGGACCAAGCCCAACCCAACTTCAAGGGATTGTTACTTTTTAGGCATGCCACCAACAACAAAACTCTGAAAATTGAATAACATACTAGGCACATAATTCTTTCATAATTCCATTATCAAATCCTTTCTCATTTTCTCATTATCAACTAGGCACAATGCCTCAAATATTTTATTTATATCAGTTTAGCCATCACCAATGGCTTTACATACCATCATTAGTGTATTCATAACAAATTGCATTAACTATACATTTTGAATCATCATCTTATTTTCACATAGTTCACATTATGAAAATCATAGCATTATTCTCATGCACCAACAATGTAGTAAGTAGCTTAACACATTTTTCCAACCAAACGTGTTAAGTCCCAATACCATGGAAATATAACAATTATTCAAAGTTTGTACTTACCTCTAAAGCAACAATTACCACTTCAACCTCCTCTTCCAAGATATCCCTCTACACTTGGTTTAGGGCACTCAAGTCTCTTCCAATCCTATGCCAAATGTGATTATAAGTAATCACCAAGTGGTACACAAAGGAAAATAAGGAAAAGAATTATCTACGACAAACTCTACCCATGACAAGCTCAACAACACGGGCGCGCCCATGACCTTGCTCTAAACTCACAACACAAAAACTTTGACACGCTCAGTAATATGGGCATGTCACTGCACATGTCAATTCCATAATAAAACAGTAGCTATGACACACTCAGTAACATGGGCGCATCACTGGTAGTGTCAATTCTCCTCCAAGATAGTAGCTATGACACGCTCAGTGACATGGGCATGTCACTGCACGTGTCAATACTACATCAACACAGAAGCTGTGGCACGCTCAATGACATGGGCATGTCACTGCTCGTGTCACCAACACTGAAAACAGAACCATCGACATGCCCAAAGACATGGTTGTGCCACTGGGCGTGTCAGGCCAAAAACCTAAAATCGACACAAAAATGCCTCAACCAAAAATCATCTTTCACTAATCTTTTTTAACTCCAAACCAACACAACTAAAACCATCATAATATCACAATAAACTTGTATGAACATCAACACAACTCAATAAAAAGCAAAAATATACACAATCACAACCAAGACTTCTCAACTCAAAGTTACACAACTCACAACTTTTATTCTCTTCATCTAACTTAACCCTTTTTCTTCAATCCAACCCCAAATTTCAAAGTTAACAAGACAAAACAACTTCAAACATACCAAAATCAACCATAAACACAACTACATCAAGCATCGAACAAACTCATAAACACACTCTCAAAGAAAATCAAAGAAACAAGTTGGAAACTTACCAAATATGAAGAAAAATCCTTAAAACTCCAACTTGATCACTTGAAATCCTTCAATTGTTTAAGTTAACAAGAAGCAAAATCTCTTTTCCACTATCCATTAATATTAATATCTTATTAATTAAAATGTCATTTGACCAAGTTAACTTTTTGACTTGTATGTAATGTATATATCTTTATATACATAACATATACACCTTCTTTTTTCTCTTTTCTTTTTCACTTAATCAAATGTATACACTAATCATTTAAATAATTTTTTTAATAATTAGTATTTTCAAAATTTTGGGGTATTATATGGGATATTACAATTCTCCCCCTCTACAAATAAATTTCATCCTCAAAATTACCTTTTCTCAAGTCTGGAATAACTGGGGATACTAATTCTGCATCATCTGCTCATTCTCCCACATTGCCTCTTCAGTAGCATGATTCTTCCAAAAAACTTTCACAAGTGGCACTTTTTTATTTCTCAATTCTTTCACTTCATGTGCCAAAATAGCCACTGGTTCTTCTTCATAAGTCAGATATATACTCACCTTAATTGACTCCACTGACAAAATATCAGATGGGTCTGATCTGTACCTCCAAAGCATA
The DNA here is from genome assembly GCA_947685225.1 of Garcia nutans. Taxonomy (NCBI): domain Eukaryota; kingdom Viridiplantae; phylum Streptophyta; class Magnoliopsida; order Malpighiales; family Euphorbiaceae; genus Garcia; species Garcia nutans. Next base: position 40,870,855 of record CANTUV010000005.1, read on the forward strand.
GAGACATGGAAGACATTGTGAATTCGATCTAACTCAGGAGATAAAGCTAGTCTATAGGCCACTGGTCCAAATCTCCCCAATATCTCATAGGGTCCTATGAAACGAGGACTCAACTTCCCTTTAAGGCCAAATCTCAAAATTATCTTCCAAGGAGACACTTTCAAAAATATTTTATCTCCTACACTGAACTCTATGTCTCTTCTCTTCAAATCTGAATATGATTTTTGTCGGTCTGAGGGTGCTTTTAAATGATCCCAAATCACCTTAACTTTCTCTTTTGTTTCTTTTATCAAGTTGGGACCGACCAGTTTACCTTCTTCAACCTCATCCCGACACAAAGGTGTCCTGCACCTCTTACCATACAATGCCTCATAAGGTGCCATCCCAATACTGGATTGATGACTGTTATTATAAGAAAATTCCATCAGTGGTAAGAACCTATCCCAACTTCCAGAGAAATCAATGACACAACTTCTCAACATATCCTCTAAAATTTGTATCACTCTCTCTGATTGTCCATCTGTCTGAGGATGCAATCGAGAACCCAAAACATTATGCAAACTCTTTCAAAATCTTGAAGTAAATTGGGGATCTTGATTAGATACCAAAGAAATTGGGACTCCATGCAATCTCATTAACTCACTGATATACAGCTCAGCCAACCTCTCAAGAGAATAATCCATCCAAAGTGGAAGAAAATGAGCTATCTTCATCATCCGATCAACAATCACCCAGATGACATCATGCTTCTTCTGAGTCAAATGCAAACCAGTCACAAAATCCATCATCACTCGCTCCCATTTCCACTCTGGCACTGATAATGGCTGAAGTAATCCCGAAGGAACTTGGTGCTCAGCCTTCACTCTCTGGCAAGTAAGACATCTAGATACAAACTCTGCTATGTCCCTTTTCATACCTGACCACCAATAATATTGTTTCAAATCCCAATACATCTTGGTACTCTCAGGGTGCATAGCATAAGCTGACTGATGTGCTTTCTCCAAAATCACTCTTTTTAGTCTTGTATCATTAGGAACACATAACCTATCTTTGTACCAAAGACTGCCATCATTCCTCACATGGAAATCTTGTCTTTCTCCCATTTGAAAATCGAATACAACTTTCTAAATTCTGTTTTCTGCCAATTGAGCCTCCCTTATCTAATCCAATAACACCGGCCTCAATTGCAACTGAGCCATTAAAACACCATCATTACAAGGCTCAAATCTAGCATGCAATGCTCTCAACTCAACAAGCAACAAGAGCAAATGAGCAGTCAAACCTACCAAAGACTTGGGACTCAAGGCATTAGCAATAACATTTGCCTTATCTCTCCTCAAATCTCCGACACCGGTCTATCTCATCTGAAATAATCCCATCGGCATAATGACTCAACCGGATAAACTCGATCTCATACTCTGTCACTATCCGGGTATCCTGTATCAGATTTAGAAATTCCATCTTCTTTGCATCCTTATACTCCCTTGGAGTATACTTCTACTCAAACTCTCGCAAGAAATCATCATAGGTCAAGGTTGGTGGATCATCCAGGGCATGTGGTACCATCTTCCACCAATCATATGCATCCCTCTGCAGAAGAGATCTAGAATAATCAAAATTTTCTTCTGGAGTGGCCTGCAACTTGATGAACACTCTCTGGACTCTATCTAGCCAATGGTCAGCTACAGCAGGATCTGTAGTACCACTAAAGTCCTCAGTTCCAAACTTTCTCAATTTATCATATTGCCTCATCGGTACTTACTCCTGTGGTTGTGGTAGTGGTTGTTGCTGAACTGGCGCCTGCCTCAACAACTCCACCATATGCCGTACCCAGCTCGAAGCAATCTCATCAACTGTTGGTCTCTCTGGCATAGGAGCAGGTGCCCCTCCAGCAATCTCGACTCTAGCTCCATCTCTACCCTCAACAGGAGCTACACTCTCCGCACTACCCTCAGCAAACTTGTAACACCCCTATACCCCGTATACGTACACAGCATGCTTATACGATCGTAATATACGTATACTGGATATAGAAATGCCACGTTATAATTAACAAATGACACATCCCTTTTTAAAAACATAACCAAATTTAAATCATTTAAATTAAATTATAAAAGACAAAAGATAAAGTGTTCATTTAAAAGCAGCGGAAATATAACAATTATTTTCAAATACAAATACATTAAGATCCAAATTTACAAGACATGAAATATATACATGATTGGCAGCTCTTCTCTGATCTTTAAGTCCAAACTCAACTCTTCAGTGTCTAGACTCACTTGGTCTCGATGAACACTCGGGTTCAACCCTGTTACCTGCGCGATGAACCACAATCGCGCTGAGCTAACAGCTCAGTGGTACAACTTATACTAACATTATGCTTTAATGCGATGCAAATGCCACAATTTTTACATTTCATAAACCATACCTAAGCATATCACATTTCATAATTGTACATTAGATCTTATTATTCAATTGTTTCTCTATTCATAAATCACATTTACACAAACACAAGCATGGGCCCAAAAAGAAACTAATATGTTATTCAAAGTTCAGAGTTACTGCTTTGGTCCATAGTGACACCTTGTGTCTAGCCCCGTAGGCAATATATATATATATATATATATCCATGGATAATCAACTAGATTGAATCTTACGACCCAGTCATTTCACTCAATCTAGTTTCAAATATTTTGTTTTTGAGGTTTACGACCCAGTCATTTCACCCCAAAAACATCACATTTCACTTTTATCAACTGGAATCGGCTTACGACCCGGTCATTTCACCTATCCAGTTATTCATAGGCATGCCGCCAACACCAGAACTCTGAAAATTGAATAAACATATTAGGCACACAATGATTTCATTTATCTCTTTATCAATTTCTTTCTCAAATCATTTCTCATTCTATATTTCACAATTAACTAGGCAACCATGCCTTAATTATCTCCTTTTCAACATCATAGCCAACAACCATGGCCCATATCTCATATTATTTCAATTCACATTATATCCCACATTGTGCATAACATAACACTATTCATATACATCATTAATATCATCAAATGTATGTTCAATCTCAACATCATATGAATGAATGCAACAATGCAATAAGGTTTCTTAGTTCATTCATATCCCAATGTGTAAGTCCCAAACTCACATGAATGTATACAAAAATGCAATGTTTGTACTTACATCAAAAGCAATCCACACAATTCTAATCACCTCCTCTATCAAGAATCTTTCACCACTCGAGTTAGGGTAAATCACTTTCTTCACAACCTATTCCAAAAGAATGAGGAAACTCACATGAGATCATAAGGTTAAAAATCAACTAGGGCAAACTCTAAACTTGACACGCTCACACACACGGGCGTGTTCCTGGCCGTGCCCTAACTCCACAACACAGAAACATTTACACGCTCAGAACCACGGGCGTGTCACTGGGCGTGTAATACATTATGTGTCTCAGTAATATCGACACGACCAACATCATGAGCGTGCTCATGGCCGTGTAAATTCTTAAAACTCACAGTAGCTATGACACGCTCAATAACACGGGCGTGTTACTGGTCGTGTCAAACCCCCATCAACACAGTGGCTATGACACGTTCAATAACATGAGCGTGTTACTGACCGTGTCAATCCTACTGCCACACAGAACCATCGAACGCCTAAGGACTTGGACGTGCTCCTGAGCGTGTCAGGCCAAAAACCCAGATTCCGGCCAAAACAACACCACAACCAACAAATCACTTCTATCCACCAACATCCACTTCAAACAAACTTAACAAAACATACCCAAAAATCATCTCAAACTTACCACAACCCCAAAACATACACAAACATAAATCACAAACTTCATCAAAACTCTAAACACAACCACAACTCAATCTATACAAATCAACTTACTCATTTCTTCAATCCAACCCTAAAATCCAAAACCACTTAAATCAAAAACTTATAAACACAACACAATCAAACCAAACACATATCCATCACAACTTCAACTCACAAACCCAAACTAAACTTCAAAAACAACACAAGAAATCAAGAGAGAACTTACCCAAAATGAAGAACTCTTAAACCTTCAACTTGATCTCTTGAAAACTATCTTCAATCTTGAACTTGGAAGATTAAATCTCTCTCTTGCTCCCTTGGTTCTTGATGGCCGAACAACACAGAAAAGAAAAGAGAAGAGGAGGAAAGAAATGATCCACGGCAAGGAAAGAAAGAAAGAAGAAAACCAAAGTCAAATCCACTTTTCCTTAAATTCCTCTCCACCAAGCAAAATACAATATAATATTCAAATATCTTCTTCCACTTACTCTAACCCAAAAACAAATAATTAAATAATCCCTTAAACATAATTAATCTAATAATAAATCTCTTCCTTTGACTTCCTCTTTGACTTGTGTATATATTGTATATATTTACATATGTACAACATATAAACTCTCTCTTCACTTCCTTTCTCTTTCCAATAAAACATGAATACACTTAATTCAATTACAACAATAATTACACCAAACTTCTAAGGTATATTTTGGGATATTACAATTCTCCCCCTCTAAAAAGAAATTTCGTCCTCGAAATTACCTGTCATCAAGTATGAAACAACTGAGGATACTGATCTCGCATCGCTTGCTCACTTTCCCAAGTTGCTTCTTCTTTTGCATGATTCTTCCACAAAACCTTAACAAGTGGCACTTCCTTATTTCTTAACTCTTTCACTTCATGTGCCAAGATAGCAACTGGTTCCTCTTCAAATGTCAGATCCGAAGTCACCTCAATAGATTCAACTGACAACACATGAGATGGATCTGATATGTATCTCCTCAACATAGAAACATGGAAAACATTATGGATCCTATCCAAGTCAGGTGGCAAAGCAAGCCGATAAGCAACTGGTCCAATTCTTTCTAAAACTTCATACGGTCCAATGAAACGCGGACTCAGCTTCCCTCTTCGACCAAATCTCAATATCTTTTTCCAAGGAGACACTTTCAAAAATACTTTATCTCCCACATTATACTCAATGTCTCTCCTCTTCAAATCTGAATAAGACTTCTGTCGGTCTGAAGCTACTTTCAACCTATCTCGAATCACTTTCACTTTCTCCTCAGTTTCTTTAACCAAAACAGGACCAGTTAACTTGCCTTCTCCAAATTCATTCCAACATAGAGGCGTTCTACACCGTCTCCCATACAATGCCTCAAATGGTGCCATTCCAATGCTGGATTGATGACTGTTATTGTAAGCAAATTCCACAAGTGACAAAAATCTGTCCCAACCTCCCGAGAAATCAATGACACAGCTTCTCAACATATCCTCAATAATCTGTATCACTCTTTCTGACTGCCCATCTGTCTGCGGATGGAAAGCAGTACTAAAGTGCAATCGAGAACCCAAAGCACCATGTAAACTCCTCCAAAACCTAGAAGTAAACCGAGGATCTCGATCAGACACTAAAGAAATTGGGACACCATGTAGCTTCACAATCTCATGGATATACAACTCAGCCAACCTCTCAAGAGAATAATCCATCCGAACTGGGAGAAAATGAGCTGTCTTTGTCAACCTATCCACAATCACCCAAATAGCATCATGTTTCCTCTGAGTCAATGGCAAACCAGACACAAAATCCATTGTAACTCTTTCCCATTTCCATTCAGGCACTGGTAATGGTTGAAGTAACCCTGTTGGAACTTGATGCTCAGCTTTTACCCTCTGACATGTGAGACATTTGGACACAAACTCCGCTATGTTTTTCTTCATACCTGACCACCAGTAATGCTGTCTCAAATCATGATACATCTTCGTATTGCCCGGATGCATAGCAAAAACTGACTGGTGTGCTTCTTCCAAAATAATCCTTCTCAAATTAGCATCATCAGGTACACACAATCTGTTCTTAAACAAAAGGCTCCCATCACTTTTTACTAGAAAACCTCGTCTCTCTCCATTCTGGCAATTTGAAACAATCTTCTGAACTTTCTCATCAACCAACTGAGCCTCTTTAATCTGATCCAACAATACCGGCCTTAATTGCAATTGTGCCAACAACGCACCATCATCACAAGGTACAAAGTTAGCATGCAACGCTCTCAACTCAACAAGCAACGAGAGCGAATAAATAGTCAAACCTACTAAAGACTTCCGACTCAAGGCATCAGCAACAACATTTGCCTTACCAGGATGATAATCAATCAAACAGTCATAGTCTTTAATCAACTCCAACCAACGTCTCTGCCGAAGATTAAGCTCTCTCTGAACCCCCAAATATTTCAAACTTTTATGATCCGTATAGATAAAACACTTCTCCCCATAAAAATAGTGTCGCCAAATCTTCAATGCAAACACAATGGCTGCTAACTCCAAATCATGGGTCGGATAATTAAGCTCATGCGGCTTCAACTGTCGAGAAGCATAAGCTATCACTTTGCCTTCTTGCATCAAGACACAACCCAAACCACTATGTGAAGCATCACTATAGATTACATATGGTTTATCTTCCACAGGCAAAGTAAGAACAGGTGCTTGAGTCAACATCTCTCTCAACTGTTCAAAGCTAGCCTGACATTGATCTGTCCACACAAATCTAACTCCCTTGTGAAGTAATCTGGTAAGTGGAGTAGCTATTAAAGAAAATCCTTTCACAAAGCGTCGATAATAGCCTGCCAAACCCAGAAAACTTCTAACTTCAGTTACCGACTTAGGTGGACTCCAATTCAAAATAGCTTCAACTTTACTCGGATCAACTCTAATACCATCTGCTGAAACTATATGACCGAGAAAAGTCACTTGATCAAGCCAAAATTCACATTTTGACAGCTTAGCATACAACTGCTTCTCTCTCAAAATCTGCAACACAATCCGCAGATGCTTGTCATTCTCCTCCTCATTGCATGAATACACCAAAATATCATCGATGAAAACCACAACAAACTGATCTAGATAGGGCCTAAACACTCTATTCATCAGATCCATAAAAGCTACAGGTGCATTCGTCAAACCAAAAGGCATCACTAGAAACTCATAATGCCCATACCTTGTACAAAAGGCTATCTTAGGAACATCTTCATCTCTGACTCTCAACTGATGGTACCCTGATCTCAAATCAATCTTGGAAAACACTGTTGCTCCCTTCAATTGATCAAAGAGATCATCAATTCTAGGCAAAGGATATTTATTCTTGATAGTCACCTTGTTCAATTGCCTATAATCGATGCACAATCTCATAGTACCATCCTTCTTCTTCACAAACAACACAGGAGCTCCCCACGGTGAAACACAAGGGCGAACAAACCCTTTATCTAATAACTCCTGCAACTGCACCTTCAACTCTCTCAATTCAACAGGTGCCATTCTATAAGGGGTAATAGAGATAGGAGTGGTACCAGGCAACAATTCAATACCAAACTCCACCTCTCTCTCAGGAGGCAATCCTGGCAACTCCTCTGGAAACACATCTGGAAAATCTGCAACTGTGGGTATACTGTCAAGTCGAGAACCCACTACTCTAGTATCCACAACATGAGCAAGATAAGCATCACACCATTTTCTAATCAACCTCCTAGCTGAAACAGCTGAAATAAACAAGGATGCAAGCTGTCTCTGCTCACCAGATACCATCACAATTCTACCATCATCGGTTCTCAATGTAACACATTTCTTTTGACAGTCTACCACAGCTCCATATTTAGACAACCAGTCCATGCCTAGGATCAAATCATATTCTTTAAATGGCATTTCAATCAGATCACCCAAGAACTCCTCACCCTGAACCACTACTGCACTATCTCGGTGCACCTTACTAACAATCACACTATGCCCTAAAGGATTTGTCACCAACACATCAAATCCTAGGGATTCAGCATGCAATTCAGACACAGGCAATACAGATGCACTAATATATGAATGAGTAGATCCTGGGTCAATCAAAGCAAGTACTGAAATGCCAAATAAAGAGAAAGTACCAGCTATGACTGCTGAAGCATCATGCTGTCTCTGCATCACATAAATCCTCTGAGAAGATCCAGCCTCCTCTGGTCTACTCTCCCTGGATGTAGAACCTCCTCTAGGACTTAACCCAGATCTACCCCCTCTACTGAAACTTCTGCCCCCTCGACCTCCTCTCATACTAGGTCGAGAAACTGCAGAATCTACCGGCCTCTGCTCCTGCAACTCTGGACACTCTCTAATAAAATGATCAGGCGATCCACATTTAAAACATCCAGATGATCCTCTAATCTTCCAACAAATACCCCAATGGGTCTTACCACAATACTCACACATCGGTGGAGTAGATCTCTGAATCACTGGGGTCGGAGCACTCGCCACTGAAACCGTAGGTCTTGATCTCTGTCTCTGAAACTAAACTGACCTACCAGCAGGCCTCTGACTCCTACTGATCCTGGGAACAAAGCTTCCCCTGCCTCTCTTCACAGATGAAGACCCTGTCTCAAACTGGGGTCTCCTAACCCTGGTCTCATCCTCTGTAGCAGATGCTGCAATACTCTGAGCTCTCTCCACACTCCTAGCTGCTGCCACAAGCTGGGAAAAATCCTGATACCGAGAACCAGCCACATGGCACATAAGAGAGGGCCTCAATCCCCCTTCAAATCTCCGGCACCTATCAATCTCATCAGAGATAATACCCCCAGCATAATGGCTCAACCGAATAAACTCAACCTCGTATTTTGTCACAGTCCAGTGGTCTTGCTTCAAGCTCAGAATATAACACCCCTACATCCCGTATACGTACCAAGCATGCTTATACGATCGTAAAATACGTATACTGAATATAGAAAATGCCACAGTTTAAAAATACACAATTCATATCTTTAAAAATAAGTGAAACAAATCTCAACATTTAAAATAAATACAAAAGACACTATATATAAAAACGTTTAGTAATCCACAGCGGAAGTTATTACAAACTTTTACAAGTTCAAATACATAAAAATCAAAATATACAAAACATAGAATATATATACATGATTGGCAGCTTGACTCTCCGATCTTTAAGCTCTAGCCCAACTCTTCAAGCATAAACTCAACTAGGTCTAGAAGAATCCTCCGTTTCAAACCTATCAACCCTATCACCTGCGCGATGAACCACAATCGCGCTGAGCCAACAACTCAGTGGTACAAACCATGATGGAATTATGCAATATATATATATATCAATGATATGCATTCAACCAATGAAGATCATACTTATAAATGTTGCATCTCATTAATTCAATACTCATATCATCATCCATTATACTCATTCAAAACCAGACACCTATGGGCCCAAACTAGTATTTAATATGATATTCAAAGTTCAGAGTTGCTGCTTTGGTCCATAATCACAATAATCAAGCCCGTAGGCAATATACATATCTCTCTATCCATGGATAGGGTAACAGACCCAGTCTCTTGGACCATCAACTCAACAAGCTTGAGGAGATCCTTAACCCGGCTAGACTGTTACCTGTAACAGACCCAGTCTCTTGGACCATCAACCCGACTAAATCGAGGAGATCCTCAACCCGGCTAGACTGTTACTATTCATATATTTCATATTCACAATTTTCATAGTGTAACAGACCCAGTCTCTTGGACCTCAATTCAACTCAAATTGAAGAGATCCTCAACCCGGCTAGACTGTTACCTGTAACAGACCCAGTCTCTTGGACCGTCAACCCGACTAAATCGAGGAGATCCTCAACCCGGCTAGACTGTTACTATTCATATATATTAGGCATGCCGCCAAATTCAGAACTCTGAAATTGAATCAACATATTAAACATACAATTATTTCATTTGCCTCTTTATCAATCTCTTTCTCAAATCGTATCTCATACTCAAATAGGCAATCATGCCTTATCAATTTCATTTGCATAACCATAGCCAACAACAATGGTTTTATTACATCTCCATTCACATCAAGACAATTCATCATCATACATATAGCACATTACATTCCACAAGATTCACAATGTACAAAATGCCAAATTATTCATATATATATATATATATCAACAATGCCACATCAAATGGATGTATGAAACAATGCAATGTTTGTACTTACCTTAAATGCAACCCTCACAATATTAAACACTTCTTCCTCCAATAATCTTTCACTTCTTGAATTAGGGTAATTCACCTTCTTCACAACCTATACCAAAAGGAAGATGAAACCCACATAAGATCATAAGGCTAAGAACCAACTAGGGCAAACTCTAAACTTGACATGCTCAACAATACGGGCGTGTCCCTGACCGTGCCCTAACTCCACAACACAGAAGCTTTTACACAATCAACAACACGGGCGTGTTCCTGGACATGTAATACATTCTGCCTCTCAACAATATTGACACGTCCAACATCATGAGCGTGCTCATGGCCGTGTCAATTCCCCATAAACACAGTGGCTATGACACGCTCAATAACACGGGCGTGTTACTGGCCGTGTCAATCCAACTGCCACACAGACACTATGACAAGCTCAGTATCCTGGGCGTGTCACTGCTCGTGTCACTCATCCAAAATACATAACCCTCGACACGCCCAAAATCCTTGACGTGCCCTTGGGCTTGTCAGGCCAAAAACCCAAATTCCGGCCAAAACAACAACACAATCAACAAAGCACTTCCTTTCCCCAAAATCCACTTCAATCAAAGTCATCTCAACATACCCAAAAATCACAACAAACTTACAAATACACCAAAACAACTAAAAACATATTTCTAACACAATTCAAAATCATCACCAAAAACCTAAAACACAACCACAAAACAATCACTTCCAACAACTTACTCTTTCCTTCAATCCATCCCCAAAACAAGAAATCAGTTACCCAAACACTCTTAAACCCATCTTAAACAAACATAAACACATACCATCCACAAACTCAACTCAAAACTCAAAGAAATCAAAGAGTTAAGTGAAGAACTTACCAAGGATGAGGAAACTCTTAACTTTTCAACTTGATCTCTTGAAAGCTTCCTTAGATCTTGAGTTTAGAGGTTCAAATCTCTCCCTTGTTCTCTTGTCTCTTTGTTAGCCGGCCAAAACAAAAGCAAAGGAAGGAGAAGAAGATGAGCCACGGCAAGGAAGAAAGAAAGAAGAAAGAGAAACACAAAGTCAACCTCCTTTTCCTTAAAACCCTCTCAACCAAGCAATTATAATATTAAACTAATCCCATTTAATCTCTTCCACTCAATTAATTCCTTATTATTTAATTATTAAATTCAAAAACACAAAATATCTTCTTCCACTATCATCCTTTTGACTTTCCAATGACTTGTGTATATGTTGTATATATTCTAATATACACAACATATATACTCTCTTTAAAAACCCTTTTCTCTTCCAAATAAACATATACATTGAATTCAATTTAAACAACAATAAAGCCAAAACATCTAGGGTATATTTTGGGATATTACAATTCTCCCCCTCTAAAAAGAAATTTCGTCCTCGAAATTACCTGATATCAATTCCGAAACAATTGAGGATATTGATCTCGCATTTCTTGCTCACTTTCCCAAGTTGCCTCTTCTCTACCATGATTCTTCCATAGAACCTTCACCAATGGCACTCTCTTATTTCTCAACTCTTTTACTTCGTGTGCCAAAATAGCGATTGGTTCTTCTTCAAATGTCATATTCGAACTAACTTCAATGGATTCCACTGGCAAGATATGAGATGGATCCGATCTATACCTTCTTAACATAGAAACATGGAAGACATTATGGATTTTATCCAATTCAGGCGGCAAAGCAAGTCGATACGCAACTGGTCCAACCCTTTCCAATATCTCATACGGTCCAACAAAACGAGGACTCAGTTTTCCTTTACGACCAAATCTTAAAATTTTCTTCCAAGGAGACACTTTCAAAAATACTTTATCTCCCACATTATACTCAATGTCTCTCCTCTTCAAATCTGAGTAAGACTTATGTTGGTCTGAAGCTGTTTTCAATCTATTCTGAATCATCTTCACTTTCTCTTCTGTCTCTCTAACCAAATCAGGACCAATTAGCTTACCTTCACCAGTTTCATTCCAACATAAAGGTGTTCTACAACGTCTACCATACAATGCCTCAAATGGTGCCATTCCAATACTGGATTGATGACTGTTGTTGTAAGCAAATTCCACAAGTGGTAAAAATCTGTCCCAACTTCCAGAGAAATTAATGACACAGCTTCTCAACATATCCTCAATAATCTGTATCACTCTCTCTGACTGTCCATCTATCTGTGGATGAAATGTAGTACTAAAGTGCAATCGAGAACCCATAGCCCCATGTAAACTCTTCCAGAACTTTGAAGTGAACCAGGGATCTCGATCCGACACTAAAGAAATCGGGACTCCATGCAATTTCACAATCTCACGGATATACAGCTCAGCTAACTTATCAAGAGAATAATCCATCCGAACCAGAAGAAAATGAGCTGTCTTTGTTAACCGATCCACAATCACCCAAATAGCATCATGCTTACTCTGAGTCAATGGCAACCCTGATACAAAATCCATTGTTACCCTCTCCCATTTCCATTCAGGCACTGTTAAAGGTTGAAGCAACCCTGTTGGAACTTGATGCTCAGCTTTTACCCTTTGACAAGTGAGACATTTGGACACAAATTCCGCTATGTCTCTCTTCATACCAGACCACCAATAATACTGTCTCAAATCATGGTACATCTTTGTACTCCCCGGATGTATAGCAAAAACTGATTGATGTGCTTCTTCCAAAATAATCCTTTTCAAACTATCATCATCAAAAACACACAACCTATCCTTGAACCAAAGACTACCATCACTTTTCACAAGAAAATCTCGGCTCTCTCCACTTCGACAATCTGAAACAATCTTCTGAATTTTCTTATCCGCCAATTGAGCCTCCTTTATCTGATCCAACAATACTGGTCTCAACTGCAGCTGAGCTAATAATGCACCATCATTACATACTTCAAAACTAGCATGCAACGCTCTCAACTCAACAAGCAACGAAAGCGAATAAACAGCCAACCCTGCTAAAGATTTCCGACTTAAGGCATCAGCAACAACATTTGCCTTACCTGGATGGTAATCAATCAAACAGTCATAGTCTTTAATCAGTTCTAACCATCGTCTTTGCCGAAGATTCAGCTCCTTCTGAACACCCAAATATTTCAAACTTTTGTGATCTGTATAGATAAAACATTTCTCTCCATACAAATAGTGGCACCAAATCTTCAAAGCAAACACTATAGCCGCCAACTCCAAATCATGAGTCGGATAGTTAAGCTCATGCGGCTTCAACTGCCGAGAAGCATAAGCTATAACTTTACCCTCTTGCATCAACACACACCCTAAACCACTATGTGAAGCATCACTGAAAATCACATATGGTTTATCTTCCACGGGTAAAGTAAGAACAGGTGCTTGAGTCAACATCTCTTTCAACTGCTCAAAGCTAGATTGACACTGATCCGTCCACACAAATCTAAATCCTTTCCGGAGCAATCGGGTGAGTGGAGTGGCTATCAAAGAAAAACCTTTCACAAAGCGTCGATAATAGCCTGCCAAACCCAGAAAACTTCTAACTTCTGTCATAGACTTTGGTGGACTCCAATTCAAAATAGCTTCAATTTTACTTGGATCAACTCTAATACCATCTGCTGAAATAATATGACCAAGAAAAGTCACTTGGTTAAGCCAAAACTCACACTTTGATAATTTAGCATACATATGCTTCTCTCTCAATATCTGCAACACAATCTGTAAATGCTCGTCATGTTCCTCCTCATTACGTGAATACACCAAGATATCATCAATAAAAACCACCACAAATTGGTCCAGATAGGGTCTAAACACCCTATTCATCAAATCCATGAAAGCTGCAGGTGCATTCGTCAACCCAAAAGGCATTACTAAAAACTCATAATGCCCATACCTAGTGAGGAAGGCTGTCTTAGGAACATCTTCAGCTCTCACTTTCAACTGATGGTACCCTGATCTCAAATCAATCTTGGAAAACACTGATGCTCCCTTCAATTAATCAAAGAGATCATCAATCCTAGGCAAAGGATATTTATTCTTAATAGTCACTTTATTCAATTGCCTATAATCAATGCATAACCTCATGGTACCATCCTTCTTCTTCACAAACAATACAGGAGCTCCCCAAGGAGAAACACTGGGGCGAATAAATCCTTTATCCAACAACTCCTGTAACTGCACCTTCAATTCTCTCAATTCAGCAGGTGCCATGCGATAAGGAGTGATAGATATGGGAGTGGTACCAGGCAACAAATCGATACCAAACTCAACCTCTCTCTCAGGTGGCAACCTTGGCAACTCCTCTGGAAACACGTTTGGAAAATTTGCAACTGTGGTAATATCATTAAGTTGAGAACCCCCTACTCTAGTATCCACAACATGAGCAAGGTAAGCATCACACCCTTTTCTAATCAACCTTCTAGCTGTTACAGCTGATACAAACAAGGATGCAAGCTGTCTCTGCTCACTAAACACCATCACACTCCTATCATCACTAGTTCTCAAAGTGACACATTTCTTTTGACAATCTACCACAGCTCCATGCCTAGACAACCAGTCCATGCCCAAAATCAAATCATACTCTTTAAAAGGCATTTCAATCAAGTCTCCACAAAACTCCTCACCTTGCACCACAACTGCACTATCCCGGTGCACCTTGCTAACAACCACACTATGCCCTAACGGATTTGTCACCAACACATCAAATCCTAGGGACTCAGAATGCATTTTAGACACAGGCAAAATAGATGCACTAATATATGAATGAGTTGAGCCTGGATCAATTAAAGCAAGAACTGAAATGCCAAATAAAGAGAAAGTGCCAGCAATGACTGCAGAAGCATCTGGTTGTCTTTGCATCACATATACTCATTGAGAAGGCCCAGCCTCATCTAGCCTAGTATCCCTGGATGAAGATCCTCCTCTACGACTATACTCAGGTGTACCCCCTCTGGTGAAACTTCTGCCCCCTCGACCTCCTCTGACACTGGGTCGAGAAACTGCAAAATCTGCCGGCCTCTGCTCTTGCATTTCTGGACACTCTCTAATAAAATGATCAGGAGAACCACATCTGAAGCACACAGCTGGTCCACTACTCTGCCAACAAGCACCTCTATTTGACCCTCCACACTGAGCACACACAGGTAGAAGGGATCTCTGAACTACAGGAGTCGGAGCACTCGCTACTGAAACTGTATGTCTAGATCTCGGTCTCTGCAACTGAACTGACCTACCAGCCTGCCTCTGACTCCGACTGACCCTGCGAACAAAACTTCCCCTACCTCTCTTCACAGATGAAGACCCTGCCTCAAACTGGGGTCTCCTAACCCTGGTCTCCTCCTCTGTAGCAGCTGCTGCAATATTTTGAGCTCTCTCCACACTCCTAGCTACTGTAACAAGCTGGGAAAAATCCTGATATCTCGAATCGGCCACAAGACACATAATTGAGGGTCTCAACCCCTCCTCAAACCTTCTACACTGGTCGATCTCATCAGAAATAATTCCCCTAGCGTAGTGGCTCAACCGGATGAACTCTAGCTCATACTCTGTAACAGACCGGTGATCTTGCCTCAAGGTCAGAAACTCCAACTTCTTCACATCTTTATACTCCCTCGGAGTATATTTCAGCTCAAACTCTCGTAGAAAATCACTGTAGGATAATGTTGGTGGATCATCCATAGCATGCGGAACTGTCTTCCACCAATCATAAGCATCCTTCTGCAATAGTGATCTGGCATAATCAAATTTTTCTGCTGGAGTGGCTTGCAACTGAATGAAAATCCTTTGAACCTTATCCAGCCACTGCTCAGCTACCGCTGGATCAATAGTACCCATAAAATCTTCTGCTCCATACTTTCTTAATTTATCATACTGTCTCACTGGTACCATTGGCTGGGGTGGGGGTGGCGGTGGTTGCACTGGTGCCTGCCTCAGTAAATCAACCATATGCCTAAGCCAAACTGGTGGAACCTCCTCACCAGCTGGTCTCCCAGACACAGAAAGAGGTACCTCTCCAGTTCTATCCACTCTAGCTCCATCATCAGGAGCTACACTCTCCGCACTACCCTCAACAGATTGACGCGAATGAGGATCCATTATAACCTATATCTGCAAACACAGCAGCATACACCTCATTAAAGATCAGAGACTGCCGACACCAAACATGTATTTTATTCAAAAACCCACTTTTCAAAATCAAAATATTCTTTTTCTTACACTTGACCTAGGTTGAGAATCTCAAACCTAGGCTCTGATACCAAAATAATTGTAACACCCCTATATCCCGTATACGTACCAAGCATGCTTATACGATCGTAAAATACGTATACTGAATATAGAAAATGCCACAGTTTAAAAATACACAAATCATATCTTTAAAAATAAGTGAAACAAATCTCAACATTTAAAATAAATACAAAATATAAAAACGTTTAGTAATCCGCAGCGGAAGTTATTACAAACTTTTACAAGTTCAAATACATAAAAATCAAAATATACAAAACATAGAATATATATACATGATTGGCAGCTTGACTCTCCGATCTTTAAGCTCTAGCCCAACTCTTCAAGCATAAACTCAACTAGGTCTAGAAGAATCCTCCGTCTCAAACCTATCAACCCTATCACCTGCGCGATGAACCACAATCGCGCTGAGCCAACAACTCAGTGGTACAAACCATGATGGAATTATGCAATATATATATATATATATATCAATGATATGCATTCAACCAATGAAGATCATACTTATAAATGTTGCATCTCATTAATTCAATACTCATATCATCATCCATTATACTCATTCAAAACCAGACACCTATGGGCCCAAACTAGTATTTAATATGATATTCAAAGTTCAGAGTTACTGCTTTGGTCCATAATCACAATAATCAAGCCCGTAGGCAATATACATATCTCTCTATCCATGGATAGGGTGACAGACCCAGTCTCTTGGTGTAATATCCCAAGGTACACCCTAAAAGTTTTGGAATAATTATTGTGGTATTTGGATTTAAGGAGTATGTTTAATGGAAGGAGAAAAGAAGTGAAGGTATATATATAACATATATAAGTTAAACTAATGAAAGTCAAAAGAAGATAAAAGAATTAATTTAATATCCGATTTTGGTGTAAATTGGAATGGTAGTTGTGAGAAGATATGTTGGTAAAATATGTAAGGAAAATATTATAAGAAATAGGTGTATATGAGGGATGATATATATTTATGTGGTATTTGAAAAATATGGAAAATATAAAGGAAATATAAAAGAGATATACATATACCAACATATATATTACATATACATAATGTATAAAGTGGTGTAGGAAAAGTAAGTTTATATAATTAATTAATAATAATAATAATAATAATAATAATAATAATAATAATAAAAGAAAAAGAAGAAAGAAAAGTCAAAGGGAGAAAAGTGTGTGGTGGAGGTTTTTAGAAATAATTTATTATATTATATTATTATTATTATTATTATTATTATTATTATTATATATATACATATATATGATAAACATGAAAAGAAGAAGGGAAAAGATATTTTTCTTCTTCTTCTTCTTCTTACACGAGAGAGCTTCTTCTTCTTCTTACACGAGAGAGAGAGAGAGAGAGAGAGAGAGAGAGATGTGATTTTACTTATATACACATCAAATTCATAGGGATTTTGAGAGAATTGAAGATGGATGTTGAAGATTTGGCATAATATTCAAGTAAGTTTTCTTTTGATTTCTCTTGTTCTATATGGAATTTTTGTTTGAGTTTGATGGAGTGTTGTTGATGGTTGGAGTGTGTTTGTGTATGGTGTGTGTAAAAGTTTTGAAATAGAACTAAAGTTAAGAAGTTAGGTTGTGTTGGTGATGGAAGAGTAAGAGTAGTGTTTAGTGAAATTTTTCTGTTTTACAATTAGTAAATGCTGTGACTTGTATGATTTTTAATTAAATATAGAAAAATGTTCTTGAAGTGAATTTTTGATATGTTGTGCTTATATGAGTCTAGAATTACTGAAAAATATGTTGATTTGATTTTGGAATGGTTATGATTTTGGAAAGATTATTTTTATTAGACCTGTTCCAGCAGGTACCTTAACTGAGACAGCTATCTTTCGGGATTTTTAATAAAATGTAGAAAAATAATATCCAATTGAATTTTGGATATGTTGTTTCTTATGAGTCTAGTATTTGAGAAAAATAATTTGGAACCACATTGATTGAATTTAATTTACGGAATTCACAAAGTTCAGAACTGCTGCCAGGATGCAGGGCAATTGGAGCAGTCTGGTTGGGTGAACTATTTGACCAAGATTTTGTGTTCAGTTTGATCTGAAATTTTAAAGGAATGATTTTAAGATGTAAAACTAAATTATGTAAAAATTTTAGAGTTTTTAGTCAAGTATATTATTTTATACAATTTTTCAAAATAAGGATTAAGTTGAGTCCAAAACCAGAATTTACTATTCATATGGTCATTTTGCTAATATTCCTTTTGGATTAGGTTGTGAAGAGGTTGAATTGCCCTAATCTAAGTGTTGAGGATTCTTGGAAGAGTAAGTGTATAGATTGGTGTGAGTTGGTTTTAAGGTAAGTACAAACTACATTATTGCATAAATGCATATGACTTTGAGACTTGATACACATTTGGTTGTAAATGTGTTAGGAAATGTAGTGCATTGTTGATGTATATTAATATTAGGAAACGTAATGCATTGTTGATGTATATTAATAATGTTATGTTTGGTATAATATGAATGTTGTGATGAGTATGTAAAATGTGTGTTAATGCCATTGATTATATACATTTGAATTGTTTTATTGTGATTTGAGATCATATGAGATATGATGCCATGGTTTTTGGCTATGATGATGCAAATGAAATATATAATTGAGGCATGGTTGCCTAATTAATTATGAGAAATGAAATGAAAAGAGATTGATAAAGAGATAAATGAAATGATTGTGTGCCTAATGTGTTAATTCAATTTTCAGAGTTCTGTTTTTGGCGGCATGCCTATGAATCACTGGATAGGTGAAATGACCGGGTCATAAGCCGATTCCAGTTGGAAAATGTGAAATGTGATGTTTTTGGGGTGAAATGACCGGGTCGTAAACCTCAAAAACAAATTATTGAAACTAGATTGAGTGAAATGACTGGGTCGTAAGCTCAAATCTAGTTGAATATCCATGGATAAATGTATTGATGATTATGATTATAGACCAAAACAGTAACTCTGAACTTTGAATAGCATATTAGTGTCTGAACTTTGAATAGCATATTAGTGTCTTTTGGGCCCATGCTTGTCTTTGTTTAAATGTGATTCATGAAATGTGAAATGAATGAATAATGAGACCAATGATTATTTTTGTTTAAATGTGAATTATGGAATAAGATGTAATGTTATGAGATATATGATGATAATTATGATATGAGATGATTACACTGTATAAGTAAATTATTGAAGGTGAATGTGGATTGAAAAACTATGTTGAATGATGAGATCTGAAGGTACTACATGAAAATACAATATGATGTATAATATGGATGTGGTTGTGGACATTGTGAGTATTATTTTATGAATGTTTTAATAAGTCATGGAATTGTGGGTTGTATTAATGAAATACGTGCATATGTATATAATTATGAGATTAGTAGAAATATATATAAGGTGTAATTGAAATGGGAAAATATGATAAGAAAATAATAATATATGAAGTTAACATATAAGTATGATTGTCTGTTATGTATGTTTATAATATTTATTTGTATTACTAAGCTTTCGGGCTTAGCGTGGTTGTATAAATCGCGCAGGTGAGTAGGTGGTTGATCTGGAAGTCAAATTTTATGCCACAAGAAGGGTAAGAGTATTTCGAGACCAACTAGAAGGTGATGCATATATGTATAATTTCGTTATGTTGTATTTCTAACAAGAATGTATTCATATGTATAAATGAAATTTTGGTAAAGACAAGATTATCATATATATGTAAGATTATTGAAAGTATAATGATTTTGTAAATGTTCTATATTTAAATTAATGTAATATTATTTGAACTCAGATATAGGTTTTTAAACTGTAACAAAAAGTGACATTCTTATATTTTATATATGTACTGTATGTATACCCGGTATATGTATAGTACTTATATAGAGTATGGGGGTGTTACAGTTATACTGTACGTTAGTAGTATGTGATAATAATAAACCTCTACTTATTTTGTATTAGAAGTGTGAACTCTTCTTCAGGTTTGTAGTTGAGGGTATAAGGAGGATTCATTGGGAGTGTATTGAAATTGATTGCATTGGTTTGTGTAAAAATGTTTTCAAAAATCAGAAAAAAAACAGTTTTTGTCGACACTTGGGATCCAATTTCTAGGCGAACCTCTGGCAAAATTTCTGTAAAACCGGAACTAAAATTTGAATGAAGTAAAATTGGTAGCAACATTAGAATAGTGAGGCTCCTCTACTCGGCTTACACATGTAGGCTGGGAAGGGGTATTACAATTTTTGGTATCAGAGCTTAGGTTCGAGATTCTCGGCCTAAGTAGAATTAAAAAGAGAAAGTTTTGAAAAGCTTAAAGAGAATTAAAAAGAAAAGTTTTGAAATGAAATTTATAATACATGCATATGCATTAACACCTAGGTTGGTCTCGGATGTGGCATTATGTGAATTGTAATGTATTTGAATTAGATGAGATGGATGATAGTATGTGGATGAAGTTCTACATGAAATGAAAAAAAAATGAAAAATGATATGGAAACATTCATATGAGTTTAATTGATAAATTAAAGAATAGAAATTTTTAACTTGAAGGAAATATGGTGGAACATTGAGTGAGTTGATTGGTATAGACAAAATGTGATCATTTAAGGTTTGGGTGTATAAAGTTAAAGTTTTGTTTAAAAGAAAAAGAGATGATGTTGGTTAAGTAAAAAGATATATTGGTATTGTTTGTATTGTTATTTTAATGCAACATTGTGATTTCAATGTTAGAAATGTGATATGTTTGAATATTTTGAAAGCTCATGTTAATGGTGGTAATATGTGACATTTGGATTTTTGAAATGAGCTTAATAATTGTGAAAATTATATGTTTGGATGTTGCTTTGTGGTATATATATAAGATGTTTTTAAAGTTGATATTAAGAAAAGATGAGAATTGTAAGTTGAAGTTTAGGTGAAATAGTGATTTGAGAATTTAGAATTTTAATGGAATGTTGATAAAGATTATTTAGATATTAAACATATGAGCTATTTGCAATGAATATTCTTGCATATGAGAATACTACGAATTGGGTAATGAGATTGATAGTATGAGAATTTGTTTTGAAAAAAAAAATGATTGAGCGAGTGAAAATGAGTTACTTTAAGTCATTTGATTGGAAAGGGTGAAAATGGATATGAAGGTACATTAAATGCTTTAAAAAAAATAAATGAGAGAGATGTCACATTAGAAATGTGACTTGAATATATGTGAAGTGTTATTATGGTTAGAATGTATATATTTGTTGTGTTGATGAATAATTTAAATCATGTCAAAAGAATGAGTATGATAATGTTCAAAGAAAAATGATAAACATTAAATTTGTACAGATTGTATGCAAAAGAGAAAATTAAATAAAATTACATGATTAAGTGTATACATGCATAGGATATGTGAGATGAGTTTTTCGATATGAATGTAATTGTATTATGTAAGAAATGCGGGAAGTGAGTCACATTATGGATGTGGCCTATGAATATGTAGGTGGTATAATTACTGGTATAATGATATTAAGAATGATATTGCATGTATTAGTGGACCTAAGAGAGATTAGGTCTTGACCTGTGCAAAGCTAGATGGATTATGTAACGAAATTAAGAGTGAGAATGGACTCGAGTAATATTGGATGGTGAAATTGTTATGGTAATCACTGAACCTGATGATTATATAATATTTTGAGTCCCAAGGTATCCACATGTGGGAAGGTTTTATGTATATGTGTATAATAAGAGATTGTAAATGGATTAGAAATAGATTCGAAATGGAGTAACAAAAGGGAAATTGTGTAAGAATTGCATATGATTGAATATGTATACATAAGAGATGTTAATAATAATATTGTTGAACATGAGTTAGGCTAATGATGAACATAATCGAGTGCAAATTGTTTTGAGATAGAGTTGAAATGTGTTAACTCTTGCTGTAGCAAAAGTTTAGAGAATGAATATGTAATTCTTCTGATATGATTTAGCATTGTAATTAGAAAGGTTGGAAGTTGAATAATAAAGGAACAGTATGGATTTATAAGCTTCAGGCATGACCATTAATCTCCTATAATTCTATGATTTGTTTAGTATATTTTGGTCGATTAATTTTGTTATCCACAGATTTGGAACTGAGATAACATGACTGTAGTGCAGTTTTGGTGAGATTGATAATTATGTTTCTAGAAACATGGTCAAGAATTATGACTGGTAAAGTTATACTTTATCATTTTTTTTGTTTTGTTAGAAATTTGATTATAATTATGAAAAGTAAGGAAAGAAAAGAGAAATGTAAAATGTTTTGAGTTATGGCTAATGTGATAGAAAGCTGATTATATAAAGATCGTAATGGTATGAAATGTGAGGAGATATTAAAAAGGGGAAATTACAAAATGTGACTGAAAGTTATACTAAATATGTTTATGGTATAAAGTGAATAAGTGAATGGACTTAAGGTTTAAGTGAGTGAACTATGGATGGAAAGTATGGTATGAGATTATCATGAGAATTGGTGGAAATTATACTAAGATAGTAGAAAATAAACTATGTGTATATTGAAAGATAATTTAAAGTGATTTGTAATCATGATAATTTTACTGAATATGGATCTGAAGAGATCAGGATTTGAATATAAGTTTGCTCTAATGGAATTAAGTTATATATATATATATTGTGAAATTTCATGATAAGTTTAAATAAATTATTTGTTGATTTGAATTAAACAAGATTGAAACGTGGGTATATTGTGACAGATAGATCAATTGATCTAGATTCTATGAAGATTATGAATCATTATTGAAATTTAATGTGTACAGTTGTACTAGGAGCATAAGATTTAAGTGATAATGTATATGATGTAATATTCTAATAAATAAATGAACGTGAATGTATTGAGTGTAATAATTAGACAAAGTACATGTATAATATAAGATGATATGATTCTTGCATCAAGATAAATTAATTGGGAATGTAATGAGATATTTTGAATGTTTGGATAACAAAATAATAAGATATATATATAAATCTAATGATGAGTTATAAAATTTAGAGAAGGTATTGACTCTAAGGGAGAGAGTAAAAGTTATATGATATGATGACATAATAACTTAAGAATATAATTAACTTCATATGAAAGTTAAGATGGTATTATGTTAAGAATGGATTGCTATTGTACTAGATAATTTCGAGGACGAAATTATTTAAGGGGGAGAGAATTGTAATATCCCAAGGTACACCCTAAAAGTTTTGGAATAATTATTGTGGTATTTGGATTTAAGGAGTATGTTTAATGGAAGGAGAAAAGAAGTGAAGGTATATATATAACATATATAAGTTAAACTAATGAAAGTCAAAAGAAGATAAAAGAATTAATTTAATATCCGATTTTGGTGTACATTGGAATGGTAGTTGTGAGAAGATATGTTGGTAAAATATGTAAGGAAAATATTATAAGAAATAGGTGTATATGAGGGATGATATATATTTATGTGGTATTTGAAAAATATGGAAAATATAAAGGAAATATAAAAGAGATATACATATACCAACATATATATTACATATACATAATGTATAAAGTGGTGTAGGAAAAGTAAGTTTATATAATTAATTAATAATAATAATAATAATAATAATAATAAAAAAGAAGAAAGAAAAGTCAATGGGAGAAAAGTGTGTGATGGAGGTTTTTAGAAATAATTTATTATATTATATTATTATTATTATTATTATTATTATTATTATATATACATATATATGATAAACATGAAAAGAAGAAGGGAAAAGATATTTTTCTTCTTCTTCTTCTTCTTACACGAGAGAGCTTCTTCTTCTTCTTACACGAGAGAGAGAGAGAGAGAGAGAGAGAGAGAGAGAGAGAGAGAGAGAGAGAGAGAGAGATGTGATTTTACTTATATACACATCAAATTCATAGGGATTTTGAGAGAATTGAAGATGGATGTTGAAGATTTGGCATAATATTCAAGTAAGTTTTCTTTTGATTTCTCTTGTTCTATATGGAATTTTTGTTTGAGTTTGATGGAGTGTTGTTGATGGTTGGAGTATGTTTGTGTATGGTGTGTGTAAAAGTGTTGAAATGGAACTAAAGTTAAGAAGTTAGGTTGTGTTGGTGATGGAAGAGTAAGAGTAGTGTTTAGTGAAATTTTTCTGTTTTACAATTAGTAAATGCTGTGACTTGTATGATTTTTAATTAAATATAGAAAAATGTTCTTGAAGTGAATTTTTGATATGTTGTGCCTCTATGAGTCTAGAATGACTGAAAAATATGTTGATTTGATTTTGGAATGGTTATGATTTTGGAAAGATTATTTTTATTAGACCTGTTCCAGCAGGTACCTTAACTGAGACAGCTATCTTTCGGAATTTTTAATAAAATGTAGAAAAATAATATCCAATTGAATTTTGGATATGTTGTTTCTTAGTGAGTCTAGTATTTGAGAAAAATAATTTGGAACCACATTGATTGAATTTAATTTACGGAATTCACAAAGTTCAGAACTGCTGCCAGGATGTAGGGCAATTGGAGCAGTCTGGTTGGGTGAACTATTTGACCAAGATTTTGTGTTCAGTTTGATCTGAAATTTTAAAGGAATGATTTTAAGATGTAAAACTAAATTCTGTAAAAAGTTTAGAGTTTTTAGTCAAGTATATTATTTTATACAATTTTTCAAAATAAGGATTAAGTTGAGTCCAAAACCAGAATTTACTATTCATATGGTCAACTCTGGCAAAATTTCTGTTATACTGTACATTAGAATAGTGAAATTTGAATTAAGTAAAATTGGTAGCAACATTAGAATAGTGAGGCTCCTCTACTCGGCTTACAAATGTAGGCTGGGAAGGGGTATTACACTTGGACCATCAACTCAACAAGCTTGAGGAGATCCTCAACCCGGCTAGACTGTTACCTGTAACCGACCCAGTCTCTTGGACCATCAACCCGACTAAATCGAGGAGATCCTCAACCCGGCTAGACTGTTACTATTCATATATTTCATATTCACAATTTTCATAGTGTAACAGACCCAGTCTCTTGGACCTCAATTCAACTCAAATTGAAGAGATCCTCAACCCGGCTAGACTGTTACCTGTAACAGACCCAGTCTCTTGGACCGTCAACCCGACTAAATCGAGGAGATCCTCAACCCGGCTAGACTGTTACTATTCATATATATTAGGCATGCCGCCAAATCCAAAACTCTGAAATTGAATTAACATATTAAACATACAATTATTTCATTTGCCTCTTTATCAATCTCTTTGTCAAATCGTATCTCATACTCAAATAGGCAATCATGCCTTATCAATTTCATTTGCATAACCATAGCCAACAACAATGGTTTTATTACATCTCCATTCACATCAAGACAATTCATCATCATACATATAGCACATTACATTCCACAAGATTCACAATGTACAAAATGTCAATTTATTCATATATATATATATCAACAATGCCACATCAAATGGATGTATGAAACAATGCAATGTTTGTACTTACCTTAAATGCAACCCTCACAATATTAAACACTTCTTCCTCCAATAATCTTTCACTTCTTGAATTAGGGTAATTCACCTTCTTCACAACCTATACCAAAAGGAAGATGAAATCCACATAAGATCATAAGGCTAAGAACCAACTAGGGCAAACTCTAAACTTAACACGCTCAACAACACGGGCGTGTCCCTGACCGTGCCCTAACTCCACAACACAGAAGCTTTTACACGCTCAACAACACGGGCGTGTTCCTGGACGTGTAATACATTCTGCCTCTCAACAACATTGACATGTCCAACATCATGAGCGTGCTCATGGCCATGTCAATTCCCCATAAACACAGTGGCTATGACACGCTCAATAACACGGGCGTGTTACTGGCCGTGTCAATCCAACTGCCACACAGACACTGCTCGTGTCACTGCTCGTGTCAATCCAACTGGCCGTGTCAATCCAACGTCAGTATCCTGGGCGTGTCACTGCTCGTGTCACTCATCCAAAATACATAACCCTCGACAAGCCCAAAATCCTTGACGTGCCCTTAGGCGTGTCAGGCCAAAAACCCAGATTTCGGCCAAAACAACAACACAATCAACAAAGCACTTCCTTTCCCCAAAATCCACTTCAATCAAAGTCATCTCAACATACCCAAAAATCACAACAAACTTACAAATACACCAAAACAACTAAAAACATATTTCTAACACAATTCAAAATCATCACCAAAAACCTAAAACACAACCACAAAACAATCACTTCCAACAACTTACTCTTTCCTTCAATACATCCCCAAAACAAGAAATCAGTTACCCAAACACTCTTAAACCCATCTTAAACAAACATAAACACATACCATCCACAAACTCAACTCAAAACTCAAAGAAATCAAAGAGTTAAGTGAAGAACTTACCAAGGATGAGGAAACTCTTAACTTTTCAACTTGATCTCTTGAAAGCTTCCTTAGATCTTGAGTTTAGAGGTTCAAATCTCTCCCTTGTTCTCTTGTCTCTTTGTTAGCCGGCCAAAACAAAAGCAAAGGAAGGAGAAGAAGATGAGCCACGGCAAGGAAGAAAGAAAGAAGAAAGAGAAACACAAAGTCAACCTCCTTTTCCTTAAAACCCTCTCAACCAAGCAATTATAATATTAAACTAATCCCATTTAATCTCTTCCACTCAATTAATTCCTTATTATTTAATTATTAAATTCAAAAACACAAAATATCTTCTTCCACTATCATCCTTTTGACTTTCCAATGACTTGTGTATATGTTGTATATATTCTAATATACATAACATATACACTCTCTTTAAAAACCCTTTTCTCTTCCAAATAAACATATACATTGAATTCAATTTAAACAACAATAAAGCCAAAACATCTAGGGTATATTTTGGGATATTACACAGAAACTCCATCTTCTTCACATCTTTATACTCCCTCGGAGTAAACTTCAATTCAAACTCTCTGAGGAAATCAGCATAGGACAAGGTAGGTGGATCATCCATAGCATGAGGCACAGTCTTCCACCAATCGTATGCATCTTTCTGTAACAATGATCTTGAATAATCAAACTTTTCTTTTGGAGTGGCTTGTAACTGAACAAATATCCTCTGTACTTTATCTAGCCATTGCTCAGCTACAGTTGGATCAATAGTACCCAAGAAATCCTCTGCTCCAAACTTCCTTAATTTATCATACTGTCTCATCGGTACTAAAGGCTGTGGTGGTGGTGGCGGTGGCGGTGGCGGTGGCTGCTGTACTGGGGCTTGCCTCATCAATTCTACTATATGCCTAAGCCAAACTGCTGGAACCTCATCACCAACTGGCCTCCCTGACACAGAAGCAGGTGCCTCACCAACTCCAACACTAACCCCTCTAGCTCCCTCTCTAACCTCATCTGGAGCTACACTCTCTGCACTACCCTCAACTGACTGACGCAAGTGAGAATCCATCACAACCTATATCTGCAAACACAGCAGAATACATCTTATTAAAGATCAGAGACTGCCAATACCAAGCATGTATGTTATTTCAAAAATCATTTTTAGACATAAAATATTCTTTTTCTTACATTTTACCTAGGTTGAGAATCTCAAACCTAGGCTCTGATACCAAAGCAATTGTAACACCCCTATACCCCGTATACGTACACAGCATGCTTATACGATCGTAATATACGTATACTAGATATAGAAATGCCACGTTATAATTAACAAATGACACATCCCTTTTTAAAAACATAACCAAATTTAAATCATTTAAATTAAATTATAAAAGACAAAAGATAAAGTGTTCATTTAAAAGCAGCGGAAATATAACAATTATTTTCAAATACAAATACATTAAGATCCAAATTTACAAGACATGAAATATATACATGATTGGCAGCTCTTCTCTGATCTTTAAGTCCAAACTCAACTCTTCAGTGTCTAGACTCACTTGGTCTCGATGAACTCTCGGGTTCAACCCTGTTACCTGCGCGATGAACCACAATCGCGCTGAGCTAACAGCTCAGTGGTACAACTTATACTAACATTATGCTTTAATGCGATGCAAATGCCACAATTTTTACATTTCATAAACCATACCTAAGCATATCACATTTCATAATTGTACATTAGATCTTATTATTCAATTGTTTCTCCATTCATAAATCACATTTACACAAACACAAGCATGGGCCCAAAAAGAAACTAATATGTTATTCAAAGATCAGAGTTACTGCTTTGGTCCATAGTGACACCTTGTGTCTAGCCCCGTAGGCAATATATATATATATCCATGGATAATCAACTAGATTGAAGCTTACGACCCAGTCATTTCACTCAATCTAGTTTCAAATATTTTGTTTTTGAGGTTTACGACCCAGTCATTTCACCCCAAAAACATCACATTTCACTTTTATCAACTGGAATCGGCTTACGACCTGGTCATTTCACCTATCCAGTTATTCATAGGCATGCCGCCAACACCAGAACTCTGAAAATTGGATAAACATATTAGGCACACAATGATTTCATTTATCTCTTTATCAATTTCTTTCTCAAATCATTTCTCATTCTATATTTCACAATTAACTAGGCAACCATGCCTTAATTATCTCCTTTTCAACATCATAGCCAACAACCATGGCCCATATCTCATATTATTTCAATTCACATTATATCCCACATTGTGCATAATATAACACTATTCATATACATCATTAATATCATCAAATGTATGTTCAATCTCAACATCATATGAATGAATGCAACAATGCAATAAGGTTTCTTAGTTCATTCATATCCCAATGTGTAAGTCCCAAACTCACATGAATGTATACAAAAATGCAATGTTTGTACTTACATCAAAAGCAATCCACACAATTCTAATCACCTCCTCTATCAAGAATCTTTCACCACTCGAGTTAGGGTAAATCACTTTCTTCACAACCTATTCCAAAAGAATGAGGAAACTCACATGAGATCATAAGGTTAAAAATCAACTAGGGCAAACTCTAAACTTGACACGCTCACACACACGGGCGTGTTCCTGGCCGTGCCCTAACTCCACAACACAGAAACATTTACACGCTCAGAACCACGGGCGTGTCACTGGGCGTGTAATACATTATGTGTCTCAGTAATATCGACACGTCCAACATCATGAGCGTGCTCATGGCCGTGTAAATTCTTAAAACTCACAGTAGCTATGACACGCTCAATAACACGGGCGTGTTACTGGTCGTGTCAAACCCCCATCAACACAGTGGCTATGACACGTTCAATAACACGAGCGTGTTACTGACCGTGTCAATCCTACTGCCACACAGAACCATCGACACGCCTAAGGACCTGGACATGCTCCTGAGCGTGTCAGGCCAAAAACCCAGATTCCGGCCAAAACAACACCACAACCAACAAATCACTTCTATCCACCAACATCCACTTCAAACAAACTTAACAAAACATACCCAAAAATCATCTCAAACTTACCACAACCCCAAAACATACACAAACATAAATCACAAACTTCATCAAAACTCTAAACACAACCACAACTCAATCTATACAAATCAACTTACTCATTTCTTCAATCCAACCCCAAAATCCAAAACCACTTAAATAAAAAAATTATAAACACAACACAATCAAACCAAACACATATCCATCACAACTTCAACTCACAAACCCAAACTAAACTTCAAAAACAACACAAGAAATCAAGAGAGAACTTACCCAAAATGAAGAACTCTTAAACCTTCAACTTGATCTCTTGAAAACTATCTTCAATCTTGAACTTGGAAGATTAAATCTCTCTCTTGCTCCCTTGGTTCTTGATGGCCGAACAACACAGAAAAGAAAAGGGAAGAGAAGGAAAGAAATGATCCACGGCAAGGAAAGAAAGAAAGAAGAAAACCAAAGTCAAATCCACTTTTCCTTAAATTCCTCTCCACCAAGCAAAATACAATAAAATATTCAAATATCTTCTTCCACTTACTCTAACCCAAAAACAAATAATTAAATAATCCCTTAAACACAATTAATCAAATAATAAATCTCTTCCTTTGACTTCCTCTTTGACTTGTGTATATGTTGTATATATTTACATATGTACAACATATAAACTCTCTCTTCACTTCCTTTCTCTTTCCAATAAAACACGAATACACTTAATTCAATTACAACAATAATTACACCAAACTTCTAAGGTATATTTTGGGATATTACAAAACTGATGTGCCTAAGATGCTATAACTACCTATACCTACAAACACAACAAAAATTGCTACATCAGAGATCAGAAAATGCCAGTGCCAATGCATGTATTTTGTTTAAAAACCATATTTAAAAAAATCTCAATTTTCTTTTTTTTTCTTACACCCCACCTAGGTTGAGAACCTCAAACCTAGGCTCTGATACCAAAACAAATGTAACATCCTCATATCCAATATACATACACTACATACACTCATATATGTAATATATGTATAGAGGATACAAGAATGTCACAACCATTTAGAAACAATCAAATCATCATTTGAAAAATTTGCATAAACTTAAAGCATTTAACTTAAACTATATAAATAATAGAGGAAACATTTATTGTTAAAACATATATGTATCTTCATTACCTAAAAGTTTATCCAAAACATTTTTAATAAGCAGCGGAATATGCAGCGAAATATACATAGGTATGCATCAAAATCAATATGTAAAAAAATATGAAATTTATACATGCTAGTAGTTTGTCTCTGATCTTGATGTCCACAATCAACATTGCACTCAAAGGCCCAAGCCTAGACTTGGCACGGTCTACCTGAACTCTCCAACTCAATCAAATCTACCTTGTCACCTGTGCGATGAATCACAATTGCGCTAAGCCAGAAGCTTAGTGGTACAAACTTTGATAACAATATAGTTCAAATGTAATGCCAATGTCAAACTTTCAAGAACTAGTAACAATACATAAGGATATCATATTTCATAACATTATATCTCATTATATTGCTCAATTGCTCCACCATTCATAATTCACATTAAAACAAAGACAAGCATGGGCCCAAAAGAATCTAATATGTCATTCAAATTCCAGAGTTACTGCTTTGGTCCAATATACAACATTTGTCTAGCCCGAAGGCGAATTATAATCACAATGAGGATTACCTCATATTTAATATCCCAACTAGGCTTCAAGGACTAGGCCCAACTCTGCTTCAAGGGTCTACTAAATCATGTAACACCCAACTAGGCATCAAGGACCAAGCCCAACCCAGCTTCAAGGGATTGTTACTTTTTAGGCAAGCCACCAACAACAAAACTCTGAAAATTGAATAAGATACTAGGCACACAATTCTTTCATAATTCCATTATCAAATCCTTTCTCATTTTCTCATTATCAACTAGGCACAATGCCTCAAATATCTCATTTATATAAGTTTAGCCATCACCAATGGCTTTACATACCATCATTAGTGTATACATAGCAAATTGCATTAACCATACATTTTGAATCATCAACTAATTTTTCACATAGTTCACATTATGCAAATCATAGCATTATTCTCATGCATCAACAATGTAGTAAGTAGCTTAACACATTTTTCCAACCAATTGTGTTAAGTCCCAATACCATGTAAATAAAACAATTATTCAATGTTTGTACTTACCTCTAAAGCAACAATTACCACTTCAACCTCCTCTTCCAAGATATCCCTCTACACTTGGTTTAGGGTACTCAAGTCTCTTCCAATCCTATACAAAATGTGATTATAAGTAATCACCAAGTGACCCACAAAGGAAAATAAGGAAAAGAACTATCTAGGGAAAACTCTACACATGACACGCTCAACAACACGGGCGTACCCATGACCTTGCCCTAAACTCACAACACATAAACTTTGACTCGCTCAGTAACATGGCGTGTCACTACACATGTAAATTCTGCAACAACACAGTAGCTATGACACGCTCAGTAACATGGGCATGTCACTGGTCATGTCAATTCTCCTCCAACATAGTAGCTATGACACGCTCAGTGACATGGGCATGTCACTGCACGTGTCAATACTATAACAACACAGAAGTTGTGACACACTCAATGAAATGGGCGTGTCACTGCTCGTGTCACCAGCACTGAAAATAGAACCATCGACTAGCCCAAAGACATGGCTATGCCACTGGGCGTGTCAGGCCAAAAACCTAAAATCGACATAAAAATGCCTCAACCAAAAATTATCTTTCACTAACCTTTTCAACTCCAAACCAACGCAACTAAAACCATCATAATTTCACAATAAACTTGTATGAACATCAACACAACTCAATAAAAAGCACAAATATACACAATCACAACCAAGACTTCTCAACTCAAAGTTACACAACTCACAACTTTTATTCTCTTCATCAAACTTAACCCTTTTTCTTCAATCCAACACCAAATTTTAAAAATAACAAGACAAACAACTTCAAACATACCAAAATCAACCATAAACACAACTAAATCAAACATCTAACAAACTCATAAACACACTCTCAAAGGAAATCAAAGAAACAAGTTGGAAACTTACCAAATATGAAGAAAGATTCTTAAAACTCCAACTTGATCACTTGAAATCCTTCAATTGCTTGAGTTAACAAGAAGCAAAATCTCTTTTCCTTTGGATTAAAATGGTGATGGTGGCCGGCTACCAAGGAGAATGAAGAAGAAGATGAAGAAAATGGTCAACTCCTCTAATCTCACAAGCCTCTTAAAACCACACAATCCCCTCTTTAATCTCCACCAAGCAATTACTAATATTATATTATAATATCATCTTCCAGTATCCATTAATATTAATATCTTATTAATTAAAATGTCATTTGACCAAGTTAACTTGTTGACTTGTATATAATATATATATCTTCATATACATAACATATACACATCTTCTTTTTTCTCTTTTCTTTTTCACTTAATCAAATATATACACTAATCATTTAATTAATTTTTTTAACAATTAGTATTTCCAAAATTTTGGGGTATTATATGGGATATTACACCCAACGACACGGGCGTGTCACTGGCCATGTAATTTATCTTTTATCACAGTAGCTATGACACGCCCAATGACACGAGCGTGTTACTAGTCATGTCTTCAATATTGAAACATAACATCTTTGACATGTCCAATGACATGGCCGTGTTACTGGTTTTGTTAAGCAAAATTTTGTATTTCGAATACTTATCAACTTAAACTTCACATATCCAAATATATAATAACAATGGATCAAAACTAGTTTCTTTGACATAGAATGAGCCTATATCAAATACTTTTTCAGAAAAAACTCATCAAAGATAACTCAATCAATCACTTTAAATAATAAAATTCATAGAAATTCAAATAGTTGCAAATCAAAAATACATAAGCACATGCCTCTTCAAAATCTTTCTTTTCTTTGATTACTTGTTAATAATCTCAACTTTTCCAGCTTATTCTTCTAGAAACCTATAATTAGATATGATTTTCTATTAAAATTTGGCTCAAGTTCTTGAAAAGGAGGAAGAGAGGAGGAGTTTTGGTGGTATTGGTGATGATGAACGTGGATGAAGAAGAAAGAAGGAAGAAGAAACTTCTACATAAACACACATGTCCACATATATATAGCTTAATCTAGTGTGGCCAATCTCATTTTAACTATGGTGCACCCTCTTTCTTAACCTTTGACTCTAATTTGATTTTTAATCTTGTAAAATCATAAAAATAAATAATTTCTTCAATAAATTTTTAAGATCTACTATTTACATCACTTATCCATGTCACTTATATCACAATTCACTATCAAATATCAATATTAAATTAAGAGTTTAGTATTTAAAATTTTAAATATTATAATTCTCCCTCACTAAAAAAATTTTGTCCTCAAAATTACTTGTTATGGACGCTTGAAATAACTAAGGGTATTGCTATCTCATTGTCTCTTTGCTTTCCCAAGTGGCTTCCTCTATCAAATGATTCCTCCATAACACTTTCACTAAAGGAATGAGCTTATTATGCGACTCCTTTATTACATGAGATAAGATAGCCACTGGTTCTTCTTCATAATTCAAATCTGGCTAAATTTCAATGGATTCTATTTGAATCACATGTGTAGGATCTGATCTACATCATCAAAGCATCGACACATAGAATACATTATGAATCTTAACCAGTTCTAGAGGCAAAGCTACTCGATCAGCTACTGTTCCTCTATCAAAGACAATAATCTTGCGTAGAAACTCGTAACTCCCTCAAATGGCATATTCACCAACCCTTGATAGTCTCATATACTTGCATACTTAAAGAAAAGTAAATGAGTCGAAATTCCTCTTTAATGACTAATGCTAGAAAATATAAGAATTTTGTATATATATCTTCTCTTTTTATTTTTATTTTTATTATTTATTATATATATATATATACAAAATATAAAATTTCATTGAACATCTAGTTCAAA
Organism: Garcia nutans; assembly: GCA_947685225.1. NCBI lineage: Eukaryota > Viridiplantae > Streptophyta > Magnoliopsida > Malpighiales > Euphorbiaceae > Garcia > Garcia nutans. Next base: position 40,905,620 of record CANTUV010000005.1, read on the forward strand.
TGTAGAAGAAAAGAATAATCGACTCTTAGTCAAATACAATCTGCAAAGTATTCATTTCATCCCCAAATCTTACTAAAATAATACTATTTTATTTTTATTTTTATTTTTTTGTTTATTATTATTATTTTTTTACCCCACACTTATCAATTAAACCACTCCTATTGTCATATCATAAGAAACTCCATTCCTTAATGAAGGTATGATAATAATAAGAAAATGTTGAGTTGTGAATTGTGTTGATCAATCAAGAAAAGGTCAAAGGCTCAACTTGGCTCACTAAGGAATTCATAATTAAGGGAGGTCTTTTTAAGCTAAAGGGGGTAATCCTAATTTGCCTTCATCATTTTAAAACTTGAGATGAAATCCTAATGTGAGTTCAATTAGTATGCAAAAGCAACCTCTAGAGATGCAAAATCATGAAGGTGCACACTTAAGAAAAGAAAATCTATTGACAATAATGTTCAATCTATTAGGCTCAAAACTCACAAAGGGTGGGCTCTCAAAGATTTATATATCATGAATTGCAGAATGTGAAAATTGATCCTGAATGAATTCAAATGCTAATCTCTATGCTGATACTAAATGCTCAAATATAATGCTAGAATTACAGAAAAGTCAATAAGTTTCCAACAATTATGCCATGAAAATAAGTTTCCAACAATTATGCCATGAAAAATGCACAATATAACTCACAAACAAAACAAAACAAAAATTAAAGAAAAGCTTAAAAATTACCCCACACTTATGGGTTACATTGTCCTTAATGTAAACAAAAGAAAAAATAGAAAGAACCTCTTTTGTGTCACGCATAGTGAAGCTTCCGTACAAATAATCAACATGAAAGAAAACAACCAAAGCAAATACCGCGACTTCAGCATAAACATGAGAGCAAGGAAAGTTGGAACTGGATGGCTTTCCTTTTCTCAATTAAACTCAATGCTCCTGGCCTTTTCTCTGCAAGAATAAAAACACTTCCAATCTCCAAACCATCAAGCCTTAAAGAAAAATAGAAGGGAAAATAAATAAATAAACTGAAGATACTATACTAAAATGATAAAAACAATAATAATGGGTTGCTTCCCATCGAGCGCTTCTTTAACGTCGCCTTAGCTGGACGTTACTGCAAGAATTAAGGATCGTAGATCAAAGTACTATCGACAATCCTTACTTCTTGGAACCCCTCGTTATATGGTTTAACTCTATGTCCATTTAATTTAAAAGTTTCATTCGTTCGAGAGTTAAGTAATTCTATAGCACTGGACGGATATACCTGAGTTATCTTGAAAGGACCGCTCCATCGATACTTGAGTTTTCCTGGAAACAGTCGGAGATGAGAATTGAAAAGCAAGACCTTCATACCTGGGCTCAATGTCTTTCTTACTAAAATTCTGTCATGAAATGCTTTAGTACAATCCTTATAAATCCTTGAACTCTCATATGCCTCGTTCCTTATTTCATCTAACTCCGAAATTTGCAAAAAAAATTTTCTCTTTGCCTTATCCAAATCTAAATTCAGAGTCTTAATTGCCTAATATGCCTTGTGCTCTAACTCCACTGGTAAATGACAAGCTTTATCAAAAACCAATCGATATGGACTCATACCCAAGGGAGTCTTGAAAGCAGTTCGATATGCCCACAATGCGTCATTCAATCTACTTGCCCAATCCTTCCTTGATGAGTTGACTATTTTTCCAAAATTCCTTTGATTTGCTTGTTGGATGTCTCAACTTGTCCTGAAGTCTGTGGATGGTATGGGGTCACCACTTTGTGTCTCACACCTGACTTGTGCATTAACTTCTCGAAACGTTTTGTTGCAGAAATGACTTCCCCCATCACTGACTATCACTCTTGGCGTGCCAAATCTGCTAAGAATGTATTCCTTCACAAATTTAACAACCACATTAGTATCATTAGTTCGGGTGGGGATTGCCCCCACCCATTTGGAAACATAATCAATAGCAACCAATATGTATTCATAACCAAAAGATTTGGGAAAAGGACCTATGAAGTCTATTCCCTAAACATCAAACAGTTCAACCACAATATAAGATTGAAGGGGCATTTCATTCCTCCTTCCAATGTTACCTACGCTTTGACAGTGGTCACAATGCTTACAATATTCTTGAGCATCTTTGAACAGAGTAGGCTAGTAAAATTCACTTTGAAGCACTTTTTCTATAGTCTTTCTCCCTCCAAAATGACCACCGCAGTGAAGGTCATGACAAAATTGACGAACACTAAGTTGTTCTTCCTCGGGTACACACCTGTGAACTATCTCATCTTTGCATATCCGAAATAGGTAAGGTTCATCCCAAAAATAGAATTTAATCATGTGCAAAAACCTTTTCTTTTCCTGAAATGACATGTCAGAATGCAAAATACCATAAGCGAGATAGTTAGCAATATCCGCAAACCAAGGTGAATTCGTTACCGCAAACAACTGCTCATCAGGAAATGCTTCTAGATTTCTATGAATGCTATCAGATGCAAGATTTTCACCAAAGAAAGGTAACCTAGATAAATGATTAGCTACAACATTTTCTCTTCCCTTAGTATCTTTGATTTGAAAATCAAATTCTTGCAATAAAAGCACCCATCTAATTAAACGAGGTTTAGCATGTTGTTTTGTCAAGAGATATTTTAGAGCTGCATGATCTGAATGCACAATAATTTTAGACCCAATCAAGTATGATCTAAACTTATCTAAGGCAAAAATAACAGCTAGCATTTCTTTTTCAGTTGTTGTGTAATTAACTTATGCGCTATTTAGGGTCAAGCTAGCATAATAGATCACTCTAAAAAATTTCTCAACCCTTTGCCCAAGGATAGCTCCTACTGCATGGTTGGATGCATCACAAATAATTTCAAAAGGTAAAGACCAAACAGGAGCTACAATTATCGGTGCACTGGACAATTTTTCCTTAAGGGAATTGAAAGCTTGCATGCATTGTGCAGTAAATTAAAATGGAACATCTTTCCCAAGCAAATGACACAATGGTTGGCTTATTTTAGAAAAATCTTTAATAAACCTCCGGTAAAAACTTGCATGCCCAAGAAAGCTTCTTATTCCCTTAACAGAGGTAGGTGGGGGTAACTTAGCAATCAACTCTACCTTAGCTTTATCCACCTCAATCCCTTTACTTGGAATAATATGGCCGAACACAATGCCATGAGTGACCATGAAATGACTTTTTTCCCAACTCAAAGTGAGATTACATTCAATGCATCTTTCAAGTACAAGAACAAGTTTACTAAGGCAATTATCAAAAGAATCACCAAAAACAGAAAAATCTTCCATAAATACCTCAATAAAGTCATCTATCATGTCCGTGAAAACAGACATCATGCACCTCTGAAACGTTGCAGGCGCATTGTGTAACACCCCATCTTAGCCTACGTTTATAGACCAAGATGGACTGTTAACTCATGGTGGTTGTGTCTTAATATTTTACTTAGCCAATTTTAAGTGCTGATTTATAAAAAAAAAATTTTGCCATAACCTCCCCTAAAAATGGAGGTCCCAAGTGTCGCCAAAACTGATTTTTAAAAATTTTTTAAAAACATTTTGTTTCATAATTCAGCTCAAGCACACTCCCAATAATCCACCCTTATAACCTCAACTACAATCCTGTACGAAGAATTCACACTTCTATACATGCATACATAAGTGGTAAACCCAAATAAGATTTATTAGATTACTAGCAGTGTACATGTTCTGGCTTTTCAGTATAATACATTTATTTGCTAGATCATACAAGCTTATGTACATGCCATATTGCTACAGTCAATCATATCCACACTCCTACCCAACGTAGTAGTCAAGGCCAGCTGCGCAGGACATGCTGCAATCTCGTCTCCTCGTTTAACCTACGAGTTTAGAGGGAAACTAAACTCGCTAAGCAATTGCTTAGTGGGTACTTAAATCATTGCAATAAATAAATAAAATGAAAGAATGATTTGAACATACATTTATATACTTTAAATAATTGAAAGGAATATATACAAAACACAGAAGGTAAAAAGGCTTGACTGAATATTTTGAATTTAAATCATTTTTCTTGCTTTTATCATTTTGGTTGCTCTACTGGTTTAACAGAACATCAGCGGATAAGGAAGGGTCATGATAAACATATCTCGTCATGATCATATTTCATTATCTTTCATCATAATTCTTGCACATGTGCCAATGGCCATTATCATTGCATCATTGATCATGTCATTGTAATCATCGGCCTTCAGCCGGAATATCATACCATGTCATAAGCAGTACTGCAGTAATAGTATGATACATCATACCCTTATCTCAAGGGTTCTGTCATAACCAAGTAGAGCGTAAACAATTCTTTAATTAATTTGATCATGATATTCAATAAGCCATGATTTTTCCATAATGCATGTATTGTCAGAATAGCTTGTCATGATGCCTTTCTGATCATTCCCAATTCTCCTTCATGTCATTTTATATGATTTAACATCAATCTATATCATAATATTCAAGTTTTAACACAATTAGAAAAATGACCAAATGAATAGTAGCACGGTGCGTAAAATCGGCAACGCAATGGCGCGCGACCACTAAATAGTAAAATCTGTTTTTACTGCTGAAAATCAGTCAACTTTGGCAACAGTTTTGACCAAGTAAACAACCTTATTTTTGGATGAATTTTTGCAGGAAAACACTTTCATAAGTTAACTAAATGCATGAAAAATTTCGTCAAAAAATTCTTTCGTTTGCCCCTTCAACGGACTGCCCAAAATGAAAGCTGCAGAATGGTGCCCAAAAGGGACCATTCGGCCCAATTTTCAAAACTTGAGGGAAATTCATTTTTTTCTTGCAAAATTCATTTTTAGACTCCTTTTGTGATACCATTGAAAGACTAAGGGTCCCTCTTTCAAAAATCAAACCAAAGGAGTGATTAAAAGTTCATCAAAGTTAATGGATATTTGAGCAAAGTTTAGCTAGTTTGTTTTGTTTTCATTCTTTCAACAATCAATTGATTACAAATGGTTCAAGAGTACTTTCCCAAATATTTACCACACATAATAACATTATTTCAAAACCATTTCAAAAGTCCCATAATGCAAAATATGTGAATTAATTGAAAAGGCAATGATTTAAGTACCAAACCTTAATTCTTTTCACTTGTTTCTAGTTCTTTTATGCCTTCTTTGCTTCCTTCTCTCTCACTTCTTGATTTCCTATAATTTTCATAAAATCCATGTCAAGAACATAATAAAATTTAAGTGTTTCATGCCTTATTTTGCTAACTAATACTACTAGTCATCCTTTTTATCCTTAATCTTATATGTGCAAGTCATCTCTTTCACTTTTCTTCAACTTATTAAATTTTCTATAATCATCATATTTATTCTTTCACTTGTATCTTACAAATACTATAACCAATGAAAGAAATAGAACCATAGATGAATTTCCTTACCTTAAAATCTTATTCTCCACCCAAGTTTGCAACCTCTCTTTATTCTCCAAAATTTGCTACTTGAAAAAAAAACAATCTCTCTCTCTTTTCCCTTTCTCTTATTTTCGGCCAAGCAAGAACAAAGAGAGTTCTTGGCTTTATTTTTGTGGTGTTCTCTCCTCCAAATGGCAGCCAAGAGGGGTTAATATGTCATGGTGTAAATGTTGATTTCCCATTGGTACACATATGTGGGAAAATGGCTAATTCTCATTGGTCCAAATGTCTCCTTCTTTTATTTATTTACAACCCAAGCCCTTGGACTTCCTTTTAATTATATTTTGGCCCCTCAACCTCCTTGTGCTGAAATTTTATGGTCTAAGGTGTGAAAAGACCAAAATACCCTCTGGCGATTACTTGTTCGTAACTTTTAAACCGCGCACTTCCGCCGAATGCTATGGTACACTTTTTGACTCAGTTTTTCCTCTACTTTTCATTTTTGAGATCCATTATTACTTTCGAGACACTTTTGAAAATGACCATAATGCCCCTGGTCAAAATCCTTTATATCTTCCAAACCGTGCGTTTTCGGGAAAAACCGTGTCACGCCGTTGCTACCCGATTTTTCTCTACTTTCCATTTCTGGAGTCTGTTATATGCACTATTAAGGACCTCCGGAACAACTTTTGGTAATTACAGTCACCTCCCCAAAACTTTTTAGAAATTACAGTCACCTCCCCAAAACTTTGTAATCTTTTCAAATAGGTCCTTTCAGTTCTATAGAACTTCCCTTCACTTCGCGCTCTTGAGTAGCTTCTCGGGATGGTTTCTCTTACTGTACGCAGATGTACTGTACATGGATATACTGTACATATGTACTGTACATGGATGTACTATAAATATGTACAAATTGGGTCGTGACATTTCTTCCCCTCTAAAATTTAGGCTTCGTCCCGAAGCCGATCGGGTGTAAAATTTAGGCTTCCATCCTCATTATTCCTTCTCTTCCCCAAAATATCTCTTCCATTCTATGGTTCCTTCGCCGCACTTTAACTGGAGGAAATCTCTTATTTCTTAATCCTTTGACTTTTCATGCTAAAATTTCTATTGGTTCTTCTTCATAATTTAGGTTAGATTGGACTCTAATGTTTTGTGTCTTTATATCGTGTGTGAAGTTCAACGATATTGCCTTATCATTGAAACGTGAAAAACATTATGTATTTTGTTCAGTTCTGGTAATAGAGTTAACCGATAGGCTATTGATCTATGCGTTCGATGATCTCGTATAGTCCAATAAGCCTAAGGCTTAACTTACTTTTCTGCTTAAATCTTAATACCTTCTTTCATAGGAAAGTCTTAAGAAAAACCTTGTCTTCCACTTAGAGTTCTATGTCCCTTCATTTTGAGTCTGCATATGATTTTGCTCCTACCTACCCGCATATGATTTTATCTTGTCTTTACTTAATTTCGTCCAACACTCTAGTGTTCCATGTTTTCTTTCGTATAATTCTTTATAGGGCGTCACCGTATGCTGAATTAATAGTCGTTGTTATATGCATTTTCAATTAAACTCAAATACCTATTCTAGCCACCCTTAAATTCTATAACACATACTCTTAATATGTCCTCCCAAAATTTGGATTACTCTTTCAAATCGTCTATCTGTTTACGGGTGAAAGGCAGTGCTATAATTTGTTTGGGTTTCAGAAGCTGTTTTCGACTTCTTCCATAAATTCATGGTGAACTGTGGACCTCTGCCTAAAATGATAGACGTTGGAATCCTGTGTAATTGTACAATTTCCTTAGCGTACATTTCCACCAATTTATCTATTGAATAATCCATTTGTAAAAGTAGAAAATGAGCTAACTTAGTTAGGCAGTCAACAATTATCCGAACAACGTCATGCTGGCCTCGTGTCATTTGCAGTTCTATGACGAAATCCATAGTGATATGTTCCCATTTTCATACCAGAGTGGAAATTAGTTGTAACAGTCCCGATAGTATTTGATATTTCACTTTTGCTTGTTGACATATTAAACATTTGGTCATAAAATCAACATCTCTCTTCATTCTAGGCTACCATTAAAACTTCTTTAGATATTGATACATTTGTAACTCCTGGATGCATTGCGTAGAGATTACTATATGGTTGTCGGAAAAAAAATTTTCTTTCTTATGTCTCCCATTGTTAGTATCATTACTCTATTGTCATAATACAACTACTGTTCTTAGAAATTTAGAATTTTATATCCTTTCCTTCTTGCACTTGCTTGATCCATTTTTGTATTTGTTCGTTTTCCTTTGGCACTTGATGAATTTCTTGAAAAGAAACATAGTTTATGCTTGCATTTCTACTACTAGTACTTCCTCTTCCATTGGTCTTAAACTGATCTTTATAGCGCCTAAGGCTGGTATCGATTTTCCACCAAGTGCGTCGGCCACCATGGTAGCTTTTCCTAGATGATAATTTATAACTTAGCTGTTATTTCCAAAACTTGGGTTTACTTTCCTTACCATAAATTTAGATCCTCTTGGGTTGGCGGATATTTTAAACTTTTGCGTCTGTATAAATATAACACTTTTCTCCATATAAATCATATCTCCAAATCTTGAAAGCCAATACGATAATTGTTAATTCCAAACAGTGTGCCGGGTTATTATTATATATTTTTTTCATATGGTTTAAATCATCAAAAGACTTATGCGACTATTTTATTCTTTTGCATAAGCATATAACCTTAACCGATGTGTGAAGCATCACTATATATCACAAATTCTTTACTGGACACGGCCCGTATGGGTATTGAAGCATTCATTAACTTTTCCTTTAGTTTCTCAAAGTTCCTCTAACATTTATCAGTCCATTGGAGTTTGGTATTCCTTTGAAACAACCTTGTCATTGGGATGATAATAATGGAAAACCCTTTTATAAAACATTAATAGTACCCAGTCAGTCCTAAGAAGATTCTTACTTCTATTACTGTCTTTGGTGTTTTCCATTCCAAAATGGCTTTTGTTTTATTAAGACCCACTTTAATGCCTTATGCTAATATGGTGTGTTCTAAGAATGCCACTTTTTCCAATCAAAACTCGCATTTGTCATGTTTGACGTACAACTACTTCTCTCGCAACATTTGCAATACTGTGCAAAAGTATTGATCGTATTCTTCTTTGTTCCTTAAATAAACGAAGGTGTCATCTATGAACACCATTTACAAATTGGTCAAAGTATGGATGAAAGATATGATTCATTAAATCCATGAATACTACTGACACATTTGTGGGCTCAAAAGGCATTACAAGGAACTTATAACATCCGTATCGAGTTCTAGATGTAGTCTTTGGAATGTCTTTTCCTTTGACCCGCAGCTGCTGATATCCCAGTCGGTGATCTAATTTTTTTTAAAAAAAAAAACCTTGGTTCCTTTAAGTTGGTCGAATACCTCGTCAATAGACGGTAATGGATATTTATCCTTAATCGTAAGCTCATTCAACTACTTATAGTTCACATATGACCTTAAGGATTTATCTTTCTTCTTTACGAAGAGTACTGGCGTGCCCCCATGAAGAAATACTTGGCCATATAAGACCCTTGTCGAGCAGCTCCTATAATTGCGTTTTCATTTCTTTGGATTCCGCTGGTACCATTCGGTATGAGGCAACCAACACCGGTGCAGTTCCCAGATATACATTTATAGTGAATCCTACTTTTCTCTTAGGTGATAATCCAGGTAGCTCGTCTAAAGAAACATCGAGAAAATCACACATTGTTGATAACTCTTGAACCTTTATCACATTCTTCTTTGCTTCCATAGTGCTTACCAAGTGTGCCTCACATCCGTTTGTATGGAACCCCTTGTTGTAACTGCTACTGTTACGTTGTTTAGATAATCAGCTCTCTTTCCTACTGCCGTCACTTCCTCCTTGTGGGGAGTATGAAGTGTTACTCTCTTTCTTCTTATAATCGACCACTGTTTTATGCCTTGTTAGCCAATCCAATACCAACATTACGTCAAATTCTCGGAATGGTAACTCTATTAAATTTTTTGGAAATGCATTTTCATGTAACTCTATAGAACATTCTTTAATCACTTGTGTGTAACTAGCTCGTCTCTTATCGGATTTATAACTAATGTTTCAAACTTAACATATCCTACTGGTAATTCTTTTAAGTTTTCATTGCGTAGGCTCTGGCTGGTGTACTTAAATTGAGCTAGTCAACGGTCTCTGATTGTGCTCTTTGAAAATTCGAATCACTTTCCTTTTCCCTGCTTCGGCCTCGGCCAAAAGAGGGCCATGATTTTTCTGTCGATGCGGGTGCATTCACTTGTCTTTCTGGCAGTTTACCCTAACACGATCTGGTGCCCCGCATTCCCAGCATCCATCTGTTAAATACTAGCATTCACTATTATATCTTCATCCACAGTGTTTGCATAGAGGAGTAATATATCCTTCAAATCTATATTTCTTTCCAATCCTCTAGTAATTTTTGTATTGTTACTTTTTCCTTTTTCCTTTACCTAGTCCTTGGGTTGTTATTACTTTCATTCTTTCCTTTTTGATCTAATTTTAATTTTGCACTTTCTACCTCTTTAGTTCTCAATTTCTCTCTTTCTCTTCTTTCTTCTTTTTTTTTTTTCCATCATTGACTGAATTCATAAATCTCATATATCTTCTTCTTATAATTTCTTAATTTTGATGATTACATTGGGGGCATTTTCAGGAGAAATCACAATGCAGTGTTTTGATTAGATTTCGTCTAGTTTCTACTCATATAGTACGTCACCTACCTTATTAAGACTTCACGGGATGGTCACCCATCATCATTGGTTGAGCACGTTTAACTCTGATTTCTTGCTAAATTTCAACATGACCTTCTTAGTGCGCTTACTTCATCTGCTTATGTGAATATTGTACATGGGGTTACTGTACATATTCTATAGTGGCCGGACATGAGAATTTCTCATATACGTATTTCTGTTCACTCATCTTTGTTATCTAAGTTCTATCTATTTTATCTCTTACCGTTTGGTCTTAACATTTTACGTACTTTTCTTTTTTCCTCTTATTCTGTTCCTCTTTTTATTCCATTCTTCAAATTTCATTTTCTTATATACATTTTCATTTTTACATTCATATACGCCTATCTAACCTTCTACTGGAACCCCTTATAAGGACCCCGGTATACTAGCTACGGATGTCTGGCACCTTGAACCTTGGCCGGATCCTTGGCTTTGCAATCGCCGGCTTTACTGTGTAAAACTATCTTCACTTCTAAACTTCTTCCCAACTTGTCGAAATCTTCCTAAGCTTTAAGTTTGTACTCTCTTTTGTTGCATGCGTTGGTGTCTACTTCTCTAATCCATGTATACCCTCTCAATACCTAAAACTTTCACAACTAATCTTGAAAATTCAAACACGTCCATGACTATTAATTGTACTTTAATTCCATTATTTAATCCTTCCAAAACCTTTGACGTCTTTCTTGCTTTGTTTCTATCATTTTCTTTGCATACTTACTGAGGCGAGTGAACTCTCTATCATACTCAGATACTGTCATTCTTCCTTGCTGTAGATATATAAACTCATTTCTCCTTGCGTTTAAGTATGTTTTACCAAGTGTATGTTTCTTCTACCCAAAGGGACATGGCATAAATATATCTTTTATCTGGCGTGCATCTCAGTTGTTCCAATGCCCTATTGGTACTGTCCAAACAGTACTCAACTTCTTCAAGTCCTTCTTCTCTACTAGCCTTAAATTCATTAGCCCCATATTTCCTTAACTTCTCGATTGGGGACTTCCTTTCTCTTTTGGTAGCAACAGGTACCATTCTTGCCGTTTATTGCAATGGTACTATCATCTATCTTAAATAAACTTCGGGGCCTTCCACAGCCACCGTTGCTGGTCGTGGCATAAGTCCGAGACCCATTTCTACATTTATGGGTACGAAAGCGTGTGATTCCTTCTCTTGATCTATAACTCTTTGTGATTCTGCCTCTTGCAACCTTATACCGTATACATATATCGTGATAAATTAGCAGCTGGCTTGACTCAAAACATTAACTTTCCTATATGGCATGTACGTAAGCACTATTAGATTTTCCTTTATCACATGTACCTTATATACTTATGTATTTATAATATTCTTTCTACTATACCGACATTTTGTACCTAAATGATATATGCTTTCATTTCTATTCTGCTATAGGATATCCCATTTTACATTGGTAATGGCCACTCCCAACATAAAATGTGTATCCTCCTATGATGAATTTTCCAGGACCGGCTAAACCGGTGCTCTGATACCACTAAATGTAACACCCCATCTTAGCCTACGTTTATAGACCAAGATGGACTGTTAACTCATGGTGGTTGTGTCTTAATATTTTACTTAGCCAATTTTAAGTGCTGATTTATATAAAAAAAATTTTGCCATAACCTCCCCTAAAAATGGAGGTCCCAAGTGTCGCCAAAACTGATTTTTAAAAATTTTTGAAAAACATTTTGTTTCACAATTCAACTCAAGCACACTCCCAATAATCCACCCTCATAACCTCAACTACAATCCTGCAAGAAGAATTCACACTTCTATACTTGCATACATAAGTGCTAAACCCAAATAAGATTTATTAGATTACTAGCAGTGTACATGTTCTAGCTTTTTAGTATAATACATTTATTTGCTAGATCATACAAGCTTATGTACATGCCATATTGCTACAATCAATCATATCCACACTCCTACCCAACGTAGTAGTCAAGGCCAGCTGCGCAGGACATGCTGCAATCTCGTCTCCTTGTTTAACCTACGAGTTTAGAGGGAAACTAAACTCGCTAAGCAATTGCTTAGTGGGTACTTAAATCATTGCAATAAATAAATAAAATGAAAGAATGATTTGAACATACATTTATATACTTTAAATAATTGAAAGGAATATATACAAAACACAGAAGGTAAAAAGGCTTGACTGAATATTTTGAATTTAAATCATTTTTCTTGCTTTTATCATTTGGTTGCTCTACTGGTTTAACAGAACATCAGCGGATAAGGAAGGGTCATGATAAACATATCTCGTCATGATCATATTTCATTATCTTTCATCATAATTCTTGCACATGTGCCAATGGCCATTATCATTGCATCATTGATCATGTCATTGTAATCATCGGCCTTCAGCCGGAATATCATATCATGTCATAAGCAGTATTGCAGTAATAGTATGATGCATCATACCCTTATCTCAAGGGTTCTGTCATAACCAAGTAGAGCGTAAACAATTCATTAATTAATTTGATCATGATATTCAATAAGCCATGATTTTTCCATAATGCATGTATTGTCAGAATAGCTTGTCATGATGCCTTTCTGATCATTCCCAATTCTCCTTCATGTCATTTTATATGATTTAACATCAATCTATATCATAATATTCAAGTTTTAACACAATTAGAAAAATGACCAAATGAATAGTAGCGCGGTGCGTAAAATCGGCAACGCAATGGCGCGCGACCACTAAATAGTAAAATCTGTTTTTACTGCTGAAAATCAGTCAACTTTGGCAACAGTTTTGACCAAGTAAAAAACCTTATTTTTGGATGAATTTTTTCAGGAAAACACTTTCATAAGTTAACTAAATGCATGTAAAATTTCGTCGAAAAATTCTTTCGTTTGCCCCTTCAACGGACTGCCCAAAATGAAAGCTGCAGAATGGTGCCCAAAAGGGACCATTCGGCCCAATTTTCAAAACTTGAGGAAAATTCATTTTTTTCTTGCAAAATTGATTTTTAGACTCCTTTTGTGATACCATTGAAAGACTAAGGGTCCCTCTTTCAAAAATCAAACCAAAGGAGTGATTAAAAGTTCATCAAAGTTTATGGATATTTGAGCAAAGTTTAGCTAGTTTGTTTTGTTTTCATTCTTTCCACAATCAATTGATTACAAATGGTTCAAGAGCACTTTCCCACATATTTACCACACATAATAACATTATTTCAAAACCATTTCAAAAGTCCCATAATGCAAAATATGTGAATTAATTGAAAAGGGAATGATTTAAGTACCAAACCTTAATTCTTTTCACTTGTTTCTAGTTCTTTTATGCCTTCTTTGCTTCCTTCTCTCTCACTTCTTGATTTCCTATAATTTTCATAAAATCCATGTCAAGAACATAATAAAATTTAAGTGCTTCATGCCTTATTTTGCTAACTAATACTACTAGTCATCCTTTTTATCCTTAATCTTATATGTGCAAGTCATCTCTTTCACTTTTCTTCAACTTATTAAATTTTCTATAATCATCATATTTATTCTTTCACTTGTATCTTACAAATACTATAACCAATGAAAGAAATAGAACCATAGATGAATTTCCTTACCTTAAAAATCTTATTCTCCACCCAAGTTTGCAACCTCTCTTTATTCTCCAAAATTTGCTACTTGAAAAAAAAACAATCTCTCTCTCTTTTCCCTTTCTCTTATTTTCGGCCAAGCAAGAACAAAGAGAGTTCTTGGCTTTATTTTTGTGGTGTTCTCTCCTCCAAATGGCAGCCAAGAGGGGTTAATATGTCATGGTGTAAATGTTGATTTTCCATTGGTACACATATGTGGGAAAATGGCTAATTCTCATTGGTCCAAATGTATCCTTCTTTTATTTATTTACAACCCAAGCCCTTGGACTTCCTTTTAATTATATTTTGGCCCCTCAACCTCCTTGTGCTGAAATTTTATGGTCTAAGGTGTGAAAAGACCAAAATACCCTCCGGCGATTACTTGTTCGTAACTTTTAAACCGCGCACTTCCGCCGAATGCTATGGTACACTTTTTGACTCAGTTTTTCCTCTACTTCTCATTTTTGAGATCCATTATTACTTTCGAGACACTTTTGAAAATGACCATAATGCCTCTGGTCAAAATCCCCTATATCTTCCAAACCGTGCGTTTTCGGGAAAAACCGTGTCACGCTGTTGCTACCCGATTTTTCTCTACTTTCCATTTCTGGAGTCTGTTATATGCACTATTAAGGACCTCCGGAACAACTTTTGGTAATTACAGTCACCTCCCCAAAACTTTTTAGAAATTACAGTCACCTCCCCAAAACTTTGTAATCTTTTCAAATAGGTCCTTTCAATTCTATAGAACTTCCCTTCACTTCGCGCTCTTGAGTAGCTTCTCGGGATGGTTTCTCTTACTGTACGCGGATGTACTGTACATGGATATACTGTACATATGTACTGTACATGGATGTACTATAAATATGTACAAATTGGGTCGTGACACATTGCACAAGCCAAAGGGCATACGCTGAAATGTGAAAGTCCCAAAAGGGCAAGTAAAAGTGGTCTTGGATTGGTCCTCTGGTGCTATCGCCACCTGATAATAACCTGAAAGTCCATCCAAAAAGCAATAGTGTGAGTGTCCAGAAAGTTTATCCAACATTTGATCAATAAAAGGAAGAGAGAAATGATCTTTCTTTGTGGCATTATTTAACTTCCTATAGTCTATACAAATTCTCCACCCAGTGGTAGTCCTAGTAGGAACCAATTCATTCTTTTCATTTTTTACCACAGTGATTCCTGATTTCTTAGGCACTACATGTACTGGGCTAACCCACTCACTATTGGCTATCGGGTATATCACTCCTTCATCAAGCAATTTAAGCACTTCCTTCTTAACCACTTCACTTATGTTTGGGTTAAGGCGCCTTTGGGTCTCTCTCATAGGTTTAGCTCCCTCTTCTAAGATAATTCTATGCATGCACATTGAAGGGCTAAAACCTTTGATATCACTCAACCCCCATCCTATAGCTCTTTTCAATCTTTTTAATTCACTCACCAACCTCATCTCTTCCCTTTCACTAAGTTCACTAGAAATTATCACAGGTAAAGTGTCGTGATCTTCTAAAAACACATATTTCAGGTTTTTAGGCAACTCTTTTAGCTCTAACTCAAGTGAAGGATTTTTCTCTTCTTTTTGGATGGAGGGGAGCTCAAATGATGGTTCCTCTTTGAATTCCTCTATTTCAACACTTTCTAATATATCAATGCAACTGGCTACTTCTGAGTAAAAAATATCCAAGTTACGATCTAAGGTCAGTGCCAGCTCTAATTTATCCGAAGAACATGTTTGCAAGAAAACATCTAAAACAACTGCGCCAATACAATCAATTAAAAAGCAATCCTCATATAATGCAGTTGTAGGAATAGGAGAAGTGTTAAAAATAGAAAATTCAATCGTTTGTCCCAATACAGTCATTAACAATTTACCATTTTTAACATCAATCAAGGTGTTGGTCGTAGCCATAAAAGGCCTACCCAGTAGAATAGTGTGTGCGGATGGTGTAGGGTTATCTCCTTCCATGTCCAGAACTATAAAATCCATGGGCACTATCAACCCACCAACCTTAACTTACACATCTTCTATAACTCCTTTCGGGAATATAAGAGATCTGTCAGCTAATTGCAAGACCATTTTAGTAGGTTTAAGTTCCCCGAGTTCTAATTCAAGATACACAAAGTAAGGCATCAAATTAACACTGGCTCCTAAATCACACATGCCATCAGTCCCCTTTCCATTACCCATAGTAATTTTAATTATGAAACTGCCAGGATCCTTTAGCTTTGGAGTTAGTTTATGTTGTAAAACAGCACTAGCTACCTCAGATACTATCACCTTTTCATTTGGCTTATACCTCTTTTTCTTGGTGTTCAATTCTTTGAAGAATTTGGCATAAGCCGGCATATTCTTTATTGCTTCAAGTAAAGGTAAGTTAATACTTATCTTAGACAACACATTGAGGATATCTAAAAATTTCTTATCTTGTTTATCATTCTTCAATCTGCTGGGGAATGGTATAGGTGGCCGGTAAGGATTACTTGCCTTGTGTAAATCTGCTGAAGGAGATTGCTCCATTGATTTTCTCCATCACCCTTGTCCTCTGGTTCTCCTTCCTTTTTGTTTTCTTGATCTCCTGCATTCGCAGAATTATTTTCAACACCATTATTTATTACCTTGCCACTTTTAAGAACAGTCAGTGCTTATGCCTGCTCAGGTTGACTCGGAAATTTTCCTTTTTGTTGAATCTGCATCTGTTGTGCAAGTTGTCCCACTTGGGTCTCCACTTTCTTGAAAGACGCTTCCAATGAATCGAACCTTTTGTTATTCAAATCTTGATTCTTGGTACTAACTTGGATAAAAGCATGTAAACTATCCTCCAAACTGCCTCTCTTAGGTTGCCCTTGATTTGAAGATTGCCCTGATGGTTGATTTTGTCTTTGGAGAAAATGGAAAGGTTGTTGGGAATTGTTTGCTGCCCACGAAAAGTTTGGATGATTCCGCCAACCAGGATTATAAGTGTTTGAGTAAGGATCATTCCGGGCCCTTGGTTGATATCCCTCCATAGCGTTAACTAGCTTAGCCTCATTTCCATAAGACTCGTACGCAAAGGGGCATATATTTTCTCCATGTCCAAAAGTTCACAAATTCCACACACTTCTTGAGTCGATGAAAAAGCATTGTTCTTCATGTTTAACATTTGCACTTGTCTTGTCAATTCAGCTATTTGATTGACCATCTCACTGTTGGATTCCACTTGATTTACCCCTTTACTTCTTCCTCTTACATTTTTCTATTGGGAATTAGCTCCCAGCATTTCAAAGATTTCATAAGTCTCTTATGCTGTCTTTTCTCCCATAGCTCCCCCAGCTGCATTATCAACAATATTTTGAAATTGCTGGGTTAGACTATCATAGAAAAACTGATTCAGCAGTTGAAGTGGGTAGTGATGGTGTGGACATTGGATTAACAACATCTTAAACCTATCCCAAGCCTCATGAAATGGCTCTTCTTTGAATTGAGCAAATGTAGCTATTTTTCCTCTTAATTCAGCTGTCTTCTGATGTGAGTAAAATTTGCCCATAAACTTGTTATAGACTTGCTCCCAAGTTGTCAAAGAATTTTCAGGCAACATCATAAGCCAACTCTTTGCCCTATCCTTTAATGTGTATGGAAAACACCTCATCCTCAACTAGTCTTCTGTTAGTCCTCCCAATGGAAATGTGTTGAGGGTGGAGTAGAAATCCCGGACAAAATTCAAAGGATCCTCATTCGAAACTCCATAGAAAGATGGCAGCATGCTGTAATGGATATTCTTCAACTCGTAATTTCTTGTTGCATCTGTCAATCTTATACATGAGGTGGCATTCCCAATGACAGGTCTGGCAAAATCCCTTATAGTTCTTTGCCTTTCATCTCCCCTATTGGTAGATTGTGCAGTATCCGACTCAAAATCAGAAATTTCCTCCTCTATATCAAACGCGGTATACAATTCAAACTCTTCTATGCTCCTTTTCACTTTTTGAATTTCTGGAATAACTGGGCTAAGCTCTCCTCCGAGTGATCTCCTACCTTGCATAAACAGAATTTCTGGAAAAAGGAATTATTAAAAGCAAAAGCAAAATAAAATAAAATGTAAACAATGAAAAATAATTTAAACTATTTATGACTAATAAACAATTACGCCATTTAGCTTCCTCGGCAACGGCGCCAAAAACTTGTTGCGCTCTAATAAACACTACTAGAACTACACTCGCAAGTATATGAGGCTGCTGTAGTATTTTGGTGAACACCTCAAGGTCATCTCACAAGGAAACTAGATAAGGTAATTATTTATCAAATCGTAAATAACAAATTATCAATAAAATTAAATTGCTAAACAACTAATGAAAACAGAAAGGAATTAAATTTAATGCAATGAAAGAAAATTGAACAGATATATTGATACACTTAATAGAAAAGCCTAGGGTTTGCACTTCTCTACTAACTTATATGTATGAACGGCTATTCCTCTCAACTGATTTAATTTCAAAGATCAGATTTCAAGCAACTTAATTAATCAAATTAAGGAAATAAGCTCTCGCATTCAAACCTTTTTCAATTAATCTTATTACAATCAAAATGATCTTTTCCTTAGGTTTATATTTCTAGTTCACCTAAGTCTCTAATTAAATTATTCCAGTATTAGATTTCATTTCTCAATCCTTCATCTAAATACCTAAAACACATAATTGGTGGCCAATCAATTATATATTGACATTATTCCATTCAATTAAGGATAAAAGAAATAAATCAGTTAAGAGCAATAACCATTTCATACAATCATAGTAGATCCATAAAAACCCTATACTAGATCAAAATTAGTTCATAATGATGCTATCAAACAAATTCATCTCATTAAAATTCAAAGAAATTAATTTAGACATTAGAGAATTCATAAATACAATTCCAATGAAACTTAAGAGATAGAGTTTGACAACAAAACCAAATTACAAACTTCCTTTGGCTTATGAAGAATCTCTTGCTCAGATTTTTGCTAAAAGAATAATGTAATAGCTAGAACTAATTTGATCTAGAGTTTTGAATGAAAGTGAAATTAATCTTCAAGAGAAAAGTAGAAAACGGCTAAAAGAACGTGTAGAACGGCTGAAGAAGTAGTCTTGGATGGCTAAAAGTGTGTGTTCCTTTCTGTTGCCCTAATCTTCTTATTTATACATATCCCTCGCTAAAAATCCATGCTTTCTTTCTTTCTTTGGTCCCATGGAGTGACACGGCCAAGCTTGTGGCAGTGTCATGTGACATGGCCAGTGGCTTGGCCACGTCACCTAGGTGTGTCAGCTTTTGTTTCTTTCCTTGCTCTTCTTTGTTCTTTGGAGATGAGAGTGACACGGCCAAGCTCCTGGCCGTGTCACCTGTCAGTGTCACCTACTATTTCTTTTCTTTCTTTGCTTAGTTTCTTTGGTTTTGCCCTTTAGGTGAGACACGACCAGTGGCTTGGTCGTGTCTCTTGCCCGTGTCATGTTCTGCCAAGATTGCCTTTGAGGTGGCATGGCCAAGCTTGATTTGGCTTGGCCATGTCTTGCTTGCTTCATGCTCTTCTTTCTTTGTTTTGATCTTCCAAGGGAGTTTTTGCACTTCAACCTAAAACAAACACTTAAAACAAACTTTAAACAAGAATCAAATGAAACATTAACTAAAAACACATAATCATCATACTAAAAACTAGTACAAAAAATTATCTAAACACTGAAATAAATTAAAAACTACCAAATTGATGAAATCACGAAGAAAACATATTAAAACTACCAAAATGCATGAAGAAAACAATAATTATCATAATAAATAAATAACATTTTTATGACAAAAACTAATAAAACAGCTACTAGACCTACACTTTCAAGTATTTCATATGGTCTAATAAACCTAGGACTTAGTTTACCTTTCTTTCCAAAGCGAAGAACCTTCTTCCATGATGATACTTTCAAAAATACCTTTTCTCCCACACTATATTCAATATCACGCCATTTCAAATCTACATAAGATTTTTGTCTATCCATTGCAATTCGCAATCGATCTTTTATAAGCTTTACTTTGTCTTCAGTTTATCTTATGAGATTAGGACCCACAAGTTTGCTCTCATTAAATTCCACCCAACACAATGGATTTCTACATTTCCTTCCATAGAATACTTCATATGGAGCCATTCCAATACTCGTTCGATAACTGCTGTTATAGGCAAACTCTACTAAAGCTAGATATTAATCCCAGCTACCTTCAAAATTGATTGCATAACTTCTAAACATATCTTCAAGTACTTGTATCACCCTTTTCGATTGACCATCCGTCTGTGGATGAAATGCAGTACTAAAATGAAGTCGAGTACCCAATTCTTTCTAAAAACTTTCCCAAAATTTTGAAGTAAAGTGAGGATCTCAATTTGAAATAATAGACATTGTGTAGACCCTTAATTTTTTACCCAGTCTGGTTCGATATTTTTATATAGTCCAAAATAAGTTTTGTGGTATTTTAATTAAATAATATTTATTTTAGTATTTATTATTTATAATTTTTAATAAAAATAAAAAATGGTAAAGTTAATAAAATAAAAAAAATAAAAAAAGAAGAAAAAAAATAATAAACAATAAATAAAAATCGACGACGGAAAAATCGACGACGAAAAAAAATTTGTAGCCTAAAATTTAGCTGGCCGCCCAGTGCCCGCCCGCAGCAGCTCGCTATCTCCCAGTTTTCGCCAGAGCAATTTTCCCATGCAGTTTTTCCTGAAACCAAATTCTATTTGGTTTTGGTTTCTTTTCCTAATTGGTTTTAATTTCCTTAAACAACTAGAAGTAGGTTTATGATTTTTCTTATAAATAACACATTAAAACTCAAAATTAAAGGACTTTGGACTTTTGGACTTTGATTGGATCGGAAAGATTAGTCTTTATTAGAGTAAAAAAGAGACAGGAAAACCCTAGCACAAGAGACATTAGCAATAAGAAAGCAATCAACAATCCATTCAAAGGCAACAACACAGCCTTTGTCATTGTCCATCCAGAAATCAATTTTGGTGGAACCAACGAACGAAGGTTTGATTATAAATCTTTGCTTCGATTATATTTACAATGTTATTGCCATATTTTCTTTTAAGTAAATCTATCATTGATTTTTGTTTTAGTAACCTAAATCATTAAACTTGGTAATATGTTCATCCAGTAACCTTAATCAGTGATCAAGACTCCAAAACCCTAAAACTATTCTTTTCTTTTCAGAAACCTTAAAACCCTAAAGTATTTCTCTCTCGTTTCCAAAAACCTTAAAAATCCAAAATTGTTTCTTCTGTTTCCAAAAACCTTAAAACCCTAAACTGTTTTTCTTTTTCCAGAATCCTTAAAGACCTTAAAACTATTCTTCTGCTTCTAAAAGCTTTAAAACCCTAAAATTGTTTTCCTAAACTATTTTCATCTAAACCATAACTTTTTGTCCAAAATTTCCAAATGTTTTCTTAAATCTTCAAACCCTAATCTTCTTTATGTTTTCTAAAAATCATAATTATTTCTAAAAAGCTTTAAACTATTTTCTTAAATCCTAAAATCAAATATGTTTTCCAAAATATCAAAAACCCTAATTTTCTCAAAACCAAATACAATAAGCCCTAGTTTTCCTAAACCCTAAATTCTTAAAGCATCAAAACTTTATGACAAATTCAACAACACCCTAAACCCTAATCCAATGAACTTAAAAATCCAATCTAATAAATCTAAACCCTAAAGCCATAATCCAATAAACCTAAAATCACAATCCAGTAACCAAGAATTATAAACTCTAATGTCTTAAGATTCCAAAACCCTAATTTCATGATGTTACCCTTAAACACTAATTTGATTAACCAAAAAAAAACCTTACTACTCCTTAAATGTTTAAAAAACTAATTCATTTCAATTTTCCAAAATCTTTACAGTAGCCTAAATAATAACAATAATAATTCTAAAATCCCAAAACCTTAAATGTTAATTAAAGAACTCTAAATTGAAACAATAAACCCTAATTTATATCTTTACTTGCTTTATTTAATTTTAGATTTGATTATGTAGTTTATTATATATTTTAATGGTTGATTTAATTTTAATGCTTGATTTATTTAATTTATCATGGATAAATATTTTCTTTATTTTTATAATTATTATTTGTTTGTTTTATTAAAATTGTAAGAGGTATGTTTCCACTTTGTGGGTACCTCATTAGTTAAATATCGTGTAATTTAAATTTCTTTTATATTTTGGACCAATGTAAAGGTCATGTTTCTACCTTTCGGTGGGTGTGACATGGACGATGTAAGGACATGTTTCCATCCTCGGATGGGTGTCCATTTATTTATTTTGCTTGGACATTGCTTTGATTTTAATATAATGATACTTTATTTTAATTGTTGCATATAATATGGATAAGATTGTTATATTTAAGAATTTTATAATATTAAGACTTGTAAAGGAGGTCGGTTCCAATGAACCAGGCATTGTGGGGGTGCTGGGCCATTTCTCACCTTCCCCACATGTACCAACTTTCTGAACCCATTAGGGGGGTTGAGGATTCCTTAGAAATTGAGTCATCCACCCCTTTCTTTTTCCTGGCCCATTCGGGTGGCGACTCCATTTTCTCCGGGCTTAGGTCTGTTTTCTCTAAGGCCCTGAGCTTAAACAATGCCGAAGTCACAAGAACCATTTCACCTGTAGTGGGGGCGAAAATCCCTGCTCACACATTGGCACTCCATGAAGCTTGACTATCTCATTAATATACAATTCCGGAAGTCTATCCATTGAATAATCAACTAGAATGGGAAGGAAATGAGCTGATTTGGTTAATCGATCAACAATTACCCAAATTCTATCATGCTTCTTTTGGGTGTTTGAAAGTCCTGTCACAAAATCCAAGGTAATTCTATCCCATTTCCATTATGGTATTGATATAGGTTGTAAAAGACCCGATGGAACTTGATGTTCTACTTTGACTTGTTGACACACTAAACACCGAGTCACATATTCAGTAATATCTCTTTTCATACTAGGCAACCAATAATGATACTTCAAATTCTGGCCCATTTTATTACTTTCGGGATGTATAGTATATGTATTATTATGAGCTTCACCAAGAATAGACTCCTTTAGTTCTTTTACTACTGGTACACACAATCGACTTCTATAATACAATCCACCATCTTCTCACACAACATAACCTGGCTTTTCACCTTCATGCACTTGTTTCAAAATTTCTAACAACTTTTGATTTTTTTTATGAGCTTCTATCACTTTCTGCCTAATGGTTGGTTCAACCCTCAATTCTACTAACATAGCACATTATATCATTTAGTTTACTTAATTTGTGTATACATATAGTATTATAATATTCTATATACAACATACATGCTAAAGTCTTTCTACTTAAAGCATTGGCTACCACATTAGCTTTTCCAGGATGATAATCGATGATACAATCATAATCTTTAATCAATTCCATCCACCTCCTCTGCCTTAAGTTTAGTTCTTTTTGTGTTGGCAAGTATTTCAAACTTTTATGGTCAGTGAAAATATAACACCTTTCACCATATAAGTGGTGTCGTCAGATGTTAAGAGCAAATACAATAGTGGCTAACTTGAAATCATGTGTGGGGTAATTCAATTCATGAGATTTTAATTGCCTAGAATCATAAGCAATTACCTTACCCTCTTGCATCAATACTCAACCGAGTGCGTGATGTGAAGCATCACTATAAATGACATAATCTTTACTTGAAGTCGGTTGTGTCAAGATAGGCACTTTAGTCGGCAAGTATTTCAAACTTTTATGGTCAGTGAAAATATAACACCTTTCACCATATAAGTGGTGTCGTCAGATGTTAAGAGCAAATACAATAGTGGCTAACTTGAAATCATGTGTGGGGTAATTCAATTCATGAGATTTTAATTGCCTAGAATCATAAGCAATTACCTTACCCTCTTGCATCAATACTCAACCGAGTGCCTGATGTGAAGCATCACTATAAATGACATAATCTTTACTTGAAGTCGGTTGTGTCAAGATAGGCACTTTAGTCAACATAGCCTTCAATTGTTCAAAACTAGCTTGACACTAGGCATTCCACTCAAATTTAGTTTCTTTTATAAGGAGCTTAGTTAAAGGAAGTGCTATCTGGGAAAACCCTTCTACAAATCTTCTATAGTAACCAGCTAGCCCAAGGAAACTTCGAACTTTTGTTATATTCTTTGGTGGCTACCAATTCAAAATAGTCTCAATTTTACTAGGATCCACATGAATACCATTAGCTGATACTACATGACCCAAAAAATGCCACTTCCGTTAACCAAAAATCACATTTTGATAGTTTAGCATACAATTGATTCTCCTGTAGTTTTTGTAGTACAATTCTTAAATGCTTGTCATGCTCCTTTCTATTTTTGGAATAAACCAATATGTCATCAATGAAAAAAACTACAAACTGATCTAAATAGGGTTTAAAGACTCGATTCATTAAATCTATAAAAGCTGCTGGAGCATTAGTTAAACCAAAAGTCATAACCAAAAATTCATAATGTCCATATCGAGTTCTGAAAGTTGTCTTCAAAATATCAACTTCTTTAACTTTCATCTGATAATAACCCAATTTTAGATTAATCTTAGAGAAAACAGCCACTTCCCTCAACTAATAAAACAAGTCATTAATCCTAGGTAATAGGTATTTATTCTTAATAGTCACTTTATTCAATTGTCGATAATCTATACACAATCTTAAGGTACCATTCTTCTTCTTCACAAATAACACCGGTGCACCCCAAGGTGATACACTATGTAATATCCCAAAATGTACCCTAGAAGTATTGGAGTAATTATTGTTATTATTGGATAAAGTGTATTTATTTTATTGGAAAGAGAGTTGAGGTTAGAGTAATGTGTATATGTTGTATATATTGTGATATACTTAACATATACAAATATTTGTTTGAAGGGTATAAAGGTAATTATTTTGAAATTGAGTTAGTGGATTAAGATGGGTGGATGGTGATGTTTGAGATTATTTTATTTTTTTTATTTGTGTGGAGGAGAATGTTTTGAGGAGAGAGAGGGTTAATGTTTGACTTTTCTTTCTTTTCCTTTTCTTCCTTCTTCCTCTCTTCTCGTGTCTCTCATTTTCCTTTTCTTCTCCTTTCTTTGCTTTGGACAGCAGCAGCAAGAGAACAAGAGAGAGGGAGAGATTTGACCTTCCAAGCTCAAGATTGAAGAAGTTTTCAAGATATCAAGGAGGAATTTAAGAGTTTTCTTCATTCTTGGTAAGTTTCCTCTTGATTTCCTTGTTTTCTTTGAGTTTGTGTTGTGGGTTTGGTGATTTATGGTTGTTGATATGTATATGTTTGAGTGTGTTGTGTTTAAGAGTGTTGGGTTTACTTGATCTTTGATTCTTGGGTTGGATTGAAGAAAAGAGTAAGATTGAAAGGAAGAATAAGTTTGTTGGTTAAGATTGAGTTGTGGTTGTGTTTAGAGTTTTTGATGATGTTGTGATTTGGTGTTGGATGTGTATTTTGAGTTGTGTTGGTGTTTTTGCAAGGTTGTTATGGTTTTGGGTGTGTCTAGTTGAGTTTTGTTGAAGTGGAAGATGGTGGAAGATTGTTGTTTGTTGGTTGGATTGTTGTTTTGGCCGGAATCTGGGTTTTTGGCCTGACACGCCCAGGAGCACGTTCGGGTCTTTAGGCGTGTCAATTGTGTTGGATGGCAGTAGGTGTGACACGGCCATTAACACGCCCGTGTTAGTGAGCGTGTCATAGCTACTGTGACTTTGGGGAATTGACACGGCCAGGAACACGTTCATGATGTTGGACGTGTCGATACTTCTGAGAGACAGTAGGTATTACACGCCCAGTGATACGCCCGTGGTCCTGAACGTGTAAATGCTTCTGTGTTGTGGAGTTAGGGCACGGTCAGGGACACGCCCGTGTGGGTGAGCGTGTCCAGTTTAGAGTTTGCCCTAATTGATTCTTAGCCTTATGATCTTATGTGAGTTTCCTCATTGTTCTGAATTAGGTTGTGAAGAAGGTGAATTGCCTTAATTATTTGGTGAAGGACTTGTTAAGAGGAAGTGTTTAGAATTGTGTGGATTTCTTTTGAGGTAAGTACAAACCTTGCATTATAACATACATTCATGTGATTTTGGAACTTATACATTTGAGTGTGAATGTACTAAGTAATTTCATTGTATTGTTGATATGTTTGAATAATGTTATGTTTTATACAATATGAACCTCATGAAATGTAATATGGTATATGTATGTGTTATGAAAATGAAAGATGTGATGATAAGATGATGTGTAAAGCCATTGTGATTGGCTATATTGATTCAAATGAGGCATGTTTGCCTAGTTGATTGTGGAATGAGAAATGAATTGAGAAAAAGATTTATAAAGAGATATATGAAATGGTTGTGTGCCTAATATGTTTATTCAAATTTCAGAGTACTGGTTTTGGTGGCATGCCTATATAAAGGTAACAGTCTAGCCGGGTTGAGGATCTCTTCAATTGAATTGAATTGATGGTCCAAGAGACTGGGTCTGTTACACTAAATGAAATGTGAAAATGAAATTTATGAAAAGTAACAGTCTAGCCGGGTTGAGGATCTCCTCGATTAGTCGGGTTGATGGTCCAAGAGACTAGGTCTGTTACTAGTAACAGTCTAGCCGGGTTGAGGATCTCCTCATGTTAATGGGTTGATGGTCCAAGAGACTGGGTCTGTTACACTATCCATGGATAGAGATATGATATATATTGCCTACGGGCTTGATCATTGTGATTATAAACCAAAGCAGTAACTCTGAACTTTGAATATCATATTAAATGCTTGTTGGGCCCATGTGTGTCTATGTTAAATGTGTGAGTAATGGATGATGATACAATTATTGAAATAATGAAATGTAACATCCATAAAATAAAGTGTATTGAGTATGATCTATATTGTTTGAATGTATGACATAGCATAATATCATTATAGTTTGTTCTACTGAGCTGTTGGCTCAGCGCGATTGTGGTTCATCGCGCAGGTGACAGGATTGAACCCGAGAGTTCCTCTAGACCTAGTGAGTCTAGGCGTTGAAGAATTGATTTTTGGACTTAAAGATCAGAGAAGAGCTGCCACTCATGTATATATTTTATATTTGTAACTTTTGATTTTGATGCAAATGTATTGGGAAACATTTGTTATATTTTCCGCTGCGTTTTAAATAAACTTTCTATCTATTTCGTTTTATAAACTCATTTAAAGGTTTTGAATTTGTTCATAGTATATAAGAGTCATGTCATGTGTGTTTTGTAACCGTGACATTTCTATATTCAGTATACGTATATTACGATCGTATTAGCATGCTGTGTACGTATACGGGGTATAGGGGTGTTACAATTGTTTTGGTATCAGAGCCTAGGCTTGAGATTCTCAACCTAGGTAAACTGTAAGAAAAAGGATATTTTGATTTTTAAAAGTTGGTTTTGAAAAAAATATATATTTAGTATTGGCAGTCTCTGATCTTTAATAAGGTATATTCTGCTATGTTTGCAGATATAGGTTGTAATGGATCCTCATTCACGTCAGTTTGTTGAGGGAAGTGCGGAGAGTGTAGCTCCGGAAGAGAGTAGAGATGAGGTTAGAATTGATAGAGCCGGTGAGGCACCTGCTTCTGGGTCAGGGAGACCAGTTGGTGATGAGGTTCCACCAGCTTGGTTCAGGCATATGATGGAAGTGATGAGACAAACACCAGTGCAACCACCGCCACCACCACCTCAGCCTCAAGTACCAGTGAGACAGTATGATAAGTTGAGGAAGTTTGGGGCAGAAGATTTTCTGGGTACTATAGATCCAGCAGTGGCTGAGCAGTGGCTAGATAAAGTACAGAGGATCTTTATTCAGTTGCAAGCCACTCCAGAGGAAAAATTTGATTATGCTAGGTCATTATTGCAGAAGGATGCATATGACTGGTGGAAAACAGTGCCTCACGCTATGGACGATCCACCTACCTTGTCTTATGCTGACTTTCTCAGAGAGTTTGAGCTGAAGTATACTCCTAGGGAGTATAAAGATGTTAAAAAGATGGAGTTTCTGAGTTTGAAACAAGACCACAGGACAGTAACAGAGTATGAGGTCGAGTTCATCAGATTGAGTCATTATGCTGGAGGTATTATATCTGATGAGATTGACAGATGCAGAAGGTTTGAGGAGGGATTGAGGCCCTCTATTTTGTGTCTTGTGGCTGGTTCCAGATACCAGGATTTCTCCCAGCTTGTTGCTGCAGCTAGGAGTGTAGAGAGAGCCCAGGGCATTGCAGCATCTGCTTCTGAGGAGGAGACTAGAGTGAGAAGGCCCCAGTTTGAGACAGGGTCTTCATCTGTGAAGAGAGGTAGAGGCAGCTTTGTTCCTAGGACCAGCAGGAGTCAGAGGCCAGTTGGTAGGTCAGTGCAGTTTCAAAGACAGAGATCGAGACCTATGGTTTCAGTGACGAGTGCTCCGACTCCAACGGTTCAGAGGTTCACTCCACCTATATGTGCTCAGTGTGGGGGGTCACATAGAGGCGTTTGTTGGATAAGTAGGGGACCAGCTGTGTGCTTCAGATGCGGATCCCCTGATCATTTCATTAGAGAATGTCCTGAGGTACAGGAGCAGAGGTCGGTGGATACTGCAGCTTCACGACCTAGTTTTAGCAGAGGAGGTAGAGGAGGCAGAAGTTTTAATAGAGGGGGTCGATCTGGGTTCAGTCAGAGAGGAGGCTCTTCATCTATGGACAGTAGACCAGATGAGGCTGGACCTTCCCAAAGAGTTTATGTGATGCAGAGGCAACCAGATGCTTCAGCTGTTATTGCTGGTACATTTTCTTTATTTGGCATTTCAGTACTTGCTTTAATTGATCCAGGATCTACTCATTCATACATAAGTGTATCCATTTTGCCTGTGACTGATTTGCATTCTGAGTCCCTAGGATTTGATGTCTT
Organism: Garcia nutans; assembly: GCA_947685225.1. NCBI lineage: Eukaryota > Viridiplantae > Streptophyta > Magnoliopsida > Malpighiales > Euphorbiaceae > Garcia > Garcia nutans. The sequence goes on from CANTUV010000005.1 coordinate 40,934,383, forward strand.
GGTGACAAATCCTTTAGGGCATAGTGTGGTTGTTAGTAAGGTACACAGAGATAGTGCAGTTGTTGTACAAGGAGAGGAATTTCCTGGTGATTTGATTGAGATGAGTATGATTTGATTTTGGGCATGGACTGGTTGTCTAGACATGAAGTTGTGGTAGATTGTAAGAAGAAGTGTGTTACTTTGAGAACTAGTGATGATAGAATTGTGATGGTATCTAGCGAGCAGAGACAACTTGCATCCTTGTTGATTTCAGCTGTTTCAGCTAGGAAGCTGATTAGAAAAGGGTGTGATGCCTATCTCGCTCATGTTTTGGATACCAGGGTAGAGGGTTCTCAGTTTGATAGCATTCCCACAGTAGCTGAGTTTCCAGATGTATTTCCAGAGGAGTTGCCAGGATTGCCTCCTGAGAGAGAGGTAGAGTTTGGTATTGATTTGTTGCTAGGTACCACTCCTATCTCTATTACTCCTTATAGAATGGCACCTGTTGAATTGAGAGAGTTGAAGGTGCAGTTGCAGGAGTTGCTGGATAAAGGATTCATTCGCCCTAGTGTTTCGCCATGGGAGCTCCTGTTTTGTTTGTAAAGAAGAAGGATGGTACTATGAGATTGTGTATCGATTATAGGCAATTGAATAAAGTGACTATCAAGAATAAATATCCTTTGCCTAGAATTGATGATCTCTTTGATCAATTGAAGGGAGCAGCAGTATTTTCCCAAGATTGATTTGAGATCAGGGTACCATCAGTTGCGGGTCAGAGCTGAGGATGTGCCCAAGACAGCTTTTCGAACCAGGTATGGGCATTATGAGTTTCTAGTGATGCCTTTTGGGTTGACGAATGCACCTGCAGCTTTCATGGATTTAATGAATAGGGTGTTTAGGCCCTATCTGGATCAGTTTGTGGTAGTCTTCATTGATGATATTTTGGTGTATTCTCGTAATGAAGAAGAGCATGACAAGCATCTGCGGATTGTATTGCAAATCTTGAAAGAGAAGCAATTGTATGCTAAGCTGTCAAAATGTGAGTTCTGGCTAGATCAAGTAACTTTCCTCGGTCATATAGTTTCAGCAGATGGCATTAGAGTTGATCCGAGTAAAGTTGAAGCTATTATGAATTGGAGTCCACCAAAGTCTGTGACTGAAGTTAGAAGTTTTCTGGGTTTGGCAGGCTATTATCGACGCTTTGTGAAATGATTTTCTTTGATAGCTACTCCACTTACCAGATTACTTTGAAAAGGAGTTAGATTTGTGTGGACTGATCCGTGTCAAGCTAGTTTTGAGCAGTTGAAAGAGATGTTAACTCAAGCACCTGTTCTCACTTTACCTGTGGAAGATAAACCATATGTGATCTACAGTGATGCTTCACATAGTGGTTTGAGTTGTGTTTTGATGCAAGAGGGTAAAGTGATAGCTTATGCTTCTCGACAGTTGAAGCCACATGAGCTAAACTATCCAACCCATGACTTGGAGTTAGCAGCCATTGTGTATGCATTGAAAATTTGGCGACATTACTTGTATGGAGAGAAATGTTTTATTTACACTGATCACAAAAGTTTGAAATATTTGGGGGTTCAGAAAGAGCTTAATCTTCGACAGAGACGGTGGTTGGAATTGATTAAAGACTACGATTGTTTGATTGATTATCATCCAGGTAAAGCAAATGTTGTTGCTGATGCCTTGAGTCTGAAGTCTTTAGCAGGTTTGACTGCTTATTCGCTCTCGTTGCTTGTTGAGTTGAGAGCGTTGCATGCTAGCTTTATATCTTGTGATGATGGTGCATTGTTGGCACAATTGCAGCTGAGACCAGTGTTGTTAGATCAGATTAAAGAGGCTCAATTGATTGATGAGAAAATTCAGAAGATTGTTTCAGATTGCCAAAAAGGGGAGAGCCGAGATTTTCTTGTGAAAGGTGATGGGAGCTTATGGTTTAAGAGTGGACTGTGTGTGCCAGATGATATTAGTTTGAGAAGGATTATTTTAGAAGAAGCACATCAATCAGTTTTTGCTATGCATCCGGGCAGTACGAAGATGTATCATGATTTGAGACAGCATTACTGGTGGTCTGGTATGAAGAGAGACATTGCAGAGTTTGTATTCAAATGTCTCACATGTTAGAGGGTTAAAGCAGAGCATCAGGTCCCAACAGGGTTGCTTCAACCTTTATCAGTGCCTGAGTGGAAATGGGAAAGAGTGACTATGGACTTTGTGTCTGGTTTACCATTGACACAGAGAAAACATGATGCCATTTGGGTGATTGTTGATAGGTTGACTAAGACAGCTCATTTTCTTCCGGTTCGGATGGATTATTCTCTTGAGAGATTGGCTGAGCTGTATATTAGTGAGATTGTGAAATTGCATGGAGTCCCAATTTCTTTAGTGTCTGATCGAGATCCGAGGTTCACATCGAGGTTTTGGAAGAGTTTGCATGGTGCTTTGGGTTCTCGATTACACTTTAGCACTGCTTTCCATCCGCAGACAGATGGGCAGTCAGAGAGAGTGATACAGATTATTGAGGATATGTTGAGAAGCTGTGTCATTGATTTCTCAGGAAGTTGGGACAGATTGTTGCCACTTGTGGAATTTTCTTACAATAACAGTCATCAATCTAGCATTGGTATGGCACCATTTGAGGCATTGTATGGAAGAAGGTGTAGAACACCTTTATGTTGGAATGAGACTGGTGAAGGTAAGTTAATTGGTCCTGATTTGGTTAAAGAGACAGAAGATAAAGTGAAAATAATTCGAGATAGGTTGAAAACAGCTTCAGATCGGCAGAAATCTTATTCGGATTTGAAGAGGAGAGACATTGAGTATAATGTGGGAGATAAAGTATTTTTGAAAGTGTCTCCTTGGAAAAAGATTTTGAGATTTGGTCGAAGAGGGAAACTGAGTCCTCGTTTCATTGGACCATATGAAGTATTGGAAAGATTGGGACCGGTTGCTTATCGGCTTGCTTTGCCACCAGAGTTAGACAGAATCCATAATGTCTTCCATGTTTCTATGTTGAGGAGGTACAGGTCAGACCCATCTCATGTGTTATCAGTGGAATCTATTGAGGTGAGTCCTAATCTGACTTTTGAAGAAGAACCGGTTGCTATTTTAGCATATGGGATGAAAGAGTTGAGACATAAGAAAGTGCCAATTGTGAAGGTTCTTTGGAAGAGTCATGGTAGAGAAGAATCAACTTAGGAGAATGACAAACGATGCTAGAACAATATCCTCAGTTGTTTCAGACTTGATTTCAGGTAATTTCGAGGACGAAATTTCTTTTAGAGGGGGAGAATTGTAATATCCCAAAATGTACCCTAGAAGTATTGGAGTAATTATTGTTATTATTGGATTAAGTGTATTTATTTTATTGGAAAGAGAGTTGAGGTTAGAGTAATGTGTATATGTTGTATATATTGTGATATACTTAACATATACAAATATTTGTTTGAAGGGTATAAAGGTAATTATTTTGAAATTGAGTTAGTGGATTAAGATGGGTGGATGGTGATGTTTGAGATTATTTTATTTTTTTTATTTGTGTGGAGGAGAATGTTTTGAGGAGAGAGAGGGTTAATGTTTGACTTTTCTTTCTTTTCCTTTTCTTCCTTCTTCCTCTCTTCTCGTGTCTCTCATTTTCCTTTTCTTCTCCTTTCTTTGCTTTGGACGGCAGCAGCAAGAGAACAAGAGAGAGGGAGAGATTTGACCTTCCAAGCTCAAGATTGAAGAAGTTTTCAAGAGATCAAGGAGGAATTTAAGAGTTTTCTTCATTCTTGGTAAGTTTCCTCTTGATTTCCTTGTTTTCTTTGAGTTTGTGTTGTGGGTTTGGTGATTTATGGTTGTTGATATGGATATGTTTGAGTGTGTTGTGTTTAAGAGTGTTGGGTTTACTTGATCTTTGATTCTTGGGTTGGATTGAAGAAAAGAGTAAGATTGAAAGGAAGAATAAGTTTGTTGGTTAAGATTGAGTTGTGGTTGTGTTTAGAGTTTTTGATGATGTTGTGATTTGGTGTTGGATGTGTATTTTGAGTTGTGTTGGTGTTTTTGCAAGGTTGTTATGGTTTTGGGTGTGTCTAGTTGAGTTTTGTTGAAGTGGAAGATGGTGGAAGATTGTTGTTTGTTGGTTGGATTGTTGTTTTGGCCGGAATCTGGGTTTTTGGCCTGACACGCCCAAGAGCACGTTCAGGTCTTTAGGCGTGTCAATTGTGTTGGATGGCAGTAGGTGTGACACGGCCATTAACACGCCCGTGTTAGTGAGCGTGTCATAGCTACTGTGACTTTGGGGAATTGACACGGCCAGGAACACGTTCATGATGTTGGACGTGTCGATACTTCTGAGAGACAGTAGGTATTACACGCCCAGTGATACGCCCGTGGTCCTGAACGTGTAAATGCTTCTGTGTTGTGGAGTTAGGGCACGGTCAGGGACACGCCCGTGTGGGTGAGCGTGTCCAGTTTAGAGTTTGCCCTAATTGATTCTTAGCCTTATGATCTTATGTGAGTTTCCTCATTGTTCTGAATTAGGTTGTGAAGAAGGTGAATTGCCTTAATTATTTGGTGAAGGACTTGTTAAGAGGAAGTGTTTAGAATTGTGTGGATTTCTTTTGAGGTAAGTACAAACCTTGCATTATAACATACATTCATGTGATTTTGGAACTTATACATTTGAGTGTGAATGTACTAAGTAATTTCATTGTATTGTTGATATGTTTGAATAATGTTATGTTTTATACAATATGAACCTCATGAAATGTAATATGGTATATGTATGTGTTATGAAAATGAAAGATGTGATGATAAGATGATGTGTAAAGCCATTGTGATTGGCTATATTGATTCAAATGAGGCATGTTTGCCTAGTTGATTGTGGAATGAGAAATGAATTGAGAAAAAGATTTATAAAGAGATATATGAAATGGTTGTGTGCCTAATATGTTTATTCAAATTTCAGAGTACTGGTTTTGGTGGCATGCCTATATAAAGGTAACAGTCTAGCCGGGTTGAGGATCTCTTCAATTGAATTGAATTGATGGTCCAAGAGACTGGGTCTGTTACACTAAATGAAATGTGAAAATGAAATTTATGAAAAGTAACAGTCTAGCCGGGTTGAGGATCTCCTCGATTAGTCGGGTTGATGGTCCAAGAGACTAGGTCTGTTACTAGTAACAGTCTAGCCGGGTTGAGGATCTCCTCATGTTAATGGGTTGATGGTCCAAGAGACTGGGTCTGTTACACTATCCATGGATAGAGATATGATATATATTGCCTACGGGCTTGATCATTGTGATTATAAACCAAAGCAGTAACTCTGAACTTTGAATATCATATTAAATGCTTGTTGGGCCCATGTGTGTCTATGTTAAATGTGTGAGTAATGGATGATGATACAATTATTGAAATAATGAAATGTAACATCCATAAAATAAAGTGTATTGAGTATGATCTATATTGTTTGAATGTATGACATAGCATAATATCATTATAGTTTGTTCTACTGAGCTGTTGGCTCAGCGCGATTGTGGTTCATCGCGCAGGTGACAGGATTGAACCCGAGAGTTCCTCTAGACCTAGTGAGTCTAGGCGTTGAAGAATTGATTTTTGGACTTAAAGATCAGAGAAGAGCTGCCACTCATGTATATATTTTATATTTGTAACTTTTGATTTTGATGCAAATGTATTGGGAAACATTTGTTATATTTTCCGCTGCGTTTTAAATAAACTTTCTATCTATTTCGTTTTATAAACTCATTTAAAGGTTTTGAATTTGTTCATAGTATATAAGAGTCATGTCATGTGTGTTTTGTAACCGTGACATTTCTATATTCAGTATACGTATATTACGATCGTATTAGCATGCTGTGTACGTATACGGGGTATAGGGGTGTTACACACTAGGTCTAATAAAGCCCTTATCAAGTAATTCAAGTAGTTGCACTTTTAACTCTTTTAACTCTGGAGGTGCCATTCTATAAGGTGGAATAGAAATTGGTGCCATACCCGGAACTGCATCAATAACAAATTCTACCTCTCTCTCTGGTAGTACTCTAAGTAATTCTTCCAAAAAACATTCAGAAACTCACTCTCAGTAGGTATGTCTCCCAAAGCCTTGCTTGAATGTCATGTATCATTACCATAAGCAAGGTAAGCTTCACAATTCTTCCTAATCAACATTCTAGCTTTAGCTGTAGAAATCAAACTAGAAGGGAAAAATTATTTTTCTCCATGAACTACAATTTCACCATAATTCAGAATCTTAAAAGACACAACTTTACTTACAGCAGTCTATAACTGCTTGATGTCGGGACAACTAATTGTGAGCGGGGATTTTCGCCCCCACTCCCGGTGGAATGGTTCTTGCCACTTCGGCACTGTTTAGGCTCGGGGCCTTAGAGAACACGGACCTAAGTCAGGAGAAAATGGAGTCGCCACCCAAACGGACTTGGAAAAAAGAAAGGGGTGGATGACTCGATTCCTAAGGAATCCCCAACCCCCTAATGGGTTCGGAAAGTTGGGTACGTGTGGGGAAGGTGAGAAATGGCCGAGCACCCTCCACAACGCCCGGTTCATTGGAACCGGCCTCCTTTACAGGTCTTAATATTATAAAATTCTTAAGTATAACAACATTATCCATACTACACACAATAAAAAGAAAGCATCATTATAATAAAATCAAAGCAATGTCCAAACAAAACAAAACAAATAAATGGACACTCATCCAAGGATGGAAACATGTCCTTACATCACATGCCTAGATAGGACACCCACCAAAAGGTAGAAACATGCCCTTTACATAAGTTCTAAAATAGAAAAGCAAATTAAATTACATGATGTTTAAATAATGAGGTACCCACCAAGTGGAAACATACCTCTTACAACTTTTGGAAATCTAAATTGATTGATAAAAGTAAATAATCATTCATCATAAATAAAATCATTCATCAAAAGTATTTAAATAAAATAAACATCCATCCATGATAAATTAAAAAAATCAAGTACTGAAATTAAATAGATTAAAGCATAAGAGATAAATCAAGGTATAAATAAATATGGAATTGAATAAAGCAAATAAAAGTTCAATTATAGCTACTGTGACTTTTTATGGAATTAAAATAGATTAGGGTTTTATGTTTTAAAAGGTTGGTAAGACTCTTTGATTAACCAAATTAAGGTTTGAATGGTGAAATCATGAAACTAGGGTTTTAGACATTTTAAAGTACTTTGATTTGTGATTTTAAATTGTATTTTTAGGCTACTATGTAAAATTAGCATATTTGTGTTTTTATGTTTTTTTATGTTTTAAAGGATTAAAGTTTAGAAAAAGTTAGGGTTTAATGTTTTAAAAGGTTTAGGGTTTACTATTTTAGGTTTAAAAGTTGAATTAGGGTTTTATGCTTTAAAATTAGAGTTCTCGGGTGATTTGTTGAATTAGGATTTAAAAAGACAATTTGATGATTTCATTAGGTTTTATGAATTTAAACACATGGATTGAAGTTTTTATAAGTAGAAAAGATGTTTTTGAAGACTTTTTGAATGAAATAGAACTTATTTTAAAAATTTGAAAGAAACAGAATCAAGTTTTGGTTTTGTTAAAGAATTTGTTCAATTAGGGTTTTGAGACTTTTGAAGAAGCAAAAAATAATTTTAAGTCCTTTTGGAAAATAAAGTAATGTATTAGTATTTTAATCTTGGAAAAATTAAATTACAGCTTTAAGATTTTTGATTTAAAAAAACCCTAATTTCATAGGTTTGCTACTGTGAAAACATAAATCAAAAAGAATTTAACATACCTTCTTTTGTTGATTCCTCCAAAAACAATTCTTCTTGGATGAACTAGCTCCGAAGACAAGCCTTTGTTGCCTTTTTCTTGCTTAATTCATGCTGCTGCTGCTTTTAAAAATCACTTGAATTGAGTTTCCCTTTTCCTTCACTGATTTGGTTTCAAAAAATCAAGCTACTGCCTCTTTTTTCCTTTTTCCAATTTGGTTCTATTGGTCCTTATTTATAATGGTTTTAGGTTGTTTATTCCTAATTATACATGGCAAGTAATATTAATAAAAAAAAAGAAATTAAAACCTAATTGGATTAGGTTTCAAAAAATTTGCGTTGAAAAATTTTGCGCTGGCAAAAACTGCGGCAGCCGAGCCCGTGGCTGGGGCCAGTGGGCGTGCCAGCCCGCAGGAAATTCCTGCGGGCGGCTATTTCTAACGCAACAAAATTCCTGCAGGTGAATGGTTGGACCTGCGGGCGCGTCGCCCGTAGGAAATTTCGCCCGCAGGAGTTTCCTGTGGCCAAAACTTCCTCGGACCCGCGCGACTGTTTTTACTGCCGATTTTTTCCGACTCCAATTTTTATTTTTATTTTTTGATTTTTATTTGTTTATTTTTATTTTTTATTAATAAAAATTAGATAATAAAGCAAAAACTATTTAATTAAAATTATTTTGGACCAATTAGACAATAAAAATCATTTTGGACTAAATAAAGCATATTGGATCGGATTGGGCCAAAAATTAAGGGTCTACACTAATCCATTCCTAAAATTACATCAAAGTCATAGAATGAAAGTTTAATCAAATCAGCAAGAAGTTCTACTTCATGAACTCTAAATGGACATTTTTGATATACTTTGTTTACCTTCACACTATGGCCTAAGGGATTAGTAACTTCTATCTCATAATCAAGTTTATCAACACACATTTCTTCCCTGAAGCTATAGATGTACATATATAAGAATGTATAGAACCAGAATCTAATAATGCATACACATCAAGACCAAGTACAGAAAATTTACCAACTACAACATCAGGAGCATCCTGGTCCTCCACAGCTTTCATGGCATAAGCCCTAGCTAGAGCACTATCTCAAGTCTGAGGTCTATCAACTATTTCAAATCCTCTCTACTGACTAACACTGGGTCAACCACCTCTACCTGTCCTACGGCCTGACTGAGACCTCTGTACAAAACTATATCCTTTAACAACTTCTAGTTCTTTTACTATTGGGCAATCTCTAATTTTATGCTCCAAAGAACCACATTTCAAACAAGCCCCTTTTTTATACCAACAATCTTCACTTGCATGGCTCTTACCACAATATTGACAAGGTGTAGTAACAACCCTTGAAGACGAGCCTGTAGCCACTCCAAACCTACCACCTCTAGACCTTTGAAAACTAGCTCCACTTCCTTTACAAGATCCCTGAGTTCGGGCTTGAATATTTCTCTGTTTTTTCTGGCCACATTATTGTTGTTCACTAGAAAATACCTTCTTTATTTATTGTCTTCTTCCTTTCTCTTGTTTAATCTCATTTTCAATAGAAACTGCAACATTAACAAGAATAGAAAACTCTTTAATCATCATAGCTACTAAATACACCCGGATTTGACTGTTCAAACCGCTTACACTTCTCTTCCTCAGATGCAACTAACTCTGGAAAATATTTATTGAGGCAAAAAAATTTCCTCTCATATTCAAACACAGATGATTGCCTTTGCTTAAGATATAAAAACTCCCGACGCTTCTTCTCTAAATAATTCTCACTAATATATTTCTTTTTAAATTCTTCTTGGAAAAATACCTAAGTGAGTCTACCTATGGGTACACTTTTCTGCTTTATATCCCACTAGGCATAAGCTTGTTCCTGCAACAAGGAAACTACACACTCTAATCTTTCCTCATTAGTACAATGCATAATATCAAAAAGTCTCACAATTCTCTCCATCCAATACTCTGCTACTAAAGACTCATCAGTATCACGAGCTTTAAAATCTTCTGTTCCCAGTTTCCTAATTCTCTCCAATGGAGACGATGGAGGTTGTGCAGGAGGAGAAACTCCTACAATTTTCCTGAGAACTTTCCCCATATTTCTCACAAACAGGGGATCTAATGAAATTTTTTCCGCAGAAGATTCCAATGGCTACTGATTCCCCATACTAGCTTGACTGTGTATGGTCGCAACTTGTTCCTCCGTACCTTGATGGGATTCAGAGGCCATTTTATACCTTTAAAAATTTAAAATCAACTGCATCGAACATTTATTCAATTATATAGTTCACATGGAAATGACAAGTGTACTTCTCTTTTCTTTTAACTCACAAACATAGGACCGCCTAAACTTGCTCTGATACCACTGAATGTAACACCCCCTACATAGTCTATACACTACACTAAATAGGTGATGTCACCTACATACTCAAACTTGTCTGTATATGAATTTTTGGAATAAAACCAAAATACTTTTATGTATTAAAGTAGTTATTAAACTTTCAAAAGAACTAAATAATCATACCTATATTATAAACATATATCTGTTAATTTATAAAGATCTCCTATTGTTAATTTACATTATTATAATTCTCAAACTACTTTTAAACTTTTACAACTGTCATACAAAATTATACAGTATTGTCATGTGAACTATATAGAATACAATATTTACAATATTGTTCTTTGAACCTTGGTGATGCAGTTGACCAGGAATGTATATCTCTTATTCTGCAGTCTCAACTCTTCTAGTTTGATCTGCGTGTCAGAAAATAATTCTAATATGCTAAGCAAAGCTTAGTGGTGCTTATGTATTTATAATATGCAAGAAAATTTAAAAGAAAGAGATATAAACATTAAATAATTTAGAAACAATGGAAAGTATTACTTTCAGGACATTAAATAAAGAAATTAATAAATTCATTGAAAATTGAAATACCAAACATGATTAAATTCAGAATTGCTTAATTTATTGATAACCATGTAACACATTATTTTTAATGTGGATAACTTCTTTAATTATGCCTATACACACTGAACTCAGATCCTAAATTTGGATAACGGGTCATTGTTGGCAATTTAATACCCACTGTAAAAAATTTGGCCAATTGCCCACTATGGCATGAATGCCCACTTAGTATGGTAACACAAAGTGTCTATTGATGGCACAGAGGGCCCACTATCACTTTGGATATCCTCCCATTAGCTAGCCATTCAATCCCGAGCTAGATCTAAAATCAGTATGATTTGGGCAATTCAGTAGTTATTAATTAATATTAAATTATGCACAACACATCAATGGAACAGTTCTTTGATCAACACTTGGTATCACACATATCTTATTATATATTCAAAATAAATCTATTACACTACCTATTAGGGTTGATTTCAAAAATCCTTTACTCTTTGAGGACTTATAATCTTTAGGGCTAGAATTATAAATGAAAAACAAAGCAAAAAGTTATTTTGACAATTTCCTCAAGTGACAACCCGAATAACATGGGCATGTCATTGACCATGTCATTTGCTCATTCTTACATAAGCTTTGACATGCCCAATGACATGGGCGTGTTTCTGGCTGTGTCATTTAACTTGCATTACAGTAGCTACGACACGCCCAACGACGCAGGCGTGTCACTGGCCGTGTCATTTATCTTTTATCACAGTAGCTATGACACGCCCAATGACACGAGCGTGTTACTGGTCGTGTCTTCAATATTGAAGCACAACATCTTTGACACGTCCAATGACATGGCCGTGTCACTGGTTGTGTTAAGAAAAATTATGTATTTCGAATACTCATCAACTTAAACTTCATATATCCAAATATATAATAACAATGGATCAAAACTAGTTTCTTTGACATAGAATGAGCCTATATCAAATACTTTTCAGCAAAAACTCATCAAAGATAACTCAATCAATCACTTTAAATAATAAAATTCATAGAAATTCAAATAGTTGCAAATTAAAAATACATAAGCACATGCCTCTTCAAAATCCTTCTTTTCTTTGATTACTTGTTAATAATCTCAACTTTTCTAGCTTATTCTTCTAGAAACCTATAACTAGATATGATTTTCTCTTAAATTCTAGCTAAATTTCTTGAAAAGGAGGAAGAGAGGAGGAGTTTTGGTGGTGTTGGTGATGATGAACGCGGATGAAGAAGAAAGAAGGAAGAAGAAACTTCTACATAAACACATCTATCCATGCATATATATATATATAACTTAATCTAGTGTGGCCAATCTCATTTTAACTATGGTGCACCCTCTTTCTTAACCTTTGATTCTAATTCGATTTTTAATCTCATAAAATCGTAAAAATAAATAATTTCTTCAGTAATTTTTTAAGATATACTATTTACATCACTTATCCATGTCACTTATATCACAATTCAGTATGAATTATCATTATTAAATTAAGAGTTTAGTATTTAAAATTTTAAACATTACACATCATCATGGGCAGCATTCCCTATACTATCTTCCTCCTCATCCTCTTCTTCCTCTTTATCCCCACTACCTTCCTCGCCATCCTCCTCCTCCTCCTCCTCATTTTCCTCATCACCTTCTTCCTCCATGATATCACCTCTTCTTCTTCTTCTTCTTCTTCTTCTTCTTCTTCTTCTTCTTCTTCTTCTTCTTCTTCTTCTTCTTCTTCTTCTTCTTCTTCTTCCTCAAAGTCTTCAAACCCATCAGGAGTGACCTCAAAGTGCAATAGATATGCAAGTTTGGTCGAAGCAAGAATGCATTAACATCATATCCATTACGGGCACGTCTTTAAGTATTCTCTGGCATAGATATGCAAGTGAGTACAGATGTCGAGTTATTGGCTGGTACCCGCCTTTGCTCAGGGATAAGGAACAAATTATGTACCCTTTCACTGGAAATAGGCCTGGCAATGATTTGATGAGAGTTCTAAAGGGGTAATGCATTATTCATGTCGGCGGTCCAACTCACCCTTTCCTCAGATCTCTACCAAGTAATGTTCAGTTGAAAGAAAATGACATAGGTATGTTATTTTCCTTAAAAAATTCAATAATAATACTAATTTTGTCTTTTACCTGATCCCAGGTCTGGTGGCTCAGCATGTAACACTAAGAATGCACATGATGACTCCCAGGCACCTCTCTACGACCCGACAACCAAAGGCTTAATCTTGGATATCCTATCCATCTTTTAGGAATACTAGGCACCCTTACTAGGTTATGTTCGTATGCCCATACCTGTCATGGTAAAAAAAATGATCAAGCTTGCTCATATGCATCACTTGAATAAATGAAGAGAAGGATTCATACCTCAGCAACTACCATAAAGCCTATAAATGATCTTTTATTGTGGCTAATTTTATCAAATCCGTGATAGAGACATGCAAGGCCCGTCTCTCCCCAAGTGTAAAATGGCAAGAGATTAAAATAGGACAAAGCTCGCATAACCGATAGATAGATCATTGCCTCAGTGCTGTATAAAAGCATGGTGGCTAACAGATACAACAAAAGTCCATGGGTGTACCTTTTCACCCGTTGACCTTGTACAAGTTGGGTCTGCCTCATCAAGTGCTCTCGGATGTATTCGTATTTTATCTTGCACACTCCCTTATACCTGGGTCTTAAACTGATTAATTGACGAATCTCATCTATAGTTAATATATCGTTGGTCAAAGGAACGGGGATTCGTCGCATTTTAAACCCGTTATTGCAGTAAAGTCCACCGGACCGATGGTCATCTCCCCAATGGGCAAATGGAAAGTGTGGGTGGTGTCCATCCACCGCTTAGCAAGTGCCTGAATCACACTTCTATCAATTTGGAATCCTTTAGTCGGTAGTTGCAATATAAATTCTTCAAATTCACACTCTGGAATCATTCTCCGAACTGCCAATGGTACTTGCTCATACCATTGGCGAGCCTTATGGACATTTCTACTACCATGAATCACATAGTTGTCATACTGTCACAATAAAGTTAAGTCAAGTTAGGTAAGTATATTTGCCTACTGCTAATTCTAAAATAATAAAAATGAAAGAAAAAATATAAATTGTCATACATAATTATTTTTAACACCTAGTTAATTTTTAAAATTTTTTTTTTCATAGACTTTAAAAATTTCTTTTCGAATATATTTTGAATCATGACTAATATTTTATCTATTTTATTTTGTATTCATGCATTAATTTCTTTTATTTCTTTTTTCCAAGTCCCTCAAATATATATAATGGGTTTTTTTGCAAATAGACATTTTCTTTATTTTATTTTTTTCTAAGTAACAATATATATAAAAGCTTTCATGCATATAGGCATTTTCTACATTAATTTATTCATTCTAACACTAGTATTATTTTTCTTTTCTACGCATGTTTTAATAAATTTGTTTCAAAAATTAATTTTTATATTTTTACTTTCATGCTATCTTTTTGTACATAAATTTATTTCTTGCATTAATTTGCTTATATTTACTACTATAACATTACAGTAACACTATATATATAATAAACATTCTACAAAAAGAAAAATTATGATATAAAATATAATAAATACCCTTTGTTTTTTTCTCAAGAACTTTGATGGAGGTCCAGTCCTTGACGCATGTTGATTTATTGCCATTTATATATGTTGAAAGTTGAAAATCTTCAAATAAGAAAGAAATTGAACTTAAGATTGCAATTCTGCTTGAAGCTTGAAGTTTGAGTGAATGTAATTATGCTTGCAGTTTGAAGTGCATCTCTCATAATGAATTGTTCAATATTTATAATGAGTAAAAATTTACAGGATAAGTTTCAATCCAAAAGCATCATTCACATGGTTAAGTCAAAGAAGGGACATGCAGATTTGAAAAATGCATGAAAAAATAGCTGCATCATTAAATCAATAATTCATGTTCCATGTCTCTTGTTTATAATTTATTTCCAGTTACACACAGAACACGAGCACACGGTAAATAGATATTTATTGTGAGTATATAATTTTTGCGTGTCTAAAAAATATTTTTTATACTCATTAAATATTTTTTTATGGAGGGAGAAAAAGTATATAGGTGTACCCATATATGGTAAAAAATAGCTAATTTTTTTTTGCAAAATAATATATAAAGCTAGGTAAGTATATCTGCCTACTGCTAATTCTAAAATAATAAAAATGAATGAAAAAATATAAATTGTCATACATAATTATTTTTAACATCATGTTAATTTTTGAAATTTATTTCCTTTTTTTTCATAGACTTTAAAAATTTCTTTTTTAATATATTTTAAATCATAACTAATATTTTATCTATTTTATTTTGTATTCATGCATTAATTTCTTTTATTTCTTTTTTCCAAGTCCCTCAAATATATATAATGTGTTTTTTGCGAATAGACATTTTCTTTATTTTATTTTTTTCTAAGTAACAATATATATAAAAGCTTTCATGCATATAGGAATTTTCTACATTAATTTATTCATTCTAACACTACTATTAATTTTCTTTTCTACACATTTTTTAATAAATGTGTTTCAAAATTAATTTTTATATTCTTACTTTCATGCTATCTTTTTGTACATAAATTTATTTCTTGCATTAATTTTCTTATATTTACTACTATAACATTGCAGTAACATTATATATATAATAAACATTCTACAGAAAGAAAAATTATGATATAAAATGAATATAATAAATACCTATTTTTTATCTCGAGAACTTCGATGGAGGTCCAGTCCATTTACATATGTTGAAAGTTGAAAATCTTCAAATAAGAAAGAAATTGAACTTAAGATTGAAATTCTGCTTGAAGCTTGAAGTTTGAGTTAATGTAATTATGCTTGTAGTTTGAAGTGCATCTCTCATAATGAATTGTTCAATATTTATAATGAGTAAAAATTTACAGGATAAGTTTCAATCCAAAAGCATCATTCACATGGTTAAGTCAAAGAAGGGACATGCAGATTTGAAAAATGCATGACAAAAATAGCTGCATCATTAAATCAATAATTAATGTTCCATGTCTCTTGTCTATAATTTTTTTCCAGTTACACACAGAACATGAACACATGGTAAATAGATATTTATTATGGGTATATAATTTTTGCGTGTCTAAAAAATATTTTTTATACTCATTAAATATTTTTTTCACGCAGGGAGCAAGAGTATATAGGTGTACCCATTTATGGTAAAAAAATAGGTAAATTATTTGCAAAATACTTTAATAACTACAATTAAATTTTGCAGGTGTTTTGGGTATAAAACCTAACCAATTCAGTTTCGGGTCAATTACCTAACCGAAAATAGGTCCAGAACCCAACCAACTAAGGTCCAAAATTAAACCAACATCAGGTCTAGAACCCAACCAATCCAGTTTTGAGTCTAGAAATCAATCAATCCAGTTTTGGGTCCAGAACCCAACAAAATACAGTTCCTAAAACCAACCAATCCAGTTTCAGGTCCAAAGCCTAACCAATACAATTTCAGATCAAGAACCCAACCAATCTAGTTTTGGGTCCAGAACCCAACCAACCTCAGGTAAAAAACCCAACCAATCTAGTTTCGAGTCCAGAACCTAACCAACATCCGGCCAAGAATCAAAACAATCTAGTTTTGGGTCCAGAACCCATCCAACCTCGGGTTCAAAACCCAACCAATCCAATCTTGTGTCTAGAACTGATAAGTGCACAATTGATGATATTTTATTCCTATTTCTTAATATGATTATTATCCAATTGAGTTTAATTTGTTTGTTCAAAGTGTATTTTAGGGTTAATTTCAAGAATTCTCTGTATTTTGAGGCTTATGGTCATTTCAGAGGAATTACGGATGAAAGTAGAAGAAAAGAGCAAAATTCATCATTGGACACGCCCATGGACATGGGCGTGTCAATGGACGTGCCCTTGATGCTGCATATAGAAGCATTGACACGCCCAGTGACATGGGCGTGTCACCAACCATGCCTTTTGCAATATTTCACAGTAGCTGTGACACGTCCAGTGACATGGGCGTGTCACTGGACGTGCCTTATGTTCAAAATCTCAGTGGCAATGACACGCCCAGTGACATGGGCGTGTCAGGCGAAATTATCTACACTATAAAAGCTGCACTGAAGCACAAATTAAGGAGCCGAATTTCATATTTTATAACCTAGAGCCGACTTCTAAAGCAAAGAGGAGAGTTTTGGAGCTGAGATTGAGGGTGAAGACATACTCTAAACAAGATCTAAACCAAGAATCAAGGATTGAAGTGAAGAAATACAAATTATTTGCCATGGATTGTTTGGTTTCTTTTATTCATTTCTCTTATTCTGTTTTTCTGGTTTTGAATATGAACTAATTCATTCTCTATCTAGATATTGATGAACCCTAGTCTTATATATGGCTTGAATAATTATATTTAGTTGAATCAATTGATTGAGTTGTTTTATTCTTATGATGCTTAATGATCTATTTCCAATTTATAATAGCATGCTTATTGATTGGTTGCAATTTTCATATTATTGACTTGAGAAAGCTTGATATGAATTGAATACTCATAAGGGTTGAGGATTGATTGGAGTACTAGAGATAGACTTACAAGATCCTTTGGTTTATAGTTCCTTGTTCTTGATGCAAGATCTAATTAATTGTGTTTGAGAAGAGATTTCGGCACTCTACATAGTGATTAGGGATTAATTTACTCGAGAGAGGTTTTAGCCTAAGTTAGAGGAATGCCAACTCAACTCTATTAAATGATTTAACTGAATTGATGTTCATAAATATCATTAAGGCTAGGGAGATTCAATATCTGGATAGTTTTATTACCGTCAATCCTTTTTGCTCAACATTTAATTTCCCTTTACTTTCAGTCATTAAATTAATTGTTTTTAATTACAACACATCACAAACCTATTGATTTGCTAAATAACGGTTAAGATTTGCACTAGTACTTGACCTTGTCCTCATTGGAATGATAACTCACTCACTACTTTATTACTTGGTTGACCCGTGCACTTGAGGTATTGCTATAGCGTAGCTCGCGCGCACCAAGTTTTTGGCATCGTTGCCGGGGACAACGGTTTCAATATTAGTAATATAATTAAGACTGTTGATTTAGTTTTATTTTTATTTGTTTTTAACATTGGTTCTTGCTTAATTTTAGGTATTTCCTCCCGTTTATGACCAGAGGTAACTCATCCCAACTGTTTGAGTTAGACCCAGAGCTAGAAAGAACATTAAGGAGAAAGTGAAAGGAAGAAGAGGAGGTAGTTTTGGAAGACACAAAATTAGAAATAAATCTGGAAATAGCAGAAGAAGAAGAAGAGTTTGAAGTGATGGAAGGAGCTGAGCCAAGAACAATGCAGGAGTTTGCTAAGCCCAATCTCAATGGAGCTGAATCTAGTATCCGAAGGCCGACAATTGCTGTAAATAACTTTGAAATAAAAGCAAATGTAATTCAAATGGTGCAGCAGACTTGTCAGTTTGATGGGTTTCCTGATGAAGATCCTAATGCACGTATTGAGAATTTTATGGAGATTTGTGACACATTCAAGATAAATAATGTCTTAGATAATGCAATTAGGCTGAGGTTGTTCCCATTTTCCCTTAGAGATAGACCAAAGAAGTGGCTGAAATCTTTTCCTCCAGGAACCTTCATCACATGGGGTCAGTTGGCAGAGAAATTCCTAGAAAAATACTTCCCACCGTCCAAAACTGCTAAGTTGAGGAATGATATCTCATCCTTTCTGCAGCAAGATGGTGAGACCCTTTATGATGCATGGGAAAGATTTAAAGATTTGTTGAGAAGGTGTCCTCATCATGGACTTCCACTATGGCTTCAAATTCAAACATTTTACAATGGGTTGAATTATGTAAGTAAGCAATCCATTAATGCAGCAGCTGGTGGTACCATAAACAACAAGACACCTGAACAAGCAAGGGATTTAATTGAAGACATGGCTATCACCAATTATCAGTGCCAAGCCCCAAGGAAGCAAGGAAAGCTGAAGGTCATGGTTTCACACCAATTAGATCCTGTGGTGGCTTTGACAGCCCAATTGGAAGCATTGAATAAAAATTTTGATTCTTTGGCCTCTCCTTCTGGGAAAGTAATGCAGGTGATGTCTTGTGAATGGTGTGGGGGTGGACATCAAAGTCAAGAGTGCCAAAGTGGCAACATGTTTTCTAGGCAAGAGCAAGTAGACTATGTTGGAAATATGCCAAGGCAACAGCAGAATAATCCCTACAGCAACACATATAATCCAGGGTGGAGAAACCATCCAAATTTCTCATGGAATAATCAAAATAATCCAAGACCTCCCCCTGGATTCCAGCAGCCCCAACATCAACAAGTTGCCCCTCCAAGAAAGAGTAATTTGGAGGACATATGGAGAAATTTATAGCAGCTTCTGAAACTAGGTTCCAATCAACTGAAACCACCATAAGAAATCAGCAAGCCTCCATTCATAATTTGGAGAATCAGGTGGGGCAAATTGCCAAGTTGCTCAGTGAGAGACCACAAGGAAGTCTGCCTAGCAACACTGAGGCAAATCCTAAAAAGGTCAAGGCAATTACACTAAGGAGTGGAAAAGAAATCAAAGGTAATGTGGATGAGACGAGGAGAAGTGACAGAGAAAAGGGCTGAAGTACAAGAAAAAGAAAAAGAAGATGATCCTCCTGTCACTTCGGGAGAGAAAACTGCATTGGAAAGTGAGAAAGAGAAGCATCAGCAAGATAGCAACCTCATATTGAAGGAATACTGACCTAGAGTACCCTATCTGGCAAGGTTGAACAAGGACAAGATTGATGCTCAGTTCGGTAAGTTTCTTGAACTTTTTAAACAATTGCACATTAATATTCCATTTGCTGAAGCTTTGTCACAGATGCCTAAATATGCTAAATTTTTGAAAGATATCCTTTCTAACAAAAGGAAACTTGAGGAAGTGTCTTTAGTGCATTTATCTAAAAAGAGTTCGGCAATTTTGCAAAGGAGGTTACCTAAGAAGTTAAAAGATCCAAGTAGTTTTACCATTCCATGTTTACTAGGTAACCTTGAGGTCAAGAGTGCATTAGCTAATTTGGGGGCTAGCATAAGTGTTATGCCCTATAAAATGTTTAAAGAGTTAGGCATTGGTAAACCTAAACCAACACTTATGACCATCCAACTTGCTGATAAGTCAGTAGTCCACCCTCGTGGCATTATAGAGGATGTGTTGGTAAAAGTCGGGGATTTCATTTTCCCCCAATGATTTTGTTGTAATTGATATTGATGAGGATGCGGATGTTTCACTTATTCTTGGTAGGCCATTTTTAAATACAGCCCATGCCCTTATCTATGTTCATGATGGCACATTAACTTTGAGAGTGGGTGATGAGAAAGTTATTTATAGGATACATGATGCTATGAAACATTCACTTTCACTTGATGAGGCGGAATCATGCAATGATTTTGTTGAGCATGAGACCGTAAATTGTGTTACTAACATTGTTTCCAAGGATCCCCTTGTGTTTATTGTAGGAAAATGTTGAGGATCAAGAAGCAATGGAGCAGCTTGCTTTTCTTGAAGCAAGTAATTCGTTCTAATGCAAGGCATATGAGACTATTGAGATGCCAAAGGAAGAGAAGCCAAAACCATCGGTGATTGATCCACCCAACTTGGAACTAAAGCCCCTTCCAGATCACCTTGAGTATGGATTTCTGGTGGAAAAGAAGAAATTACCAATAATTCTGAGTTTCCACCTATCTTCTGAGCAGAAAGAAAAGCTTATTCAGTTGTTGCAAAAACATAAGAAAGTACTAGCTTGGAAGATAGTAGACATCAAGGGTATCAGTCCATCCTATTGCACTCACAAGATACTGATGGAGGATGAATTCAAGCCGGTAGTGCAACCACAGTGCAGACTAAACCCGAAGATGAAAGATGTAGTGAAGGCTGAAGTGATAAAACTACTTGATGCAGGGATTATATATCCGATCTTGGATAGTTCTTGGGTGAGCCCAGTCCAGGTAGTACCAAAGAAAGGAGGGATGACGATGGTCCCTAATGAAAATGATGAGCTGATTCCAACAAGAACAGTTATCGGTTGGAGGGTTTGCATAGATTACAGGAAATTGAATGATGCAACTAGGAAGGACCATTTTCCTTTACCCTTCATTAATCAGATGTTGGAGAGGTTATCCGGGCATGAGTATTACTATTTTTTGGATGGTCTTGCAGGCTATTTCCAAATTCCTATCGCCCCAAAAGACCAAGAGAAGACTACATTCACCTGCCCATATGGGACATTCGCATATCGAAGAATGCCATTCGGGTTGTGCAATGCACCTATGACTTTTCAAAGATGCATGGTGGCAATCTTTGATGAACTTGTAGAGGATATTATGGAGGTGTTTATGGATGATTTCTCGGTCTATGGCAGCTCATTTGAAAGATGTTTGGAAAACCTTGAAAGAGTCTTGATGAGATGTGAGGAAACCAACTTAGTGCTTATTGGGAAAAGTGTCATTTCATGGTTCAAGAGGGAATTGTGTTGGGACACAAAATTTCAAGTAAGGGCATTGAGGTGGATCGGGCTAAGGTAGACACCATTAAGAAGTTACCACCACCCACATCTGTGAAGGCCATTAGAAGTTTTCTAGGACATGCGGGTTTTTATCGGAGTTTCAATCGAGATTTTTCTAAGATAGCCCATCCATTGACAAGACTCCTTGAGAAGGATGTGGATTTTGTTTTTGATTATGAATGTCTGAGAGCATTCACAACCCTTAAGGAGAAATTGACCCATGCTCCAATCATGGTAGCTCCTAATTGGAATCTACCATTTGAACTAATGTTCGATGCAAGTGACTTTGTAGTGGGAGCAGTCTTGGGTCAATGCAAGGAGAAATACTTCTAGCCTATCTACTATGCAAGCAAGACTCTGAACACAGCTCAAGTTAATTACACAACAACGGAGAAAGAGTTGCTAGCTGTGGTTTTTGCTTTTGACAAGTTTAGATAATATCTAATCTTGTCAAAAGTGATTGTTTATACGAATCATTCAGCTTTGAGGTACTTATTTGCGAAGATTGATGCTAAGCCTAGGCTAATCCGTTGGGTTTTGTTGTTGCAGGAATTTGACTTGACGATTCGAGATAAAAAGGGAGCTGAAAATCTTGCAACATATCATCTTTCTCGCTTGGAAAATCCAACTTTGGAGAGGTTTGAAGAAGGGAAACTTGATGATTACTTCCCCGATGAGAAGCTATACGCCATGGTAAGTGAGGTAAGTAATTTAAATTTTGAAACACCTTGGTTTACAGATTTTGCTAACTATTTAGCTGCTAGGGAACTTCCTAAGGACTTAACTTATCAAGAAAAGAAGAAATTCTTTTCTGACTTAAAGTATTATTTTTGGGAGGATCCTTTTTTGTTTAGATTATGTAGGGATCACATGATCCGATGATGTGTGGCATGGCCCGAAACAATGAACATTCTTAATCAATGCCATGCTGGACCAGGTGGTGGTCATATGGGAGCCAATAGGACTGCTCAAAAGATACTAGAATCAAGATTTTATTAGCCCACTTTGTTTAGGGATAGCTACAAATTTGTGAACAAATGTGATTGTTGCCAAAGGACTGGAAACATTTCATCTCATGATGAGATGCCCTAAAATGGAATTTTAGTGTGTGAAGTCTTTGACGTATGGGGGATTGATTTTATGGGACCGTTTCCAAATTCTTTTGTTAACAAATATATTCTTGTAGCTATAGATTATGTCTCTAAATGGCCGGAAGCCCAAGCCTTGGCAACCAATGATGCTAGGGTTGTGATGAAGTTTTTGAAGAAGTTGTTTTCTCAATTTGGTACACCAAAAGCAATTATAAGTGATAGGGTACTCACTTTTGTAACTTTCAGCTTGAGAAAGTTTTCAAAAGACTAGGAGTTACATATAGGTTTGCTACTCCCTATCATCCCCAAACTAGTGGCCAAGTTGAGAACACGAATAGGGAGATTAAACGAATTCTAGAAAAAACTGTAGAGCGATCCTGAAAGGATTGGTCCGAGAAATTGGACAATGCTCTATGGGCTTTTAGGACTGCATTTAAAACTCCTTTAGGCACTACGCCATTTAGACTTGTATATGAAACAGCTTGTCATTTACCTATCAAAATTGAACATAATGCATATTGGGCTATTAAACAGATTAACCTTGATCTAGCTCGTGCAGGTGAACATAGAAAGTTGCAGGTAAACGAGTTGGATGAGTGGAGGTTGCAAGCTTATGACAATGCCAGAATGTATAAGGAGCGTACCAAGAAATGGCATGATGCTCGCATTAAGGACAGGAAGGAGTTTCAAGTGGGAGATCAGGTATTATTGTACAATTCAAGGCTTCGACTCTTTCCGAGTAAGTTAAAGTCTAGATGGTCTGGTCCTTTTACTGTTAAGGAAGTTTTCCCCTACGGAGTGATTGAAATAACTCACCCAGAAAAAGGAGATTTTAAAGTTAATGGGCACAGGCTCAAATTATACCTCGAAGGGGAAATACAATACTTGAAGGAGGTTTTACACCTCCAAGACTAGGGAAGTTTACCCTACCGTCCAACTAATACGACGTTAAAGAAGTGTTGGGTGGGAGACAACCCACCGTTTTATGTTTTTGGTTTGTGTCGTCATTTTGTTTTAGTTTTATCTTTCTTTTATTGGGTGGTTGTTTGTGTGTTTTGCATTCATTTGAAATTGTAGAGGAAATTTGATTTTGAGGAGTAAATTGAGCACATTAAAGGACAAGCCCGTGTCATTGGGCGTGTCATTATTTTTTTCAGGCAGTAGCTACAACACGTCCAATGACACGGACGTGTCTATGAGCGTGTCATTTTGCATGAGAAATAGTAGCTATAACACGCCCAGTGACACGCCCGTGTCCATGGATGTGTCTTTAAAAAAAATGAAAAAAATGACAAAAAATTATCCAGCACACCCTCATAACACGCCTAAACTAGTGGGCGTGTAGTTTGCTTGGTTGTCATAGTACATGTGACACGCCCATGGACATGCCCGTGTTTATGGGCGTGTCAATTATCATTTCATCCAGTACCTATGACACTCCCATTGACATGGTCGTGTCTGTGAGCGTGTCGTGTACACTGTCTTTTATACTATAGGGCACGCCCAGTGACATGGGCATGTCAATGGGCGTGCAGACGTCTTTATATATAGAACCGATGCCATTTTTCATGCATTTTTCAGTTTTCTTTTTCATTTTCTCTCAACTTTCTTGCACTCCCACCGGCGCATTCACACACCCACTCACTTTAGGAGAGATTCTCACTTCCGGCTTGCATTATTTGCGTGCATTCACTTGTTTTTCCATTGAATTTACTTGTTCCACGTGATTTTTGCTTTTCAGGTACGAAATCTCAATTTTTACGATTTTTGTTTGTTTTCTTTCATTTTTATTTTATTTTTTGTATACATTCCTCGTATCTTCTTGTCTTTGCCTTGAAGTTAGAAGTTTCATGATATATTTGCTTTATTCTGATGTGTTTTTATTTCTCGTAATTTTTTGCAGCATTTGATTAATTTTGATTTTGTTTGTTATGAATTCTATTTTGATTTGGTATTTGTTTATTTTTGAATTGGTTTGTGGTTTGAGTTATATATTGATTGTTTCATTTGTTGGGTTCTAATTACTCGTTATTTTTGAAAAATGTATTGTTATTGTGGGAATTGCTTTTATTGTGGTATGTTTATTGATGTATTGTCGTGTCTTTGAATTTTGCTTTTGGTTGATTAAGCGTGTGTTGCTATAGGTGGATTACGTTTGGTTATGCTTTATCGTTATAATGCCGGCATTTCGGTAACCTTGTATCATGCTATGCTTTTGTTGTTATTAAGGAATCTTTTTGGTTTGTTTTGCAGACTAACCGACAATGGGGCTTCGCAAACAATATCTTCCCATCTTCCCACCAAGCGTGCACGAGGGGAAGGCAGTTGCAGCCAACCCGCTACCCATCCAACTTCTAAATTCATGGCCACCCACAAATGCCTTAGATTTTCGAATGCCGAGGAAAGAAGGCGATTTGAACTTTTCGGCAACAAAGAATGGTCCCCACCTCGTGTTTTAGATTGGGATGCTATGGAATTGGCTAATATTGCATCAGATATTCGGGAATTGATTAATCATTGCATCAAAGAATGGGACCAACTATTCTCCATCAATGAGCCTTCTTATCGAGAGCTGACACTAGAATTTTACTGCACCTTCCAGTTCCACAAGACCAAGGTTTGAATTACTGAGCCAATGATTAAATTCAGACTGGGAGGGCAGAGATTCAACATGAGCATTAATGACCTTGGGGTGCATCTCGGGTTATATACTGAAGAGGAAGTACAAACCTTTGATTATCTAAACTTCGAGGTGGATTTTGTTGAGTATGAGGTTGCTCCTCCTGGAGTTTGGCGGACCTTTGCACCCACTCCCGATAAATATCAACCCAAGGTTTCTAAGGCATCCAATTTTGAGTCTTTCCCCTGCCGAGTGGTGCACAACCTAGTAGTTCACACTCTTACAGCTCGGCTGAGTAGCACAGGGGTGGTAAGCTTGCGAGATCTGTTTTTCCTGCATTGCATGGTACAGAAGACCCGGTGCAATGTCACACATGCCATCACATATTTTTTTTTACAAGCAGTCTAAAAAAGGAGCATCAGGTACTTTACATGGTGGCATGTATGTCACAAGACTCGCTCGTCGTCTGGGTGTGTTAGATAGCTGCCTACCTATGACGATGGATGGTATGCCCAGGTTGTTGGGTATGGACACATTAAAGAGACTTAACCTGGAGAAGGTAGCTGGGCTGCAGGCAACTCCTATGGATTCAGATATACCAGAGGCAGCTCCTTCTGCTCCTCCTTTGGATATACCACCACCTCCACCGTCAGATTTTTTGGGTTCATCCACTGCCGCTGGGCCTTCAACCGCTGCTGCTGCACCTTCTTCTTCTGCTGGACCTTCTTTTGTCTAGCCTCCTGCATTTCGGGATTGGCGTCAATCAGTTAATGTTAAGTGGGATGATGACAGGAAACCCACATATTTAGAGCGTCGGATTTGTAGGATTGAAGGGAAGATAGGGAATATTGAGCTGAATCAGAATAAGATCTTAACCCAGCAGGACCAGTTGCATCAGTTTATACTTGACCAGACTACTTCTTTCCAAGCCCAGCTGGATCACGAGATCTTGAGACAGCAATGTCTGGAGCAATCCATGTTGGAGTTCTGGCGGTATCAAGGGTTTCACCCTTCGCAACCACCACCTCCACCATACCAGCCACCTGCCCCTGCACCTGCACCTGCACCTCAAGTTGATGTTTCCGATGATGAGACTGGCAGTGATGATTCCGGCGATGCACCAATTTTTGACTAGCCCACATTTTTATTTTATTTTTATTTTATTTTCATTTCTTTGCTTGTTTAATATTCTTTTTAGTTTTCTTTCTTTTCATTGCTTTTGGACAATTGTTATTTTCTTTAAGAACTGTTTCTTTTGTTTGTTTATTTTATTTATTTATGTCTTAACCTTGTTTTTTTTCCTTTTTTTTTTTGCATTTTAGATTTTTGTTTTGATGCAAATCCTCCTTCACCATACTCTTGGCACCGTACTTATATTTATCCATTCATGGACATGAAAAGGGCAGTTTTTCTCTCTCTTCATTATTTCTTAGTTTGCACACACATTGGGGACAATGTGCGTCTCAAGTGTGGGGGAGACGTATACTTTCTTGATTGAATTTTTATTATTTCATTCTTTCTATTTGATTCATTTGTCTCAATTAATTTCTACAAATAGTTTTTCTTTTTGGATTTAAGTAAGCTAGATTGTTGTAATAAGTGTGAATTGATGTGGTTTCCCTTTATATGTTGAACTAATTTGAGATTTCCTAAATGACAATTTCTTGTTGAGGTTAACTTAGTGATCTTGATCAATCGCTGAGGATCGATTGTAATAGCTATAGTTGGGTTGTGGATTGATGGAAATTGGACACATCTAAAGTTTAAAACCTTAGTTACATTTTTTAGCATGTTATAATTCCTTAGATTCTTGAGTCGGACTTAGTATGACCCTTAAGTTTCTGACCCTTGAGTTGTTTAAAAAAATAAAAAACAAAATAAAATAATAATAATAAATAAATAAATAATTCTAATTAAAGGAGTTTTAAAAATTTATCCCTGTTCCGCTGATTTTTACTCTTGAATTAAAACAAATGAGTTGGAATCATGAATAGTGCTAGTAGCCATTTGAATGGTGATTCTGGCTGAGTAATCGAGGGTCGGCATCACAAATTTTTACCTTCGCGTCAAAAGGTTAGTATCAGTTCAAACAAGTCAGGCTCCTTAAAATGTATATACATGTGTATATACATTTGAAAAAAAAAAGATTTTGAGGGTTAGAGAACTTAAGAGAAAATTTACATTTTTCATACTTTGTTTATGGCTTTCTGATTTTCTGGAATTTTATGCTCAATCTTTTAACTCTAGATTTTTAGGTTTTAGGTCTGTGATATTTTTTGTTTTGACACTTCTTGATTCAGCTATTATGATTGTGAATCAGTTTTTGGTTGAGAAAGTGAGGTTTTCTGATTCGAGTATTATCAAAACTTTACTTTTTTTTTTATATAGAGGGATTCCATCATTTCTGCTTATTACAGTGATTTAGTTTGCTTGAGGACAAGCAAAAACTCAAGTGTGGGGGAATTTGATAAGTGCACAATTGATGATATTTTATTCCTATTTCTTAATATGATTATTATCCAATTGAGTTTAATTTGTTTGTTCAAAGTGTATTTTAGGGTTAATTTCAAGAATTCTCTGTATTTTGAGGCTTATGGTCATTTCGGAGGAATTACGGATGAAAGTAGAAGAAAAGAGCAAAATTCAACAATGGACACGCCCATGGACATGGGCGTGTCAATGGACGTGCCCTTGATGCTGCATACAGAAGCATTGACATGCCCAGTGACATGGGCATGTCACCAAGCGTGCCTTTTGCAATGTTTCACAGTAGCTGTGACATGCCCAGTGACATGGGCGTGTCACTGGATGTGCCTTATGTTCAAAATCTCAGTGGCAATGACACGCCCAGTGACATGGGCATGTCAGGCGAAATTATCTACACTATAAAAGCTGCGCTGAAGCATGAATTAAGTAGCCAAATTTCATATTTTATAACCTAGAGCCTACTTCTAAAGCAAAGAAGAGAGTTTTGGAGCTGAGATTGAGGGTGAAGACATACTCTAAACAAGATCTAAACCAAGAATCAAGGATTGAAGTGAAGAAATACAAATTATTCGCCATGGATTGTTTGGTTTCTTTTATTCATTTCTCTTGTTCTATTTTTCTGGTTTTGAATATGAACTAATTCATTCTCTATCTAGATATTGATGAACCCTAGTCTTATGTATGGATTGAATAATTATATTTAGTTGAATCAATTGATTGAGTTGTTTTATTCTTATGATGCTTAATGATCTATTTCCAATTGATAATAGCATGCTTATTGATTGGTTGCAATTTTCATATTATTGACTTGAGAAAGCTTGATATGAATTGAATACTCATAAGGGTTGAGGATTGATTGGAGTACTAGAGATAGACTTACAAGATCCTTTGGTTTATAGTTCCTTATTCTTAATGCAAGATCTAATTAATTGTGTTTGAGAAGAGATTCCGGCACTCTACTTAGTGATTAGGGATTAATTCACTCGAGAGAGGTTTTAGTCTAAGTTAGAGGAATGCCAACTCAACTCTATTAAATAATTTAACTGAATTGATGTTCATAAATATCATTGAGGCTAGGGGGATTCAATATCTGGATAGTTTTATTACCATCAATCCTTTTTGCTCAACATTTAATTTCCCTTTACTTTCAGTCATTAAATTAATTGTTTTTAATTACACCACATCACAAACCTATTGATTTGCTAAACAACGGTTAAGATTTGCACTAGTACTGTAACACCCCGATATTCCATATAAGTACTATACATACACCTGGTATACGTACAGTAAGTATATAAAGTATAAGGATGTCACTTTTCGTTACATTTTCAAAATACTTTAATAGGGTTCAAACCATAATACATAAATTTAAGGAACATTTACAATATCATCATACCTTTAATGATATTATCTTTATCAAAATTTCATTTATACATATAAATATACTCTTGTCAGAAATACATCATAATAAAAAAAATTATACATGTATGCATAACCCTCTAGTTGGTCTCGACAAACTTTACTCTTCTTGTGGCATAACAAAAGACTTCATATCTTCCATCTATATACCTGCGCGAATAAACACCCGCGCTAAGCCCGAGAGCTTAGTAGTCCAAATATAAAATATAAACATATAGTATAGAAGTATTGATATATAATGATACATCGATTCAATATATAATTAGTTCTTATCATATCTTCTTTTCTTTTTAATTTTATCTTTAATATATCCTAGCTAATTTCATATATGATGTATATATATACATAATATTATCACCAACCCCAATGCATCACCAATACTCAAAACCAATATATTAATACCCCTACATTATATATATACCACACCAACCATTATTGCAATACACTTTACATATCATACCAATTATTATTGCAATACACACATTACATATCATACACTCATTATTGCAATACACACATTACACATCATATCACTCATTATTGCAATACACAATTTACATATCATATAAATCATAAATCATATTTCCAATAAAGACAACCTTTATCATCAACCACAATTCATTTACATATTACACTTAATAACATTATATTATTCACAATTCACCAAGCATAATTCATTATTAATACTCACAATCAATATTTCAATACTTGCATTTCACATTGACAATAAAGACAGACTCGGGCCCAAAACACTAATATGCCATTCGACTTTCAATAATTATATCATCATTCATTATACTCTTTCAAGTTCATCGCTATAGCCAACAACCATGACTTTATATACGTACCCTTTCCCAACCAGGTCGGTTGCCCTCCAATCCCAAGGGTCCGCAGGAGGCAAAAAGGCACGTATAACATTATCAGTAACATACCTTTCCCCATCCAGGTCGGTTGTCCAAGTTCGGTTGCCCATCCAATGGGTCCGCATGGTTCCGCAGGAGGCAGATAGGTTCATATAATATTCACTGTATCGAACCTTTCCCCAACCAGGTCGGTAGTCCAAGCTCAGTTGCCCAGCTCTCTGGGTCCGCATGGTTCCGCAGGAGGCAGATAGGTTCGCTCATTTATATCCTTTAACATTACTTTCTCAATTCATTTCCATCATTATCAAATAGGCAAACATGCCTCACATATCTCAATTGAATTGTCATAGCCAATCACAATGGCTTCATATCATATCATATCTCAATCCATATGATACATATAGCGTCATTGATATCACATTTCAAAATATATTATTCATATAATACATTGCCATACACAAGATTCACAATGCATATAACATAACATTTTCTCACTTCTCAAAACACATTAACATCATTCATTACTAGAGCATTTATCATAACAAATTGCATATACCTTAAGAATGATCCTCATTTCTTCCTACCTTTCCCATTTCATATTTCATCCTTTATATATATTCTTCATTTACATTCACAATATAATAGCTTATTTAACACTTTCATCCCGATGTGTTAATGTTCAAAGACATATAAGGATATACAATCAAATAGGGTTTATGCTTACCTTGTTAAGGATCTTCACATCCTTCACATCTTTCAATCATCACCTTAGTCCAATTATGTTAACAATATAATAGATCACTTAACACATTTGCAAACAAATGTGTTAAGCCTCAAATTATGTAATTAAATACAATCATATGTATTGGTACTTACCTTATGAACACTCACACAACTCTAAGCAATCCTTTCTTCATAAGATTTCTCACTTCTCAAACTAGGGCAAATCACCTTCTTCAAACCCTAATCCAAAAGGAATATTAGCAAAATGACCATATGAATAGTACATTCTGGTTTTAGACTCCATTTTATCCTTATTTTGAAAAATTGTATAAAATAATCTACTTGACTAAAAATTCTAAAATTTTTACAGAATTTAGTTTTGTATCTTAAAATCATTCCTTTAAAATTTCAGATCAAACTGAACACAAAATTTTGTTCAAATAGTTCACCTAACCAGACTGCCCCAATTGCCCTGCATCCTGGCAGCAGTTCTGAACTTTGTGAATTCCATAAATCAAATTCAATCAACGTGGTTCCAAATTATTTTTCTCAAATACTAGACTCACTAAGAAACAACATATCCAAAATTCAATTGAATATGATTTTTCTACATTTTATTAAAAATCCCGAAATATAGCTGTCTCAGTTAAGGTACCTGCTGGAACAGTTCTAATAACAATAATCTTTCTAAACTCATAATCATTCCAAAATCGAATCAACATATTTTTCAGTCATTCTAGACTGATAGAGGCACAACATATCAAAAATTCACTTCAAGAACATTTTTCTATAATTAATTAAAAATCATACAAGTTACAGCCTTTACTAATTGTAAAACAGAAAAAGAATTCACTTAACACACTCTTACTCTTCCATCACCAACACCAATTCAACCTTTTAACTTACAATCAATTTCAACAATCATAAACACATCTTAAACACACCAAATCATAATCTCAATAAATCAAAACTCATTTCATACACAACTTCAAAAATAACAAAGGAAAACAAGAAAGTACTTACTTGAATTGAAGAGATTTCACAAATCTCCAACTCAAACCTTTGATTCACCCTTCAATTTGATGTTTAAAATAATAACTCACTCTTGCTCTCTCTTTGTTTTAGATAGCCGACCAACCATGGAGAAGAAAAGAAGAAGAAATGAAGAAAAGACAAAGGATTATCTCTTTAAATCTCCACCATGCATTTCTTACACAACAATTACCTAAATGCCCTCATCCATTTAACTTAACTCTTGTCTTATATATGCCCATTTTGGTAATTGCACAAATCACAAACAATAATATCTTCTTACCTTGACTCTCCATTTGACCACTTTATATGTTATATATATTACAATATACACAACATATACATTCTCTTAACACACTTATTCCCTTTGCAAAAACATATATACATTTAATTCAAATCAAAACAACAATTGTATCAAACTTCTAGGCTCACTTTGGGATATTACAATTCTCCCCCTCTAAAAAGAAATTTCGTCCTCGAAATTATTCAGTACAATAACTATTCATTCTTAACAAAACATCATCTTGATCTTCATAAAAAAATAAAAAAAAACTTGATTAACCTTCGAGACATAAGACCTTTGCTTAGCCCTCAACTTCAATCCAGATGGATAACCCATAATCTTATAACATTGTTGAACATTATGCCCAAGAAGATTACAATGTTTACAAACAGGCTGTTTAGAAGCATTGATATTCTGTCTATATTCACCAGACTGAGAATTCCTAGCATTAGTAGCATTCACTATAAGCAAAGATTGAGCAACAGAATTTAGATCACCAGGAAAAAGATTCTCAGAATGCACAAATTGATGTTCATGTTAATCAACTAAGGCATTGGCTCCGTTAAAAGAATCTGAGACCTAACTGTTTATAACTTTTATTCAATCCTCTTAAAAACAAATGCGGAACATGCTCAGAAGATTGACAATCCTTAATCTTGTTAACAGCATTACAAGAACAATCAGGATTACAAACACAACTAACAATCGGTCTCAAAATTAATATATTCATCCCAAAGAAATATATATATATATATATATTTTATATAAAAAGAACTCAGTTACAGACATCTCATCCTGTCAAAACTATAAATCTTTATATTAATTATCCCCTCCTTACCATCACTTTCAGAAAAGACATTTATCAAACCTCAATGGGTAACAAAACTCTTATTTTTCACAACTGATTTACTTCTCTAGCATGCTTTTCAATTAACTCATATATTAATACACTACTATAACTCCATTCATTCATGCCCAATTACACTTTAAAATTTTATATCATATATATTATCATGTATATCTTATATTCCTTGTACCGTTATACACATTAAATCTCAATCATAATTCATAACTTTAACAAAATCCCGATCAATTGATCTATCTGCCACAATATACAAATATCTCCATCTTACTTGATCCAAACCAACAATCAACTTATTTTCAAGTTTTAATCTCTCTAGATCCATATTCAATCGAATCATTATGATAACAAATCACTTCAAATTATCTTAATATAATTCCCACAAATTCTCATAAACATTTTATACCATATTTACTATTTATAATTCATTCATTTAAACCTCCAGTCCAATCATTTATTTATTATATACCATAAACATAGTCAGTATAACTCTCAATTACATTTTATATTTCTTCCTTTTTAATATTTCCTCATATTTCATATCATTGTTATCTTTACATAATCACTTTTCTAACCATTCTTCTAAATTCAATACATTTACACAGTTTTCTTCTCTTTCTATACTTCCATAATTATAAACAAATTTATAACATAAAACTGATAAGATACAATTCTACCATTCATAACTCCTAATCATGTTTCTTGAAACACAATTATCAACCTCACCCTCAATAATATTACAATCATATCATCTCAGGCCCAAATCTGCTGATACAAAATTAACCAGCCGATTACACTAACAAATCATACGACCAGAGTATATTTAATGGTCACGTTTGTAGTTATAATTCAATATTGCTCCTCTATTATTCTTCTTCAAACATTTCCAATTACAATACTAAATTTACATATTCCTTTTCTATACTTTTTCTATCTCCAAAAGTCAACATATCTCAACTTTGTTTCAAAACAATTTGCTCTTAATTACGAGATCATCATTAACCTAACTCACGTCAACAATATTCTTTATAACACTTTTATGCACAACATTTACTCATATACAAATTTCATTCATTACTCCATTTCTAATCTATTTCTTGTAGAACTTTTCATACATTATACTCTTCTTGATATTGTACACATATACATAGAATATTTTCACGTGCATAATCTTTGAACCGGAAAACATTTTATGATAGTCTAGCTCAGTTATTATCATAACAATTTCATCGTCCAGTATTACTTGAATCCTTTATCACTCTTCATTTCATCCCATTATCTAACTTTACATAGGTCAAGACCTAATCTCCTATAGGTCCACTAATACATGTCATATCATTTTTCCATACCATTAGTCAAGTAGTTATATCACATTCACATTCATAGGTCACATTCACAATGTAACTTACTTCCCACATTTCTTATACATGCATACCCACAATCATACAATTATATTTAATTCCTCTTTTACATACCATCAACACAATTTAGCATTGGTTACTATTCATTGAACAATATCATTCTTATTCCTTTTGACATGACTTAAATTATTTATCAACTCAACATATATATGCATTCTTACTATAATAATACCTCACAAAATCTTAGTCACATTACTAAGGTGACATCTCTCTCACATTTATTTTTAAATGCATTTAGTATACCACCTTTATACCCATTTGTTTACCCTTCAACTTATATATATCACTCACATATTTATACATATGTACATTACATCCAATCATATACATATTGAGCCCATTAACATCTATACATTTTCCAAGTCTAGTTATCACAAATCTCAATTTCTTGAACCAACATTGCTCAATCCAATTCTCACTATCAATTTTATCACATGACCTAGCTTTGCACAAGTTTGTCAATGCAATCATAATCATTCTCATATTATCAATCACATTATCATATTCATAGTAATCTCATATTCAATAATACCCATTCCACCAAGCTCATAGATTTAACCTACATTAAACTATCGATATTTAACTAATCTTTATCAAATATTTCAAAGCATTCATCAAAGGATCACAAATTGACCAAATGAATAGTAAATCTGGATTTTCGTCAAAATTTCAGACCACTTCAGATATGCATTTGACCAAGTAAATGATCTTATTTTTGGCTGAAATTTTACAGAAAACTTATTTTATATGTTGACTAATTGCATGTAAAATTTCGTTGAAAAATTCATTCGTTTGCTACCCCAAACAATTGCCACAAAAATAGTCCAGAAGCTGTCACTTTGGGACCATTTCGGCCCAAACATTTGAAATGCTTAGGATAGTTTATTTTTCTTTTGCAAATCAATATTAAGGCTTCTTTAATAGTAAAGTGAAGATTCAAACACTTACTTTTAACAACTTACTATTTCGCTTAAGCTTTAATTTTCCAAACTCATCTTTTCTTAATACCAACTTTAAAAAAAACATCTTATGTATATATATATCATAAAGCAATATCAAAACATATAATTTTCACAACTATCAAGCTCATATTGAAAAATCTCAAATATCACATATTATCACCATTACCATGAACTTTCACAACATCTAAGCATCTCACATTTCTAACATTGAATTCACAATGTTTACATTAAAATAATAATACCAATTTATATTCTTACATAATCAATATCATCTCTTTTTCATTTAAATAGAACCTTGTATATATATATATATATACCCCAAACTTTAAATAGTCACATTTTATCTATACTACTCAACTCATTCAATATCCAACCATACTTTTCTCATTTCAATAACATATCTTTCAATATTTGCAATCCAACATTATTTCCTCTATCTAACAAACCCAACATAAACTTTAATATGAAGAGATTCAAAGTGTAAAAGGAAGAGTACATACTCAAATCTAAATTTTGTTTCTCACTCATTTTCCACTTTATTTTCCTTTTTATCTCTTTCATTTTTATACTTCAACACATTTAACACTTCACCTTACTTGTATAAATTTTCATTTTTAATTTATCAATTAAATTTATATACATCCATATCATTTCTTTTTCTAGCTTTACTTCCATGTAAAACATCATTCACACACTAACATCCATCTCATATAATTCAAATTTATCCCACATCATATAATGCCACATCCGAGACCAACCTAGGTGTTAATGCATATGCATGTATTACCAATTGCATTTCAAAACTCTTCTTTTTAATTCATTTTAAGCATTTCAAATTTTTTTTTCTTCTTAATTTCACTTAGGCCGAGAATCTCGAACCTAAGCTCTGATACCAAAATAATTGTAACACCCCGATATTCCATATAAGTACTATACATACACCTGGTATACGTACAGTAAGTATATAAAGTATAAGGATGTCACTTTTCGTTACATTTTCAAAATACTTTAATAGGGTTCAAACCATAATACATAAATTTAAGGAACATTTACAATATCATCATACCTTTAATGATATTATCTTTATCAAAATTTCATTTATACATATAAATATACTCTTGTCAGAAATACATCATAATAAAAAAAATTATACATGTATGCATAACCCTCTAGTTGGTCTCGACAAACTTTACTCTTCTTGTGGCATAACAAAAGACTTCATATCTTCCATCTATATACCTGCGCGAATAAACACCCGCGCTAAGCCCGAGAGCTTAGTAGTCCAAATATAAAATATAAACATATAGTATAGAAGTATTGATATATAATGATACATCGATTCAATATATAATTAGTTCTTATCATATCTTCTTTTCTTTTTAATTTTATCTTTAATATATCCTAGCTAATTTCATATATGATGTATATATATACATAATATTATCACCAACCCCAATGCATCACCAATACTCAAAACCAATATATTAATACCCCTACATTATATATATACCACACCAACCATTATTGCAATACACTTTACATATCATACCAATTATTATTGCAATACACACATTACATATCATACACTCATTATTGCAATACACACATTACACATCATATCACTCATTATTGCAATACACAATTTACATATCATATAAATCATAAATCATATTTCCAATAAAGACAACCTTTATCATCAACCACAATTCATTTACATATTACACTTAATAACATTATATTATTCACAATTCACCAAGCATAATTCATTATTAATACTCACAATCAATATTTCAATACTTGCATTTCACATTGACAATAAAGACAGACTCGGGCCCAAAACACTAATATGCCATTCGACTTTCAATAATTATATCATCATTCATTATACTCTTTCAAGTTCATCGCTATAGCCAACAACCATGACTTTATATACGTACCCTTTCCCAACCAGGTCGGTTGCCCTCCAATCCCAAGGGTCCGCAGGAGGCAAAAAGGCACGTATAACATTATCAGTAACATACCTTTCCCCATCCAGGTCGGTTGTCCAAGTTCGGTTGCCCATCCAATGGGTCCGCATGGTTCCGCAGGAGGCAGATAGGTTCATATAATATTCACTGTATCGAACCTTTCCCCAACCAGGTCGGTAGTCCAAGCTCAGTTGCCCAGCTCTCTGGGTCCGCATGGTTCCGCAGGAGGCAGATAGGTTCGCTCATTTATATCCTTTAACATTACTTTCTCAATTCATTTCCATCATTATCAAATAGGCAAACATGCCTCACATATCTCAATTGAATTGTCATAGCCAATCACAATGGCTTCATATCATATCATATCTCAATCCATATGATACATATAGCGTCATTGATATCACATTTCAAAATATATTATTCATATAATACATTGCCATACACAAGATTCACAATGCATATAACATAACATTTTCTCACTTCTCAAAACACATTAACATCATTCATTACTAGAGCATTTATCATAACAAATTGCATATACCTTAAGAATGATCCTCATTTCTTCCTACCTTTCCCATTTCATATTTCATCCTTTATATATATTCTTCATTTACATTCACAATATAATAGCTTATTTAACACTTTCATCCCGATGTGTTAATGTTCAAAGACATATAAGGATATACAATCAAATAGGGTTTATGCTTACCTTGTTAAGGATCTTCACATCCTTCACATCTTTCAATCATCACCTTAGTCCAATTATGTTAACAATATAATAGATCACTTAACACATTTGCAAACAAATGTGTTAAGCCTCAAATTATGTAATTAAATACAATCATATGTATTGGTACTTACCTTATGAACACTCACACAACTCTAAGCAATCCTTTCTTCATAAGATTTCTCACTTCTCAAACTAGGGCAAATCACCTTCTTCAAACCCTAATCCAAAAGGAATATTAGCAAAATGACCATATGAATAGTACATTCTGGTTTTAGACTCCATTTTATCCTTATTTTGAAAAATTGTATAAAATAATCTACTTGACTAAAAATTCTAAAATTTTTACAGAATTTAGTTTTGTATCTTAAAATCATTCCTTTAAAATTTCAGATCAAACTGAACACAAAATTTTGTTCAAATAGTTCACCTAACCAGACTGCCCCAATTGCCCTGCATCCTGGCAGCAGTTCTGAACTTTGTGAATTCCATAAATCAAATTCAATCAACGTGGTTCCAAATTATTTTTCTCAAATACTAGACTCACTAAGAAACAACATATCCAAAATTCAATTGAATATGATTTTTCTACATTTTATTAAAAATCCCGAAATATAGCTGTCTCAGTTAAGGTACCTGCTGGAACAGTTCTAATAACAATAATCTTTCTAAACTCATAATCATTCCAAAATCGAATCAACATATTTTTCAGTCATTCTAGACTGATAGAGGCACAACATATCAAAAATTCACTTCAAGAACATTTTTCTATAATTAATTAAAAATCATACAAGTTACAGCCTTTACTAATTGTAAAACAGAAAAAGAATTCACTTAACACACTCTTACTCTTCCATCACCAACACCAATTCAACCTTTTAACTTACAATCAATTTCAACAATCATAAACACATCTTAAACACACCAAATCATAATCTCAATAAATCAAAACTCATTTCATACACAACTTCAAAAATAACAAAGGAAAACAAGAAAGTACTTACTTGAATTGAAGAGATTTCACAAATCTCCAACTCAAACCTTTGATTCACCCTTCAATTTGATGTTTAAAATAATAACTCACTCTTGCTCTCTCTTTGTTTTAGATAGCCGACCAACCATGGAGAAGAAAAGAAGAAGAAATGAAGAAAAGACAAAGGATTATCTCTTTAAATCTCCACCATGCATTTCTTACACAACAATTACCTAAATGCCCTCATCCATTTAACTTAACTCTTGTCTTATATATGCCCATTTTGGTAATTGCACAAATCACAAACAATAATATCTTCTTACCTTGACTCTCCATTTGACCACTTTATATGTTATATATATTACAATATACACAACATATACATTCTCTTAACACACTTATTCCCTTTGCAAAAACATATATACATTTAATTCAAATCAAAACAACAATTGTATCAAACTTCTAGGCTCACTTTGGGATATTACAAGTACTTGACCTTGTCCTCAATGGAATGATAACTCACTCACTACTTTATTACTTGGTCTACCCGTGCACTTGTGGTATTGCTATAGCGTAGCTCGCGCGCACCAAGAACCTAAACTAAATCCTTGGGCCTAGAATCCGATCCTTATCCAAAATCAGCTCAAAGTCATATTGCTTTACACACTTTGAGTAAATTCTAGATCGTTCAAGCAGGGGGCAAACTGTAGCCCTTGATTTTGGCCCTGTAACACCCATATACCCAATATACATACACCACATATACGCACTATATGTAATATACGTATACCGGATACAAGAATGTCACAATAAAAGCTACGCTGAAGCATGAATTAAGTAGCCGAATTTCATATTTTATAACCTAGAGCCTACTTCTAAAGCAAAGAGGAGAGTTTTGGAGCTGAGATTGAGGGTGAAGACATACTCTAAACAAGATCTAAACCAAGAATCAAGGATTGAAGTGAAGAAATACAAATTATTCGCCATGGATTGTTTGGTTTCTTTTATTCATTTCTCTTGTTCTATTTTTCTGGTTTTGAATATGAACTAATTCATTCTCTATCTAGATATTGATGAACCCTAGTCTTATGTATGGATTGAATAATTATATTTAGTTGAATCAATTGATTGAGTTGTTTTATTCTTATGATGCTTAATGATCTATTTCCAATTGATAATAGCATGCTTATTGATTGGTTGCAATTTTCATATTATTGACTTGAGAAAGCTTGATATGAATTGAATACTCATAAGGGTTGAGGATTGATTGGAGTACTAGAGATAGACTTACAAGATCCTTTGGTTTATAGTTCCTTATTCTTAATGCAAGATCTAATTAATTGTGTTTGAGAAGAGATTCCGGCACTCTACTTAGTGATTAGGGATTAATTCACTCGAGAGAGGTTTTAGTCTATGTTAGAGGAATGCCAACTCAACTCTATTAAATAATTTAACTGAATTGATGTTCATAAATATCATTGAGGCTAGGGGGATTCAATATCTGGATAGTTTTATTACCATCAATCCTTTTTGCTCAACATTTAATTTCCCTTTACTTTCAGTCATTAAATTAATTGTTTTTAATTACACCACATCACAAACCTATTGATTTGCTAAACAACGGTTAAGATTTGCACTAGTACTTGACCTTGTCCTCAATGGAATGATAACTCACTCACTACTTTATTACTTGGTCGACCTGTGCACTTGTGGTATTGCTATAGCGTAGCTCGCGCGCACCAAGAACCTAAACTAAATCCCTGGGTCTAGAATCCGATCCTTATCCAAAATCAGCTCAAAGTCATATTGCTTTTCACACTTTGAGTAAATTCTAGATCGTTCAAGCAGGGGGCAAACTGTAGCCCTTGATTTTGGCCCTGTAACACCTCTATACCCAATATACATACACCACATATACGCACTATATGTAATATACGTATACCGGATACAAGAATGTCACAATCCATTTTCATTAAACCAATCATTAAAACTTTATCATCAAATCATCATTTCTATAATCTAAGTAAACTTATAACATTTAACTTATATTATTGAAAGTAATAGATAAAACATTCCTTGTTAAAATACATATGTATATATCTTCATTATCCAAAAGTTTATCCAAAACATTTTTTGCGGAAGTGAAATATACACTTCTGTATACATCAAAATCAATATATTTAAATACAAAAATCTAAAATATATACATGCTGGCAGTTCGTCTCTGATCTTGATGTCCACTAATAACTCCAATCTCAAAGTCTCAAGCCTACACTCGACTCGGTCTAGACGAGCTCTCTGGCACAACCGGATCTACCCTGTCACCTGCGCGATGAACCACAATCGCACTAAGCCAAAAGCTTAGTGGTACGAACTTTAATTCAAAATAGATTAATGCGATGCCAATACTCAACACATATGAATATAACAACTCATTACATTATATATATCACAACTCATAACATTATATTAATCATTTGTATCACATTTCTTAATTCATATTAAAGCAAGACAAGCATGGGCCCAAAAAGGATCTAATATGCTATTCAAATTTCAGAGTTACTGCTTTGGTCCATAATGACAACTTGTGTCTAGCCCTGTAGGCAATATATCCATGGATAATCCAACTTGATCTGAGCTTACGACCTAGTCTTTTCACTCAGTCTAGCTTCAAGGATTTGTTTTTAAGGCTTACGACCTGGTCTTTTCACCTTAAAAACATCATATTTATCAGCTGGACTCGGCTTATGACCCGGTCTTTTCACCTGCCCAGCAATTCATAGGCATGCCGCCAAACCCCAGAACTCTGAAAATTGAATAACATACTAGGCACACAATTTATTTATATTTCTCATTATCAAATTCTTTCATAATTCTTTTGTCAAAACTTTTCTCATTTTCTCATGATCAAACTAGGCACATTGCCTTATTATATCATCTTTTTCTCACTTTTCTCATTTTTCTCTTTTATATCAAAATCAATTCATTACATTTTATTTTCACATATCT
Organism: Garcia nutans; assembly: GCA_947685225.1. Classification (NCBI taxonomy): domain Eukaryota; kingdom Viridiplantae; phylum Streptophyta; class Magnoliopsida; order Malpighiales; family Euphorbiaceae; genus Garcia; species Garcia nutans. Next base: position 40,976,074 of record CANTUV010000005.1, read on the forward strand.
CATCACATTATACAACATTTCTTTTCATTTTCAACACATTACCTTGGTACTTCAACATAATACACATTATGCATATCATAACATAATTTACATTCATCAACAGTAAAAGACTTCCTACCACCATCTTTGCTGAAGATTTAGCTCCCTCTAAACACCCAAGTATTTCAAACTCTTATGATCTGTATAAATGAAACACTTCTCCCCATAAAGGTAATGTCACCAAATCTTCAAAGCAAAAACTATGGCTGCCAACTCCAAATCATGCGTTGGGTAATTCAGCTTATGCGGCTTCAATTGTCAAGAAGCAAAAGCAATGACTCTACCATCTTGCATCAAAACACAACCTAAACCATTATGAAACGCATCACTGTAAATCACTTATGGTTTACCTTCCACAGGTAGGGTAAGAACAGGAGCTTGAGTCAACATCTCCTTCAACTGCTTGACACTGCTCTATCCACACGAACCTAACTCCCTTCTGAAGCAATCTGGTGAGTGGAGTAGCTATCATAGAAAAACCTTTCACAAACCATCGATAATAGCCTGCCAAACCCAGAAAACTTCTAACCTCAGTCACTGTTTTCGGTGGACTCTAATTTAAAATAGCTTCAACTTTACTCGGATCAACTCTTATGCCATCTGTTGAAACCACATGATCGAGAAAAGTCACATGATCAAGCCAAAACTCACATTTAGATAGCTTAGCATACAATTGCTTCTCCCTCAAAGTCTGCAATACAATTCTCAAATGCTTATCATGATCCTCCTCATTATGTGAATACACCAAAATATCATCGATAAAGACCACCACAAACTGATCTAGATAAGGTCTAAACACCCTATTCATCAAATCCATAAAAGCTGCTGGTGCATTCATCAACCCAAAAGGTATCACCAAGAATTCATAATGCCCATACCTTGTGCGAAAAGCTGTCTTAGGCACATCTTCCTCTCTGACTCTCAACTGATGGTACTCTGATCTCAAATCAATCTTAGAGAATATTATTGCTCCCTTCAACTGATCAAAGAGATCATCTATCCTAGGCAAAGGATACTTGTTCTTAATGGTCACCTTATTCAACTACCTATAATCAATGCACAATCTCAAAGTACCATCTTTCTTCTTCACAAACAAAATAGGTGCTCCCCACGGAGACACACTAGGGGGAATGAACCCTTTATCCAACAACTCCTGCAACTGCACCTTCAACTCTCTCAACTCAGCAGGTGCCATTCGATAGGGAGTAATAGAGATAGGAGTGGTACCAGGCAACAAATCAATACCAAACTCAACCTCTCTCTCAGGGGGTATCCCTAGCAACTCCATAGGAAAAACATCTAGGAATTCAGTAACTGTGGGTATACCATCTAACTGAGAACCCACTACCTTGTTATCTACAACATGACCAAGATAAGCCTCACATCCCTTCCGAATCAACCTCCTAGCTGCAACAGCTGAAACAAACATGGATGCAAGATATTTCTGCTCACTAGATACCATCACACTTCTAACATCACTGGTTCTCAGGGTAACACACTTATTCTGATAATCTACCACAACCCCATGCTTGGATAACCAATTCATGCCTAAAATCAGATCATATTCCTGGAAAGGCATTTCAATTAGGTCACCAAGAAACTCCTCATCCTGAACAACAACTGGACTATCTCGGTCCACCTTACTCACCACAACACCCTAAAGGATTTGTCACCAAGACATCAAATCCTAGGTACTCAAAATACAAATCAGTCACAGGCAAAATAGATGCACTTATATATGAATGCGTAGATCTAGGGTCAATCAAGGCAAGAACTGAAGTACCAAATAAAGAAAATATACCCGCAATGATGGTTGAAGCATCCTGCTGCCTCTGCATCACATACACCCAGTGTGATGGCCTAGCCTCATCTGGCCTACTGGCTCTGAATGTAGAGCCTCCTCTCTGACTAAACCCAGGTCGACCACCTCTACTAAAACCTTTGCCCCCTCTATCCCCTCTAACACTGGGTTGAGAAAGCTACAGAATCTGCCTGTCTATCCTCTGGTGGCTCTGGACAATCTCTGACAAAATGATCTGGTGACCCACATCTAAAACACACTCCCGAAGTACCTCTCCACCAGCAATCACCTCCGTGTGCTCTACCACAATGAACACAAGTAGGTGGAGCAGACCTCTGAGCCACTGGGGTCGGTGCACTAGCCACAGAAACTGTAGTACTCGATCTCTGCCTCTGATACTAAAATGACCTACTAGACTGCCTCTAGTTCCTGGTAAACCTTGGAAGATAGCCTCCTCTGCCTCTCTTCACAGATGAAGACCCTGCCTCATTCAAAGGTCTCCTAGCTCTAGTCTCCCCCTCAGTAGCAGCTGCTGTAATACCTTGTGCTCTCTCAACACTCCTGGCTGCTGCAACCAGCTGGGAAAAATCCTGATACCATGAGCCTACAATAATACACATGATAGAGGGTCTCAACCCCTCCTCAAATCTCCTACACCGGTCAATCTCATCTGAAATAATTCCACTGACATAATGACTCAACTGGATAAACTCAATCTCATACTTTGTCACTGTCCGGTTATCCTATCTCAGATTCAGAAACTCCATCTTCTTTGCATCTTTATACTCACTCAGAGTATACTTCTGCTCAAACTCTCGCAGAAAATCACCATAAGTCAAGGTTGGTGGATCATCCATCGCATGTGGAACCGTTTTCCACCAATCATGTGCATCTCTCTGCAGAAGTGATCTGGCATAATCAAACTTTTCTTCAGGAGTAGCTCGCAGCTGGATGAATACCCTCTGAACTCTATCTAACCACTGCTCAACTACTGCATGATCTATAGTACCAATGAAATCCATAGCTCTGAACTTCCTCAATTTATCATATTGCCTCACCGGTACTAGTGGCTGTGGTTGTGGTGGCGGTTCCTGCACTAGAGCCTACATCAATAACTCTACCATATCCTATAACCAAACCGACGGAATCTCATCAGCTGCTGGTCTCTCTGGCACAGGAGTAGGTGCCTCTCCATCTATCTCAACCCTAGCTCCATCTCAACCAAAAACAGGAGCTTCACTCTCAGCACTACCCTCTACAGACTGACGTGTCTGAGACTCCATCACTACCTATATCTGCAAACACGACATAAATTACCTCATCAAAGATCAAAAACTGCCAGTGCTAATGCATGTATCTTACTTAAAAACCATATTTTAAAAATCTAAATTTTCTTTTTCTTACAATTCACCTAGGTTGAAAACCTCAAACCTAGGCTCTAATACCAAAACAAGTGTAACACCCCTATACCCAATATACATACACCATATTATGCACTATATGTAATATACGTATACCGGATACAAGAATGTCACAATCCATTTTCATTAAACCAATCATTAAAACTTTATCATCAAATCATCATTTCTACAATCTAAGTAAACTTATAGCATTTAACTTATATTATAGAAAGTAATAGATAAAACATTCCTTGTTAAAATACATATGTATATATCTTCATTATCCAAAAGATTATCCAAAACATTTTTTATTGCATAAGCGAAATATACATTTATGTATGCATCAAAATCAATATATTTAAATACAAAAATCTAAAATATATACATGCTGTTAGTTCGTCTCTGATCTTGATGTCCACTAATAACTCTAATCTCAAAGTCTCAAGCCTAGACTCGACTCGGTCTAGACGTGCTTTCCAGCACAACCGAATCTACCCTGTCACATGCGCGATGAACCACAATCGCGCTAAGCCAAAAGCTTAGTAGTAAAAACTTTGATTCAAAATAGATCAATGTGATGCTAATACACAACACATATGAATATAACAACTCATTACATTATATATATCACAACTCATAACATTATATTAATCATTTGCATCACATTTCTTAATTCACATTAAAGCAAAGACAAGCATGGGCCCAAAAAGGATCTAATATGCTATTCAAATTTTAGAGTTACTACTTTGGTCCATAATGACACCTTGTGTCTAGCCCCGTAGGCAATATATCCATGGATAATCTAACTAGATCTGAGCTTACAACCCAGTCTTTTCACTCAGTCTAGCTTCAAGGATTTATTTTTGAGGCTTACAACCCGGTCTTTTCACCCCAAAAATATCATATTTATTAGCTAGGCCCAGCTTACGACCCGGTCTTTTCACCTGCCCAACAATTCATAGGCATGCTGCCAAACCCAGAACTCTGAAAATTGAATAACATACTAGACACACAATTTATTTATATTTCTCATTATCAAATTCTTTCATAATTCCTTTATCAAAACTTTTCTCATTTTCTCATGATCAAACTAGGCACATTGCCTTATTATATCATATTTTTTCTCACTTTTCTCATTTTTCTCTTTTATATCAAAATCAATTCATTACATTTTATTTTCACATATCTCATCACATTATACCACATTTCTTTTCATTTTCAACACATTACCTTGGTACTTCAACATAATACACATTATGCATATCATAACATAATTCACATTCATCAACAGTATATTAAGTAACTTAACACATTTCTCAACTAAATGTGTTAAGTCCTAATGTCATGTAAATATATGCAGTCATTCAAAGTTTGTATTTACCTCTAAAAGCAACAAACACTAATTCAACCTCCTCTTCAAAGAATCCTTGAACACTTGGATTGGGGTAACTCAAATCTCTTCAAAACCTAATCCAAATGTGATTATAAATACTCACTTAGTGGTTCACATAAGGAAATAAAGATAAGAACTATCTAGGGCAAACTCTGCTCTTGACATGCTCAATAACACGGGCGTGTTCATGGATGTGTCCTAAACCCACAACACAGAAACTTTGACACGCTCAGTGATATGGGTGTGTCACTGCACATGTCAATCCTCCTCCAACACAGTAGCTATGACACGCTCAGTGACATGGGCGTGTCACTGGACATGTCAATACTACTACTACACAGAAGCTGTGACATGCTCAGTGACATGGGCGTGTCACTACTCATGTCACAAACACTGAAAACAGAACTAATGACACACCCAAAGACATGGCCGTGCTACTGGGCGTGTCAGGCCAAAAACCTAAAATTGACACCAAAAATGCCACATCAAACAAACATCTTTCAATACCCTTTTCCACTCCAAACAAACTTAACCAAAACCATCAATATACCATAATAAACTTGCATAAACTTCAAAACAACTCAATTACAAGCATCAAACACAAACACAACCATCTTCACAACTCAAAGTCACAACACCCACAACTCTTGCTTTCTTCACCAAACTTAAGCCTTTTCTTCAATCCAAACGCAAATATCAAAGTTAACAAGACAAAACACTTCAAACATACCAAATCAACCATAAACACAACTACATCAGCAATCCAAAAAATTCATAAACACAAACTCAAAAGAAATCAAAGAAACAAGTTGGAAACTTACCAAATAAGAAGAAAAATCCTTAAAACTCCAACTTGATCTCCTGAAATCCTTCAATTTCTTGAGTTAGGAAGAACAAAATCTCTACCTTGATGAAGATGGTGGTGGCCGGCCCCAAGAAGAAAGAAGAAGATGAAGAAGAAAGTCAACCACACACTTCTCTTTTAACCAAACACATCTTCCTAAATTACTCTCCACCAAGCATTTAATTAATATTATAATAATTCCAAATATGTCATCTTCCACTATCCTTAATTAATTCTATTTAAATAATAAAAATATCTTTAGACCAAATAAGCTATTAACTTGTATATACTATATATATCTCTGTATATACAACATATACACACTCCTTCCTCTTATCTTTTCACTTACATAAATATACACTTAAAATCATTTAATTCAATTTCAACAATTAATATTTCCAAAAATTTCATTTTTTTATCCATAAACCCTAAAACCCTAATTTTATCCTAAAAACCATAATTTAAGGTGTAAACCCCTAAATTTATATATTTGTTGCTTTATTAAAATTTATATATGATGAATGATTTCTTAATGTTTTATTTTTATGAATAATTTATTTTTATTTTGTTCATCGTGAATGATTTAATTTGGTTAATTGTTTATGTTTTAAAAATGTAAGAGGTATGTTTCCACTTCATGGGTACCTCATTAGTTAAGTTCAATGTAATCTAATTTAGTTTGAGTTTTAGATTAATGTAAAGGGCATGTTTCCATCAAATGGTGGGTGTCCTATTTTATTTAGTTTCGGACATTAGACAATAGTTGTAAAGGAAATTTTCCATCCTTGGATGGGTGCCTATTTTGATTACTTTATTTTAATAAAAGTGGTGGATGATTATTTATTTTGACAATTTCATGTAATATGGATGATATCTCAATAAGTTAAGAATTTACTAATATTTATACCTGAAAAGGAGGCTGTTTCTAATGAACCGAGCAGGATCACTTCTCACCTTCCTCATGCGTACCCATCTTTCTGATCCCAATAGTGAGTTGGGAATTCCTTAGGAATCGAGCATCCACCCCTTTCTTTTTTTTAGTCTATTTTCTCTGGGTCTAGGCCCGTGTTCTCTAAGGCCCTGAGTGTGAGTAGGGATTTTTGCCCCCACTCCCATTTGGAATAGTTCTTCCAACTCGGCACTGTTAGGCTCAAGGCCTTAGAGAACATAGGCCTAAACCCGGAGAAAATGGAGTCTCCACCCGGACGGGCTGTGAAAAAAGGGGGTGGATGACTTGATTCCTAAGGAATCCCTAACCTCCTAATAGGCTCAAAAAGTTGGGTACGCGTGGGGAAGGTGAGAATGACCCAGCACCCCCACAGCGCCCAGTTCATTGGAACTAGCCTCCTTTTTAGGTCTTAATATTATAAAATTCTTAACTTATTATAACATTATCCATACTATTTGTAATCATAAGAATATGTAAATAAATAATTTATTAAAATCACAACAAATTCAAATAAAATAAATGAATAGGTAGTATGCTACTGTGATACTACATTAGGGTTTTAGGTTTTGGTGTTGAAGACTAATTTTTAGAATTTTAATAAACAAGTTATTGGGATATTAAGGTTTAATGTTAATTTAATTAAATGAGCTATTTGGGTCTAGAACCTAAAGTCTTTTTTGAGTCCATAATACATTTTGGGTCCAGAACCTAAACCTATCCGGGTCTAGAACCCGAAGTCTTTTCTGAGTTCAGAACTCATTCTGGGTCCAAAACCCAAATCAAATCACATCTCGGGTCCAGAACCCAAACTAACCCAAACTAACTTGAAATATTACAGTAGCCTAATCTTTTTAAATAATAATAATATAAGTTTTCTATATTAAAATACCTATTTTCTAAATCTAAAACCCTAAAATCTTAATTTTTAAACCTAAACCCTCTAAACCCTAATTTCATTCAAGAAACCCTATTTTCTATTGCTTTACTTAAGTTTAGATACATGTTTATTATATGTCTTGATGGATGATTTATTTTTATTTGATTTTATAATGAATGCTCAAATTTTTATTTATTGATTTATTTTTTAGTTTCAAGAAATTGTAAGAGGTATGTTTCCATATTATAAGTACCTCAATTGTTAAGTTTCATGAAATTCAATTTATTTTAAGTTTTGGATTAATGTAAAGGATACGTTTCCTCCAATTGTTGGGTATCCTTTTTTACTTATTTTCTTTTGGACATTGGACAATTGTAAAGGCATATTTTCATCCATCGATGGGTGCCTATTCATTTATTTTGTTTGAACTTGTTGTGGTTTTAATAAAGTTTTTTATTTATTCCTATCATTGCATGTAGTATGGATAATATCATTATACTTAAGAATTTTATAATATTAAGACCTGAAAAGGAGGCCAGTTCTAATGAACTAGGCACTGTGTGGGTGCTGGGTTATTCTCACCTTTCCCAAACGTATCTAATTTTTCAAACCCATTCCGGGCTTGGGAATTCCTTAGAAATTGAGTCATCCACCCCTTTCTTTTTCCCGGCCAGTCCGGGTCGCGACTCCATTTTCTTCAGGCTTAGGCCCATGTTCTCTAAGGCTCTGAGCCTAACAATGCCGAAATTGCAAGAACCATTCCACATGGGAGTGGGGGCGAAAATCCCCAATCACACTTATATTTTGGACATTAGACATTGTAAGGGTGTGTTTCTATTTAGTATGGGTGCCCATTTTATTTGATTACTTTGATTTTAATATAATGAATAGTTATTTATTATGATTGCATGTAATAGGAATAATATTATAATAATTTAAGAATCTTATAATATTTAGACCTGAAAAGGAGCCTGGTTCTAATGAATTGGGCACTATGGGGGTGCTGGGTCATTCTCACCTTCCCCATGCATACCCAACTTTCCAAACACAATAGAGGGGTTGGGGATTCCTTAGGAATCGTGTCATATAGCATAAAAGAAATCTATTTATGATAAACTCTTTAATTTATTTTTAATCTACAATATAATATAAAAGTTATTTCCCAATTGACCCAATGGATTAAGGCTCAATTAGTAGGAGTTATCATGGATTGAGTTATTATTTGAAAATATAACTTTTGGTTAATTCATCTGAGTGGATATTTCAAAAATAAAAATCCCATGTTGATGTTATTTTGACTATATGTCTAAGAAAAGAAACCCATCGCTCATGTTTGGAAGATATAAGGTTGGAAGGAACAACATAATTCTCTTTTTCTGATTGTTACACATGTATACATACAATGCATTTCATCACATTAATCCTTTCTGGCACACATACCTAGAGTATAGTAGTTCAAGGGCTTACGACAACCCCACCTACGACTCAGAATTCAGTGAGAATTCAGTCAGTTTCACACCAAAGCTAATGGATCGTGAGCAAATTTAGAACCTGGTGAATGAAGCCCTAGCCTCAAAGATGGAATAATTAAATGGGGCCCTGGCTGAGACAGTGAGCAGTTAATTACTTTCACTATTGGAGGATAACAATGTTGAAGCATCTGTTAGTACTAAGAAGCAGAAAGACAAAGGGAAGGTTAAGGTAAGAGAGGTAGCCTTTGATGATGAGAACATGGTAATTGATGATGATGACTGGGAGTAGTACTTTTTGAGACCATAATGAAGAAATGAAGGCTGTGGAGAAGACTAAATCCGCTGATGTTGAAAAAATGATTGCTTACTTGGAAAGAAAGTTTGAAAGAAGTTGAAAACTGAAGAGGTGCAACACCCCATCTTAGACTACGTTTATAGACCAAGATGGACTGTTATCTCATGGTGGTTGTGTCTTAATATTTTACTTAGCCAATTTTAAGTGCAGATTTTAAAAAGCAAATTGCCATAACCTCCCCTAAAAATGGAGGTCCCAAGTGTCGCCAAAACTGATTTTCTTTGATTTTTGAAAACAATTTTGATCTCAATCAAATAATCGTAACACTCCTCAAACACTTCTATATTCATCACCCTTATATCCTCCACCAAATCCTGCACTAAAACTTTACACTTCTATACTTGCATACACAAGTGCTAAATCCAAATAAGATTTATTATATTACTAGCAGTGTACGTGTTCTAGCTTTTCAGTATAATACATTTATTTGCTAGATCATACAAGCTTATGTACATGCCATATTGCTACAATCAATCATATCCAAACTCCTACCCAAAGTAGTAGTCAAGGCCAGCTGCGCAGGACATGCTGCTATCTCGTCTCCTTGTTTAACCTACGAGTTTAGAAGGAAACTAAACTCGCTAAGCAATAGCTTAGTGGGTACTTAAATCATTGCAATAAATAAATAAAATGAAAGAATGATTTGAACATACATTTATATACTTTAAATAATTGAAAGGAATAAATACAAACACAAAAGGTAAAAAGGTTTGACTAAATAATTTGAATTTAAATCATTTTTCTTGCTTTTATCATTTTGGTTGCTCTACTGGTTTAACAGAACATCAATGGATAAGGCACGGGTCATGATAAATATATCTCGTCATGGTGAGATATTACAGGATGATATGCGTCATGGTGCATATTTCATCATCCTTCATCATAATTCTTGCACATGTGCTAATAGTCATTGTTCATTGAATCATTGATCATGTCATTGTAATCATCGGCCTTCAGCCAGAATATCATGTCATGTCATGAGCAGTACTGCAATAATAGTATGATACATCATACCCTTATCTCAAGGGTTCTGTCATAACCAAGTAGAGCGTAAACAATTTATTAATTAATTTGATCATGATATTCAATAAGCCATGATTTTTCCATAATGCATGTATTGTCGGAATAGCTTGTCATGATGCCTTTCTGATCATTTCCAATTCTCCTTCATGTCATTTTATATGATTTAACATCAATCCATATCATAATATTCAAGTTTTAACACATTTAGAAAAAATGACCAAATGAATAGTGGCGCGGCACGTAAAATCGGCAACACAATGGCGCGCGTCAACTAAATGGTAAAATCTGTTTTTACTGCTGAAAATCAGTCAACTTTGGCAACAGTTTTGACCAAGTAAACAAACTTATTTTTGGCTGAATTTTTGCAGGAAGACACTTTCATAAGTTAACTAAATGCATGTAAAATTTCATTGGAAAATTCCTTCGTTTGCCCCTTCAACGGACTGCCCAAAATGAAAGCTGCAGAATGGTGCCCAAAAGGGACCATTCGGCCCAATTTTCAAAACTTGAGGGAAATTAATTTTTTTTTTTGCAAAATTGATTTTTAGACTCCTTTTGTGATACCATTGAAGGACTAAGGGTCCCTCTTTCAAAAATCAAACCAAAGGGGTGATTAAAAGTTCATCAAAGTTTATGGATAATTGAGCAAATTTAGCTAGTTTGTTTTGTTTTCATTCTATTCACAATCAATTGATTACAAATGGTTCAAGAGCACTTTCCCACATATTTACTACACATAATAACATCATTTCAAAACCATTTCAAAAGTCCCATAATGTAAAATATGTGAATTAATTGAAAAGGCAATGATTTAAGTACAAAACCTTAATTCTTTTCACTTGTTTCTAGTTCTTTTATGCCTTCTTTGCTTCCTCCTCTCCCACTCCTTGATTTCCTATAATTTTCATATTTATTCTTTCATTTGTATCTTGCAAATAATATAACCAATGAAAGAACTAAGACCATAGATGAATTTCCTTACCTTAAAGTCTTATTCTCCACCCAAGTTTGCAACCAAAATTAGCTACTTAAAAAAAATCTCTCTCTCTTTTCCCTTTCTCTTCTATTCGGCCAAAGTAAGAACAAAGGAGAGCTCTTGGCTTTTATTTTTTTGTTGTTCTCTCCTTCAAATGGTAGCTAAGATAGGTTATAATGTGTTGGTGTAAGTGTTGGTTTCCCATTGGTACACTTAAGTGGGAAAATGGCTAATTTCCATTGGTCCAAATGTCTCTTTCTTTTATTTATTTAAAACCCAAGCCCTTGGACTTTCTTTTAATTATATTTTGGCCCCTCAACCTCCTTGTGATGAAAAGACCAAAATACCCTCCGGTGATTACTCGTTCGTAACTTTTAAACCGCGCACTTCCGCCGAATGCTGTGGTACATTTTTTGACTCAGTTTTTCCTCTATTTTTCATTTTTGAGATCCATTATTACTTTTGAGACACTTTTAAAAATGACCATAATGCCCTGGTCAAAATCCCCTATATCTTCCAAACCGTGCGTTTTTGGGAAAAACCGTGTCGCGCCGTTGCTACCCAATTTTTCTCTACTTTCCATTTCTGGAGTCTGTTATATGCACTATTAAGGACCTCCGAAACAACTTTTGGTAATTACAGTCACCTCCATCCAAACTTTGCAATCTTTTCAAATAGGTCCTTTCAGTTCTACAGAACTTCCCTTCACTTCGTGCTCTTGAGTAGCTTCTCGGGATGGTTCCTCTTACTGTACATGGACGTACTGTACATATGTATAAGTTGGGTCGTGACAAGAGGTGTCAGAGGTGGACAAACTATTTGAAGATGATGAAGCAGTTCCTTACAAATTCAAGATGCCTGCTTTTGCTAAGTATAACCGGCAAGCGGGACAGTCGTAGGCATGACACTCGTCGTTGTGCCCTATATTTCCTTCATGGGATAATATTAAGATGTGTTTTTTATCTTGTTTTTAATTATTCAATTATTTTCATATGTTTTGTATTATTTTTCCTTGCTTTACTATTTTTCTTAGATTTATATGTATTTTTAAAGGGAATTGTAAAAGGCATGTTTGCATCTAGTATGGGTGTAACACTCTTAAATCATATGTACGTACAATATATTTTTTTATTATATGTACAATACGCATATACGGTACAAAAATGTCACAGACCTGTTTAATAAAAATTTTGCACATTTTTTATTAAAATTTTAAAAACAAAGTATTTAAAATTAAATAGTATATAAATATTCTTTATTTGTTATATGAACCCAAAATAAACATTTTATATGAAAATCCCTGGAAAAAAAATTCGCCAGAGTTTTGTCTGTAAATTGGATATCCCAAAATTTAATAAACTCAACCTGCATAAAACAAACACTCCCAATAAAATCAAATCTCCATTTCACTAATTTCTCCATATTTTCTCAAAATATTTATACATAGATATATATATATATATATCAACAACACATATAGAATCCCATTTTAAACAAATTATCCAAAATATTCTTTACAATTTATAATATATACTTAAAAAACAAACATAATATACATAATATTAAAATATATTATAATATCAAATATATAGATGCTGGCAAATGGCTCTAGTCTTGATGTACCAAAAAATACTTCAAGCTCGATAAATGCAAGCCTAGACATGACTAGGTCTAGTAGGACTCTCCGGCTCTACCAAATTGCCCATATCACCTACGCGACGAATTACAATCGCGCTAAGCTAAAAGCTTAGCGGTTCAAATTTTGATAATAATAAAACTGTAAAGTAAGGCCAATGCAAAATGCTTATGGATATCACATTATTCCATTTTCTCATACTTTTCAAATATTTCACAATTCACAATTCACATAAAAACAAATACAAATATGGGCCCAAAAATAACTAATATGCTATTCAAATTTCAGAGTTACTGTTTTGATCTATAATGACACCATGTGTCTAGCCCCGTAGGCAAAATATCAATGAAATAGTCTAACAAGGTCTGAGCTTACGACCTGGTCATTTCACCTAGCCTAGCTTTAAGGACTTATTTTTAAGGCTTACGACCCGGTCATTTCACCTCAAAAATATTTTCACAGTGACGCCCAGTGTCTAGCCCGTAGGTAAATCATAGGCATGCCGCCAAACACAGAACTCTGAAAATTATATAACATACTAGGCACACAATTTATTCATATTTCTCATTATCAATCTCTTTCTCATTGTCACATAATCAAGCTAGGCACATTGCCTTATTTTCTCATATTTTTCTCACTTTTCTCATATTTTTCTCATTTATATCAATATCAATTCATTTCATTATGTTTCCACATATCTCCTTACATTAAACCACATTTTTGTATTCACAACACATTACCCAATTACTTTGGGTATTTCCACATAATTTACATATTAATCACATTTACACAATTTATCCATTATCAATGGCTTTTCACAATGCATTTAACACATATATGACATTACAAGTGTCATAGCACATTATTCATAAATAACCAATGTATCAAGTAGCTTATCACATTTTTTAACCAAAATGAGTTAAGCCCAAATGTCATGCTGTGAACACTCGAATTTTGAGGCTCGGAAAGCCGGCTTCCTCAGACTGCAAAAGACCAAGCCAGACCGAACGACCACGGTGAAGTTAGCCGAAAGTATGTCTTCATGGTACTTGAAATGTCCGGAGCGACGCAAGGATCACAGGTATGGTCTCGGAATAATTTTTGGAGGTCCGCAGCTCCCGAAAAATCAGTTTGAACGAAAAAATGAGGATTCCGGTGCGATTTTGCGGTGAACCGCCGCCCACGCCGGTCCGACCGCCGCCCGAACCGGCGGTCAGATCGCAGCGATCGGCGGTCCGACCGCCGTCAGCATCCTTTCCCATTTTTCCGGCGACCTTCCGGTCCGACCGCCGATCGCTCGGCGGTCCGACCGCCGTCAGCATCCTTTCCCATTTTTTGGCCACCGTCCGGTCCGACCGCTGACCACGGCGGTCCAACCGCCGGACTGGCGGTCCGACCGCCGTCCAGCCCGAATTTTGCCTATAAAATGCTGCTAAACTTTCAAAAAAGGAGGTGGGACTTTTTCAGGTGGGCCTCACGCTGTCGAATTCTTTTCACGCTTAAAAAACTCTTATTGGACTTTTATTTGCAAGAATCTAACCTTGGGTGGCAGGGTTTAAGAATCATATTTCAAGATCTAAGAAAACAAGATCTGGAACTTCGAAGTGGAAGGACCCTAAACAAGGTAGTATGATAATTCATCATTTGTCAATTCAAATATATCATAAAGCATCCTATCTTCTTCTTAATTTCTTTTCGGTCAAAGACCTAATCTTTTTAGGTCTAAGGCCTAATTAACTAATCAATCAACACTTCGGCATGAAGCCGCGAATCAATCAACTTTTTGGCACGGAGCCTGAATTGTATCTTTTTGGTACAAAGTACCTAAGTTTCACAATTAAAATCAATCTTTTGGCCAAAGGCCTAAATTGCACTGTTTTGGTACAAAGTACCTAAATTTCACAAATTTGCACTAAGTGCTAAAATTAACAACTTTGGCAAAAAGCCCGACAAATGCACGAAGCATACACACACACATGCATGAAGCATAATTTTCATCGCCTTTAAATAGGCTTTTCCGAACTACATGGGCTTTGATCTCTTATAAAAACGAGAGTATGTAGGCATATTTGAGATTTACCTCAAATAACAAGTCCACAATTTATCAACCATCTCTTCTTCTCCCTTTCTATTTTTCTTTTGGATTTATTTCTTATTTGACAAATTAATCAAATACATGACATAGTCCCCGAATCCTCCTTGGGTTCGTAGATTAGAAGCCTTTACATTGGATGCGTTAATTGGAGTCAGACAAGGGTTTTCTCAGCTTTTCCCTTCGGACAAAATAAACTGAGTGACGACTCCTGACAACAAGTGAACTTTCATCCGAATCCTTTCCGGGTGGAAAACCGAGGTTCACAATTTGGCGACTCCACTGGGGACCATAAAAATGATTTATGGGATTCTAGTGGGCTACTATTGCTTATTTGATTAATTTGACACTAAGGACCATGAAAATGATTTATGGGATCCTAGTAGACTACTATAGTTTATTTGATTAACTGGCCCTTCTTTAGGGTATTTTTATTTATTTTGCAGGATACCTTAGCACTGGTTGTCCTTTCTTTAAGGACATTAGAATTGAAAATTGAAAAAAAAAGAATCTTTCTGGGGACCATAAAAAAATTAATAAAAAATAATAATAATAATAATTTATGGGATCCTAGTAGACTATTATTCATTCGACTGATTTGCCCTTCTTTAGGGTACTTTTATTCATTTTGCAGGGTCCCTTAGCAATATATATCCCCTCCTTGGCGATATTGGATTGAAAATTGACAAAAGGAATCTTTTTCCTTTAATGGACCCCTTGTTTGATTAATTGTGCATTTATTTTGTCATTCAGAGAATCTTTTTCTCTTGCATTATATGGGGGAATCCTTTTCTTCCATTGCATAAAAAATTATTTTCAAATGAATTTCTTCTCTTCCTGTTCAAAATTCTGAGTTTGGATAGCAAGTAGGGCTGACCGGCAGGTCTCCTTGATTATGCCGGCGGACAACCAAAGCGTCCTCCCTGTTGTCGCAAACCATTCCAATCCTTTTGGAGTGGCCCATGAGTAATCGTACTGTTGGACCCACGCGAAACTCCTTGTTTCACATGTGGTTAGGTATATCTTACTCAAGACTCAAGGGTCCCTATTATGAGCCAATTCTCTATTTTTCATGAGCAATAGAACCTTCCCTTAGGTTGTATGTACCTAATGATAGTGCCACATTCCATTAAAATGAATTATGATGTGATGAGGTGCATTCATGCAACATGACAACATTATTTTGGGGGAAAATCTTTTGGGGAAAACTTTTGATGTATACAAGTGGACAAAGAGTCTTCCTACCTTACACACTACCCTGATCCTTTACCCTTAACCTTTGCAGGTATCCACTATCCGTGTGCCTTCACCCACTCAAGCTACACCAACTCCAACTGTGCAATCACCCACAAGTCCTGCTACCCAAATTTCACCAACTGCTCCAATTACTGAAATGGCTACTATTGAACAGATTAAGGCCTTGCTAGACGGACAGGTTAAGGAAATTGAAGCTAGAATGCAAGAGAGAATTGATGAAGCTTTAGCTGCCCAAAGGGTAGCCATCCTGGCTGAATTAGGAGGGGCACCAAAGACAGCCACTACTTCTGAAAATTTGGGGAAAGAACCTATTGTGGGGCAAACTAGTACCCCCATGACTACTCAGAACAATACCCCTATCATCAATTTGGAGGATCCACCCTCTAAAAATGAAACTAATGAACTAAAAAGAAACTTGAATTGCTTGAAAGGTCAATCACTGCCATGAAAACTCATAAAGAGGTGGTAGACATGGATTCCTTATCCTTGTTTCCCCAAGCTAGATTGCCTCCAAAATTCAAGATGCCTGGGATGGACAGATTTGATGGGACCACTTGCCCTAAAACCCATTTGAAAATGTATGTGGGGGCCTTGAGCCCTTGGGGTTTAAATGATGAGCTCTTTGCTCAACTCTTTCAACAATCCTTGACTGGGGCTGCCCTAAAATGGTTCGTAAGCCTGGACAGTGCTAAGATTAAGACCTGGGAAGACATCTGCAATGCATTTAGCACTCAATACCACTACAATATTGAGGTGGATGTCACTAGAAGAGAACTTGAGACTACCAAACAGAACAACAATGAGCCCTTCTCCTCGTTCCTTACAAGGTGGAGGGCAAAAGCCGCCCAAATGATCAATCGCCCTTCAGAATAGGAGCAGATTGATATTATAATTAGGAATCTAAGGCCTACATATCAAGCCCAACTGCAAACCCAATACCTACCTACTTTCAAATCGCTCATTGCGACTGCAACCAAGGTAGAAGATTTGATACAATTGGGTAAGATAGTAGATGAGGGAGCTACTTTGAAATATAAGAAACAAGGCCAAGCTGCTTCCTCAAGCGAAGTAAATGAAGTGGCCAATATTGCCCCTGCGAATCCTTTACGTGTGGGCAATCTTGGGCAGAGAAATCAGCCAAGAAGGCAATATACCGACCTTGGGATGCCCCTTCATCTGGTATTTAAAAAGGTTGTGGAAGGAAAATACTTGAAGCCTTTGGACCCAAGGCCTCCTCCAAACCCATTACCCTCCAGTTATAGGGTCAATGAATACTGTGAATACCACCAAGGAAATGGGCATAAAACAGATGCTTGCTGGACTTTGAAAAACCGCATTCAGGATTTGGTGGATAGTGGTGACATTATTCCTCTCAGGAGGCAACCAAACATTAACACTAACCCTTTGCCCAATCACTCCATCCATGCCATCACTGTGGAAGAAGAGCCGGAACTTATAATTGACCCACAAGTGGAGGGTTTCATGCAGCCTAGTCTCTTTGATGAGGTTGCTATGATAACCAATTTTGAAGACAAAAGGGACTTCACAAAGCTGATCAAGACCACAGATGGACCACTGATAAATTGGTATGCCGAGGAGGGACAAGCTGCTGTAGTCAAATCTAGTCCTGTGTCACACCCTGAACCCGAGTCTTGTACTAAGCCAAATTCTGAGTCACACACCAAGTCAGAGTCTAATTTTGAGTCTTCTGTAGTTTCATATTCAGAAAACCCTAATGTCAAATCTAATGTAATCTTGGAGAATGACTCTGCCATTATCAATGAAACTCTTCAAATTCTTGGTTACCCTGTGTCTTTTGCTTTCCAAGTATTATCTAGCAAAAATGAAATAAATGAAATAAAAGAAATAAATGAAAAGATAATAATTGGCAAAGAAAATGAACATACATACATTGCATATGATTGTGCGAATAAAGAACAGGTTGTTGGTTGCATCAAAAAGTATGTCGACTGCTTCATGTGGAAGGCAAGTGATGTCACGGGAATAGACCCAGCCATAGCAGTTCATAAGATTCCATTATACCCAGATGCGAAGCCGGTTAAGCAGAAGTTGAGAAGAATGATGCCAGAATGGTCTTTGAAAATTAAAGAGGAGGTTGCCAAGCAACTGGATAATAAGTTCATAGAACCAATTGTCTACCTTTCCTGGTTAGCAAACATTGTACCGATCCCGAAGAAAGACGGAAAGGTCAGAATGTGTGTTGACTACAGAGATCTGAATAAGGCTTGTCCCAAGGATGATTTCCCGCTACCACACATCAATTTGCTAATAGTTGGGGAATAGATATAATTGGCAAAATACATCCAAAAGCCTCAAATGAACATCAGTTTATCTTGGTAGCAGTGGATTACTTCACAAAGTGGGTTGAAGCAGCTTCCTATGCAGAATTAAACGCCAAAAAGGCAGCACAGTTTTTTCGAACCAACATCCTTTGTCGGTACGGAACGCCATTTGAGATTGTCACTGATAATGGAACTCATTTCCAAGAAGAATTTGCTAAGCTCTTGAAGGATAAGAATATCCAGCACCATAAGTCCTCTCCCTATAGACCTCAAACAAATGGAGCTGTAGAAGCAGCGAACAAGTCTACAAAGGTGATCATACAAAAAATGATCAAAGAACATAGGCGTTGACATGAGAAGTTACCGCTGGCTCTGTGGGGACGTAGAACATCAATTAGAAATCCTATTGGGGCAACCCCGTATTCACTGGTGTACGGGATGGAAGCTGTACTCCCCATTGAACTGGAAGTTCAATCGGCAAGGATAATTCAAGAAAGTCAGATAAATGAAGCTGAATGGATCAGCAATTATCATCATCAGTTGTTGGGTTTGGATGAAAAAGGACTTCAAACTCTACATCGGATTCAAGGGTATCAGAGGCGAATGGCCAGACATTTCAACAAAAAGGTCAAAGATCGAAAGTTGGAAGAAGGTTGTTTGGTTCTGAAAGAGATTAGAATACCTGTTACAGATCCTCGTAGGAAGTTCCGTCCTCATTGGGCGGGACCCTACATTTTAAAGAAAATACTTTCCGGCGGAGCCGTCATCTTATCTGATTTGGATGGTCTGGAGTTCACAAACCCATGCAATCTGGATCAGCTAAAGAAATATTATGTATAATCATGCATTGTAAGGAACTACATTAGACCTGATTCTCGCAAACTAATTCGAGATATGTAGGCAGCTCTCCTTGAGCACGGTCTAAATTTTAATAAAAATCATTGGTTCATTTTTCTTTTGCCAACATAAAAAAAAAGAGAAAGAGAAAAAGAGAAAGAAAAATCCCGCTAAGTTGAAAACCCACAAAGGGCGGCTTAGGCAATAGTGGAGCCCTCTAAGTCGAAAACCCGCAAAGGGCGGCTTAGGCAAGAATGGGTAAGAGCTCGCTAAGTTGAAAATCCGAAAGGACGACTTAGGCAAAAATTAGAGCAAGTAAATAAAGTAGACAATGCTTGGAAAGCAAATGAAAGAGTCATTCCGAAAAAGAGTCATTCATTACACAAAATATCAAACCCATCAAAAGTGTCAAACCATAAGTCCAAAAAAAAAAAGAGTCAACCCTAGGGCCTAAATCCTACGCCTTCTACGTGGGGCAGAGTCTTCGGTATCTTCCTTAGTTCCGTAACTCTCTGCAGCATCTGTCTTCTCCTCGTTAAGAGGAACCACATCCTCACCCTCCAGCTCCTGCAACGATGCATGCCTCTTTGGCTTTTCAATTGGCCAAACTTCAGCTCTGTACTCTGGAGTAGGCTGGACAAGGGAAGGCTCAGCAAAAGGTCTTATCATTTGATGATTCCTAACCCCAGTTTGAAGAACAGCTCAAGTAACTCCGGGAATAATTTGGGGGCAACTTCAGAAAAATTCAAGTTCCTTCCCCAGTGATGTGTGACTTCCTAGAGGATTATTTCTAAGTTCTTTACTAGAAATAATTACTGGTAGCAGTGCTTAGTGAAGTCTAGTATTACTTCTGGTTCATTACCAGAGCTAGTTCAAGTACATGTAAATGAAAGATTCCCAGAATTTATTTCTAAGTTCTTTACTGGAAATAAATAAAAATTCAAATCCACCAATATTCCCCTAAGAGTGATGACAGAAAATAACCCACATCTACCCATATTGATCCTTTCCACCTTTTGAAGACTCTTGGTCTAGTTGTGCATGCAATGGTTGGAAAGAAGCAAATAAATACCTTTATGAAAATAAAAGGGGACATCATGCATACATATGTACTGTTTGTGCTAAACAAAAATGCGGGTACAGAAAAGTCAGAATACAATCAGAGAAAAATCAGAAGTGTTACAAGCAATCCAGAAATGCCAAAAGGTGGGTCTTTTACCCCTCGCTCAAAATTCGCTCTTCAGACGACCACTGGGCTACATAAATCATTTTTATGGACCCCAGTGGGGGGCAATTGTGAACACTCGAATTTTGAGGCTCGGAAAGCCGGCTTCCTCAGACTGCAAAAGACCAAGCCAGACCGGACGACCACGGTGAAGTTAGCCGAAAGTATGTCTTCATGGTACTTGAAATGTCCGGAGCGATGCAAGGATCACAGGTATGGTCTCGAAATAATTTTTGGAGATCCGCAGCTCTCGGAAAATCAGTTTGAACGAAAAATGCGTATTTCGGTGCGGTTTTGCGGTGAACCGCCGCCCACGGCGGTCCGATCGCCGTCAGCGTCCTTTCCCATTTTTCCGGCGACCGTCCGGTCCGACCGTTGACCACGGCGGTCCGACTGCCGTCCAGCTCGAATTTTGCCTATAAAATGCTGCTAAACTTTCAAAAAAGGAGGTGGGACTTTTTCAGGTGGGCCTCATGCTGTCGAATTCTTTTCACGCTTAAAAAACTCTTATTGGACTTTTATTTGCAAGAATCTAACCTTGGGTGGCAGGGATTAAGAATCATATTTCAAGATCTAAGAAAACAAGATCTGGAACTTCGAAGTGGAAGGACCCTAAACAAGGTAGTATGATAATTCATCATTTGTCAATTCAAATATATCATAAAGCATCCTATCTTCTTCTTAATTTCTTTTCGGTCAAAGACCTAATCCTTTTAGGTCTAAGGCCTAATTAACTAATCAATCAACACTTCGGCATGAAGCCGCGAATCAATCAACTTTTTGGCACGGAGCCTGAATTGTATCTTTTTGGTACAAAGTACCTAAGTTTCACAATTAAAATCAATCTTTTGGCCAAAGGCCTAAATTGCACTGTTTTGGTACAAAGTACCTAAATTTCACAAATTTGCACTAAGTGCTA
The DNA here is from genome assembly GCA_947685225.1 of Garcia nutans. NCBI lineage: Eukaryota > Viridiplantae > Streptophyta > Magnoliopsida > Malpighiales > Euphorbiaceae > Garcia > Garcia nutans. The sequence continues at coordinate 40,997,472 of CANTUV010000005.1, forward strand.
AAATTAACAACTTTGGCAAAAAGCCCGACAAATGCACAAAGCATACACACACATGCATGAAGCATAATTTTCATCGCCTTTAAATAGGCTTTTCCGAACTACATGGGCTTTGATCTCTTATAAAAATGAGAGTATGTAGGCATATTTGAGATTTACCTCAAATAACAAGTCCACAATTTATCAACCATCTCTTCTTCTCCCTTTCTATTTTTCTTTTGGATTTATTTCTTATTTGACAAATTAATCAAATACATGACATAGTCCCTGAATCCTCCTTGGGTTCATAGATTAGAAGCCTTTACATTGGATGCGTTAATTGGAGTCAGACAAGGGTTTTCTCAGCTTTTCCCTTCGGACAAAATAAACTGAGTGGCGACTCCTGACAACAAGTGAACTTTCATCCGAATCCTTTCCGGGTGGAAAACCGAGGTTCACACATGCAAACATAACCAATGTATTCAAAGTTTGTACTTACCTCAAATATCAACCAAAACAAGCTTAAAACAACCTCCAATCCTATCCTTCCAACTTGCCCTTCACTACTAGGATGAAGCAAAACAATCTCCCTCAATGTCTAAACCAAATGTGATAGCAAATAATCATTTTGTATCACATTTAATGGCATTTCCAATATTAAACCATAATTAAACCCCATCCAAGCAAAAATCCAAAATTTAAGGCTAACCTCACTTTAGCTTTGGATTCTCATAGTAGACCATTCCTTTTAATATATTAAGTTTATTTATATTATTAGAAACATATTTTAATACATTTAAACCATTTACATTACAAAAACACACTCTTATACACAAAACCCTAAAATGGCATAACCTTCCCCCATTGAAGGTTTTCCATTCCAACACAATCCATTAATCATTTTAAGCTTATATTCACCACTTATATCACCAAACAACAAGATTAAACCAATAGAATTATACAATTCAACAACTTTGGAAAAAATCATTTTCCAAAATCCTAAATCACACTTCCATTCTCAAACTCCAACCAAACACAACCAAATCCAAATTTTGACTTTAAAATACTTGTTTATACAACAAAACAACTCATTTGGAATCAATTTTCACAATTAAAAACCATGATTTCAAAACCCCAAAAATTACATAACCCTAAATTCTCTCTCTTCACCAATCTTACCCAAACTCAACAATTTCTTCAATCCAACCTTAAAATCATTGTTAACTACCCAAAATAACATCATACACACCAATTCCTATAATTATAACATACTACTTAAAAATTCAAAATCACACATAATCAAAATTTCCTTGGAATTCAAAGAAAGGAATTGGAAACTTATCAAATTTAGTGAAAATACCAAAAATTAACTTTAAACTTATTAAATCCTTCAATAAATTGAGTATGGAAGAGAAAAATTCCTTGGACACCACCGATGGAGGTTTTGGCCAAGGAGGAAGAAGAAGAAGATGAAATGGCTTTTGATTTTCTCTTTCCTTTCATCTTTTAATTTCAACCATATATATATTATTTAATTTAATTTAATAATTAATTAATTATTTATTTATTTAATAAATTCAAAGTCCAAAAATCCCTCTTCCATTCAAAATTATTTGTTTTTGAATTAATTTAATAATATTGAATTTTTTAAGATTTAATTACCAAAATACCCTTTTTACTTTGACTTTTGACTTTTTCTTTAAAAAGTGTTGACTTTTAAATGTTGTATATATTTTACATATATATCATATATATATTCCACTTTTTCAATTAAAATCCCTTCATTTTACTTTTAAAACCATTAATTTAATTTATCCAATTTAATTATAATATATTTTATCAAATTTCTAAAAATTAGAAATTTTCAAAAGAAAATTAGGATATTACATATATGCACAAATAATGTGTATCTTATATACATATCAAATGTACCTTATATATATTAAATATATTAAGTATGTAATATATATATATATCCAACATATACAATTAATATACCATATGTATATGTTATATATACACTAGGTATATATATTGGGTATATACAATTTTTATATCTCTAAGTACTTATTTAATTTCTCCAAAATCATGGATATGACAATGGGTGCCTTGTTTATTTAGTTTATATAATTTAATTTATTTCAAAGACTTTGGGATAATTGTAAGGGACACGTTTACACCTTTTAGTGGGTGTCCTATTTTATTTATTTTCTTTGTGGACATTTGAGCATTTGTAAGGGCATATTTCCATCTTTGGATGGGTGTCCATTTTATTTGTTTGTTTGATTTATAATATAATAAAATATTTATTCGATAATTGCATATAATATGGATAATATTATATTACTTAGGAATTCAATAACATTTAGACCTGAAAATGAGGTCGGTTCCAATGAACCGGGCGCTATGGGCATACTGGACCATTTCTCACCTTCCCCATGCGTATCCAACTTTTCAAACCCAATAGGGGTTGGAGATTCCTTAGGAATCAAGTCATTCACCCCTTTCTTTTTCTCAGTCCTTCCGAGTGGCGACTCCATTTTTTTCTAGTTTAGGCTCGTGTTCTCTATGGCCCTGAACTTAACATTACTAAAGTCACAAGAACCATTCCACTTATAGTGGGGGCAAAAATCTCCGCTCACAAATAGGTTTAAGCTTTTAAAATTGTACCGGACTCTTTTTAATTGGGACAAAACTTATTGGTGCCAAAATTAAGGGTCTATACTATGGAATGAAAGAAAACCTAAAATTTCATACCTTAATAGTATTTGGATACAAATACTTTATATTAATCACCAAGGACAATCTTAAAAAATTCTCATCCAAATTGGATGAAGGAATCTTTTTAGAATACTCATCTTCAAATAAAGCATATAGAGTATTTAATAAGAGAATTTTAGTAGTTGAAGAATCAATGCATGTTATCTTTGATGAATCCTCTAAACTTAATCATCAAAAAGGTAGTACTCTTGATATTTTGTAGATATATTTGAAGAAATTGAGACAAAAGATAAGTCCAAAGGAAAACAATGTTGAAATAGAACACATAGTGGAACAAGAAGAACCTAAGATGGGAGAAACTCAAGAACTACCCAAAGATTGGCATTATCAAAAGGATCATCCAAGGGAGTAACTACTAGATCAAAATTTAAATATTTAGATTCTAATATTGCTTTTGTTTCTCAAATTGAACCAGCAACTATTGAGGAGGCTCTTAGTGATGAATGTTAGGTGATTGCCATGCAAGATGAACTCAACCAATTTGAGAGAAACAAAGTATGACAGCTTGTTCCTAGACCTAAGGATCATCCAATTATTGGTTGCAAATGGGTATATAGGAAAAAGCTTGATGAAGATGATCTCATTACTAGAAACAAAGCTAGATTGGTAGCCAAAGGCTATAACTAAGAGGAAGGCATTGATTATGATGAGACGTTTGTCCCCATAGCAAGATTAGAAGCAATTAAAATTTTACTTGCATTTGCATGTGATATGAATTTTAAACTTTTTCAAATGGATATCAAAAGTGTTTTTTTTAATGGTATTATTAATGAAGAAGTCTATGTTGAACAACCCCCTAGTTTTGAAGACTATAAATTATCAAATCATATCTTTAAATTAACCAAGGCACTATACAGATTGAAACAAGCTCCAAAAGCTAGGTATGATAGACTTAGTACTTATTTATTGGATAATGATTTTACAAAAGGCAAAGTTGATACTACACTTTTTGTTAAAAAGAAATTGCATAATATGTTAATTGTATAAATCTATGTCGATGACATTATATTTGGTGCTACTAATGAATCTTTGTGCCAAGAGTTTGCTTATTGTATGACTAGGGAATTTGAAATGAGCATGATGGGCGAACTTAAAGTTTTTCTTGGTCTACAAGTTAAGCAATGCAATGATGGTATCTTTATCAATCAATCCAAATATACAAAGGAACTTCTCAAAAAAATTGGCATGGATGGTTGCGAAGCAAGCAAGACTCCAATGAGTACATCCTAGAAATTGGACAAAGATGAAAGTTGTAAGAAAGTTGATTAGAAGAAATATCAAGGTATTATCAGATCACTTCTTTACTTAACTGCTTCTAGACCCAATATAATGTATAGTGTTTATTTATGTGCTAGATTTCAATCATGCCTAAAGAACCACATTTGATTACCACTAAAAGGATTATAAAATATTTGAGTGGAACATTGCATTTATGACTTTGGTATCCTAGAAATATATCATTTAACATTTTAGGTTTTTCAGATGCAAATTTTACTGATAAGTTATTGGAACGGAAAAGCATGACCGGTGCATTCCATTTTCTTAGTGATTGCCTATTTTCTTGATTTAGCAAGAAACAAGTGTCGGTTGCTCTTTCTACCATAGAAGCCGAATTTGTTGTTGCATGTTTTTATTGCACATAATTTTTATGGATGAAGCAATAATTGCTAGATTATGGTAAATATTTTGATCACATTCCCATTAAATGTTACAATGCAAGTGCCACTAATCTATTAAAAAAATTCAATCCAACATTTTAGGTCAAAACATATAGATATAAGGCATCATTTCTTGAGAGATAATGTTTAAAATCAAAATGTAGTTCTAGAATTTATAAAAACTCAAAATCAACTTACTGATATTTTTACAAAACCCTTGAACGAAGAGAGATTAAATTTTATAAAACAATACATAGGTATTGTAACACCTCTATACCCTGTATACGTACCAAGCATGCTTAAAAGATCGTAATATATGTATACGGAATATAGAAAATGCCACGGTTTAAAAAGACACAACAAATATCTTTGTAAATAAGTGAAATCAATGTCAAACAAATAAAAGAAATCCAAAAGACACTATATATAAAATGTTTAATAATTCATAGCAGAAGTTATTAAAAATATTTTATAAATCAAAATTTACAAAACATAGAATATATACATGATTGGCAGCTCTTCTCTGATCTTTAAGTCCCAAAATGAACTCTTCAATGTCTACTCTCACTCGATCTAGAAGAACTCTCAGGTTCAACTCTGTCATCTGCGCGATTAAACACTATCGCGCTAAGCCATCGGCTTAGTAGTACAAAATATACCAACACTATACTTTAAGGCAATGCAATGTTACACATCTAAATTATAAAGTTAACATCATAAGTGAAAAGCTAACATCACACCTTTATATTTCATAAACCATACATATAAAAGCACATCCCATTACCACATCACACTACATTCAATGTCATAACAATATTCATATTACATCTTCATAGTTCCAATGATTTTACCATTCAAGAATCACATTATATACAAAGACAAGCATGGGCCCAAATCACTCTAATATGCCATTCAATTTTCAGAGTTAATGCTTTGGTTTAATTATCACATTCATCATTATCATAATCCCAACTAGGCTTCAAGGATTAGGTTCAACCAAGCTTCAAGGGGAACAAAGCATGCTAAGTATCAACCCAACTTGGCTTCAAGAACCAACCCAACCTAGCTTCAAGGGTTGTAACATCTCAATTAGGCTTCAAGGATCAAATCCAACCTAACTTCAAGAGAATGTTACCAATAGGCATGCCACCAACAACAAAACTCTGAAAATGAATAACACATTAGACACACAATTCATTTATTATCTCATTCTCAATTCTCGTCATCAATTAGGCAAACATGCCTTATATTCTTTCAATGGAATCATCATAGCCAAAACACAATGGCCTCATGTCATTTCATATCTCCATTCATATTATACATATAGCCTCATTAATATAGCCTTTCAAAGTACATTATTCATATACACATTACCATTAACAAGATTCACATTGATCAATTCATCACTCAAGTATACATAATCAATGGCATTGCACATACTTTTTCAATGATCATCATATATTCCACATTTCCTATTTCATCATATATATATACATAACAATTTACATTATTCATGAATTTAGAATCTTCCACATATATTTGTTTGGATCATTATTGTTTCAAGTGTGTTTAAAGTGTTTATGTTTAGGTTTAGGTACATAAATACCTTTGGAGAATCAAAACAATGCAAGAAGAACAAAGAATAGAAACATTAACTAACACATTTGAGGGACACGGCCAAGCTTATGGCCATGTCTCTCAACACAAATTTGGCAGCAACAAACACGGGCATGGGACACGGCCGTGTCTCTCCAAAATCAATCCAACACGGCCCAAATTTCCTTGGCTTGGCCATGTCTCTCATGAATTGGCCGTGTCTCTCCTTGCTTTTGGCCGTGTCACTCATGAATTGAAACCCTAAACATGTCCAAGTCTTCTTTGGTTGCACTCAATTACATTATACACAATATAACTTAATTCAAATGAATATAATCAATGTTCTAAACACATATTTTACATATTCATCACAATTTGCACATTAACAACACATTCAATCTTTTACCACTTCAAAACCCTAAAAACCAACATCACTCTTAACTTACCATCTTCAAACCAAAATCAACACTTCCAATATCAACAATACTATAACTTCTTTACTTACAATCACTTTCAACACTTAAAAACACACCACAAGCACAACTAATCATATTACTAACAATTCAAAACTCACTTCAAACACCACTTCAAAAAGAACAAAAGAAAACAAGAGAGTACTTACCTTAAATGAAGAAATTTCACAAATCTTCAACCAAAACCTTTGATTCCTCCTTCAATTTGAGCTTAGAACTTCAAGATCCTCTCTTACTCTCTTGCTCCCTTTTGTCTTTGGATGAGCCGGCCACCATAAGGAAAAAGAAGAAAAGATGATAAAGAAAAGTCAAATTATCATCTCTTTAAATCTCCACCAAGCAATTCTAACAAGACAATTACCAACATACCCTCTTCCCACTTGTTCTAACTACCCTTCATCCACATGCCCTATTTAGTAATTTCACTCATCCCAAATCAAAATATCTTCTTCCCTTGACTCTCCATTTGACCAACTTATATGTTATATATATTAACATATATACAACATATACATTCCATTAACACAATCATCTCTTTTGCAAAAACATATATACATTTAATTCAAATCAAACAACAATAAGTTGGTCAAATTGAAGAGATGATTGTGGGAAGTTGTAGCCTGAAGTTGAGGAAGCCTGAAGTTGAGGAAGCCTGAAGTTAATCATATTGTAGCTTGAGGAAGCCTGAAGTTGATCATATCATGTCAAAAATACACGTGGGAAGTTGTAGCCCACACATGAGTGGTTTAGCCCTAGTTAAGAAGATAATTTGACAAGGTTACTACTGGTTGACCATGGAGAGAGATTGTATTGTGTTTGTGAAGAAGTGCCAGCAATATTAGATATATGGTAACTTGAATCACATGCCTCCTGAAGAATTACATTCTATGTCTTCATCCTGGCCCTTTGCAATTTGGGGGATTGACATTATAGGAGAGATACATCTGACAGCTTCAAATGGTCACCATTTTATTATAGTAGCAGTGGATTATTTTTCAAAGTAAGCTAAAATCTTATGAAGGCTCAACATGACAAACTATGGATTGATGTTAATAAGGTGGATTTCAGTTGTTGGCTTATCAAACAATGCCTAGATCATTTCTCCTTTAAATAATAGAGTTTAATTTTACTCAAAAGTTTGTCGAAGCATGTTCTAAGACTGACTAGAATATGGACATGGGTAATTATGTAGGAGCCCTCTCTAAGTAAGCATACATGGTTTCATTCTATAGAACAATTCCCTCACCTAGTAAAGTCATTCAGATCATGATGCATAGATACCCTAATTTATGAATATCAAGGTAGACTCATCATTGGTTGAACACTATAATGCCAAAAGCCAATAAAATTATAAATTCAACAAAAGTGATTTATTCAAATAATTTTAACTTGAAAAAACATAATTGTTCCAATAAAATACCAAAGAAAATGAAATGAAATGAACAACATTTAAGCAAAAAGGGGGGAATTTGTTGAATGAAATTTCTCCCTACTTCACATCTTCAACACTCCCATCTTGAAAGGAGGATAAGACAAAATCTTCCTCCAATCCTCCCTCCACCATGAAGGTTGCTGGTGGTGGCACTCTATTGAACCTATGTAGAGGGTTGTCTTTTGTGTTGGGCTTATCAGGTCCAGTTAACTTTCCACTATCAATTAAATTCTAGATCTTATTCCTTATCCTCAAACATTTATCCTTCTCGTGCCCTTGCATTTGATGAAATTGGTAAAATGCCTTAGCATCAAAGTTAGGTGGAAGAAGATTAGGCAAAGGACGAGGATTCAAGGGTTATAATAATCCCTTCTTTTGTAGCTTATTGAGAATCCAAGATAGCGGCTTCCCCAATTCTAAAAACTGCCTCCTTTTTCCTTGACTAGTTGTATTAACATCAATTGCCTCTTGTGTACTCTGATTACCAGATTGATAGTTCCCTTTCTCATTCCTTCTTGCCGAAAAGCGGTTCTTCTCTCTTTCTCACTCTTCTATTTGCAAGTCAACTTAGAGAAGATCTTTGAAATCTCTGATAAGAGTGTGAGACAGTCTCTCACAAAGGTTGGGTAGGAAATGTAATATCCTAAATTTTTGAAAATTAAATAAATGATTTAAAAGTATATATATAATCAAGTGAAAAAGGAAAATGTGTATATGATATATATATGTTGATATACATATTTATAAGTCAACATTTTAATATGGTCAAATGTCATTTTAGTTATTAAGATATTAATTAAATGGTTAGTGGAAGATGACATAGTATATATTAATTAAGTAATATGTTTTACTTGGTGGAGAGTGAAAGAGGAATAATTGTGTGGTTAAAAGAGATTGTTGGTAGTGGAGTTGGTGATCATTATCTTCTTCTTCATTTTCTTTCTCCATTGAAGCCGACCACCTTCATTAAAGGAGGAGAGGAATTTTTCTTCTTACTAACTCAAGTAATTGAAGGATTTCAAGTGTCCAAGTTGGAGTTTTAAGGATTTTCTTCATATTTTGTAAGTTTCCAACTTGTTTCTTTCATTTCCTTTGGAAGTTGTATTTGTGTGAATTGGATTTTTGGTGTAGTATGTGTTAAAGGTTGATATTGGTATGTTTGAAGTTCTTTTGACTAGTTAACTATGAAATTTAGGGTTGAATTGAAGAAAAGGTTAAGTTTGGTGAAGAGAATAAGAGTTTTGGATTGTGTAACTTTTGAGTTGTGAAGTCATGGTTGTAATTATGTATTATTGAGTTGTTTTGATGTTTATACAAGTATTATGTGGTATAATGATGGATTTGGTTGAGTTTGTATGGAGTTGAAAAGGTTAATGAAAGATAATAGTTGGATGTGACAATTATGTGTGGATATTAGGATTTTGGCCTGACATGCCAGGTGACACGGCCATGCCTTTGGGCGTGTCGATGTTTCTATTTTCAGTGTTGGTGACACATGCAATGACATGCCCATGTCACTGAGCGTGTCACAGCTTCTGTGATGTTAAAGTATTGAAATGTGCAGTACACGACCATGTCACTGAGCGTGTCATATCTACTGTGTTATTGTAGTTTTGACACGTGCAATGACATGTCCATGACACTAAGCGTGTCTAGCTATGTGTTGTAGGAGTTTTGGCATGGTCATTGACACGCCCATGTCATTGAGCATGTCAAAGCTTCTGTGCTGTGGGTTTAGGGCACGGTCATGGACACGCCCGTATTGTTGAGCTTGTCATGTTTAGAGTTTGCCCTAGATAGTTCTTTTCTTTATTTTTCTTTATGTGTCTTATCCTTGTGTTAAGAGGTTTTATTTATACCTATAAGTGTATCACTAAGTGATTATTTATAATCACATTTGGTTTAGGCTTTGAAGAGACTTGAGTTACCCAATTCAAGTGTTGAGGGATATCTTGGAAGAGGAGGTTGAAAGTGGTGTTTGTTGCTTTTAGAGGTAAGTATAAACTTTGAATAATTGTTTATATTTACATGACATTGGGACTTAACACATTTGGTTGGAAAATGTGTTAAGTTACCTACTACATTATTGGTGCATGAGAAATATTCTATGATTTGTATAATTTTACAAATGCATTATATGTAATGTGAACTTTGTGCAAAATATGATAATGTCCCAAACGTATGGGTATTGCAATTTGTTATGTATAAATTAAAGATGGTATGTAAAGCCATTGGTAATGGCTATATTGATATAAAAGAGATATTTGAAGCATTGTGCCTAGTTTAATCATGAGAAAATGAGAAAGGATTTGATAATGGAATTATGAAAGAATTGTGTGCCTAGTATGTTATTCAATTTTCAGAGTTTTGTGTTTGGCGGCATGCCTAAGACATAACAGTCACTTGAAGCTGGGTTGGGTTTGGTCCTTGAAGCCTAGTTAGGTGTTACATGATGTAGCAGACCCTTGAAGCTAGGTTAGGCCTAGTCCTTGAAGCCTAGTTGGGATGTTACATATAAGGTAATCCTCATTGTGATTAAGATTTGCCTTCGGGCTAGACACATGGTGTCATCTTGGACCAAAGCAGTAACTCTGGAATTTGAATGGCATATTAGATCCTTTTGGGCCCATGCTTGTATTTGCTTTTATGTGAATTATAAATTGTGGAACAATTGAGCAATTTATTAAGATATAATGATATAATGTTATGAAATATAATATCCTTATTTGTTTTGCATTAGCATTGCATTTGAACTATATTGTTATCAAAGTTTGTATCACTAAGCTTTTGGCTTAGCGCGATTGTGATTCATTGCGCATGTGATAGGGTAGATTCGGTTAAGCCAGAGAGTTCATCTTGGCTGAGTTGAGTCTAGGCTTGAGATCTTAAGTGCCGAGTTGATTGTTGGACATCAAGATCAGAGACAAACTGCCAGCATGTATATATTTTAAATTTTTATACATATTGATTTCATGTATATTATGTTATATTTTGATGTATATATATATATATTTCGCAAACTATCAAAAATGTTTTGGATAAACCTTTGGTAATGAAGTATATATATGTGTTTTAGTAAGTAATATTTCATCTATTATTTATATGATATAAGTTGAATGTTTTAAGTTTATAAAGATTTTATAAGTGAAGAGTTGTTTTGTTAAAATGGGTTGTGACATCCATGTATCCTATATTCGTATATTACATATGTTGGGTGTATGTAGTGTATGTATATTGGATATAAGGGTGTTACAGGAAACCTCTCACTATCATTCTGATTTGGTCAAACTCATCGGGCCTCCTTTTGAGAAGTTCAGTCTTATTCTCCATCTCTTTACATAATCAACAAAACTTTCATTTTTTTTTGCCTGATAGTCTCAACCTCCATCAAGGTAACTTCTAGCTTGACATTATACCCATACTGTCGAATGAAGGCTTTGTACAATATATCCCAATCTTTTTGGGTACTTTCCTCTAAGGTATTGAACCAATTCTGCACAACAGGATCCAATAAGAGCATGAAATACCTTAGAGTTTGAGTCTTAGTAGCTCTGGCAGACTGCATGGCAGTGATGTATTACTTAACATGTAAGTGAAGATTGCTCGTACCATTGTACCTAGTGAAGGAAGACATCTTGAACTTATAAGGGACCTCCTCATCTTGTTCGAACAACTTGTCTATTTCTAACATCTCATTAGCTTTCAGCTTCTTTTCAAATTTCTTCTCCAAATTAGCAATCATCTTCTCCAGTTCAGATGTTTCGGTCTTTTCCATAGTTGCTTTTTCCACAACCTTTGGATCTTTTTTTTTATCTTAAGGATCTTGGAAGTATTGAGCCTAGTCATCATCTTCATCAACAACTACTTTGTCATCATCAAAGGTTACTTCTCCAACCTTAGCCTTCCCTTTGTCCTTTGGCTTCTTAGTGCTGGCAGATGCCTTAGCGGTATTTCCCAAAAATGCATCCAGCTGGCTCTTCATGGTCTTAGCCAGGGTATCCTTCAGTTCTTCCATCTTGGCATTGAGGGCCTTGTCCACCATTTTTTAAATTTATTCAGGATCCATTTCTCTTGGTGAGCAGGTAATTGAGTCACTGTTGGATTCTACATTACTGGCGTAGGTAGGGATGTCGTACGCTCTTGAACTGTTGTACTCCAGGTTTGTGAGCCAGAAAGAATCAATGACATGTTGTGCAATGCGTGTATTCATATATGCATGTATGCACAAACAATAAACAAACAAAGATAATTAAGACATTCCTTCCAACCTTATAACTTTCACACATGAATGGCGAGTCTCTTTTCCCAGGTATATGGTAAGAAAAATACCAACATGGATATTTTACTCTTGAAAAATTCTCTCGGATAGTTTAACCAATAGTTTTATTTTCTAATATAGAATTTGGTCCATGATAATTCCCATTAATTAGGTTTTAATACAGTGAATCTCAATTAAAACAACCCTTATGCTATATTGGATTAAAACTAAATTAAGAGGTTTATCATAAATAGATTTCTTATTTGAAAAAGTAACTAGTGATTCATGCTAAAAATAAGCCCATGATTAATAATTCTTTGGTATAAATTAGGCTCACAATTGATTTTTGGTATTTCATAATTGACCTAAATAGTTTGCAAGCTCTCTTTGTAATCTTTGATAAAAAAAAAAAATTTGTTGCAAAACCCTTGGGCCATAAGGTAGAAAAAGATTTTTGACCCATCTTAAAAGATTTGAAAATTTGAGATTTTGGTTTTTTAAAGGAAAAAATTATTTTTGAGCTTACAATATAGGTAGATCATATTAGAAAAAGAACAAACCAAATAAGTCATGATTTAAACCAAGATAAACTAACCATAGTCAAACAAGCATTTGGGGCAAAAACCTAAGAAAAATAACTAGGTCAATTACATAAGCTTAAGTCTTTGGGCTGAAAGGTTTTAGGCTCCCATAGCGAGTATATACCAAAAGGTACAAGGCTATGAGTGGTTATTTCATGCTCGATCTCCACACCTTGAGTGAAAGTATGGTATCTCTTACATAACACAACATGGGAAACACGGGTTCCTAACTCATGCAGACAATGCAATATAAATGATGTAATGGATAATATCATAATAAGAAATAATAAAATAATATAAAGACCAACGGAAACAACTTCTCTTATCTCTAGTGGAGTCGCCACTGTGAGCGGAGATTTTTTATCCTACTCCCATATGGAATGGTTCTTGCGACTTCGGCACTATTAGGCTCGGTGCCTTAGAGAACATGGGCCTAAATCCGGAGAAAATGGAGTCTCCAGCCAGACAGGCCGAGAAAAAGAAAGGGATGGATGACTCAATTTCTAAGGAATCCCCAACTCCCTAATGGGTTTGAAAAGTTGGGTACGCGTGGGGAAGGGAGAATGACTCAGCACCCCCACAGTGCCCAGTTCATTAGAACCAGCCTCCTTTTCAGGTTTTAATATTATAAAATTCTTAGTTAATATGATACTATCCATACTATGTACAATCATAAAAATAAATAATCACTTTATTAAAATCACAACAAGTTCAAATAAAATAAATGAATAGGCACTCATCCACGAATGGAAACATGCCCTTACGACTATCTAATGTCCAAAAGAAAATAAGAAAAATAGGATGCCCACCAATTAGTGGAAATGTATCCTTTATATTGATCCAAAACTTAGAATAAATTAAATTACATGATATTCAACAAATGAGGTACCCATAATATGGAACCATACCTCTTACAATTCTTGAAACCAAAATAAACCAATAAAAAACAATCAATCATTCATCATAAGTAAATCATTCATCATTGACCAAATAAACCATCCATCAAGACATATCATAAATACACATGCATTAGTAATCAATCTTACATTTATGTATCATATTTAAATAATAGATTTAAAAGCAAGGGTTTTTAATTTGTGAATTAGGTTTTAAGAAAATATAATTAATGTTTTAAGGTTTTAGAAAAATACAATTAGGGTTTTATTTTTAGAGAAATAGAATTTAGGGTTTTGGTGTCTATGGTTTTAAGGGATTAGTTTACTGGGTATTAGGATATTAGGGTTTGAGATTTTAGGTTGTGATCTACATATTAGGTTTTTGAAAAATAATTTTAGGATTTTAAATAAAGGCTAGGGTTTTGGTTAATTAAATTAGGGTTTTATAAAGTATAGAATACTTAAATTAAGGCTTTAAGGTTTTGGAAAACTTGATTGATGTTTACAAGTGAAAATCAGGACCTTGAATTATTTGATTAAGATTAGACTCTATGACTTAAGGTTTGGATCAAATTGAATATTGAAACTAAGACTTGTTGAATGAAATTTCTGAAGTTATGTTTAAAGCAATAATAGTATGCTCAATTCACAAAATAAGGGGAATGGACATTTAAGCTAAATAAGTTAATGAAGATGTACTTGCATCATAGGCTCCGCCAATTTGAATGTGTTAAATCAAACTTGATATTTATCATTGCCTGAATCAGCTTTGTTATTGGTGGAGGGAAACAACTGCCTGAGATAATTGTTATGTTCTTATTGTTACTCAATTGCTTTTTAATAATTTTGGTTTAATAAAACTGCTACTGTCTCTTTCCTTTACTGCCAATTTTTTAAACAAAGTTGCCGTCCTTCTCTGTCTGTGTTAATCATATATTATAGGGAAACCAACACTTAACCCTAAATCGAAACTCCCTAATTCGAGTCTTAAAAGAATTAGGAAATCAAATTGCCTAGTCAAAATTATTTAGAAATCATATTAGTCAAATTGAGGGGCTAAAAATCGACATGAGGCCTCCCTCATATCAATTTTGGGTGCTAAAATCGATATGAGGCCTCCCTCATATCAATTTTGGCTACCCAAATCGATATGAGGTAGCCTCATATTGATTTTAGATGGCAAAGTCGATATGGGACATAGCTCAGATCGATTTGAGCCACCCGACTTGAATTGATCCAAAATTATTATTAATTTTTTAGTACTCACTTTTGCAATTTTGATATAACCTCAGACCAATTGAATTCTAAAATTAGGTTTAAGAAATTTAAATTTTTAATGGACCAATATAAGCTTTTTTAAATTTAAACTGGTCTAAATTTAAGGGTCTACAATAGACATTTATAATTGTTGGAGACAAAATATGCACGTTTTGTTTGAGTTCTAATGGCTAGAAATTTTTTAATTCAGAGGCAAAGTCCGGTCGGACTTTAATAAGTCTAGTGGTGATATTTGAAAATTTTAAAAAGTATGGTTGGACTTTGTAAGGATCGAACAAAATTTAACTTTTAAGTATAACCGTCATAAAATTTTGAAAAATTTTGGTTGTACCATAGAGAGTATGGTCATATTTTTGTAGAAGAATTGAGATTAAGACTTTTCTAATAAATGCAGTTAGACTCAAGGTTGGTCCGATCAGTAAACTCTCAAAAATCAAAACTTTTCAAAGAAAATGATGTTTTCAAGATGAAGATACAAATATTTGATCAAAAATAGATATTGATTTGAAATTTGGATCAAGTAAAGTAGATTTTAAAGTAGTTTTGAGCTTATGAAATTGTGCTCCCATCTAACATTCCTAAGTGTTGTTTTATGAAGTTCATCCTTTCTTCATTTAGGGGTTTGGTGAACATTTTAGCGAGTTGGCTTTATGTATCAATGATCTCTAAGACAACATTTTGGTTTTGGACATTGTCTCTTAAGAAATGATGTCTAATATCTCTATGTATTGACCTAGAATGTTGAATTGGATTTTTGGATAAGTTTATGGAACTAGTGTTATCACACTTAATGAGAATGTGTTCAAAAGATTTTCCATTGTCAAATAATTATTGTTTCATCCAAAGAACTTGAGTACAATAAAAAACATGCAGTAACATATTTGGCTTTCGCGGTAGATAAGGCAACCGACAGTTGTTTCTTGCTAAACCAAGAAACTAGGCATTCATAAAGAAAATGACATGCCCCAATCATGCTCTTTCTATCCAAAAGACTATCTATGAGCAAGGATTTTTGTCCACACTTCCTTCTGGAATGGTTCTTGTGACTTTGGCACTGCTAGGCTCGGGGTTTTAGAGAACATGGGCCTAAACCCGGAGAAAATGGAGTCCCCACCCAGACGGACCGAGAAAAAGAAAGGGGTGGATTACTCAATTCCTAAGAAATCCCTAACCCCCTAATGGGTTTGGAAAGTTGGGTACGTGTGGGGAAGGTGAGAATGACCCAGCACACCCACAATGCCCGATTCATTGGAACCGGCCTCCTTTTTAGGTCTTAATATTATAAAATTCTTAAATATAATGGCATTATCCATACTTCATGCAATAATAAGAATAAACAAATACTTCATTAAAATCACAACAAGTTCAAAACAAACAAACAAATAGGCACCCATCCATGGATGGAAACATGCCTTTACATTTGTCCAAAAGAAAATAAATAAAATAGGATACCCACCAATTGGTGGAAACATATCCTTTATATTGATCCAAAACTTAAAATAAATTAAATTACACGATGCTCACAACATGAGGTACCCAAAACATGGAAACATACCTCTTACAATGTTTTGAAACCAAAACGAATCAATAAAAATAACCAACTATTCATCATAAATAAATTAATTAACAAAGATATAAATCAAAGACATAAATAGACAATTAATCAAAATATATAATAAACACGCATCTAACTTAAATAATGCAATAAAGATATAAGTTTAGGTTTTATACTTCAATTAGGGTTTATTAAGGGAAATTAGGGTTTAGAGAGTTTTTGGTTTAAAACTTTAGATTTTGGGGTTTTAGAAGTTTTATGAAAATAATATTTGATGTTTAGGATTTAAGTAAATAAAATTGAAACTTATGAAAATAAGATTAAGACTTAGATATTTGAAAAAAAAATGAGCTACTATGATGATTAAGTACACAAGAATGACATTATTATTATTATTTAAAAGTTTTTAGGTACTATGATAATTAAGTAAAACAAAAAAAGAATTGATTAGGGTTTTAACAAAATAGATTAGGGTTTGGATTTCATGAAAACTGTAATATCCCAATGTATGCCCTAGGAGTTTTGAATATTGTTGTTGTTTTAAATTGGATTGAATGTATATGTGAATTTGCAAGAGAAAAGAAATTAAAAAGAAAGTGTATATGTTGTATATATGAAAGTATAAATAACATATACATAAGTCAAAAGGGATGGTCAATGGAAGAGGATATTTATTTGTGATATGTGAAATTACCTAAATGGGCAAGTAAGTGAAAAGAGAGTTAAAACAAATGGAAAGGGGTATCTAGGTAAATTCTTGTTTTGGAATACATGGTGGAGATTTAAAGAGATGATAACTTGACTTTTCTTCATTTTTCTCTTCTTCTCTTTCCCATATGTTGGCCGGCCATTCCATAGCAAGAGAGCAAAGTGAGATTTGTTTATTCCAAGTTTCAAATTGAAGGAAGAATCAAAGGATTAAGTTGGAGATTTGTGGAATTGCCTTAATTTTGGTAAGTACTCTCTTATTTTCCTTTGTTATTTTGAAGTTGTGTTTGAGGTGAGTTATGATTTGTTGATATTATGATTTGGTGTGTTTGAGATGTGTTTATAAGTGTTGAAATTGAGTGTAAGTTAAAAAGATTGAATTGGTGTTGGTTTTGGTTTGAAGATGGTAAGTTAAGTGGATGTTGATATTGAAAGAATAAGAGTGATGTTGGTTTAAGGGTTTTGAAGTGGTAAGTGATTAAATGTATTGTTAATGTAAAATAAGTGTTAATGACATTGATTATACCCATTTGAATGAGGTTATGTTGTGCACAATGTGTTTTAATTCAATCAAAAGAAATTTGGCTATGTTTAGGGTTTTAATTCTTGAGAGACACGGCCAAACTAAGGAAGAGACACGGCCAAACTAAAGAATTTTTGGGAGACACGACCAAGTCTAAGGAAATTTGGCCGTGTTGGATGATTTTTGGAGAGACACGGCTGTGTCCCTTGCCCGTGTCTGCCTCGGCTTGATTTGGTGTTGAGAGACACGGCCACAAGCTTGGCCGTGTCCCTTGAGTGTGTTAGCTACTGTGATTGTTCCTTGCTTTTCTTACATTGTTTTGATTCTTCAAAGATCCTTTTGTACCTAAACCTAAAGGTAAACACTCTAAATACTTTTAAAACAAAGAATGATCCAAACAAATGTATGTGGAAGATTATAAATCAATGAATAATGTAAAGTGTTAGGTATATATATATGATAAATATGAAATGTGATTTGAGATATAATGATGATGCATATGATACTATATGAACAATGTTATGTTTTATGCATTATGAGTCTTGTGAATGGTAATGTGTTATATGAATAATGTACTTTGAAATGTTATATCAATGAGGCCATTGTGATTGGCTATGATAACTCAAATGTGATGTGAAGCCATTGTGATTGGCTATGATGATTCAATTGAAAGAAATAAGGCATGTTTGCCTAGATGATGATGAGAATTGAGAATGGAAATGATATTTAAATAATAAATGAATTGTGTGGCTAATGTGTTATTCCATTTTCAGAGTTTGTTGTTGGTGGCATGCCTAATATTAGTAACAATCTCTTGAAGTTAGGTTGGATTTAATCCTTGAAGCCTAATTGAGATGTTACAACCCTTGAAGCTAGGTTGGGTTGGTTCTTGAAGCCAAGTTGGGTTGATACTTAGCATGCTTTGTTCCCCTTGAAGCTTGGTTGAACCT
Source organism: Garcia nutans (assembly GCA_947685225.1). Taxonomy (NCBI): domain Eukaryota; kingdom Viridiplantae; phylum Streptophyta; class Magnoliopsida; order Malpighiales; family Euphorbiaceae; genus Garcia; species Garcia nutans. The sequence continues at coordinate 41,016,137 of CANTUV010000005.1, forward strand.
AATCCTTGAAGCCTAGTTGGGTTTATGATAATGATAAATGTGATGATTGAACCAAAACATTAACTCTGAAAATTGAATAGCATATTAGTGTCTTTTGGGCCCATGCTTGTCTTTGTTTCAATGTGATTTATTGGTGTTAAAATAATTGAATAATGAGATCCTTGAAAGGACTTTGAAATGTATTATGCTTATATGAGTATGAGTTATGAAACATAAAGGTGTGGTATTATCTTTACAACTATATTGTTGTTTATTTATTAATGTGTATGATATTGCATTGTATTAAAGCATAATGTTGGCATACTTTGTACTACTAAGCCGTTGGCTTAGCGCAATAGTGTTGATCGCGCAGGTAACAGAGTTGAACCCGAGAGTTCCTCGAGACCGAGTGAGAGTAGACATTGAAGAGTTTATTTTGGGACTTAAAGATCATAGAAAAGCTGCCAATCATGTATAACTTCTTTATATTTTGTAAAACATTGTTTATCATGTGAATATATGTATATTTGTAAATATGGATTTAAATGTTTTCATATATGTAACTATTTTATAATTTTCGCTGCGTATTAAGTAAATGTATTTATATCTATTATGTTTTATATTACAAGTTAATTACTTATTTTCTATAATGTATAATGATAAAGATTATGGTATCTTTTAAAATGATTTGATGGTTAAAGAAAACCGTAGCATCCCTATGTTCAGTGCATGTATATTGCATTGTGGTGTTTGTAGTGTGCTTGTACCGGATGTAGGGGTGTTACAAAAACCAACACTATTATATTTGTTTTTGAAAGGATAATAGCTACTGCAAAGATTTTGGAAAATAGATTTAATTAGGGTTTTATGATTTTAAGTGAATTAGGGTTTGGATTTTTATGAAAATATAATTAAAGATTTGAAATTAAAAAACAATAACTACTATGATAATATTAAAAAAAGTGAGGCTACTGTGTCTTCAAAAAAATTAAAAACAAATATTGTTCTTTGGTTTTCATTGGATTATTTCATAAGTTTTTAAAGTTAAAATTTATCAATTTTAATGGATCAATGGCTAATGGATGAAGATGATTTTTGATAAATAAAATTAGATGAACATACCTACGTTTGAAGGCTCCACCAAAATCATTGGATGAAAATTTTGGATTAGGTAACACCAAGATAATCATCGCTTGCTTGCTTGCTGCCTTGATTATTGTCTTTTGCTAATGTTAAAAATGGCCAAAGTTTGAGAGTCTAGCTTATGCCAAGAAAAACTCCAATAATCCCAAATCAAAAATTCTCTCTGCCTCTTAAAAATTTTCCAGTCCCAATAAAAATTCAAAAGTCCTCTGAATCAATTGCCCAATATTCCCAGCCAAAAAAGAAAAAGTCCAAGTCTCTGCCTCTTTTTTGTTTTTGTGTTTCTGCCCGAAAAAAGGAAAAGGCCAAAAGTCCCCCTTTTGTGTGTTTTAATGTGAGATTTATAGGAAATTAAAAGAAAAAACTGACTATTTTAAGAAAATTAAAAACTATTAAGGAGATAAAATTGAAACTGAGTAAAATAAGGTTTAATCGAAAAACTGCGCTTAGGCCTAGGATGCTGGCCAATTGCTGCGTGAGGATCGAGCTGGGCAAGATGTGCTGGCACGCGAGCAACGAGGATTGGCGTGGAGGCCTGGTTGGCGCAGTGGGCGAGATTGGCGTGCTGGGGTGAGCTGCTGCTGGGCAAGCAGCAATTCACTGCAGGCCTTGCTTGCCGAGCGTCGCTCGCCGATCCATTCGATTTTTATTTTTTATCTTTTTTTGGTATTTTTATTTTTATTTTTCATTATTAAAAATAAATATTATATCATTAATTATATCATTAAAAATAAATAATAAATAAAATAAATATTATAAAAATAAATATTAAATATAAAATAAAATAAAATAAATATTATAAGTAATAAATATTATTGAAATAAATATTATATTATTGAAATAAATATTAAAATAAATAATAAATATTAAAATAAATATATAACAAATATTAAAATAAATAATAAATACCATAAAAATTATTTCGGACTATTTTAAAATCGTTGGATTGGACTTGGTAAAAAATTAAGGGTCTACAGTTTGCCCCCTACTTTAACGATCTGAGACTTTAGTAAAAGAGAGTGAAAAGTAACATGATTTTGATCATATTTTGGATGAGGATGGGCTCTCGACCTGAGGTTGAAGTTGGTTTGGTTTTGGACCCGGAAAAGATTTGGGTACCTGGACCCGGGACTGCGTACTTGGACCCAAGACTAAATTTAATTTGGGTACTTGGACCCGAGATTGAATTTGATTTGGGTACTTAGATCCGAGACTAGATACTTAAACCCAAAACTGAATTGGGTACTTAGACCCGAGACTAAATTGGATACTTAGACCCGAGATTGGATTGGATACTTGGACCCGAGACTGAGTACTTAGACTCGAGATTAAATTTGACTTGGGTACTTGGACCCGAGATTGAATTTAATTTAGGCACTTGGATCCATGATTGGATACTTGGACCCGAGACTAAATTGGTTACTTGGACCCGAGACTGGATACTTGGACCCAATTGGGTACTTAGACCTGAGATTTGATTGTGTTTGGTACTTGGACTTGAGATTGGGTACTGAGACCCGAGACTGAATTAGATTTGGGTACTTAGACCCGAGATTGAATTTGATTTGGGTACTTAGACCCGAGACTAAATTGGATTTGGGTACTTGGACCTGAGACTGAATTGGATACTTAGACCCGAGACTGAATTGGATACTTGGACTAAAGATTGGGTACTTTGACCCGAGACTAAATTGGATTTGGGTATTTGGACTCGAGATTGGATACTTGGATCCAAGACTGAATTGGGTACTTGGACCCGAGACTGGTGTTTTATTAGTTTTTGTCATAGAATTGTGTCTTATTTATTATGATGATTATTGTTTTATTTAGGTATTTTGGTAGTTTTAATCTGTTTATTTAGTGTTTTCATCAATTTTGGTAGTTTTAATTTATTTCAGTGTTTATGACATTTTTGATCTAGTTTTTAGTGTGGTGTTTATGTGTTGTTGGTTAATGTTTATTTGATTTTTGGTTAAAGTTTGTTTAAGTGTTGGTTTAGGTTAATATGCAAGGAACCAAGAGAGGAAGAAAAAAATCAAGGAGTCAAGAGAAAGGAAAAGTTGGGCAGTGACTGACACACTCAGGGGACACGGCCAAGCTTATGGTCTTGTCCCATACCAAGCTAAGGAAGAAGACCAAGGGCCCGGAATGATCCTTACTCCAATACTTATAATCCTGGTTGGCGGAATCATCCTAATTTTTCCTGGGCAACAATAATTCGCAACAGCCTTTCCATTTGCTCCAGAGACAGAACCAACCACAGGGTCAATCCTCAAATCAAGGGCAACCTAAGAGAGAGAGTTTGGAGGAAAGTTTATAGGCTTTTATCCAAGTCAGTGCTAAAAATCAAGAGATGAACAACAAGAGGTTGGATTCATTAGAAGCATCTTTTAAGAAAGTGGAGACCCAAGTGGGAAAACTTGCACAGCAGATGCAAATTCAACAAAAGGGGAAATTCCCAAGTCAACCTGAGTAGGCACAATCAGTGACTGTGCTTAGAAGTGGCAAGGTAATAAACAATAATGTTGAAAATAATTCTGTGAATACAGGTGATCAAGAGAATAAAAAGGATGGAGAGCCAAAGAACAAAGGTGCTGGAGAAAGATCAATGGAGAAGTCCCCTATAGCAGATTTACACAAGGCAAGCAATCCATACCGGCCACCTATACCATTCCCTAGTAGGTTGAAGGATGATAAACAAGATAAGCAATTTTTGGACATCTTCAACATGCTGTCTAAGGTAAGTATTAACTTACCCTTACTTGAAGCAATAAAGAACATGTCGGCTTATGCTAAATTCTTCAAAGAGCTGAACACCAAGAAAAAGAGTTATGAGCCGAATGAAAAGGTGATAGTTTCAGAGGTAGCTAGTGCTGTTCTGCATCATAAACTACCTCCAAAGCTAAAGGATCCTGGAAGTTTTATAATTCAAATTACTATAGGGAATGGAAAGGGGACTGATGGCATGTGTGATTTAGGAGCTAGTGTAAATTTGTTACATTATTCTGTGTACCTTGAATTAGAACTAGGGGAACTTAAACCAACCAAAATGGTGTTGCAATTAGCTGATAGATCTCTTAGATTCCCTAAAGGGGGTTATAGAAGATGTGTTAGTTAAGGTTGGTGGGTTGATAGTACCTGTGGATTTCATAGTTCTTGACATGGAAGGAAGTAACTCTACACCATCAGCACACACTATTCTGCTGGGTAGGCCTTTTATGGCTACTACCAACACCTTGATAGATGTTAAAAAATGGTAAATTGTCAATGACTGTCTTAGGACAAACAGTTGAATTTTCTATTTTTAACACTTCTCCCATTCTTACAACTGCTTTATATGAGGATTGTTCTTTAATTGATTGTATTGATGCAGTTGTTTCAGATGTTTTCTTGCAGACAGGTTCCTCGGATAAATTGGAGCTGGCACTAACTTTAGATCGTGATTTGGATATTTTTTATTCAGAAATAGCCAGTTGCCTTGAGACATTAGAGAGTGCTGAAATTGAGGAACTTAAGGAGGACCCAGTATTTGAACTTCCTTCCATCCAAAAGGAAGAGAAGAATCCTTCACTTGAGTTAGAGCTGAAAGAATTACCTAAGAATCTGAAATATGTGTTTTTAGGAGATCACAACACCTTACCTGTGATAATATCTAGTGAACTTAGGGAAGGGGAGGAGATGAGGTTGGTAAGTGAGCTAAAAAGATTGAGAAGAGCAAGAGGATGGAGATTGAGTGACATCAAAGGTATTAGCCCTTCAATGTGCATGCATAGAATCATCTTAGAAGAGGGAGCTAAACCTGTGAGGGAGACCCAAAGGCGCCTTAACCCAAATATGAGTGAAGTGGTTAAGAAGGAAGTGCTCAAATTGCTGGATGAAGGAGTAATATATCCAATTGCTAATAGTGAGTGGGTAAGCCCAGTACATGTAGTTCCTAAGAAATCTGGAATCACTGTGGTGAAAAATGAAAATAATGAATTGGTTCCTACTAGGACTACTACTGGGTGGAGAATGTGTATCGATTATAGGAAGTTGAACAATGCCACAAAGAAAGACCATTTCCCTCTTCTTTTTATTAATCAGATGCTAGATAAACTTTCTGGACACTCACATTATTGCTTTTTGGATGGCCTTTCAGGTTATTATCAGGTGCCGATATCGCCAGAGGATCAATCCAAGACTACCTTTACTTGCCCTTTTGGGACTTATGCATTTCGGCGTATGCCCTTTGGCTTGTGCAATGCACCTGCAACCTTTCAGAGATGCATAATGTCTGTCTTCTCAGACATGATAGATGATTTTATTGAGGTATTTATGGATGACTTTTCTGTTTTTGGTAGTTCTTTTGATAATTGCCTCAATAAACTTGTTCTTGTGCTTGAGAGATGCATTGAATGTAACCTCACTTTAAGTTGGGAAAAGAGTCATTTCATGGTTACTCAGGGCATTGTATTAGGTCATGTTGTGTCAAGTAAGGGGATTGAGGTGGATAAGGCCAAGGTAGAATTGATTGCTAAATTACCCCCACCTACCTCTGTTAAGGGAATAAGAAGTTTTCTAGGGCATGCAGGTTTTTACCGGAGGTTTATTAAGGATTTTTCCAAAATAAGCCAACCATTGTGCCATTTGTTGGGAAAAGATGTTCCATTTGAGTTTACTGCACAATGCATGCAAGCTTTTAATTCTCTTAAGGAAAAACTGACTAGTCCACCGGTAATTGTAGCTCCTGTTTGGTCTTTACCTTTTGAAATCATGTGTGATGCCTCTAATCATGCAGTAGGAGCTGTTCTTGGGCAAAGGGTTGATAAATTCTTGAGAGTGATATATTATGCTAGCTTGACCCTGAATAGTGCGCAAATGAATTACACCACAACTGAAAAGGAAATGTTAGCTGTTGTTTTTGCTTTAGATAAGTTTAGAGCATATTTAATTGGGTCAAAAATTATTGTGCATTCTGATCATGCAGCTCTAAAATATCTTTTAACAAAACAACATGCTAAACCGCGCTTAATTAGATGGGTGTTGTTATTGCAAGAATTTGATTTCCAAATCAAAGATACTAAGGGTAGTGAGAATGTTGTAGCTGATCATTTATCTAGATTACCCTTCTTTAGTGAAAATCTTGCATCTGATAGCATTCATAAAAATTTAGAAGCATTTCCTGATGAGTAGCTGTTTGTGGTAATTGATGCACCTTGGTTTGCAGATATTGCTAACTATCTTGCTTGTGGTATATTGCGTTCTAACATGTCATTTCAGGAAAAGAAAAATTTTTTGCACGTGAGTAAATTTTATTTTTGGGATGAACCTTACTTATTCCGGATTTGCAAAGATGAGATAGTTCGCAGGTGCATATCTGAAGAAGAACAACTGAGTGTTCTTAAATTTTGTCATGACCTTCACTGTGGTGGTCATTTTGGAGGAAGAAAGACTGCAGAAAAGGTGCTTCAAAGTGGTTTTTACTGGCCTACTTTATTTAAAGATGCTCAAGAGTATTGTAAGCACTTTGACCGCTGTCAAAGAGTGGGTAACATTGGAAGGAGGAATGAAATGCCCCTTCAATCATATATTGTTGTTGAACTGTTTGATGTGTGGGAAATAGACTTCATGGGTCCTTTCCCCAAATCTTTTGGTTATGAATATATTTTAGTTGTTGTTGATTATGTTTTCAAATGGGTGGAGGCAATCCCCACCCGTACTAATGATGCTAATGTGGTTGTTAAATTTGTGAAGGAAAATATTCCTAGCGGATTTGGCACGCCAAGAGTGATAGTCAGTGATGGGGGAAGTCATTTTTGCAACAAAATTTTTGAGAAATTAATGCACAAATCTGGTGTGAAGAACAAGGTGGCAACCCCATACCATCCACAGACTTCTGGACAAGTTGAAACATCCAACAAGCAAATAAAAGATATTCTGGAGAAAACAGTCAACTTATCAAGAAAGGATTGGGCGAGTAGATTGCATGATGCACTATGGGCATATCAGACTGCTTTCAAGACTCCTCTGGGTATGAGTCCATACCGAATGATTTTTGGTAAGGCGTGTCATTTACCAGTGGAGTTGGAGCACAAAGCATATTGGGCAATCAAGACTCTGAATTTAGACTTGGACAAGGAAAAGAGAGAGCGTTTTCTGCAAATTTCAGAATTAGATGAGCTGAGGAATGAGGCATATGAGAGCTCGAGGATTTATAAGGATCGCACTAAAGCACTTCATGACATATTTATTGTGCGAAAGACATTGAGTCCAGGTATGAAAGTTTTACTTTTTAATTCTCGTCTCCGTCTGTTTCCAGGTAAACTCAAGTCTCGATGGAGTGGTCCTTTCGAGATAACTCAGGTATATCCTACTGGTGCCATTGAATTGCTTAGCTCTCGAACAAATGAGACTTTTAAAGTAAATGGATAGAGAGTTAAACCATACAATGAAGGGTTTTAAGAAGTGAGGATCATTGACAGCACTTTGATCCACGATCCCTAAGTCTTGTAGTGATGTCCAGCTATATGACATTAAAGAAGCGCTAAATGGGAGGCAACCCATCGGTTTGCATTTCTTTTTCATAGTTGTAATTTTAAATTTAGCAATTTTGATTTTATGTTTGGTTTAAATAAATGGAATGGGTGCTTTGATCGGTTTTTATTTTTCTAATATGTTTCAGGGTGGATCAAAGAAGAGTTTGCAATTTAGTTAAGATTTGGTGATATATATATAAAAAAAAAAGTTAAAAATGGCAGTAGGAGACACGGCCAACGAGCTTGGCCGTGTCACATGGGACACGGCCAAGCTTCACAAAAAAAAATTCCATTTCTTTTGTTTTTGCAAAATTTTTCACAGTAGGTGACATGGCCAACAAGCTTGGCCGTGTCACATGGGACATGGCCAAGCTTCACCAAAATTCCCTTTGTTTTTATTTTTGCAACTTTTCTTTATAGTAAGTGACACACCCATGGGACACGGCCAAGTCACTGGCCGTGTCTCTCAAAACACACTAGACACGGCCAAGCTCACCCAAGCTTGGCCGTGTCCCTTCACTTTTACTCTTTAAAAACACAATTTTTGCACTTTTTGCTCATTCCAATCCCTAAATCTATTTTTGCTTTCTCTCTCTCTCTCTCTCTCGACTTCTCTCTTGCAAAACTCCATTGTTTGTGTTTCAAAGCTTCAAAACCTCCATTAAATCTCAATTTTCTTCATCAAAACTAAAATTAATCTGTTAAATCTTCTTCTTCTCTCACAAAAGATCAATTTAATCGGTTTAAATTTCAAATTTTTTTAGATCTTTCAAGATGCCAAGAACGAAGATGGTTTCCCACCGCAAGAAGAAGAGACCTACAACTGAAGGTGCATCTTCATCTTCATCGTTTTCATCTTTAAAGAGAACGAATCTTTTGGCTCGGGGTTTCTTCCCGACGAGGTATGTCAGTGATGAATCCCTTAATGCTCTTCAAATTAGGGATAATTTTTATCGTTATGTTCAAAATCTTGGGTGGGAGAACCTAGTCTCCTTGCGACCTTTGCAGTTTCAAGAGCTTACTTTGGAATTTTTGACATCTCTTAAGGTTGAAAGAGATGAACAAAAAATTTGCTCTAGATTGAGTTTTAAATTGCTTGGGAAATCATTTATGGTTAATATTGAACAATTGAATGTTATATTTGGTTTCCATCAACATGGTGAAAGGTCGGTACCTAAGGAATTTAAACAATAATTTGCTTGGGGAGCATTGGGCTCGGGAACTTATGTGGCCAAATCGACCAAAGCAACTAAATTAAGCAATCCCGCTTTGAGGTATTTACATCGTTTTATGTCTTGCGGATTCTTTGCTAGGAAGGAAAGCCCGGGTATAGTAGAACTGAGTGAACTATTTTTCTTAGATTGTGCGTGTAATGCAGTGCCTATTAGTTTCGGCTATTGATTAGCCGATGTTTTTGATAGTTGTTGCGCTCAAATTAACTCTACCACAAAGCGTCACTCGCAAGTATACGAGGTAGCTGTAGCAAAGGTGATCGCCCCAAGGTCTTCTCACAAGGAAGCTAAAGTGGCTAATTGATTATCAGATTATAAATAACAAGTAATTAAAGAAATTTAAATGGCCAAATAATGAAGAAGATTGATTGAAGTTTTAAACAAATAAAAGTAAACTAAAACTGATGTATTGATTCACTGGATAGAAAGGTCTAGGGTTTGCACTTCTCTACTACTTATATGTATGAACGGTTATTCCTCTTAACTAATTTAATTTCAAAGATTAAATCTCAAACAACTTAATTAATCGAGTCAAGGAAATAAGCTCTCGCATTCAAACCTCATTCAACTAATCTTGTTATAATTGAATTAATCTTTTTAATAGGTTATATCTCTAATTCACCTAAGTCCTTAATTGAATTGTTCCAGCATTAGACTTCATCTCTCAATCCATCATCTAATACCTAAAACACATAATTGGTGGCCAATCAATTATATATTAACAATATTCCATTCAATCAAGGCTAAAGAAATTATTAGCTAAGAGAATAATCAATTCATACAATCGTAGCAGATCCATACAAACCCTAGACTAGATCAAATTAGTTCATGATGCAATCAAACATACTCATCTCATTAATGTTCAAAGAAATCAAATTAGACATGATAATATCCATTAATACAATTTCAATGAAAATAAAGAGAATAAGTTCGAGAACAAAACCAAGTTACAAACTCCTTGAAGCTTCTGAAGAATCTCTTGTTCAAATCTTGCAAGAAGAATGAATCAATGGCATGAACAATCTAATCTAAGCTAGTTTGATCCAAAGTATAATCAAAATCAAAGAAAAACAAAGTTATCAAAACCCTAATCTCTTTGACGGCTCAATCTGCTCTCCAAATCGTCAACAGTGTAAAGAAAAACCCTAACTTTAATATTTATACGAAACCTCCGCTCATCTTTATTGACCCTTGAGTGACACTGCCAAGTTAGAGTGAACTTGGCCGTATTGGAGGTGAATTTGAGGGAGAGACACGGCCAAGTTGATGGTGACGCGGCCAAGTTGGACCATTTTGGAGGGACATGGCCAGTGACTTGGCCATGTCGCTTGCATATGTCACCTACTGTGAGAATTGCTCTTCTTTGCTTTGGATTTAGGTGAGACACGGCCGAGTTGATGGTGACTTTGCCCTGTTTAAGCATTTTTGGAGGGACATGGCCATGTTTGAGGTGACTTGGCCGTGTTGGATCATTTTGGAGGGACACGGCCAGTGACTTGGCCATGTCGCTTGCATGTGTTCACTTCTGCTTGCTTTTTTCTTCTTTTCTTCTTTGGTTGAGTGACACGGCCATGTTAGAGGTGACTTGGCCGTGTTGGAGCTTTTTGGAGGGACACGGCCAGTGACTTGGCCATGTCCCTTGCCTGTGTCCATCACTGTGTCTTGTGGCTTCTTTTCAGCTTGATATGTGATACGGCCAGTGACTTGGCCGTGTCCTCTGCTTGTGTCAGCTACTGTCCATTTTTCCTTTTAGTCTTGGTTCCTTGGCTTTTCTTAACCTAAAACAAAACTCAAACAAATTGTAAATAAGAAGTAAATAAACATTAACCAACAAAACATAAACACATACTAAAAACTATATCAAAAACAATATAAACACTGAAATAAACTAAAACTACCAAAATTAACAAAAACACTAAATAAACCGATTTAAACTAACAAAATACCTAAATAAAACAATAATTATTATAATAAACAAGACACAAATCTATAACAAAAACTAATAAAACAACTACCCCACACTTAAAACTTTGCTTGTGCTCAAGCAAATTCACATGGCATAAATTAAAAACTCAAACAACCTTAACTATAATTCCAGTATATAGATGAAATACTTTAAGAGTCAGCCATAAATATTTTCAATTTATTTCAATCAAGGATTTTCTTAACTCATTCATTAATCCAGACATACAAATCCCATCTCTCATCTAAGTGTTTCACTCGATTTCAAAGGTTAATCACTCAAACCACTCATGACTGCATACTACCATAAACATGCTTAATTATCCAATCTCCCTCACTAATTTTCTCAAGAAATAATCCGAAGGTCTTTCATTTGGATGTAATGGGGCTAAGGTAAGGGTGTGAGAAAAGACATTTAAGCTGGAGCATCAAGAAATGGAGTATCTAAATTAGACACTACTCTTGCTAAGAAACTCATAACTCCTTCAAATGGCATACTCACCATCCCTTAATACCTCACATATTGCATACTCAAAGAAAAATACATGAGTCGACATTCCTCTTTTGATAACCAATGCTAGAACATATTTGACTTTTGTATATATATATATATCTCTTTTTTTTATTTTCTCTTTTTCTTTTTCTTTTATTATATATAAAATTTATTTTCTTTATTTTTTTTAATACATATATATACAAAATATAACATTGCATAGATCATCTAGCTTAACATGTAGAGCAAAAGAATAGTCAACTCTTAATCAAATACAAAGTGCAAAGTATGCATTTCAACCCCTAATAGCAATACCATTTTTTTTTTGCTTACCCCACACTTTGAAATAAACCACCCTATTGTCATATAATAAGAACTCCATTCCTTAATGTAGGTATGATGATAATAAGAACATGTTAAGTTGAGAATTGTGTTGATCAAACAAGAAAAGGTCAAAGGCTCAACTTGGCTCACTAAGGAAATCAATATTAAGGGAGGTCTTTTTAAGCTAAAGGGCTAACCTAATTTGCCTTCATCATTTTAAAACTTGAGATTAAATCATAATGTGAGTTCAATTAGTATGCAAAAGCAAATTCTAGAGATGCAAAATCATGAAGGTGCACACTTAAGAAAAGAAAATCAACTGATAATAATATCAAATTATGAGGCTCAAAACTCACACAGGTGGGTTCATAAAGATTTATATGTCATGAATTGCAGAATGTGAAAATTGATCCTGAATGAATTCAAATGCTCATTTCTATGCTGATACTAAAGTCTCAACTACAATGCTAGAATCACAGAAAAGATCAATAAATTTTCAATAATTATGCCATGCACAACACAATAAAACACACCAAGGCAACCAAAACAAAAATTAAAGAAAAGCTAAAAGATTACCCCACACTTTAGAATTTACATTGTCCTCAATGGAAAACAAGAATAATAAAGAGAAAGAATTAAGTACAACCTGTCTTCCATCGTCCCCTGGTGAGGCAAAACTCTATCTTTTATCACAAACACAAATGTTCAAAAACAAGATGCAAGAGAGCTTAGGGTTTCTATTTATTTTAACTAAATATAAAATCAAAATTGCAAAATATAAAATTATAACTATGAAAAAGAAATGCAAACCGATGGGTTGCCTCCCATTTAGCGCTTCTTTAATGTCATAAAGCTGGACATCATGCAAGGATTAAGGATCATGGATCAAAGTGCTGTCAATGATCCTCACTTCCTGAAATCCTTCATTGTATAGTTTAACTCTATGTCTATTTGCTCTAAAAATCTTATTGGTTCTAGAGTTAAGCAATTCAATGGCACCAGAAGGACATACCTTAGTTACCTCGAAAGGACCACTCCATCGAGACTTGAATTTACCTGGAAACAGACGGAGTCGATAATTAAAAAGTAAAACTTTCATACCTGGACTCAATGTCTGTCGCACAATAAATCTGTCATGAATTGCTTTTGTGCGATCCTTGTAAATCCTCGAGCTCTCATATGCCTTTGGGTTAAGGCACTTTTGGGTCTCCATCACTAGTTTAGCCCCCCTCTTCTAAGGTCAGTTTCAGCTCCAATTTATCTAATGAACCTGTTTGCAAGAAAGCATCTGAAACAACTGCTTCAACACTATTAATTAAAGAACATTCCTCATATAAAATAGTTGTAGGAATAGGAGAAGTGTTAAAAATGGAAAATTCAACAGTTTGTCCTAAGACAGTCATTGACAACTTACCATTTTTAACATCTATTAAGGTGTTGGTAGTAGCCATGAAAGGCCTACCCAGCAGAATAGTGTGTGCAGATGGTGAAGGGTTACTTCCTTCCATGTCAAGTACTATGAAATCCACAGGTACTATCAACCCTCCAACCTTAACTAACACATCTTCTATAACCCATTTCGGGAATCTAAAAGACCTATCCGCTAATTGCAACACCATTTTTGTCGGTTTTAGCTCCCCTAGTTCTAATTCTTTAAACACAGAATAAGGCATTAAATTCACACTAGCTCCTAGATCACACATGCCTTCAGTCCCCTTTCCATTCCCCACAGTAATTTGAATTAGAAAGCTACCAGGATCCTTTAGCTTGGGAGGTAGTTTATACTGCAGAATAGCACTAACTACCTCTGAAACTATCACCTTTTCATTCGTCTCATACCTCTTTTTCTTGGTGATCAGCTCTTTGAAAAATTTGGCATAAGCCGGCATGTTCTGTATTGCCTCAAGTAAGGGTAAGTTAATACTTACCTTAGATAGCATGTTGAAGATGTTAGAAAATTGCTTATCTGGTTTATCATCCTTCAACCTACTGGGGAATAGTATAGGTGGCCGGTATGGATTGCTTGCCTTATGTAGATCTGCTGTAGGGGACTTCTCCACTTATCTTTCGCCAGCACCTTTGTTCTTTGGTTCTCCTTCCTTCTTGTTCTCTTTGTTACCTGCATTCACAGAATCATTTTCAACATTATTATTAATTTCCTTACCACTTCTAAGAACAGTCACTGATTGTGCCTGCTCAGGTTGACTTGGGAATTTCCCCTTTTGTTGAATCTTCATTTGTTGTGCAAGTTGTCCAACTTGTGTCTCTACTTTCTTAAAAGATGCTTCTAAGGAATCCAGCCTCTTGTTGGTCATCTCTTGATTTTTTGCACTAACTTGGATGAAAGCTTGTAAACTTTCCTCCAAACTCTCTATCTTAGACTGCCCTTGATTTGAGGATTGGCCCTGCTCTTGGTTCTGTCTTTGAAGCAAATGGAAAGGCTGCTGAGAATTATTTGTTGCCCAAGAAAAATTTGGGTGATTCCTCCAACCAGAGTTGTAAGTGTTGGAGTAAGGATCATTTCGGACCCTTGGTTGGAATCCTCCCATGGCATTGACTTGCTCAGCTTCATTCCCATATGATTCATATGCAGAGGGGCAACTGTTTGCTCCATGCCCTAATGTCCCACAGATTCCACACACTTCTTGAGTAGATGAAGGAGAATTATTTTTCATATTCAGCATCTGCGCTTGCCTTGTCAACTCAGCAATCTGATTTACCATTTCACTATTGGCCTCCAGTTGATTCACCCCTTTACTTCTTTCCCTTACACTCTTTTGTTGAGAATTAGCTCCCAACATCTCAAAGATCTCATAAGTCTCATCAGCTGTCTTTTCTCCCATGGCTCCCCCAGCTGCATTGTCAACAGTGTTCTGAAATTGCTGGGTTAGACCATCATAGAAAAACTGATTAAGGAGTTGAAGTGGGTAGTGATGATGCGGACACTGGATCAATAGCATCTTGAATCTATCCCAAGCCTCATGAAATGGCTCTCCTTCAAATTGAGAGAATGTAGCAATCTTCCCTCTCAACTCAACTGTCTTTTGATGTGAATAGAACTTGCCCATGAACTTGTTATAAACTTGCTCCCAAGTTGTCAGTGAGTTTTCGGGCAACATCATAAGCCAGCTCTTTGTCCTATACTTCAAAGTATATGGAAAACACCGCATCCTCAACTGATCCTCTGTTAATCCTCCCAATGGAAAAGTGTTGAGGGTGGAGTAGAAATCCCAAATAAAGTTCAAAGGATCTTCATTTGGAACTCCATAGAATGATGGAAGCATGTTGTAGTGAATGTTCTTCAACTCATAGTTCCTTGTTGTATCTCTCAGTCTTATGCAAGAGGTGGAAGTTCCAATGACAGGTCTAGCAAAATCTCTCATGGTTCTTTGACTTTCTTCAGCCATTTTAACTGATTGTGCAGAATCTGACTCAAATTCAGAAGTGTCCTCCTCTGTATCAAATCCAGTGTAGAGCTCAAACTCTTCTCTACTCCTTTTCACTCTCTGAATTTCTGGAATGAATGGATGTAGCTCTCCTTCGAGCGATCTCCTACCTTGCATACACAGAATTTTTCTAGAAAAAGAAATTATTAAAAGCAAAAGACAAAATAAAATAAAAAATAAACAATGAAAAATAATCTAAAATATTTTTGCCTAATAAACAATTTCGCCAATTAGCCTCCCCTGCAGCGGTGCCAAAAACTTGTTGCGCTCAAATTAACTCTACCACAAAGCATCACTCGCAACTATAGGAGGTAGCTGTAGCAAAGGTGATCACCCCGAGGTCGTCTCACAAGGAAGCTAAAGTGGCTAATTGATTATCAGATTATAAATAACAAGTAATTAAAGAAATTTAAACGGCTAAATAATGAAGAAGATTGATTGAAGTTTTAAACAAATAAAAGTAAACTAAAACTGATGTATTGATTCACTGGATAGAAAGGTCTAGGGTTTTCACTTCTCTACTACTTATATGTATGAATGGTTATTCCTCTTAAATAATTTAATTTCAAAGATTAAATCTCAAACAACTTAATTAATCGAGTCAAGGAAATAAGCTCTCGCATTCAAACCTCATTCAACTAATCTTGTTATAATTGAATTAATCTTTTTAATAGGTTATATCTCTAATTCACCTAAGTCCTTAATTGAATTGTTCCAGCATTAGACTTCATCTCTCAATCCATCATCTAATACCTAAAACACATAATTGGTGGCCAATCAATTATATATTAACAATATTCCATTCAATCAAAGCTAAAGAAATTATTAGCTAAGAGAATAATCAATTCATACAATCGTAGCAGATCCATACAAACCCTAGACTAGATCAAATTAGTTCATGATGCAATCAAACATACTCATCTCATTAATGTTCAAAGAAATCAAATTAGACATGATAATATCCATTAATACAATTTCAATGAAAATAAAGAGAATAAGTTCGAGAACAAAACCAAGTTACAAACTCCTTGAAGCTTCTGAAGAATCTCTTGTTCAAATCTTGCAAGAAGAATGAATCAATGGCATGAACAATCTAATCTAAGCTAGTTTGATCCAAAGTATAATCAAAATCAAAGAAAAACAAAGTTATCAAAACCCTAATCTCTTTGACGGCTCAATCTGCTCTCCAAATCGTCAACAGTGTAAGGAAAAACCCTAACTTTAATATTTATACGAAACCTCCGCGCGTCTTTATTGATCCTTGAGTGACACGGCCAAGTTAGAGTGAACTTGGCCATGTTGGAGGTGAATTTGAGGGAGAGACACGGCCAAGTTGATGGTGA
The DNA here is from genome assembly GCA_947685225.1 of Garcia nutans. Taxonomy (NCBI): domain Eukaryota; kingdom Viridiplantae; phylum Streptophyta; class Magnoliopsida; order Malpighiales; family Euphorbiaceae; genus Garcia; species Garcia nutans. The sequence continues at coordinate 41,032,574 of CANTUV010000005.1, forward strand.
CACGGCCAAGTTGGACCATTTTGGAGGGACATGACCAGGGACTTGGCCATGTCACTTGCATGTGTCACCTACTGTGAGAATTGCTCTTCTTTGCTTTGGATTTAGGTGAGACACGGCCAAGTTGATGGTGACTTGGCCGTGTTTGAGCATTTTTGGAGGGACATGGCCATGTTTGGGGTGACTTGGCCGTGTTGGATCATTTTGGAGGGACACGGCCAGTGACTTGGCCATGTCGCTTGCATGTGTTCACTTCTGCTTGCTTTTTTCTTCTTTTCTTCTTTGGTTGAGTGACACAGCCATGTTAGAGGTGACTTGGCCATGTTGGAGCTTTTTGGAGGGACACAGCCAGTGACTTGGCCGTGTCCCTTGCCTGTGTCCATCACTGTGTCTTGTTGCTTCTTTTCAGCTTGATATGGGACACGGCCAGTGACTTGGCCGTGTCCTCTGCCTGTGTCAGCTACTGTCCATTTTTCCTTTTAGTCTTGGTTCCTTGGCTTTTTCTTAACCTAAAACAAAACTCAAACAAATTGTAAATAAGAAGTAAATAAACATTAACCAACAAAACATAAACACATACTAAAAACTATATCAAAAATGATATAAACACTGAAATAAACTAAAACTACCAAAATTAACAAAAACACTAAATAAACCGATTTAAACTAACAAAATACCTAAATAAAACAATAATTATTATAATAAACAAGACACAAATCTATAACAAAAACTAATAAAACAATAGTGTGGCAAACAAAAAGAAGGGGGCTATCTGTATTGGAGGATTGGTTACCACATTGGCCATAGCCCTTCTTGATGATTTTGACCCGAGTACCTGTCGTATGACTAGAATTACGGGTAATAATTCATTGGATTTGGCTACACTAGAGAAGATGCATATGGTAGTGCACAGGAGAGGGGCTTCTATGATGGCTTCAGCTGAGCCAGAAGTTTCGGGGGGCAGACAAAAGAGAACACGAGTCCAGGAGGGGTCCGACTCAGATTCTATTGATTTGGAAGAAGATGCTCCAGCTCCAGATAATCAAGAGATACTTAATAGGATTGATGTACTGGAGGGCAAGGTAGATTGTAACCATGCTGCGGTTTTGCAACAGTTAGACCAAATCAATAGCAACCTTGCCAAGATTTTGAGTCTTCATCCCTCGGCTGCTTCATCATCACATCCTCCTTCACCGTAGATCTTTCGAGACAATTCCTTACTTTCTTGTGTTTAGTTAGAGCATATTTGTGTTGTTATTTTTTATTTTTGTTTTTAATGTTAACATTTTATATTTTGGATATTTTATTTTATATATTTTATTTTGTTTTTGAACATTTGCTATTTGTGATGAAAAGGTAGAGTTTGCCTCACAAGGGACCGATGGGAAACAGGTTTTACCTTAACTCTTTATCTTTATTATCCTTATTTTTATTGAGGACAATGTCATTTATAAGTGTAGGGTAATCTTTAAACTTTCCTTTAATTCTTGTTTTGTTTGTCGTTAATTCTTGTTTTGTTTGTCGTTTTGTGTTATATTGTGCGTTGTGCATGGCATAATTGTTGAAAACTTATTGACTTTTCTGTGATTCTGGTATTATATTTGAGACTTTAGTATCAGCATAGAGATTAGCATTTGAATTCATTCAGGATCAATTTTCACATTCTGCAATTCATGACATATAAATCTTTGAGAACCCACCTTTGTGAGTTTTGAGCCTCATAGATTGAATATTATTGTCAATTGAATTTCTTTTCTTAAGTGTGCACCTTCATGATTTTGCATCTCTAGAGCTTGCTTTTGCATACTAATTGAACTCAAATTATGATTTCATCTCAAGTTTTAAAATGATGAAGGAAAATTAGGTTAGCTCTTTAGCTTAAAAAGACCTCCCTTAATTATGAATTCCTTAGTGAACCAAGTTGAGCCTTTGACCTTTTCTTGATTGATCAACATAATTCATAACTCAACATTTTCTTATTATCATCATACCTGCATTAAGGAATGGAGTTTCTTATGATATGAAAATAGGGTGGTTTAATTCAAAAGTGTGGGGTAAGCAATTTAAAAAAAATTAAAAAAAATGGTATTGCTTTAGTAGGATTTGGGGCCGAAATGCATACTTTGCACATTATATTTGACTAAGAGTTGATTATTCTTTTCCTCTACATTTTAAACTAGATGTTCCAAGTAATTGTATATTATATATATATATTAAAAAATGATAAAAATAAAATAAAAAAAAGAAAGAAAATAAAAGAGAAGATATATATATATATATACAAAATTCATATATTTCCTAGCATTAGTCATCAAAAGAGGAATGTCGACTCATGTATTTTTCTTTAAGTATGCAAGTATGTGAGATTATCGAGGGTTGGTGAATATGTTATTTGAGGGAGTTACGAGTTTCTTAGCAAGAGTATTGTCTAATTTAGATACTCCATTTCTTGATGCTCCAGCTTAAATGTCTTTTCTCACACCTTCACCTTAGCCCCATTACATCCAAATAAAAGACCTTCGGATTATTTCTTGAGAAAATCAGTGAGAGATATTGGATAATTAAGCAAGTTTATGGCATTATGCAGTCATGAGTGGTTTGAGTGAATTAACCTTTGAAATCGAGTGAAACACTTAGATGAGAGATGAGATTTGTATGTCTGGATTAATGAATGAGTTAAGAAGATCTTGATTGAAGTAAAGTGCAATTATTTATGGCTGAGTCTTAAAGGATTTCATCCTATATACTGGAATTATAGTTACGGTTGTTTGAGTTTTTAATTTATGCCATGTGAATTTGCTTAAGGACAAGCAAAGTTTTAAGTGTGGGGTAGTTGTTTTATTAGTTTTTGTCATAGAATTGTGTCTTATTTATTATGATGATTATTGTTTTATTTAGGTATTTTGGTAGTTTTAATCTGTTTATTTAGTATTTTCATCAATTTTGGTAGTTTTAATTTATTTCAGTGTTTATGACATTTTTGATCTAGTTTTTAGTGTGGTGTTTATGTGTTGTTGGTTAATGTTTATTTGATTTTTGGTTAAAGTTTGTTTAAGTGTTGGTTTAGGTTAATATGCAAGGAACCCAGAGAGGAAGAAAAAAATCAAGGAGTCAAGAGAAAGGAAAAGTTGGGCAGTGACAGACACACTCAGGGGACACGGCCAAGCTTGTGGCCATGTCCCATACCAAGATAAGGAAGAAGACCAAGAGTTTAGAAGGTGACACATTCAAGGGACACGGCCAAGCTTGTGGCCGTGTCCCTCCAAACTTGTCAAACACGGCCAAGTTATCTAAGCTTGGCCGTGTCACACTCAAGTCCAAAGGAAGAAGAGATGAAAATCAAACAGAAGCAGACACCTTCAGGGGACACGGCCAAGCTTGTGGCCGTGTCCCTCCAAGCACCTCAAACACGGCCAAGCTTGCCTAAGCTTAGCCGTGTCACTCATGGATTAAATGAAGAAAGGAAACACGGATTTTTGGAGCGGAGGTTTCGTATAAATAATAGAATTAGGGTTTTCAAAAGGGGTTCGGAAGTTTTGAGTTTGGAGTTTTTCAGCCGTCAAAGAGAATAGCTTAGGGTTTCTAATTTTATTTTCTTTGAGATTTTGATTACACTTTGATGCAAAATATTCTAGATTAAATTTTTTTTATGCCATTGCCACATTCTTCTAGCAAGATCTGATCAAAAGATTCTTCAGAAGCTTAAAGGGAGTTTGTAATTTGGTTTTGTTCTCAAACTTTATCTCTTAAATTTCTTGGGAATTGTATTCATGAATTCTGTTTATGTCTAAACTGATTTCTTTGAATTTTAATGAGATGAATATGTTTGATATCATTATGAACTAATTTGATCTAGTCTGGGGTTTGTATGGAACTACTATGATTGTATGAATTGGTTATTGCTCTTAACTAAATTTATTTTTTTAGCCTTGATTGAATGGAATTATTGTTAATATATAATTGATTGGCCAATTATGTGTTTAAGGTATTAGATGAAGGATTGAGAGATGAAGTCTAATGCTGAAACAATTTAATTAGGGACTTAGGTGAATTAGAAATATAACCTAAGAAAAGGATTATTTCAATTGTAACAAGATTATTTGAAAGAGGTTTGAATGCGAGAGCTTATTTCCTTGATTTGATTAATTAAGTTGCTTGAGATCTAATCTTTGAAATTAAATTGGTTGAGAGGAATAACTGTTCATACATTTAAGTTGCTTGAGATCTAATCTTTCATTTTTCTTCATTTTTCTTTTTCTTTTCTTCTTCTTCTTCTTCTTTTTTTTTTGTTGGGTCTTAATTCTAGAAGAATTGTCTTGACTATATGTAGACCCTTAATTTTTGACTCAGTCCAATTCGATATTTTTAAACAGTCCAAAATAATATTTATGGTGTTTTAATTTATTTTTAATAAAAAAATTAATAATAAAAGGGTAAAAAATAATAAATAAATAAAAATCGGCGATGGAAGAATCGACGATGAAAAATTTTCATCGCGGGCGACGAATTGGTTTGGGCCAATTAGCCGCAGGAAAAACCTGCGATGAAATGGCCACAAGCCAATTCACCATAGGAAAATCCTATGGCGAATTGGCCTGGCCCACTCCTGAGCCAACTGTACCAAAGCCCAGCGCCTGCAGATTTTCTTCGCCAGCGCACTTTCGCAAGCCTGGCCCGCACACGATTTTGCCAAAACCCTATTCTACTTGGTTTTTAATTTTGTTTCCTAAATTTTTTTTCCTTAGCCAATTAGTGTTAGATTTTTATTTTTTCTTATAAATACCACATTAAAGACAGATTGAAGGAGCTCTCAAAATTTTTGGATCTGAAATTTTTTATTGGACTTTGGACTTTTGAATTTTCTCGGCCAAAAAAAAGAGAACCTTAAAGGAGCAAGAGGCAGTGAGCAAGCAAAAAAATCCATCAATTGCAGCCTACACTTTCTTTATTATTGTTCAACCAAAATTCAAAAGATTGTGGTGGAACTAACAATGGAGGTTTGAATCTCTATTTATTTGCTTATCTTTACAGTAGCTTCATCATTCAAATTGGATTAATTGTTTAAATGTGCAATAGATGATCAATTGTTCTACTTACCATCCAAACTCTATTTGAAACCCTAAAAACTATTTTTCAAAACCCTAAAAACCTTAATACCCGAAAAACTAACTTTTGAAATATAAAACCCTAATTGCACTTTTCTAAAATCACAAAACAATAATATGTTTTCTTAAAACCCTAACCAATTCTATTTTTCTAAGATATATAGTATCTTATTTCTTCTAATTCTGAAACCTATTTTCTAAATCTTAAACCCTAAAAACTTAATTTTTAAAACCAAAATCTACAACCTTAAAAGCCAGTTTCTGAAGCCAATATCTTATTTCTTCCAATACGGGACCGTCGTATAGGCTCATCGAAGGGGTCAATATTTATTTGTGTATTATAAGTCTTTATGCTTTACAAACCTAAACCCTAATTTATTCAAACCATAAATCTTAATTAATTCTATTATTCAAATCACACAGTAGCTTGTTCCGTTCAAATATCTAAAGATTTTATTTTATTTTCATAAGCTTCAATCTTATTTACTTAAACCCTAATTGTTAAACATAAAACCTAAGAAACCCTAATTGATACATGAACCCTAGAGTTATATACTTACTATTTTATTTAAATTGGAAGAATATTTATTATATATTTTGATTGATGTTTGATGACTTTGATGAATGATTTATTTATGATGACTGGATGTTTACTTTTATTGATTTGTTTTGATTTCAAAACTTTGTAAGAGGTATGTTTCCATATGTTGGATACCTCATGTATTAAGCATCATGTAATTTAAATTGCTTTTATATTTTGGACCAATGTAAAGGATACGTTTCCACCTTTCAGTGGGTGTCCTATTTAGTTTTAGACATGGATGATGTAAGGACATGTTTCCATCCTTGGATGGGTATCCATTTATTTGTTTTGTTTGGACATTGGTTTGATTTTAATATAATGATGTTTTAATTTAATTGTTGCATATAGTGTAACACCCCCACACCCAATACATACACACTACATACACCACAATGTAGTATACATGTATCGAATATAGGAATGCTACGGATTTTCTTAACATTCAAAACATTTTAAACTTGATACAATACCCTTATCGTTATATATTATAGAAAAGTAAATCATTTACTTATAAACAAAACATATTAGATATATATATACATACATTTAAATATTACGCAGCGGAATATAGAAAACATTTACATATATGAAAGCATTTGAATACGTATTTACAATTATACATATATTTACATTATAAACCATATTTACAAAATATAAAATAGTTATACATGATTGGCAAGTCTCCTCTGATCTTTAAGTTCTCAAAATCAACTCTTCACTGTCTACTCTCACTCGGTCTCGAAGAGCTCTCGGGTTCAACCCTATTACCTGCGCGATCAAACACTATCGCGCTAAGCCAAGGGCTTAGTAAGACAATTCATGCTAATGTTATGCTTTAGTGCAATGCAATGTTTCACATTTGTATTAATAAATCAACATCAATGATACACACACAATTAGTAAAGATCATACTCAACAAACAATATTCTGTAAATAGTTCGTTTCATCATATAAGTAATATTAACATTTCATTACATTAGAACAACATTTATGTTATACATAAAACCTAGACACCTATGGGCCCATCAAGTACTTAATACGATATTCAGAATTCAGAGTTACTGCTTTGGTTCATAAACATCATTATCAAGCCCGTAGGCAACATATACATATATATATCTCTATCCATGGATAGCGTAACAGACCCGGTCTCTTGGATCATCAACTCATCTAACTCGAGGATATCCTCAACCCGGCAAGACTGTTACAAATCAAATATCTCATAATATCCATTATCATAGTGTAACAGACCCAGTCTCTTGGAGCTCAATTCAACTCAATTTGAAGAGATCCTCAACCCGGCAAGACTGTTACCTTTCATTAAATAGGCATGCCTCCAAAAAACCAGAACTCTGAAATTGAATATCATATTAAGCATACACTTATTTCATTATTCTCTTTATCAAACTCTTTCTCAATCTTTCTCATCAATTAGGCAAACATGCCATACATCATTCAATTATATCATCATAGCCAATCACAATGGCTCTATATTCCATTTCATCTCAATTCACAACATAACATTTCAATCTTTCATAAACACATTCATTTGCATCATCATGTCATTCACATTATTCATATATATATATATCATCAGTGATATAAACATAACAATACACATTGCTCAAATAAATTAACAATGTAATAATGCCACATTTGAACTTACACACAATCATATAGGTTTTGTACTTACCTCAAAAACAAATCACACCACTCTTAACACTTCCTTGTTCAAGATCCTTCTACCTCTTAAATCAATGATTAATCACTATCTTCAAGACCTAAATCAAAAGTAATAGCATATACTTGTTTAGGGATACACAAGAGATAATCCAATTAGGAATTAATTAGGGCAAACCCTAACCCTGACACGCTCACCCACACGGGCGTGTCCATGACCGTGCCCTAACTCCACAACACAGAAGTATTTACACGCTCAACAACATGGGCGTGTTCCTGGGCGTGTAAATTCTCAAATCTCACAGTAGCTATGACACGGTCAATAACACGGGCGTGCTACTGGTCGTGTCAAACCTACTGCCTCCAACACAATTGACACGCCTAAAGACCCTGGACATGCTCATGGGCGTGTCCGGCCACAAATCAAGATTCCGACCAAAACAACCAAACACTCAACAAAACACTTTTATCCAACAACATCCACTTCACACCATCTTAACAAAACATACTCAAAACTCATCTAAAACTTGCAACACACCCAAAACAAGTCAAAACACACATCAAACACCAAACACAAAATCATCTCAAAACCCTTACCACATATACAACATCATCTCTTCCAACCACTTACTCTTTTCTTCAATCCATACTCAACATCCATCATCCAATCACTCAAACACTTCTCACATCTCAAAATCAACCAACACACTCTTAAAAATCTATCAAACTCAAATATCATTTCAAATAAACACAAAGATCACAAGAGAACTTACCAAAGTTATAAGACTTCTTGTATCATCCACTAGATCACTTCAATCTTCCATCAATTTGAGCTTAACACATCAAGATCTTCACTTTGTCTCTTGTTTTCCTTTGTCTATGAAGGAGCCGGCCACACAAAGAAGAAAGAAGAAATGAACCACAAAAATAAAGTCAACTCTTCTTTTAATCTCCACCAAGTGTTCCAATTCAAACAATTACCAAAACACCCTTTTATCATTTGTTCTAGCTTTCTTTTTAATCCAATGCCCTTAATAGTCATTTCACCAATAACCAAATAAATATCTCTACCCCCTTGACTCTTCATTTGACCAATTTATATGTTATATATATCATCATATACACAACATATACCATTCTCTCTAAACCCTAATTCTTTTCCCCAAAACACATATACACATGCATTCACTTTCCAAAATCTTTTCTCTTGCAATTTAACACATATATACAATCCAATATAACAACAACAACAATAACAACAATAACAATAACAAAATCAAAACTTCTAGACCATATATGAGGATATTACATATAGTATGGATAATATTATTATATTTAAGAATTTTATAATATTAAGACCTGCAAAGGAGGCCAATTCCAATGAACCGAGCGTTATGGGGGTGCTGAGCCATTTCTCATCTTCCCCACACGTACCCAACTTTTCGAACCCATTAAGGGGTTGGAGATTCCTTAGGAATTGAGTCATCCACTCCTTTCTTTTTCTTGGCCCGTCCGGGTGGCAACTCCATTTTCTCTGGGCTTAGGCCCGTGTTCTTTAAGGCCTCGAGCCTAAATAGTGCCAAAGCCACAAGAATCACTCCACCGGGAGTGGGGGAAAATAACATTGACTCCTTTCAGATGCTTGTTCAATTCTTGCTTTGGAATGATAGGATGCTTCACATTTATGGCTTTTACTTTTCGAGATATTGAAAATATGAGTGATGGTTGATGATGGGTCTGCCATAAATGTTTGTCCACTTAAAATATTGCCAAAGCTAGCTATGTCAACGAGGGATCTTAGCCCAACCGAGGTAACCATTCGGGCTTATGACAACACCAAGAGGTATGGCGAAGAAACTTTCAAGGCTGCTGTGAAGGTTGGTCCAATTGAATATATTGTTGAATTTGTTGTTTTGGACATACCTGTTACTTTTGCTCTACTTTTGGGACGACCATGGTTCCATCCTCTCGGTGGAGTTCCTTCCACCCTTCATAAAAAGATCAAGTTCCCTAACGAAGATGAGACGGTGGTCATTGAGGCTGAGGATAATGAGGTTGTTAATGCTCTAATGGTAGATAGGCCCCTTAATGGTTTCAAAGTAGCTGTAATTTCTGATGGTGAAGTAGTGGACTCTAAGATCTTGAACATGATGAAGAACATGAGCTACCTTCCTGGAGCTGGTCTTGGAAAGGGTAAGGCCGGTGTGACAAAGCTTTCAAATTTCAAAACTCAAACTTTCAAGAAAGGGTTAGGGTATGAAGAAGCCAACAAAGATGTCCAGCCAAAGAAGAATGAGAAGATGAGCTTCCCACCACTTAAAGAGATCTTTGTCAAAGCTCCAAACATGGGACCACTCCAAGGAAAGCCAGAGCCAATCATGTTCATGGGAAAGTTGATCCCGGATTTTAAAATTTTTGCTGACGTTGCCAAGATAGCGGAACAAGTGAAGAAAGAGTTCACCCTACCAGCTGACAAGAAGCTCAATCCAGAAAGGAAGAAGAAAGCTGTCCTGAAAGCCGAGAAAACTCCAGAGGAGATTGCTGCCCTGGTTGAAGAGAAGTTTGAAGATGTTCTGCTTTATGATTTTGAGAACAATGACAATGATTTTCATTTTCATTTTAATTTATCTACTTTTGTATGAGGATGATGATGTTTTCTTTTCCAAAATGAATGCAATAAAGTCTGATTTTGCTTACTTGTGTGATGTTTCTCCTGATGGTGAATACATTTAAATAGTGGTTAGCATCTTTAATATTAACTCTGTTGATACACAATCATTAAATTTGGGAACAACTAAAAATCCTAAAAATATTAGCATAGCATCTGACCTTACTCCTGATGAGAGAGAGAGATTTGAAAAAATATTTAAAAAATATGAAGAAGTATTTGCTTGGTCTTACTACGATATGCCTGGAATAGATCGAGACATAGCCGAACACCTGATTTTTACTTACACTCACATGGAACCTGTCAAACAAAAGCTTAGGCATTTGAGGCCGGAATGGGCTGAATTGGTTAAAGAAGAGGTCACTAAACAAATACAAGTAAAGTTCCTTGAAGTGATAGATTATCCAGATTGGCTAGCCAACATAGTACCCATGCCAAAGAAATATGGAAGAATTAGGGTATGTGTGGACTATAGAGATTTAAATAAGGCTTCCCTTAAAGATGATTTTCCTTTACCCCATATAGATGTTCTCATTGATAGTGTGGCCTCTAGCGTGCTATACTCATTTATAGATGGATTTTCTAGATACAACCAAGTGTTAATGGCCCAAGAGGATAAAGCCAAAACTGCTTTCAGTACTACATGGGGTATATTTTGTTATAGGGTGATGCCGTTCAGATTAAAGAATGCTGGAGCAACCTACCAAAGGATGGCCACCACATTATTTCATAACATGATGCACAAAGAAGTTGAAGTATATGTTGATGATATGATGGTGAAATCAGATATAAGAGAACAACACTTCCAAATCTTAGAATTATTCTTCGATAGAGCATTGAAGTATAAGCTAAAATTAAACCCGAAGAAGTGTGTGTTCGGGGTTACCTCAAGCAAATTGTTGGGACATGTGATTGGTACAAATGGCATCAAGATTGACCCTAACAAAGTTAAAGCAATTAGGGATATGTCAGCAACCAAGATGGAGAGAGAAGTTTGGGGATTCATTGGTAGATTATAGAACATTAGCAGGTTTATAGAAAAGCTCACCACAATCTGTGAACCTATCTTCAAATTGCTTGAAAAGAATCAGCCACTCCCATGGAATGAAGAGTGTCAAAAGGCCTTTGAGCGAATAAAAGAGTATTTGCTAAATCCACCTACTTTGAAACCACCTAAACCTGGTAAGCCCCTGTTACTATACTTAGTAGTAGAAGAAGAGTTAGTAGGAGCCATGCTAGCCCAAGCAGATGAGTCGAGGATTGAGCACGTGGTTTAATATTTGAGTAGAAAGCTCCTACCTTACGAAATTAAGTATAGTAACATTGAAAAGACTTGTATAGTTGTGGTTTGGTCTTCTAAGAAGTTGCAGCATTACTTTCAATCTTATAGTGTGCAAGAAATTTCCAGGTTGGATTCAATGAAGTACTTAAGGGAGACACCCTCTTTGATTGGGAAGTATGGGCGATGGTTGATAATATTGCAAGAATTTGAGATTGAGTATGTAACCAGAAAAATAATCAAAGGTAGAGTAGTAGCAGAATTCCTAGCCCAACAACCATTACCGGATAGTGAAGGGGTAGTCTTGGAATTTTTCGATGAACATTTAGAGGCCATTGAAGTATAAAGATGGAAAATGTATTTTGACGGGGCAGTGAATAGGAAAGGAGCAGGTTTGGGAGTCATACTAGAATCACCCGAAGGGGAACTTATCCCTTTAGCCAAGAAGTTGAAATTTAGGGCAACCAATAATATGGTGTAATATGAAGCATGTATCTTTAGTTTGGAAACCCTAATGATTATGAAGGTGGATAAGGTGGAAGTCTTTGGAGATTCATTGCTAGTAATATCCCAAGTAAATGGAGAGTGGGAGTTAAAAGAAGAGAAATTAAAACCATACCACCATTACTTCACCATGATGAAGAAGAACTTTAAGGAGTGCAGGTTTATATACCTACCAAGAGAAGAAAACCAGATGGCTGATGCCCTAGCCACTTTGGCTTCAGTATGGGAAAATCCTGTCAACTTATTCCTTAAGCCTCTGATTCTGACTAGTTCATCAACTCCTTACTATGAATATGAGACAATCATGGAAACTAATACAAACCGTGATGCATGGTATGATACTATAAGACGATTTTTGGAGGAGAAGGAATACCCATTGGGGGAAACAAAGAAAGAAAGAAGAGCCATAAGGTGGTGGTCCTTACAATACATCACCTTCCATGGAGAGTTATATCGAAGATGGCCTGATAGGGTGCACTTTAGATGCTTGAGGAAGCCTGAAGTGGAGCCTATCATGTCAGAAATGCACGCGGGAGTTGCGGTCCACACATGAGTGGTTTAGCCCTAGTTAAAAAGATAATTCGGCAAGGTTACTACTGGTTGACCATGGAGAGAGATTGTATTGAGTTTGTAAAGAATTATCAGTAATGTCAAATGTATGGTAATTTGAATCACATGCCTCCTGAAGAATTGTATTCTATGTCTTCACCCTGGCCCTTTGCCACTTGGGGGATTGACATTATAGGAGAGATACATCCGACAGCCTCAAACGGTCACCTTTTTATTGTAGTAGCAATAGATTATTTTTCAAAATGGGTCGAAGCCAAATCTTTCAATAAACTAGGGGCAAGTCAAATGGCTATATTTATTGAAAAGAATCTCATCTGTAGATATGGGATCCCGCACAGCGTGATATCAGACAATGGGGTACAGTTTCAAGGTGCAGTTAAAGACTTATTCTTGAAGAACCAAATCCATCATCACTGATCCTCTCCTTATAGACCAAAGGCTAATGGTGCAGTAGAAGCAACCAATAAAACAATTAAGCAGATCCTGTCCAAGATGACCAAGACATACAGGGATTAGTCAGAAATGCTTCCTTTTGCTTTGTGGGGATATAGTGTGCGAACGCCGATTGGAATGACACCATTCTCTTTGGTTTATGGGATGGAAGCAGTGTTGCCAATTGAAATTGAGATCAATTCATTAAGAATATTCTTGGAAACTGAATTGCCTGAGATGGAATGGGTAGTGAGCAGATACACACAGTTAGCTTTACTAGAGAAGAGATGGTTAAAAGCACTGTATCAAAGGACAATAGCTCGAGCCTATAATAGGAGGGTTACGATAAAAAAACTCAAAGTCGATGATTTAGTATTGAAACAATATAAGCCTAACATATCTGATCCAAGAGGGAAATTTAGGCCTAGCTGGGAAGGGCCATATGTTGTGAAACAAGTCATGAACAAGGGTGCAATAAAATTATCAGAAATGGACGGAAATGAATTTAGCGAGACAATGAACATTGACAGGTTAAAGAGGTTTTATGTATAAAAAAAAAGAGCTCGCTAGGTTGAAAATCCAAAAGGGCAACCTAGGCAAAAGTTAGAGTAGTTCGTTAGTTTCGAAAATCCAAAAGGGTGGGCTAGGCAACAATTAGGGCTAAGCGAGAGAAAATCATCAATTAGAAAAACCAAAAGGGCTAGTTGGCAACAGGAGTGATCTTGTGTATGTGTAGACCCTTAATTTTTGACCCAATCCGATCCAACATGCTTTATTTAGTCCAAAATGATTTTTGTTGTTTAATTGGTCCAAAATAATTTTAATTAAATAATTTTTACCTTAGTATCTAATTTTTAGTAGTAAAAAATGAAAATAAACAAATGAAAAATAAAAATAAAAATAAAAATCGGAGTCGGAAAAAAATTGGCAGCGAAAAGTGGTCGAGCGGGCCCGTCGGGCCAACAATGGCTCGCCTGCAGGCCTGCGGGCTGGCACGCCCACGGGCCCGTCGCCAGAATTTTCGCCAGCGCAAATTTTTCAGCTACAATTTTTATAATTCTAATCCAATTAGGTTTTAATTTCTTTTTATTATTATTATTACTTACCTTAATTAATTAGGAATAAACAACCTAAAAACCACTATAAATAAGGACCAATTAAACCAAATCAAAGGAGGAAAAACTTTCCATGATAGCTTTAGGTTTTGAAACCAAATCAAGGAAGGAAAGGGAAAACTCAATTCAATTGATATTTATAGTAGCAGTAGCAGCAGTAGAACGAAGGAGGGAGAAGAAAAGAGGCAATCAAAGCTTGTCTTTGGAGCTAGTTCATCCAAGAAGAGTTATTTTTTGGAGAATCAACAAAAGAAGGTATGTTTTAATTCTTTTGATTTATGTTTTACAATAGCCAAATCTATAAAATTTAAGTTTTTTAAATAAAAAATCTTAGAGTTTTAATTTAATTTTTCCAAGTTTAGAACATTAAAAACGTGACTTTCTTTTCTAAAAGGACTCAAAATTGTTATTTTTTCTTCTTAAAAACCTTAAAACACTCATTTAACATATTTTTCTACAAAACCAAAATAAAATTCTGTTTCTATTAAAATTTTAAATTAGGTTCTTTTTCATTCAAAAAATCTTAAAAAACATCTTTTCTACTTATAAAAACTTCAATTCATGTGTTTAAATTCATAAAATCTCAAGTTGCTATTTAAAACCCTAAAATTAAATTCCTTGGCCGAGAACCCCAAATTGAAAGCCTAAAATCCAAAAATCATCTTTTAAAGCTAAAGTAATAAACCCTAACCCTTTTAAAACCTTAAACCCTAATTTTTATGAACTTTAAACCCTTTAAAACATAAAAAACTTAAAAAACTTAAAAAAGCTACAGTAGCTCAATTTACTATTTTAAAAACATGAATTAAAAAATATTTCAAAAGTGTCTAAAACTCAAGTTTTATTATTTCATCATTCAAATCTTAATTTGTTTAATCAAAGTGTCTTGCTAACCTTAAAAAAACATAAAACCTAATCTATTTTAATTACCTAAAAAGTCACATAGCTTAAACTTTAGAATTTCCAAAGCCTTAACACATGAGATAAAGAATCCTAAATAGAAATAGTAGCTATACTTGAACTTTTATTTGTTTTATTCAATTCCATATTTATTTATGCTTTGATTTATTTCTTATACTTTAATTTATTTAATTTCAATACTTGATTTATTTAATTTATCATGGATGGATGTTTGTTTTATATTTTGGTTAATACTTTTAATGAATGATTTATATATTATGGATGATTATTTACCTTTATTAATTAATTTAGACTTCCAAAAGTTGTAAGGGGTATGTTTCCACTTGGTGGGTACCTCATTAGTTAAACATCATGTAATTTAATTTCTTTTCTATTTTAGAACCTTTGTAAAGGACATGTTTCTACCTTTTGGTGGGTGTCCTATCTAGGCATGTGATGTAAGGACATGTTTCCATCCTTGGATGGGTGTCCATTTATTTGTTTTGTTTTGTTTGGACATTGTTTTGATTTTAATATAATGATGCTTTGTTTTTATTGTGTGTAGTATGGATAATGTTATTATACTTAAGAATTTTATAATATTAAGACCTGTAAAGGAGGCCGGTTCCAACGAACCGAGCGTTGTGGGGGTGCTGGGCCATTCCTCACCTTCCCCACACATACCCAACTTTTCGAACCCATTAGGGGGTTGGGGATTCCTTAGGAATCGAGTCATCCACCCCTTTCTTTTTTCCCGGCCTGTCCGGGTGGCGACTCCATTTTCACCGTACTTAGGTCCGTGTTCTCTAAGGCCCCGAGCCTAAACAGTACCGAAGTCGCAAGAACCATTCCACCGGGAGTGGGGGCAAAAATCCCCGCTCATAGTGGCGACTCCACTGAGGATAAGAGAAGTTGATTCCGTTGGTCTTTATATCATTCTATTCTTTCTTATAATGATATTATCCATTGCATCATATTAGATTGCATTGTGTGCGTGAGTTAGGACGCCCGTGTTACCCGTGTTATGTTATGTAAGGGATACCATACTTTCACTCAAGGTATGGAGATTGAGCATGGCATAACCACTCATAGCTTTGTACCGTTCGGTATATACTTACTATAGGAACCTAAGCCTTTTAACCCAAAGACTAAAGCTCATGTAATTGGCCTAGTTACTTTCCTTAGGTTTTACCCCAAATGCATGTTGTTTGACTATGGTTAATTTATCTTGGTTTAAATCATGGCTTATTTGGTTTGTTCTTTTTCTAATATGACTCAAGTACATTTACAAGCTCAAAATAAATTTTTTCTTTCTTTAAAATCCAAAAGACCAAAACTATTTTCAAAACTTTTCAAAATGGTCTTTGGACATAAGACTTTTCTAAAAACAAATCAAAAATCCTTTGGCTCATGGCCCAAATACTAAGCCCAAAATCCATTTTTCTAAAATCTTTTACAATGGGCTTAGAAACAAAACTATTTTCACCCAACCTTTTCTTATAAAAAGCTTGCAAAAATATTTAGGTCAATTATGAAATACCAAAAATCAATTGTGGGCCTAGTTTACACTAAGAACAAATTAACCATGGGCTTATTTTTGGCATGAATCATTAGTTACTTTTTCAAGTGAGAAATCTATTTATAATAAACCTCTTAATTTCATTTTAATCCAATATAGCATAAAAGCTACTTTAGTTGGTTGAATGGATTAAAACCTAATTAATGGGAATTATCATGGATTGATTTCCATTTTCAAAAATATAACTATTGGTTGAAACGTCCGAGGGAATTATTCGAAAGCAAGATACCCCATGTTGGTATTTTGTTAACCATATACCTAGGAAAAGAGACTCGCCATTCATGTGTGGATGTTATAAGGTTGGAAGGAACATCCTAATTTGTTCTTATTTGTTAATTGTTTGTGCATACATGCATACATGCATACATTTGCATCTCATATCACTGGTCCTCTCTGGCTCACAGCCCTGGATTACGAAAGTTCAAAAGCTTACGACAATCCGACCTACGCTGGAGACGAAGTATCTAGCAATGACTCAATCACTTGCTCACCAAAGACAATGGAGCCCGAACAAATTCAAAGAATGGTGGATGAAGCCCTCAATGCCAAGATGGAAGAAATCAAAGAGGCCCTAGCTGAGACCATGAAGAACCAATTGACTGCAATCTTAGAGAATCATGCCGAGGCATCTGCTAGCACTAAGAAACCAAAGGACAAAGGGAAGACTAAAGTTAATGAAGTGGCTTTTGATGATGAAAAGGTGGTCATTGATGATGATGATGATTGGGCTCAATACTACCAAGAGGTTCAAGAAAAGAAGAAAGAACCGAAGGCTGTCGAGAAAGCAACTATTGAAAAGACCGAGACATCTGATGTTGAAAAGATGATTGCTGATTTAGAAAAGAAATTTGAGAAGAAATTGAAAACTAAAGAGGTGTCCGAGATCGACAAATTGTTTGAGTTAGATGAAGAAGTCTCGTACAAGTTCAAGATGCCATCTTTTGCAAGGTACAATGGCACTGGAAATCCTCATCTCCATGTGAAGCAATATATCATTGCCATGCAGTCTGCCCGAGCTAATAAGGCTCAAACCCTAAGGTACTTTATGCTCTCATTGAATCCTGCTGTCCAAAATTGGTTCAATACCTTAGATGATGGAACACAAAAGAGTTGGGATCTACTTTACAAAGCCTTCATCCAACAATATGGATATAATGTTGAGTTGGAAGTTACCTTGATGGAAGTGGAGTCCATTAGGCAAAGACCGAATGAGAATTTTGTAGATTATGTCAAGAGATGGAGAAACAAGGCTGCTTTGCTCAAGAAAAGGCCCGATGAATCCGATCAAATAAGGATGATCATGAGAGGTGTCCTGCCCAGTCTCCGCGAAAGGATGTCTCACACCCTTATAAGGGATTTCAAAGATCTTCTCCAAGCTGGTTTGCAAATTGAAGAATGGGAAAGGGAGAAGAGCCGCTTTGCAACAAAAAGGAACGAGAAAGGGAGCTATCAACCTGGTAGCCAAAGCACACAAAAAGAAGTTGATGTTAATGTGACTGGTCAAGCAAATAGAAGGCAATTTTCAGTTCTAGGGAAGCCTTTGTCTTGGGTCTTCGATAAGCTACAAAAGAAAGGGTTGTTACAACCATTGGCTCCTCGACCTTTACCTAGTCCATTACCCCCAAAATTTAATACTAAGGCTTTTTGTCAATTTCATCAGACTCAAGGACATGAGACTGATAGGTGTACCCGATTAAGGCATGAGATCCAAGATTTGATTGACAGTGGTAAGCTACCTGAGCCGGATAAGCCCAATGCCAAGAAAAACCCTTTGCCTAAGTTTGGAAGAGTACCTCCACCGGCAACCTTCATGGTGGGAAAAGGATTGGAAGAAGATTTTGTTTTATCATCCTTTCAAGATGGGGATATGAAAGAAAAAGAAGCTTAAACTCAACAAACTTTCCTTAGCTTGAATGTTGCTTTTCAATTTTACTTTCTTTAATATTTTGAACTATTGTGCTTTTCAAACTTAAAGTTGCTTTAAATAAATTACTTTCATCAAAATTTTGTTGGTCTTTGTTCATTTTGGTGCTCAACCAATGAGGAATTTAGCTTGATGTTTATAAATTAATGTGTCTAGGTATCATGACTCGAATGACTTTACTATATGAGGGAATTACTCTATAGCATTGAGTTGTGTATGCTTACTTAGAGAGGGCTCCTGCATAATTATCTTTGTCTAGGTCTTAGTCAGTCTTAGAACATGCTTTGACAAAATTTTGAGGCGAAATTGAACTCTGCTTATTTAAGGGAGAAATGATCTAGGCATTGTTTGATAAGCCAACAACTAGTATCCACCCTATTAAATATCAATCCCTAATTGTCCCTTTGAGCCTTCATAAAATTTTAGCTTTCTTTTCATTGGCATATAACCTCAACAACCTACCTTGAGCTGTTGTGATACTTTTGGCAAGTCTTATGATCACTAAGATAAAGAGGCAATAAGATCAAAAAAGGCAATGATTAGTCAAGATCATGAAGATAATTGAAGTTCTCAAGACCATAAAGATAGTTGAAGTTCTCAAGACCATAAAGATAGTGGACATTTTCAAGACCCTAAGGGTAGTTGAAGTTCCCTTAATATCTCCAAGACAACATCAACATTGGAGTAATAAATGATTTATCCCTATTAAAGAAGATTTATATTACTCCACTCATCCATTATTGGAAGTCCAAGTTGGTACAAACAAGACAACTATGTTTGAGCTAGAACCAAAAAAAAAGAGAGAAAAAAAAAGAGAGAGAGATTAGAAAAAGAAAAGAATAGGAAAAAAGAATAGAAAAAAAAAGAAGAAGAAAAAAGAAAAAAGGATAAAAAAAGGATAAAACCTAAAAAGGCGGTTCATAAAGCCAACTGAGCAGCAAAAGGCTTCAATTTGGTTCATAAAGACCTTTTTTTTTAGTTGGTCCAACCCAACCAAAGATTCAATTGAAATTGGAGGAAAATAGGAAGACCACATAGTTCTTGAAAGTTCTGCAGTCCTCCAAGGAAGAAGGACAAAATGATAAAATGATCAAAGAAAGGGAGGAGTAAGAAAAATGAAATGAAAGAAAAGGGAGAAGAAGAAAAGAAATTAATTTGGGAACGAAACTTTTTGCAAGGGCAAAAACTGTCCTAGTTAATATCCAGGTTAATGCCAAGAAGATATAGAAGGAATTTGGAGTCTAGCAAGATTGCTCCCAACTGCCTAAAGTTCAAACAAGAAATTTATAGTGTGAGGGTTTGTCCATTGTGTCACACTAGCTCCAATCTCAAAATGGCCTTCACTTAAACCTGTGTCCCTTATAGACCCCATTTCAAGCATATCAAAGACCTATTGATCTCTCTTGGTAGGTAGAGTCTATTAGTGGAGATAGTTTGGATAAGCATGCATATGAGATAGATAATATTTAAACTCAAATGAGACCTTTGGCCAAGCAATGTGTATGTGCCTATCTAAAGTGCAACAGTTCTTGCTTAAATAGAAATGATTCCCGAGTTTAGTATGGTAACTAGGGTTGTCGTGTTATAGATATATTAATTTGGAAAAATCAAGTCCTAAGGTAAATTGACATCGATTTGGCAAAACCAATATTTGATTTCAAAATTAAAATTCAAAAAATCAAATAAAAAATGTTTTGTCATACAAAGCCTTCAAGTTAAGGGAAGTATGTTGAACGTCCAAAGGACACATTGGGCAAAGGAAATGATTATTGGCAAAGTTATGAAGAAACTACCAACCGGCATGCTGAAATATAGTTTGATATGGATACATCCCTGACTCTGCTGCTTGGGGTCTCCACCACTCATGTTTTCAACATCTTGAAGATAAAAGCCACAAATGCAAAGCGTTCGATCATTCCAATGCAAGACTTGAACAAGCGTCAAAAGGGAACCAATGAGAACACTTATGTTGATCGCCTCGTTCTATGAGTCGATGGAACCACTGTAAGTATTATTCATGCATATCATGCATACATGAGCATATCACATCGCACTTGCTTGTCTTGTGTAGTCTATTCTTTGGCAAAATGAATAGCAAACACCTTATGAAGTAAAGAATTAAAAGAAGATATCGAATCAGGGGGGCATAGAAAGCCCATTG
This sequence comes from Garcia nutans, assembly GCA_947685225.1. Lineage (NCBI taxonomy): Eukaryota > Viridiplantae > Streptophyta > Magnoliopsida > Malpighiales > Euphorbiaceae > Garcia > Garcia nutans. The sequence goes on from CANTUV010000005.1 coordinate 41,053,071, forward strand.
CTTGAGAAAGCTCCAGTAATTTGCAAAGAGAAGAAATACGTGCTTGTGTGAAGAACTAGACAACAATAACATCAATCAGAGTCCGCATAGAAAAATCTTTGGTTTGAGCCTACACAGGGGGCAAAGTTTCTCCTTTTCAATTTTTTGGGTTTATATACCAAATATTTTTAAACTCACTTACAAATATTTTTCCACATAGGGGGGGCAAGGAAAGGATATAAGGTCCAATTAAAAATAGCTAAATCTTTGCAAAAACGAAGAACAAAAGAGTGGAACAATTAGAACTCTCAAAAGAATGAAGATGCAAAAGACAGAAGACCAATCCAGTTAAAAGAGCTGAAGCCAGGGTGAAGACCCGATCTCAAAGGATGAAGATCCACTTTTCAAGGGTGAAGACCCGATCTCAAAGGATGAAGATCCATTTTCAAGGGTGAAGACCCGATCTCAAAGGATGAAGATCCATTTTCAAGGGTGAAGACCTGATCTCAAAGGATGAAGATCCATTTTCAAGGGTAAAGACCCAATCTCAAAGGGATGAAGATCCATTTTCAAGGGTGAAGGCCCGATCTCAAAGGATGAAGATCCATTTTCAAAGAACAAAGAAGACTCAATCTTAAAGGATGAAGATCCATTTTCAAGGGTGAAGACCCGATCTCAAAGGATGAAGATCCATTTTCAAGGGTGAAGACCCGATCTCAAAGGATGAAGATCCATTTTTAAGGGTAAAGACCCGATCTCAAAGGATGAAAATCCATTTTCAAGGGTGAAGACCTAATCTCAAAGGATGAAGATCCATTTTCAAGGTTGAAGGCCCGATCTCAAAGGATAAAGATCCATTTTCAAAGAACAAAGAAGACTCGATCTTAAAGGATGAAGATCCATTTTCAAGGGTGAAGATCCGATCTCAAAGGATGAAGATCCATTTTCAAGGGTGAAGAACCAATCTCAAAGGATGAAGATCCATTTTTAAGGGTAAAGACCCGATCTCAAAGGATGAAAATCCATTTTTAAGGGTAAAGACCCGATCTCAAGGATGAAGATCCACTTTCAAGGGTAAAGACCCGATCTCAAAGGATGAAGATCCATTTTTAAGGGTAAAGACCCGATCTCAAAGGATGAAGATCCATTTTCAAGGGTAAAGACCCGATCTCAATGGATAAAGATCCATGTTCAAAGGGTAAAGACCCGATTTCCAATGGATAAAGATGCATGTTTCAAGGGTAAAGACCCGATTTTCAATGGATAAAGATTCATGTTTCAAAGGGTAAAGACCCAAATTTCAAAGGATAAAGATACTTGTTTCAAGGGTAAAGACCTGATTTCAAATGGATAAAGATCCATATTTCAAGGGTAAAGACCCGACCTCTAATGGATAAAGATCCATTTTTACGGGTAAAGACCCAATCTCCAATGGATAAAGATCCATGTTCCTAGGTGAAAGACATAGTTTCTAATAGATAAAGATCTATTTTTGGTGGGTAAAGACCTACAATTCGTAAAAATGGAACAACCAGTTATGCCAGAATTCTCAACTGATAAAAGGTCAGATGAGTTAAACCAATCTCTCGGGTCCAGAACCCAAAACCTCAAAAATTAAGTCTTATGGATTTTCACTCTCTTTCACTAAGGTTTCAGATCATTCAAGCAGGGGGCAAACTGTAGACCCTTAATTTTTGACCCAATCCGATCCAACATGCTTTATTTAGTCCAAAATTATTTTTGTTGTTTAATTGGTCCAAAATAATTTTAATTAAATAATTTTTACCTTAGTATCTAATTTTTAGTAGTAAAAAAATGAAAATAAACAAATAAAAATTAAAAATAAAAATAAAAATAAAAATCAGAGTCGGAGTCGGAAAAAAATTGGCAGCGAAAAGTGGTCGCGCGGGCCCGTCGGGCCAACAGTGGCTCGCCCGCAGGCCTGCAGGCTGGCACGCCCACGGGCCCGTCGCCAGAATTTTTGCCAGCGCAAATTTTTCAGCTGCAATTTTTAGAATTCTAATCCAAATAGGTTTTAATTTCTTTTTTTATTATTATTACTTACCTTAATTAATTAAAAATAAACAACCTAAAAACCACTATAAATAAGGACCAATTAAACCAAATCAAAGGAGGAAAAACTTTTCATGATAGCTTTAGGTTTTGAAACCAAATCAAGGAAGGAAAGGGAAAACTCAATTCAATTGATATTTATAGCAGCAGTAGCAAGAAGGAGGGAGAAGAAAAGAGGCAATCAAAGCTTGTCTTTGGAGCTAGTTCATCCAAGAAGAGTTATTTTTTGGAGAATCAACAAAAGAAGATATGTTTTAATTCTTTTGATTTATGTTTTACAATAGCCAAATCTATAAAATTTAAGTTTTTTAAATAAAAAATCTTAGAGTTTTAATTTAATTTTTCCAAGTTTAGAACATTAAAAACGTGACTTTCTTTTCTAAAAGGACTCAAAATTGTTATTTTTTCTTCTTAAAAACATTAAAACACTCATTTAACATATTTTTCTACAAAACCAAAATAAAATTCTGTTTCTATTAAAATTTTAAATTAGGTTCTTTTTCATTCAAAAAATCTTAAAAAAACATCTTTTCTACTTATAAAAACTTCAATTCATGTGTTTAAATTCATAAAATCTCAAGTTGCTATTTAAAACCCTAAAATTAAATTCCTTGGCCGAGAACCCCAAATTGAAAGCCTAAAATCCAAAAATCATCTTTTAAAGCTAAAGTAATAAACCCTAACCCTTTTAAAACCTTAAACCCTAATTTTTATGAACTTTAAACCCTTTAAAACATAAAAAACTTAAAAAACTTAAAAAAGCTACAGTAGCTCAATTTACTATTTTAAAAACATGAATTAAAAAATATTTCAAAAGTGTCTAAAACTCAAGTTTTATTATTTCATCATTCAAATCTTAATTTGTTTAATCAAAGTGTCTTGCTAACCTTAAAAAAACATAAAACCTAATCTATTTTAATTACCTAGAAAGTCACATAGCTTAAACTTTAGAATTTCCAAAGCCTTAACACATGAGATAAAGAATCCTAAATAGAAATAGTAGCTATACTTGAACTTTTATTTGTTTTATTCAATTCCATATTTATTTATGCTTTGATTTATTTCTTATACTTTAATTTATTTAATTTCAATTCTTGATTTATTTAATTTATCATGGATGGATGTTTGTTTTATATTTTGGTTAATACTTTTAATGAATGATTTATATATTATGGATGATTATTTACCTTTATTAATTAATTTAGACTTCCAAAAGTTGTAAGGGGTATGTTTCCACTTGGTGGGTACCTCATTAGTTAAACATCATGTAATTTAATTTCTTTTCTATTTTAGAACCTTTGTAAAGGACTTGTTTCTACCTTTTGGTGGGTGTCCTATCTAGGCATGTGATGTAAGGACATGTTTCCATCCTTGGATGGGTGTCCATTTATTTGTTTTATTTTGTTTGGACATTGTTTTGATTTTAATATAATGATGCTTTCTTTTTATTGTGTGTAGTATGGATAATGTTATTATACTTAAGAATTTTATAATATTAAGACCTGTAAAGGAGGCCGGTTCCAACGAACCGGGCATTGTAGGGGTGCTGGGCCATTTCTCACCTTCCCCACACGTACCCAACTTTCTGAACCCATTAGGAGGTTGGGGATTCCTTAGGAATCGAGTCATCCACCCCTTTCTTTTTTCCCGGCCCGTCCGGGTGGCGACTCCATTTTCTTCGGACTTAGGTCCGTGTTCTCTAAGGCCCCGAGCCTAAACAGTGCCGAAGTCGCAAGAACCATTCCACCAGGAGTGGGGGAAAAAATCCCCGCTCACAGTATGCTGGCTTTATATTTGGTTGTTCCCTAATTTAATAAAGCAAAATTAATATTAAAATTTTTCTACGTGCACTATTTTAAGTATTTGACCAGATATGGATAAAATAAATAAACACAATAGCAAAAAGTGATGACAAATTATAAAAGGAAAAGAAACATCTCTTATTAATACTTTTATTATTTTTTCATCCTAACAATACTCTTTCTAAAGAAATTGACAAATGTAAAATCTATGGCAGACGATAAGTGTAACATGTAGGCTAGCTTTGCTTTAGCCGATCCAAGTGAGCTCCTATCAGATAAGGCATGTCCAAATCAAGAGTAAAATCAGAATCTCGAGAATTAGCTCCATATTGACGGTCAAGCCGGTGACGATCATAATAGGTACCTCGATGAAGAGCAGCAAGAGGAATAGACATCAAGTACTTCTGAATGGTGATACGAGAAATTAGAGCAATAAAAAATAAAAATAATAATAAAAAATAATAATAATTAAAAAAAGAAACCTAAATTGAAAATTCAAAAGGGCAGTTTAGTTAATTACCTGAAGCAACAATGGACTTTCGGCCAATTTCCTTGACAATCCTAATTTAAGTTGGTCCAATCCAACTAAAGTCTCAGCTAAAATTACGGGTATCGGTGATAAGCCTCCTTCCATTTGGTCCATGATATCCAGTACTCATAAGTCAATATCGCCATCAGAAGAAATAAGCAAGAATTGGCCAAGCAAGCATAGACAATGAATACATCCCCATGCCTTAGTAGGAGCCAAGTGAGAAAGGCAAAAGTCAATTAAGGGGTCAAGCAGAATTTTCTCACCTCTCATCAACTGTAGAACTTCGGGCTTTGAAAGTTGAAATAACATTTGCATCTTTTGTTGAGTCTTGGAAATCAATATAGGTAATGCCATTGGTTGATTGCTTGGATATCCAAGGATGGCCTCAAATTCTTCAATCATGGAACATATCTCAAAGCCATTAATCTTAAATGTCCTAGAATTCACATTCCAGAAAGAAGCCATGGCATGTAAAAAAGAATGGTCCAATTTAATATTTTGAAAACACTTCAAAGTATCAATTTTTGACCAAGATATTTGTTTCAATGAATGGAATTCATATTTTTAAATAGACCTTTTATTTTCTTCAAATTGAGTTCGGTCATTGTTGACAACTGAAGGGAAATTGGATTTGTTAAAAGGAATTTTGATGCTGAAATTGAAAATTCGTGGAAAATTTCCTGGCTTCTATATGAGGTCATGGCATGGAAAGAGATTTATATAGGATGATTGGCTATTCCAAAATTGGCAAGGAATAGCTTGAGACCGAGATGCACAAGGATAGAAAATTAGCGATGAAACGGTTTTGAGTTGCCGCATTGCCTTTGGTTTTGTAAATTAGAGCTACTATGGAAATTTTGAATGTGAAGGGGAAAGAACAATAATTGTAGAGTAGAAATAATAATGATGATAGAAACCAAAAAAAAAGAATGTGAAGAGGAAAGAACAATAATTGTAGAGTAGAAATAATGATGATAGAAACCAAAAAAAAAAGAAAAAAAAAGGAAAAAGAAAAGGAAAAAAATTTAAAAGTCAAAAGTTACAGTAAAAGTGCAAATTATATATCATCATTATTTTTTTTCATTATTTTTATTGTACAATATTTCTTTAATTAATACATCATTGAGAAGGAAGTAGTGGATCATGATCAAACAAAGCCCTGAAAAAGTCATTGCCTATTGAAGGAGGAGGCATATCACCTATCCCGAGTCCGCCCGAAGCAGGAGCACCTGAACCTCTATTTACCTTGGAATTCAGATCTGTAATGGTCCTCATCCGAAGTAGACAAAAGGATCTCATGGTCATCAGCTTGGGCTCCCCTAGATGACGAAGCACCAGGATCTCTCACCCACTGAAATCGAAAGTCTCAAAAATTTTGCTCTGACAGGTGATACAATTTTTCAAAATGGGCAACCTGTTGACGACTAGCAACTAACTCTTCTTGAAGTTTCTTATTTTGTTCCTCAAGCATCCACTATGAGTCAGAAGGGAAAGAGTAAGAGCATACATAATCATGCATACATGTAGCATAAATTATCATGGAACAAGAAAACCTACCAAGTAATTCATATCAATGCCCTATGGATGAGATGGGATCTCCGGTTGATTAGAATGAGCAAATGGAGGAGCGGTAAAGACTATTTTACCTGGTCCCAGGTTAAGGAACTCAAGAGATAGCGCTGGGTATGCACATGGTGAGAGCCGAGAACTGCTACATGATCCGACAACCAAAAATTCAATCTCAGATACCCAACTCTCTCTCGGGAAATGCCAGGCACCCTCACAATATTATGCTCATATGCCCATTCCTACAACAACAATAAAAATCAAATTCATGCAAGAATAAGAATGGAATTGACATTGGTGGAAGAAGAGTACCTCGACAACCACCATGAAACCAATGAAGGACTTCTTATTTTTGCAAATCTTGTCTAGTCTATGATAGAGACAAGCAAGGCCAGCTTCGCCCCAATCGTAAAGCGATACCGTACTCATATCAATAATGGCCCTCAACACCGACGGATGGATGGCAAATTCGGTGCTGCATAAAATAGTCGACCTGAGCAGATAAAATAAAAATCCTCTAGCATATTGTGTGGTTGTTTTCCAACGAACCATTCCTTCATAGTTCATCTAATAACTCCGAATCGGCTCAATTTTTATCTTGAAAGGTCCTTTTAATGATGGTTCTATACCAATTAATTGTTGGACTTCTTCGAATGTCAGAATATCATTCGTAAGAGGGACTGGAAGGCCATAGTACCGGATACCAGTTATGGTTGTATAATCGACTGGGCCAATGGTCATCTCTCCTATAAGTAGGTGAAAAGTATGGGTCATGTCCATCCACCGCTCCGACAATGCTTGAACTACACTCCTGTCTATCGGACACTCCTCAGATGGTAATTGCAAGATAAAGCTTTCAAAACTGCAATCTCGAACAATCTATTTTACCCGAGAAGGTGCTACATCATACCATTGTTGGGCTTTACAAACACACCCTCCACCCAGGATAACACAACGATCGCACTAACACGGAGCCAGATAAGTTAACACAAGGTAAGTATATCATCATACTAATACCACTGATTCATAGACTAAACTTATTCAATTTTTCTATCTATTTACTTATTAAATTCTTAAACATAGTCCTCTAATTAATTTATTTTTCCTAATCTTAAAAAATAAAAATAATAAAAATAATAAATATCAAATTGCATTGTTACCTTAGTTTTTTAACTTGAACTGCGATGAAGTTGCATCCCAGCTAGTAGACTTACAGTTTCATTTTCACGCCGTCGAATAAATTCCAATAACTCAGCATTGGATTAAGGTCCCGATCTCGAAACATGCATTTTCTCCTCAACTCTATGCTCAACTCTCTGATTTAACTATCAAAATATGTGAATGTGGATGAATATGGTAGAAATGAGCTGAGGTTTATATAGGAAAACTATAAAGGAAAAAGATAAAAATAAAAAAGGAAAAAACATTATTCTCATGAAAAAATAATAAATAAATAAATAAATATTACTGTTGATAAATAGTAAATAAATAGTTAGTGAATAGTACGTAAATATTGACTACACGGTGAATAAATAGTGAACTCAATTATTCAATTCAATTATTTAGATATTTGGGTATATATAAATATTTATCACTTTTAAAATATTTTTACATGTAGGGGGCAAGAAGATATAGGCATGGGAAAAAATAGCTAAATTTTTTGCAAATTTCTTTAGTATTTTACTGACTACAATCATTTTTTGCAGATAACCAAATTATTTTCCAGTCCAGAACTTACCTTGGGTACAGAACCCAAATCCTAAATTCACCTTGGGTCCAAAACCCAAATCCTAAATTCACCTCGGGTTCAGAATCCAAATTATTTTTAAGTCCAGAACTTACCTCGGGTCCAGAACCCAAATTCTAAATTCACCTTGGGTCCAGAACCCAAATCCTAAATTCACCTCGGGTCTAGAACCCAAATTATTTTTAAGCCCAGAACTTATCTTGGGTCCAAAACCCAAATCCTAAATTCACCTCGGGTCTAGAACCCAAATTAAGTCCAGAACTTTCCTCAGGTCCATAACCCAATTCTAAATTCACCTCGGGTCCAGAACCTAAATTATTTTTAACTCTAGAACTTACCTCGGGTCTAGAATCCAAATCCTAAATTCACCTTAAGTCCAAAACCCAAATTTTTTTTGAGTCCAGAACTCAAACCAACCTTGGATACGGAGTCCAGTATGGCTCTAAATCCAATCAAAAATCACGTTGCTTTTGGCTCTCTTTTGTTGTAGTCTCAGATCGCTCAAGCAGGGGGCAAACTATAGACCCTTAATTTTTGACTCAGTCCAATCCGATATTTTTAAACAGTCCAAAATAAAATTTATGGTGTTTTAATTTATTTTTAATAAAAATAAAGAAAGTAATAATAAAAAGGATAAATAATAATAAATAAATAAAAAATGGAAATGGAAGAATCGGCGACGAAAAATTTTCGTCGCGAACGACGAATTGGCTTGGGCCAATTCACCACAAGAAAAACCTGCGGCAAAATGGCCTAGCCCTCTCCCGAGCTAGCAGCACCAAAGCCCAGGGCCCATGGGTTTTTTTTGCCAGTGCACTTTCACACGCCCGATTAGCGCACGATTTTGCCAAAATCCTATTCTACTTGGTTTTTAATTTTGTTTCCTAAAACATTTTTTATTTCCTTAGCCAATTAGTATTAGGTTTTTATTTTTTCTTATAAATACCACATTAATGACATATTGAAGGAGCTCTCAAATTTTTGGATCTAAAATTTTTTATTGGACTTTGGACTTTTGGGTTTTCTCGGCCAAAAAAAAGAGAACCTTGAAGGAGCAAGAGGCAGTGAGCAAGCAACAACAATCTATCAAAGGCAACCTACACTGTCTTTATTATTATTCAACCGCAATTCAAAAGATTGTGGTGGAACCAACAACGGAGGTTTGAATCTCTATTTCTTTGCTTATCTTTACAGTAGCTTCATCATCAAATATGCTTAATTGTTTAAACGTGCAATAGATGATCAATTGTTCTACTTACCATCCAAACTCTATTTGAAAACCTGAAAACTATTTTCAAAACCCTAAAAACCTTAATACCCATAAAACTAACTTTTGAAATATAAAACCCTAATTACACTTTTCTAAAACCACAAAACAATAATTTGTTTTCTTAAAACCAAATCTATTTTTTAAAGATTTACAGTAGCTTGTTTCTTCCAATTCTAAAACCCTATTTTCTAAATCTTAAACCCTAAAATCTTAATTTTCAACACCAAAACCTACAGCCCTAAAAGCCAATTTTTAAAATCTTCTGGGGCACGGCCCCCGACCTCGAAAGGGAAACTGTCCCCTTGACACCCAGCCACTAACCGGCTAGCGGGGCTGCCGTATGGGCTCGTGGAAGGGGTCAATATTTATTTGTATATTATAAGTCTTTATGTTTAACTTCCTTTATTATAATTATTCAAAATACAGTAGCTTTATTCAAAATACAAACCTAAATCCTAATTTATTTAAACCATAAATCTTAATTAATTCTATTTTCCAAATCATCACAGTAGCTTGTTCCTTTTAAATATCTAAAGATTTTATTTTATTTTCATAAGCTTCAATCTTATTTACTTAAACCCTAATTGTTAAACATAAAATCCAAGAAACCATAATTGATACATGAACCCTAAAGTTATATACTTACTTTTTTGTTTAAAATGGATGAATGTTTATCATATATTTTGATTGATGTTTGATGTCTTTAATGAATGATTTATTTAATTTTGATATTTGATTTGTTTATCATGAATGGATGTTTACTTTTATTGATTTGTTTTAATTTCAAAACTTTGTAAGAGGTATGTTTCCATATGTTGGGTACCTCATGTATTAAGCACCATGTAATTTAAATTGCTTTTATATTTTGGACCAATGTAAAGGATACGTTTCTACCTTTCGGTGGGTGTCCTATTTAGTTTTAGACATGGACGATTAAGGACATGTTTCCATCCTCGGATGGGTGTCCATTTATTTATTTTGTTTGGACATTGCTTTGATTTTAATATAATAATGCTTTATTTTAATTGTTGCATGTAGTATGGATAATATTGTTATATTTAATAATTTTATAATATTAAGAATTGCAAAGGAGGCCGGTTCCAATGAACTGGGCATTGTGGGGATGCTAGGCCATTTCTCACCTTCTCCACACGTACCCAACTTTTCAAACCCATTAAGGTTTTGGGGATTCCTTAGGAATCGAGTCATCCACCCCTTTCTTTTTCTTGGCCCGTCCGGGTGGCGACTCCATTTTCTCCGGGCTTAGGCCCATGTTCTCTAAGGCCCCGAAACTAAACAGTGCTGGAGTTGCAAGAACCATTCCACCAGGAGTGGGGGCGAAATCCCTGCTCATAGTGGAGACTCCACTGGGGATAAGAGAAGTTGATTTCGTTGGTCTTTTTATTATTCTATTCTTTCTTATCATGGTATTATCCATTGCACCATTTAGTTTCCATCATGTGCGTGAGTTAGGACACCTGTGTTATCCGTGTTGGGTTGTGTAAGGGATACCATACTTTCACTCAAGGTATGGAGATTGAGCATGGCATAACCACTCATAGCCTTGTACCTTTTGGTATATACTTGCTATGGAAACCTAAGCCTTTCAACCCAAAAACTAAAGCTCATGTAATTGACCTAGTTAATTTCCTTAGGTTTTTACCCCAAATGCTTGTTGTTTGACTATGGTTAATTTATCTTGGCTTAAATCATGGCTTATTTGGTTTGTTCTTTTTCTAATATGACCTAAGTACATTGTAAGCTCAAAATAAATTTTTCTGTAAAGTCCAAAAGACCAAAGCTATTTTCAAAACTTTTCAAGATGGTCTTTGGACATAAAACGTTTCTAAAAATAAATCAAAAAATTCTTTTCTCATGACTCAAATACAAAGTCAAAAATTCATTTTTTCTAAAATTCTTTTTTACAATGGGTTTTTCAAAAAAAAATAATTTTGTATTTCATCCAATCTTTTCTTATCAAGAGCTTACAAATTATTTAAGCCAATTAAGAAATACCAAAAATCAATTGTGAGCCTAGTTTATTCTAAGAATTATTAACCATGGGCTTATTTTGGTATGAATCATTAGTTAGTTTTTCAAGTGAGAAATCTATTTATAATAAACCTCTTAATTTAGTTTTAATCCAATATAGCATAAAAGCTGCTTTAGTTGATTAGATGGATTAAAGCCTAATTAATGGGAATTATCATGAACTGATTTCCATTTTTGAAAATATAACTATTGGTTGAAACGTCCGAGGGAAATATTCGAAAACAAGATACCCCATATTGGTATTTTGTTAACATATACCTAGGAAAAGAGACTCGCCATTAGTGTGTGGAAGTTATAAGGTGGGAAGGAATGTCCTATTTATCCTTGTTTGTTTGTGCATACATGCATACATACATTTGCTTGACATATCATTAATCCCTTCTGGCTTACAGCCCTGGATTACGATAATTCAAAAGCTTACGACAATCCGACCTATGCCGGAGATGAAGATTCTAGTAGTGACTCAATCACTTTTTCACCAAAAGTAATAGAGCTCAAACAAATTCAAAGAATGGTAGACGACACCCTCAATGCTAAAATGGAAAAACTAAAGGGGACCCTAGCTGAGATCATGAAGAATTAAATGACTACAATGTTTATTTGTCTCAAGCTATTCCTTGTCAATTTTTGAATAGCCAATCATCCTATATAAATCTCTTTCCATGCCATGATTTCATACAGAAGCCAGGAAATTTTCCAAGAATTTTCATTTTCAGCATCAAAATTCCTTTTAACAATTCCAATTTCTCTTCAATTGTCAATAATGACCGAACTCAATTTGAAGAAAATAAAAGGTCTATTTAAAAATATGAATGCCATTCATTGGAAACAAATATCTTAGTCAAAAATTGATACTTTGAAGTGTTTCAAAATATTAAATTGAACCATTCTTTTTTACATGCCATGGCTTCTTTTTGGAATGTGAATTCTAGGACATTTAAGATTAATGGCTTTGAGATATGTCCCATGATTGAAGAATTTGAGGCCATCCTTGGATATCTAAGTAATCAACCAATGGCATTACCTATATTGATTTCCAACTCAATAAAAGATGCAAATGTTATTTCAACTTTCAAAGCCCAAAAATCTACAGTTGATGAGAGGTGAGAAAATTCTGCTTGATCCCTTAATTGACTTTTGCCTTTCTCACTTGTCTCCTACTAAGTCACGGGGATGTATGCTTTATCTATGCTTGCTTGGCCAATTCTTGCTTATTTCTTCTGATGGCGATATTGATCCACGAGTATTGGATATCATGAACCAAATGGAAGGAGGCTTGTCATCGATACCCGTAATCTTATTTGAGACTTTAGTTGGATTGGACCAATTTAAATTAGGATCATCAAGGAAATTAGCCAGGAGTCCATTGTTGCTTCAGGTAATTACCTAAACTTCCCTTTCAAGTTTTCAATTTAGGTTTCTCTTTTTTTATTATTATTATTGCTCTAATTTTTACCTATTCTGTCCTTGTGGGTTTTAGCAGACCCCTTTTTTTCTTTTTTTTTTCTTTTTCTTTCTTTTTTTAATTCTTTTCTTGTGCTTATAGATTTGGCTTCAGGAGCGTCTCTGCTTGCTCGATACTCCATCTATGAATTTTACCAAATATCTGCCGCGACATCACTCTGCTAGGAAACTACTCCATCCTGCTTCTTCAAATGCCGACTGGGTTGACTGGATCTATTCTTATGCTGAAGTCAACATCCATTGGTTAGTACCTTGGTAGAAGATTTCTCGTATCACCATTTGGACATACTTGATGTATGTTCCTCTTGTTGCTCTTCATCGAGGTGCTTGTTATGATCCTCGCCGGCTTGACCGTCAGTATGGAGCTGAGTCTCAAGATTTTGATTTTACTCCTGATTTGGACATGCCTTGTCTGACAGAAGCCTACTTGGATAGGCTGAAGCAAAGCTGGCCTGCACGTTACACTTATCGTCTGCCATAGATTTTACATTTGTCAATTTCTTTAGAAAGAGTATTGTTAGGATGAAAAAATAATAAAAGTAATAATAGGAGATGTTTCTTTTACTTTTATAATTTGTCATCACTTTTTGCTATTTTATTTATTTATTTTATCCATATCTGGTCAAATACTTAAAATAGTGCACATATAACAATTTTAATATTAATTCTACTTTATTAAATTAGGGAACAACCAAACATAAAGCCAGCATACACAAGATCACTCCTGTTGCCAACTAGCCCTTTCGGGTTTTTTAATTGACAATTTTCTCTCGCTTAGCCCTAATTGTTGCCGAGCCAGCCCTTTCAGGTTTTTTAATTGACAATTTTCTCTCGCTTAGCCCTAATTGTTGCCTAGCCAGCCCTTTCAGGTTTTTTAATTGACAATTTTCTCTCGCTTAGCCCTAATTGTTACCTAGCCAGCCCTTTCAGGTTTTCAGAACTAGCGGACTACTCTAACTTTTGTCTAGGCTACCCTTTTGGGTTTTCAACCTAGCGAACTCTTTTTTTATATACATAAAACCTCTTCAACCTGTCAATGTTCACTGGCTCGCTAAACTCATTCCCGTCCATGTCTGATAACTTCACTACACCCTTGTTCATGACTTGTTTCACAACATATGGCCCTTCCCAGCTAGGCCTAAATTTCCCTCTTGGATCAGATATGTTAGGCTTACATTATTTCAATACAAAATCACCGACTTTGAGTTTTCTGATCTTAACCCTTCTATTATAGGCTTGAACTATCATCCTTTAATGCAGTTGATGATAATACAGTGCTTTTAACCTTCTGTAATATCCCAAAGTATACCCTAAAAGTTTTGGCATTATTGTTGTATTTGGATTTAATGTATATGTTTAAGTGGGAAGATTAAAGATGAGAAGAGAGATGTGTATATGTTGTATATATAGAAATATATATAACATATACAAGTCAAATTATTATATGGTCAAAAGAAGAAATAATTGATTTTAATTAATTAGTGGAAAACGGAAAATTAAGTTAGTGGAAGAGGATTTTATAATATTTTAATATTATTTTGCTTGGTGGAGATTTAAAGAGAAGAGTTGACTTGGTTATTTACCATTCATTTTGCTCTTTGTTTTCTTTTCTCTTTGGGTTGGCCGGCCATCAAAAAAGCAAGAGAGAAAGAGAGTTTTGTTTTTCAAGCTCAAGATTGAAGGATAAAACAAGTGATTAAGTTGGAAATTTGAGAAATTTCATCAACTTTGGTAAGTTTCCACTTGATTTCCTTATTTTATTTTAAGTTGTATTTGAGTTTAATTATTGATTGTGGATAGTGTGAGTATGTTTGATTGTGGTGTGTTTGAGAGTGTTGGGTTTAATTGATTGTGATTTTGGAGTTGAATGGAAGAGTAAGAGTTGTGTTTATGTTATGGTTTTGAATTGGTAATTGATGTTAACATTGAGTTTGATCAATTATTTTTGGTAGATCTTCAAGATGTTTGTGTTTAATTAAGTTTAAAGCATAGAATACATGAGTTTGGTCCAAAACAGAAGCATAATGGATGCCACGACCGTGGCCCTTGGATGCCACAACCGTGGGGGTGTTAGACAAATTGGACAGGTTCGTTTGCTAACCCACGACCGTGGGGGTTGTGAGGCCACGACTGTGGGGTTGTGAGGCCACGACTGTGGGGTCCTAGATAGTGTGTTGGCTTGTAATTTGTGATCTATGGGTCTAGTATGAGACTAATAGGTGAATAATTGTTTTGGAATTCATGTGTATTTGTAAATAAGTGTGTGTTATTCCTTTTGAATTAGGTTGTGAAGAGGTTGAGTTGCCCTAACCTAAGTGTTGAGAATTCTTGGAAGAAGAAGTGTATAGATTGGGGTGAGTTGCTCTTGAGGTAAGTACAAACTTACATGGTTGCATACATTTACATGATTTTGAGACTTAACACACTTGGTAGTAAATGTGTTAAGTAATTTACTATATTGTTAATACAATTTGATTAATGTTATGATGTGTATAATGCGAAAGATATGATGAGCATTCAAAATGCATGTGCAATGTAATTGGTTATGATGAATACTTTAATGATGAATTGATTTAATGTGAATTGAGATATGATAAGATGTGATGCCATTGTGGTTGGCTATAGTGATGCAAATGAGATAATTGAGGCATGGTTGCCTAAATGATTATGAGCAAATGAGAATGGAATTGGTAATGAAATAATGAATGAATTGTGTGTCTAATATGTTATTCCATTTTCAGAGTTTTGTTGTTGGTGACATGCCTAATGGTAACAATCTCTTGAAGCTAGGTTGGGCTTGATCCTTAAAGCCAAGTTGGGTTAAAGTTTAGCATGCTTAACTCCCCTTGAAGCTTGGTTGGGTCTAGTCCTTGAAGCCTAGTTGAGATGTTACAACCCTTGAAGCTAGGTTGGGTTTGGTTCTTGAAGCCAAGTTGGGTTGATACTTAGCATGCTTTGTTCCCCTTGAAGCTTGGTTGAGCCTAATCCTTGAAGCCTAGTTGGGATAATGATAAAAGTGATAATTAAACCAAAACATTAACTCTGAAAGTTGAATGGCATATTAGTGTCTTTTGGGCCCATGCTTGTCTTTGTTTAAATGTGAGTCATGAATTGTGAAACAAATGAATAATGAGATTTAATGGAAGACTTTGAAATGTGATATTCTTATGTATTGTTTATGATATATAAATGTGTGACATTAGCATTCCATTTATGAATGTTGTCTTTATTGTTGAAATGTGTGACATTGGCATTGCATTAAAGCATATTGTTGTTGTGGTTTGTACCACTAAGCCGTTGGCTTAGCGCGATTGTGATTCATCGCACAGGTGACAGGGTAGAACCCGAGAGTTCATCTAGACCGAGTCGAGTCTAGACTTTGAAGTGTTGATAGTGGGCTTAAAGATCAGAGACAAATTTCCAAACATGTATAAACTTTATGTTTTTGCAAATTTTGATTTTTGATGTATATGTATTTGTAAATACCGCTACAATTTCCGCTGCAAATTAAATGAATGTTTTTATCTATTGTGTTTTATGTTATAACTTAAATGTTTAAGTTTGCTCATATTATTGGATGAAGGAATGATTTGTTTGGTTAGTAAACCGTAGCATTCCTATATTCGGTATACGTGTATTACGAGCATGGTGGTATGTAGTATGCGTATACGGGATATAGGGTGTTACAATTGTTTTGGTATCAGAGCCTAGGTTTGAGATTCTCAGCCTAGGTAAATTGTAAGAAAAAGAAAAAAATTTTGATTTTTAAAATATTGTTTTTAAATACGATACATGTTTTGGTATTGGCAGTCTCTGATCTTTGATGAGGTATATTCTGCTGTGTTTGCAGATATAGGTAGTGATGACGTCTCAGTCATGTCAGTCTGTAGAAGGTAGTGCTGAGAGTGTAGCTCCTTAAGAGGGTAGAGATGGAGCTAGGGTTGATAGAGCTGGAGAGGCCCCTACTCCTGTGCCAGGGAGATCAGCTGCTGATGATGTTCCACCGGGTTGGTTACAGCATGTGGTAGAATTTTTAAGGCGAGCTCCAGTGCAGCAGCAGCCACCGCCACCACAGCCTCAAGTACCAGTGAGACATTATGATAAATTGAGGAAGTATGGGGCTGAGGATTTTCTTGGTACTACAGATCCTGCAGTAGCTGAGCAGTGGTTGGATAGAGTGCAGAGGGTATTTATTTAGTTGCAAGCTACTCCTGAGGAGAAATTTGATTATGCTAGATCCCTTCTGCAGAAAGATGCTTATGATTGGTGGAAGACGGTTCCTCATGCCATGGATGATCCACCAACTTTGTCTTATAGTGATTTTCCGAAGGAGTTTGAACTGAAATATACTCCGAGGGAGTATAAGGATGTCAAGAAGATGGAATTTCTAAATTTGAGACAAGATAACCGGACTGTGACAGAGTATGAGTTTGAGTTTATTCGGTTGAGTCACTATGCAGGTGGGATTATTGCAGATGAGATTGACCGGTGTAGGAGATTTGAGGAGGGGTTGAGGCCCTCTATTATGTGCATTGTTGCTGGTTCTCGGTATCAGGATTTTTCTCAATTGGTTGCAGCAGCTAGAAGTGTTGAGAGAGCATAGGCTATTGCAGCAACTGCTACTGAGGAGGAGACCAGAGTTAGGAGATCCCAGTTTGAGGCAAGGTCTTCATCTATGAAGAGAGGCAGAGGAAGTTTTGTTCCAAGAAGTAGTAGGAGCCAGAGGCAGTCAGGTAGGTCAGTTCAGTATCAGAGGTAGAGACCGAGACCTACAGTTTCTGTAGTGAGTGCTCCGACTCCAGTGGTTAAGAGATCCATTCCACCTATATGTGTTTATTGTGGTAGGACACATGGGGTACTTGTTGGAAGACAGGTGGATCAGGAGTATGCTTTAGATATGGGTCACCAGCTCACTTTATCAAAGATTGCCCTGAGATGCAAGATGATTGACAGATTGATACTGCAGCTTCTTGACCTAGTGTCAGTAGAGGTGGTCGAGGGGGCAGAGGTTTCAGTAGAGGCGGTCGACCTGGATTTAGTCAGAGAGGAGGCTCTACATCCGGAGGCAGTAGGCCAGATGAGGCTGGGTCTTCTCAGAGAGTGTATGTGATGCAGAGGCAGCCAGATGCTGCAGCAGTTATTGCGGGTACATTTTCTTTATTTGGTATTTTAGTTCTTGCTTTGATTGATCCAGGATCTACTCATTCATACATAAGTGCATCTATCTTTCCTGTGTCTGAATTGCCTTCTGAGTCCTTAGGATTTGATGTTTTGGTGACAAATCCTTTAGGACATAGTGTTGTGGTGAGTAAGGTGCATCGTGAGAGTTCAGTTGTGGTGCAAGGTGAGGAGTTCCTTGGTGATTTAATTGAAATGCCTTTTAAGGAGTATGATTTGATCTTAGGCATGGATTGGCTGTCTAAGCATGGAGCTATAGTAGATTGTCAAAAGAAATGTTTTACCCTTAGAACCAGTGATGGTAGAAGTGTGATGGTATCTAGTGAGCAGAGACAACTTGCAACCTTGTTTGTTTCAGCTGTTACAACTAGGAAGTTGATTAGAAAAGGGTGTGATGCTTATCTTGCTCATGTTTTGGATACTAGAGTAGTGGGTTCTCCACTTGATAGTATACCCACAGTTGCTGAATTTCCAGATGTGTTTCCTAAGGAGTTGCCAAGGTTACCCCATGAGAGAGAGGTTGAGTTTGGTATTGATTTGTTGCCAGGTATCACTCCCATCTCTATTACTCCCTATCGAATGGCACCTGCTGAGTTGAGAGAGTTGAAGGTGTAGTTGCAGAAGTTGTTGGATAAAGGGTTTATTCACCCTAGTGTTTCTCCGTGGGGATGTAATATCACAAAATGTGCCCTAGAAGTTTTGATATAATTGTTGTTTTAATTGAATTTAATGTATTTGTGTAATTAGAAAGAAAAGGAAGTGAAGAGAGAGTGTATATGTTGTATATATAGCAATATATACAACATATACAAGTCAAGTTAGTGGAGGTCAAAGATGATTAGTTAATGATTTTAATTAATTAAGTTAATTAATGGAAATGGAAAATTAAGTGAGTGGAATGAGATATTTGGAATATTTTAATATAAATGCTTGGAGGAGAGGATTTTGAGGAGATAGTGGATGAGATTTGACTTTGATTTCATTCTTTTCTTCTTTCTTTCTTTCTTTTTCGGTGGTCCATTTCTTTTCTTTCCTTTTCTTTCCTTGTGGCCGGCTAGCAAAGAAACAAGAGAACAAGGGAGAGATTTGATCTTCTAACTCAAGATCTAAAGAAGTTTTCAAGTGATCAAGTTGGAAATTTAAGAGTTTCTTCATCCTTGGTAAGTTTCCTCTTTATTCCTTGATTTTCTTTTAAGATGTGTTTGAGTTTGTTGGTTGATTATTGATGGTATGGATTATGTTTGATTAAGATGTGTTTAAGAGTGTTTGGTTCAAGTGATTTTGGATTTTGGGGTTGGATTAAAGGAAAGAGTAAGTTGTTGGAAGTGAAAGTATTGTGGTTGTGTTTTGGGTTTGTGGTGATGATTTTGATTTGTGTTGGATGTATGTTTTTAATTGTTTTGGTGCTTTTGCAAGTTTGTTATGGTTCTTGGGTATGTTGAGCTAAGTTTGTTTGAAGTGGATTTTGGTGAAAGGAAGTGATTTGTTGGTTGTGTTGTTGATGTTGCAGGAATCTGGATTTTTGGCCTGACACGGCCATGAGCACGACCAGGTTTTTAGGCGTGTCGATGGTTCTGTGTTCTTGGATGGGTGACATGAGCAGTGACACGCCCATGTCACTGAGCGTGTCACAGCTTCTATGTAGTAGTAGTATTGACACGTCCAGTGACACGCCCATGTCACTGAGCGTGTCATAGCTATTGTGTTGGTGAGGAATTGACACGGCCATGAACACACCCATGTTGTTGGATGTGTCAATGTTTCTGTGAGACAGAATGTATTACACGTTCAGTGACACGCCCGTGGTTCTGAGCGTGTCAAAGCTTCTGTGTTGTGAGTTTAGGGCACGGTCAGGGACATGCCTGTGTTGTTGAGCGTGTCATGTTTAGGGTTTGCCCTAGTTGGTTCTTAGTCTTATTATCTCATGTGTATCTCTAAGTGAGTATGTATTATCACCTTTGGTTTAGGTATTGAAGAGGTGAAAATTGTCCTAACCTAGGTGGTGAAGAATTCTTGAAAGAGAAAGGTTGTAGATTGGTGTGAGTTGTTCCTAAGGTAAGTACAAACTACATTGTTGCATACACTCACATGATTTGATACTTAACATATTTGATTATACATATGCTGTAATATCCCAAAATACACCCTAAAAGTTTGGAATAATTATGGTTGTATATGGATTTAATGTGTATGTTTAATGACTTAATCTAATATCCCGATTTTGGTGTACGTTGGAGAAGTAGATGTGAGATGATATGTTGGTAAAATATGTAAGGAAAATATTATAAGAGATATATGCATATGAAGGATAATATGTATGGATGGTATTTGGGAAATATATGGGAAAATATAAAAGCAATATATATATATATGTGATATACATATACCAACATATACATCACATATGCTTAAGGGATATAGTGGTGTAGGAGAAGTAAGGTTAATTAAATAATTAATAAAAATAAAAATAATAATAAAAGGAAAAGGAAGAAAGAAAGTCAAAGGGAAAGATATGTGGTGAAGGATATTGGGTATATTTATTTTATTATATATATATATGATGAGTAAGGGAAAAGAAGAAAAGATCTTCTTCCCTTCTTCTTCCTTTTCTTTTTGAACGAGAGAGAGAGAGAGAGAGAAAGAGAGAGAGAGAGAGAGATGGTGATTTTATCCCTATTTACATCAAACCCAAAGGGATTTTGAGAGGATTGAAGATGGTTATTAAAGATTTGGCATATTATCCAAGTAAGTATTCATTTGCTTGTCTTGATTCCTATCGTTTGAGTCGGATTTGATATGGTTTTGATGATGATGATGATGATGTTAATGAAAGATTGAAGTATATATATGTGTGGAATTGGTATTTAGATGATGATAACATGATTAATTGTGAAATAACATGGTTAGATGTGAGGATGATGATGAATTGTTGAGATTGTTGAGTAAGGGTTTAGTATAGATGATTTGGGGATTTGAGTAATTGATTCTTGGTGAGGTATATTATGCTTATGATTATGATATATTGAAGTTATTTAAGTGTTAAATAGATGGGTAATTGATGAATATAACCAAGATGTTGATTAAGGGTGATGAAATATGAGTTTTGATTTCATGGATGAAAGTTCGAATTCATGATTTCTGGTCTGACACGACCAGTGACACGGCCGTGTGGTTGGGCGTGTAATCGGTACTGAGTTGGACGTTTGTGACACGACCATTAACACGGCCATGTTACTGAGCGTGTTATATGTAACACCCCCATATTCGATGCACACACACTACAACCACAACAATGTAGCATAAGTGCACCAAACATAGGGATGCTACGGTTTCCTTAACATTCAAAACATTTTAAAACTTGATGCCATATCCATATCATTATATCTTATTAACAAAATAGATCATTTACTTATAAAACAAAACATATTAGTTATCTATATATATATACATTTATATATTACACAGCGGAAGTTATAAAATATGTATATATATGAAAACATTTGAATACATATTTACTATTATACATATATTTACATTATCAACAAAACTTTACACACTATAAAAGATTTATACATGATTGGCAAGTCAGCTCTGATCTTTAAGCTCCCAAAATCAACTCTTCAATGTCTACTCTCACTTGGTCTCGAAGAGCTCTCGGGTTCGATTCTATCAGTTCTATCACCTGCGCGATTAAACACTATCGCGCTAAGCCAAGGGCTTAGTAAGATAAAACATGCAATAGACATGCTTAAATGTTATACAATGCCAATTTTAATTTATATCATACATGTAACAACATAGATGCAAAGCTAACAACATACATTTACATTTCATAACCTAGCGTACATATATGTATATCACATTTCAACATTCTTGCATATACTTTATTAGTTAATCATTTAATCATCCATGACATGCACATCAAATCCTAGGGACTCAGCATGCACATCAGATACAGGCAAAACAGATACACTAACATAAGAATGCGTGGAACCCGGATCAATCAAAGCAAGTACTGGAGTATTAAATAAAGAAAAAGTACCAGCTATGACTGCCGATGCATCTGGCTGCCTCTGCATAACATACATCCTCTGGGAAGAACCAACCTCCTCTGGTCTACCCTCTCTGGATGCAGCACCTCCTCTAGAACTGAACCCTGGCCTACCTCCTCGACTGACACCTCTTCCTCCTCTACCTCCTCTCACACTAGCTCGAGAAGCAGCAGAATCAACTGGCATCTGCTCCTGCCTCTCAGGGCAATCTCTCACAAAGTGGTCTGGTGATCCACACCTGAAGCATACCCCTGCAACACCAGCCTTCCAACAAGGACCACCATGTGGCCTCCCACAATGGATGCAGATGGGAAGAGTGGATCTCCGAATCATCGGGGTCGGAGCACTTGCCACTGAAGCTGCAGGTCTAAATCTTGCCTCTAGAACTGCACTGACCTACCTGCTAGTCTCTGGCTCCTACTACTCCGAGGAACAAAACTTCCTCTACCCCTCTTCGCAGAAGAAGACCCTGCCTCGAACTGGGGCCTTCTCACTCTAACCTCCTCTTCAGAAGCAGCTGTAACTATGGCCTGGGCTCTCTCTACACTCCTAGCTGCTGCAACTAGCTGGGAGAAATCCTGATACCTGGAGCCTGCCACATGACATATAATTGAGGGCCTCAATCCCTCCTCAAATCGCCGACATCGATCAATCTCATCAGCAATGATACCCCCAGCATACTGACTCAGTCGAATAAACTCAACTTCATACTCAGTAACAGTCTTGCTGTCTTGTTTCAAGCTTAAGAACTCCATCTTCTTCATGTCCTTATACTCCCTAGGAGTATACTTCAACTCAAATTCCCTCAGAAAATCAGTGTAAGACAGTGTTGGAGGATCATCCATAGAGTGTGGCACTGTCTTCCACCAGTCATATGCGTCCTTCTGCAGTAATGACCTGGCATAATCAAACTTTTCCTCAGGGGTGGCTTGTAACTGAATAAAGATTCTCTGCACTTTGCCTAACCATTGCTCAGCCACTGCTGGATCAGTGGTTCCCAGAAAATCTTCCGCCCCAAACTTCCTCAATTTATCATACTGTCTCATCTGAACCTGAGGCTGGGGTGGTGGTGGAGGTGGTTGTACTGGTGCTTGTCTCATTACTTCCATCATATGTCTAAACCAGGCTGGCGAAACCTCCTCTCCAGCTGGTCTACCCGACACCGAAGCAGGTGCCTCCTCAACACTATCAACCCTAGCTCCCTCGGCAGGAGCAATGCTCTCGGCACTACCCTCAACTGACTGTCTTGAGTGAGGATCCATCAACACCTAATACTGCAAACACAGCAGATTACATCTTATTAAAGATCAGGGACTGCCAATCTCAAACGTATATGTTATTCAAAACCATTTTTTTAAGTAAAAAAATATTCTTTTTATTATATTTTACCTAGATTGAGAATCTCAAACCTAGGCTCTGATACCAAAACAATTGTAACACCCCCATATTCGATGCACACACACTACAACCACAACAATGTAGCATAAGTGCACCAAACATAGGGATGCTACGGTTTCCTTAACATTCAAAACATTTTAAAACTTGATGCCATATCCATATCATTATATCTTATTAACAAAATAGATCATTTACTTATAAAACAAAACATATTAGTTATCTATATATATATATATATACATTTATATATTACACAGCGGAAGTTATAAAATATGTATATATATGAAAACATTTGAATACATATTTACTATTATACATATATTTACATTATCAACAAAACTTTACACACTATAAAAGATTTATACATGATTGGCAAGTCAGCTCTGATCTTTAAGCTCCCAAAATCAACTCTTCAATGTCTACTCTCACTCGGTCTCGAAGAGCTCTCGGGTTCGATTCTATCAGTTCTATCACCTGCGCGATTAAACACTATCGCGCTAAGCCAAGGGCTTAGTAAGATAAAACATGCAATAGACATGCTTAAATGTTATACAATGCCAATTTTAATTTATATCATACATGTAACAACATAGATGCAAAGCTAACAACATACATTTACATTTCATAACCTAGCGTACATATATGTATATCACATTTCAACATTCTTGCATATACTTTATTAGTTAATCATTTAATCATCCATGAACAACACTAAGCAAAGACAAGCATGGGCCCAAGACACACTAATATGTCATTCAATTTTCAGAGTTAATGCTTTGGTTTTGTTATCACATTTATAAATATCAATATCATATACCCAACTAGGCTTCAAGGATTAAGTTCAACCAAGCTTCAAGGGGAGCAAAGCATGCTAAGCATCAACCCAACTTGGCTTCAAGAACTAACCCAACCTAGCTTCAAGGGTTGTAACATCTCAATTAGGCTTCAAGGATTCAATCCAACCTAACTTCAAGAGATTGTTACACTCATTAGGCATGCCACCAACAACAAACTCTGAAAATGGAATAACACATTAGCCACACAATTCATTTAGATTTCATTCTCAATTCTCATTATCATTTAGGCAAATATGCCTCATTTATCTCCATTAAATCCCCTTAGCCAATAACAATGGCTCCACATTTCATTTCACAATATAACACTTCATTATTCAAGTGTATTTTTATCTCACATAACATCATTCATAAATATTAACATTTCATTCCACATTACTCATAAAACACATTACCATTCAAAGTGCATAACATAACATTGTTAATTCTCAACAATGCAATTAGGGCAAAACACAATTGACATGATTCATAGCTTTAGGACCATCCACATTCATTTGATTAGATCATTCTTGTGTTTGAAACATGTTTATAATGTTCATGTTTAAGTTTAGGAACAATGGAACTTTTGAAGAATTTGAACCATGCAAAGAGAACCAAGAAATCAAACAATGTTCAAATCATTTGAAGGGCACGCCCAACTCACTTGATTGACACGCCCAACCAGCTTGAGTGACACGCCCGTGTCCTTAAAAAGAAAAGAGGCAGTAGCTTCCTCAAATAAATGACACGCCCAACCAACTTGAGTGACACGCCCGTGTCCTTAAAAAGAAAAGAGGCAGTAGCTAATTCAAACAATTGACACGCCCACTCCCCTAAGGGACACGCCCACTCCCCTAAATTGCTTTTGGCCGTGTCACCAAATCACAAAACCTTAACTAAAACCAACCCTTTCTCAATTGCACTCAAACACAATATTCATCATATAACATATTTCACATGAACATAATCAATGTTCTAAACACATATTCATCACAAGAACTACTTCACCACACATTAATATCACAATTAAACACATATTAACTCAAAACCCTAAAATCAACATCCTTCTCCATCCATTCAAATCAACAACCATCATTTCCAACAACAACCTTCAATTAATCTCATAACTTAAAATCAATTTAACACTTGAAAACACAACCAAACACATCTCAAATCCACCAAATCACAAAATCATCAAACCCTACTTTACTTCCAACACAACTTCCAAATAAGTAAAGAAAACAAGAAAATACTTACTTGAAAAGAAGAAATTCCACAAATCCTTTGTCAAAACCTTGGATTGCTTCTTCAATTTGCTTCTTGCCTCAAGAACACTTCTCTTTTCCTTTTGCTAATGGAGAGCCGGCCACTTCATGAAGAAAGAAGACAATGATCAAGATACAAAGTCAAATTTTGCTTTTAATCTCCACCAAGTATTCTTATCCAAGCAAATACCAATATGCCCTCAATCATTTAGCCAACTTTTGTCTCATATGAGCCCTCATATGTAATTTCATTAACAACCAAAAATATCTTCTTCCACTTAACCATCACCTTGACTCTTCATTTGACCACTTTATATGTTATATATATCATCATATACACAACATATACATTTGTCTCTAAACCCTAATTCTTCCTCCAAAACACATATGCACAAGCATTCACTTTCCAATTTCTTTTCTTATCCCATCATATACATTCAATCCAATTTAACAATAACAACAACAACAACAACAACATAATCAAAACTTCTAAGCCACATATGAGGATATTACATTATAGCTACTGTGAGAAAAAGTAATTGACACGGCCATGAACACGCCCGTGTTGTTGGGCGTGTTAATGTTTCTGTGAGGCAGAATGAGTGACACGTCCAGTGACACGCTCGTGTTACTGAGCGTGTCAAAGCTTCTGTATTGTTGGTTTAGGGCACGATCAGGGACACGCCCGTGTTAATGAGCGTGTCAAGTATTGAGTTTGCCCTAGTTAGTTATTATTCTTATTTTCTTATGAATATAATTATCTTTGGATTAGGTTTTGAGGAGGTTGTGTTGCATTAACTTTAATGTTGAGAATTCTTGGAAGAGGAAAGGTATAGATTGTTGGGAATAGCTCTTGAGGTAAGTACAACTTACAAAGATGCATTCTTTTATATGGTTTTTGAGACTTAAAACAATGTTAAGTAATTTATTATATGGTTAATATAATGTGACTAATGTTTTTAATTGTATAGTGTGAAAGCTATGGTGATCATTCAAAAAGGTATGTGCAATGTAATTTGTTATGATAAATATTATAATGAGGAATTATATTAATGTGTCTTGAGAAATGATGAAATGTGATATCATTATAGTTGGTAATAATGATTGAAATGAAATAAGTGGACATGTTGTCTATGTGTTTAATGAAATTGATTATGTATACTTGAATGATGAAGTGTTGTAATGTGAATTGAGATATGATCTAAATGACATGTGAAGCCATTGTGATTGGCTATGATGATTTAAATGAGATATAAAGCCATGGGGGTTGGCTATAATGATGATAATGAAATGAGAAATGAATTGAGAAAGAAATGTAAAATGATTTTGTGTCTAATATGTTGATTCAAGTTTCAGAGTTCTGAATTTGGCAGGCATGCCTATGAATGTAACAGTCTAGCCGGGTTGAGGATCTCTTCAAATTGAGTTGAATTGAGGTCCAAGAGACTGGGTCTGTTACACTATGAGAAATGTGAAATGATAAATGTGAATTAAAGTAACAGTCTAGCCGGGTTGAGGATCTCCTCGATTAGTCGGGTTGATGGTCCAAGAGACTGGGTCTGTTACAGGTAACAGTCTAGCCGGGTTGAGGATCTCCTCAAGCATGTTGAGTTGATGGTCCAAGAGACTGGGTCTGTTACCCTATCCATGGATAGAGATATATATATGTGTATTGCCTACGGGCTCGATGATTATGATTATAGACCAAAGCAGTAACTCAGAACTTTGAATAACATATTAGTGTCTGTTGGGCCCGAGTCTGTCTTTGTTTTCTAAGTGATATATAAGTGATGAAATAAATGAATAATGAAGTCTATGGTTGTCTTGTTGTAAATGTGATTCATGAATGGTGAATATTAATGAGGGAATTGTGGTTGATGTTATGAATTATGATATGTGATATGTGTATTGATATATTCGATGTGATTATTAATGATGGAATTGTGGTTGGTGTTTGTTATATATATAATATATGAGAATAGTAGAGATATAAGAAAGATGTAATTAAAAAGGGAAACATGATATGCAACTAATGGTATATGGAATTGATATATCATTATATGTCATTAATTATATAATGTATATTTATATCATATATATTTGTACTACTAAGCTCTCGGGCTTAGCGCGGATGTTTAATCGCGCAGGTGAGTAGATGGTAGATATGAAGTCTTTCTCTATGCCTCGAGTAAAGTAAGAGTTTGCCGAGACCAACTAGAGGGTGATGCATACATGTAAAATTTTAATTATGCAGTATTTCTGACATAAATGTATTCATATGTATAAATGAATTTTGATAAAGATAAGATTACTATATACTTTTAAGATCATTAAAAGTATGATGATTTGGTAAATGCTCTTTTTATTAATGCAATATGGTTAGGACTCAATATAAGGACTTAATTTGTAATGATAAGTGACATCCTTATACTTTGTATACGTACTGTATGTATACCTGGTATATCTATAGTATTTATATAGAGTATTGGGGTGTTACAATTATTTTGGTATCAGAGCTTAGGTTCGAGATTCTCGGCCTAAGTAGAATTAAAAAGAAAAGTTTTGAAAAGTTTGAATAGAAGTAAAAAGGAAAAGTTTTGAAATGAAATTTGTAATACATGCATATGCATTGACACCTAGGTTGGTCTCCGATGTGGCATTATATGAATTGTAGAATATTTGTGTTATATGAGATGTCCAATATAGTTGATGATATATGTGTATACTATTTTGATGTGATGAAAAACCATGATTGTTGGCAATGATGTTGGAAATGAATTATAATTGAGGCATAGTGCCTAATTGATGATGAGAAACGAATTGTGAAATGTAATGTGATATATGTATATTGATGATGCATATGAAAAATGTCATGTTATGTGCAACATGGAATGTAATGTTGATGTTTATGAGTAATTTTATGTAGGACATTATGTAAATTGAAACATCAAGAAATGAAAAGGAGAATAAAGTTGAAAATGAGTTGAAAATCAAATCAAGATAAGAGTATGTACTCTTTCTTCTACACTTTGAACCTCTTTATAATAAAGTTTATGTTGGGGTTTTTAGACAGAGGAAATAATGTTGGATTGTTAATATTGAAAGGTATATTATTAAAATGAGAAGAGTATGGTGGGATATTGAATGAGTTGATTAGTATAGATAAAGTGTGATTATTTTAAAGTTTGGGGTATATATATATATAAAGTTAAGGTTTTGTTTAAAAGAAAAAGAGATGATATTGGTTAAGTAAGAATATAAATTGGTATTGTTGTTTTAATTCAAACATTGTGATTTCAATATTAGGAATGTGATATGGTTGAATATTGTGAAAGCTCATGTTAATGGTGGCAGTATGTGACATTTGAGTTTTTGAAATGAGCTTAATGATTGTGAAAATTATATGTTTTGATGTTGTTTGGTGGTATAATTGCATATGATGTCTTTAAAAGTTGATAATAAGAAAAGATGAGATTTGTAATTGAAGTTTAGGTAAGATAGTGATTTGAGAATCTAGGATGTTTATGGAAATTTGATAAGGATTATTTACATATCAACAATTTAACGTATGTTAAACACATGAGTTATTTGCAATGAATATTATGTCATTTGAGAATATTACAAATTGGGTAATGAGAACGATAGTATAAAAATTTGTTGTGAAATAAGAAGGGAGGTGAACAAGCAAATGCAATGGAGTTATTTTAAGTCATCTGACTGAAAAGGGTAAATAAATAGATATGAAAATATATTAAATGTTTTAAAGACAAAAGTGAAAGAGATGTCACATTGGAAATGTGATCAAGATGTATGTGAAATGTTATTATGGTTAGAATATGTACAATTGTTGTGATGATGAATATTTGTTTTCTTATATTGAAAGAATGAGAATGATAATGTTCAAGGGAAAATAATAAACGTTAACTTTGTATAGAATGTATGAAAAAAGAACATTAAACAAGATCGTATAATTAAGTGTATACATGTATAGGTTATATGAGAGAAGTTCTTCTATACGAATGTAATTGTAATATGTAAAGAATGTGGGTAATGGGTTACATTTTGGAGGTAACCTATGAATAGGTATGTGGTATGACTATATGTTTAAAAATAAGAATGACGTTGCATGTATTAGTGGACCTAAAAGAGATTAGGTCTTGAACTTTGTAAAGCTAGATG
Source organism: Garcia nutans (assembly GCA_947685225.1). Lineage (NCBI taxonomy): Eukaryota > Viridiplantae > Streptophyta > Magnoliopsida > Malpighiales > Euphorbiaceae > Garcia > Garcia nutans. The sequence continues at coordinate 41,082,461 of CANTUV010000005.1, forward strand.
AATTATGTGATGGAATTGATAGTGGAATGGACTTGAGTAATTCTGGACAATGGAAATTGTTATGGTGATCACTGAACTTAATAAGTATATAATATTTTGGGTTCCAAAGTATTTATGTGGAAAGGTTCTATGTCTTTGGATATTATAAGAGATTATAAATGGATTAGAAATGAAGCAACAAATGGAATTTTTGTAAAATTTGTATATGATTGAATATGCACATAGTAAGAAATTTTTATAGTAATATTGTTGAATGATAAATTAAGTTAATAATGATCATATAATCGAGTATAAACTGAGTTGAAACGGAGTTGGAATGTGTTAACTTTTGGTGTAGCAAAAGTTTAAAGTATGAATATGAAATTCTTGAGATACAATTTAATATGGTAATTGAGAAGATTGAAAATGGAATAATAGAAGAATAGTATTGATTTGTAAGTCCCAGTGTAATATCCTCATTTATGCCCTAGAAGTTTTGCATATTGTTGTTGTTGTTGTTATTGTTATATATTGGATTGAATATATGTGTTAAATTGTAAGAGAAAAGAAATTGAGAAGAGAAAGTATATGTATATGTATTTTGGGAAGAAATAGGGTTTAGAGACAAATTTATATGTTGTGTATATGTTAATATATATGACATATAAAGTGGTCAAAAGGCTTGGTCAATGCAAGAGAAGATATTTATTTGAGATTGGTAAATTACTTAATTGGGCACATATAAGACAAAAAGATAATTATGTGAATGAGGGCACTTTGGTAATTGCTTGGATAAAATCACATGGTGGATATTTAAAGAAGGTTTGACTTGTGTTTTCTTCTTCATTTCTTCTTCTTCTTCTTGTTGATGGCCGGCCCTCCATAGCCAAAGAGAAAGAAAGAGACAAGTGATGGTTTTGATGATTTCAAGCTTAAATTGAAGAAAGATTAAGTGTTCAAGTGTTGATTTAAGAAGTTTTTAACTAAGGTAAGATCTTTTCTCTAATTTCTTCAATTCTTTTGAAGTGGTATGATTAAGTTGCTTATGGTATGATTGTAAGTATTGATTTTGCTTGATAGATGAGAAGTTGGGTTGGTGTTGGTGATGGAAGAGTAAGATTGGTGTTTAGTGAAATTATTTCTGTTTTAGGATTAGTAAAGGCTGTGACTTGTATGATTTTTAATTAATTTTAGAAAAATGTTCTTGAAGTGAATTTTTGATATGTTGTGCCTCTATGAGTCTAGAATGACTGAAAAATATGTTGATTCGATTTTGGAATGGTTATGAGTTTAGAAAGATTATTTTCATTAGACCTGTTCCAGCAAGTACCTTAACTGGGACAGCTATATTTCGGGATTTTTAATAAAATGTAGAAAAATCATATTCAATTGAATTTTGGATATGTTGTTGCTTAGTGAGTCTAGTATTTGAGAAAAATAATTTGGAATCACGTTGATTGAATTTGATTTATGGAATTCACAAAGTTCAGAACTGCTGCCAGGATGCAGGGCAATTGGGGCAGTCTGGTTAGGTGAACTATTTGACCAAGATTTTGTGTTCAGTTTGATCTGAAATTTTAAAGGGATGATTTTAAGATACAAAACTAAATTCTGTAAAAATTTTAGAATTTTTAGTCAAGTAGATTATTTTATACAATTTTTCAAAATAAGGATAAAATGGAGTTTAAAAACCAGAATGTACTATTTATGGTTAGGGTTTTAATTCTTTGTTCTTCTTGCATTGCTTTGGTTCTCCGAAGGTAGGTTGGTCCTTAAACCTAACCCTAAACACGTTAAACACACTTGAATCAATGAATTTTATAATCAATTGTTCTTTGCCCTAATTGCATTGTTGAGATTGAACAATGTTATGTTGTGCATTGTGAATGGTAATGTGTTTCATGAGTAATGTGGAATGAAATTGTTGATATTTATGAATGATGCTATGTGAAATATAATGTGATCATGGATGAGATATATATATATATACTTGAATAATGAGATGTTATATTGTGAAATGAAATGTGAAGCCATTGTTATTGGCTAAGATGATGATATTGGAAGAAAGAAGGCATGTTTGCCTAAATGTGATGAGAATTTGAGAATGGAAATGGTAAGTATATAATAAATGATTGTTTGTTTAATATGTTATTCAGTTTCAGAGTTCTGGATTTGGGTGGCATGCCTAAGAAATGATGAAAGGTAACAGTCTTGCCGGGTTGAGGATCTCCTCAAATGTGTTGAGTTGATGGTCCAAGAGACTGGGTCTGTTACACTATGAGAATTGTGAATATGAAATATATGATTTGTAACAGTCTTGCCGGGTTGAGGATCTCCTCAAATGTGTTGAGTTGATGGTCCAAGAGACTGGGTCTGTTACACTATGAGAATTGTGACTATGAACCAAAGCAGTAACTCTGAACTCTGAATATCGTATTAAATACTTGTTGGGCCCATAGGTGTCAAGGTTATATGAATGTCCTAAATAATGTTATGAGTTAATGAAATAAGATGTTGGTTATTGAGTAATGTTGAATGTGGAAAGATGTTGAAATGTGGTATGCTCATATGACTATGATTTGTGAAATGCATAATTATGTGTTAACTTTATATTTATAATGTTGATCTTATCAATAGCATATGTGGCATTGTATTGCATTAAAGCATACTATTAGCATGTTTTATCTTACTCAGCCGTTGGCTTAGCGCGATAGTGTTTAATCGCGCAGGTAGTAGAGTGGATAGAGTTGAACCCGAGAGTTCATCAAGACCTAGTGAGAGTAGACCTTGAAGAATCCATTTTGGGAGCTTAAAGATCAGAGCAGACTTGCCAATCATTTATAAATTTTATGTGTTGTAAAACTTGAGTTTTGATGTATATGAATTTGTAAATATGTAAATATTTTATAACTTCCGCTGTGTAATATTTAAATATGGGGGTTGTCACAAAACCTTTATTTTATGTTGTACTAGAAGTGTAAATCCTTTTTACAGGTTGTAGTTGAGGTTACAAGGGGGATTTATTGGGAGTGTACTGAGAATGATTTTGTTTGCATTGGTTTGTGTAAAATGTTTTTGAAAATAAGAAAAAAACCGGTTTTGTCGACACTTGGGACTCAATTTTTAGGCGAAACTATGGCAAAAATTTTGTAAAAATCGGAACTAAAATTTGACTAAGTAAAATTGGTAGCAACATTAGGTTAGTGTGGCGCCTCTACTCAGCTTACATATGTAGGTTGGGAAGGGGTGTTACAATTGTTTTGGTATCAGAGCCTAGGTTTGAGATTCTCAACCTAGGTAAAATGTAATAAAAAGAATATTTTTACTTAAAAAGTGGTTTTGAATAACATATACGTTTGAGATTGGCAGTCTCTGATCTTTAATAAGATATAATCTGCTGTGTTTGCAGTGTTAGGTTGTGATGGATTCTCACTCACGTCAGTCGATTGAGGATAGTGCCGAGAGTATTGCTCCTGCTGAGGGAGCTAGGGTTGATAGTGTTGAGGAGGCACCTGCTTCGGTGTCGGGTAGACCAGCTGGGGAGGAGGTTCCGCCAGCCTGGTTTAGGCCTATGATGGAAGCTATGAGACAAGCACCTGTGCAACCACAGCCACCGCCACCACCCCCTCAGCCTTCAGTACCAGTAAGGCACTATGATAAGCTAAGGAAATATGGAGCAGAGGATTTCTTTGGTACAGTTGATCCGGCTGTAGCAGAACAGTGGCTTGATAGAGTTCAGAGGGTATTTGTGCAGTTGCAAGCCACTTCAGAGGAGAAGTTTGACTATGCAAGATCTTTGCTACAGAAGGATGCCTACGACTGGTGGAAGACAGTGCCCCATTCTATGGATGATCCTCCAACACTGTCTTACACTGATTTTCTGAGGGAATTTGAGGTGAAGTATACTCCTAGGGAGTATAAAGATGGGAAGAAAAGAGAGTTTCTAGATTTGAAGCAAGATCATCGGACCGTAACTGAGTATGAGGTTGAGTTTATTCGACTGAGTCAGTATGCTGGGGGCATCATTGCTGATGAGATTGATAGATGTCGGCGATTTGAGGAGGGACTGAGGCCCTCGATCATGTGCTTAGAGGTTGGATCTTCCCAGAGGATGTATGTTATGCAGAGGCAGCCAGATGCATCAGCAGTTATAGCTGGTACTTTTTCTTTATTTAATACTCCAGTACTTGCTTTGATTGATCCGGGTTCCACGCATTCATATATTAGTGCATCTGTTTTGCCTGTATCTGATTTGCATGCTGAGTCCCTAGGATTTGATGTGTTGGTAACAAATCCGTTAGGGCATAGTGTGGTTGTGAGTAAGGTGCATAGAGATAGTGCAGTAGGGGTGCAGGGTGAGGAGTTCCTTGGGGATTTGATTGAGATGCCATTTAAGGATTATGATGTGATCTTAGGTATGGATTGGCTATTTCGACATGGAGCTGTGGTGGATTGTAAAAAGAAAGTTGTTTCTTTGAGAACGGGTGATGGTAGAGAGGTGATAGTATCTAATGAGCAGGAACAGCTAGCCTCCTTATTTGTTTCAGCTGTTGCAGCCAGGAGGTTGATTAGAAAGGGGTGTGAAGCCTATCTTGCTCATGTGGTAGATACTAGAGTAAGAAGTTCTCCCATTGATAGCATTGCCACAGTTGCAGAGTTCCCAGATGTGTTTCCAGAGGAGTTGCCAGGGTTACCTCCTGAGAGAGAGGTGGAGTTCGGTATTGAATTGTTGCCTGGTACCACTCCTATCTCTATTACTCCTTATAGAATGGCACCAGCAGAATTGAGGGAGTTGAAAGTGCAATTACAGGAGTTGTTGGACAAAGGATTTATTCGCCCCAGTGTTTCTCCTTGGGGAGCTCCTGTGCTTTTTGTGAAGAAGAAAGATGGTACTATAAGGTTGTGTATCGATTATAGGCAATTGAACAAGGTGACCATTAAGAATAAATATCCTTTGCCTAGAATCGATGATCTCTTTGATCAGTTGAAGGGAGCGTCAGTGTTCTCCAAAATTGATTTGAGATCTGGGTACCAGCAGCTGAGGGTAAGAAGTGAAGATGTTCCTAAGACTGCTTTTCGGACCAGGTATGGGCATTATGAATTTCTAGTTATGCCTTTTGGTCTGACGAATGCACCTGCAGCTTTTATGGATTTGATGAATAGGGTGTTTAGGCCCTATTTGGATCAGTTTGTAGTGGTCTTCATTGATGATATACTGGTGTATTCGCGGAATGAGGAGGAACATGATATGCATCTGCGGATTGTGTTGCAGATTTTGAGAGAGAGGCAGTTGTTTGCTAAATTGTCGAAATGTGAGTTCTGGTTGGATCAAGTAGCTTTTCTCGGACATATAGTTTCAGCAGAGGGTATTAGAGTTGATCCGAGCAAAGTTGAAGCTGTATTGAATTGGAATCCACCTAAATCAGTGACAGAGATTAGAAGTTTTCTGGGTTTGGCAGGCTATTACCGGCGGTTTGTGAAAGGGTTTTCTTTGATAGCTACTCCACTCACCAGATTTCTTCGTAAGGGAGTGAGATTTGTGTGGACGGATCAGTGTCAGGCCAGCTTTGAGCAGTTGAGAGAAATGTTGACTCAAGCGCCTGTTTTAACTTTACCTGTTGAAGGTAAACCTTATGTGATCTACAGTGATGCTTCACATAGAGGTTTGGGGTGTGTATTGATGCAGGAAGGGAAAGTTATAGCTTATGCATCTCGACAGTTGAAACCGCATGAGCTTAACTAGCCGACCCATGATTTGGAATTGGCTGCCATTGTTTTTGCATTGAAGATTTGGCGCCATTATCTGTTTGGGGAGAAATGTTTCATCTACACTGATCACAAGAGTTTGAAGTATTTGGGTGTCCAGAAAGAACTCAATCTTCGTCAGAGGAGATGGTTAGAATTGATTAAAGACTACGACTACTTGATTGACTATCATCCAGGTAAAGCAAATGTTGTTGCTGATGCCTTGAGTCGGAAGTCTTTAGCTGGTTTAACTGTTTACTCGCTCTCGTTGCTTGTGGAGTTGAGAGCTTTGCATGCCAGTTTTGTAGCTTGTGACGATGGTGCATTGTTGGCACAGTTGCTTTTGAAACCAGTTTTGTTAGATCAGATCAAAGAGGCTCAGTTGATTGATATGAAGATTCAGAAGATTATTTCAGATTGCAAGAATGGGAAGACTAGAGATTTTGTTGTGAAAGATGATGGGAGTCTCTGGTTTAAGAACCGATTGTGTGTACCCGATGATGCTGATTTGAAAAGAGTCATTTTAGAAGAAGCTCATCAGTCAATATTTGCTATGCATCCGGGTAATACGAAGATGTATCATGATTTGAGACAGCATTATTGGTGGATTGGTTTGAAGAGTGACAATGGATTTTGTGTCTGGTTTGCCATTGACACAAAAGAAGCATGATGCCATATGGGTGATTGTGGATAGATTGACTAAACCAGCTCATTTCCTTCCGGTTCGAATGGATTACTCTTTGGAGAGATTGGCTGAGCTGTATATCCATGAGATTGTGAAACTGCATGGTGTTCCAACTTCTTTAGTATCTGATCGAGATCCTAGGTTTACTTCCAGATTTTGGAAGAGTTTGCATAGTGCTTTGGGTTCTCGACTGCACTTCAGCACTGCTTTTCATCCACAGACGGATGGACAGTCAGAGAGGGTGATACAGATTATTGAGGACATGTTGAGAAGCTGTGTCATCGATTTCTCTGGAAGTTGGGATAGGTTTTTTCCTCTTGTGGAGTTTGCTTACAACAACAGTCACCAATCCAGCATTGGTATGGCACCGTTTGAAGCATTGTATGGCAGACGGTGTAGGACACCTCTTTGTTGGAATGAGCTTGGAGATGATAAGTTGGTTGGTCCTGATTTGATTCAAGAAACTGAGGAAAAAGTAAAGTTGATTCGAGGTAGGTTAAAAGCAGCTTCAGACCGACAGAAGTCTTATGCAGATCTGAAGAGGAGAGACATTCAGTTTGATGTTGGAGATAAGGTGTTTTTGAAAGTATCTCCTTGGAAGAAGATTTTGAGGTTCGGTCGGAAAGGAAAATTGAGTCCTCGTTTCATTGGGCCGTATGAAGTGTTAGAAAGAGTTGGGCCAGTTGCATATCGACTTGCTTTGCCACCTGAGTTGGATCGTATTCATAATGTATTCCATGTTTCTATGTTGAGGAGGTACAGGTCAGATCCATCTCATGTGTTGCCATTTGAGTCTATCGAAGTGAGCCCAGATTTGACATTTGAAGAAGAACCAGTTGCTATCTTGGCACGTGATGTGAAAGAATTGAGGAACAAGAAAGTGCCATTGGTGAAGATTCTTTGGAAGAATCATGCAAAAGAAGAAGCAACTTGGGAAAGTGAGCAAACTATGCGAGAACAGTATCCGCAGTTGTTTCAGAGTTGATATCAGGTAATTTCGAGGACGAAATTTTCTTTTTAGAGGGGGAGAATTGTAATATCCTCATTTATGCCCTAGAAGTTTTGCATATTGTTGTTGTTGTTATTGTTATATATTGGATTGAATATATGTGTTAAATTGTAAGAGAAAAGAAATTGAGAAGAGAAAGTATATGTATATGTATTTTGGGAAGAAATAGGGTTTAGAGACAAATTTATATGTTGTGTATATGTTAATATATATGACATATAAAGTGGTCAAAAGGCTTGGTCAATGCAAGAGAAGATATTTATTTGAGATTGGTAAATTACTTAATTGGGCACATATAAGACAAAAAGATAATTATGTGAATGAGGGCACTTTGGTAATTGCTTGGATAAAATCACATGGTGGATATTTAAAGAAGGTTTGACTTGTGTTTTCTTCTTCATTTCTTCTTCTTCTTCTTGTTGATGGCCGGCCCTCCATAGCCAAAGAGAAAGAAAGAGACAAGTGATGGTTTTGATGATTTCAAGCTTAAATTGAAGAAAGATTAAGTGTTCAAGTGTTGATTTAAGAAGTTTTTAACTAAGGTAAGATCTTTTCTCTAATTTCTTCAATTCTTTTGAAGTGGTATGATTAAGTTGCTTATGGTATGATTGTAAGTATTGATTTTGCTTGATAGATGAGAAGTTGGGTTGGTGTTGGTGATGGAAGAGTAAGATTGGTGTTTAGTGAAATTGTTTCTGTTTTAGGATTAGTAAAGGCTGTGACTTGTATGATTTTTAATTAATTTTAGAAAAATGTTCTTGAAGTGAATTTTTGATATGTTGTGCCTCTATGAGTCTAGAATGACTGAAAAATATGTTGATTCGATTTTGGAATGGTTATGAGTTTAGAAAGATTATTTTCATTAGACCTGTTCCAGCAAGTACCTTAACTGGGACAGCTATATTTCGGGATTTTTAATAAAATGTAGAAAAATCATATTCAATTGAATTTTGGATATGTTGTTTCTTAGTGAGTCTAGTATTTTAGAAAAATAATTTGGAATCACGTTGATTGAATTTGATTTATGGAATTCACAAAGTTCAGAACTGCTGCCAGGATGCAGGGCAATTGGGGCAGTCTGGTTAGGTGAACTATTTGACCAGGATTTTGTGTTCAGTTTGATCTGAAATTTTAAAGGGATGATTTTACGATACAAAACTAAATTCTGTAAAACTTTTAGAATTTTTAGTCAAGTAGATTATTTTATACAATTTTTCAAAATAAGGATAAAATGGAGTTTAAAAACCAGAATGTACTATTTATGGTTAGGGTTTTAATTCTTTGTTCTTCTTGCATTGCTTTGGTTCTCCGAAGGTAGGTTGGTCCTTAAACCTAACCCTAAACACGTTAAACACACTTGAATCAATGAATGTTATAATCAATTGTTCTTTGCCCTAATTGCATTGTTGAGATTGAACAATGTTATGTTGTGCATTGTGAATGGTAATGTGTTTCATGAGTAATGTGGAATGAAATTGTTGATATTTATGAATGATGCTATGTGAAATATAATGTGATCATGGATGAGATATATATATATATATACTTGAATAATGAGATGTTATATTGTGAAATGAAATGTGAAGCCATTGTTATTGGCTAAGATGATGATATTGGAAGAAAGAAGGCATGTTTGCCTAAATGTGATGAGAATTTGAGAATGGAAATGGTAAGTATATAATAAATGATTGTTTGTTTAATATGTTATTCAGTTTCAGAGTTCTGGAATTGGGTGGCATGCCTAAGAAATGATGAAAGGTAACAGTCTTGCCGGGTTGAGGATCTCCTCAAATGTGTTGAGTTGATGGTCCAAGAGACTGGGTCTGTTACACTATGAGAATTGTGAATATGAAATATATGATTTGTAACAGTCTTGCCGGGTTGAGGATCTCCTCAAATGTGTTGAGTTGATGGTCCAAGAGACTGGGTCTGTTACACTATGAGAATTGTGACTATGAACCAAAGCAGTAACTCTGAACTCTGAATATCGTATTAAATACTTGTTGGGCCCATAGGTGTCAAGGTTATATGAATGTCCTAAATAATGTTATGAGTTAATGAAATAAGATGTTGGTTATTGAGTAATGTTGAATGTGGAAAGATGTTGAAATGTGGTATGCTCATATGACTATGATTTGTGAAATGCATAATTATGTGTTAACTTTATATTTATAATGTTGATCTTATCAATAGCATATGTGGCATTGTATTGCATTAAAGCATACTATTAGCATGTTTTATCTTACTAAGCCGTTGGCTTAGCGCGATAGTGTTTAATCGCGCAGGTAGTAGAGTGGATAGAGTTGAACCCGAGAGTTCATCAAGACCTAGTGAGAGTAGACCTTGAAGAATCCATTTTGGGAGCTTAAAGATCAGAGCAGACTTGCCAATCATTTATAAATTTTATGTGTTGTAAAACTTGAGTTTTGATGTATATGAATTTGTAAATATGTAAATATTTTATAACTTCCGCTGTGTAATATTTAAATATGGGGGTTGTCACAAAACCTTTATTTTATGTTGTACTAGAAGTGTAAATCCTTTTTGCAGGTTGTAGTTGAGGTTACAAGGGGGATTTATTGGGAGTGTACTGAGAATGATTTTGTTTGCATTGGTTTGTGTAAAATGTTTTTGAAAATAAGAAAAAAACCGGTTTTGTCGACACTTGGGACTCAATTTTTAGGCGAAACTATGGAAAAAATTTTGTAAAAATCGGAACTAAAATTTGACTAAGTAAAATTGGTAGCAACATTAGGTTAGTGTGGCGCCTCTACTCAGCTTACATATGTAGGTTGGGAAGGGGTGTTACACCCAGGCTTGATTATTAATCTCTCGAGGCCATATGTTATGTTTATTATATTTTGGCTGATTAGTTTTGGTTGTCCACAGATTTGGGACTAAGATAATATGGCTGTAGTACTATTTTGGTGAGATTGATAACTATGTGTTTAGAATATGGTTAGGAGTTATGATTGATAAAGTAGTACCCTATCATTTTATGTTAGAAATCTATTTATAATTATGAAAAGAGAAGTATGAAAATGTTTTGAGTTATGGATAATGTGATAAAAAGGTAAGTAATGTAAATATAGTAATAATATGATAGGTGATGAGATTTTCAAAGGGAGAAATTATATTATGTGGTTGAAAGTATACTGAATATGTTTATTATATAAAGTAAATATATATGAATGGACTTGGGGTTTAAGTGAATAAACTATTTGTATATTAAAAGACAAGTTGGAGTGATTTGTTATCGTGATAATTTGACTGAGTATGGAACTAAAGAGATTAAGATTTGAATCTCGGTTTGATCCAAAGAAATCAGGTCATATATATAATGTGAAACCTAATGATAAGTTAATTGTTGGTTTGAATTGAACAAGATTGAAGTGTGGATGTTTGGTGACAGAAAGATCAATTGATCTAGATTCTATGAAGATTATTACTCATTTGAGATTTAAAATGAATAGTTGTACTCAGAGTATAAAATTTACATGATAATGTATATGATGTATAATTTTAAAGTGTGAATGGACATGAATGAATAGAGTTATAAATATTGATACAAGGGAAAAGATTGATTATTTATAAAATAAGTTGGAAGGTGTTGTATTCATATGCGTATAAGTGAAAAGCATACTAGAGAAGGAATTAAGTATGTGAAAAATAAGGCTCTTGTTATCAATTAAGGTTTGATCAAAGTCTATTCTAAAGATGAGTATAATGACGGGATAAATAATAATATGATATAAATCAATGTTTTGTAAAGTTAAAGTTAAGAAAGTAATTATGAAGTAATAAAATATCTTGAAGATTATGATCAGACGAAGTATAAGTATTTTATAAGATGATTTGATTTTTTGTTTAAAGGTATATTCATTGGAAATGTGAGGAATTATTTTGGTTGCTTTGTTAAGGAAATACTAAGATATATAAGCATATAGAATGATGAATTATGGAATTTAGAGAAGATAATTGACTCTAAGGGGGAGAGTAAAAAAAAATAGTATGATATGATAACATAATGACTTAAGCATATAATTAACTTCATGTGGAAGTTAAGATGGTATTGTGTTAAGAGTGGATTGCTAGTGTACTAGATAATTTCGAGGACGAAATTATTTAAGGGGGAGAGAATTGTAATATCCCAAAATACACCCTAAAAGTTTGGAATAATTATGGTTGTATATGGATTTAATGTGTATGTTTAATGACTTAATCTAATATCCCGATTTTGGTGTACGTTGGAGAAGTAGATGTGAGATGATATGTTGGTAAAATATGTAAGGAAAATATTATAAGAGATATATGTATATGAAGGATAATATGTATGGATGGTATTTGGGAAATATATGGGAAAATATAAAAGCAATATATATATATGTGATATACATATACCAACATATACATCACATATGCTTAAGGGATATAGTGGTGTAGGAGAAGTAAGGTTAATTAAATAATTAATAAAAATAATAATAATAATAAAAGGAAAAGGAAGAAAGAAAGTCAAAGGGAAAGATATGTGGTGAAGGATATTGGGTATATTTATTTTATTATATATATATATGATGAGTAAGGGAAAAGAAGAAAAGATCTTCTTCCGTTCTTCTTCCTTTTCTTTTTGAACGAGAGAGAGAGAGAGAGAGAAAGAGAGAGAGAGAGAGATGGTGATTTCATCCCTATTTACATCAAACCCAAAGGGATTTTGAGAGGATTGAAGATGGTTATTAAAGATTTGGCATATTATCCAAGTAAGTATTCATTTGCTTGTCTTGATTCCTATCGTTTGAGTTGGATTTGATATGGTTTTGATGATGATGATGATGATGTTAATGAAAGATTGAAGTATATATATGTGTGGAATTGGTATTTAGATGATGATAACATGATTAATTGTGAAATAACATGGTTAGATGTGAGGATGATGATGAATTGTTGAGATTGTTGAGTAAGGGTTTAGTATAGATGATTTGGGGATTTGAGTAATTGATTCTTGGTGAGGTATATTATGCTTATGATTATGATATATTGAAGTTATTTAAGTGTTAAATAGATGGGTAATTGATGAATATAACCAAGATGTTGATTAAGGGTGATGAAATATGAGTTTTGAAGTGTTGGTGTTTTCATGGATGAAAGTTCGAATTCATGATTTCTGGTCTGACACGACCAGTGACACGGCTGTGTGGTTGGGCGTGTAATCGGCACTGAGTTGGACGTTTGTGACACGACCATTAACACGGCCATGTTACTGAGCGTGTTATAGCTACTGTGAGAAAAAGTAATTGACACGGCCATGAACACGCCCGTGTTGTTGGGCGTGTTAATGTTTCTGTGAGGCAGAATGAGTGACACGTCCAGTGACATGCTCGTGTTACTGAGCGTGTCAAAGCTTCTGTATTGTTGGTTTAGGGCACGATCAGGGACACGCCCGTGTTAATGAGCGTGTCAAGTATTGAGTTTGCCCTAGTTAGTTATTATTCTTATTTTCTTATGAATATAATTATCTTTGGATTAGGTTTTGAGGAGGTTGTGTTGCATTAACTTTAATGTTGAGAATTCTTGGAAGAGGAAAGGTATAGATTGTTGGGAATAGCTCTTGAGGTAAGTACAACTTACAAAGATGCATTCTTTTATATGGTTTTTGAGACTTAAAACAATGTTAAGTAATTTATTATATGGTTAATATAATGTGACTAATGTTTTTAATTGTATAGTGTGAAAGCTATGGTGATCATTCAAAAAGGTATGTGCAATGTAATTTGTTATGATAAATATTATAATGAGGAATTATATTAATGTGTCTTGAGAAATGATGAAATGTGATATCATTATAGTTGGTAATAATGATTGAAATGAAATAAGTGGACATGTTGTCTATGTGTTTAATGAAATTGATTATGTATACTTGAATGATGAAGTGTTGTAATGTGAATTGAGATATGATCTAAATGACATGTGAAGCCATTGTGATTGGCTATGATGATTTAAATGAGATATAAAGCCATGGGGGTTGGCTATAATGATGATAATGAAATGAGAAATGAATTTAGAAAGAAATGTAAAATGATTTTGTGTCTAATATGTTGATTCAAGTTTCAGAGTTCTGAATTTGGCAGGCATGCCTATGAATGTAACAGTCTAGCCGGGTTGAGGATCTCTTCAAATTGAGTTGAATTGAGGTCCAAGAGACTGGGTCTGTTACACTATGAGAAATGTGAAATGATAAATGTGAATTAAAGTAACAGTCTAGCCGGGTTGAGGATCTCCTCGATTAGTCGGGTTGATGGTCCAAGAGACTGGGTCTGTTACAGGTAACAGTCTAGCCGGGTTGAGGATCTCCTCAAGCATGTTGAGTTGATGGTCCAAGAGACTGGGTCTGTTACCCTATCCATGGATAGAGATATATATATGTGTATTGCCTACGGGCTCGATGATTATGATTATAGACCAAAGCAGTAACTCTGAACTTTGAATAACATATTAGTGTCTGTTGGGCCCGAGTCTGTCTTTGTTTTCTAAGTGATATATAAGTGATGAAATAAATGAATAATGAAGTCTATGGTTGTCTTGTTGTAAATGTGATTCATGAATGGTGAATATTAATGAGGGAATTGTGGTTGATGTTATGAATTATGATATGTGATATGTGTATTGATATATTCGTTATGATTATTAATGATGGAATTGTGGTTGGTGTTTGTTATATATATAATATATGAGAATAGTAGAGATATAAGAAAGATGTAATTAAAAAGGGAAACATGATATGCAACTAATGGTATATGGAATTGATATATCATTATATGTCATTAATTCTATAATGTATATTTATATCATATATATTTGTACTACTAAGCTCTCGGGCTTAGCGCGGATGTTTAATCGCGCAGGTGAGTAGATGGTAGATATGAAGTCTTTCTCTATGCCTCGAGTAAAGTAAGAGTTTGCCGAGACCAACTAGAGGGTGATGCATACATGTAAAATTTTAATTATGCAGTATTTCTGACATAAATGTATTCATATGTATAAATGAATTTTGATAAAGATAAGATTACTATATACTTTTAAGATCATTAAAAGTATGATGATTTGGTAAATGCTCTTTTTATTAATGCAATATGGTTAGGACTCAATATAAGGACTTAATTTGTAATGATAAGTGACATCCTTATACTTTGTATACGTACTGTATGTATACCTGGTATATCTATAGTATTTATATAGAGTATTGGGGTGTTACATATGCTAAGCAATTGATTGCAAGGTTAAAACATTTAGTGAAATATGAAAGGTATGTTAATGCAATTGGTTATGTATACTTGAATGATCAATTGATTTAATGTAATTTGAGATATAATGAGATATAAAACCAATGTGATTGGCTATGATGATGGTGTTAATGCAATTGATATTGTATATTATCTTGATGAGATATGAAGCCATGGTTGTTGGCTATAATGATTCTAATGAGATGATTGAGGCATGGTTGCCTATTTTGATTATAAGATATGAAGCCATGGTTGTTGGCTATAATGATGAGAATGAAATGAATTGAGAAAAAAATGTATAAAGATATAAATGAAAAGATTATGTGTCTAATGTGTTATTCAACCTTCAGAGTTCTGGGTTTGGCGGCATGCCTATAAAGTACTGGATAGGTGAAAAGACCGGGTCGTAAGCCAATTCCAGTTGATAAATGTGAAATGTGAATTATAGTAACAGTCTTGCCGGGTTGAGGATCTCCTTGGTTTATCCGGGTTGAGGTCCAAGAGACTGGGTCTGTTACAGGTAACAGTCTTGCCGATTTGATGATCTCCTCGAGTTTAGCGGGTTGAGGTCCAAGAGACTAGGTCTGTTACCCTATCCATGGATAGAGATATATATGTATCGCCTACGGGCTTGATGATTATGATTATGGACCAAAGCAGTAACTCTGAACTTTGAATAACATATTAGTGTCTTGTGGGCCCAAGTTTGTCTTTGTTTTCAATGTAATGTATGAATGATGAAATAAATGAATAATGAGATTCTTGAGAATTGTTTATTTGTTTGAGATTATGACATTTGCATTTCATTAAAGTATAATATTATTATAGTTTGTACCACTAAGCCGTTGGCTTAGCGCGATTGTGGTTTATCGCGCAGGTGACAGAGAAGAACCAGAGAGTTCCTCTAGAATGAGTAGAGTCTAGATTTTGGGGCGTTGATAGTGGAGCTTAAAGATCAAAGACATACTGCCAAACATGTATATGTTTTATGTTTTGTAAAACTTGAGTTTTAATGTATAAGTATTTGTAAATATTTGTTATATTTTCCGTTGCTTTTAAATAAATGTTTTATCTTTTGTCTTTTATAATTTCTTTTAAATGATTTAAATTTGTTCATGTTTTTGTAAAGGGATGAGTCATTTGTTTAAGTATACCGTGGCATTTCTATATTCAGTATACGTATATTACGATCGTATTAGCATGCTGTGTACGTATACAGGGTATAGGGGTGTTACAATTATTTTGGTATCAGAGCCTAGGTTTGAGATTCTCAACCTAGGTCAATTGTAAGAAAAAGGAAATTTTGAGTTTTAAAATATGGTTTTAAGTAAGATACATGTTATGGTATTGGCAGTCTTTGATCTTTAATGAGGTATATTCTGCTGTGTTTGCAGATATAGGTTGTAATGGCGTCTCAGTCACGACAGTCTGTAGAGGGTAGTGCTGAGAGTGTAGCTCCTGAAGAGGGTAGGGATGGAGCTAGAGTTGATAGAGTTAGTGAGGCCCCTACTCCTGTGCCAGGGAGATCAGATGCTGATGAGGTACCGCCGGGTTGGTTTAGGCACATGGTAGATTTGTTGAGAGGAGCTCCAGTGCAGCAGCCACCACCACCACAGCCTCAAGTGCCGGTGAGGCATTATGACAAATTGAGAAAGTACGGAGCTGAAGATTTCTTGGGCACTACCGATCCTGCAGTGGCTGAGCAGTGGTTGGATAAAGTGCAGAGGATATTCATTCAGTTGCAAGCTACTTCGGATGAGAAGTTTGATTATGCAAGATCCCTTCTGCAGAAAGATGCCTATGACTGGTGGAAGACAGTTCCTCATGCCATTGATGATCCACCTACATTATCTTATGGTGATTTTCTGAGGGAATTCGAGCAGAAATATACTCCGAGGGAGTATAAAGATATTAAGAAGATGGAATTCTTAAATTTGAGGCAAGACAACCGGACGGTAGCGGAGTATGAGGTTGAGTACACCCGGTTGAGTCACTATGCCGGTGGGATTATCTCGGACGAGATTGATCGATGCAAAAGATTTGAGGAGGGATTGAGGCCCTCCATTATGTGCATTGTTGCTGGTTCTCGGTACCAAGATTTCTCTCAGCTAGTTGCAGCAGCTAGGAGTGTTGAGAGAGCTCAAGTTATTGCAGCAGCTACTGCCGAGGAGGAGACTAGGGTAAGGAGACCCCAGTTTGAGGCAGGGTCTTCATCTGTGAAGAGAGGTAGAAGAAGTTTTGTTTCGAGGATCAGTAGGAGTCAGAGACAGCCGGGTAGGTCAGTGCAGTATCAGAGGCAGAGGCCAAGACCTACAGCTTCTATAGCTAGTGCTCTGACTTCAGTGGTTCAGAGGTCTACTCTACCTGCATGTGAGCTTTGTGGTAGGAACCATGGAGGTGTTTGTTGGAAGGTTGGTGGATCGGCTGGGTGTTATAGATGTGGGTCACCAGCTCATTTTATTGTCCTGAGATGCAGGAGTATAGACAGGCTAAGTCTGCAGCTTCTCGACCGAGTGTTAGCAGAGGTGGTTGAGGGGACAGAGGTTTTAGTAGAGGTGGTCGGCCCGGGTTTAGTCAGAGAGGAGGGTCGACAACCGGAGGGAATAGGCCAGATGAGGCCGGATCTTCTCAGAGAGTTTATGTGATGCAGAGGCAGCCGGATGCTTCAGCAGCTATAGCGGGTACATTCTCTTTATTTGGCATTTCAGTTCTTGCTTTGATTGATCCAGGATCTACTCATTCATACATAAGTGCATTCATTTTGCCTGTGTCTGAATTGCATTCAGAGTCCTTAGGATTTGATGTCTTGGTGACAAATCCTTTAGGACATAGTGTTGTTGTGAGTAAGGTTCATCGTGATAGTGCAATGGTAGTGCAAGGTGAGGAGTTTCTTAGGGATTTAATTGAAATGCCTTGTAAGGAGTATGATTTAATCTTAGGCATGGATTGGTTGTCTAAGCATGGAGCTATGGTAGATTGTCAAAAGAAGTGTGTTACCTTGAGAACCGGTGATGGTAGAATTAAAATTCCTTTTAAGGAGTATGATTTAATCTTAGGCATGGATTGGTTGTCTAAGCAAAGAGCTATGGTAGATTGTCAAAAGACAACTTGCATCCTTGTTTGTATCAGCTGTAGCAGCTAGAAAGTTGATTAGAAAAGGGTGTGATGCTTATCTTGCTCATGTTGTGGATACTAGAGTAGTGGGTTCTCCACTTGACAGTATAACCACAATTGCAAATTTTCCAGATGTGTTTCCTGAGGAGTTGCCAGGGTTACCCCCTGAGAGAGAGGTTGAGTTTGGTATCGAATTGTTGCCTGGTACCACTCCCATCTCTATTACCCCTTATCGAATGGCACTTGCTGAGTTGAGAGAGTTGAAGGTGCAGTTGCAGGAGTTGTTGGATAAAGGGTTTATTCGCCCTAGTGTTTCTCCATGGGGAGCTCCTGTTTTGTTTGTGAAGAAGAAGGATGGTACTATAAGGTTATGCATCGATTATAGGCAATTGAACAAAGCGACTATCAAGAATAAGTATCCTTTGCCTAGGATTGATGATCTCTTTGATCAATTGAAGGGAGCAGCAGTGTTTTCCAAGATTGATTTGAGATCAGGGTATCATCAGTTGAGGGTTAGAGCTGAAGATGTTCCTAAGACAACTTTTCGCACAAGGTATGGGCATTATGAGTTCTTAGTGATGCCTTTTGGGTTGACGAATGCATCTGCAGCTTTCATGGATTTGATGAATAGGGTGTTTAGGCCCTATCTGGATCAGTTTGTGGTAGTTTTCATTGACGATATTTTGGTGTATTCGCGTAATGAAGAGGAACATGACAAGCATCTGCGGATTGTATTGCAGATCTTGAGAGAAAAGCAATTGTATGCCAAACTGTCGAAGTGTGAGTTTTGGCTTGATCAAGTTACTTTTCTAGGTCATATAGTTTCAACAGATGGTATTAGAGTTGATCCAAGTAAAGTTGAAGCTATTTTGAATTGGAGTCCACCAAAGTCAGTGACTGAAGTTAGAAGTTTTTTGGGTTTAGCATGCTATTATCGACGCTTTGTGAAAGGTTTTTCTTTAATAGCTACTCCACTCACTAGATTACTTCGAAAAGGAGTTAGATTTGTGTGGACAGATCAGTGTCAAGCTAGTTTTGAGCGGTTGAAAGAGATGTTGACTCAAGCGCCTGTTCTTACTTTGCCTGTGGAATATAAACCATATGTGATTTATAGTGATGCTTCACATAATGGTTTAGGATGTGTTTTGATGCAAGAGGGTAAAGTTGTAGCTTATGCTTCTCGGCAGTTGAAGCCGCATGAGCTTAATTATTCGACGCATGATTTGGAGTTGGCAGCTATCGTGTTTTCTTTGAAGATTTGGCGACACTACTTGTATGGGGAAAAATGTTTTATCTATACGGATCATAAGAGTTTAAAATATTTGGGAATTCAAAGAGAGCTTAATCTTCGGCAGAGACGTTGGTTGGAGTTGATTAAAAACTACGACTGCTTGATTGATTATCATCCGGGTAAGGCGAATGTTGTTGCTAATGCTTTGAGTCGGAAGTCTTTGGCAAGCTTGTCAGTTTATTCACTCTCGTTGCTTGTTGAATTGAGAGCATTGCATGCTAGTTTTGAATCATGCAATGATGGTGCACTATTGGCTCAATTGCAGTTGAGACCAGTGTTGTTAGATTAGATTAAAGAGACTCAACTGGCTGATGAGAAAATTCAGAAGATTGTTTCAGATTTCCAACATGGAGATAGTAGAGATTTCCATGTGAGAAATGATGGTAGCCTTTGGTTTAAAGATAGGTTGTGTGTTCCTGATGATACTAGTTTGAGAAAGTTTATTTTGGAGGAAGCACACCAATCAGTTTTTGCTATGCATCCGGGAAGTACAAAGATGTACCATGATTTGAAACAGCATTATTGGTGGTCTGGTATGAAGAGAGACATAACGGAATTTGTATCCAAGTGTCTCACTTGTCAGAGGGTGAAAGCTGAGCATCAAGTTCCAACAGGGTTGCTTCAACCTTTAAAAGTGCCCGAATGGAAATGGGAGAGAGTGACAATGGATTTTGTTTCTGGTTTGCCATTGACTCAGAAGAAGTATGATGCTATCTGGGTGATTGTTGATCGGTTAACAAAGACAGCTCATTTTCTTCCAGTTAAAATGGACTATGCTCTTGAGAGACTGGCTGAGCTGTATATTAATGAAATAGTGAAGTTGCATGGAGTCCCAATTTCTTTAGTGTCTGATAGAGATCCCCGGTTCACTTCAAGGTTTTGGAAGAGTTTGCATGATGCATTGGGTTCTCGATTACACTTTAGCACTGCTTTTCATCCTCAAACAGATGGGCAGTCAGAGAGAGTGATACAGATTATTGAGGATATGTTGAGAAGCTGTGTCATTGATTTCTCTGGAAGTTGGGACAAATTTTTGCCACTTGTGGAATTTGATTACAACAACAGTCACCAATCAAGTATTGGAATGACACCATTTGAGGCATTGTATGGTAGAAGATGCCAAACGCCTTTATGTTGGAATGAACTTGGAGAAGGCAAATTAATTGGTCCTAATTTGGTTAAAGAGACTGAAGAGAAAGTGAAGATAATTCGGGATCGGTTAAAAGCCGCTTCAAACCGGCAGAAATCTTATTCAGATTTGAAGAGGAGAGACATAGAGTTTAATATTGGAGATAAAGTATTTTTGAAAGTGTCTCCTTGGAAAAAGATTTTAAGATTTGGTCGTAAAGGAAAACTGAGTCCTTGTTTTATTGGACCGTATGAGATATTGGAAAGAGTTGGACCAGTTGCTTATCGTCTTGCTTTACCGCCTGAATTGGATAGAATTCACAATGTCTTCCATGTTTCTATGCTGAGGAGGTACAGATCAGACCCATCTCATGTTTTACCAGTTGAATTTATTGAGGTGAGTTCGGATTTAACATTTGAAGAAGAACCAATTGCTATTCTGGCACATGAAGTAAAAGAGTTGAGAAATAAGAGAGTGCCATTGGAGAAAGTTCTTTGGAAGAATCATGGTAGAGAAGAGGCAACTTGGGAGAGTGAGCAAGCAATGCAAGAGCAATATCCTCAACTGTTTCGAACTTGAGATCAGGTAATTTCGGGGACGAAATTTCTTTTTAGAGGGGGAGAATTGTAATATCCCAAAATGTGCCCTAGAAGTTTTCATATAATTGTTGTTTTAATTGAATTTAATGTATTTGTGTAATTGGAAAGAAAAGGAAGTGAACAGAGAGTGTATATGTTGTATATATAGCAATATATACAACATATACAAGTCAAGTTAGTGGAGGTCAAAGATGATTAGTTAATGATTTTAATTAATTAAGTTAATTAATGGAAATGGAAAATTAAGTGAGTGGAATGAGATATTTGGAATATTTTAATATAAATGCTTGGAGGAGAGGATTTTGAGGAGATAGTGGATGAGATTTGACTTTGATTTCTTTCTTTTTTTCTTTCTTTCTTTCTTTTTCGGTGGTCCATTTCTTTTCTTTCCTTTTCTTTCCTTGTGGCCGGCTAGCAAAGAAACAAGAGAACAAGGGAGAGATTTGATCTTCTAACTCAAGATCTAAAGAAGTTTTCAAGTGATCAAGTTGGAAATTTAAGAGTTTCTTCATCCTTGGTAAGTTTCCTCTTGATTCCTTGATTTTATTTTAAGATGTGTTTGAGTTTGTTGGTTGATTATTGATGGTATGTGATTATGTTTGATTAAGATGTGTTTAAGAGTGTTTGGTTCAAGTGATTTTAGATTTTGGGGTTGGATTAAAGGAAAGAGTAAGTTGTTGGAAGTGAAAGTATTGTGGTTGTGTTTTGGGTTTGTGGTGATGATTTTGATTTGTGTTGGATGTATGTTTTTAGTTGTTTTGGTGTTTTTGCAAGTTTGTTATGGTTCTTAGGTATGTTGAGCTAAGTTTGTTTGAAGTGGATTTTGGTGAAAGGAAGTGATTTGTTGGTTGTGTTGTTGATGTTGCCGGAATCTGGATTTTTGGCCTGACACGCCCATGAGCACGACCAGGTTTTTAGGTGTGTCAATGGTTCTGTGTTCTTGGATGGGTGACACGAGCAGTGACACGCCCATGTCACTGAGCGTGTCACAACTTCTGTGTAGTAGTAGTATTGACACGTCCAGTGACACGCCCATGTCACTAAGCGTGTCATAGCTACTGTGTTGGTGAGGAATTGACAAGGCCATGAACATGCCCATGTTGTTGGATGTGTCAATGTTTCTGTGAGACAGAATGTATTACACGTTCAGTGACACGCCCGTGGTTCTGAGCGTGTCAAAGCTTCTGTGTTTTGAGTTTAGGGCACAGTCAGGGACACGCCCGTGTTGTTGACCGTGTCATGTTTAGGGTTTGCCCTAGTTGGTTCTTAGTCTTATTATCTCATGTGTATCTCTAAGTAAGTATGTATTATCACCTTTGGTTTAGGTATTGAAGAGGTTGAATTGTCCTAACCTAGGTGGTGAAGAATTCTTGAAAGAGAAAGGTTGTAGATTGGTGTGAGTTGTTCCTAAGGTAAGTACAAACTACATTGTTGCATACACTCATATGATTTGATACTTAACATATTTGATTATACATATGCTAAGCAATTGATTGCAGGGTTAAAACATTTAATGAAATATGAAAGGTATGTTAATGCAATTGGTTATGTATACTTGAATGATCAATTGATTTAATGTAATTTGAGATATAATGAGATATAAAACCAATGTGATTGGCTATGATGATGGTGTTAATGCAATTGATATTGTATATTATCTTGATGAGATATGAAGCCATGGTTGTTGGCTATAATGATGCTAATGAGATGATTGAGGCATGGTTGCCTATTTTTATTATGAGATATGAAGCCATGGTTGTTGGCTATAATGATGAGAATGAAATGAATTGAGAAAAAAATGTATAAAGATATAAATGAAAGGATTATGTGTCTAATGTGTTATTCAACCTTCAGAGTTCTGGGTTTGGAGGCATGCCTATAAAGTACTGGATAGGTGAAAAGACCGGGTCGTAAGCCGATTCCAGTTGATAAATGTGAAATGTGAATTATAGTAACAGTCTTGCCGGGTTGAGGATCTCCTTGGTTTATCCGGGTTGAGGTCCAAGAGACTGGGTCTGTTACAGGTAACAGTCTTGCCGGGTTGAGGATCTCCTCGAGTTTAGCGGGTTGAGGTCCAAGAGACTGGGTCTGTTACCCTATCCATGGATAGAGATATATATATGTATAGCCTACGGGCTTGATCATTATGATTATGGACCAAAGCAGTAACTCTAAACTTTGAATAACATATTAGTGTCTTGTGGGCCCAAGTTTGTCTTTGTTTTCAATGTAATGTATGAATGATGAAATAAATGAATAATGAGATTCTTGAGAATTGTTTATATGTTTGAGATTATGACATTTTCATTTCATTAAAGTATAATATTATTATAGTTTGTACCACTAAGCCGTTGGCTTAGCGCGATTGTGGCTCATCGCGCAGGTGACAGAGAAGAACCAGAGAGTTCCTCTAGACCGAGTAGAGTCTAGATTTTGGGGTGTTGATAGTGGAGCTTAAAGATCAAAGACATACTGCCAAACATGTATATGTTTATGTTTTGTAAAACTTGAGTTTTAATGTATAAGTATTTGTAAATATTTGTTATATTTTCTGCTGCTTTTAAATAAATGTTTTATCTTTTGTCTTTTATAATTTCTTTTAAATGATTTAAATTTGTTCATGTTTTTGTAAAGGGATGAGTCATGTGTTTAAGTATACCGTGGCATTTCTATATTCAGTATACGTATATTACGATCATATTAGCATGCTGTGTACGTATACAGGGTATAGGGGTGTTACAGGGGAGCTCCTGTTTTATTTGTGAAAAAGAAGGATGGTACTTTGAGGTTGTGCATTGATTATAGGCAATTGAACAAGGTGACTATCAAGAATAAGTATCCTTTGCCTCAGATTGATGATCTCTTCGATCAATTGAAGGAAGCAGCAGTGTTTTCCAAGATTGATTTGAGATCAGGGTACCATCAGTTGAGAGTCAGAGCTGAAGATGTTCCTAAGACAGCTTTCTGCACAAGGTATGGGCATTACGAGTTTTTAGTGATGCCTTTTGGGTTGACGAATGCACCTGCAGCTTTTATGGATTTGATGAATAGGGTGTTTAGACCCTATCTGGATCAGTTTGTGGTGGTCTTTATTGATGATATTTTGGTGTATTCGCATAATGAAGAGGAACATGACAAGCATCTGCGGATTGTATTGCAGACCTTGAGAGAGAAGCAATTATATGCTAAGCTGTCGAAGTGTGAGTTTTGGCTTGATCAAGTGACTTTCCTTGGTCATATAGTTTCAGTAGATGGTATAAGAGTTTATCCAAGTAAAGTTGAGGCCATTTTGAATTGGAGTCCACCGAAGTCTGTAACTAAAATTAGAAGTTTTTTGGGTTTGGCAGGCTATTATCGACGCTTTGTGAATGGTTTTTCTTTGATAGCTACTCCACTCACCAGATTACTTTGAAAGGGAGTTAGATTTTGTGTGGACATATGTAATATCCCTAATTATGCCCTAGTAGTTTTGGTGTTATTGTTGTTGCACTTAAACTATGTATATATATGATAAGTTGATAAGAAATTGGAAGAGAATGTGTTTGTGTTGTTAGAAAGATATATGTGTGTAGAGAAAGGTGTATATGTTATGTATATGGTAATATATATAGCATATAAGTTGGTCAAAGAGTGAGTCAAGGTGTTGGAGATAGTGGAAGAAGATATTTCTTTTGATATTGTGAATTACATAATTGGGCATATAAGAGACAAAAGGTTAGTTTTATAATTAAGGGTGTTTTGGTAATTTTTCTTGTGGAATTGCATGGTGGAGATTAAAAGAAGAAATGAAGGGTTGACTTATCATTTTTCTTCTCTTTTCTATCTTGTGTGGCCGGCTCAACAAAGGAACAAGAGAGCAAGAGAACAATTGAGAGTTTTGATGATTTCAAGCTCAAAGTGAAGGAAGTTTTCAAAGTTGCAAGTTGGATTTTCAAAGAATTCCATTATTTGGTAAGTTTTCTCTTGTTTGCCTTTGTTAATTTTTAAGTTTGGTTTGAGTTGAGTTGTATTTTGATGATGGTGTGATTAAATGGGTTGTGGTGTGAAATTAAGTATTGATTTTGCTTGATAGATGAGAAGTTGAGTTGGTGAAGGTGTTGGAAGTGATTGTGTTGAGTTTGAGTTAGGGTTTTGAGTTGGTAAGTGATGTTTTTGTTATGTTTGATTGGTTATTCTTGTTAATCTTTGAGTTGTTAGTGTTTATTGGTTTTAGAATTGAAGAACACATAATTTTGGAAAGGGGCAGTAGCGTTTGGGATCCCACGCCCGTGGCCTTTTGGTAGCCATGGCCGTGGGGGAGGTGACCATTTTTGGACAGTTTGCTTCCTAAAGCCACGACCGTGGGGGGGTTGAGGTGGCCACGGCCGTGGGCTTTGCTTAGGGTTGTTGAGTTTTGTTTAGTGCTCTAAAGGTCTAAGATAAGGTTAATAAGTGAATAATGTTATAGAAATTGATGTGATGCATCATTGTTTTGGGTTAGGTTTTTGGAAGAAGTGAATTGCCCTAATTGTGAAGTGAAGAATCTTTGGAAGAAAGGATTGCTTAGAGTTGTGTGAGTGTTTATAAGGTAAGTACAAACTACATTGTTGCATAAATACATATGACATTGAGACTTGATGCATATTTGGTTGTAAATGTGTTATGGAATGTAATGCATTACTAGTGCATATTATAAATGTTATATTGGCATATAATGAATGTGGTGATAAGCATGTAAAGTATATGTTAAGACTATTGATTGTGTACATTTGAGTAATGAAATGTGAAACCATTATGATTAATTATTAATGATATAAATAGAATGGTTAAAGTATGTTATTGATATGACAGTGAAATGTAAAATGATATGTAAAAGTGAATGATGTAATATGATATGTGAAAGTGGTGATAAGTTGCTTTAATGTGGTTATGATGATAAAAAAGAAATGTGAGGCCAACATGATGGGCCAAGATAATTCAATTGAAATTGTGAGGCATGATTGCCTAATGTATTGTGAATTGTGGAATGAGAAATAAAAGGAAATAATGTGTACTTAATATGTTGATTCAACTTTCAGAGTTCTGTATTTGGCGGCATGCCTTAAAATATTGCCTACGGGGCTAGACACTTGGTGTCATTTGATTAAAATATTGCCTACGGGGCTAGACACTTGGTGTCATTTGATTAAAATATTGCCTACGGGGCTAGACACTTGGTGTCATTTGATATATATTGCCTACGGGGCTAGACACATGGTGTCACTATTGACCAAAACAGTAACTCTGAACTTTGAATAACATATTAGGGTGTCTTGGGCCCAGGTCTGTCTTGGTTTTAATGTGATTTATGAAATGATTATAACACTTAAGCAAAGATACGAAGTATATTTATGGTATGAGAAACTATAAGGAGTAAGGTGAGAATAGAAATGTATTAGTTTATTGGATTGTGCACAAAACTTGATTGTATGACATGGACATTGCATCAAAGCATATTGATATTACAGTTTGTATTACTGAGCTAGTGGCTCAGCGCGAGTGTGATTTATCACGCAGGTAACAGAGAGGATCCTGAGAGTTCCACTAGACCGAGTGAGTCTAGACATTGAAGATTTGAGTGGGACTTAAAGATCAGAGAAGAACTGCCAATAATGTATATATTTTGTATTTTGTATATTTCAATTTTGGTATATAAATATTTGTAAATATTTGATCTACTTTCCGCTGTGTTTTAAATAAACTTTGTACCTATTTTGTTTTATGAACTACTTTAAAAGTTTTAAATTTATTCATGGTTTTGAGAATGAATATTTTGAATATTTTATCAATAGTGACAACCTATACTCAGTATACGTATATTACGATCGTTTTAGCATGCTATGTACGTATACGGAATATAGGGGTGTTACAATTATTTTGGTATCAGAGCCTAGGTTTGAGATTCTCAACCTAGGGAAATTGTAAGAAAAATGATATTTTGATTTAAAAGTTGGTTTTTGAATAAAATATATACTTAGTATTGGCAGTCTCTGATCTTTAATAAGGAACATTCTGCTGTGTTTGCAGATATAGGTTGTAATGGATCCCCAATCACGACAGTCTGTAGAGGGAAGTGCAGAGAGTATAGCTCCTGTTGAGAGTAGGGAGGGAGATAGAGTTGAGGTAGCCAGTGAGGTACCTGCTTCAGTGTCGGGGAGACCAGCAGGTGATGAGGTTCCACCAGCCTGGTTTAGACATATGATGGAAGTTATGAGGCAAGCACCAGTGCAACCTCCACCACCACCTCAGCCTCAGGTACCAGTGAGACAATATGATAAACTGAGGAAGTTTGGGGCAGAGGATTTTCTGGGTACGATAGATCCAGCTGTGGCAGAACAGTGGCTTGATAAAGTTCAGAGAATTTTTATTCAGTTGCAAGCCACGTCAGAGGAAAAGTTTGATTATGCTAGGTCATTATTGCAGAAGGACGCATATGACTGGTGGAAGACCGTACCACATGCCATGGATGATCCACCCACATTGACCTATGCTGATTTTCTTCGAGAATTTGAGTTGAAATATACTCCGAGGGAGTATAGAGATATGAAGAAGATGGAGTTCTTGAGTCTGAAGCAAGACCATCGGACCGTTACAGAATATGAAGTGGAGTTTATTCGATTAAGCCATTATGCGGGAGGCATTATATCCGATGAAATTGACAGATGTAGGAGATTCGAAGAGGGGTTGAGGCCTTCTCTTGTATGTCATGTGGCTGGATCCAGATATACTGATTTCTCTCAGCTTGTGGCAGCCGCACGGAGTGTGGAAAGAGTTCAAAGCATTGCAGCTGCATCTGAAGAAGAGACTAGAGTGAGAAGACCCCAGTTTGAGATAGGGTCTTCATCAGTGAAGAGGGGCAGAGGGAGCTTTGTTCCTAGAGTGGGAAGGAGTCAGAGGCCGATGAGTAGATCAGGACAGTATCAGAGGCAGAGACCGCGATCTACAGTTTCTGTGGCAAGTGCTCCGACTCCGGTGACTCAGAGACCCACCCCACCTATTTGTGAGTATTGTACTAGGGCCCATTGGGGTAATTGTCGGAGGATTGGTGGTTCGGGGGTGTGTTTTCGATGTGGATCGCCTTACCATTTTATTAGAGAGTGTCCTGAGATGCAGGACCAGAGGTCAGTGGAATCTACAGCTTCTCGGCAGAGTTTTAGCAGAGGAGGTCGAGGAAGCAGGGGTTTCAGCCTAGGGGGTAGATCTGGGTTTAGTCAGAGAGGAGGATCTACACTCAGGGATGGCAGACCAGATGAGGCTGGGCTTCTCAGCGGGTTTTTGTGATGCAAAGACAGCCTGATGCTTCTGCAGTCATAGCTGGTACTTTTTCTTTACTTGGCATTTCTGTACTTGCTTTGATTGACCCTGGATCCACACATTCATACATTAGTGCATCAGTATTGCCTGTGTCTGAAATGCATGCTGAGTCCCTAGGATTTGATGTGTTGGTGACAAATCCTTTAGGGCATAGCGTGATTGTTAGTAAAGTGCATAGAGATTGTGCAGTGATGGTACAGGGTGAGAAGTTTTGTGGTGATTTGATTGAGATGCCATTTAAAGAATTTGATTTGATTCTTGGCATGGATTGGCTGTCTAGGCATGGAGCTGTGGTAGATTGTAAGAAGAAGTGTGTTACTTTGAGAACTAGTGATGATAGAGTAGTGTTGGTATCTAGTGAGCAGAGACAGCTTGCATCTTTGTTTGTTTCAGCTGTTGCAGCTAGGAAGATGATCAGAAAAGGGTGTGAAGCTTATCTTGCTCATGTGTTGGATACCAGAGTGGTAGGTTCTCAATTGGATAGCATTCCCACAGTTTCAGAATTTCCAGATATTTTTCCAGAGGAGTTGCCAGGATTGCCTCCTGAGAGAGAGGTGGAGTTTGGTATTGAGTTGTTACCAGGTACCACTCCTATCTCTATTACTCCCTATAGAATGGCACCTGTCGAATTGAGAGAATTGAAGGTGCAGTTGCAGGAGTTGTTGGATAAGGGTTTTATTCGCCCTAGTGTGTCGCCGTGGGGAGCTCCTGTTTTGTTTGTTAAGAAGAAGGATGGTACTATGAGATTGTGTATCGATTATAGGCAACTGAACAAGATAACTATTAAGAATAAATATCCTTTGCCTAGAATTGATGATCTCTTTGATCAATTGAAGGGAGCAGCTGTGTTTTCTAAAATTGATTTGAGATCAGGGTACCATCAGTTGCGGGTTAGAGCTGAGGATGTGCCAAAGACAGCTTTTCGAACCAGATATGGGCATTATGAGTTTTTGGTAATGCCATTTGGTTTAACGAATGCACCTGCCGCTTTTATGGATTTGATGAATAGGGTGTTTAGGCCCTATTTGGATCAGTTTGTGGTAGTGTTCATAGATGATATCTTGGTGTATTAGCGAAATGAGGAGGAGCATAGTGAGCATCTTCGGATTGTGTTACAAATTTTGTGAGAGAAGCAATTGTTTGCTAAGTTATCAAAGTGTGAATTCTGGCTTGACCAAGTAGCTTTTCTCGGTCATATTGTGTCAGCAGATGGCATTAGGGTTGACCCGAGTAAAGTTGAAGCTATTCTGAATTGGAGTCCACCGAAGACTATGACTGAAGTTAGGAGTTTTCTGGGATTGGCCGGTTATTACCGACGGTTTGTGAAAGGTTTTTCTGTAATAGCTACTCCACTTACCAGACTACTTCGAAAGGGAGTGAGATTTGTGTGGACTGATCAGTGCCAGACTAGTTTTGAGCAGTTGAAAGAAATGTTGACTCAAGCACCTGTTCTCACGTTACCTATGGAAGATAAACCGTATGTGATCTACAGTGATGCTTCACATAATGGTTTGGGTTGTGTATTGATGCAAGAAGGTAAAGTGATAGCTTATGCTTCTCGACAGTTGAAACCGCATGAGCTCAATTATCCGACTCATGACTTGGAGTTAGCAGCCATTGTGTTTGCCTTGAAGATTTGGCGACATTATCTTTTTGGAGAGAAATGTTTCATCTATACTGATCACAAAAGTTTGAAGTATTTGGGTGTTCAGAAGGAGCTAAATCTTCGGCAGAGGAGATGGTTAGAGTTGATTAAAGACTATGATTGCTTGATTGATTATCATCCAGGTAAAGCAAATGTTGTTGCTGATGCCTTGAGTCGGAAGTCTTTAGCAGGTTTGACTGCTTATTCGCTCTTGTTGCTTGTTGAGTTAAGAGCGTTGCATGCTAGTTTTATAGTTTGTGATGATGGTGCATTGATGGCACAATTGCATTTAAGGCCAGTATTATTAGACCAGATTAAGGAGGCTCAATTGACTGATGAGGAAACTCAGAAGATTGTGTCAGTTTGTCAACAGGGCGAGAGCCGAGATTTTGTTGTGAGAGATGATGGAAGCTTATGGTTCAAGAGTAGACTGTGTGTGCCTGATGATGAAAGTTTAAGAAAGATTGTTTTAGAAGAAGCACACCAATCAGCTTTTGCTATGCATCCGGGCAGTACCAAGATGTACCATGATTTGAGACAGCATTATTGGTGGTCCGGTATGAAGAGAGACATTGCAGAGTTTGTGTCTAAATGTCTCACTTGTCAGAGGGTGAAAGCTGAGCATCAAGTTCCAACTGGGTTGCTTCAACCTTTGTCAGTGCCTGAATGGAAGTGGGATAGAGTAACTATGGACTTTGTGTCTGGTTTGCCTTTGACACAAAGAAAGCATGATGCCATTTGGGTGATTGTTGATAGGCTGACTAAGACAGCTCATTTTCTTCCAGTTCGGATGGATTATTCTTTGGAGAGGTTGGCTGAGCTGTATATCCAGGAGATTGTGAGATTGCATGGTGTCCCAATTTCTTTAGTGTCTGATCGAGATCCTAGGTTCACCTCGAGATTTTGGAAGAGTTTGCATGGCGCTTTAGGTTCTCGATTGCATTTCAGTACTGCTTTCCATCCCCAGACAGATGGACAATCAGAGAGAGTGATACAGATCATCGAGGATATGTTGAGAAGCTGTGTCATTGATTTCTCTGGAAGTTGGGACGGATTTTTGCCACTGGTGGAATTTGCCTATAATAACAGTCATCAATCGAGCATTGGTATGCCACCATTTGAGGCACTGTATGGGAGAAGGTGTAGGACACCTTTGTGTTGGAATGAAACTGGTGAAGGTAAGATAATTGGTCCTGATTTGGTTAAGGAAACAGAAGATAAAGTGAAAATGATTCGAGATAGATTGAAAGCAGCTTCAGATCGACAAAAATCTTATGCAGATTTGAAAAGGAGAGACATTGAGTATTATGTGGGAGAGAAAGTATTTTTAAAAGTTTCTCCTTGGAAAAAGATCTTAAGATTTGGTCGGAAAGGGAAGCTGAGTCCTCGGTTCATTGGGCCATATGAAGTTTTAGAAAGAGTGGGACCAGTTGCTTATCGGCTTGCTTTGCCACCTGATTTGGAGCGGATTCATAATGTCTTCCATGTTTCTATGTTGAGAAGGTATAGATCAGACCCATCTCATGTGTTATCAGTTGAATCTATTGAGATGAGTCCGGATCTGACATTTGAAGAAGAGCCAGTTGCTATTCTGGCACATGAAGTGAAAGAATTAAGAAACAAGAGAGTGCCACTTGTGAAAGTGCTATGGAAGAATCATTGGAGAGAAGAGGCAACTTGGGAAAGTGAGCAAACAATGCGAAACCAGTATCCTCAGTTGTTTCAGAGTTAATTTCAGGTAATTTCGAGGACGAAATTTCTTTTTAGAGGGGGAGACTTGTAATATCCCTAATTATGCCCTAGTAGTTTTGGTGTTATTGTTGTTGCACTTGAACTATGTATATATATGATAAGTTGATAAGAAATTGGAAGAGAATGTGTTTGTGTTGTTAGAAAGATATATGTGTGTAGAGAAAGGTGTATATGTTATGTATATGGTAATATATATAGCATATAAGTTGGTCAAAGAGTGAGTCAAGGTGTTGGAGATAGTGGAAGAAGATATTTCTTTTGATATTGTGAATTACATAATTGGGCATATAAGAGACAAAAGGTTAGTTTTATAATTAAGGGTGTTTTGGTAATTTTTCTTGTGGAATTGCATGGTGGAGATTAAAAGAAGAAATGAAGGGTTGACTTATCATTTTTCTTCTCTTTTCTATCTTGTGTGGCCGGCTCAACAAAGGAACAAGAGAGCAAGAGAACAATTGAGAGTTTTGATGATTTCAAGCTCAAAGTGAAGGAAGTTTTCAAAGTTGCAAGTTGGATTTTCAAAGAATTCCATTATTTGGTAAGTTTTCTCTTGTTTGCCTTTGTTAATTTTTAAGTTTGGTTTGAGTTGAGTTGTATTTTGATGATGGTGTGATTAAATGGGTTGTGGTGTGAAATTAAGTATTGATTTTGCTTGATAGATGAGAAGTTGAGTTGGTGAAGGTGTTGGAAGTGATTGTGTTGAGTTTGAGTTAGGGTTTTGAGTTGGTAAGTGATGTTTTTGTTATGTTTGATTGGTTATTCTTGTTAATCTTTGAGTTGTTAGTGTTTATTGGTTTTAGAATTGAAGAACACATAATTTTGGAAAGGGACAGTAGCGTTTGGGATCCCACGCCCGTGGCCTTTTGGTAGCCATGGCCGTGGGGGAGGTGACCATTTTTGGACAGTTTGCTTCCTAAAGCCACGACCGTAGGGGGGTTGAGGTGGCCACGGCCGTGGGCTTTGCTTAGGGTTGTTGAGTTTTGTTTAGTGCTCTAAAGGTCTAAGATAAGGTTAATAAGTGAATAATGTTATAGAAATTGATGTGATGCATCATTGTTTTGGGTTAGGTTTTTGGAAGAAGTGAATTGCCCTAATTGTGAAGTGAAGAATCTTTGGAAGAAAGGATTGCTTAGAGTTGTGTGAGTGTTTATAAGGTAAGTACAAACTACATTGTTGCATAAATACATATGACATTGAGACTTGATGCATATTTGGTTGTAAATGTGTTATGGAATGTAATGCATTACTAGTGCATATTATAAATGTTATATTGGCATATAATGAATGTGGTGATAAGCATGTAAAGTATATGTTAAGACTATTGATTGTGTACATTTGAGTAATGAAATGTGAAACCATTATGATTAATTATTAATGATATAAATAGAATGGTTAAAGTATGTTATTGATATGACAGTGAAATGTAAAATGATATGTAAAAGTGAATGATGTAATATGATATGTGAAAGTGGTGATAAGTTGCTTTAATGTGGTTATGATGATAAAAAAGAAATGTGAGGCCAACATGATGGGCCAAGATAATTCAATTGAAATTGTGAGGCATGATTGCCTAATGTATTGTGAATTGTGGAATGAGAAATAAAAGGAAATAATGTGTACTTAATATGTTGATTCAACTTTCAGAGTTCTGTATTTGGCGGCATGCCTTAAAATATTGCCTACGGGGCTAGACACTTGGTGTCATTTGATTAAAATATTGCCTACGGGGCTAGACACTTGGTGTCATTTGATTAAAATATTGCCTACGGGGCTAGACACTTGGTGTCATTTGATATATATTGCCTACGGGGCTAGACACATGGTGTCACTATTGACCAAAACAGTAACTCTGAACTTTGAATAACATATTAGGGTGTCTTGGGCCCAGGTCTGTCTTGGTTTTAATGTGATTTATGAAATGATTATAACACTTAAGCAAAGATACGAAGTATATTTATGGTATGAGAAACTATAAGGAGTAAGGTGAGAATAGAAATGTATTAGTTTATTGGATTGTGCACAAAACTTGATTGTATGACATGGACATTGCATCAAAGCATATTGATATTACAGTTTGTATTACTGAGCTAGTGGCTCAGCGCGAGTGTGATTTATTGCGCAGGTAACAGAGAGGATCCTGAGAGTTCCACTAGACCGAGTGAGTCTAGACATTGAAGATTTGAGTGGGACTTAAAGATCAGAGAAGAACTGCCAATAATGTATATATTTTGTATTTTGTATATTTCAATTTTGGTATATAAATATTTGTAAATATTTGATCTACTTTCCGCTGTGTTTTAAATAAACTTTGTACCTATTTTGTTTTATGAACTACTTTAAAAGTTTTAAATTTATTCATGGTTTTGAGAATGAATATTTTGAATATTTTATCAATAGTGACAACCTATACTCAGTATACGTATATTACGATCGTTTTAGCATGCTATGTACGTATACGGAATATAGGGGTGTTACAACATATCAGTGTCAAGCTAGTTTTAAGCAGTTGAAGGAGATGTTGACTCAAGCTCCTATTCTTACTTTACCTGTGGAAGCTAAACCATATGTGATTTATAGTGATGCTTCACATAATGGTTTAGGTTGTGTTTTGATGCAAGAGGGTAAAGTTATAGCTTATGCTTCTCGGCAGTTGAAGCTGCATGAGTTTAATTATCCGACACATGATTTGGAGTTAGCAGCCATAGTTTTTGCTTTGAAGATTTGGCGACATTATTTGTATGGAGAGAAGTGTTTCATTTATACAGATCATAAGAGTTTGAAATATTTGGGGGTTCAGAGAGAGCTGAATCTTCGGCAAAGACGATGGTTGGAGCTGATCAAAGATTACGACTGTTTGATTGATTATCACCCTGGTAAGGCAAATGTTGTTGTTGATGCCTTGAGTCGGAAGTCTTTTGCATGATTGACTGCTTATTCACTCTCGTTGCTAGTTGAGTTGAGAGTGTTGCATGCTAGTTTTGAATCATGTGATGATGGTGCGTTGTTAGCTCAGTTGCATTTGAGACCGGTGTTGTTGGATCAGATTAAAGAGGCTCAATTGACTGATGAGAAATTTCAGAAAGTTGTGTCGGATTGCAAGAAGGGGGAGAGCCGAGAATTTCATGTGAAAAGTGATGGGAGCCTTTGGTTCAAAGATAGATTGTGTGTTCCTGATGATGCTAGTTTGAGAAAGATTATTTTAGAGGAAGCACACTAGTCGGCTTTTGTTATGCACCCTGGAAGTACAAAGATGTATCAGGATTTGAAGCAACATTATTGGTGGTCAGGTATGAAGAGAGACATAGCGGAGTTTGTATCCAAGTGTCTCACTTGTCAGAGGGTGAAAGCTGAGCATCAAGTTCCAACAGGGTTGCTTCAACCTTTAACAGTGCCTGAATGGAAATGGGAACGTGTGACAATGGATTTTGTGTCTGGTTTGCCATTGACTCAGAAGAAGCATGATGCTATCGGGGTGATTGTTGATCTGTTGACAAAGACAGCTCATTTTCTTCTAGTTCGAATGGACTACTCTTTGGAGAAGTTAGTTGAGCTGTATATCAATGAGATAGTGAAGTTGCATGGAGTTCCAATTTCTTTAGTGTCTGATCAAGATCCCCGGTTTACTTCGAGGTTTTGGAAAAGTTTACATGGTGCTTTAGGTTCTCGATTGCACTTTAGCACTGCTTTTCATCCGCAAACAGATGGGCAGTCAGAGAGAGTGATACAAATTATAGAGGATATGTTGAGAAGCTATGTCATTGATTTCTCTGAAAGTTGGGACAGATTTTTGCCACTTGTGGAATTTTCTTATAACAACAGTCATCAATCTAGTATTGGAATGGCACCATTTGAGGCATTATATGGAAGAAGATGTAGAAAGCCTCTATGTTGGAATGATATTGGAGAAGGTAAATTGGTTGGTCCTGATTTAATTAAAGAAACGGAAGAGAAAGTGAAGATAATTCGAGATTAATTGAAAGCAGCTTCAGATCGGCAGAAATCTTATTCAGATTTAAAGAGGAGAGACATAGAGTTTAATGTTGGAGATAAAGTATTTTTGAAAGTGTCCCCTTGGAAAAAGATTTTGAGATTTGGTAGAAAAGGGAAGCTAAGTCCTCGTTTTATTGGACCTTATGAAGTATTAGAAAGAGTTGGGCCAGTTGCTTATCAACTTGCCTTGCCGCCTGAGTTGGATAGAATCCACAATGTCTTCCATGTTTCTATGCTGCGGAGGTATAGATCAGACCCATCTCATGTTCAGTCCGTTGATTCTATTGAAGTGAGTCCGAATTTGACATTTGAAGAAGAACCAGTTGCTATTTTGGCACTTGAAGTAAAAGAGTTGAGAAATAAGAAAGTGCCACTTGTGAAAGTTCTTTGGAAGAATCATGCAAAAGAAGAGGCAACTTGGGAGAGTGAGCAAGCGATGCGAGATTAGTATCCTCAACTGTTCCAGACTTGCTATCAGGTAATTTCGAGGATGAAATTTCTTTTTAGAGGGGGAGAATTGTAATATCCCAAAGTATACCCTAAAAGTATATCCTAAAAGTATCCTAAAAATGTTGGCATTATTGTTGTATTTGGATTTAATGTATATGTTTAAGTGGGAAGATTAAAGATGAGAGGAGAGATGTGTATATGTTATATATATATAGAGATATATACAACATATACAAGTCATATTATTATATGGTCAAAAGAAGAAATAATTGATTTTAATTAATTAATGGAAAATGGAAAATTAAGTTAGTGGAAGAGGATTTTATAATATTTTAATATTATTTTGCTTGGTGGAGGTTTAAAGAGAAGAGTTGACTTGGTTATTTACCATTCATTTTTCTCTTTGTTTTCTTTTCTCTTTTGGTTGGCCGGCCATCAAAGAATCAAGAGAGAAAGAGAGTTTTGTTTTTCAAGCTCAAGATTGAAGGATAAAACAAGTGATCAAGTTGGAAATTTGAGAAATTTCATCAACTTTGGTAAGTTTCCTCTTGATTTCCTTGTTTTATTTTAAGTTGTATTTGAGTTTGATGATTGATTGTGGATAGTGTGAGTATGTTTGATTGTGGTGTGTTTGAGAGTGTTGGGTTTAATTGATTGTGATTTTGGAGTTGAATGGAAGAGTAAGAGTTGTGTTTATGTTATGGTTTTGAATTGGTAATTGATGTCAACATTGAGTTTGATCAATTATTTTTGGTAGATCTTCAAGATGTTTGTATTTAATTAAGTTTAAAGCATAGAATACATTAGTTTGGTCTGAAATAGAAGCATAATGGATGCCACGACCGTGGGGGTGTTAGACAAATTGGACAGGTTCGTTTGCTAACCCACGACCGTGGGGTTGTGAGGCCACGACCGTGGGGTCCTAGATAGTGTGTTAGCTTGTAATTTGTGATCTATGGGTCTAGTATGAGACTAATAGGTGAATAATTGTTTTGGAATTCATGTGTATTTGTAAATAAGTGTGTGTTATTCCTTTTGAATTAGGTTGTGAAGAGGTTGAGTTGCCCTAACCTAAGTGTTGAGAATTCTTGGAAGAAGAAGTGTATAGATTGGGGTGAGTTGCTCTTGAGGTAAGTACAAACTTACATGGTTGCATACATTTACATGATTTTGAGACTTAACACATTTGGTAGTAAATGTGTTAAGTAATTTACTATATTGTTAATACAATTTGATTAATGTTATGATGTGTATAAAGTGAAAGATATGATGATCATTCAAAATGTATGTGCAATGTAATTGGTTATGATGAATACTTTAATGATGAATTGCTTTAATGTGAATTGAGATATGATGAGATGTGATGCCATTGTGGTTGGCTATAGTGATGCAAATGAGATAATTGAGGCATGGTTGCCTAAACGATTATGAGCAAATGATAATGGAATTGGTAATGAAATAATGAATGAATTATGTGTCTAATATGTTATTCCATTTTCAGAGTTTTGTTGTTGGTGGCATGCCTAATGGTAACAATCTCTTGAAGCTAGGTTGGGCTTGATCCTTGAAGCCAAGTTGGGTTGAAGTTTAGCATGCTTAACTCCCCTTGAAGCTTGGTTGGGTCTAGTCCTTGAAGCCTAGTTGAGATGTTACAACCCTTGAAGCTAGGTTGGCTTTGGTTCTTGAAGCCAAGTTGGGTTGATACTTAGCATGCTTTGTTCCCCTTGAAGCTTGGTTGAGCCTAATCCTTGAAGCCTAGTTGGGATAATGATAAATGTTATAATTAAACCAAAACATTAACTCTGAAAGTTGAATGGCATATTAGTGTCTTTTGGGCCCATGCTTGTCTTTGTTTAAATGTGAGTCATGAATGGTGAAACAAATGAATAATGAGATTTAATGGAAGGCTTTGAAATGTGATATTCTTATGTATTGTTTATGATATATAAATGTGTGACATTAGCATTCCATTTATGAATGTTGTCTTTATTGTTGAAATGTGTGACATTGGCATTGCATTAAAGCATATTGTTGTTGTGGTTTGTACCACTAAGCCGTTGGCTTAGCGCGATTGTGATTCATCGCGCAGGTGACAGGGTAGAACCTGAGAGTTCATCTAGACCGAGTCGAGTCTAGACTTTGAAGTGTTGATAGTGGGCTTAAAGATCAGAGACAAATTGCCAAACATGTATAAACTTTATGTTTTTGCAAAATTTGATTTTTGATGTATATGTATTTGTAAATACCGCTACAATTTCCGCTGCAAATTAAATGAACGTTTTTATCTATTGTGTTTTATGTTATTACTTAAATGTTTAAGTTTGCTCATATTATTGGATAAAGGAATGATTTGTTTGGTTAGTAAACCGTAGCATTCCTATATTCGGTATACGTGTATTACGAGCATGGTGGTATGTAGTATGCGTATACGGGATATAGGGTGTTACACCTTCTCTCCTCTAGTAAAGCTAACTGTGTGTATCTGCTCACTACCCATTTCGTCTCAAGCAGTTCAGCTTCCAAGACCACTCTTGATTACTTGATCTCAATTTAAATTGCCAACACTGCTTCCATCCCATAAACCAAAGAGAACAGTGTCATTCCAGTCGGTATTAGCACACTTGTTCTGTATCCCCACAAAGCAAAAGGAAGTATTTCTGACTAATCCATGTATGTCTTTGTCATCTTGGACAAGATCTGCTTAATTGTCTTATTGGTTTCTTCTACTGCACCATTAGCCTTTGGTCTATAAGGAGAGGATCGTGATGATGGATTTGGTACTTCGAGAATAAGTCCTTAACTACACCTTGAAATTGTACCCCATTGTCTGATATCACACTGTGCGGGACCCCATATTTGCAGATGAGATTCTTTTCAATAAATCTAGCCATTTGACTTGCCCCCAGTTTGTTGAAAGATTCAGCTTCGATCGATTTGAAAAATAATCTACCGCTGCTATAATAAAACGGTGACCGTTTGAGGCTGTCGGATGTATCTCTCCTATAATGTCAATTCCCCAAGTGGCAAAGGGCCAGGGTGAAGACATAGAATGCAATTCTTCAAGAGGCATGTGATTCAAATTACCATACATCTGACATAGCTAGAACTTCTTTACAAACTCAATACAATCTCTCTCCATGGTCAACCATTAGTAACCTTGCCGAATTATCTTTTTAACTAGGGCTAAACTACAACACCCCCGTACCCCATATACGCACACTACATACAACCACATCTGTAATATACGTATATCAGATACAGGAGTGTCACAGTTTATATTAAAGAACCCAATCTTTCAATTTAATAACAATATAAGAAAACTTTAAAACATTCAAATTATATTATAAAATATACTAGATAAAATATTTATTTATTAGGCTGCGAAAAATGTAGCGGTATTTACATATATATTTACATCAAAATCAATATTTAAAAAATATATAGAGTTTATACATGTTTGGCAGTTCGTCTCTGATCTTTAAGCCCACAATCAACACTTTAGAGTCTAGACTCGACTCGGTCTAGATGAACTCTCTGGTTCTACCCTGTCACCTGCGTGATGAACCATAATCGCGCTAAGCCAACGGCTTAGTGGTACAAACCATGATAACAATATGCTTCAATGTAATGCCAATGTCATACATTCAAATATTATAAACAATACATGAGGATATCATATTTCAAATACATTAAATTTTATTATTCATTTGTTTCACCATTCATGATTCACATTTAAACAAAGACAAGCATGGGCCCAAAAGACACTAATTTGCCATTCAACTTTCAGAGTTAATGTTTTGGTTTAATTATCACATTTATCATTATCCCAACTAGGCTTCAAGGATTAGGCCCAACCAAGCTTCAA
This sequence comes from Garcia nutans, assembly GCA_947685225.1. NCBI lineage: Eukaryota > Viridiplantae > Streptophyta > Magnoliopsida > Malpighiales > Euphorbiaceae > Garcia > Garcia nutans. Next base: position 41,122,323 of record CANTUV010000005.1, read on the forward strand.
AGGGAGCAAAGCATGCTAAGCATCAACCCAACTTGGCTTCAAAGACCAAACCCAACCCAGCTTCAAGGGTTTGTAACATCTCAACTAGGCTTCAAGGACTAGAACCAACCAAGCTTCAAGGGGAGTAAAGCATGCTCAACTTAAACCCAACTTGGCTTCAAGGATCAAGCCCAACCCAGCTTCAAGAGATTGTTACTATTAGGCATGCCACCAACAACAAAACTCTGAAAATTGACTAACATATTAAACACACAATTCATTCATTATTTCATTATAAATTCCATTCTCATTTCCTCATAATCATCTAGGCAAACATGCCCCAATTATTTTATTTACATCATTATAGCCAACAACAATGGCTTCACATCTCATCATTTGAGTATATATAACCGATTACATTGAACATACATTTTGAATGATCATCATATCTTTCACATTATGCAAATCATAATATTAATCAAATGTATCAACAATGTAATAGATTACTTAACACATTTACAACCAATTGTGTTAAGTCCCAATGTCATGTAAATGTATGCAATAATGCAAGTTCGTACTTACCTCAAGAGCAACTCACACAACACCAAACTCCTCTTCCAAGAATCCTCAACACTTGGGTTAGGGTAACTCAATCTCTTCAAAACCTAATCCAAAAGGGATAATACACACTCACTTAAAGATACACATGAGATAAGAACCAACTAGGGAAAACTCTACACATGACACGCTCAACAACACGGGCGTGTCCCTGGTCATGCCCTAAACTAACAACATAGAAGCTTTGACACGCTCAGTGACATGAGCGTGTCACTGGCCATGTCAATCCTCCCTTAACACAGTAGCTATGACACTCTCAGTGACATGGGCGTGTCACTAGCCGTGTCAATGCTACTACAACACAGAAGCTGTGACAGCTCTGTGACATGGGCGTGTCACTGCTTGTGTCACCCATCCAGAAAACAGAACCATTGACAGGCCTAAAGACCTGGCCGTGCCCATGGACGTGTCAGGCAAAAAATCCTGATTCCGGCAACAACAACATCACATCCAACAAACCTCTTACTTTCACCATTTCCACTTCAAAAAAACTTAACTAAACATACCCATAAACCATAATAACTTGCAAAAACACCAAAACAACTCAATACATACATCAAACATCAATTTACAACCATCACATATACACAACACTTGCCCTTCCAATACCAATCTTAACTCTATCTCTTCAATCAAACTCCAAAATCAAAATCAATTAAACCAAACACTCTCAAATACACCACAACCAAATATACACATACCATCAACAATCAAACTCCAAACTCAAAACACAAACTTAGAAGAAAACCAAAGAATCAAGTGGAAAACTTACCCAAAGTGATGAAAACCCTTAGAATTCCAACTTGATCACTTGAAACATCCTTTAATCTTGAGTTAGGAAATCACAAAACTCTCTCTTCCTTGGTTGATAATGGTGGCCGGCTCTTGAAGAAAGGAAGAAGAAGGTGAAAAATGAAAGTCAACCACTCACTTGTCTCACAACCACTCAAACTCTCTTTGATTCTCAACCAAGCAAATTAAATAATAAAATATTCATAAATATCCTCATCCACTTCCTTTAATTTCCAATTCAATTAATTTAATTTAAAAATAAATAAATCTTCTATTGACCTTCCATTTCTTTGACTTGTATATATTGTATATATCTCTATATATACAACATATACACTCTTCTCCTTACCTCTTTTCTCTTTCCACTTAAACATATACACTTATAACATTTTAATTCAAATATAACAATAAATATTCCAAAACTTTTAGGGTATACTTTGGGATATTACATAAACCACTCATGTGTGGACCACAACTTCCCGTGTGCATTTCTGACATGATATGCACCACTTCAGGCTTCCTCAATCATCTCAAGTGCACTCCATTAGGCCATCTTTGATATAACTCTCTATGGAAGGTGATGTATTGTAAGGACCACTGCCTTATGGCTCTTCTTTCTTTCTTTGTTGCTCCCAACGGGTATTCTTTCTCTTCCAAAAACCATCTTATAATATCATACCATGCATCATGGTCCAGAACCCAAATCCTAAATTCACCTTGGGTCCAGAACCCAAATCCTAAATTCACCTCGGGTCCAGAACCAGAATTATTTTTAAGTCCAGAACTTACCTTCTGTCCATAACCCAAATCCTAAATTCACCTCGGGTCCAGAACCCAAATTAAGTCCAGAACTTACCTTAGGTCCAGAACCCAAATTCTAAATTCACCTCGGGTCCAGAACCCAAATTATTTTTAAGTCCAAAACTTACCTCGGGTCTAGAACCCAAATCCTAAATTCACCTTGGGTCCAGAACCCAAATTATTTTTGAGTCCAGAACTCAAACCAACCTTCGATACGGAGTCCAGTATGACTCTAAATCAAGTCAAAAATCACATTACTTTTCGCTCTCTTTTGTTGTAGTCTCATATCGCTCAAGCAGGGGGCAAACTGTAGACCCTTAATTTTTGACCCAGTCCAATCTGATATTTTTAAACAGTCCAAAATAATTTTTATGGTGTTTTAATTTATTTTTATTAAAAATAAAAAAGTAATAATAAATTGGATAAAAAATAATAAATAAATAAAAATCGGCGATGAGAAATTTTCATCGCGGGCGACAAATTAGCTTGGGCCAATTCGCCGCATGAAAATCCTACAACGAATTGGCCACAAGCCAATTTCCAGCAGATTTTTCTGCGGCAAAATGGGGCCAATTCGTGGCAGGAAATTCCTGCAGCAAATTGGCCTAGCCCGCCCTCGAGCCAGTAGCACACAAGCCTAGCGCCCGCAGATTTTTTTTGCCAGCTCACTTTCGCACGCCTGGCTCACTTACGGTTTTGCCAAAACCCTATTCTACTTGGTTTTTAATTTTGTTTTCTAAAATATTTTTTATTTCCTTAGCCAATTAGTATTAGGTTTTTATTTTTTCTTATAAATACCACATTAAAGACACATATTGAAGGAGCTCTCAAAATTTTTGGATCTAAAATTTTTTATTGGACTTTGGACTTTTGGATTTTCTCGGCCAAAAAAAAAAGAGAACCTTGAAGGAGCAAGAGGCAGTGAGCAAGCAATAACAATCCATTAAAGGCAGCCTACACTGTCTTTATTATTGTTCAACCTGAATTCAAAAGATTGTGGTGGAACTAACAACGGAGGTTTGAATCTCTATTTCTTAGTTTATCTTTATAGTAGCTTCATCATTCAAATTGGATTAATTGTTTAAACATGCAATAGATGATCAATTTTTCTACTTACCATCCAAACTCTAATTGAAACCCTAAAAACTATTTTTCAAAACCCTAAAAACCTTAATTCCCGTAAAACTAACTTTTGAAATATAAAACACTAATTACACTTTTCTAAAACCACAAAACAATAATCTGTTTTCTTAGAAAATAGGGTTTCAAAATTGAAAGAAATAAGCTACTGTAAATCTTAGAAAAATAGAATTGGTTTCGGTTTTTAGAAATAAGCTACTATAAATACGGGACTGCCATATAGGCTCGTCGAAGGGGTCAATATTTATTTGTGTATTATAAGTCATTATGTTTTACAAACCTAAACCCTAATTTATTCAAACCATAAATATTAATTAATTCTATTTTCCAAATCATCACAGTAGCTTGTTCCTTTTAAATATCTAAAGATTTTATTTTATTTTCATAAGCTTCAATCTTATTTACTTAAACCCTAATTGTTAAACATAAAACCTAAGAAACCCTAATTGATACATGAACCCTAGAGTTATATACTTACTATTTATTTAAATTGGATGAATGTTTATTATATATTTTGATTGATGTTTGATGACTTTGATGAATGATTTATTTATGATGAATGGATGTTTACTTTTATTGATTTGTTTTGATTTCAAAACTTTGTAAGTGGTATGTTTTCATATGTTGGGTACCTCATGTATTAAGCATTATGTAATTTAAATTGCTTTTATATTTTGGATCAATGTAAAGGACACGTTTCCACCTTTCGGTAGGTGTCCTATTTAGTTTTAGACATGGATGATGTAAGGACATATTTTCATCCTTGGATGGGTGTCCATTTATTTGTTTTGTTTGGACATTGCTTTGATTTTAATATAATGATGTTTTATTTTAATTGTTGTATGTAGTATGGATAATATTATTATATTTAAGAATTTTATAATATTAAGACCGACAAAGGAGACCGGTTCATTGGTGTTGTGGGGGTGCTAGGCCATTTCTCGTCTTCCCCACACATACCTAACTTTTCGAACCCATTAAGGGGTTAGGGATTCCTTACAAATCGAGTCATTCACCCCTTTCTTTTTCTCGGCCAGTCCGGGTGGCAACTCCATTTTCTCCTGGCTTAGGCCCACGTTCTCTAAGGCCCCGAGCCTAAACAGTGCCGAAGTCGCAAGAATCATTCCACCGGGAGTGGGGACAAAAATCCCCGCTCACACTATAGTAGAGTGGAATAGAGTGAGTCTACTTTAGTGAGGATAAACACTTAGTTGTCCTGACTTTATCTCAATCGACTATGATATTAAGTCTAATCAGGTGGACTTCATCTACCTTTATGGTCTTGAGAACTTTAACTATCCTCATGATCTTGACTATGAATTCCTTTCTTTGATCTTCTTGCCTCTTCACCTTAGTGATCCTTAGATTTGTCAAAAGAGTCACAATAGCTCAGGGTTGGTTATCTAGCTTACAAGCCAATAAAGAAAAAGTTGAAATCTTATAAAGGCTCAAAGGGAAAACTAGGGATTGATATTTAATCGGCTGGGTACTAGTTGTTGGCTTATCAAACAATACCTAGATAAGCAAAGTTCAATTTTGCCTTCAAAGTTTGTCAAAGCATGTTCTAAGACTATCTAGGACCTAGACAAAGATAATTATATAGGAGCCCTCTCTAAGTAAGCATACACAACTCAATGCTATAGAGCAATTCCCTCACATAGTAAAGTCATTCGAATTGTAATGCATAGATACACTAATTTACAAACATCAAGCTAGATTCGTCATTGGTTGAGCACCAAAATGAACAAATACCAACAAAAATTTTGATAAAAGTAATTTACTCAAATCATTCTTAATTTGAAAACATAATTATTCCAATTAAATATTTAAAGAAAGCAAAATAGAAGAGCAACATTCAAGCTAAAGAAAGTTCATTGAGTTTCTTCTTTCTTCATATCTTAAGTACTTGTTGCGCTCGAATTAACTCTACTATAAGCGTCACTCGCAAGTATACGAGGTAGCTGTAGCAAAGGTGATCGCCCCAAGGTCGTTTCCCCAAGAAGGTGTGGTTCGTAATAGCTTGATTAAAGCAATTAAATTAAAAGCAAGAGTTTGTTGTTTGGAATGCAAAAGAACAATTTAAACCTAAAATTAATGTACGTAGGGTTGATGTGTGTGAAAGTTGTACAAGATCAAATTGATTCTTGGGAATATGCCTAGGGTTATAGGTCCATTCAATCAAAGCTCAATTCTCAATTATCCATTAACATACCCTTGTAAATTAATTTGTTCCTTAAGGTTAATTAGTCAATTACCAATTCATTAGTTCTCACATTCATGAAATAGCAATTACCAATTATTTTACATTTGCAAATTAATGAAACCCTAGAACTTATATTTCTAATTCATTCATAGGGTAGTCAATTGCATAATTCCAATATCAAATTTCACCTCTCGGTCCTTCATTCAATATTTAGAGATCAATAGGTATCTAATCTATTAACCTAGCATACAATTCAATGCAATCAACCTACAACAAGGTACATCAATGGAAATATCAAGTCAAAGCATTCAATCAAATATACTACAAACCCTAAACATGGGTTTTTAGCTCAACATCATCAATTTAAAACATTCATTCAACTCAATATAAATCAAATACAAAATGTTCATTGCAATATCAATTCTCTTAATACAACAAAAACAATATTGGAATGAATTAAAAGAGAGAATAGAAAAACCCCTTGTGAAGATGCCAAGAGTAGGATTACTAATCTTCCTCCTAGCTCCACTTGACGTATTTAATGAAGAACTCAAGCCCTCTTCAATGGTTGATTTCCCTTTTTGCAATATGGAATGGAGCTTTCTCAAGTCACCAACCCTTCAATTGATTGTGCCTTTGGAAGATAGAAAGGAGCTTTCTCAAGTCACCAATCCTTTCAATGAAGCTTCTTCAACCTTCAAGAGCTTGTTAACCCAACTTATCCCAAAGAACCTCAAAGATCTTATCAATGGAAGATGGAGAAGATGAAGATGGAGGATGAAGATGAGGGACAAGGAGAGTGTCACTCTCTCCTCATCCCAAATTATGTTTGCCCTCTCCTTCTCTTTTCTTTTTTCTAACTCAAAACCCTAGCCGTCTCTCTTCTTTTTCTATCGTGTGAAAGAATTTATATGTTTTTTGGTGTGACATGGCCAAGCCAAGAGTGGCTTGGCCGTGTCTCTTCTTCTTTTCTTCCTTTCCATGAGGTGACACGGCCAAGCCAAGGTTGGCTTGGCCGTGTCTCTTGATCTCCATGGGACACGGCCAAGATAGTTGGCCGTGTCCCTCATTGGCTCTTTTCTTCTCTTTCTTTCTTTTCAAGGAGGTGACACGGCCAAGCCAAGGTTGGCTTGGCCGTGTCTCATGTGACCTTCATCTTTTCTTTCTTCTTTAGAATGGTGAGTGACACGGCCAAGCTTAAGTGAGCTTGGCCGTGTTTGACATGTTTGGAGGGACACGGCCAGTGGCTTGGTCTTGTCCCTTGGGTGTGTCACCTACTTCTCTTCATTCTTTGCTCTTCTTTCTTTGGTCTTCTTTGATTTTCTCTTTGAGTGAGACACGACCAGAGGCTTGGCAGTGTCTCTGGGTGTGTCTGCTTCTGCCTTGAATTTCTTTTGAGGGACATGGCCAAGCTTGCTTTGGCTTGGCCATGTCTTGCTTGGTTCATGCTTTTCTTGCCCTGTTTTGATCTTCCAAGGGTGTTTTTGTACCTAAACCTAAAAACAACACTTTAAACACACTTAAAACAACAATTAATCAAAACATTAACTAAAACACACATAAAATCATGCTAAAAACTAGTAAAAAAATTATCTAAACAGTACTCTTATCATGGAAAGAGGATAAGACAAAATCTTCCTCCAATCCTCTTCCTACCATGAAGGTTGCTAGTGGTGGCATTCTTCCAAACTCAGGCAAAGGATTGCTTTTGGTGTTGGGCCTTTTAGGTTCAGGCAACTTTCCACTATCAATCAAATTTTGGATCTCATGTTTTAGTTGCAAGCATTTGTCCATCTCATGTCCTTGAGTCTGACGAAATTGGCAAAAAGCTTTAGTATCAAATTTTAGGGGTAAAGGATTGGGCAAAGGTCGAGGGGCCAATGGCTATAATAGTCCCTCCTTTTGTAGCTTGTTTAAAACCTAAGACAAAGGCTTTCCCAGATCTGAAAACTATCTTCTATTTGCTTAACCAGTTGTATTGACATCGACTTCTTTATGTGTACTATGGCCACCAGACTGATAATTTCCCCTCTCATTCTTTCTTTCAGAAAAATGACTCTTCTCTCTTTCCAATTCTTATAAGGGTGTGAGACAGCCTCTCACAGAGATTTGTTAGGACACCTCTGACTATCATCCTGATCTAGTCTGACTCATCAGGCCTCGTTTTCAGAAGTGCAACCTTATTTCTCCATCTCTTTACATAATTAACAAAGTTCTCATTTGGCCTTTGTTTAATGGTCTCCACCTCCATCAAAGAAACTTCCAGTTCGACATTGTACCCATACTGTTGGATGAAGGCCTTGAATAGCAAATCCCAGCTCTTTTGAGTGCCATCATTTAAGGTATTGAACCAATTTTGGACAACAGGATCCAACAAGAGCATGAAATACCTCAAAGTTTGAGCCTTAGTAGCTCTAGCAGACCACATGGCAGTGATGTACTGCTTAACATGTAACACCCTTATACCATATATGAGTACACTACATTCACCCAACATATGTAATATACAAATATATGATACAACAAAGCCACAACCCATTTTAATAAAACAAATCTTTGCTTATAAAAACTGTATAAACTTAAACCATTTAACTAATATAATATAAATAATAGATGAAATATTACTTGCTAAAACACATATATAACTTCATTACCAAAGGTTTATCCAAAACATTTTTGATAGTTTGCGAAAATAAAAATATATATATATACATCAAAATATAACATAATATACATGAAGCCAATATGCACAAAAATATAAAATATATACAAGCTGGCAGTTTGTCTCTGATCTTGATGTCCAACAATCAACTCTGCACTCAAGATCTCAAGCCTAAACTCGACTCAATCTAGATGAACTCTCCGGCTCAACCGGATCTATCCTATCACCTGCGCGATGAATCACAATCGCTAAGCTAAAAGCCTAGTGATACAAACTTTGATAATAATATAGTTCAAATTCAATGCCAATGCACAACACATAAGGATATTATATCCCATAACATTATATCTTAATATATTGCTGAATTGTTCCAAAATTCATAATTCACATAAAAGCAAACATAAGCATGGGCCCAAAAGAATCCAATATGCTATTCAAATCCCAGAATTACTGCTTAGGTCCAAGGTGACACCATGTGTCTAGCCCCGATGGCAAATCATAATCACAATGAGGATAACTTCATATGTAACATCCCAACTAGGGTTCAAGGACTAGGCCCAACCCAGCTTCAAGGGTCTGCTACATCATGTAACAACCCAACTAGGCTTCAAGGACTAAGCCCAACCCAGCTTCAAGGGACTATTATGTCTTAGGCATGCTTCCAAACACAAAACTCTGAAAATTAAATAACATACTAGGCACACAATTCTTTCATAATTCCATTATCAAATTCTTTCTCATTTTCTCATAATCAAACTAGGCACGATGCCTCAAATATCTCACTTATATCAATATAGCCATTACCAATGACTTTACATACCATCTTTAGTGTACACATAACAAATTGCATTACCCATACATTTTGGGTCATTATCATATTTTACACATAGTTCACATTAAATCATAGCATATTACTCATGCACCAACAATGTAGTAAGTAACTTAACACATTTTCCAACCAAATGTGATAAGTCCCAATGTCATGTAAATATAAGCAATTATTCAAAGTTTGTACTTACTTCTAAAAGCAACAAACACCACTTTCAACCTCCTCTTCCAAGATATCCCTCAACACTTGGATTAGGGTAACTCAAGTCTCTTCAAAGCCTAAACCAAATGTGATTATAAATAATCACTTAGTATTACACTTATAGGTATAAACAAAACTCTCAACACAAGGATAAGATACACAAAGGAAAATAAGGAAAAGAACTATCTAGGGCAAATTCTACACATGACACACTCAACAACACGGGCGTACAATGACCGTGCCCTAAACCCAAAACATAGAAGTTTTGACATGCTCAGTGACATGGGCGTGTCAATGACTATGTCCTAAGCTCTGTATTACAGCAGATAAGACACATCCAGAGACATGGGTGTGTCCCTGCCCATGCCCTGCAACACTGTAGCTATGACACGCTCAGTGACATGGGCGTGTCACTGCACGTGTCAATACTATAACATTACAGAAGCTGTGAAACGCTCAGTGACATGGGCATGTCACTGCACGTGTCACCAACACTGAAAATAAAACCATCAACAAGCTCAAAGACATGGCCGTGTCACCGGGTGTGTCAAGCCAAAAATCCTGATATCAACACATAATTGTCACATCCAAAATTATCTTTCTTTACCCTTTTCAACTCTATTCAAACTCTACCAAATCCATCATTATACCACAAAATACTTGTATATACATCAAAAAAACTCAATTAAAAGCAAAAATACACAATTACAACCATGACTTCACAACTTAAAAGTTACACAACCCAAAACTCTTATTCTCTTCACCAAACTTAACCATATCTTCAATCCAACCCTAAATTCATAGTTAACTACCCAAAAGAACTTCAAACATACCAATATCAACCATTAACACATACTACACTAAACATCCAATTCACACATATACAAACTTCCATAGAAAATCAAGGAAACAAGTTGGAAACTTACCAAATATGAAGAAAATCTTCAAAACTCCAACTTGAACACTTGAAATCCTTCAATTACTTGAGTTAGCAAGAAGCAAATTTCTCTTTTTCTTTGATGGAGGTAGCCGGTTTAAATGGAGAAAGAAGAAGATGAAGATAATGATCCACTCAACTTAATCTAACTAATCTCCTTTTAACCACACAAATATCCCACTTTCACTCTACACCAAGTAAAAACATATTACTTAATTAATACATAAAAAAGTCATCTTCCACTAACCACTTAATTAATATTTTAAAAAATCAAAATAACATTTAACCCATATTAAAATGTTGACTTGTATATATTATGTATATCTACATATATATATATATATCATTTACACATTTTCCTTTTTCACTTAATTTCATATATATTTTTAAATCATTTATTTAATTTTCAAAAATTAATATTTTCAAAATTTTGGGATATTACAATTCTCCCCCTCTACAAATAAATTTTGTCCTTGAAATTACCTGCTCTAAAGTCTGGAACAACTGGGGATATTGATTCAGCATCATCTGCTCGCTCTCCCATGTTGTCTTTTGAGTGACATGATTCTTCCAAAGAACTTTCACAAGTGGCACTTTCTTATTTCTCAACTTCTTCACTTCACGTGCCAAAATAGCCACTGGTTCCTCCTCATAAGTCAGATCTGGACTCATCTAATTGACTCTATTGACAGAATGTGAGATGGGTCTAACTTGTACCTCCGAAGCATAGAGACATGGAAGACATTGTGAATTCGATCCAACTCAGGTGGTAAAGCTAGTCTATAGGCCACTGGTCCAACTCTCTCCAGTACCTCTTAAGGTCCTATGAAATGAGGACTTAACTTCCCTTTGCGGCCAAATCCCAAAATTTTCTTCCAAGGAGATACTTTCAAAAATACTTTATCTCCTACATTGAACTCTATGTCTCTTCTTTTTAAATCTGAATATGATTTATGTTGGTCTGAGGCTACTTTCAGACAATTCCTAATCACCTTTATTTCTTTTCTGATTTCTTAATCAAATTGGGACCAATCAACTTACCTTCTCCAACCTCATCCCAACATAAAGGTGTCCTGCATCTCCTACCATACAATGCCTCATAAGGTGTCATTCTAATACTAGACTGATGACTACTGTTGTAAGCAAACTCAATCAGTGGTAAAAATCTGTCCCAACTCCCAAAGAAATAGATGATACAACTTCTCAACATGTACTCTAAAATCTATATCACTCTCTCTGACTGCCCATCTGTCTGAAGATGGAAAGCTGTAATATCCCTATTTGTGCCCTAGTAGTTTTGAGGTTGTTGTTATTTTAATTGGATTAAATGTATATGTTAAGTTGATAAGGAAAAATTTGTGTAGAGAGAAATGTATATGTAGTGTATATGGTAATATATATAACATATATGTTGGTCAAAGTGGAAAGTCAAGGGAAGAGGATATTTTATTGTTACTTGTGAAATTACTTAAAAGGGCTTGTAAATAATAGGAAGAGAAAGCATATGAGAAGAGGACATTTAAGTAATTTCCTAATTATTTTTGCTTGGTGGAGATTTAAAGAAGAAGCAAAGTTTGACTTTTACTCTTCATTGTCATTTTCTTTTCTTTTCTTTCTTGTGTGGCCGGCTCATCAAAGGGACAAGAGAGCAAGAGAACAAGTGAAGGTTTTGTTGATTCCAAGCTCAAATTGAAAGGAGTTTTCAAGTATACAAGTTGGAATTTCATGATTTGGTAAGTTTTCTCTTGTTTGCCATTGTTATTTTTGAAGTTATGTTTAAGTTGGGTTGTGGTTTGATGATGGTATGATTAAGGTTGTTTATGGTGTGAATTTAAGTGTTGAGATTGCTTGATAGATGAGAAGTTAAGTGGGTGTTGATGTTGGAAGTGGTTGTGTGGAGATTGTGTTAGGATTTTGAGTTGGTAAGTGTTGGTTATGTTATGTTTGATTGATTATTCTTGTTAATCTTTGAGTTGGTTGTGTTTGTTGGTTTTAGAAGTGAAGAATACCTAATTTCGGAAAGGGGCAGTAGCGTTTTGGATGCCACGCCCGTGGCCTTTTGGTAGCCATGGCCGTGGGGGTGTTGGCCATTTTTGGGCAGAAGGGTTCTCAAAGCCACGACCGTGGGGGTTGAGGTGGCCACGGCCGTGGGCTTTGCTTAGTGATGTTGAGTTTTGTTTAGTGGTCTTAAGATTTAGGATAAGGTTAATAAGTGATAATGTTATAGAAATTGATGTGTTGCATCATTGTTTTGGGTTAGGTTTTGGAAGAAGTGATTTGCCCTAATTGTGAAGTGAAGAATCTTTGGAAGAAAGGATTGCTTAGAGTTGTGTGAGTGTGCAAAAGGTAAGTACAAACTACATCATTGCATTCATTTATGAGATGTGGAAACTTAATATACATATGTGTTTGTTAAAGTGTTGAGAACATAAATGCATTGTTGAAACATATTATTATTGTTATGTGAATGTTGTGCTAAGCATGTGTAATGTATGTTAAGAATATTGGTTGTGTATATATTTGAGTAATAAAGTGTGGAAATAACATGATTGATTACTCATGATGTAAGTAAAATGGTTAAGGCATGTTTGCTTTTATGATAATGCAATGTGATTGGTTATGATGAATTAATTAATGTGATTTGAGATATGAAGTTGGAAATGTGAATGGTATGAGTTGTGAGGCCATGATTGTTGGCTATGATGATATAGTTGAGATATGAATGCCTAATGAATTGTGGATGGTAAAATGAGAAATGAATTGAGAATGAGATAAACTAAATGATTGTGTGCCTAATATGTTGATTCAACTTTCAGAGTCCTGTATTTGATGGCATGCCTATGAATCATTGGATAGGCGAAATGGGTGGCCCGTAAGCCGATTCCAATTGAAAAATACTTATGAATTACTGGATAGGTGAAATGGGAGGCCCGTAAACCGATTCCAGTTGAAAAATGTGAATATGGAATGATGGTGAAATGGGAGACCCGTAAACCACTTCCATTTGAAAAATTAGTAACAGTCTAGCCGGGTTGAGGATCTCCTCATGTTAATGGGTTGATGGTCCAAGAGACTGGGTCTGTTACGCTATCCATGGATAGAGATATGATATATTTTGCCTACGGGCTTAATGATGTGATATTGAATCAAAACGGTGACTCTGAACTTTGAATAACATATTGGTTTGTGTTTTGGGCCCAATGCTTGTGTTTGTTTAAATGTGATTATTATTGGATGAAAGTAATGAGAAATGATATGATGTAATGTTATGAGAGATGTTCATGGTTTAATAAGTTAGGGTGAACAAGGTATGCGTGAAATGTAATGTTTACTTGAATTGTGTATACAACTTGATTGTGTGACATGAACATTGCATCAAAGCATCTTGATATTGTAGTTTGTTTTACTAAGCTGTTGGCTTAGCGCGATTGTGGTTCATCGCGCAGGTGTTAGAGAAGAACCCGAGTGTTCCACTAGACCGAGTGAGTCTAGACATTGAGGATTTGCCTTAGGACTTAAAGATCAGAGCAGTGCTGCCAACCATGTATAATTTCTTTATATTTTGTAAAGTAATGATTTTAATGTATATGTATACATGGTTGTAAACTTGAACTTAGATATTTCTATATATGTAAATACTTTATAATTTCCACTGCGTACTAAATAAATGTTTATATTCCTTTTTATTTTCTATTACATGTTAACTACCACATTTCTTATATGGTACAAAGAGAAAAATTGTTTGGTGTCTTTTAAAGAGTTAAATGGTTTAAGAAATCCGTAGCATTCCTATGTTTCATGTACGTATATTACATTGTAGTATTATGTAGTGTGCGTATATGGGATTTAGGGGTGTTACAAAAGCAGTGCTAAAATGTAATCGAGAGACTAAAGCATCATGCATACTTCCCCACAATCTCGATGTAAATCAGGGATCTCAATTAGATACCAAAGAAATTGGGACTCCATGTAACCTCACTATCTCATTGATATATAGCTCAGCCAACCTCTCATGAGAATAATCCATCCGAAATGGAAGAAAATGAGTTGTCTTCATCATTTGATCAACTATTACCCAAATTGCATCATGCTTCTTCTGAGTCAAAGGCAATCCAACCACAAAATCCATCATCACTCGCTCCCATTTCCACTCTAGCACTGATAATGGCTAAAGTAATCCTGAAGGAACTTGGAACTCAGCCTTCTCTCTCTGACAAGTGAGACATCTGGATACAAACTCTGCTATGTCCCTCTTCATACCTAACCACCAATAATATTTTTTCAAATCCTGATACATCTTGGTACTCCCAGGGTGCATAACGTAAGCTGACTGATGTGCTTCCTCCAAGATTACCCTTTTTAGTCCTGCATCATCAGGAACACACAACCTATCTCTGTACCACAAACTGTCATCACTTCTCACATGAAAGTCTCGACTCTCCCCCTTTTGGCAATCCAATACAATTTTTTGGATTCTCTCATTTGCCAACTGAGCCTCCCTAATCTGATCCAATAGCACCAGCCTCAATTGTAACTGAGCCATCAATGCACCATCATCACAAGACTCAAATCTAACATGCAACGCTCTCAACTAAACAAGCAACAAGAGCGAATAAGTAGTCAAACTTGCCAAAGACTTCTGGCTCAAGGCATCAACAATAACATTTGCCTTTCCCAGGTGATAATCAATCAAAAAGTCATAGTCTTTAATCAATTCTAACCACTGTCTTTGCAAAAGATTAAGCTCTCTCTGAACACCCAGATACTTCAAACTCTTGTGATCAGTATAAATGAAACACTTCTCCCCATACAAGTAATGTCGCCAAATCTTCAAAGCAAAAACTATAGTTGCTAACTCCAAATCATGCGTCGGGTAATTCAGCTCATGCGGCTTCAACTGTCGAGAGGCATGAGTAATGACTCTACCCTTCTGCATCAAAACACAACCTAAACCACTATGTGAAGCATCACTGTAAATCACATAAGCTTTACCTTCCACAGGCAAAGTAAGGATAGAAGCCTGAGTCAACATCTCCCTCAGCTGCTCAAAACTCGCCTGACACCGATCTGTCCACACAAATCTAACTCCCTTCTGAAGTAATTTGTTGAGTGGATTAGTTATCATAGAAAAACCTTTCACAAACAGTCGATAATAGCCTGCCAAACCCAGAAAACTTCTAACCTCTATTATAGTCTTCGTTGGACTCCAATTCAAAATAGCCTCAACTTTACTCAGATCAACTCTAATACCCTCTGCTAAAACCATATGACCGAGAAAACTCACTTGATCAAATCGAAACTCACATTTAGACAGCTTACCATACAACTGCTTCTCCCTCAGAGTCTGCAATACAATTCATAAATGCTTGTCATGATCCTTCTCATTACGTGAATACACCAAAATATCATCAATGAAAACCACCACAAACTGATCTAGATAGGGTCTGAATACCCTATTCATCAAATCCATAAATGTTGCTAGTGCATTCATCAATCTAAAGGGCATCACCAAGAACTCATAATGCCCATACCTCGTGAAGAAAGCTGTCTTAGGTGCATCTTCATCTCTGACTCTCAATTGATGGTACCCTAATCTCAGATCAATCCTAGAGAATATTGTTGCTCCCTTCAATTGATCAAAGAGATCATCTATCCGAGGCAAAGGATACTTGTTCTTGATGGTCACCTTATTCAACTACCTATAATTAATACACAATCTTAGGGTACCATCCTTCTTCTTCTCAAACATAATGGGTGCTCCCCACGGAGATACACTAAGGTGAATGAACCCTCTATCCAACAACTCCTGCAACTGCACCTTCAACTCTCTCAACTCAGTGAGTGCCATACGATAAGGAGTAACAGAGATGGGAGTGGTACCAGGCAACAAATCGATACCAAACTTAACCTCTCTCTTAGGGGGTATCCCTGGCAACTCCTCAGGAAAAATATCTGGAAATTCAGCAATTGTCGATATACTGTCAAGCTGGGAACCCACTACTCTGGTATCTAAAACATGAGAAAGATAAGTCTCACATCCCTTCTGAATCATTCTCCTAGCTGAAATAGCTAAAACAAACATGGATGAAAGATGCCTATGCTCACATTTCTACCATCACAGGTTCTCAGGGTAACACACTTTTGCTGACAATCTACCATAGCCCCATGCTTGGATAACCAATCCATCCCTAAAATCAAATCATACTCCCTAGAAGAAATCTCAATCAAGTCACTAAGAAACTCCTTATCCTAAACAACAACCGAACTGTCTCGGTGCACCTTGCTCACCACAATACTATGCCCTAAAGGATTTGTGACCAAAACATCAAATCCTAGGGACTCAGAATGCAAATCAGTCACAGACAAGATGGATGCATTAATGTATGAATGAGTCGATCCAGGTTCTATCAAAGCAAGAACTGAAGTACCAAATAAATAAAAAGTACCAGCAATAACAGCTGAAGCATCAGGCTGTCTCTGCATCACATATACCCGCTGAGATGGCCCTGCCTCATCTAGTCTACTACCTACGGTAGAACCTCCTCTCTAACCAGACCATGTCTGACCCCCTCTGCTAAAACCTCTGCCACCACGACCCCCTCTAACACTAGGTCTAGAAACAGCAATATCAGTCTGCCTATCCTCCAGTGGTTCTGGATAATCTCCAAAGAAGTGATCTGGTGACCCACATCTATAACACACTGCTGGTCCACCTGTCTTCCAGCAAGTACCCCCCATGTGCCCTACCACAATGGACACATGTATCTGGAACTGGCCTTTGAACTACTAGAGTCGGAGCACTAACCACAGAAATTGTAGGTCTCGATCTCTATCTTTGCTATTGTACTGACCTACCAGACTACCTCTGGCTCCTATTGAACCTCGAAAAATATCCTCCTCGGCCTCTTTTCACAAATGAAGATCCTGCCTCACTTTAGGGTCTCCTAGCTCTGGTCTCCTAATCCCTAGCAGCTGCTGCAAGACCCTGTGCTCTCTCAACACTCCTGGTAGCTGCAACCAACTGGAAAAAATTTTGATACTGGGAGCCTGCAATAATGCACATGATAGAGGGTCTCAAACCTTTCTCAAATCTCCGACCGGTCAATCTCATCAGAAATGATCCCACCAGCATACTGACTCAATCAGGTATACTCTATCTCATACACCAACACTATCCTGGTATCTTGCCTCAAACTTAAGAACTCTATCTTTTTTGCATCCTTATACTCCCTCAGAGTATACTTCTGCTCGAAATCTCCCAGAAAATCATCGTAGGTCAGGAATGGTGGATTATCCAAAGCATGTAGAACCGTCTTCCACCAATCATATGCATCCCTCTACAAAAGAGATTTGGCATAATCAAACTTTTCTTCTGGAGTAGCCTGCAGCTGGATGAACACTCTCTGGACTCTATCTAGCCACTGCTCTGCTACAGCAGGGTTTGTAGTACTAATAAAGTCCTCAGCTCTAAACTTCCTCAACTTACAATATTTACTCGTCGATAATTGTGGCTGTGGTTGCGGTGGTGGCGAATGCTGAACTGGAACCTGCCTCAACAGCTCCACCATATGTCATACCCAGCCCAGTGGAATCTCATCAACTGCTAGTCTCTCTGGCACAGGATTAGGTGCCCCTCTATCTATCTCAACTCTAGCTCCATCTCTACCTTCACCAGGAGCCACACTCTCTGCACTACCCTCTACAGAATGATGTGTTTGAGATGCCATAACTACCTATATCAGAGATAACAATAGAAATTGCAGCATCAGAGATCAGAAATCGTCAGTGCCAATGCATGAATTATATTTAAAAACCATATTTAAAAAATCTCAATTTTCTTTCTCTTACAACCTAGGTTGATAACCTCAAACCTAGGTTCTGATACCAAAAAAAATTGTAACACCCTTATATACTATATACTTACACTACATACACCAAACATATGTAATATACGAATATATGATACAAAAATGCCACAACCCATTTTAATAAAACAAATCTTTACTTATAAAATCTATATAAACTTAAACCATTTAACTGATATAATATAAATAAAAGATGAAATATTACTTGCTAAAACACGTAAATAACTTCATTACCAAAGGTTTATCCAAAACATTTTTGATAGTTTGCGGAAATAAACATATATATACATCAAAATATAACATAATATACATGAAGCCAATATGTACAAAAATATAAAATATATACAAGCTGGCAGTTTGTCTCTGATCTTGATGTCCAACAATCAACTCTGCACTCAAGATCTCAAGCCTAGACTCTACTTAGTTTAGATGAACTCTCCGGCTCAACCGAATCTATCCTGTCACCTGCGCGATGAATCACAATTGTGCTAAGCCAAAAGCCTAGTGATACAAACTTTGATAACAATATAGTTCAAATGCAATGCCAATGCACAACACATAAGGATATTATATCTCATAACATTATATCTTAATATATTGCTCAATTATTCCATAATTCATAATTCACATAAAAGCAAACACAAGCATGGGCCCAAAAGAATCCAATATGCTATTCAAATCCCAGAGTTACTGCTTAGGTCCAAGATGACACCATATGTCTAACCCCAAAGGCAAATCATAATCACAATAAGGATAACTTCATATGTAACATCCCAACCAGGCTTCAAGGACTAGGCCCAACCCAGCTTCAAGGGTCTACTACATCATGTTACAACCTAACTAGGCTTCAAGGACTAAGCCCAACCCAGCTTAAAGGGACTGTTATGTCTTAGCCATGCCGCCAAACACAAAACTCTGAAAATTGAATAACATACTAGGCACACAATTCTTTCATAATTACATTATCAAATTCTTTCTCATTTTCTCATAATCAAACTGTAACACCCCTTCCCGACCTACGTGTGTAAGCTGAGTAGAGGCGCCACCCTATCCTAATGTTGCTACCACTTTTACTTAGTCAAATTTTTGTTCCGATTTTTATAGAAATTTTGCCATAGTTTTGCCTAAAAATTCAATCCCAAGTGTCGACAAAACTGGTTTTTTTCTAATTTTTGAAAACATTTTTACACAAACCAATGCAAACAAAATCATTCTCAGTACACTTCCAATAAATCCCCCTTATAACCTCAACTACAACCTGCAAAAAGGATTTACACTTCTAGTACAAAATAAAGTAAAGGTTTATTATGAAATACAGCAGATAAAATCTTTGTTCACTATGCAACGGAAAGTAACAATATTTACAAATTCATATACATCAAAACTCAAGTTTTACAACACATAAAATTTATACATGTTTGGCAGTCAGTCTTCGATCTTAAAGCCCACTATTCACTCTTCAAAATCTAGGCTCGACTCGGCCTAGAGGAACTCTCTGGTTCTTCCTTGTCACCTGCGCGAAGAATCACATTCGCGCTAAGCCAACGGCTTAGTAAGATAAAACATGCTAATGGTATGCTTTAATGTAATGCAATGCCACATATGTTATTGATAAGATCAATATCATAAATATAAAGTTAACCACATAATTATGCATTTCACAAATCATAGTCATATGAGCATACCACATTTCAACATCTTTCCACATTCAACATTAATCAATCATACTCAATAACCAACATCTCATTTCATTAACTCATAACATTATTTAGGACATTCATATAACCCTGACACCTATGGGCCCAACAAGTATTTAATATGATATTCAGAGTTCAGAGTTACTGCTTTGGTTCATAGTCACAATAATCACGCCCGTAGGCAATGTATATACATGTATCTCTATCCATGGATAGTGTAACAGACCCAGTCTCTTGGATCATCAACTCAACACATATGAGGAGATCCTCAACCCGGCAAGACTGTTACAAATCATATATCTCATAGTGTAACAGACCCAGTCTCTTGGATCATCAACTCAACACATATGAGGAGATCCTCAACCCGGCAAGACTGTTACCTTTTATCATTTCTTAGGCATGCCACCCAAATCCAGAACTCTGAAACTGAATAACATATTAAACAAACAATTCATTTATTATATAGTTACCATTTCCATTCTCAAATTCTCATCACATTTAGGCAAACATGCCTTCTTTCTTTCAATATCATCATCATAGCCAATCACAATGGCATTGCCTCATATCATGTCTTATTTGAATTATCATTTCAATTTCAATGTATATTATTCATGAAACACATAACCATTCACAATGCATAACATAACATTGTTCAATCTCAACAATGCAATTAGGGCAAAGAACAATTGATATGATTCATATGAATAGTACATTCTGGTTTTAAACTCCATTTTATCCTTATTTTGAAAAATTGTATAAAATAATCTACTTGACTAAAAATTCTAAAATTTTTACAGAATTTAGTTTTGTATCTAAAAATCATTCCTTTAAAATTTCAGATCAAACTGAACACAAAATCTTGGTCAAATAGTTCACCTAACCAGACTGCCCCAATTGCCCTGCATCCTGGCAGCAGTTCTGAACTTTGTGAATTCCATAAATCAAATTCAATCAACGCGGTTCCAAATTATTTTTCTCAAATACTAGACTCACTAAGCAACAACATATCCAAAATTCGACTGGATATGATTTTTCTACATTTTATTAAAAATCCCGAAGTATAGCTGTCTCAGTTAAGGTACCTGCTGGAACAGGTCTAATAAAAATAATCTTTCTAAACTCATAACCATTCCAAAATCGAATCAACATATTTTTCAGTCATTCTACACTCATAGAGGCACAACATATCAAAAATTCACTTCAAGAACATTTTTCTATAATTAATTAAAAATCATACAAATCACAGCCTTTACTAATTGTAAAACAGAAACAATTTCACTAAACACAACTCTTACTCAACACAATCACTTCCAACACCTTCACCAACTCAACTTCTCATCATCAAACCAACAAACCCTAATTCCTTTCTCACACCACTTCAAAAGAATTGAAGAAATTAAAGAAAAGATCTTACCTCAAATGAAGAAATCCACAAATCTTTAACCAAAACCCTTGCTTCCTTCTTCAAAATGCTTCAAACCTCAAGATCACCTCTCTTTCTCTCTTTGTCTATGGAGAATCCGGCCACTTCAAGAAAGAAAGAAGAAAATGCACAAGTCAAACACCTTTTCTTCTTTTAATCTCCACCATGCATCTTACAAGGAAAATTACCAAAACACCCTTAACCATATAACTAACTCTTTGTCTCATATAAGCCCTTTATAGTAATTTCATTAACAACCAAAAATATCTTCTTCCACTTAACCATCACCTTGACTCTTCATTTGACCAATGTATATGTTAATTATATCATCATATAAACAACATATACATTTGTCTCTAAACCCTAAATTTCTTCTCCAAAACACATATACATATACATTCTCTTCCCATTTCTTTTCTCTTACAATTTAACACATATATGCACAAACATTCACTTCCCAATATATATATCAACAACCACAATAACAACAACATACTCAAAACTTCTAGGGCATAAATGAGGATATTACAATTCTCCCCCTCTAAAAAGAAAATTTCGTCCTCGAAATTACCTGATATCAAAGCTGAAACAATTGCGGATACTGCTCTCGCATGGTATGCTCACTTTCCCAAGTCGCTTCTTCTTTTGCATGATTCTTCCAAAGAATCTTCACCAATGGCACTCTCTTGTTCCTTAACTCTTTCACTTCTCGTGCCAAGATAGCAACTGGTTCCTCTTCAAATGTCAAATCTGGGCTCACTTCAATAGACTCAAATGGCAACACATGAGATGGATCCGACCTATATCTCCTCAACATAGAAACATGGAATACATTATGAATACGATCCAACTCAGGTGGCAAAGCAAGTCGATACGCCACTGGCCCAACTCTTTCTAACACTTCATACGGCCCAATGAAACGAGGACTCAATTTTCCTTTCCGACCGAACCTCAAAATTTTCTTCCAAGGAGACACTTTCAGAAATACCTTATCTCCAACATCAAACTCTATATCTCTCCTTTTTAGATCTGCATAAGACTTCTGTCGGTCTGAAGCTGCTTTTAACCTGCCTCGAATCAACTTTACTTTATCTTCAGTTTCTTGAATCAAATCAGGACCAACCAACTTATTATCTCCAAGCTCATTCCAACAAAGAGGTGTCCTACACCGTCTGCCATACAATGCTTCAAACGGTGCCATACCAATGCTGGATTGGTGACTATTGTTGTAAGCAAACTCCACAAGAGGTAAAAACCTATCCCAACTTCCAGAGAAATCGATGACACAGCTTCTCAACATGTCCTCAATAATCTGTATCACCCTCTCTGACTGTCCATCCGTCTGTGGATGAAAAGCAGTGCTGAAGTGCAGTCGAGAACCTAAAGCACTATGCAAACTCTTCCAAAATCTGGAAGTAAACCTGGGATCTCGATCAGACACTAAAGAAGTTGGAACACCATGCAGTTTCACAATCTCATGGATATACAGCTCAGCCAATCTCTCCAAAGAGTAATCCATTCGAACCGGAAGGAAATGAGCTGTCTTAGTCAATCTATCCACAATCACCCATATAGCATCATGCTTCTTTTGTGTCAATGGCAAACCAGACACAAAATCCATTGTCACTCTTTCCCACTTCCATTCTGGCACTGACAATGGTTGAAGCAACCCGGTTGGAACTTGATGCTCTGCTTTAACCTTCTGACAAGTGAGACATTTCGATACAAACTCAGCAATGTCTCTCTTCAAACCAATCCACCAATAATGCTGTCTCAAATCATGATACATCTTCGTATTACCCGGATGCATAGCAAACATTGACTGATGAGCTTCTTCTAAAATGACTCTTTTCAAATCAGCATCATCGGGTACACACAATCGGTTCTTAAACCAGAGACTCCCATCATCTTTCACAACAAAATCTCTAGTCTTCCCATTCTTGCAATCTGAAAAAATCTTCTGAATCTTCTTATCGGCCAACTGAGCTTCTTTGATCTGATCTAACAAAATCGGCTTTAATTGCAACTGTGCCAATAATGCACCATCAACACAAGGTACAAAACTGGCATGCAATGCTCTCAACTCAACAAGCAACGAGAGCGAGTAAACAGTTAAACCAGCTAAAGACTTCCGACTCAAGGCATCAGCAACAACATTTGCTTTACCTGGATGATAGTCAATCAAGCAGTCGTAGTCTTTAATCAATTCTAACCATCTCCTCTGACGAAGATTGAGTTCTTTCTGGACACCCAAATACTTCAAACTCTTGTGATCAGTGTAGATGAAACATTTCTCCCCAAACAGATAGTGGCGCCAAATCTTTAATGCAAACACAATGGCAGCCAATTCTAAATCATGGGTCGGATAGTTAAGCTCATGCGGTTTCAACTGTCGAGATGCATAAGCTATAACTTTCCCTTCCTGCATCAATACACACCCCAAACCTCTATGTGAAGCATCACTGTAGATCACATATGGTTTGCCTTCAACAGGTAAAGTAAGAACAGGCGCTTGAGTCAACAACTCTCTCAACTGCTCAAAACTAGCCTGACACTGATCTGTCCACACAAATCTCACTCCCTTTCGAAGTAATCTGGTGAGTGGAGTAGCTATCAAAGAAAACCCTTTCACAAACCGTCGGTAATAGCCTGCCAAACCCAGAAAACTTCTAATCTCTGTCACAGACTTGGGTGGACTCCAATTTAAAATGGCTTCAACTTTGCTCGGATCAACTCTGATGCCTTCTGCAGAAACAATATGTCCGAGAAAAGCAACTTGATCCAACCAGAACTCACACTTCGACAATTTGGCAAATAACTGATTCTCTCTCAAAATCTGCAACACAATCCGCAGATGCATATCATGCTCCTCTTCATTCCGTGAATACACCAGTATATCATCAATGAAGACCACTACAAACTGATCCAAATAGGGCCTAAACACCCTATTCATCAAATCCATAAAAGCTGCAGGTGCATTCGTTAGACCAAAAGGCATAACTAAAAACTCATAATGCCCATACCTGGTCCGAAAAGCAGTCTTAGGAACATCTTCACTTCTTACCCTCAGCTGATGGTACCCAGATCTCAAATCAATTTTGGAGAACACTGACGCTCCCTTCAACTGATCAAAGAGATCATCGATTCTAGGCAAAGGATATTTATTTTTAATAGTCACCTTGTTCAATTGCCTATAATCGATACACAACCTCATAGTACCATCTTTCTTCTTCACAAATAGCACAGGAGCTCCCCAAGGAGAAACACTGGGGCGAATGAATCCTTTGTCCAACAACTCCTGTAATTGCACTTTCAACTCCCTCAATTCTGCTGGTGCCATTCTATAAGGAGTAATAGAGATAGGAGTGGTACCAGGCAACAATTCAATACCGAACTCCACCTCTCTCTCAGGAGGCAACCCTGGCAACTCCTCTGGAAACACATCCGGGAACTCAGCAACTGTGGCAATGCTATCAATAGGGGAACCCTTCACTCTAGTATCCACCACATGAGCAAGATAGGCTTCACACCCCTTTCTAATCAACCTCCTGGCTGCAACAGCTGAAACAAATAAGGAGGCTAGCTGTTCCTGCTCATTAGATACTATCACCTCTCTACCATCACCCGTTCTCAAAGAAACAATTTTCTTTTTACAATCCACCACAGCTTCATGTCGAGATAGCCAATCCATACCTAAGATCACGTCATATTCCTTAAATGGCATCTCAATCAAATCCCCAAGGAACTCCTCACCCTGCACCACTACTGCACTATCTCTATGCACCTTACTCACAACCACACTATGCCCTAACGGATTTGTTACCAACACATCAAATCCTAGGGACTCAGCATGCAAATCAGATACAGGCAAAACAGATGCACTAATATATGAATGTGTGGAACCCGGATCAATCAAAGCAAGTACTGGAGTATTAAATAAAGAAAAAGTACCAGCTATGACTGCCGATGTATCTGGCTGTCTCTGCATAACATACATCCTCTGGGAAGATCCAACCTCCTCTGGTCTACCCTCCCTGGATGTAGCACCTCCTCTAGAACTGAATCCTGGTCTACCTCCCCGGCTGGCACCTCTGCCTCCTCTGCCTCCCCTCACACTAGCTCGAGAAGCAGCAGAATCAACTGGCATCTGCTCCTGCCTCTCAGGACAGTCTCTCACAAAGTGGTCAGGTGATCCACACCTGAAGCATACCCCTGATCTACTATGCCTCCAACAAACGCCCCCATGTCTTCCACCACACTGGTTACACACAGGTAAGGTGGATCTCTGAACTCCAGGAGTAGGAGCACTCGCTACTGAAGCTGCAGGTCTAAATCTCTGCCTCTGGAACTGCACTGACCTACCCACTAGTCTCTGGCTCCTACTACTCCGAGGAACAAAACTTCCTCTACCCCTCTTCGCAGAAGAAGACCCTGCCTCGAACTGGGGCCTTCTAACCCTAACCTCTTCCTCTGAAGCAGCTGCAATAACTTGAGCTCGCTCTACACTTCGAGCTGCTGCCACAAGCTGTGAGAAATCCTGATATCTGGATCCAGCCACTAAGCACATGATCGAGGGCCTCAATCCCTCCTCAAATCGCCGACATCTATCAATCTCATCAGTAATGATACCCCCAGCATACTGACTCAGTCGAATAAACTCAACTTCATACTCAGTTACGGTCCGATGATCTTGCTTCAAATCTAGAAACTCTCTTTTCTTCCCATCTTTATACTCCCTAGGAGTATACTTCAACTCAAATTCTCTCAGAAAATCCGCATAAGACAAGGTTGGTGGATCATCCATAGAATGGGGCACTGTCTTCCACCAGTCGTAGGCATCCTTCTGTAGCAAAGATCTTGCATAGTCAAACTTCTCCTCTGAAGTGGCTTGCAACTGCACAAATACCCTCTGAACTCTATCAAGCCACTGTTCTGCTACAGCCGGATCAACTGTACCAAAGAAATCCTCTGCTCCATATTTCCTTAGCTTATCATAGTGCCTTACTGGTACTGAAGGCTGAGGGGGTGGTGGCGGTGGCTGTGGTTGCACAGGTGCTTGTCTCATAGCTTCCAACATAGGCCTAAACCAGGCTGGCGGAACCTCCTCCCCAGCTGGTCTACCCGACACCGAAGCAGGTGCCTCCTCAACACTATCAACCCTAGCTCCCTCAGCAGGAGCAATACTCTCGGCACTACCTTCAACAGATTGCCGCGAATGAGATGCCATCTCTACCTATATCTGCAAACACAGCAGAATATTCCTCATTAAAGATCAAAGACTGCCATACCAAAACATGTATTTTACTCAAAAACCCACTTTAAAAATCAAAATATTCTTTTTCTTACAATTGATCTAGGTTGAGAATCTCAAACCTAGGCTCTGATACCAAAAATTGTAACACCCCTTCCCGACCTACGTGTGTAAGCTGAGTAGAGGCGCCACCCTATCCTAATGTTGCTACCACTTTTACTTAGTCAAATTTTTGTTCCGATTTTTATAGAAATTTTGCCATAGTTTTGCCTAAAAATTCAATCCCAAGTGTCGACAAAACTGGTTTTTTTCTAATTTTTGAAAACATTTTTACACAAACCAATGCAAACAAAATCATTCTCAGTACACTTCCAATAAATCCCCCTTATAACCTCAACTACAACCTGCAAAAAGGATTTACACTTATAGTACAAAATAAAGTAAAGGTTTATTATGAAATACAGCAGATAAAATCTTTGTTCACTATGCAACGGAAAGTAACAATATTTACAAATTCATATACATCAAAACTCAAGTTTTACAACACATAAAATTTATACATGTTTGGCAGTCAGTCTTCGATCTTAAAGCCCACTATTCACTCTTCAAAATCTAGGCTCGACTCGGCCTAGAGGAACTCTCTGGTTCTTCCTTGTCACCTGCGCGAAGAATCACATTCGCGCTAAGCCAACGGCTTAGTAAGATAAAACATGCTAATGGTATGCTTTAATGTAATGCAATGCCACATATGTTATTGATAAGATCAATATCATAAATATAAAGTTAACCACATAATTATGCATTTCACAAATCATAGTCATATGAGCATACCACATTTCAACATCTTTCCACATTCAACATTAATCAATCATACTCAATAACCAACATCTCATTTCATTAACTCATAACATTATTTAGGACATTCATATAACCCTGACACCTATGGGCCCAACAAGTATTTAATATGATATTCAGAGTTCAGAGTTACTGCTTTGGTTCATAGTCACAATAATCACGCCCGTAGGCAATGTATATACATGTATCTCTATCCATGGATAGTGTAACAGACCCAGTCTCTTGGATCATCAACTCAACACATATGAGGAGATCCTCAACCCGGCAAGACTGTTACAAATCATATATCTCATAGTGTAACAGACCCAGTCTCTTGGATCATCAACTCAACACATATGAGGAGATCCTCAACCCGGCAAGACTGTTACCTTTTATCATTTCTTAGGCATGCCACCCAAATCCAGAACTCTGAAACTGAATAACATATTAAACAAACAATTCATTTATTATATAGTTACCATTTCCATTCTCAAATTCTCATCACATTTAGGCAAACATGCCTTCTTTCTTTCAATATCATCATCATAGCCAATCACAATGGCATTGCCTCATATCATGTCTTATTTGAATTATCATTTCAATTTCAATGTATATTATTCATGAAACACATAACCATTCACAATGCATAACATAACATTGTTCAATCTCAACAATGCAATTAGGGCAAAGAACAATTGATATGATTCATATGAATAGTACATTCTGGTTTTAAACTCCATTTTATCCTTATTTTGAAAAATTGTATAAAATAATCTACTTGACTAAAAATTCTAAAATTTTTACAGAATTTAGTTTTGTATCTAAAAATCATTCCTTTAAAATTTCAGATCAAACTGAACACAAAATCTTGGTCAAATAGTTCACCTAACCAGACTGCCCCAATTGCCCTGCATCCTGGCAGCAGTTCTGAACTTTGTGAATTCCATAAATCAAATTCAATCAACGCGGTTCCAAATTATTTTTCTCAAATACTAGACTCACTAAGCAACAACATATCCAAAATTCGACTGGATATGATTTTTCTACATTTTATTAAAAATCCCGAAGTATAGCTGTCTCAGTTAAGGTACCTGCTGGAACAGGTCTAATAAAAATAATCTTTCTAAACTCATAACCATTCCAAAATCGAATCAACATATTTTTCAGTCATTCTACACTCATAGAGGCACAACATATCAAAAATTCACTTCAAGAACATTTTTCTATAATTAATTAAAAATCATACAAATCACAGCCTTTACTAATTGTAAAACAGAAACAATTTCACTAAACACAACTCTTACTCAACACAATCACTTCCAACACCTTCACCAACTCAACTTCTCATCATCAAACCAACAAACCCTAATTCCTTTCTCACACCACTTCAAAAGAATTGAAGAAATTAAAGAAAAGATCTTACCTCAAATGAAGAAATCCACAAATCTTTAACCAAAACCCTTGCTTCCTTCTTCAAAATGCTTCAAACCTCAAGATCACCTCTCTTTCTCTCTTTGTCTATGGAGAATCCGGCCACTTCAAGAAAGAAAGAAGAAAATGCACAAGTCAAACACCTTTTCTTCTTTTAATCTCCACCATGCATCTTACAAGGAAAATTACCAAAACACCCTTAACCATATAACTAACTCTTTGTCTCATATAAGCCCTTTATAGTAATTTCATTAACAACCAAAAATATCTTCTTCCACTTAACCATCACCTTGACTCTTCATTTGACCAATGTATATGTTAATTATATCATCATATAAACAACATATACATTTGTCTCTAAACCCTAAATTTCTTCTCCAAAACACATATACATATACATTCTCTTCCCATTTCTTTTCTCTTACAATTTAACACATATATGCACAAACATTCACTTCCCAATATATATATCAACAACCACAATAACAACAACATACTCAAAACTTCTAGGGCATAAATGAGGATATTACACAAACTAGGCACGATGCCTCAAATATCTCACTTATATCAATATGGCCATTACCAATGACTTTACATACCATCTTTAGTGTACACATAACAAATTGCATTACCCATACATTTTGGGTCATTATCATATTTTATACATAGTTCACATTATACAATTCATAGCATATTACTCAAGCACCAACAATGTAGTAAGTAACTTAACACATTTTCCAACCAAATGTGATAAGTCCCAATGTCATGTAAATATAAGCACTTATTCAAAGTTTGTACTTACTTCTAAAAGCAACAAACACCACTTTCAATCTCCTCTTTCAAGATATCCCTCAACACTTGGACTAGGGTAACTCAAGTCTCTTCAAAGCCTAAACCAAATGTGATTATAAATAATCACTTAGTAATACACTTATAGGTATAAACAAAACTCTCAACATAAGGATAAGATCCACAAAGGACAATAAGGAAAAGAACTATCTAGGGCAAACTCTACACATGACACACTCAACAACATGGGCGTACAATGATCGTGCCCTAAACCCACAACATAGAAGCTTTGACATGCTCAGTTACATGGGCGTGTCAATGATGTATCCTAAGCTCTGTATTACAGTAGATAAGACACATCCAGAGACATGGGTGTGTCCCTGCCCATGCCAAAACTCCTGCAACACAGTAGATATGACACACTCCGTGACATGGGCGTGTCACTGCACGTGTCAATACTATAACATTACAGAAGCTGTGACACGCTCAGTGACATGGGCGTATCACTGCACGTGTCATCAATACTGAAAATAGAACCATCAACAAGCCCAAAGACATGGTTGTGTCACCGGGCATGTCAGGCCAAAAATCCTGATATCAACACATAATTGTCACATCCAAAATTATCTTTCTTTACCCTTTTCAACTCTATTCAAACTCAGCCAAATCCATCATTATACCATAAAATATTGTATATACATCAAAACAACTCAATTAAAAGCAAAAATACACAATTACAACCATGACTTCACAACTTAAAAGTTACACAACCCAAAACTCTTATTCTCTTCACCAAACTTAACCATATCTTCAATCCAACCCTAAATTCATAGTTAACTACCCAAAAGAACTTCAAACATACCAATATCAACCATTAACACATACTACACCAAACATCCAATTCACACATATACAAACTTCCATAGAAAATCAAGGAAACAAGTTGGAAACTTACCAAATATGAAGAAAATCCTCAAAACTCCAACTTGAACACTTGAAATCCTTCAATTAATTGAGTTAGCAAGAAGCAAATTTCTCTTTTCCTTTGATGGAGATAGCCGATTTCAATGGAGAAAGAAGAAGATGAAGATAATGATCCACTCAACTCAATCTAACAAATCTCCTTTTAACCACACAAATATCCCACTTTCACTCTACACAAAGTAAAAACATATTACTTAATTAATACATAAAAAAGTCATCTTCCACTAACCACTTAATTAATATTTTAATAATCAAAATAACATTTGACCCATATTAAAATGTTGACTTGTATATATTATGTATATCTACATATATATATCATTTACGCATTTTCCTTTTTCACTTAATTTCATATATATTTTTAAATCATTTATTTAATTTTCAAAAATTAATATTTTCAAAATTTTGGGATATTACATAACATGCAAGTGAGGATTTCCTGTACCATTGTATCTAGCTAAGGAAGGCATCTTGAACTTATAAGGGACATCTTCATCTTGTTGAAAAAACTTGTCGACCTCCGACATTTCTTTGGTTTTCAACTTCTTTTCAAACTTCTTTTCCAAATCGGTAATCAGCTTCTCAACATCTGAAGTTTCAATCCACTGCTGATCTTTCCATAATTTTTGGCTCTTTCTTCTTATCTTGAGGATCTTGGAAGTATTGAGCCCAGTCATCATCATCAATCATTACTTTGTCATCATCAGAAGCTGCTTCACCAACCTTAGCCTTCCTTTTATCCTTAGGCTTCTTAGTACTTGCAAATGCCTCGGCATTGTTCTCCAAAAATGCAACCAGTTGGTTCCTCATGGTCTCAGCCAGGGCCTCCTTTAGTTCTTCCATTTTAGCATTGAGGGCATCGTCCACCATTCTTTGAATTTGTTCAGGCTCCATTGCTCTTGGTGTGAATGTAATTGAGTCGCTGCTGGATTCTACGCCACTAGCGTAGGTGGGGTTGTCGTACACTCTTGAACTACTGTACTCCATGTTTGTGAGTCAGAAAGGATTAACATGTATGTATGTATGTATGCATGTATGTATGTATGGACAAATATCAAACAAACAAAGATAATTAGGACGTTCCTTCCAACCTTATAACTTTCACACACAAATGGCGAGTCTCTTTTCCTAGGTATATGGTCAAAAAAATATCAACATGGGATATCTTATTTTTTAAAAAATTCACTCGGACGATTTAACCAATAGTTGCATTTTCTAATATAGAAGTCGGTCCATTATAATTCCCATTAATTAAGCTTTAATTCATTGAATCTTAACCAAAATAGCTTTTATGCTCGATTGAATTAAAGCAAAATTAATAGGTTATCATAAATAAATTTCTTATTAAGAAAAAGTAACTAATGATTCATGCCAAAAACAAACCCATGATCAATAATTATTGGTATAAACTAGGCTCACAATTGATTTTTGGTATTTCATAATTGACCTAAATATTTGTAAGCTCTTTTGAAGAAAAGGTTGTATTTTAGATGAAGTAGAAAATAATTTTTTTTGTTTGGGCCATATGGCGTAAAATGATTTTTTGACCCATCTTAAAAGGCTTTTATGTCCAAAGACCTTCTTGAAAATTTTGACAATAATTTTGGTCTTTTGGATCTTAAAGGAAAAGAATTATTTTTGAGAATACAATATAGGTAGGTCATATTAGAAAAAGAATAAACCAAATAAGCCAAGGTTTAAACCAATATATATCAATCATAGTCAAACAATAAGCGTTTGGGGTAAAACCTAAGGAAAATAACTAGGTCAATTACATGAGCTTAAGTCATTGGGTTGAAAAGTTTTAGGCTCCCATAGTAAGTATATACCAAAAGGTACAAGGCTATGAGTGGTTATGTCATGCTCGATCTCCATACCTTGAGTAAAAGTATGGTATCCCTTACATAACACAATATGGGTAACATGGGCATCCTAACTCACGCACATGATGCAAACTAAATGATGCAATGGATAATACCATGGTAAGAAATAATAGAATAATAAAAAGATCAACGGAATCAACTTCTCTTATCCCCAATGGAGTCACCACTATGAGTGGGAATTTTCATCACCACTCTCATGTGGAATGGTTCTTGCAACTTCAGCACTGTTAGGCTTGGGGTCTTAGAGAACACGGGCCTAAATTCAGAGAAAATGGAGTCACCACTCGGATAGACTGGGAAAAAGAAAGGGGTGGATGACTCAATTCCTAAGGAATCCCCAACCCCCTAATGGGTTCAAAAAGTTGAGTACGTGTGGGGAAGGTGAGAATGACCCAGCATTCCCACAATGCCCTGTTCATTGGAACCGGCCTCCTTTTCAGGTCTTATTATTATAAAATTCTTAAATATAATGACATTATCTATACTACATGCAATAATAAGAATAAACAAATACTTCATTAAAATCACAAGTTCAAACCAAACAAACAAATAGGCATCCATCCATGGATGGAAATATGCCTTTACATTTGTCCAAAAGAAAATAAATAAAATAAGATACCCACCAATTGGTAGAAACATATCCTTTATATTGATTCGATACTTGAAATAAATTAAATTACATGATGCTCACAACATGAGGGACCCAAAACATGGAAACATACCTCTTATAATGTTTTGAAACAAAAATAAATTAATAAAAATAACTAACAATTCATCATAAATAAATTAATTAACAAATATATAAATCAAAGACATAAATAGACCATTAATCAAAATATATAATAAACACGCATCTAACTTAAATAAAATAATAAAGATACAAGTTTAGGTTTTATGCTTCAATTAGGGTTTCTTGAGGGAAATTAGGGTTTAGTGAGTTTTCGGTTTAAAACTTTAGATTTTGGGGTTTTGGAAGTTTTATGAAAATAATATTTGAGGTTTAGGATTTAAGTAAATAAGATTGAAACTTATGAAAATAAGATTAAGACTTGTATATTTGAAAAGAATGAGCTACTGTGATGATTAAGTAGATAGGAATGATATTATTATTATTTAAAAGTTTTTATCTACTGTGATAAATAAGTAAAGAAAAAGAATTGATTAGGGTTTGAATTAAACTATGATTTGGATTTCTAAGAAAGCCAACGTTATTATATATGTTTTTGAAAGCATAATGGCTACTGTGAAGATTTTGGAAAATAGATTTAGTTAGGTTTTATGATTTTAAGTGAAAATAGAATTAAAGTTTTGAAATTAAAAAAAATAACTACTGTGATAATATTAAAAAAGTGAGGCTACTGTGTCTTCAAAAAAATTAAAAACAAATATTATCCGTTGGTTTTCATTGGATTATTGCATAAGTTTTTAGAGTTACAATTTATCAATTTTAATGGATCAATGGCTAATGGATGAAGATGATTTTTGATAAATAAATTTAGATAAACAAAGCTACATTTGAAGGCTCCACCAAAATCGTTGGATGAAAATTTTGGATTAGCTAACACTAAGACAATCGCCGCTTGCTTGCTTGCTGCCTTGATTATTGTCTTTTGCTAAAAATCTCCTTGTTAAAAATTGCCAAAGTTTGAGAGTCCATCTTATGCCAAGAAAAACTCTAATAATCCCAAATCAAAGAGTCTCACTGCCTCTTAAAAATTTTCCAGTACCAATAAAAATTCCAAAGTCCTCTGAATCAATTGCCCAATATTCTCAGTCGAAAAAGAAAAAGTCTAAGTCTCTGCCTCTTTTTTGTTTTTGTGTTTCTGCCTGAAAAAAGGAAAAAGCCAAAAGTCCCCCTTCTATGAGTTTTAATGTGATATTTATAGGTAATTAAAAGAAAAAACCTACTATGTTAAGGAAATTAAAAACTATTAAGGAAATAAAATTAAAATCAAGTAAAATAAGATTTCATCAAAAAACTGTGCGCGGGCCCGGGCTGCTAGTTAATTGCTGCGCGAGGATCAGGCTGGGCGAGAGCAATGAGGATTGGCGTGGATGCTTGCTGGGCGCTGCAGGCAAGATTGGCGTGCTGGGGCGAGCTGCTACTGGGCAAGCAGCAATTCACCCCAGGCCAAACTGCTTGCAGCGCTGCCGCGCGTCGCTCGCTGATCTGTCCAATTTTTATTTTTTTAATCTTTTTTTTGATATTTTTATTTTTATTTTTCATTATTAAAAATAAATATTATATAATTAATTATATCATTAAAAATAAATAATAAATAAAATAAATATTATAAAAATAAATAATAAACAATAAATAAAATAAATATTATTAAAATAAATATTATATTATTAAAATAAATATAATATTAAATATTAAATATTAAAATAAATAAATAACAAATATTAAAATAAATAATAAATACCACAAAAATTATTTCGGACTGTTTTAAAATCTTTAGACTGGACTTGGTAAAAAATTAAAGGTCTACACTATCGCATAATCGGCATCCGAAAAGCATAATATGTCGAATGATGTATTTCTAGGATACCATAATCCTAAATGCAATGTGCCATTCAAGTATTTCAAAATTTGTTTAGTAGTATTCAAATGAGATTCCCTAGGGCATGATTGAAATCTAGCACACAAGTAAACACTATACATTATATCGGGTCTAAATGCAGTTAAGTAAAGTAAGGATCCGATAATACCTCGATATTTCTTCTCATCTACTACCTTACCACATTCATTCTTGTCAAGCTTCAGAGATGTGCTTATGGGAGTTTTGCTAGATTTGCAACCATCCATTCTAAATTTCTTGAGGAGTTCCCTTGTTTACTTGGATTGGTTAATGAAGATCTCATCTTTGCATTGCTTGATTTGTAGCCCAAGGAAGAATTTGAGTTCACCCATCATGCTCATTTAAAATTCCTTAGTCATGCAAGAAGCAAATTCTTTACACAAGAATTTATTAGCAGCACTAAATATAATATCATCAACATAAATTTGCACAAGTAATATATTATGCCTGTTCTTTTTAACAAAAAGAGTTGTGTCAACTTTCTTTTTTGAAAAATCATTTTCAAGCAAATATGCACTAAGTCTATTGTACCAAGCTCTTGGAGCTTGTTTCAATCCATATAGTGCTTTTGTAAGTTTAAAAATATGATTTGAAAATTTATAATCTTCAAAACCAGAAGGTCGTTCAACATAAACTTCTTCATTGATAAATCCATTTAGAAATGCACTTTTAACATCCATTTGAGAAAGTTTAAAATTCATGTGACATGCAAATGCAAGTAGTATCCTAATAGCTTCTAATCTAATAACAAGGGTAAATGTCTCATCATAGTCTATGTCTTCCTCTTGGTTATACCCTTTGGCTACCAATCTAGCTTTAATTCTAGTGATGAGACCATTTTCATCAAGCTTATTCCTATATACCCATTTACATCCAATAATTGGATGATCCTTAGGTCTAGGAACAAGTTCCCACATATTATTTCTCTCAAATTGGTTGAGTTCATCTTGCATAGCAATCATCCAACATTCATCACTAAGAGC
Source organism: Garcia nutans (assembly GCA_947685225.1). Classification (NCBI taxonomy): domain Eukaryota; kingdom Viridiplantae; phylum Streptophyta; class Magnoliopsida; order Malpighiales; family Euphorbiaceae; genus Garcia; species Garcia nutans. Next base: position 41,158,207 of record CANTUV010000005.1, read on the forward strand.
AATTTCTCTCAAATTGCTCAAATTGTTGAGAAACAAAAGCAAAATTAACATCAAAGTGGTTAAGTTTGGATCTAGTAGTTACTCCCTTTGATATTTTACCAATGATGAGTTCTTTTGGATGATCCTTCTTGTATTCCCAATCCTTAGGTAGCTCTTGAGTCTCCTCATCTTGTTCATCATGATTATTCATTGGAGCATCAATTTGTTCAAGTGTTCCTACAAAATCATCAAGAACACTACCTTTCCTTTGATCAAGTTTAGAAGATTCATAAAAAAAACATGCATTGATTCTTCAACCACTAGAGTTCTTATTGAAAACTCCATATGCTTTGCTAAAAGATGAATATACTAAAAATATGCCTTCATCCGATTTGGACGAGAATTTTCCAAGATTATCCTTGGTGTTTAATATAAAGAATTTGCATCCAAATACTCTAAGGTATGAAATTCTAGGTATTCTTCCATTCCATAGCTCATAAGAAGTTTTGATTATCAAAGGTCTTTTATAGGCATGATTTAAAATGTAACAAGCAGTATTAATGGCTTTTGCCCAAAACTAAGATGGTAGTTCATACTCATTGAGCCTTGTCCTAGCCATTTCAACTAAAGTTCTATTTTTCCTTTCAACCACACCATTTTGTTGTGGTGTTCTAGGAGCCGAAAAGTTGTGTGAAATACCAAGTTCATTGTAAAATTTTTCAAAATTTACATTTTCAAATTCTTTGCCATGATCACTTCTAATAGACGTGATCGCATAGCCTTTTTCATTTGAACTCTTTTTGCAAATATTTTAAAATGGTTAAAAGCTTCATTCTTTTAAGCTAAGAAATTTACCCATGTAAACCTTGAGTAGTCATCCACAAGTACAAATGCATATAATTTTCCACCTAGGCTAGCAAGTCTATTTGGTCCAAACAAATCTAAATGAATAAGTTCCAAAGGTCTAGATGTACTCACAACATTTTTAGATTTAAATGAGCTTTTATGTTGTTTACTAAAATGACAAGGTTCATAAGTTATATCTTTGTTAAATTTAAATTTGGGAAGACCATCAACTAGCTCTTCTTTACTAATGCATTGCAAATGATCCATACTTGCATGTCCTAGTCTTCTATACTACAACTAAGCATCATCATTAATAGAAATCAAACATTCAAATACAGTGTGGAAATTTATGTCAATTTTATATGTGTTACTAATAAATTTGTAATGTCAATTTAAATTTCACCATTTAAATTTGTATCTTTGCATCCTTTGGAATCAAAATTTACATTATATCCTTTATCACACAATTGACTTATGCTAAGTAAATTGTGTTTCAACCCATCAAGAAGCCAAACATTTTCAATCAGATTTTTACCAAGCATGCCAATGAAGCCAATGCCAATTATTTTACATTTAGCATTATTCCCAAAAGTAACATTACCTTCATGCTTATAAGTGAGCGTTGTAAAAAGCTTTGCATTCCCGTCATATGCCTTGAACATCCACTATCCAAAAACCAATAACTCTCATTGATAATAGATTTTAGACATACCTACAAAAGCAATAATGTTTATCTTCTTTTAGGTACCCAAATGAAGTTGGGTCCTTGGGGGTTAGTAGTAGAAGGATCCTCTAACTTGAGATGAGCCTTCCTAATATAGCAAAATGTGCTCTTATGCCCAAATTTCATACAATATGTGTATTGATACAATGTTCTATACTTATGCACTTTTCTGTTGAAATTCAATGAACTATACACACATTTACAAGTATGAGTTGGTTTTTGTGCATTTTTGTATTTGTGTTCATGCCTAGTGTACATGAATGCATGGTTTGCTCTTGAAACCTTAGTTCTAGAGTTTTATTTACCCAATGCAATCCTTTTAGGATTTTTAGGGTTAGTTTATGCATTAGTGTTCTTTACAACTTAAACACTAAAGGTTTGAGTTGTACATGCTTTTACAAATATGGGTGTTCTAGATGTGGCATTGGATGATCCATTGAATCCTAAACCATGTTTTGAGGAAGGTGACCTTTTATTATCAATTAATGCATCTAATGCCTCTTTTCCTTTATGAAATTTTGAAATTTATTCCTTAAGTTCTTTTAGTTCATGCTTCAAAATTTCATTTTCCTTGATCATACTTTCTAAGTTATGTGAATCTTTACTCATTGTATCAAGTGTTTTCAACAATTGTTCATTTGAGGTCTTTAATTCTAAGGTAGAATTTTTTAAGTTAACAAAGTCTTTTTCTAGCTTCGAGCATTTATCCTTATAAAATTTCATCTTAGAGAAATATTTTTCTATCCTGAGATTTATATGTTCAATCATATCATTATCATCTAAAGCATTATCATTATATTCAAGTAAATTGAAGGGTTGAGTACCTACCTCATTGGAGTTTTCTTTATCCCACTTCTTTTTGTTCTTCAATTTGAAGCAATCCGACTTGATATGCCTGGATTTGTCATATTCATAGCATTTTACTTCATTCTTTTTATCGTTAAAGAAAGTTTTAGAATGTATACCTTTGTTGATTTGCAATCTTCTCTTTCTCTTCCAATCATTCATCCTTTTATAAAACATTGACATTTCTTCTTCATCATCACTATCTTCATTGCTTGAGCTCTCAACTTTTATTATTGCTTTGAGAGCTATTGCTTTCCTCTTATCCTTCTCACCTTGTTCTTCATCTCTTTCGGTGTGCAATTCGAAGGTGAGTAGTTTTCTGACAAGTTCATCATTTCTCAAGGAACTTAGATCATGATCTTCTTTAATTGAAGAAACCTTAGACTCAAAGTTCTTCTTGCCTCTAAGTGCTCTCAAGATTTTGCTATTGACTTCATCTTGATCATATATTTTGCCATATTTCTTTAATTCGTTGACGATGGCAAGTAATCGATTTTTCATGTTGGTAACATTTTCGTTGGGCTTCATCTTGAATAGCTCATACTCATGTATATACATTTGCTTCTTGGTGAGCCTCACTTGGGTCGACGACAAAAAATTTTCATCACCGATTCTTCCGTCTCTGATTTTTATTTATTTATTTATTTTTATCTTTTTTACTGTTACCTTTTGTATTTTTATTAAAAATAAATATTATAAGTAATGAATATTAAAATAAATATTATTTAATTAAAATACCACAAAATTTATTTTGGACTATTTTAAAAATATCGGACTTTACTGGGTCAAAAATTAAGGGTACCCTCATGATAGTTCTCAAGAGTTTTCCAAATGCAATGAGCAAGTGTGAGATGTTGGACTCTCCCATCTTTTTCTCTTGAAATATAATTTAACAAGATGGAGGTTGCCCTATGGTTTTTGAATCTATCTTTTATGTTGGCATTTGACCATTGTGATTTGGGAAGAGGAACTTTGACACCCCCAACTTCATGAGTAGGAGGCTTCCACTCACTTTCAACATAGTCCCAAAGCTCTATTCCCTTAATATCTAGAAATAAAAATATTTCGTGTTTCCAATAGGAATAATCGGTTCCATCAAAGTATGGTCTAAGAAGAGAGTTAAGGTTTACATGAGAGGATAAAGAAGAGGTTGCCATTTTGGATCAAATTTCACAATTAAGTTTAATAAATTGACAAGCTTTGATACCAATTGTTGTCCCAAGATAGGAACCAAGAGGGGGGTGAATTGGTTTGGCTTAAGAAAAGATGGTTAATTCAAAAATTCAAAGATTAAAAAAAGGTGTAGAAGATGTAGAAGATGGTTAAGTAGAAGATGGAACACAAAGATTTATAGTGGTTCGGATTTACCTTAATCCTATATCCACTTCCTTAACAACTTGTTAAGGTTCCATTATCTTTGACTTTTTACAAGCTTAACTCTAACTTGGTATTTTCTCTAGCTCACATCAAACTACTTACAATTGTTTGACATCACTTCCTCACAACCCTTACAAGAGTTTTTCTAGGCTCACTCTCACAACCTATGTGTTTTCAAGCTCACATTCAAACTTAAGATGGTGTTTAACACTCACACCCAACACTGAATTAATATAAAAAGTTATTTTGATGCAAATGAAAGAAAGATGTTCAAGAAGGCTATTACAATTAAAAAACTTCTTAAAAATGAAGTTACATAAGGTATTTATAGACTTCAAGTCAAGAATTAGCCCTTTGAAGTTGGGGATCAACATGTTTGATTCTTGTCTTCCACTAATTTCTCTGCCAGAGCAATTTCAAGGTCAGACTCCTCATGGTTCAGTCAAAGATGGTGTAGTCTGGTCAAAATTATGCATGGTTTGGTCAGAGTTGTAACACCCCTTCCCAACCTACATGTGTAAGCTGAGTAGAGGCGCCACACTAACCTAATGTTGCTACCAATTTTACTTAGTCAAATTTTAGTTCCAATTTTAATAGAAATTTTGCCATAGTTTCGCCTAAAAATTGAGTCCCAAGTGTCGACAAAACTAGTTTTTTTCTGATTTTTAAAACATTTTACACAAACCAATGCAAACAAAATCATTCTCAGTACACTTCCAATAATCCCCCTTATACCCTCAACTACAACCTGCAAAAAGGATTTACACTTCTAGTACAAAATAAAGTAAAGGTTTATTATGAAATACAGTAGATAAAATATTGTTCACTATGCAGCGGAAAGTAACAATATTTACAAATTCATATACATCCAAACTCAAATTTTACAACACATAAAATTTATACATGTTTGGCAGTCAGTCTTCGATCTTAAAGCCCACTATTCACTCTTCAAAATCTAGGCTTGACTCGGCCTAGAGGAACTCTCTGGTTCTTCCCTGTCACCTGCGCGAAGAATTACATTCGCGCTAAGCCAACGGCTTAGTGGTACAAACTACAGTGCTATGATGCTTTAATGCCATGCTAATGTCACTCAATCAAGATTCAAGAGAATAGTGTATTTCACAATTTTACATTATTGAATAATTAATCAAAACATTCATGATTCACATTGAAAACAAAGACAAGCATGGGCCCAAAATACACTAATATGTTATTCAAAATTCAGAGTTACTGCTTTGGTCCATAATCATAATCATCAAGCCCGTAGGTGATATACACATATATATATCTATCCATGGATAGGGTAACAGACCCAGTCTCTTGGACCTCTACTTGGCTAGACTCAAGGAGATCCTCAACCCGGCAAGACTGTTACCAAAACAAGTGTAACAGACCCAGTCTCTTGGACCTCAACCCGACTAATCTCGGGGAGATCCTCAACCCGGCAAGACTGTTACTATTATTCATATATTTCATAGGCATGCCGCCAAACCCAGAACTCTGAAATCTGAATAACATATTAAACACACAAACATTTCATTCATCTCTTCATAATCTCTTTCTCAATTCATTTTATATTTCATAAGCAAATTAGACAACCATGTCTCAATCATCTCATATGATCTCAAATCACAATAAAGCAACTCTTCATAACATCATATCTTTCACATTTCATTTCATCATCACATCTTGCACATTTCACATTTCATTATATTTCAAATCACATTAATCAATTCATTATTCAAATGGATATAATCAATGGCATTAACACATATTTTACATGGTCATCACAACATTCACATTATAACCAAATATGTCTCAAGTCTCAATATCATATGAATGTATGCAATAATGTAGTTTGTACTTACTTTAAAACCAACTTACACCACTTTATACACCTACCCTTCCAAGAATCTTCAACACTTAGGTTAGGGCAATTCAACCTCTTCACAACCTAATCCAAAAGGAATATTAGCAAAATGACCATATGAATAGTAAATTCTGGTTTTAGACTCAACTTTATCCTTATTTTGAAACTTTGTATAAAATAATCTACTTGACTAAAAACTCTAAAATTTTTACAGAACTTAATTTTACATCTTAAAATCATTCCTTTAAAATTTCTGATCAAACTGAACACAAAATCTTGGTCAAATAGTTCACCCAACCAGACTGCCCCAATTGCCCTGCATCCTGGCAGCAGTTCTAAACTTTGTGAATTCCATAAATTAAATTCAATCAACTTGGTTCCAAATTATTTTTCTCAAATACTAGACTTACTAAGAAACAACATATCCAAAATTCAATTGGATATCATTTTTCTACATTTTATTAAAAATCCCGAAATATAGCTGTCTCAGTTAAGGTACCTGCTGGAACAGGTCTAATAAAAATAATCTTTCCAAAATCATAACCATTCCAAAATCGAATTAACATATTTTTCAGTCATTCTAGACTCATAGAGGTACAACATATCAAAAATTCACTTCAAGAACATTTTCCTATATTTAATTAAAAATCATAAAATCACAGCCTTTACTAATTGTAAAACAGAAAAATTTTCACTAACCACAACTCTTACTCTTCCATCACCAACACCAACCTAACTTCTTATCTTTAATTCCATTTCCATCACATACAAACACACCACAAGCAATCCTAACCATATTATCAATACCACTTCATCAAACTCAAAAATAACTTCAAAAACAACAAGAGCAATCAAGAGAGAACTTACCAAAATAATGAAATTTCTTGATATTCCAACTTGTTTATTTGAAATCTTCCTTCAATTAGCTATTAAAATTCAAAAACCCTCACTTGCTCACTTGTTTCCTTGAGGTCCGGCCATACAAAGAGAAAAGAAGAGAAAATGGAAAAATAAATGAGACAAAGTCAAAGTTCTCAACTCTTTAAACCTCCACCAAGCAATCTAAAAAGAAAATTATTAAAATACCCTCACCTATTAATTTTACTTCTCTTTCACTTATTACCCTATTTAGTAATTTCACAAAGAACAAAATAAATATCCTCATCCCATGACCAACACATTTGACTTGTATATATGTTGTATATATTTCCATATACACAACATATACACTTTCCTTTAAATTTCTTTTCTCTCCCAAATTAACATATACATTTTAATTCAAATAAAACAACATTTATACTAAAACTTCTAGGCACATTTTGGGATATTACAATTCTCCCCCTCTAAAAAGAAATTTCGTCCTCGAAATTACCTGATATCAAGTCTGAAACAGTTGAGAATATTGATCTCACATCGATTGCTCACTCTCCCAAGTTGCCTCTTCTCTACCATGATTCTTCCAAAGAACCTTTACAAGTGGCACTTTCTTATTTCTCAACTCTTTCACTTCATGTGCCAAAATAGCAATTGGTTCTTCTTCAAAAGTTAGATCCGGACTCACCTCAATAGATTCAACTGGTAAAACATGAGATGGGTCAGATCTATACCTTCGCAACATAGAAACATGGAAGACATTATGGATTTTATCCAACTCAGGCGGCAAAGCAAGATGATAAGCAACTGGTCCAACTCTTTCTAATATCTCATACGGTCCAATGAATCGAGGACTTAGCTTCCCTTTTTGACCAAATCTCAATATCTTTTTCCAAGGGGACACTTTCAAAAATACTTTATCTCCAACATCAAACTCTATGTCTCTCCTCTTCAAATTTGAATAAGACTTCTGTCGGTCTGAAGCTGCTTTTAATCTATCCCGAATCATCTTCACTTTTTCTTCAGTCTCTTTAATCAGATCAGGACCAACCAATTTGCCTTCCCCAATTTCATTCCAACATAGAGGCGTTCTACATTTTCTTCCATACAATGCCTCAAATGGTGCCATGCCAATACTGGTTTGATGACTGTTGTTGTAAGCAAATTCTACAAGTGGCAAAAATCTATCCCAACTTCCAGAGAAATCAATGACACAGCTTCTCAACATATCCTCAATAATCTGTATCACTCTCTCTGATTGCCCATCTGTTTGCGGATGAAAAGCAGTGCTAAAATGCAATCGAGAACCCAAAGCACCATGTAAACTCTTCCAAAATCTTGAAGTAAATCTAGGATCTCGATCAGACACTAAAGAAATTGGGACTCCATGCAACTTCACTATCTCACTAATATACAGCTCAGCCAACTTCTCAAGTGAATAGTCTATTCGAACCGGAAGAAAATGAGCTGTCTTTGTTAATCTATCAACAATCACCCAAATAGCATCATGCTTCCTCTGTGTCAAAGGTAAACCAGACACAAAATCCATTGTCACTCTCTCCCATTTCCATTCAGGCACTGATAAAGGTTGAAGCAACCCCGTTGGAACTTGATGTTCAGCTTTCACCCTCTGACAAGTGAGACACTTGGATACAAACTCCGCTATGTCTCTCTTCATACCAGACCACCAATAATGTTGTCTCAATTCATGGTACATCTTTGTACTTCCCAGATGCATAGCGAAAACCGATTGGTGTGCTTCTTCCAAAATGATCCTTCTCAAACTATCATCATCAGGGACACATAATCTATCCTTAAACCAAAGGCTACCATCACTTCTCACAAAGAAATCTCGGCTCTCCCCATTTTGGCAATTTGAAACAATCTTCTGAATTTTCTCATCTGTCAATTGAGCCTCCTTAATCTGATCCAACAATACCGGTCTCAATTGCAACTGAGCCAATAATGCACCATCATCACATGCTTCAAAACTAGCATGTAACGCTCTCAACTCAACAAGCAACGAGAGCGAATAAACAGCCAAACCTGCCAGAGACTTCCGACTCAAGGCATCAGCAACTACATTTGCCTTACCAGGATGATAATCAATCAAATAGTCGTAGTCTTTGATCAGTTCTAACCATCGCCTTTGCCGAAGATTCAGCTCCCTCTGGACACCCAAATATTTCAAACTTTTATGATCCGTATAGATAAAACATTTCTCCCCATATAAGTAGTGTCGCCAAATCTTCAAAGCAAATACTATAGCTGCCAATTCCAGATCATGTGTTGGATAATTAAGCTCATGCGGTTTCAACTGTCGAGAAGCATAAGCTACAACTTTACCCTCTTGCATCAAGACACATCCTAAACCATTATGTGAAGCATCACTGTAAATCACGTATGGTTTATCTTCCACGGGTAAAGTAAGAACAGGAGCTTGAGTCAACATTTCTTTCAACTGATCAAAACTAGCTTGACACTGATCTGTCCACACAAATCTAACTCCCTTTCAAAGCAATCTGGTGAGTGGAGTAGCTATCAAAGAAAAACCTTTCACAAACCTTCGATAATAGCCTGCCAAACCCAGAAAACTTCTAACTTCAGTCACTGACTTTGGTGGACTCCAATTCAAAATAGCTTCAACTTTACTTGGATCAACTCTTATTCCATCTGCTGAAACTATATGACCTAGAAAAGTAACTTGGACAAGCCAAAACTCACACTTTGACAGTTTAGCATACAACTGCTTCTCTCTCAAGATTTGTAACACAATTCGCAGATGCTTGTCATGTTCTTCCTCATTACGTGAATACACCAAAATATCATCAATGAAAACCACCACAAACTGATCCAGATAGGGCCTAAACACCCTATTCATCAAATCCATGAAAGCTGCAGGTGCATTCGTCAATCCAAAAGGCATTACCAAAAACTCATAATGCCCATATCTTGTGCGGAAAGCTGTCTTAGAAACATCTTCAGCTCTAACCCTCAATTGATGGTACCCTGATCTCAAATCAATTTTGGAAAACACCGCTGCTCCCTTCAACTAATCAAAGAGATCATCAATTCTAGGCAAAGGATACTTATTCTTGATAGTTACTTTGTTTAATTGCCTATAATCGATGCACAATCTTAAAGTACCATCCTTTTTCTTCACAAACAACACAGGAGCTCCCCACGGAGAAACACTAGGGAGAATAAACCCTTTATCCAACAACTCCTGCAACTGCACCTTCAACTCTCTCAATTCAGCAGGTGCCATGCGATAAGGAGTAATAGAGATGGGAGTGGTACCAGGCAACAAATCGATACCAAACTCAACCTCTCTCTCAGGGGGCAACCCTGGCAACTCCTCTGGAAACACATCTGGAAACTCTACAACTGTGGTTATATTATCAAGTTGAGAACCCCCTACTCTAGTATCCACAACATGAGCAAGATAAGCATCACACCCTTTTCTAATCAACCTTGTAGCTGTTACAGCTGATACAAACAAGGATGCAAGCTGTCTCTGCTCACTAGACACCATCACACTCCTACCATCACTAGTTCTCAAAGTGACACACTTCTGTTGACAATCTACCACAGCTCCATGCCTAGACAACCAGTCCATGCCTAAGATCAAATCATATTCTTTAAAAGGCATTTCAATTAAATCACCAAGAAACTCCTCACCTTGAACCACAACAGCACTCTCACGATGCACCCTACTCACCACAACACTATGTCCTAAAGGATTGGTCACTAAGACATCAAATCCTAAGGACTCTGAATGCAATTCAGACACAGGCAAGATAGATGCACTTATGTATGAATGAGTAGATCCTGGATCAATCAAAGCAAGTACTGAAATGCCAAATAAAGAAAATGTACCAGCTATAACTGCTGAAGCATCTGGCTGCCTCTGCATCACATACACCCTCTGAGAAGATCCGGCTTCATCTGGCCTACTGCCTCCGGTTGATGATCCTCCTCTCTGACTATACCTGGATCGACCACCCCTACTGAAATCTCTGCCTCCTCGACCACCTCTGCTGACACTGGGTCGAGAGGCTGCAGACTCAGCCTGCCTATGCCCCTGCATCTCAGGACACTCTCTAATAAAATGATCAGGCGATCCACATCTGAAGCACACAGCTGGTCCACTATTCTTCCAACAGACACACTTATGTGTTCCACCACACTGAACACACACAGGTGGAGTGGATCTCTGAACTACTGGAGCCGGAGCACTCGCTACTAAAACTGTAGGTCTCGATCTCTGTCTCTGAAACTGGACTGACCTACCAACCTGCCTCTGACTCCTACTGAGCCTGGGAACAAAACTTCCCCTACCTCTCTTCACAGATGAAGACCCTGCCTCAAACTGGGGTCTCCTAACCCTAGTCTCCTCCTCGGTAGCAGCTGCTGCAATACCCTGGGCTCTCTCCACACTCCTAGCTGCTGCAACAAGCTGGAAAAAATCCTGGTATCTAGAACCAGCCACAAGACACATAATTGAGGGTCTCAATCCCTCCTCAAACCTTCTGCACCGGTCAATCTCATCAGAGATAATCCCCCCAGCATAGTGACTCAACCGGATGAACTCTAACTCATATTCTGTCACAGTCCGGTGATCTTGCCTCAAAGTCAGAAATTCCATCTTCTTCACATCTTTATACTCCCTATGAGTATATTTCAGCTCAAACTCCCATAGAAAATCACTGTAGGACAATGTAGGTGGATCGTCCATAGCATGAGGAACTGTCATCCACCAATCATATGCATCCTTCTGCAACAGTGATTGAGCATAATCAAATTTTTCTTCTGGAGTGGCTTGCAACTGAATGAATATCCTCTGTACCCTATCCAACCACTGCTCAGCCACTGCAGTGTCGGTAGTGCCTAAGAAATCTTCAGCCCCATATTTCCTCAACTTGTCATAATGTCTTACCGGCATCTGAGGCTGTGGTGGTGGTGGTGGTGGTGGTGGTGGCTGCACTAGAGCTCCCCTCAACAGTTCTACCATATGCCTTAACCAACCCGGCGGAGCCTCCTCAGCAGCTGATCTCTCTGGCACAGAAACAGGTGCCTCACTAACCCTCTCAATCCTAGCTCCATCTCTACTCTCTTCAGGAGCTACACTTTCTGCACTACCCTCAACAGACTGTCATGAATGAGATGCCATCTCTACCTATATCTGTAAACACAGCAGAATATTCCTCATTAAAGATCAAAGACTGCCATACCAAAACATGTATTTTATTCAAAAACCAACTTTTAAAATCAAAATATTCTTTTTCTTACAATTCACCTAGGTTGAGAATCTTAAACCTAGGCTCTGATACCAAAAATTGTAACACCCCTTCCCGACCTACATGTGTAAGCTGAGTAGAGGCGCCACACTAACCTAATGTTGCTACCAATTTTACTTAGTCAAATTTTAGTTCCAATTTTAATAGAAATTTTGCCATAGTTTCGCCTAAAAATTGAGCCCAAGTGTCGACAAAACTAGTTTTTTTTTTCTGATTTTTAAAACATTGTACACAAACCAATGCAAACAAAATCATTCTCAGTACACTTCCAATAAATCCCCCTTATACCCTCAACTACAACCTGCAAAAAGGATTTACACTTCTAGTACAAAATAAAGTAAAGGTTTATTATGAAATACAGTAGATAAAATATTTGTTCACTATGCAGCGGAAAGTAACAATATTTACAAATTCATATACATCCAAACTCAAATTTTACAACACATAAAATTTATACATGTTTTGCAGTCAGTCTTCGATCTTAAAGCCCACTATTCACTCTTCAAAATCTAGGCTTGACTCGGCCTAGAGGAACTCTCTGGTTCTTCCCTGTCACCTGCGCGAAGAATTACATTTGCGCTAAGCCAACGGCTTAGTGGTACAAACTACAGTGCTATGATGCTTTAATGCCATGCTAATGTCACTCAATCAAGATTCAAGAGAAAAGTGTATTTCACAATTTTACATTATTGAATAATTAATCAAAACATTCATGATTCACATTGAAAACAAAGACAAGCATGGGCCCAAAATACACTAATATGTTATTCAAAATTCAGAGTTACTGCTTTGGTCCATAATCATAATCATCAAGCCCGTAGGTGATATACACATATATATATCTATCCATGGATAGGGTAACAGACCCAGTCTCTTGGACCTCTACTTGGCTAGACTCAAGGAGATCCTCAACCCGGCAAGACTGTTACCAAAACAAGTGTAACAGACCCAGTCTCTTGGACCTCAACCCGACTAATCTCGGGGAGATCCTCAACCCGGCAAGACTGTTACTATTATTCATATATTTCATAGGCATGCCGCCAAACCCAGAACTCTGAAATCTGAATAACATATTAAACACACAAACATTTCATTCATCTCTTCATAATCTCTTTCTCAATTCATTTTATATTTCATAAGCAAATTAGACAACCATGTCTCAATCATCTCATATGATCTCAAATCACAATAAAGCAACTCTTCATAACATCATATCTTTCACATTTCATTTCATCATCACATCTTGCACATTTCACATTTCATTATATTTCAAATCACATTAATCAATTCATTATTCAAATGGATATAATCAATGGCATTAACACATATTTTACATGGTCATCACAACATTCACATTATAACCAAATATGTCTCAAGTCTCAATATCATATGAATGTATGCAATAATGTAGTTTGTACTTACTTTAAAACCAACTTACACCACTTTATACACCTACCCTTCCAAGAATCTTCAACACTTAGGTTAGGGCAATTCAACCTCTTCACAACCTAATCCAAAAGGAATATTAGCAAAATGACCATATGAATAGTAAATTCTGGTTTTAGACTCAACTTTATCCTTATTTTGAAAATTTGTATAAAATAATCTACTTGACTAAAAACTCTAAAATTTTTACAGAACTTAATTTTACATCTTAAAATCATTCCTTTAAAATTTCAGATCAAACTGAACACAAAATCTTGGTCAAATAGTTCACCCAACCAGACTGCCCCAATTGCCCTGCATCCTGGCAGCAGTTCTGAACTTTGTGAATTCCATAAATTAAATTCAATCAACTTGGTTCCAAATTATTTTTCTCAAATACTAGACTTACTAAGCAACAACATATCCAAAATTCAATTGGATATCATTTTTCTACATTTTATTAAAAATCCCGAAATATAGCTGTCTCAGTTAAGGTACCTGCTGGAACAGGTCTAATAAAAATAATCTTTCCAAAATCATAACCATTCCAAAATCGAATTAACATATTTTTCAGTCATTCTAGACTCATAGAAGTACAACATATCAAAAATTCACTTCAAGAACATTTTCCTATATTTAATTAAAAATCATAAAATCACAGCCTTTACTAATTGTAAAACAGAAAAATTTTCACTAACCACAACTCTTACTCTTCCATCACCAACACCAACCTAACTTCTTATCTTTAATTCCATTTCCATCACATACAAACACACCACAAGCAATCCTAACCATATTATCAATACCACTTCATCAAACTCAAAAATAACTTCAAAAACAACAAGAGCAATCAAGAGAGAACTTACCAAAATAATGAAATTTCTTGATATTCCAACTTGTTTATTTGAAATCTTCCTTCAATTAGCTATTAAAATTCAAAAACCCTCACTTGCTCACTTGTTTCCTTGAGGTCCGGCCATACAAAGAGAAAAGAAGAGAAAATGGAAAAATAAATGAGACAAAGTCAAAGTTCTCATCTCTTTAAACCTCCACCAAGCAATCTAAAAAGAAAATTACTAAAATACCCTCACCTATTAATTTTACTTCTCTTTCACTTATTACCCTATTTAGTAATTTCACAAAGAACAAAATAAATATCCTCATCCCTTGACCAACACATTTGACTTGTATATATGTTGTATATATTTCCATATACACAACATATACACTTTCCTTTAAATTTCTTTTCTCTCCCAAATTAACATATACATTTTAATTCAAATAAAACAACATTTATACTAAAACTTCTAGGCACATTTTGGGATATTACAAGAGTAATTGAATGTATACTTAATGCTCTTCCAACGGTTAATCAACATGGCTTTCACTTGTTGAGTGGAGATGCAACAGCTTCTAACTTGAGTAATTTTTAAATAGTCCAGTCGGGCTTCCATTAGGTTAGGTCAGACTTTCCTTAGTCAGTCCAATTTTTGGGCATATCCTCAATCGAGAAACCTACTAGATGTTTTAGAGTAAATTGGCTTGTATGGTTCAATCGAAATTTCATGGAGTCTGGTCGAACTTTTGTGGTACAGTGAGATTTTGGGAGTACTCTCCACCAAGAAACCTTATATGTCTTCTTGGCTCATTTGATCATCAATGGTCTGGTCGGTCTTCTAGGTGGTCCGATAAGACTTTTCATATTTCCTTCAAAAGAAATAACTTCCTGCAAAATAAAACTTGGTGCAAGTGTTAGGTAAATTCAATTTGATTGCCTAAGATAAAAAATAGGAGGGTTTGGTTAACAAAAAGTCCAATTAAAGCTTGAATTACAAAAATAGCACTAAAAGTCATGACGAATTGGCCATGATCCAGTCCTTTAAATTTCCTAATTCTACTTGAATTTCGACTTATTTAGATAAGTACATGGGTTTAGTATGAAATCAAGACTTTCCAACTGGATTAAGAAAAATTTAACCCTAATCTTTATCTATAAAAGGAGCAACAATTAATAGATTTGGAGGGATAGCTACTAAGAACAATTAATCAAGGCAGAGAGCAACTAAAAAAAAGAACATCTAGGACACAAAGAGCAGAAATTAAATATGAGGTGCACAAAAACCATTGAGTAGTATTACTTTGCTTGACCAAGACACAATTGATCCAAACCTACCAAACTTGTCAAAGGCAGGAGCATTTGTGTAATTAAAATCACGAGGCTTGTTTCAATAATCAAATTTTTAGTGGAACTATCAATGTCAACCTGGAGAACAGTAGCTTATGAGCGTACAACAACCCAACCTACATCAATGATTTAGAATTTAGTAAGAGTTTAGTCAACTTCATGCCAAAAGAAATGGATCAGGAACAAGTTCAGAACATAGTAAATGAAGTCCTCACATCCAAGATGGAAAAATTGAAGGGGGCCCTAGCTGAGATCGTGAGAAGTCAATTAGCTGCGCCATTGGAAAATAAAATAGCTGAGGCATCTAGTAGTTCTAAGAAGTAGAAGGATAAAGGAAAGGCTAAGGTAGATGAGGTAGTCTTTGATGAAGAAAAGGTGATGAGTGATTATGATGACTAGGACAATTACTACCAAGACCAATAAGAAAAGAAGAAAGAAAAGAAAGTTGCAGAGAAGACTGAATCTACTAATGTGGAAAAACTCATTGTTGACCTGAAAAGAAGCTTCAAAAAAGACTGAAAGTTGAAGAGGCCTCGAAGGTTTATAAGCTTTTTGAGGAGGATGAGAATCTCCCACACAAGTTCAAAATGCATGGTTCCATTAAGTACAATAGTACAGGAAATTCTCACTTGCATGTTAAGCAGTACATTACTATCATGCAATCTGCTAGAGCTGCTAAAGCTCAAATACTAATGTACTTATGCTCTCTTTGGATCCTATAATGCAAAACTGGTTTAATATTTTAGAGGAGAGCACTCAAAGAGACTGGAATTTGTTGTACAAAGCTTTCATCCAATAGTATGGGTACAACATTGAGTTAGAAGTAACCTTGATAGAGGTTGAGTCTATCAAACATAGGCAAAATGAGGGCTTTATTGACTACATAAAGAGATGGAGAAACAAAGAAGTCCTTCTCAAGAAAAGACCAGATGATTCAGATCAGATACAAATGATAGTCAAGGGCACTTTGCCCCACCTCCAAGAAAGAATAGCTCAGACCCTTATAAGGGATTTTAAGGACCTTCTATAGGCAGGTCTTCAGTTGTAGGAATGGTAGGGAGAAAAGAATAGATATAATGGAAAATGGAATAATTCAAGTGGATAAAGTTAAAGGGGTCAAAAAGATATTGAGGTGAATGCAACAACCGAGCTGGCAAAGAATCATCAATTCTCAAAACTAGGGAAGCCACTATCTTGGTCTTCAATAAATTACAAATTAAACCATCAATAATGATTTTGAACTAGCTTGTATTAGGAAGGCACCAATGCGTCAAAGAAATAGAACTATCTATCTAAATATCACTCCATCAAGCAGAGGTTCTGTAACACCCTTACATCCAATATACGTATACTACATACACTCAACATATGTAATATACGAATATAGGATACAAGGATGTCACAACCCATTTTAACAAAACAACTCTTCACTTATAAAATCTGTATAAACTTAAAACATTCAACTAATATCATATAAATAATAGATAAAATATTACTTGCTAAAACACATATGTATACTTCATTACCAAAGGTTTATCAAAAACATTTTCGATAGTTTGCGGAATATACATATATATACATCAAAATATAACATAATATACATGAAATCAATATGTACAAAAATATAAAATATATACATGCTGGCAGTTTGTCTCTGATCTTGATGTCCAACAATCAACTCTGCATTCAAGATCTCAAGCCTAGACTTGACTCGGTCTAGACAAACTCTCCTGCTCAACCGAATCTACCCTGTCACCTGTGCGATGAATTGCTCAATTGAATAACATGCTAGGCACACAATTTTTTCATAATTCCATTATCAATTCCTTTCTCACTTTCTTATGATCAAACTAGACACAATGCTTCAAATATCTCATTTATATCAATATAGCCATCACCAATAGCTTTACATACCAACGTTAATTTATACATAACAAATTACAATACCCATACGTTTTGGGCCATTATCATATTTTGCACAAAGTCCAAATTACATATAATGCATTTGTAACATTATACAAATCATAGCATATTTCTCATGCACCAATAATGAAGTAGGTAACTTAACACCTTTTCCAACCAAATGTGTTAAGTCCCAATGTAATGTAAATATAAACAATTATTCAAAGTTTGTACTTATCTCTAAAAGCAACAAACACCACTTTCAACCTCCTCTTCAAAGATATCCCTCAACACTTAGATTGGGTAACTCAAGTCTCTTCAAAGCCTAGACCAGATGTGATTATAAATAATCATTTAGTGATACACTTATAGGTATAAACAAAACCTCTCAACACAAGGATAAGATACACAAAGAAAAATAAGGAAAAGAACTATCTAGGGCAAACTCTACACATGACATGCTCAACATCACGGGCGTGTCAATGACTGTGCCCTAAACCCACAACACAGAAGCTTTGACATGCTCAGTGACATGGGCATGTCAATGACCATGCCAAAACTCCCACAACATAGTAGTTATGACACACTCAGTGATATGGGCATGTCACTGCACGTGTCAATACTATAACAACACAGTAGCTGTGACACACTCAGTGACATGGGCATGTCACTGCTCGTGTCACCAACACTAAAAAAAGAACCATCAACATGCCCAAAGGCATGGCCGTGTCACCGAGCTTGTCAGGCCAAAAATCCTGATATCCACACATAAATATCACATCCAACTATTATCTTTCATTAGCCTTTTCAACTCCATACAAACTCAACCAAATCCATCATTATACCACATAATACTTGTATAAACATCAAAACAACTCAATTAAAAGCAAACATACACAATTACAACCATGACTTCACAGCTCAAAAGTTACACAATTCAAAACTCTTATTCTCTTCACCAAACTTAACCTTTTCTTCAATCAACCCTAAATTTCATAGTTAACTAGCCAAAAGAACTTCAAACATACCAATATCAACCTTTAACATATACTACACCAAACATCCAATTCACATAAATACAACTTCCAAAGGAAATCAAAGAAACAAGTTGGAAACTTACCAAATATGAAGAAAATCCTTAAAACTCCAACTTGAACAATTGAAATCCTTCAATTACTTGAGTTAGCAAGAAGCAAAATTCTCTTCCCTTTGATGGAGGTGGCCGGCTTCAATGGAGAAAGAAAAAGATGAAGATAATGATCACCAACTCCACTACCAACTAATCCACTTTAAACCATACACTTATCCCTCTTTCACTCTCCACCAAGTAAAATATATTACTTAATTAATATATAATATGTCATCTTCCACTAACCATTTAATTACTATCTTAATAATTAAAATGACATTTGACCATATTAAAATGTTAACTTATATATATATGTATATCTACATATATATATCATATACACATTTTCCTTTTTCACTTAATTATATATATATCATTTATTTAATTTTCAAAAATTAATATGTTGTCCCAAGATGGCAACCAAGAGGGGGGTGAATTGGTTTCCTCAAGAAATAATGACAATTAAAAAACTCAACAAACTAGAAATGCGGAATAGAGAGATGGTTGAGTAATGAAAGAAAGAAAGAACACACAAGATTTATAGTGGTTTAGATTTACTTCATTCCTACATCCACTTCCTTAACAACTTGTTAAGGTTCCACTAATCTTTGAAGTTTTTACAAGCTCACTTCCAACTTTGGTGTTTTCACAAGTTCACACCTAACTTCACAAGTGTTTTTCTAAGGCTTACACTCAAGAACCTTTAAAGGAGTTTTTAAGGCTCACTCTCACAACCCAAACAAGAGTTTTACAAGGCTTACTCTCACAACCCAAGTGTTTTCCAAGCTCACACTCAAACTTATACAATGGTGTTTTTAATGCTTACACCTAACATTCATTACAATTCAAATGTGAGTTTAAGTAAAAGAAAGTTTGTTGCTTGGCTATGAAAATCTTTTTTTCTTGCTTCTCATACTTTTCTTTTCTTATAGAAGCAATGTATTTATAGCCAATGTGGTCTTACTAGCCGTTATTGATAGTGGGAATAAAGTCTTGGCAGTTTAGACCTTCTTCTTTAAACTGTCCGAAGCATTTCACGATCGTCCTTCATATAAGGATGGTCGCGCTATGGTCATACGCGGTCATCCTTGGACAAGGTACGGTCGCTGAGTTTAAAAATGCTTCAACGGTCAAATTTGAGTGCTCTGCAGTAGGAATCTTGCCCATGATGTGGTTGTCGGGAAACAAAGGTGCGGTCGCCCTTTTTGAATGTTGAAGTGGGTTTATAACGGTCATCACACGTGGCATTCTTTGACTGGGTAGAAAAGATGTCTGCCAAAATATGAATGTCGCGGTCACCCTAGGTAACATCTCGCGGTCGAGTTGAGATACTCGCCTTGAACTTCTGGACGCACCTGAGGACGCGAACACTACTGTCTCTTTAAGCAAATTTTTCTTGAATTGGTAGAGCGATCGCGAATATAAATGGGCGGTCGCTAAAGTGATAAGCGAGGCCGTATCATTCGCCGTTCTTGTCACCGCGAACCTTATTGTGATTAGAATGATTTGAGTTCATTGGGTAGCGGTCATCCATAACTTGGGACGATCGCTCTTCTTTAAGTGCGGTCGTTACTGAGGTCGGGTTTCTGACCGCGAAACCTACTATGATAAGGTTTCATCCTTTATTTGAATGGTGCGGTCGTATTCAGGTTTTGTGAGACCACTATAAGTGTTCTGTTCAACTTTATTTGAAGCAACCTAAGCCTGCAACAAGATTCTCCAAACACATGTTAAATGGATCATTCAATTTGAGTTGTCAAGGATCAAAATTGAGATCATTTGTCTAACAATCTCCCCCATTTTGACTTTGACAATTCAAATGGAATGATAAAAAATATAATAAGTCTAAAATGCTCCCCCTTAACATATGCATGAATCATGGTTAAGTATATCTTGGTGCATTGATATTATTTGATTATCTTGGTGCATTGAATCATGGTTAAACAATCATTCCAAGTTCCAAGTTGTTTACTATTTCTCCCCCATTGTCATAGGCAAAATGCATAACATAAAGCAAGAAGTTAAGCTGCTAAACATCTTGTTTATTAAAAGATAGAGGATAGTAAACATATGAAGCTAAATATATAGTAAACATATCAAGCAACAAACATGAGAATGTAAACTATTGAGACTAAACATCTTGAAAATGTAAACTATTCAGAATCATCATCCTCATCTATCTCTTCTTCTACTAAAGGAGCTTTTCCTTTATCAAGAGGAGCAAAAGAGGTAGAGCTGGTACTAATGGACTCTTCTTCTTCAGGAAGACTTTGTGTATGATCACTTATATCCCAATCTTCAAGATTGCATTGAGGCAAGTCCAGTTTGCCTTGCATATCATAGAGATCATGATGCATGTGAGATATAAGGTCGATTCTCTTGTTCAAGTGATGGAATCTCTTGGAGACACTTTTCTTGAATCTAGAGAGTTTCCTGGAGAGAGATTTGATAGCATTGAGGATGAGTTGTGTAGAGGATGAGGTAGTTTCTTGAGTAGCTTTTGATGAAGCAGCTTTTTAAGGTAATTCCACAAAAACTTCCAGAGAGTCTCCCTCTTCCTCAATTGTGTACCTTGGCCTTTTCTTTTGTCTATCCACAACTCCTTTTTTGCCAAAATAATACACATATGTACCTTCAATCTTCCTTACACATCCAGCATGTTCTAGATAGTCAATAGTGATGGCACTAGAGGCAAGATTGAAAGGGTTTCTCAATGTAGCTAAGTTCAGATCATTTAGTAGGTTCAGGTGCCTAGCTATTTGAGTTATTTGTGAGGATAAGAAGAAAGTTCCAGTTCTTGTAACTGCATGATGATAGAGGGTGTCAATCAAGAACTTGGTTGTGTTCATTTGGATGTTGTGGGTGAAAGCATATAAAAATATGAGGTCTCTTTTTGTTACCTTTTCATTCCCATCAGCTCTTTGATGGATGGTGTAGGTGATAATCCTATGAAGCATCCAATGGGTGAGGGATTTGATGTGTCTGGCTTTTGATTCTTTTTCAAAAGATGCATCCACAGAAATTTCTTGCCAGAATGCAGAGAGTGTTTGGTTGGAAAAGGTTTGATCGTTGTAGGAGGTTATACCATTAGCAGGAAAGTCCCAGATTTTGCCAAAGTCTTCTAGGGTTAAGGCTTGGTATTGATCAAATAGCTTAAATCTAACCCCATACCATCCCAGTGCAGAGTTAGCACTCTTATCTATTTGGAAAGACATAAGGAATTCCTTGATTAAACTGGAATAACCTACCTCCTCAGGAAATACAAACTTTCTCCATCCAAGAACATCTAGTAATCTTTCAATCTCGTCCTTGATATTCAGGGCAGAGAGCATCCCACCAAAAGGAGATTTGGTTCCCTCAACTTTCTTTCTCTTCAGCATGGCATATCTCACATCTTCCTTAGAGGTTTGGTGGTGAGGTTTGTGAATTTTCTCACCTCTTCTAGACTGTGGAGGAGATGGAGGATCATCTATAGGTTCTCTTATTGTGATTCCTGAAGATCTCTTTCCTTTTCCTTTTACTTTGGAGGTTATCTTCTTTTTGGAGCCATCAGGATAGGAAGAAAAAGAAGAAAACTGGAAAACAGAGGGTGTTTTGAGAAGCAGATGATTTTGAGAGGATTTTTGAGATTTAGAGGGAAGTTTATATGCTGTAAGAAGCAAAATATCCAAGAAACTAATGTATCATACTCTTAAATAGAAGAAATTAAGAAAATAGCCGTTTATGACTGTTGAAAGTTAAGAGTTGCGACCTGTCACACAGCCAACGGTTACAAAATTTCGAGCAGAGTGTACAGAGTGCGGTCGCAGATTTAAAAGGGTGCGATAGCGAAATGTGGTCTAGCAACCATTAGCAAGATCAGTGTGCTCGCGGGTGAAGAAACTGTCTGTAACGGTCGAAACTGTTCAAATTATTGCGTCCGCTCACAAATTTTCTCGACCGCGCTCAGAGATTTTTATTTGAATGAATCTGGCAGACGAGATAGCGATCGCTAAGGACACTGGAGCGAACGCGACTGACTTAGAAATGAAAGAGTCAAGGAAATATGGAAGATTTTTCTAATGTTTAGGCAAAAATTTTATGCACATAGAAACTTCATTGATAGGCAATTTTTTATTAATTCAAAGTGATTCCATCAATCATTCCTAAATTAAGTTTAATGAAGTTAGGTCTATCTTCATTCGAGGGTTTTGTAAAGATATCAGCAAGTTGATTTTGTGTATCTATAAATTCTAGGATTATATTCTGATTTTGTACATTTTCTCTCAAAAAATGATGTCTAATATCTATATGTTTGGATCTAGAGTGTTGGATAGGATTTTTAGACAAATTGATAGCACTAGTGTTGTCACATTTAATGGAGATATTGTTAAATACTTTACCATAGTCAAGCAATTGTTGTTTCATCCATAATACTTGTGTGCAACAAAAACATGCTGCAACATATTCGGCTTCCGTTGTGGATAAAGCAACCAATGCTTGTTTCTTACTATGCCAAGAAACTAGACAATTACTAAGAAAGTGACATGCTCCTGTAGTGCTTTTCCTATCTAAGATACTACCAGCATAATCTCTATCTGAAAAGCCTATGATATGAAATGATGTGTTTTTAGGATACCAAAGTCCTAAATGCATTGTACCACTCAAATATTTCAAAATTCTCTTAGTGGCATTCAAGTGTGATTCTTTAGGACAAGTTTGAAATCTAGCACAAAGACATACACTACACATTATATCAGGTCTAGAAGTGGTTAAGTAAAGTAGTGATCCAATGATACCTCGATATTTCTTCTCATCTATTGCTTTACCATTTTCATCTTTACCTAATTTTAAGGATGTGCTCATAGGAGTTTTGCTAGTTTTGTAGCCATCCATTCAAAATTTCTTGATGAGTTCTTTTGTATATTTGGATTGGTTAATGAAGATCCCATCTTCACATTGCTTGACTTGCAGTCCAAGGAAGAACTTGAGTTCACCCATCATGCTCATTTCAAATTCCCTAGTCATACAAGAAGCAAATTGTTTGCACAAGTCTTCATTAGTAGCTCCAAATATTATGTCATCCACATAAACTTGTACAATTAAAATGTTATGCTTGTCCTTTTTAACAAAGAGAGTTGTGTGTTTTATTAGTTTTTGTTATAGTTTTGTGTCTTGTTTATTATGATAATTATTGTCTTATTGAGGTATTTTGTTAGTTTTAATCGGTTTGTTTGGTGTTTTCATTAATTTTGGTAGTTTTAGTTTATTTCAATGTTTATGTCATTATTGATCTAGTCTTTAGTATTGTGTTTATGTTGTGTTGGTTATTTTCTATTTACTTGTTGTTTTGAGTTTGTTTTGAGTTTTGTGTTAGGTTAAAAAAGGCAAGGAAGCAAATTGAAGGAGGAAAAAAGGCAGTAGCTGACACAGGCAGAGGACACGGCCAAGTCACTGGCCGTGTCCCATACCAAGCTAAAGAGGAAGAGCATGTCACAGTTGAAGACACAAGCAAGGGACACGGCCAAGTCAGTGGCCGTGTCCCTCCAAAATGGTGCAACACGGCCAAGTCACCTCTGACTTGGCCGTGTCACTCAACTAAAGAAGAAAATGAAGAGAAGCAAGCAGAAGCGAACACAGGCAAGGGACACGGCCAAGTCAGTGGCTGTGTCCCTCCAAAGAGCACTCACACGGCCAAGTCACATGCAACTTGGCTGTGTCCCTCATGAACCAAACACGTAGCGGATTTTAAATGGACGATTCATATAAAAGGAAAAAGAAGCTAGGGTTTGAGGGACTGTTGGCGATTTGAGAGAGAATAGAGCCGTCAAAGAGATTAGGGTTTTGTTAACTTTGTTTTTCTTTGATTTCAATTACACTTTGGATTAAAACTAGCTAGATTAGATGGTTCATGCCATTGATATATCCTTCTTGCAAGATTTGAACAAGAGATTCTTCAGAAGCTTCAAGGAGTTGTAACTTGGTTTTGTTCTCGAACTTATTCTCTTTAATTTCATTGAATGGATATTATCATGTCTATTTTGATTTCTTTAAACATTAATGAGAAGAATATGTTTGATTGCATTATGAACTAATTTGATCTAGTCTAGGGTTTGTATGGATCTGCTATGATTATATGAATTGGTTATTCTCTTAGCTAATAATTTCTTTAGCCTTTATTGAATGAAATATTGTTAACATATAATTGATTGGCCACCAATTGTGTGTTTTAGGTATTAGATGATGGATTGAGAGATGAAGTCTAATGCTGGAACAATTCAATTAAGGACTTAGGTGAATTAGAGATATAACCTATTAAAAAGATTATTTCAATTATAACAAGATTAGTTGTAAGAGGTTTGAATGCGAGAGCTTATTTCCTTGACTCAATTAATTAAATTGTTTGAGATTTAATCTTGAAATTAAATTAGTTAAGTGGAATAACCGTTCATACATATCAGTAGTAGAGAAGTGCAAACCCTAGACCATTCTATTAAGTGAATCAAATCATCAATTCAATTTACTTTTATTTGTTTTAAACTTTAATCAATTTGTTTTCTTTAATTGTTAGCAATTTAAATTTCTTCATTCCTTGTTATTTAAAATCTGATATTCAATTAGTCACTTTAGCTTCCTTGTGAGATGACCTTGGGGTGATCACCTTTGCTACAGCTACCTCATATACTTGCGAGTGACGCTTTGTGGTAGAGTTAATTCGAGCGCAACAAGTTTTTGGCGCCGCTGCCGGGGAGGCTAATTGGCGTAATTGTTTATTAAAAAAAATATTTTAGATTATTTTTCACTATTTTTATTTTATTTTGTCTTTTGCTTTTAATTGTTTCTTTTTCTAGAAAATTTTGTTTATGCCAGGCAGGAGATCACTCGAAGGAGAGCTACATCCATTCATTCCAGAAATTCAGAGGGTGAAAAGGAGCAGAGAAGAGTTTGAGCTCTACACCGGATTTGATACAGAGGAGGACACTTCTGAATTTGAGTCAGATTCTACACAATCAGTTAAAATGGCTAAAGAAAGACAAAGAACCATGAGAGATTTTGCTAGACCTGTCATTGGGACTTCCATATCTTGTATAAGGTTGACAGATGCAGCAAGGAACTATGAATTGAAGAACATTCATTACAACATGCTGCCATCATTCTATGGAGTTCCAAATGAAGATCCTTTGAACTTTATTCTGGATTTCTACTCCACCCTCAACACTTTTCCTTTGGGAGGACTAACAGAAGATCAGTTGAGGATGAGATGTTTCCCTTATACTTTGAAGGATAGGGCAAAGAGCTGGCTCATGATGTTGCCTGAAAATTCACTGACAACTTGGGAGCAAGTTTATAACAAGTTCATGGGCAAGTTCTATTTACACCAAAAGACAGCTGAGTTGAGAGGGAAGATTGCTACATTCTCTCAATTTGAAGGAGAGCCATTTCATGAGGCTTGGGATAGATTTAAGATGCTATTGATCTAGTGTCCGCATCATCACTACCCACTTCAACTCCTTAATCAGTTTTTCTATGATGGTCTAACCCAGCAATTTCAGAACACTGTTGATAATGCAGCTGGGGGAGCCATGGGAGAAAAGACAGCTGATGAGACTTATGAGATCTTTGAGATGTTGGGAGCTAATTCTCAACAAAAGAGTGTAAGGGGAAGAAGTAAAGGGGTGAATCAATTGGAAGCCAATACTGAAATGGTTAGTCAAATAGCTGAGTTGACAAGGCAGGTTCAGATGCTAAACATGAAGAACAATATTTCTTCATCTACTCAAGAAGTGTGTGGAATCTGTGGGACATTTGGGCATGGAGCAAATATATGCTCCTCTGCATATGAGTCTTTTGGGAATGAAGCTGAGCAAGTTAATGCTATGGGGGGATTTCAACCAAGAGCCAGGAATGATCCTTACTCCAACACTTACAATCCTGGTTGGAGGAGTCACCCCAATTTTTCCTGGACAACAAATAATGCTCAAAAGCCTTTCCATTTGCTCCAAAGACAGAACCAACAGCAGGGCCAATCCTCAAATCAAGGTCAGCCTAAGAGAGAGAGTTTGGAAGAAAGTTTGCAGGCTTTTATCCAAGTCAGTGCTAAAAATCAAGAGATGAACAACAAGAGGCTGGATTCCCTAGAAGCATCTTTTAAGAAGGTGGAGACTCAAGTGGGGCAACTTGCTCAACAGATGCAGATTCAACAAAAGGGGAAGTTCCCAAGTCAACCTGAGCAGGCACAAGCAGTGACTGTTCTTAGGAGTGGCAAGGTAATTAATAACAATATTGAAAATAATTCTGTGAATGCAGGTAAGCAAGAGAATAAAAAGGAAGGAGAACTAGAGAACAAAGGTGCTGAAGAAAGATCAATGGAGAAGTCCCCTACAGCAGATTTGCACAAGGCAAGCAATCCATACCGGCCACCTATACCATTCCCCAGCAGGTTGAAGGATGATAAAAAAGATAAGCAATTTTCAGATATCTTCAACATGCTGTCTAAGGTAAGTATTAACTTACCCTTACTTGAAGCAATTAAGAACATGCCGGCTTATGCCAAATTCTTCAAAGAACTGAATACCAAGAAAAAGAGGTATGAGCCGAATGAAAAGGTGATAGTTTCTGAGGTAGCTAGTGCTGT
This sequence comes from Garcia nutans, assembly GCA_947685225.1. NCBI lineage: Eukaryota > Viridiplantae > Streptophyta > Magnoliopsida > Malpighiales > Euphorbiaceae > Garcia > Garcia nutans. Next base: position 41,185,277 of record CANTUV010000005.1, read on the forward strand.
TTTGCAGCATAAATTACCTCCTAAGCTAAAGGATCCTGGAAGTTTTATTATTCAAATTACTATGGGGAATGGAAAGGGTACTGATGGCATGTGTGATTTAGGAGCCAGTGTGAATTTAATGCCTTATTCTGTGTACCTTGATTTAGAACTAGGGGAACTTAAACCAACAAAAATGGTGTTGCAATTAGCTGATAGATCTCTTAGATTCCCGAAAGGGGTTATAGAAGATGTGTTAGTTAAAGTTGGTGGTTTGATAGTACCTGTGGATTTCATTGTTCTTGACATGGAAGTAAGTAATTCTTCACCATCTGCACACACCATTCTACTGGGTAGGCCTTTTATGGCGACTACCAACACTTTGATAGATGTTAAAAATGGAAAATTATCAATGACTATTTTGGGACAAACTGTGGAATTTTCTATTTTTAACACTTCTCCTATTCCTACAACTGCTTTATATGAGGATTGTTCTTTCATTGATTGTGTTGATGCAGTTGTTTCAGATGTTTTCTTGCAGACAGGTTCCTCTGATAAATTGGAGCTGGCATTGACCTTAGAGAGGGATGTGGATATTTTTGATGCAGAAATAGCCAGTTGTCTTGAGACTTTAGAGGGTGCTGAAATAGAGGAGCTTAAGGAGGACCCAATTTTTGAACTTTCCCCCATTGAAAAAGAAGAGAAGAACCCCTCACTAGAGTTAGAGCTGAAAGAGTTACCTAAGAACCTGAAATATTTGGTTTTAGGAGATCACAATACCTTGCCTGTGATAATATCTAGTGAACTTAGTGAAGAGGAGGAGATGAGGTTAGTGAGTGAGCTTAAAAGATTGAAGAGAGCAATAGGATGGAGATTGAGTGACATCAAAGGTATTAGTCCTTCCATGTGCATGCATAGAATCACTTTAGAAGAGGGAGCTAAACCTGTGAGGGAGACTCAAAGGTGCCTTAACCCAAATATGAGTGAAGTGGTTAAGAAAGAAGTGCTCAAATTGCTAGATGAAGGAGTAATTTACCCAATAGCTAATAGTGAGTGGGTGAGCCCAGTACATGTAGTTCCTAAGAAATTTGATATCACTATGGTAAGAAATGAGAATAATGAATTGGTTCCTACTAGGACTACTACTGGGTGGAGAATGTGCATCGATTATAGGAAGCTGAACAATGCTACAAAAAAGATCATTTCCCTCTTCCTTTTATTGATCAGATGTTAGATAAACTTTCTGGGTACTCACATTATTATTTTCTGGATGGCCTTTCAGGTTACTATCAGGTGCCAATAGCTCCAGAGGATCAGTCCAAGACAACCTTTACTTATCCTTTTGGGACTTATGCATTTCAACGTATGCCCTTTGGCTTGTGCAATGCACCTGCAACTTTTCAGAGATGCATGATGTCTGTCTTCTTTGACATGATAGATGATTTTATTGAGGTATTTATGGATGACTTTTCTATTTTTGGTAATTCTTTTGATAATTGTCTCAATAAACTTGTTCGTGTGCTTGAGAGATGCATTGAATGTAACCTCACTTTAAGTTGGGAAAAGAGTCATTTTATGGTTACTCAGGCATTGTCTTAGGTCATGTGGTGTCAAGTAAAGGGATTGAGGTGGATAAGGCTAAAATTGAATTGATTGCTAAGTTACCCCCACCTACCTCTGTTAAGGGAATAAGAAGTTTTCTAGGGCATGCAGGATTTTACAGGAGGTTTATTAAGGATTTTTCCAAAATAAGCCAACCATTGTGCCATTTGTTGGGGAAAGATGTTCCATTTGAATTTACAGCACAATGCATGCAAGCTTTTAATTCCCTTAAGGAAAAAATGACTAGTGCACCAGTGATTGTAGCTCCTGTTTGGTCTTTACCTTTTGAAATCATGTGTGATGCTTCTAATCATGCAGTAGGAGCTGTTCTTAGGCAAAGGGTTGATAAATACTTGAGAGTAATATATTATGCTAGCTTGACCCTGAATAGTGCACAAATGAACTGCACCACAATTGAAAAGGAAATGTTAGCTGTTGTTTTTGCTTTAGACAAATTTAGAGCTTATTTAATTGGGTCAAAAATTATTGTGCATTCTGACCATGCAGCTCTTAAATATCTTTTAACAAAACAACATGCTAAACTGCGCTTAATTAGATGGGTGTTGTTATTGCAAGAATTTGATTTCCAAATCAAGGATACTAAGGGTAGTGAGAATGTTGTTGCTGATCATTTATCCAGATTACCCTACTTTAGTGAAAATCTTGTATCTGATAGCATTCATAAAAATTTAGAAGCATTTCCTGATGAGCAGCTTTTTGTGGTATTTGATGCACCTTGGTTTGCAGATATTGCTAACTATCTTGCCTGTGGTATATTGCGTACTAACATGTCATTTCAGGAAAAGAAAAGGTTTTTACACTTGAGTAAGTTTTATTTTTGGGATGAACCTTATCTATTCCGGATATGCAAAGATGAGATAGTTCGCAGGTGTGTATCTGAGGAAGAACAACTGAGTGTTCTTCAATTTTGTCATGACCTTCACTGTAGGGGTCATTTTGGAGGAAGAAAGTGTAATACCCCAATGTATGCCCTAGAAGTTTTAAATATAATTGTTGTTTGATTTGGATCAATGTATATATGTTTTTGCAAAGGAAATGATGGTGTAAAGGGAAGGTATATGTTGTATATATGTTAATATAAATAACATATACATAAGTCAATATGAGGAGTCAATGGGAGAAGATATTTTTATGTGATATGTGTGTAATTACTATAATGGGCAAACAAGTGACAAAAGTTAAGTTAAATGAAAAAGGGTATTAAGGTAATTTTCTTTTGGGAATTGCTTGGTGTAGGTTTAAAGAGAGGAAGAGGTTGACTTTGCTTCTTCAATTTCTTTTCTTCTTCTTTGGTGGCCGAACCTTGTCAAGAGAAAAGGAGCAAGAGGAAAGTTTGATTTCTAAAATCAAATTGAAAGAGGAATCAAAGGAGTGAATTGAAGATTAGTGAAATTTCTTCATTTAAGGTTAGTACTCTCTTGTTTTCTTTTGTTAATCTTGAAGTTGTGTCTAAGATGAATTGTGATTTGTTGATGTGATGATTTGGTGTGTTTGAGTTGTGTTTATAAGTGTTAGAATTGATTGTAAGTTAAAAGATTGAATTGGTGATTGGTTTGGTCTTGAATATGGTAAGTTATGTGGAGGTTGATAGTGGAAGATCAAGAGTGAATTTGGTTTTAGGGTTTTGATGTGATGAATGATTAAATGTGTGGTTAATTGTGATTATTGAGTTAAACATGCAAAATAAGTGTTAATGACTTTGATTACATCCATTTGAATGAGTTTATGTTGTGTATCATGTGTTTAAATGCAATTAGAAGTGTTTTGGCCACAAATAGGGTTTTGTTCTTGAGTGACACGGCCAAAAGCAAGGAGAGACACGGCCAATTCATGAGAGACACGGCCAAGTCAAGGAAAATTGAGCCGTGTTGGATTTATTTTGGAGGGACACGGCCGTGTCTTATGCATGTGTTTGTTACTGCCAATTGGTTTTGAGAGACACGGCCACAAGCTTGGCCGTGTCCCATGAAGGTGTTTGCTACTGTGATGGTTCTTGACTTTTCTCACTTTGTTTTGATTCTTCAAAGGTTTTGTTGTTCCTAAACCTAAACATAAACACTCTAAACACTTTGAAAACAAAGAATGTTCTAAATAAATATATGTAGAACATACATTCATATGATGTTGAGATTATAGCACACATTTGATGAGATTGATGAAGCATAAGAACAATGTTAGGCTATATGCATTGTGAATGGTAATGTGATATGTACTTTGAAATATTGTATCAATGATGCTATATGAATAATATGAATTGAGAAATTGTATGATTTGAGGCCATTGTGATTGGCTATGATGATTCCATTGAAAGAACATAAGGCATGTTTGCCTAATTGATGATGAGAGTTGAGAATGAAACAATAAATGAATTGTGTGTCTAATGTGTTATTCATTTTCAGAGTTTTGTGGTTGGTGGCATGCCTATTGGTAACATTCTCTTGAAGTTAGGTTGGCTAAGTCCTTGAAGCCTAATTGAGATGTTACAACCCTTGAAGCTAGGTTGGATTGGTTCTTGAAGCCAAGTTGGGTTGATGCTTAGCATGCTTTGCTCCCCTTGAAGCTTGGTTGAACCTAAATCCTTGAAGCCTAGTTGGGATTATGATAATGATAAATGTAATAACAAAACCAAAGCATTAACTCTGAAAATTGAATGGCATATTAGTGTGTCTTGGGCCCAATGCTTGTCTCTGTTTACATGTGATTCATTGATAGTAAATTAATTGAATAATGAGATTTATGAAAGAACTTTGAAATGTGATATGCTTATGTGAATGTCTTTTGTGAAAGGTAAAGGTATGATGTTAGTGTTTCAACTATAATGTTGCTTTATTATTGATGTGTATAGTATGGCATGGCATTAAAGCATAGCATAAGCATATTTTTGTACTACTAAGCCGTTGGCTTAGCGCGATAGTATTGATCGCGCAGGTAACAGAGTTGAACCTGAGAGCTCCTCGAGACCGAGTGAGAGTAGAAATTGAAGAGGTTATTTTGGGACTTAAAGATCAGAGAAAGCTCCAATCATGTATAACTTCTTTATATTTTGTAAAGTATTGTTTATAATGTGAATAAATGTATATTTGGAAATATGGATTTAAATGCTTTCATATATGTAATTATTTTATAAATTCCGCTGCGTATTAATTAAATGTATTTATATTTATTTTGTTTTGTACTACAAATTAATTATTTATTTTCTATAATATACAATTATAAAGGTTATAGTATCTTTTAAAATGATTTGAACGTTAAGGAAAGTTGTAGCATCCCTATGTTCAGTGCATGTATATTACTTTGTGGTGAATGTAGTGTGCATGTATCGGATGTAGGGGTGTTACAATTGTTTTGGTATCAGAGCCTAGGTTTGAGATTCTCAACCTAGGTAAAGTGTAAGAAAAAGAGTGTTTTGATTTTAAAACGTGGATTTTTGAATAATATACATGTGTGGGATTGGCAGTCTCTGATCTTTAATAAGATGTATTCTGCTGTGTTTGCAGATATAGGTTGTGATGGATTCTCACTCACGTCAGTCAGTTGAGGGTAGTGCTGAGAGTATAGCTCCTGATGAGATCAGAGAGGGAGCTAGAGTGGATAGTACTGGGGAGGCACCTGCTTCGGTGTCGGGAAGATCAGCTGGTGAGGAGGTTCCGCCAGCTTGGATTAGGCATGTGGTGGATATTTTGAGGCAAGCACCAGTGCAACCACCGCCACCCCCACCACAGCCTGTGGTATCAGTGAGACAGTATGATAAACTAAGGAAGTATGGAGCAGAGGATTTCTGTGGTACGGTTGATCCAGCTGTAGCTGAACAGTGGCTAGATAGAGTACAGAGAGTATTTGTTCAGTTGCAAGCCACTTCAGAGGAGAAATTTGATTATGCAAGATCGTTATTGCAGAAGGACGCATACGATTGGTGGAAGACAGTGCCCCATGCTATGGATGATCCACCAACTTTGTCCTATGCTGATTTTCTGAGAGAGTTTGAATTGAAGTATACTCCGAGGGAGTATAAAGACAGGAAGAAGATGGAGTTTTTGAGTTTAAAGCAAGACAACCGGACCGTAACTTAATATGAGGTTGAGTTTATTCGATTGAGCCAGTATGCTGGGGGTATTATATCTGATGAGATTGATAGATGTAGGAGATTTGAGGAGGGATTGAGGCCCTCTATCATGTGTCATGTGGCTGGATCTAGATATCATGATTTTTCCCAGCTTGTGGCAGCAGCTAGGAGTGTGGAGAGAGCTCAGGTTATTGCAGCTGCTTCAGAGGAAGAGGTCAGGGTTAGAAGGCCCCAGTTTGAGGCAGGGTCTTCATCTGTTAAAAGAGGTAAAGGAAGCTTTGTTCCTCGGGTTAGTAGGAGTCAGAGGCCAGCTGGTAGGTCAGTACAGTTTCAGAGGCAGAGATTTAGACCTGCAATTTCAGTGGCGAGTGCTCCGACCCCAATGACTCAGAGATCCACTCCACCCATTTTCATTCATTGTGGTAGGCCACATGGTGGTCCTTGCTGGAAGACTGGTGTAGCAGGGGTTTGTTTCAGATGTGGATCACCTGATCACTTTGTGAGAGATTATCCTGAGAGGCAGGAATAGATGTCAGTGGATACTGCAGCTTCTCGACCTAGTGTGAGGGGAGGTCGAGGAGGCAGAGGGTTTGGTAGAGGAGACAGATCTGGGTTCAGTTCTAGAGGAGGTTCTACATCCAGGGAGAGTAGATCAGAGGAGGCTGGATCTTCTCAGAGGATTTATGTGATGCAGAGGCAACCAGATGCTTCGGCAGTCATAGCTGGTACTTTTTCTTTATTTGATACTTCAGTACTTGCTTTGATTGATCCGGGTTCCACACATTCATATATTAGTGCATCTATTTTTCCTGTGTCTGATGTGCATGCTGAATCCCTAGGATTTGATGTATTGGTGACAAATCCATTAGGGCATAGTGTGATTGTTAGTAAGGTGCACCGAGATAGTGCAGTAATGGTTCAAGGTGAGGAGTTCCTTGGAGATTTGATTGAGATGCCTTTTAAGGAATATGATGTGATTCTAGGCATGGACTGGCTATCTAAACATGGAGCTGTGGTGGACTGTAAAAAGAAAATTGTTACTTTGAGAACTGGTGATGGTAGAGAGGTGATAGTATCTAATGAGCAGGAACAGCTAGCATCCTTGTTTGTCTCAGCTGTTGCAGCTAGGAGATTGATTAGGAAGGGGTGTGACGCCTATCTTGCTCATGTGGTGGATACTAGAGTAAAGGGTTCTCAACTTGATGATATACCCACAGTTGCAGAGTTTCCAGATGTGTTTCCAGAGGAGTTACCGGGGTTGCCTCCTGAGAGAGAGGTGGAGTTTGGTATTGAATTATTGCCTGGTACCACTCCTATCTCTATTACTCCTTATAGAATGGCACCTGCTGAGCTGAGAGAACTAAAGGTGCAGTTGCAGGAGTTGCTGGATAAAGGGTTTATTCGCCCTAGTATTTCACCGTGGGGAGCTCCTGTCTTATTTGTGAAGAAGAAAGATGGTACTATGAGATTGTGTATCGATTATAGGCAATTGAATAAGGTAACTATTAAAAATAAATATCCTTTGCCTAGAATCGATGATCTCTTTGATCAATTGAAGGGTGCAGCAGTGTTTTCTAAGATTGATTTGAGATCAGGGTACCATCAGTTGAGAGTTAGAGCTGAAGATGTTCCTAAGACCGCCTTTCGGACCAGGTATGGGCATTATGAGTTTCTAGTGATGCCTTTTGGTTTGACGAATGCACCTGCAGCTTTTATGGACTTGATGAATATGGTGTTTAGGCCCTATTTGGATCAGTTTGTGGTAGTGTTTATTGATGATATTTTGGTGTATTCGCGTAATGAGGAAGAACATGACAAGCATCTGCGGATTGTGTTGCAAATCTTGAGAGAGAAGCAATTGTTTGCTAAACTATCGAAGTGTGAGTTTTGGCTTGATCAAGTTACTTTTCTTGGTCATATAGTTTCAGCAGAAGGTATTAGAGTTGATCCGAGTAAAGTTGAAGCTATTCTGAATTGGAGTCCACCAAATTCTGTGACTGAAGTTAGAAGTTTTCTGGGTTTGGCAGGTTATTACCGACGGTTTGTGAAAGATTTTTCCTTGATAGCTACTCCACTTACTAGATTACTTCGGAAGGGAGTGAGATTTGTGTGGACGGATCAGTGTCAGGCTAGTTTTGAACAGTTAAGAGAAATGTTGACTCAAGCGCCTGTTCTTACTTTACCTGTGGAAGGTAAACCATATGTGATCTACAGTGATGCTTCACATAGTGGTTTGGGTTGTGTTCTAATGCAAGAAGGTAAGGTGATAGCTTATGCTTCTCGACAGTTGAAACAGCATGAGCTCAATTATCCGACCCATGATTTAGAGCTGGCAACCATTGTGTTTGCATTGAAGATTTGGCGACATTATTTGTTTGGGGAGAAGTGTTTCATCTATACTGACCATAAAAGTTTGAAATATTTGGGGGTTCAGAAAGAGCTTAATCTTCGACAGAGGAGATGGTTGGAATTGATTAAAGACTACGACTGTTTGATTGATTATCATCCAGGTAAAGCAAATGTTGTTGCTGATGCCTTGAGTCGGAAGTCTTTAGCAGGTTTGACTATTTATTCGCTCTCGTTGCTTGTGGAGTTGAGAGCATTGCATGCCAGTTTTGTATCTTGTGATGATGGTGCATTATTGGCACAGTTGCAATTGAAACCAGTTTTGTTAGATCAGATTAAAGAGGCTCAGTTGGCTGATGAGAAGGTTCAAAAGATTGTTTCAGGTTGCCAGAGTGGAAAGAGTCAAGATTTTATTGTGAGAGATGATGGGAGTCTCTGGTTTAAGAACAGATTGTGTGTACCTGATGATGCTGATTTGAGAAGGATTATTTTAGAAGAAGCACATCAATCAGTATTTGCTATGCATCCGGGCAATACCAAGATGTATCATGATTTGAAGCAACATTACTGATGGTCTGGTATGAAGAGAGACATAGTGGAGTTTGTATCTAGATGTCTCACATGTCAGAAGGTAAAAGTAGAGCATCAAGTTCCAACCGGGTTGCTTCAACCTTTGTCAGTGCCTGAATGGAAATGGGAGAGAGTGACAATGGATTTTGTATCTGGTCTTCCACTGACACAAAAGAAACATGATGCTATTTGGGTGATTGTGGATAGATTGACTAAGACAGCTCATTTCCTTCCGGTTCGAATGGATTACTCTTTAGAGAGATTAGCTGAGCTGTATATCCATGAAATTGTAAAGTTGCATGGTATCCCAATTTCTATAGTGTCTGATCGAGATCCCCGGTTTACTTCAAGATTTTGGAAGAGTTTACAAGGTGCTTTGGGTTCTCGACTGCACTTCAGCACTGCTTTCCATCCGCAGACAAATGGGCAATCAGAGAGAGCGATACAGATTATTGAGGACATGTTGAGAAGCAGTGTCATTGATTTCTCTGGAAGTTGGGATGGATTTCTACCACTTATTGAATTTGCTTACAACAACAGTCACCAATCCAGCATTGGTATGGCACCTTTCGAAGCATTGTATGGTAGACGGTGTAGGACACCTCTGTGTTGGAGTGAACTTAGAGACGGTAAGTTGATTGGGCCTGATTTGATTAAGGATACTGAAGAGAAAGTGAAAATGATACGAGATAGATTGAAAGCAGCTTCAGACCGACAAAAATCTTATTCAGATTTGAAGAGGAGAGACATTGAGTATAATGTGGGAGATAAAGTGTTTTTGAAAGTGTCTCCTTGGAAGAAAATATTGAGGTTTGGTCGGAAAGGGAAATTGAGTCCTCGCTTCATTGGACCGTATGAAGTTTTAGAAAGAGTTGGGCCAGTTGCTTATCGGCTTGCTTTGCCACCTGAGTTGGATCGTATCCATAGTGTATTCCATGTTTCTATGTTGAGGAAGTACAGATCAGATCCATCTCATATTTTACCAATTGAATCGATCGAAGTAAGTCAGGATCTGACATTTGAAGAGGAACCAGTTGCTATCTTGGCACGTGAAGTGAAAGAATTGAGGAATAAGAAAGTGCCACTTGTGAAAATTTTGTGGAAGAATCATGCAAAAGAAGAAGCAACTTGGGAAAGTGAGCAAACCATGCGAGATCAATATCCTCAGTTGTTTCAGACTTGATATCAGGTAATTTCGAGGATGAAATTTCTTTTTAGAGGGGGAGAATTGTAATACCCCAATGTATGCCCTAGAAGTTTTAAATATAATTGTTGTTTGATTTGGATCAATGTATATATGTTTTTTCAAAGGAAATGATGGTGTAAAGGGAAGGTATATGTTGTATATATGTTAATATAAATAACATATACATAAGTCAATATGAGGAGTCAATGGGAGAAGATATTTTTATGTGATATGTGTGTAATTACTATAATGGGCAAACAAGTGACAAAAGTTAAGTTAAATGAAAAAGGGTATTAAGGTAATTTTCTTTTGGGAATTGCTTGGTGTAGGTTTAAAGAGAGGAAGAGGTTGACTTTGCTTCTTCAATTTCTTTTCTTCTTCTTTGGTGGCCGAACCTTGTCAAGAGAAAAGGAGCAAGAGGAAAGTTTGATTTCTAAAATCAAATTGAAAGAGGAATCAAAGGAGTGAATTGAAGATTAGTGAAATTTCTTCATTTAAGGTTAGTACTCTCTTGTTTTCTTTTGTTAATCTTGAAGTTGTGTCTAAGATGAATTGTGATTTGTTGATGTGATGATTTGGTGTGTTTGAGTTGTGTTTATAAGTGTTAGAATTGATTGTAAGTTAAAAGATTGAATTGGTGATTGGTTTGGTCTTGAATATGGTAAGTTATGTGGAGGTTGATAGTGGAAGATCAAGAGTGAATTTGGTTTTAGGGTTTTGATGTGATGAATGATTAAATGTGTGGTTAATTGTGATTATTGTGTTAAACATGCAAAATAAGTGTTAATGACTTTGATTACATCCATTTGAATGAGTTTATGTTGTGTATCATGTGTTTAAATGCAATTAGAAGTGTTTTGGCCACAAATAGGGTTTTGTTCTTGAGTGACACGGCCAAAAGCAAGGAGAGACACGGCCAATTTATGAGAGACACGGCCAAGTCAAGGAAAATTGAGCCGTGTTGGATTTATTTTGGAGGGACATGGCCGTGTCTTATGCATGTGTTTGTTACTGCCAATTGGTTTTGAGAGACACGGCCACAAGCTTGGCCATGTCCCATGAAGGTGTTTGCTACTGTGATGGTTCTTGACTTTTCTCACTTTGTTTTGATTCTTCAAAGGTTTTGTTGTTCCTAAACCTAAACATAAACACTCTAAACACTTTGAAAACAAAGAATGTTCTAAATAAATATATGTAGAACATACATTCATATGATGTTGAGATTATAGCACACATTTGATGAGATTGATGAAGCATAAGAACAATGTTAGGCTATATGCATTGTGAATGGTAATGTGATATGTACTTTGAAATATTGTATCAATGATGCTATATGAATAATATGAATTGAGAAATTGTATGATTTGAGGCCATTGTGATTGGCTATGATGATTCCATTGAAAGAACATAAGGCATGTTTGCCTAATTGATGATGAGAGTTGAGAATGAAACAATAAATGAATTGTGTGTCTAATGTGTTATTCATTTTCAGAGTTTTGTGGTTGGTGGCATGCCTATTGGTAACATTCTCTTGAAGTTAGGTTGGCTAAGTCCTTGAAGCCTAATTGAGATGTTACAACCCTTGAAGCTAGGTTGGATTGGTTCTTGAAGCCAAGTTGGGTTGATGCTTAGCATGCTTTGCTCCCCTTGAAGCTTGGTTGAATCTAAATCCTTGAAGCCTAGTTGGGATTATGATAATGATAAATGTAATAACAAAACCAAAGCATTAACTCTGAAAATTGAATGGCATATTAGTGTGTCTTGGGCCCAATGCTTGTCTCTGTTTACATGTGATTCATTGATAGTAAATTAATTGAATAATGAGATTTATGAAAGAACTTTGAAATGTGATATGCTTATGTGAATGTCTTTTGTGAAAGGTAAAGGTATGATGTTAGTGTTTCAACTATAATGTTGCTTTATTATTGATGTGTATAGTATGGCATGGCATTAAAGCATAGCATAAGCATATTTTTGTACTACTAAGCCGTTGGTTAGCGCAATAGTATTGATCGTGCAGGTAACAGAGTTGAACCTGAGAGCTCCTCGAGACCGAGTGAGAGTAGAAATTGAAGAGGTTATTTTGGGACTTAAAGATCAGAGAATGCTGCCAATCATGTATAACTTCTTTATATTTTGTAAAGTATTGTTTATAATGTGAATAAATGTATATTTGTAAATATGGATTTAAATGCTTTCATATATGTAATTATTTTATAAATTTCGCTGCGTATTAATTAAATGTATTTATATTTATTTTGTTTTGTACTACAAATTAATTATTTATTTTCTATAATATACAATTATAAAGGTTATAGTATCTTTTAAAATGATTTGAACGTTAAGGAAAGTTGTAGCATCCCTATGTTCAGTGCATGTATATTACTTTGTGGTGAATGTAGTGTGCATGTATCGGATGTAGGGGTGTTACAGAAAGACTGCAGAAAAGGTGCTACAAAGTGGTTTTTACTGGCCTACTTTATTTAAAGATGCTCAAGAGTATTGTAAGCACTGTGATCATTGCCAAAGAGTAGGTAACATTGGGAGGAGGAATGAAATGCCCCTTCAATCATATATTGTTGTTGAATTGTTTGATGTGTGGGGAATAGACTTCATGGGTCCTTTTCCCAAGTCTTTTGGTTTTGAATATATTTTAGTTGCTGTTGACTATGTTTCCAAATGGGTGGAGGCAATCCCCACCCGTACTAATGATGCTAATGTGGTTGTTAAATTTGTGAAGGAAAACATTCTTAGCAGATTTGGCACACCAAGAGTGATTGTCAGTGATGGGGGAAGCCATTTTTGCAACAGGCTTTTTGAGAAGTTAATGCACAAATCTGGTGTGAAGAACAAGGTGGCAACCCCATACCATCCATAGACTTCTGGACAAGTGGAAACATCAAACAAGCAGCTAAAAGGAATTCTGGAGAAAACAGTCAACACATCAAGGAAGGATTGGGCAAACAGATTGCATGATGCACTATGGGCATATCGGACTGCTTTCAAAACTCCTCTAGGTATGAGTCCATATCGATTGGTGTTTGGAAAAGCTTGTCACTTACCAGTGGAGTTGGAGCACAGAGCATATTGGGCAATCAAGACTCTGAATTTGGACTTGGACAAAGCGAAGAGAGAACGATTTCTGCAAATTTCAGAGTTAGATGAGCTGAGAAATGAGGCGTATGAGAGCTCGAGAATTTACAAGGATCGCACTAAAGCACTTCATGACAGAATTATAGTGCGAAAGACATTGAGTCCAGGTATGAAAGTCTTACTTTTTAACTCTCGACTCCGTCTTTTTCCAGGTAAACTCAAATCTCGATGGAGTGGTCCTTTCGAGATAACTCAGGTGTATCCTTCTGGTGCCATTGAATTACTTAACTCTCGAACAAGTGAGACTTTTAAAGTGAATGGACAGAGAGTTAAGCCATACAATGAAGGATTTTAGGAAGTGAGGGTCATTAACAGCACTTTGATTAATGATCCCTAGGCCTTGCATGATGTCCAGCTTTATGACATTAAAGAAGCGCTAAATGGGAGGCAACCCATTGGTTTGCATTTATTTTTCATAGTTGTAATTTTAAATTTAGCAAGTTTTGATTTTATGATTAGTCTAAATAAATGGAACAGGTGCTTTGATCGGTTTTATCTTTCTAATGTGTTTCAGGGTTGATCGGAGAAGAGGGTGCAATTTCTTTGATATTTGGTGATTTATAAATAAATAAAAAAAAGAAGTTGAAATGGCAGAAGGAGACACAGCCAAAAGACTTAGCCGTGTCCCTTGGCCTTGTCACTTGGACACGGCCAAGCCTCAACAAAACCCATCTTGTTTTTTATTTTCTGCACTTGTCACAGTGAGTGACACGGCCAAGGAACACGGCCGTGTCCAAGCTTCACTACTTTGTTTTTGCTTTTTATTTTGCACCTTTCTTCACAGAGATGAACACGCCCAAGGGACACGGCCAAGTCACTGGCCGTGTCCCTCAAAAATCACATGACACGGCCGTGTTGTCCACAACTTGGCCGTGTCCCTCATTTTTACACTTTAAAAAACCTGATTTTGCCCAGTTTCTTTTCATTAGATCCCTAATTTCCTGTTCTTTGTCTCTCTCATTCTCTCGCCCTCTGTATCGCAAAATTCATAGCTTGTGATTCAAGACTCCAAATCTTCCTTTAAACATCAAATTTCTTCACCAAAACTAGAGATAATCACTGAAAATTCTTCTTTGCTCATATAATTTTGATTTAATCATGTTTTGGGTTTGAATTTTCAGATTTTTAAGGATGCCGAGAACTAAGACTGTTTCACACCGCAAGACGAAGAGGCCTACAACCGAAGGAGCTTCTTCCTCTTCATCATCTTTATCTTCGAAGAGAGAAAGTCTTTTGGCTCGGGGTTTTTTCCCGACAAGGTATGTTAATGATGAATCTCTTGATGCCCTGCAAATTAGGACTAATTTTGATCGATATGTGCAAATTCTTGGATGGGAAACTCTAGTCACCTTGAGACCTTTGCAGTTTGAGGAACTTACTTTAGAATTTTTGACATCTCTCAAGGTTGAAAGAAATGATAAGAAAATCTGCACTAGAATGATGTTTAAATTGCTGGGTAAATCATTTGTGCTTAATATTGACCAGTTAAATGATATATATGGTTTTCATCAGCATGGGGAAAGGTCAGTACCCAAAGAATTTAAACAACAATTTGCTTGGGGAGCTTTAGGCTCGGGTACTTATGTGGCCAAATCAGCTAAGGCATCTAAATTAAGAAATTTCGCTTTGAGGTACTTGCATAGGTTTATGTCTTGCGGATTCTTTGCTCGGAAGGAGAGCCCGGGTGTGGTTGAATTGAGTGAACTATTTTTCCTGGATTGTGCTTTGAATTCAATGCATGTTAGTGCCGGCTATTGGTTAGCCGATATTTTTGATACTGTGGCTAATAAAAGGAGGGGGGCAATTTGTGTTGGAGGGTTGATTACCACGTTAGCAGTAGCCCTTGTTGAGGATTTTGACCCGAGTACTAGTCGCATGACTAGAATTTTGGGTAATGACTCTTTGGATTTAGCTACACTTGAGAAGATGCACATGGTGGTGCGTAGGAGAGGGACTTATGTGATGCCTTCAGATGAGCCTGAAGCACCGAGGGACAGGAAGAAGAGAGCACGGGTCCAAGAGGAGTCCGACTCGGATTCTCTTGACCTAGATGAGGATGCTCTGGTTTCAGAAAATCAAGAGGTACTTCTGAGGATTGAGGCCCTGGAGGGCAAAGTGGATCGACTGGATAGCAAGATGGACCGTAACCATGCTGAGGTCTTACAACAGTTGGAACAGATTAACAGCAACCTTGCGAAGATCTTGAGTCTCCATCCCTCGGCTGCATCATCTTCACGCCCGCCTTTTCCATAGATTTTGAGTTCCTTGCTTTATTTTGTTTAGTGTATTTTTGTTATAAATTTTCATTTTTATTTTAATGTTAACGTTTTATATTTGGATATTTTATTTTGTACTTTTATTTTTGAACTTTTGTGTTTGTGATGGAAAGCTAGGATTTTGCCTCACCAGGTACGATGGAAGACAGGTTGTCCTTTGACTCTTTTTATTTATTATTCTTGTTTTACATTGAGGACAATGTAAATTTTAAGTGTGGGGTACTCTTTAAGCTTTCCTTTAATTTTTGTTTTGTTTGTCTTGTTTTGCTTATTGTGTTTGTTGTGCATGGCATAATTGTTAAAATCTTATTGATCTTTTCTGTGATTTTAGCATTGTAGTTGAGACTTTAGTATCAGCATAGAGATTAGCATTTGAATTCATTCAGGATCAATTTTCACATTCTGCAATTTATGACATATAAATCTTTGTGAACCCACCTGTGTGAGTTTTGAGCCTCATAATTTGATATTTTTATCAGTTGATTTTCTTTTCTTAAGTGTGCACCTTCATGATTTTGCATCTCTAGAGTTTGCTTTTGCATACTAATTGAACTCACATTATGATTTAATCTCAAGGTTTAAAGTGATGAAGGCAAATTAGGTTAGCCCTTTAGCTTAAAAAGACCTCCCTTAATATTAAATTCCTTAGTGAGCCAAGTTGAGCCTTTGACCTTTTCTTGTTTGATCAACACAATTCACAACTCAGCTTTCTCTTATTATCATCTTACCTGCATTAAGGAATGGAGTTCTTATTATATGACAATAGGGTGGTTTATTTCAAAGTGTGGGGTAAGCAAATAAAAAATAATAATAATAATAATAAATATGGTATTGCTATTTGGGGTGAAATGCATACTTTGCGCTTTGTATTTGATTAAGAGTTGACTATTCTTTTCCTCTACATATTAAGCTAGATGATTTATGCAATGTTATATTTTGTATATATATGTATAAAAAAATAATTATAAAAATAAAAGAAAAAGAAAAAGAGAAAATAAATAAAATAAATAAAATAAAAGAGTATATATATGTATACAAAATTTACATATGTTCTAGCATTGGTTTGCAAAAGAGGAATGTCGGCTCGTGTATTTTTCTTTGAGTATGCAAGTATGTGAAGTATTAATGGATTGTGAGTATGCCATTTGAGGGAGTTATGAGTGCCTTAGCAAGAGTAGTGTCTAATTTAGATACTCCATTTCTTGATGCTCCAGCTTAAATGTCTTTTCTCACACCTTCACCTTAGCCCCATTGCATCCAAATAAAAGACCTTCGGATTATTTCTTAAGAAAATCAGTAAGGGAGATTGGATAATTAAGCAAGTTTATGGTAGTATGCAATCATGAGTGATTTGAGTGATTAACTTTTGAAATCGAGTGAAACACTTAGATGAGAGATAAGATTTGTATGTCTGGATTAATGAATGAGTTAAGAAAATCTTGATTGAAGGAAATTGCAATTATTTATGTCTGATGTCTTGAAGGATTTCATTTTATATGCTAGAATTATAGTTAAGGTTGTTTGAGTTTTTAATTTATGCCATGTGAATTTGCTTGAGGACAAGCAAAGTTTTAAGTGTGGGGTAGTTGTTTTATTAGTTTTTGTTATAGTTTTGTGTCTTGTTTATTATGATAATTATTGTCTTATTGAGGTATTTTGTTAGTTTTAATCGGTTTGTTTGGTGTTTTCATTAATTTTGGTAGTTTTAGTTTATTTCAATGTTTATGTCCTTATTGATCTAGTCTTTAGTATTGTGTTTATGTTGTGTTGGTTATTTTCTATTTACTTGTTGTTTAGAGTTTGTTTTGAGTTTTGTGTTAGGTTAAAAAAGGCAAGGAAGCAAATTGAAGGAGGAAAAAAGGCAGTAGCTGACACAGGAAGAGGACACGGCCAAGTCACTGGCCATGTCCCATACCAAGCTAAAGAGGAAGAGCATGTCACAGTTGAAGACACAAGCAAGGGACACGGCCAAGTCAGTGGCCGTGTCCCTCCAAAGAAGCCCAGACACGGCCAAGTCACTCCAACCTGGCCGTGTCTCACCTGCATCCAAAGCAAAGAAGACTTAAAATTCACAGAGGCAGACACAGGCAAGGGACACGGCCAAGTCAGTGGCCGTGTCCCTCCAAAATGGTGCAACACGGCCAAGTCACCTCTGACTTGGCCGTGTCACTCAACTAAAGAAGAAAAAGAAGAGAAGCAAGCAGAAGCGAACACATGCAAGGGACACGGCCAAGTCAGTGGTCGTGTCCCTCCAAAGAGCACTCACACGGCCAAGTCACATGCAACTTGGCCGTGTCTCTCATGAACCAAACACGCAGCGGATTTTAAACGGACGATTCATATAAAAGGAAAAAGAAGCTAGGGTTTGAGGGACTGTTGGCGATTTTGAGAGAGAATAGAGCCGTCAAAGAGATTAGGGTTTTGTTAACTTTGTTTTTCTTTGATTTCAATTACACTTTGGATTAAAACTAGCTAGATTAGATGGTTCATGCCATTGATATATCCTTCTTGCAAGATTTGAACAAGAGATTCTTCAGAAGCTTCAAGGAGTTGTAACTTGGTTTTGTTCTCGAACTTATTCTCTTTAATTTCATTGAATGGATATTATCATGTCTATTTTGATTTCTTTGAACATTAATGAGATGAATATGTTTGATTGCATTATGAACTAATTTGATCTAGTCTAGGGTTTGTATGGATCTGCTATGATTGTATGAATTGGTTATTCTCTTAGCTAATAATTTCTTTAGCCTTTATTGAATGAAATATTGTTAACATATAATTGATTGGCCACCAATTGTGTATTTTAGGTATTAGATGATGGATTGAGAGATGAAGTCTAATGCTGGAACAATTCAATTAAGGACTTAGGTGAATTAGAGATATAACCTATTAAAAAGATTGTTTCAATTATAACAAGATTAGTTGTAAGAGGTTTGAATGCGAGAGCTTATTTCCTTGACTCAATTAATTAAGTTGTTTGAGATTTAATCTTTGAAATTAAATTAGTTAAGTGGAATAACCGTTCATACATATCAGTAGTAGAGAAGTGCAAACCCTAGACCATTCTATTAAGTGAATCAAATCATGAATTCAATTTACTTTTATTTGTTTTAAACTTTAATCAATCTGTTTTCTTTAATTGTTAGCAATTTAAATTTCTTCATTACTTGTTATTTAAAATCTGATAATCAATTAGTCACTTTAGCTTCCTTGTGAGATGACCTTGGGGTGATCACCTTTGCTACAGCTACCTCGTATACTTGCGAGTGACGCTTTGTGGTAGAGTTAATTCGAGCGCAACATTGTGTCTACTTTTCCTTTTGAAAAACCATTTTCAAGTAAATATGCACTAAGTTTATCATACCAAGCTCTTGGTGCTTGTTTCAATCCATATAAAGCTTTGGTAAGTTTGAAAACATGAACAGGAAATTTGTAGTTTTCAAAACCAGGAGGTTGTTCTACATAAACTTCTTCGCTTATAAGTCAGTTTAGAAATGCACTTTTAATATCCATTTGAAAGAGTTTAAAGTTCATGTGACATGGAAAAGCCAGTAATATTCTAATAGCTTCAAATCTGTCTACAGGGGCAAAAGTTTCATCATAGTCAATACCTTCTTCTTGATTATAGCCTTTGGCTACCAATCTTGCTTTATTTCTAACAATGTGACCATTTTCATCAAGCTTATTCCTATAGACCCATTTGCATCCTATTATAGAGTGATCTGTAGGTCTAGGAGTAAGTTGCCAAACATTATTTCTTTCAAATTGATTAAGTTCATCTTGCATTGCAGTTATCCAATTTTCATCATTTAAAGCCTCCTCAACAATCTTTGGCTCAATTTGAGAAACAAAAGCAAAATTAACATCTATATTATTAATTTTAGATCTAGTAATTACTCCCTTAGATGTTTCTCCAATGATGAGTTCCTTAGGATGGTCTTTCTTGTATTGCCAATCCTTAGGTAGATCTTGAGTCTTTTCTTCAAGTTCATACTGATTGATCTTTGGAGCATCAATAGATTCAAGAGGTTCAAGAGTACCTGCAGGGTCATTGAAAGTAATACCTTTCTTTTGATCACGTTTAGATGATTCATCAAATACAACATGCATTGTTTCTTCTATAACTAGAGTTTTCATTTTAAATACCCTATATGCTTTGTTATATGATGAATATCCTAGGAATATGCCTTCATCTGATTTGGATGAAAATTTTCCAAGATTATCCTTGGTATTCAATATGAAGCATTTGCATCCGAATACTCTAAAATATCCAATTCTGGGAATTCTTCCATTCCAAAGCTCATAAGAAGTTTTATTAGTTAAATGCCTTTTGTAAACACGATTTGTAATGTAACAAGCTGTATTAACGGCTTCTGCCCAAAAATAAGATGGTAAATCATATTCATTAAGCATTGTCCTAGCCATTTCAATTAAAGTTCTATTTTTCCTTTCAACTACACCATTTTGCTGTGGAGTTCTAGGAGCAGAAAAATTATGTGAAATGCCAAGTTCATTACAAAATCCTTCAAAATTTTCATTCTCAAATTCTTTGCCATGATCACTTCTAATAGATGTGATCACATATCCTTTTTCATTTTGAGCTCTTTTTGCAAATGTTTTGAAGTAATTAAAGGCTTCATTCTTTTGAGCTAAGAAATTAACCCTTGTGAATCTAGAGTAATCATCAACAAGAACAAATGCATATGATTTGCCTCCTAAGCTTGTAACTCTATTTGGTCCAAACAAATCCAAATGAATGAGCTCTAAAGGTCTAGAGGTGCTTATAACACTCTTTGATTTAAATGAGCTTTTATGTTGCTTACCATGTTGACAAGGTTCACAAATCCTATCTTTATCATATTTTATCTTAGGTAGGCCATCAACTAAGTTTTCATTACAGATATATTTTAATTGATCCATACCAGCATGTCCTAGTCTTCTATGCCATAACCATGCATCATTATTAGCGGACATTAAACATTTAAATGTATGATTTGAATGTATGTTGATATTATAAGTGTTGTTTGTTCTAGTACCCTTAAATATGATAATATCATTTGAATTTGTGATCTTGCATTCTTTGGAATCAAAATTGACAAAGTATGCTTTATCACAAAGTTGACTAACACTTAGCAAGTTATGTTTCAAACCATCAACAAGCCATACATCTTCTATTAAATCCTTACCAATAGAACCAATGGAGCCAACACCAAGAATTTTACCTTTAGCATTGTTTCCAAAAGTTACATTACCTCCATGTTTGTAGGTAATACTTGTAAAGAGCTTTGCATTCCCATTCATATGCCTTGAGCATCCACTATCCACAAGCCATGTGCTTTCGTTGATAGTAGATTTTAGGCATACCTGCAAGGCAATAGTGATCATCTTCTTTTAGGTACCCACATGAAGTTGGGTCCTTGATGGTTAGTAGTAAAAGTGTCTTCTAACTTGAGATGAGCCTTTCTTATATAACAAGAAAAATTTTTGTGTCCGAATTTCATGCAATATGTGCATTGCCATGGCGTTCTATACTTTTGCATTTTTCTTTTTGTATTTAAAGTATTATGCATACAACTACAAGTATGTGATTTCTTTTGTACAAGTTTAGTGTACAAAAATGCATAATTATTTTTGGCTTTATTTCCTAGTGAACCATAAGAAGTTCTTTTGGTACTTTTAGACTTGGTGCAAGCATCTTTGATATGAACATCAGAGATTTCAATTGTAGATGCTTTTACAAATGTTGGTTTGCTTGGTGCAATGTTGGTTGAGCCATTGAATCCTAATCCATATTTTAAGGAAGGTGATCTTTGATTATTAATTAATGTGTTAATGCTTCCTTTCCTTTATGAAATCTGGAAATTGATTCTTTTAGTTCTTTTAGTTCATGCTTCAATGCTTCATTTTCTTTAATAACTTTTTCTAGGTCATGTGAGTTTTTATTTAACTCTCCTATTGTATTCATCAAGTGTTCATTTGAGGTTTTTAATTCTAAGGTAGAGTTCTTTAAGCATATAAAATCCTTTTCTAACCTTGAGTTTTTCTCTTTATAGAGCATCATTTTAGAAAAATATTTTTCTATTTTAAAGTTCATGTGCTCAATCAAATCACTATCATCTATATCATTTATATCATTATGTGCTACTAGATCAAAGGATTGAGTACTTACCTCATTGGAGTCATCTTCAATAGCCATGAGACACAGATTTGCAATTCCTTCTTCTTCTTCTTCTTCACTTGAAGAAGAGTCATCCCATGTGGCTTTGAGAGACTTTTTCTTTTCTTTATCCCATTTCCTTTTGTTCTTTAATTTGAAGCAATCCGATTTAATGTGACCAGTTTTTCCACATTCATAGCACTTTACCTCATTTTTCTTTTCTTTATCTTTGAAGGAGAATTTAGGAAGTGTACCTTTGTTTGCTTGTAATCTTTTCTTCCTTTTCCATTCATTGATTCTTTTTTAGAACATTGCCATTTCATCTTCATCATCAGTACCTTCATTGCTTGAGCTCTCAACTTCTTTGATTGCTTTGAGTGCAATTGGTTTTCTCTTTTCTTTTTCACCTTGATCTTCTTCTTTCTCACTGTATAGCTCAAATGTGAGTAGTTTTCCAACTAGCTCATCGGTTCTTAATGTGCTGAGATCATGAGCTTCTTCTATGGATGATACCTTTGATTCAAAGTTTTTTCTAGCTCTTAGGGCTCTCAAGATTTTACTGTTTACATCACCTTGATCATATATCTTGCCATACTTCTTTAGTTCATTAACAATAGCAAGCAAGCAATTGGTCATGTCGGTGACATTTTCATTTGATTTCATCTTGAATAGCTCATACTCATGGACATGCATTTGTTTCTTGGTAAATCTCACTTGAGTCGTACATTCATGGTAGTTTTCGAGTGTTTTCCAAATGCAATGTTCACAAGTTAAATGTTGAACTCTTCCACCTTCTTCTCTTGAAATGGAATTCATCAAGATGGAAGCGGCTCTATTGTTCTTGAATTGATCTTTGACATTGCTAGTTGACCATTGTGCTTTGGGAAGTGGAACTTGAATACCGTCAGCTTCATAAGTGGGAGGTTTCCACGAAATCCCATAGTTCAATCCCTTCACTGTCTAGAAACAAATACATTTTGTGTTTCCAGTATGAATAATCAGTTCCATCAAAGTAGGGTCTAAGAATAATGTTAAGATTTCCATGAGAGTTTGATGAAGAAGAAGTTGCCATAGTGGATCAAATTTCACAATTAAGTTTAAGAAATCTCAGGCTCTGATACCAATTGTTGTCCCAAGATGGCAACCAAAAGGGGGAGTGAATTGGTTTCCTCAAGAAATAATGACAATTAAAAAACTCAACAAACTAGAAATGCGGAATAGAGAGATGGTTGAGTAATGAAAGAAAGAAAGAACACACAAGATTTATAGTGGTTCAGATTTACTTCAATCCTACATCCACTTCCTTAACAACTTGTTAAGGTTCCACGAATATAAATGGGTGGTCGCTAAAGTGATAATGTAATATCTCTAATTATGCCCTAGTAGTTTTGATGTTATTGTTGTTGTTGCACGTGAACTACGTTTATATGGTAAGTTGATAAATTGGAAAAGAATGTGTATGTGTTGTTAGAAAGAAAAATTTGTGTAGAGAAAGATGTATATGTTATGTATATGGCTATATATATAGCATATAAATTAGTCAAAGGAAAAGTCAAGGTGTTGGAGTTAGTGGAAGAAGATATTTCTTTTGTTAGTGTGAATTACATAATTGGGCATATAAGAGACAAAAGGTTAGTTTTATTGTTAAGGGTGTTTTGGTAAATTGTCTTGTAAAATTGAATGGTGGAAATTAAAAGAAGAAATGTAAGGTTGACTTGGCATTTTCTTCTCTTTTCTATCTTGTGTGGCCGGCTCACCTAAGGGACAAGGGAACAAGAGAATAATTCAAGGTTTTGATGATTTCTAGCTCAAGGTGAAGGAAGTTTTCAAATTTACAAGTTGGAATTTCATTATTTGGTAAGTTTTCTCTTAGTTTCTCTTGTTATTTTTGAAGTTTTGCTTGTGTTGAATTGTGTTTTGATGATGGTATGATTAAGGTTGTTTTTGGTGTGAAGTTAAGTTTTGAGATTTGCTTGTTAGATGAAGAGTTAAGTTGGTGTGAGGTTGGATGTGGTTATGTTGAGTTTGTATTAGGATTTTGAATTGGTAAGTGTTGTTTATGTTGTGTTTGATTGATTATTCTTGTTGATCTTTGAGTTGAGTGTGTTTGTTGGTTTTAGAAGTGAAATACATGTGTTTGGAAAAAAGGGGGCAGTAGTGTTTTTGATCCCACGCCCGTGGCCTCTTGTTTGCTTTGGCCGTGGGGTTTGGTGCTTTGGGAGGCAGTTTCGGTTTCAAAGCCACGACCGTGGGGATATTGGTGGACACGGCCGTGGGCTTTGCTTAGTGTTGTTGAATCTTAGTTAGTGTTCTAAAGTTCTAAGATAAGGTTAATGAGTGATAAATGTTATAGAAATTGATGTGTTGCATCATTGTTTTGGGTTAGGTTTTGGAAGAGGTGAATTGCCCTAATTGTGAAGTGTAGAATCTTTGGAAAGAGGAGTGCTTAGAGTTGTGTGAGTGTTTATAAGGTAAGTACAACTACTTCATTGCATACAATTATAAGATGTGAAAGTATAACACTCATGCATTTGTTAAAGTATGGAGAACACTAATGCATTGTGAAAGCATAATTATAATGTTATATGAATATTGTGATGAGTATGTGTAATGTATGGGAAAGTTATTGATTGTGCATACATGTGTGATAGAGGATGGAACCAATATGATTAATTGCTTATGATGTAAGTGAAATGATTAAAGCATGTTTGCCTATATGCTAATGCAACGTGATGAATTGCTTTAATATGATTTGAGAATTGATGCAAAACCAATGTGAATAGTTATGATGAATTAAATGATATGTGAGGCCATTGTGATGGGGCCAAGTTGATGTAAAAGAATTGGTTGAGGCATGATTGCCTAATGACTTATGAAATGTGGGATACGAAATGAATTGAGAAAGAATTAACTGAAATGTTGTGTGCTTAATATGTTGATTCAACTTTCAGAGCTCTGTATTTGGCGGCATGCCTATACTTTGCCTACGGGGCTAGACACTTGGTGTCATTTGATTGATATATTGCCTACGGGGCTAGACACTTGGTGTCATTTGATTGATATATTGCCTACGGGGCTAGACACTTGGTGTCATTTGATTGATATATTGCCTACGGGGCTAGACACTTGGTGTCATTTGATTGATATATTTGCCTACGGGGCTAGACACTTGGTGTCATTTGATTAATATTGCCTACGGGGCTAGACACATGGTGTCACTATTGACCAAAACAGTAACTCTGAACTTTGAATCACATATTAGGGTGTCCTGGGCCTAGGTCTGTCTTGGTTTTAATGTAATATATGAAATGTGAATTGGATGAGAAACTATGATGAATAAAGTGAGACTAGAAATGCATTAGTTTATTGTATTGTGCACAAAACTTGATTGTATGACATGGACATTGCATCAAAGCATTTTGATATTGTAGTTTGTATTACTGAGCTTGTGGCTCAGCGCGATTGTGATTTATCGCGCAGGTAGCAGAGGGGATCCTGAGAGTTCCACTAGACCGGGTGAGTCTAGACATTGAAGATCAGAGAAGAGCTGCCAATAATGTATATATTTTGTATTTGGTGTATTTTGATTTTGGTATATAAATATTTGTAAATATTTGATCTACTTTCCGCTGTGTTTTAAATAAACTTTGTATCTATTTTGTTTGATGAATTACTTTAAAAGTTTTAAATTTATTCATAGTTTTGAGAATGAAGGTTTTGAATATTTTATTAATAGTGACAACCTATACTCAGTATACGTATATTACGATCGTATTAGCATGCTATGTACGTATACGGAATATAGGGGTGTTACAGATAAGCGAGGCCGTATCATTCGCCGTTCTTGTCACCGTGAACCTTACTATGATTAGAATGATTTGAGTTCCTTAGGTAGCGGTCGTCCATAACTTGGGACGGTCGCTCTTCTTTAAGTGCGGTCGTTACTGAGGTCGGGTTTCTGACTGCGAAACCTACTGTGATAAGGTTTCATCCTTTATTTGAATGGTGCGGTCGTATTCAGGTTTTGTGTGACCGCTATAAGTGTTATGTTCAGCTTTATTTGAAGCAACCTAAGCCTGCAACAAGATTCTCCAAACACATGTTAAATGGATCATTCAATTTGAGTTGTCAAGGATCAAAATTGAGATCATTTGTCTAACATAATATTTTTAAAATTTGGGGATATTACAGATTCACAATGCACCTAAATTGATTTGGTCCATTGAATTATAGAATTAGCCAGCGGATTGGCCTTTTAAAAAATCATTGCCTTTCTTATATACCATATCCTGCAAGCTGCCATGTCAAAGATGATCTTTCATGGAAATCCTTCCTTCAATAATCCAAAGCTTGACATGTTCATTTTAATCCAATATCTCACATCTATATAAAAGAAATCTTGTCTTAGTTGCAAAGGTACAATCTCCAACCAAACATGTCAACTTGAAGGGCAATCTAAAATAGCATGCAACACAGTTTCAGTACTTTGCCCACATCTAGAAAACATATGTTAATCACAAAGATGGTGGAAATGTCATTCACTATTTGTCAAAGAAATAAATGAATTTGTTGAGGACCATTCCATTTCCAAATGACATCCCAAGAGAAAGAAGAGGAGCTCAGCTCTGTATTATCATTCTCCTTTAAAACTTCCATTGCAAAGGAGATGGAAAATTTACTTGAAGGTGATAAAGTCCATGCTAGTTGGTCATCATGTGTTAAGGGAGAAGGAGGAGCTACACCCATAATTTTATCCATAATTTCAACTGGAAGCACTCTTAGGAGCAGGTCCTGATCCCATTGTCCATTTAAATAGAAGCAACAACCTTGGTATTGGGATTAAATTCTCCATCAGAGATGTTCACATAAGTGGCTTGAATATCTTCCCCTAGAACTTAAGAATCAAACTAAAATCTAATCTAATTGCCTTTACCTATAGATCACTGTAACCTTTCTCAAAAACTAGGGCTATTGAGGCCAAACCTCTTCAAAGAGAGAAGTCCTTATTTTCTTAACACAACTGAAATCCATAGATTCGGATTTAACATACGTGGCTTGTAGAATAGGGGGCTAAAATGTTGAAGGATGAGCTTTACACTACCAAACTAATTTCATAAGAAAGTCTTTATTAATAGAAGCAGCATCCCTCATCCAAAGCCACTTTCAGACTTTGGGCGACAAACCTTCTTTTATTTGATTAAGGGAACCTTTTTGGACTATTCTTTATTATCCCAAAGAAATCTTCTAGCTAAACTGCCAAGAGTCTTGCAAACTGAGACCAGTAAGACAAAAGTTTGCATAACATAAGATGGCAAATCCAAAATAATAGACTGAATCAAAATAACCATCCCTACCAAACTTAACTATGAGGTTATCCACCCTTTCACCTTTGAGTCTATCATGAACTTTATTAATAATAAAGTTGTAAGTGGACTTTCCCTTGAAGAAGAGGAATCCTAAGATATTTTCCAAGATTACTTATAGTCTCAAAACCATTAATATGCCCGACTTCAAGTTTAATAATTGGCCTAGTTTTCTTAGAGAAATAGATCTTGGTTTTAGAAATATTAAGTTTTTTCCCTAGAAACTTTGCAGAAAACATCCAAGTTGTCAATAATGGTTTAAATCTAAGTAATGGAAGCTTCACCAAAGAGAACAAGATCACCATCAAAAAACAAATAAGATATTTAAGGGCCCTTTCTAGATAACTTAAATGGTTTCCAATCACCATAATAGTTAGTATCTCTACTAAGGTGAGCTAATCTTTCCATATACATAAAAAAAGAAGTAAGTAGAGAGGGGATCCCCTTGTCGAATACCTCTTGAAGGAAAGAATTCATTTGAGGCATCTTTATTCCACAACACCTTCATTTTGATAGAAGTAATGCAGTGCATAATTAAGGTAATAGTAAAACACCTTTTCTGTTTTGACAGTGAAAAACCAGTAAAATCACAAAGTCTAACTTTTTCCCCTTTACCCTGCATGTTGGTTACCCATGGGCACCAGAATTAATTATGTAACCCCTCATAACCTACCCACACATAATACACATACCTTCATATATGGAATATGCACAGATAGGGTATTAGAGAATTACCAAAACATTATTACTATATCTATTCACACTTCATCATTTAGATGCTAGTTTATAATGTTATACAGATAAATAAATAGGTATAAGAAAAATAAATAAGTTTATAGAAATTTTGCCAGAGTTTTGCTTAAAATACGAGTATTACTAAATCAATCATTTCAACCTGTGAATATTCAATAGTTCTGAAAAATATTTCCATGCACTCACATCCCAAAACCCCATATTTTCATACATACATTCATAAATATGTGAACATGATATTACTTATACACAAAACATCTTTAAATCATGTTTCAATTTATTATATTTTACAAAATAGATGTTACATCTACATCAACTTAAAAGAATATTTACATATTTTACAAAATAGATGTTACATCTACATCAACGCAAAAGAATATTTACATGCTATGCTTAGGCTTGATCTGTAGCAACCAGAGGCTTCTAGTATCCAACCTCTAACTAGACATGTCCTGGTCTGGAGGGACTTCGAGCTTCTATCCTGTCACCTGTGCGATAAATAAATCACGGTGAGCCTAGACCTCAGTGGTATATACTTGATAATACAATAGTTTTATGACAAATGTATAAAAACAAGCATAAGGTTTTAATGTTACAAACATTCTCCTATTTATTTTACACATAAACATAAACAATCATCATGCATTAGGCCCAACAATATTACACAATAACCTAGTTCCATAACCATTGCTTTGGCCTATCTCATCAATAATGACACCCCTGTGTCTCGTTAGTGGACATAAATACATCTGTGATACCCAGTGTCTCATCCATAGTGTAATTATCAATATGACACCTCATGTGTCGCACTAGTGGACATAAATATATTTGTGACACCCAGTGTCTCATTCGTAGCGTAATCATCAATATGACACCTCATGTGTCTCGCTCAGGGGCTCCGTAACATCTCTGTGACACCCAGTGTCTCACCCCATCACGTATGGCATGCCAATCACCAAGTGCAATCTTTTGGCAACTAGATAAAGAATAAGACAACAAACAACATTCCACACACTATACATATATGAGTTTTTTCACCATGTAACTCATCAATTCATTAACAATTATCATAATCAACATATTTTATCATAATTCTCCACTTTATAATCACAAATACATTTTTAATAAAATATATATAAAGACTTAGCAATGCAAGCCATTTACTTCACCCATATAGTGTGAAATACGGTAATAAACATCAACAAACCAACCCCACGGTCATGGCATTCAATAGCCATGCCCGTGGGATGTGAAATGAAGCTGTAAATCACCTTTGAGTACCCCCATGGTCATGGCATTCAACCCCCATGACCATGGCATTCATTTTTTTTCCTCACCATTATCATACGAAATAACTCCACCTCAAAGCCCACGACTGTGGCACTGCATGGCCACGCCCATGGCAACCTATAATCACTCTTTCACCCCATTTTCATCAACATAAAACACACATACCAACTTAGGATGATACAAACCAAATACAAGAGCATTATCTAAGTATAAACTTACCTTTTTAAAGCTCTAATTGGAGAAATAACTCCTTTGCACAATAATTTCTCCCAATCTTTCACTTCCCTCTATTGGTTCCTTCACTCAATTCAATCAACCCTTGATCAATTTATAATTTCAAAGATGATATTAATAACTCGTATAAGCATCTATAAACCCCTATTAACTTTCTTTAACTTAGGATTAGCTAAATCCCCTTACAAATTCCTAATATTCAATTACTCGCTCTAACTATAGCCAACATCATCAAAATCACTGCCAAGTTTAAAGTTATTATTTCTACATCAATTCATACTATCACTTATCACATCTCTCAACATATTACAATTCTCATAAAGATTCTATGTAAGAAAAATACTAATGGTTAAAAAACTTACTTGATTTTTAGATTAAAATCAGAGCTCTCTTCACTTCTTGTTAGATTTAGTTGAAATTTGATGATTTAGAAGATCAAAATCTCCTCCTTAATTCCACTAAGGAATCCGGCCAAGATGAAGGAAAAAGAAGAAGTTGAATGCTCTAGAAAGTTTTTGACTCTAATCTTCTTTTTACCTACCATATATATATATATATATATATATATTATTAACTAATTAGATTTTTATATAAAATATTATTATTTTATATTTTAACTTTTCTACTTTTAACTTTTTACCATTTTACCACTTATATTTAATCTTTTATATATGATATATATATATATATATGTTATTTATATTTCCATCTCATCTATCAAAACCATCATCATTCTCTTACCACAAATGCATAATAGATTCAATAAAAATCAGGGCATCACAATTCTCTCCCCTTTAAATAATTTCATCCCCGAAATTACCTGTGATTAGCTCTGAAACAATTGTGGGTATTATCTTCTTAGGACTTGTTCACTCTCCCAAATAGCCTCTTCCATTGTGTGATTCCTCCAAAAAACCTTTACCAGAGGCACTTTCTTATTTCTTAGCTCATTCACTTCTCGTACCATGATTGCTACAGTTTCTTCTTCATAACTTAGGTCTAAATTTACCCCAATAGATTCAACTGAAAATACATGAGATGGATTCGACCTATATCTTCGTAGCATAGAAACATGAAATACATTGTGAATTCTATCTGACTCTGGTGGCAATGCTAATCTATAGGCAACTGGTCCAACTCTTTCTAACACTTCATAAGGGCCAATAAAACGTGGACTTAGTTTTCCTTTTCTTCCAAATCTTAACACCTTCTTCCATAGAGATACCTTTAAAAACACTTTATCACCTACCTTGAACTCTATATCTTTTTTCTTTAAATCAGAGTAAGATTTTTATGGTCTAACAATGCTTTCAGCAGATCCCGAATTATTTTCACTTTCTCTTTTGTTTCTCTAATTAATTTAGGGCCTACTATCTTCCTTTCTCCAACATCATCCCAACATAAAGGTGTTCTACATTTCCTCCCATACAGAGCTTCATATAGTGCCATACCAATACTAGATTGGTAGCTATTATTATATGCAAACTCAACCAATGGCAAGTGTTTATCCCAACTGCCAACAAAATCAATAACACAACTTCTCCAATACTAATATCACCCTTTCAGACTGGCCATCAGTTTGGGGATGGAAAGCAGTACTGAAATATAATCGAGTACCCAATGCACCTTACAAACTCTTCTAAAATCTTGAGGTGAATATGGGATCTTGATCCGACACTAAGAAAATTGGAATTCCATGTAGTCTTACAATTTCACTTATATAAATTTTAGCCAATTTATCAAGGGAGTAATCTGTCCTCATTCATAAGCAGTGAGGCAAATTTGTTATTCTATCCGCAATTACCCAAATTGCATCATATTTTCTCTGGGTCAAAGGTAATCCAATAACAAATTCCATAGTTACTCTATCCCACTTCCATTCAGGCACTGGTAATGGTTACAGCAATCCTAAAGGAACTTGATGTTCAACTTTCATCCTCTGACAAGTAAGTCACTTTGATATAAATTCTGCTATATCTCTTTTCATACCCTTCCACCAATAATGTTATTTTAAATCTTGATACATTTTAGTACTCCCAGGGTGCATAACATAAGCCGATTGATGTGCCTCTTCTAAATTTTCTTCCTCAATTCTACATCTTCTGGTACACAAAATCATGTTCTATATCTCACATTACCATCATCTCCAATTTGAAAGTCTCTACTCTCCCCTTTAAGGCAATCTTGCACAATTTTTTGGATCTTTGCATCTCCCTTTTGTGCCTCCTTAATTTGCTCTAAAAGTAATGGTGTAACTTGCAATTGTGCCAAAAGTACACCTTCATTCCCAACTTCAAATCTAGCATGTAAGGTTCTCAATTCAACCAACAACATAAGGGAATAGGCAGTCAACCATAGACTTCAGACTCAAAGCATCTATAACTATATTAGCCCTGCCTGGATGGTAGTCAATCAAACAATCATAATCTTTGATCAACTCTAACCATCGCCTTTGCCGAAGATTCAACTCTTTTTGCACTCCCAAATACTTTAAACTTTTATGATCTTTATAGATAAAATATTTTTCCCCATATAGATAATGTCACCAAATCTTTAATGCAAACATTATAGCTGCCAACTCTAGGTCATGGGTTGAGTAGTTCAACTCATATGGTTTCAACTGTCTAGAGGCATAGGCAATAACTCTACCCTCTTTCATCAATACATAGCCCAAACTATTATGCGATGCATAACTATATATCATATATGGTTTGCTTTCTATAGGTAAAGTAAGAATAGGAGCTTGAATCAACATATCCCTTAACTGTTCAAAACTCATTTGACATTTGTCTGTCCATACAAATTTCAACCCTTTTCGAAGTAATTTAGTGAGTGGCATGGCTATCATAGAGAATCCCTTTATAAATCGACAGTAATAACCTGCCAATCCTATAAAACTCCTCACTTCTGTAACAATTTTAGGTGGACTCCAATTTAAGATAGCCTCAACTTTACTTAGGTCTACTCTAATCCCTTCTGCTGAAATAACATGCCCAAGGAAAGTTACTTGATCTAACCAAAACTCACACTTGGATAATTTTACAAAAAATTACAATGTCTGCAATACAATCTGTAAGTGTCAATCATGATCCTCCTTACAACGCGAATACACCAAAATATCATCAATAAATACCACTATAAATTAATCCAAGTAAGGTCGAAAAATCTGATTCATTAGATCTATGAAATCTGCTGGTGCATTCGTCAACCCAAAAGGCATCATAAGAAATTCATAGTGTCCATATCTAGTACGAAAAGTGTTCTTGGGTACATCTACCTCTTTCACTCTCAATTGATGATACCCTGATCTCAAATTAATTTTAGAAAACACAGTTGCTCCTTTCAATTGATCAAAGAGATCATCAATACGAGGTAATGGATATTTATTCTTGATGGTTACCTTAATCAACTGTCGATGATCAATACATAATCTCAAGGTACCATCCTTGTTTTTGACAAATAATACTGGTGCTCCCTAAGGTGAAACACTAGGATGTATAAATTTCTTATCTAGTAATTCCTGTAATTGCTCCTTTAACTCCTTTAACTCTACTAGTGCCATTCGATAAGGGGTTATAGAGATAGGAGTGGTACCCAACATCACATCGATACCAAACTCCACTTCTCTCACTAGAGGTAACCCTGGTAACTCATTTGGGAATACATCCAAAAATTCAGCCGCTGTGGGAATACTATCAAGCTTATACTTCTCTGCTCTAGTATCCACCACATGTTCCAAACAGACCTCATACCCCTTCCTCATCATCCTTCTAGCAGCCACTGTAGAAATGAAAGTAGATAAAAGGTGCCTTGACTCACCTCTCACTACCACTTCCTTTCCCTTAAGTGTTCTTAGAGTAACATTCTTTTGTTGTTAGTCAACTACAGCTTTATGTCTAGACAACTAGTCCATAACTAAAATAAGATCATACTCCCAAAAGGACATATTAATCAAATTATCGAGAAATTCCTCTTCTTGCACCATGACTGGGCTATCTCGATAAACTCTACTAACTACCATACTATATCCTAAGGGATTAGTCACCAACACATCAAATCCCAAAG
Organism: Garcia nutans; assembly: GCA_947685225.1. Classification (NCBI taxonomy): domain Eukaryota; kingdom Viridiplantae; phylum Streptophyta; class Magnoliopsida; order Malpighiales; family Euphorbiaceae; genus Garcia; species Garcia nutans. The sequence continues at coordinate 41,218,335 of CANTUV010000005.1, forward strand.
ATTCATAATACACACCACTCACAGGCAAATCTGATGCACTAATATATGAACGGGTAGATCCAGGATCTATCAATGCATGCATAAGGGTACCGAATAAGGAAATTGTACCAGCTACGACATCTGAAGCATCTGATTCCTTCTGCATCACATAAACTCTCTGAATAGCTCTAGTCCCCTCTGGCCTGCTCACAAATGTTGAATCTCCTCTCTAGCTAGCCCCAAATCTACCACCTCTACTACCTCCTCGATTTCCTCTACCTCATCTATTGCTCTATCTAGATCCTACCGTATCAGCTAATCTCTCATTCGATGGCTCTGGATAATCTCTAATAAAATGATTTGAAGATCCACACCTATAACAACCTCTGAAATCAGCTCCCAAATAAGCTCCTCTATACATTCGACCACACTATACACAAGTAGGTGGTGGAGACCTACGAGAACCTGAAGATGGTGTGCTAGCTACCGAGACTATAGGTCTCTGCCTTTGCTACTATAATTTGCCAAATTATCCCTGGCCCCTACTAAATCTCTGAGGATAACCACCTCTGCCTCTCTTTGAAGGTGAGGACCATCTCTATCGGAGCTTTTCTAACTCTACTTTCTTCTGTCCTTAGTGCAGCTACAAGCCCTTGAGTTTCTCTACATTCCGTACAGCTGCTACCATCTTGGAATAATCATCATAGTGAACTGCTTCCACTTGACACATAATAGATGGTTTCAACCCTTCTTCAAATCTTCTACATCGATCCACCTCATCTATCAAAATACCACCTGCATACTTACTCAAGCGGAGAAATTCTTTTTCATACTTGTCAATTATCTTATCTCCTTACTTCAAGTTAAGAAACTCCTTCTTCTTATCTTTATACTCTCGAGGGGTATTTCCTCCCAAACTCCCTTAGAAAATCATCATATGTCAAAACTGGGGGTTGCCTCAATCCATCATGAATAGTCTTTCACCAATCATAAGCATCTCCTTGCAGAAGAGACAAGGCATAATCAAACTTCTCTTCCACAGGAGCCTGCAATTGAACAAACACTCACTCAATTCGATCCAACCACTACTCAGCCTCTGCTAGATCTGCAGTGTCTATGAAATCAGTAGCCCCAAACTTCCTTAACTTATCATACTTCCTAATCAGCTGTTGTTACTGATGAGATGGGGCATGGCGTAATAAATTCACCATCTGTTGTGACCAAACTGGTGGAATTTTAGGCATTGCTGGCCTATCTGGCACTGATGCCTCCCCAGCAGCTTCTATACTTGTTCCAGCCATACCTGCCCTAGGAGCAAAACTTTCTGCACTACCTTCATCTGATCTATGAGATCGAGACATCTCTACTAGCTATATCTGATACAAGATCAAAGGTTGCCACATTAAAGATCAATTCAAATGCCTATGCATAAGCATGTACAACACTTTTAAAATCAACTTTAAAATCCCCTTTTTCTCTTACTTAAAACTCACATAGGTTGAGAATCTCAAACCACTCTTTGATACTAAAATAAATATAACACCCTCATAACCTACCCACACATAATACACATACATTCATATATGTAATATGCACAGATAAGGTATAAGAGCATTACCAAAACATTATTACTATATCTATTCACTCTTCATCATTTAGTTGCTAGTTTATAATGTTATACAGATAAATAAATAGATATAAGAAAAATAAATAAGTTTATAGAATTTTTTCCAGAGTTTTGTTTAAAATACAAGTATTACTAAATCCAATCATTTCAACCGGTGAATATTCAATAGTTCTCAAAAATATTTCCATGCATTCACATCCCAAAATCCCATATTTTCATACATACATTCATAAATATATGAACATGATATTACTTATACACAAAACATCTTTAAATCATGTTTCAATTTATTATATTTTACAAAATAGATGTTACATCTACATCAACTCAAAAGAATATTTACATGCTATGCTTAGGCTTGATCTGTAGCAACCAGAGGCTTCTAGTATCCAACCTCTAAATAGACATGTCCTGGTTTGGAAGGACTTTCAGCTTGGATCATGTCACCTGCGTGATAAATAAATCGCGTTGAGCCTAGAGCTCAGTGGTATATACTTGATAATGCAATAGTTTTATGACAAATGTATATGAACATGCATAAGGTTTTAATGTTACAAATATTCTCATCTTTATTTTACACATAAACATAAACAATCATCATGCATTGGGCCCAAAAATCTTATACAATAGCCTAGTTCCAGAACCATTGTTTTGGCCTATCTCATCTATAATGACACCTCTGTATCTCGCTAGTGGATGTAAATACATCTGTGACACCTAGTGTCTCGTCCACAGCGTAATAATTAATATGACACCTCATGTGTCTCGCTAGTGGATGTAAATACATTTGTGACATCCAGTGTCTCATCCAAAGCGTAATCATATATATGACACCTCATGTGTCTTGCTCAGGGGCATGGTAACATTTCTGTGAAATCCAGTGTCTCACCCCATCGCGTATGGCATGCCAATCACCAAATGCAATCTTTTAGCAACTAGATAAAGTATATGACAACAAACAACATTCCACACTATGCATATATGAGTTTTTTCACCATGTAACTCATCAATTCATCAACAATTATCATAATTAACATATTTTATCATAATTCTCTACTTTATAATCACAAATACATTTTTAATAAAATATATATATAAAGACTTAGCAATACAAGCTATTTACTACACCCATATAGTGCGAAATACGACAATAAACATCAATAAACCAGCCCCACGGTCGTGGAATTCAATAGCCATGCCCGTGGGATATGAAATAAAGTTGTAAATCACCTTTGAGTACCCCCATGGTCGTGGCATTCAACCCCTATAGCTGTGGCATTCATTTTGCTTATGTTTCCTCATTATTATCACATGAAACAGCTCCACCTCAAAGCCCACGACTATGGCACTGCATGGCCACGCCCATGGCAACTCAGAATCACTCTTTCACCCCATTTTCATCAACATAACACACACATACCAACTTTGGATGATACAAACTAAAGACAAAAGCATTATCTAAGTATATACTTACCTTTTTAAAGCTCTAATTGGAGAAACAACTCTTTTGCACAATAATTTCTCCCAATCTTTCACTTTCCTCTATTGGTTCCTTTACTCAATTCAATCAACCCTTAATCAATTTATAATTTCAAAGATGATATTAATAACTTATATAAGAATCCATAAACCCCTATTAACTTTCTTTAACTTAGGATTAACTAAATCCCCTTACAAATTCCTAATATTCAATTACTAGCTCTAACTATAGCCAACATCATCAAAATCACTACCAAGTTTAAAGTTATTATTTCTACATCAATTCATACTATAACTTATCACATCTCTCAACATATTACAATTCTCATAAAGATTCTATGTAAGAAAAACACTAATGGTTAAAAAACTTACTTGTTTCTTAGATTAAAATCAGAGCTCTCTTCACTTCTTGTTAGATTTAGTTGAAATTTGATGATTTAGAAGATCAAACTCTCCACCTTAATTCCACTAAGGAATCCGGCCAAGAGGAAGGAAAAAGAAGAAGAAAGTTGAATGCTCTATAAAATTTTTGACTCTAATCTTCTTTTTACCTACCATATATATATATATATATTATTAACTAATTAGATTTTTATATAAAATATTATTATTTTATATTTTAACTTTTCTACTTTTAACTCTTTACCACTTTTCCACTTATATTTAATCTTTTATAAATGATATGTATATGTTATTTATATTTTCATCTCTTCTATCAAAACCATCATCATTCTCCTACCACAAATGTATAATAGATTCAATAAAAATCAGGGCATTACAAATTGCCTTAATGGTAATTAATTAGTTAGCTTTGATTTTGTTATCTTATTAAAGTCACATCAAGCAAGAAAAGTTTATAGCCTCTGTAATCACTTTATTATTTATCAAGTTACAAAATAAAATATCAAGAAATTAAATTCTTATGATAAATGCAATAATAAGACTTAACAATTAATTCACACATCGAGACATAGCCTAGCAGCAAGTATACCTCTCTGAAGTTAATAGACCCAAAATCGATTCCCCCCTACCTAGTATAATGTTGGAAAAAAAAGACTTAACAATTAATTTAAATATTCATGTTTAATAGATCGTACCGGTAATCTATAATAAATTAAATTAGTAATAAATTAAACTTGTTGACGGGTTAAAGATCCATTAAGTCTACACAAATTTGACAAAATAATTTTGAAATTTGGATTATAAAATTAATTTTTAAATTAAAACATAAATAATTTTTTTATAAAAAAGAGCAAATATTAAATATTACATAAAACATGAAATAATTTTTTATTAAAATATTAAATTAAGTTTGACTTGTTGGATAAAGTTAAACTAAAAAAAAGGATAAAAAGTATTTATTAATTCAATGTAAGCTCAAGAAAATTATAGAAAACTAATTGCTTTATTGTTTGAACTTTTTTGTTCAGAAGATTAATTTTATGTCATGATTGGGTATGAGAAACTGAACCCATCGAAGAAGAAGAATAGAAACTCTCAGTTGAGAGGTAATGCATTAACAAAGAAGAATTAAGAATACATTGTCCAGAAGCCTCTGAGAGACTTATATATGTACAATATAAAAATACTAAAATGTCCTTACTAGATTTACATATTTACAAGTAAATAAAATACAAATATACTATACTTTCTACATCCCCCCTTCAAGCTGGAGGTTGGTGAGGGACCAAACCCAGCTTGGATACTAAAAATTGATGAAATCTAGAGCTAAGAGACTTGGTGAGTAAATCTGCCAGTTGCATTTTTGAAGGAACATGTGCAGTAGCAAGAAAACCAGTTGTAAACTTGTGTCTTACCAAATGGCTGTCAATATCCAAGTATTTTGTTCTCTTGTGGAACACTGGATTGGCTGCTATATGCAAGGTAGCTTTATTATCACAGAATAATTGAAAAGGAAGATCCAATGATAAACCAAAATCCTGCAACAAATAAGAAATAAATTGCAGCTCACAAGTAGTAACAGCCATGCTTCTATATTCTGCCTCTGCTGTGGACCTAGAGATAGTAGGTTGTTTTTTTATTTTCCATGAGATTAAAGCTGATCCCATGAAAATACAATACCCAGAAATAGATATCCTTATAATGGAACAAGCACCTCAATCAGCATCACAAAAAACAACAAGCTTAAAAGAGCAATTAGAAATAGGTTAAAACAATCCAGTAGAAGGAGAAGCTTTAAGATACTTAACCAAATGCAGAGCAGCATTCCAATGAACCAATGCAGAGCAGCATTCCAATGAACCTCTCTAGGAGAAGTCATGTATTGACTTAATTATTGAGTAGAATAGGAAATATCAGGCCTTGTAAGATTCAAATAAAGCAATCTACCTACCAATCTTCTAAATTTATTAGGATTAGTAAGTAGAGGACTAGAATCATCAGCCAATTGGACCCCAGCAGGCAAAGGAATGTTGGTTGGATTACAAGTACTCAAACCAGTATCAATATATCAATGATATATTTTCTCTTATTAAGATAAATACCAGCCTTGGTTCTATGTATCTCTAGACTAAGATAATACTTGGCATCACCAAGATCCTTAATAGTAAAAGCTTGGTCAAGAGAATGTTTAACAGAGATAATCTCCTTTTCAGAAGTTCCAATCAACAAAAAATCATCAACATAAATGAGAAAAGTAGTAAAACTAGCAGCAAAAGACTTCACAAATGAACAATGATCATGAACAGATTGAACAAACCCCAGAATAGCCAATTTAGCAGTCAATTGCTTGTTCCATTGTCTAGATGCATGTTTAAGACCATATAAAGATCTTTTCAACTTGCAAACCACAGAACCATTAGTAATAAAGTCAGTAGGGATAGTATATCCATCAGGCAGAGTCATATAAACTTCTTCATCCAAATAGCCATGCAAAAAAGCATTATTTATATCAAATTGATGCAAAGGCCATTGTTTGGTAGTAGCAATAGCCAAAAATAGCCTAATAGTAACTAGTTTAGCCACTGGGGAAAAACTATCATGAAAATCAACACCTTCTATTTTATTAAACCCCTTAGCTACTAACCTAGCTTTAAACCTGTCAACAGTACCATCATGTTTAAATTTGACTTTATAGACCCATTTACATCCAATAGGTTTTTTCCATTTGGCAAAGAAGTAATATTCTGTTCTAAAGCAAGAATTTCTTTATTCATTGCTTCAACCCAATGAGGATCAATCTTAGCTTGATTATATGAAGTAGGTTCTTTTATAGTTGAAATATTAGCAACAAAATTCATATGAGATTCGTCTAGGTAAGGATGAATAGATTCAAGCAAGGGATCAAGTGGGTAAGTAGGAAGAGAAGTAGAAGTTGTGGAACAAATAGAAGAAACAAAATTCTGAAGCCATTTAGGTTTTGTTATGATCCTGGTACTGTGTCTGACTGGTACCAATGGTAAAGAAGATGAAGAAGGAACATCAGATAAAGCTAAAATATCAGAAGAAACTTGAATAGACTGATTAGTAACTGGTGAAACATTAGGAACAATAGAAGAAGCAGAATTAGAAAGATGTGGTAAACTGTCAGTAGTAGACAAATCATGCACATCAAAATAATCAAGAGGAGAAACAAGAGGAAAAATAGGAACATGAGATGAAGAAAATGACTAATTAAAAGGAAAAGAATATTCATAAAACTGTACATCTCTAGAAATCAAAATAGAGTGAGTATCTAATGCATATAGTTTGTAAGCCTTTTGACCAGGTGCATAACAAATGAAAACACACTTAATTTCCCTTGGATCAAATTTATCTCTATGGGGTTTAAGATTGACAGCAAAACATAAGCAATCAAAGGTTCTAAGGGAATGATAATCAGGAGTTTTATGATTTAATACTTCATAAGGAGTTTTCCACTTAAGAAGTTTGGTTGGCAATCTATTGATGATGTGAGTGGCAGTTAAAATGGATTCCCCCCAGAATTTTTTTGGCAAATTATCTTGAAACATTAAAGCTCTAGCAGTCTCAAGAAGGTGTTTATGTTTTCTTTCAACTATCCCATTTTGTTGAGGTGAATAAGGAGTTGTCTTTTGATGAATAATACCAAACTTATGAAAAAGAGACTGATAAGAATGACTAGTAAACTCAGTACCATTATCAAAACGAATATTTTTGACAGAAACAGAAAATTTATTTTGAACCATAAGAAAATAATTATGTAAATGAGTAAATGTATCATATTTGAATTTTAAAAGAAAGGTCCAAGTAGCTCTACTAAAATCATCAATAATTGTAAGAACATAATGAGCACCATTTAAAGAAGGAATTTGATATGGTACCCAAAGTTCTACATGAATTAGATCAAAAGGAAAAGCAGGCACAGTACTACTGTCAGGAAAAGGTAACCTATGTTGTCTAGAGAGAGGGCAAATGTCACAAATAGTAGCAGTTGTAGAAGGAATTGTTTAAATAGAGATATGATTTATCTTGGTTTTAGAAGTGTGTCCCAATAGATTATGCAAAAGATCAAAAGAAATACATCTTTATTACAAGAATTGTATGTACAATTATTAGCAAAACATGAATGATCAATGGAATGATTAGTAGAAAAACATTCAATATAATAGAAGATTTATTTAGGTAAGTAGAAATGACATTCACATCAAAGCTAGATTTATCAAGAATGTAGAGACCGGCTTGAAGCTTGCCCACAGCAAATATCTCTTCAGTCAAAAGGTCCTGAAAAAAATAATGAGTTTTGAAAAAAAAAAGCAACTTTGACTGACATGTCTTTAGTAATTTTACTAACAGATAAGAGATTATACTTGAAAGTTGGGACTAACAAGACATTAGTTAAAGACATTTTTTGATGTAAGGTTATAGTACCGAAATATTCTACATTAACGGTAGACTTATCTGGTAAGGTTATAGTAGTGGATGGTTTAAGAAAAGAAACAGGTTTCATATGTTCAAAAGTAAAGCTCATATGATTTGTTACACCTGAGTCAAAAATCCAAAAACTACCACTATAAACAAGCAAGCCATAAGAAGTTTGGGTAATACCTGCATAAGCCATACAGGTTGTATCAACAGGAGATTTGCTCTTGAAATACTTCTAAACCTCCTTTTCAATCATAGATGCTATATTAGAAGTCCACTCAGGCTGAGTAGACTCTTCAGTAAAACCACTATTCTCCCTTGCTGGAAAAGCAACCACATGAGCAGCAAAGTTTCCTTGATTAGACTCTTTGCCTCTCTGTTTCCACCAGTCAGGATATCCGACTAGTTTGAAACAACTATCTTTTTCATGACCCTTCTTATGACAATAAGTATAAAACCTATTCGGATTCTTAACAACTCGACAACCCAAGACAATGTTATCTCCAACATTACTTTTGTATTTCTCAGTGTTAGAGTCTAGTTTAACATCATTCTTAGAAAAACTAGAACTCTTTGCTAGCATCACAAAAGCACTACCAATAACTGTAAACACCTCATTTACTTGCTTTTGTTTCTCAACCCTCAAGACCATAGAATATGCCTTATTCACTGCAAACAAAGGTTCAATAAGCAAAATTTGACTCTAGACATGATCATATTGATCATTAAGTCCCATAAGAAATTGCATAATGTTGTCCCAAGATGGCAACCAAGAGGGGGGGGGTGAATTGGTTTCCACAAGAAGTAATGACAATTTAAAAAACTCAACAAACAAGAAGTGCGGAATATGAAGATTGTTGAGTGATGAAGGAAGAAAGAACACACAAGATTTATAGTGGTTCGGATTTACTTCAATCCTACATCCACTTCCTTAACAACTTGTTAAGGTTCCACTAGACTTTGAAGTTTTTACAAGCTCACTTCCAACTTTGGTGTTTTTACAAGTTCACACCTAACTTTACAAGTGTTTTTCTAAGGCTCACACTTACAACCCAAACAAGAGTTTTACAAGGCTCACTCTCTCAACCTAAGTGTTTCCCAAGCTTACACTCAAACTTATACAATGGTGTTTTCAATGCTAACACCTAACATTCATAACAATTCAAATACAAGTTTAAGCAAAAGGAAATTTGTTGCTTGGCTATGAAAATCTTTTCTTAATAATGTTCTCTTTTTGTTTTCTCATGGAAACATTGTATTTATAGCCAATGTGGTCTTACTAGCCGTTATTGATGTTTTAATAATGTCTTGGCAGATTAGACCTTCTTTACTTAAACTGTCCGAAGCACTTCGCGGTCGCCCTTCATGCAAGGATGGTCGCGCTCATGCTTCTCGCGATCGTCCTTTTAACCTGGGACGGTCGCTACTTTTGAAAAAGCTACAACGGTCGAATTTTAGTGCTCTGCAGCTGGAATCTTGTCCATGCTGTGTTTGTCGGACCGTTTCTTGCCCATGCTTTGTTTGTCGGGACGGTCGCGCCAAGCATAGGTGCGGTCGCCCTTTTTGAATATTGAAGTGGGTTTACAACGGTCATGTCACGTGTCACTTTCTGACAGAGCAAAAGAGATGTCCGCCATAATTTGAATCTTCGCGGTCGCCCTTGGTAGGTTTTCGCGGTCGAACTCACATTCTCGCGTCGAACTTCTGGACGCACCTGAGGACGCGAACACTACTGTCTCTTTGAGCAATTTCTTCTTGAATTGTTGGGCGGTCGCGACTCTGAATGGGGCGGTCGCTAAAGTGGTAAGCGAGGTCGAATCATTCACCGTTCTTGTCACCGCGAACCTTACTGTGATTGTAATAATTTAAGTTCCTTGAGTAGCGGTCGGGCAAATATTAGGACGGTCGCTATTATGTATGAGCGGTCGCGACTGAGGTCGAACTTCTGACCGCGAAACCTACTGTGACAAGGTTTCATTCTGTAATTGCTTGGAGCGGTCGTATTCAGGTGAGGTGCGACCGCTATAATTGTTCTGTTTACTTTTAATTGAAGCAACCTAATCCTGCAACAAGATTTCTCAAACACAAGTTAAATAGATCATCCATTTGCGTTGTCAAGGATCAAAATTAAGATCATTTGTCTAACACATAAGCTTGAACATGTTGTTCAAATCTGCACTCTCCTTAGAAGAAGTACAAGAGCACTCTGGAATATTTATCAAACTACCTAACTGATCCCAGAGAGTTTTTAGCTTAGAGTAATAATCTATAATAGAAAGATTCTGCTGAGAAACAGAAGATATCTCACGCTGAATCTTATACACCAATGGTCCGTTACTCTCTCCATGCCTCCTACATAATTCATCTCACAACTCTTTTGCAAAACTTGCATACAGAAAAGACTCAATCAATTCCTAAGAAATAGAATTCAACAACCAAGAAACAACCAAACAATCAGCCTTTTTCCACATCTTGAATTCATCTGAATCCTTATTAGGTGGCAAACAGGTTCCATCAATAAATGTTAATTTTGATTTAGCTCCTAAAGTTATCTTAATAGCATGACTCCAGGTAAAAAAAATAGTTTCAGTCAAGGGAGTGCTCACCAAAACCATACTAGGATTGTCAGAATTCTGCAAATAGAGCATACCATCAACATTTTGCTATGTATTCACTCTTTGCTGCATAATCAGCTCATTAATAATAGTTTATGTGACTTCCACCATGGCTAATGAAAGAAACAAAGGCTATTTTGATCAATCTGAATGAACTACATAAGGAAATAACAAACTCGATCTAAGTTTCTATGAAGATATTAGGGTTCAAAAATAGAAACAGATCGAACAATATTCAAAAATAAAGTTTAGTTTCTGAATCAAAGAACAAGATGAACATCGATCTAAGGTTAGAGAAAAAAATCGAGAAAACCCTAGATCCAAGAATACAAAAAACAGATCTTGATCAAACTGAAAGAAAATAGAGTAACTATCTGTAAAAGAATGGAAAAAAAACACGAAATCAAAGGAGAAGAACAAGAAATTCACAGGCCTAATCTCTCTGATACCATATGAGAAACTGAACCCATCGAAGAAGAAGAATAGAAACTCTTAGTTGAGAGGTAATGCATTAACAAAGAAGAATCAAGAATACACTATCCAAAAGCCTCTGAGAGACTTATATATGTACAATATATAAATACTAAAATGTCCTTACTAGATTTACATATCTACAAGTAAATAAAAGACAAATATGCTTTCTACATTGGGCTTTTCTCCATATGAATAAGATTTAGAGGTATAATATTTAGAGGAAATTATACCGTATACTCTATTTTAAGGATTTTTTTTTTCATTTTTTCGGCTGTTAATTAATTAATTAATTTATTTATTTTTTCAATTTTCCTTTTCTTAAGTTTTTTATTTTTAAAAATACTACTGTTTTTTTTTTTGTTCAAAAACTACTATTTATTTATTCATCTCTTTTTTTCCATCCTTTCTTGCGTGATGTTATTAATATGATTTTTTTTAAACATTAACACATTCGTCAACATTAACGTGTGAAGCTGGATTAGAATGATCCATTTGAAATTGGATTCCTATTCCATAACCCACGATTCCTCTTGCATAAACCCATGACTAGTCATTTTTTACATTTTCTTGAAGAACAAAGTTTAAATCCTCAATTTTAATACTAATCTATCAATTATAAATAAGAAAGGGGCATATACACTCTCCAATTTATGCTAAATGTATAATAATAATAATAATAATAATAATAATAATAATAAATCGATGGTTATAATTTCCTTTTTAAAAAATATTCAAGTTCAACCGTTTTTAATCAATAAGTTGCCTTATAGATATACGATAATATTTTCAATGATACTTCTTATTTTAAAGAGCATTTTTTATATAAATAAAAATATCTTAATTAATTTTTAAATATAAAAATTTTAAATTTAATCATGCAACACTTTGTATATTAATTTTATTATAAATTAAACTAATTACCATAATAACAAAAATGATAAGTTGTGGTAATTTATTTTTTATATTGGTAGCTAATATATACTAGAAATTATAAATATATTTTGTCAATTAGAATTCACCATATTCATAATATATACACACAATGTATATAAATATATATAATATATACAAAATATATACACAATAAATACAGACATACATATAACATATATAATATAATTACATAATATATAAAAAGTATATATTTTATCAATTGAAATTCAATATGATTCAAGACATATACATAATATACACACAGCATATACAAATATATACATAGCATATATATAATATATATACATTATACATACAATAAATATAGACACACACACAACATATATACGACGAATTTAATTTTTAATTTTATCTTATTAGTATAATATCTAAAATTTATTTAAAATTAAATTTAACAATTTTTATTTAAATATTTTATTTTTTTATTTTTATATAAATTTTGTGAGCCTCATGTCCTATTTAAAATAATAAATTAAGATTTTACTTTTGTAAAAACTTAATACATTTTATATATTTAAAATATTAATTTTTATTTAAATATATTTATTTAACAATAAAATTTAAAAAATGAAAAAAAATTTGAAGTAAATATTATTTGAAGTGAGAGAAGAAGTATTTTCGTAAATAAAAAAAGTTTTGGAATAAATTTAAAATTTAAAAATATTTATAAATGTCGTGTAAATATTATATATATGTTATGTATTTATTATGTAGTATATGTGTTACGTGTGTGTTTTATGTATATAAAATTAATAAAAAAAATAAAATTAAATAAATATTAAATAAATTTTATAGATGTTATGTATATATTACGTATATATTTAGTGAATATTGTATATATTTTATATTTATTGTGTGTATATTTTGCATACGTTATATATATATTTATGTATTTTTTGTGTACATTGTGAATATGATAATAATAAATTTATTCATAAATAAAAAAATAAATGAAAAATATCAAAGTAAAAAAAATAAGTGAAACAAATGAATCACCGTCAAAATAAGTAAAAAAGAAAAAAATAATCATAGAAATTAAAAATGGGACACGATATTCGGAAATGGCCGTAATATGTGTAAATTTCCTTTTTAAATTAGTTAAGTGAAAAGGCCTAAGATTTATGCCATTTATGTAGACAAAAAATTGACTTGATCCACTGCCCCGTGCCCTCTGCCATATACCACATTTAATTTTGGGATTTTTTTAAAAATACTCTAAAATATAAAAATATTTTTAAAAATATCTTTTTTTAATTTTAATTTTAAAAATACCTTTTTCAATTTTTAATTTCAAAAATATTCTTTTTTAAAGATATATTTTTAATTTAGTATATTAAAGATATATTCAATTTTTAATATACGTTTAATATATTAAAGATATATTCAATTTTTAAAAGTATATATTAAATATATATTTCATATATTAAAAATATACTAAAAATATATGGTATTTAAAAAAAAAGTTAAAAAGTGTGTTATAGAGTGTAATTTTTTTTTAATGTTGCTGGCCCAACAAATGACTGAGAAACCATAGGGCACTGTTTCATTATTTTTTTTCTTAGTGATAAAATAAATATTGAGGTTTTTTTTTTGTAATTTTACATTTTGTATTTTTAATATTATCATAAGTTTATAAATTTTATTTAAATATTATTCAATAGATTTAAGGCCAAAGCCTAAAAGCCACCCATATGAATCTTAAAAAACATTTGAGTAATTATATGAAAGGAAAAATTTTTTGTGAAATTTCTTTGATAATTATTATAACTCAAAGGCTTAATTTCAATTATAACATATTTTTAATTTTCAGGTAATTTTATTTTAACTTTTACAGCTTAGGATAAACATTTAGGATGAGTAAGTATTTAGATTTTATGTGAATTTTTGTTTTTAAAATTTCTAATCGACCTATGATCTTTATTTTACATAATTCATGCATACTTGATTATATAATTTAGAGTAAAATTTTAAAACATAATTAAATAAGAAGGTGAAGTGATTATGGAATTGTTATTCTTTAATATTTTTTCAGCTTTTGCCAAAAATTCAAGTAGATGCGCTTTAAATTGAGTTCCATCATCCATGAGCCATATACTGTTGGGATACGATAAATACTAGAATTAGAGCAACGGAAGCGTAATTTAATTAATAAATTACTGTGGTAAATTTCAAAAATTTTCACAATTAGTTTATTAATTAAATATCATGTGTTAAGTTTTAACACTAGAATTGAACTTTTCAATTCTAAGTTCTAATTTTAGAATTTAACAAAACATCCAAATAATTAAAAAACTAATTGATTTACAAAATACCAAATATACATAGGAGGAGATATTAGAAATTACCTCTTGAAGACTAAGTGTTTTCACAATTCCTCCAAACCACCCAAATGTGTGGCCTCTAGATATCTCACACCAACTCCTTTGATCTAGATCCTCCAAGCTCCAAAGATTAAATCTTGATTTATTGTTATTGCCCAAAACCAAGATTAAAACTCTAGTGTGGATGATATGTAGAGATTTAATTTCAAGAACTCTTTCTTGAAAAATTGGACTTAAAAGGAAAAATAAAATAAAATTTTTTTTCCTCTTCACGTTGAAAGAGAGGAGAAAATCTCTCTTGTGAAAAACCAAACTTAATGAATGCTACTTCAAAAATCAAAACATAAACGAGATCACCTCTCAATTATATTTATCAAGTGGTTTTATTATTTTTCTTTACTTAAAGGAAAAACAAATCATATCCACCACTTTAATAAAATAATACTCCACTAATTAAAGTAGCCTTTCACCCATTAAAATGGTCTTTCCATAATACTCCACTAATTAAAGTAGCCTTTCACCCATTAAAATAGTCTTCCCATAATACTCCACTAATTAAAGTAGTCACTTACCCATTAAAATGGTCTTCCACTCATAAAAGAAAAAAAAATTAAATAATTAAATAATTAATTAACTTTTAATTAAATAAATAATTAATTAAATTTATTATTTTAAGTCCAAAAATTAATCTACATAACATGTATCATATACAAGTATTGTAATTAATTTTTACTCTACATGGATTAAATATTTAAGACATGCTAGGGTCTTTGTAATCTCATTACAAATTTAATCCAATTAATTTTGATTAATTAATTAAACATTTTAATTAATTATCAAAATAATATTTACTAGATCATTTAGAGTTGTATTGTGTGTGACTCTCTAGGTTCATGTTTAATTAGCAATGAGATACAATATCAACTCTTGATAATTGCGAGAAAATATTTTCTCTACAAAAGATTATCCCAATTATCTTTCGGTCTCATAAATCATAGTCAGTGTCTAGCATAACATGCACTATAATTACCTAATTAAAAATGAATATCTTTAACCTGTCAAGTTAAATGGGATATTCGAACCAAATTATCATATTAATGATTAATCCCTTTATAAAGATCCTGAATTAATTCAAGGTCATGATTTTGTCAAACCCGAATATATACTATACTTCTATCATGGTTCCAATTCTTAATAAAATTGATTTTTACTAAAAACACTTTTCTTAGTAAATATCTCACCGCCTTGGCCAAGGACTTCTTTATTAAGAATAACCAAATTGTATAGGATCTTATCCTTGTTTACTCAAGGTATAAATTCCATTTTGGCGGATTATTTATTTCCTACATATAAATAATTAAAACCACCACATGCCCATATACATATACATTGTACATGTATGGAAGCAGTAACAAATTTTAATTATCTATATGTGAAATATAATATCCCCTCAGGTCTAAGGATTTAATTCATTTATGATCAGGATAATTAATAATTGACAAGCAGTAAAACTTCATGTTATTATTATCCTGCGTCACATGTTCAACCTACTCATCACTATGAGTGTTCACATATTTATTTAGAATCTTTATTCAAGTAGCATATGACTCACTACTTCCATATCATTAATATCTCATATTAATCTTGGAAATAAACAGAGGTGATGGTCTTTTGGATAAATTACGCTCAAATAAAATATCCTACGACCATGAACATTTAAAGTATTTGTATTAGAAAATTTGTCACTCATATTTATAACACTTATAAATAAATTCTCTAACAAATTACTTATGAGCTTATATTCTATAAAATAAATAAATATTTATTTAATAATTAAATAAATATCTAATTAAAAGAATATAATTTTGTCATTAAGGGATATAATTTACAATTACATTATATTATAGATATGGCTCTAGAGCATATCCTAATTCTAACATATACTTCACAAGTTCATCATGACATTTTTCCCAGTACCACTACTCTAGCTTAACATAACGTTTTATGATAATAATATTGCTCTTAAATATCAAGTTCAATATTTCATTTCCATATTTACATTTTACAAGATATTTGTTTATAACATTGATTTATAATTTTGATAATTCCAACCATTTTGCTTTGATGATGATGATTATTTATTTTTAAATAAAAATTAAATATATATATTACATCTAAAATTTCATAATAATTTTACCTTATATTATTATGACTAATTATATTAAAAACTTAAAAGTGTAGATAAAAATAATACAAAAATAAATACGAAGCATATTGATCAGCTTCTAATAATTAAAAATACGATAATAATTAGTCAATATTTAAGTACCGCCCGATTATAAAATTTTATTAATTTATTAATTTATTCTAAAATTATTAATTTATTTCTTTTTAATATTATCTAAAATATAAACTTTTGATGTATGTATGTATATATACATCTTATATTATCTTATAATATAAAAAGGTATGAATATTTGTTATAGAATATTATATTTTTCATGTTTTTTGAAGGTATATTAGCATATAAATAAGATACGTTTTCTCTCATTATATATAAATACAGTAATGTTACTAGTGCCATGTATTTTTTTTTTGAAGAAATGTAAATTAGTCTTTAAAAAAAATATAAAACCCAAGCTATGTTGTAATCAAATATATTAATAGGCACTACAGTATTAATCTTATAAATCAATTTATTGAATTATCAATTAAATTTTTCATTACTTAATTTATTATTTATCATTCAACTGATTTGAAATTAATTGTAATTAATTCCCTTTCTTTTTTTAATTTGATGAGTACGCCAAAAAAAAATTGCTTGAGGATTACAGTAACCCTTGCTTCGATCTTCTTGAGCCATTCTTGAGACGGGAAACAACAGAAAAAATGTAAATTTCTTTCTTTTTCTTTTTCTTTTTTTTTTTCCTATAAAAAAAGATTTATACTGCAAAAATTTCCAACTTCTGCTCCAACTTGAAAACTGTAGCAATTTTATTCCTGGATTTGAACTTAATATAGGAAAGTAGAATATTATCTGAAAATGAATTAAAATTAATGGACTAGAAGTTGACAGTAACAATTTTGACCACAAAAGAGCTGAAAATACTCCAGAATTGTCATCACTAAAACGATTAGAAAAGCATATTCAATAATTACAGAATAACTACAGCATTAAAGTTCTATTAAAAAGTGCAAAAACCAAACTGTAAAACGGGCCCCTTTTGCAAAATTAGGAATTGAATTGTTATAATTTACAGGGTAGGAGAAACTGAAATTACTGTACAAGGGAACGACAAACTATAAACAACTAATGGGGTAAAGCTTTTTTTGCACAAGTTATATGATTAAATTTCTGCAGTTAGCGAATATATATTGGAACATTTTAACAATAATGGTAAGTGGTGAGTCAGATTCAAAATTGACCTGCCCGAATATCTCTATCTAGACGATCTGCATTAAGGGTCCCGGGGAGCTCCCTAAAGTCTTCGTTGAATATAGAATATGCACTGTATTATCAGAAAACAATGAATAAGATTAAGAAACAGCATATGTTCATTTGCAAGATGTATAAATTTTCCAATTACATTTTCAATAACACCAATAAGAAAGATAGAAATGATGCATTGACTGTAACACCCCTTTCCGACCTACGAATAAGTCGGGGAGGAATGTCACATCGGGATGCGAGCTCTGATTACAATGTCTTAATTAAGAATTCTTATGAAAAATTTTTCGAAAAATTGGGCGAAATTTTCCCTAAAAAGCGGATTTCCAAGTGTCGTCAAAACTGATTTTTTTGATTGATTTTAAAAAAAAAAACATTTTTGTTCACAATTCAACTCAAGAACATTCCCAATAATAATCTCCCTTATATTCTCAACTGCACCTTGCAAGAAAATTTCACACTTCTATATCGTTTCTCAAGATCACATATCATTTGCTAAGTTTCATTACCATACTACTGTTTATTCTCTTGTTACATACACCATAATACTTAATATGTTTAACAAACCTTTACAATAGATATAACGTACATGCCATATTACTATTTTATGTCAAAAGTCCTACCCTATTCGCCGTCGAGCTGGTGCGGGCCGCTGCAGAAATGCTGATCTTCTATCCACTACCTGCGAGTTAGACATATAACTCGCTGAGCAACTTATTGCCCAGTGGGTACTTTAACCATTGCCGAATATAAATAGTGCAAGGAAGGTTGTTGAAACACATATAAAAGTAGAATACTGCATAATTAAACTATATTTCATACAATCATTATATTTATATTTTCTAATCAAGTTAAGATTCACATTCTGTATGTAAACAACATGTAATATAACTTCATTATAATTATGAGTTAATTTGCTCCACTAGGTAATTATGAATACACCGATCTCAAAATGAGACCTCGTATAGAGTTACGCGTGGTCTTGACCTCACACGACTAATTGCCATGGTCTTGGTCTCACACGATATGGAATATACAACATAACTGCGTGGTCTTGGCCTCACACGACTAGTTGCCATGATCTTGACCTCACACGATATAACCGCGCGCGCGTAAGTAATATCCAGACCGAAGCCGTTAAGACAGTACTGCCGGTAGGATGGCATGCCAAACCCCCATTCCAGACCGGTTTTACCCATTTACCGAGTAGAGCATATATAACATTTCATATATATTCATTCACTTCGTATATATACCACATATTCTTCATGTATATACAATATATACTTACACAAATACCACATATACTCACATATGTATCATATGTATTCACATATATACCATATACACGCATATATATACCACATATACACGTATTCCCCACGTATATACTTTATCTATATATTCACATGATAACGAACATGTATTCCATCACGTGACTTTTATCACGGTTATGAAATTCAGATTGATTTTCTCCTCTTTTCCATCTAATTTATTCTTCATATTCATACTTAAACTCAATACAAAAAATAAAATGATAAAACACCCACACCAAGTTTTTGACCAAGTTAATAATGAAAAATTACCATATGAACAATAAACTTTGGTTCTTGACCCAACTTGATTCTTGTTTTAGAAAATTTGTATAAAATAATCGACTTGGCTAAAAACTCAAAAAATTTTACAGAATTTAGTTTTGCGTCTTAAAATCATTCCTTTAAAATTTTATATCAAACTGGACACAAAATCTTAGTCAACTAGTTCACCCAACCAGACTGCTCCAGTTGCCCTGCATCCTGGCATTAGTTCTGAATTTTGTGAATTCCGTAAATTAAATTCAATCAATGTGGTTCCAAATTATTTACTTTTTGTCGAATATGAACATTCTTAATTTTGTCCAGTCTGGTATGGTGAGGGAAGGAAGACTTAGATGGTATGGACATATTTTAAGAAGACCTCCTAATGCTGCGATTCGTAAGTGTGAGAATTTGTTGATTGAGGGGGCTAGAGGTCGTGGAAGACCTAGAACTGTGTGGAAGGAGGTGATAGCAAGAGACTTACGTGCCTTAGATCTTGATGCGGATTTGATTAATGACAGACTTGAATGGAGACGTAAAATCCGTGTCTTGGAAGGGGCCTAAGGCTGGAGTATCTTTTTTGGTGTCTTTTGAGCTTATTTTGTTGAGGATCTATACAGCCGACCCCAACTTGTTTGGGACTAAGGCTTAGTTGTTGTTGTTGTTGTTATTAGACTCACTAAACAACAACATATCCAAAATTCAATTGGATATTATTTTTCTACATTTTATTAAGAATCCAGAAAGATGGTTGTCTCAGTCAAGGTACCTGCTGGAGCAAATCTAATAAAAATAATTTTTCCAAAATCATAACCATTCCAAATTCAACTCAACATATTTTTCAGTCATTCTAGACTCATTGAGACACAACATATCAAAAATTCAACTCAAGACAATTTTTCTATATTTAATTAAAAATCATACAAGTCACAGCATTTTACTAATTGTAAAACAGAAAAATTTCAAAAGGAGTTCAATGGTTAAAGTACCAAACCTTACTATTTCTTAGTCCTTTATCTATATCACTTCCTTTCCTTCCTTGTCTCCTTGACTTCCTATGAAATTTAACATCACATATACAAAGGTAAGAACCCAAGGTATAGACATAGTCTTATCTTATGATTTTTCTAATGGTTGCTAGCTTATTTTCACCATTAAACACCATTATTTCTTTCATCAAATACTTCAAATAATTATTTCTTGAATTTTTTCCAAATCTAGCTACATGAACCCTAATTTCAATCTCTTAAATTAACCATTAATCCATGAAATTAAAACTAGAAATAAGTTTCTCTTACCTTATAATCTTGTTTGTCACCAAAATCTTCAACCAAAAGCCTTAAACTTTGGAAAAATCACCTCCTTCTTCCTTCTCTTATGGTTTGGACGAGTTCACCATGTAAGAGAGGGCTTTTATTTTCTTTCCTTAGCTTATTTTGATCCAAATGGCAGCCATAAGTGGTGAAAATATGTTGGTATAGATGTTGACTTCCAATTGGTACACCTTATAGCAAAAATGGCCACTTTTAATTGGTCCACTTGCCTTCTTCTTTTATCTATTTATTTGGCAAGCCATTAGGCTTCCTTTTATTCATATTTTGACCCCCTCAAATTGGTTCTATTTACAAAATTGCCACTCCGGTGGAAATGACCAAAATGCCCTTGTTGCAAAATCATCCGTAACTTTCAAACCGTGCGTATTCGGGAAAAATCGAAACCCACGGTTATGACCCAATTAATCTCGAGAATATTCTTCCGGGGTCGGATATGGGCACTATTAAGAACTTCCGACACTTAATTTTTAAATTTACATAATTGCCCCTAACTTTTGAGAAATTTTCACTTAGGTCCCGTCAGCTCCACTCTGTACACCAATTTCATATTTGACTATCCCGAGCCTCTATTTGACCACTCGTTCATGTCCTCCTTGCCTATTACTCGACTATCTAGCCTTTAGGATGTGATATTGACAGATCGGGAGAGTAACAAAACCACCACAGACAACATAACAATCACTTAACAGATATATAAGAACTTAGCACAACATCAAAACAGATCAGAACATGAATGATTACCAAGAAAATCGAAAACAACAGAGAACATGAGAAGAGTAACTAGGAATGACATGAATGAATTAAAAGGGTTGCATGAAACAGGCAATGAGTTTGAATACATTGTACATCACCATTTCAACATATTCACAATGGACTTAGTTTATGTACTTTCAGCCAGTTCCCCCTGCTTTACCCCCCTCCAACCTCCAAAAGACAACAGTTTTTGAAAGTAGCACATACCTAAGATCACCAGCTTGCCGCCGTCCTAGATTAAGAAGATGATGGAAAAGCCAGAGGCAAGTACCTGGAAAGGCAAAAATTACATGATAACAAGAAATCAAGATACGAGTCATGAGAATTATCACACAAAAGATACATGTAACATGATAGTGTGTACTAGGCAACATGGAAGTACATTCTAGACTCCAGGATATGATACATGGATTTTGCTTTGTTATTTCTTGTAATACTAAACATGAACTAAACACAATGATAATTTGATTGGCGACATTCCAACATGGGCTTCTTCTTTGGGATGAAATAATCAAGTAAAACATAAATTTTAATGGGGAAAAAAACACATTTTCTTCATTATAGTCAACAGGAGAAGTCCTCTAATCCATTGCTAGCTGCTCTTTACCATGAATGTATTGCAAGTAGGTCTGCATGGTATATCTACGATTTTCTGTTTTCTGTTATTATTTTGGAAAAAGAGTGTTTTTGTTATAATACTCTTTTCTTTTCAGTTGTAAACAAAATAATTACTGAATAAATAAAACTGGTATCATGTATTCATAAAAAATGGGAACAGAGAGAGAAGCAACTTACATATAAAGGTCCAAGATCCCATCTATGTGTAACAGGTGCCAAAATGAACCATAAAATAATCACAATCCACATCTTTAGACTAAGAGAGAATAGTGCCATCAAAAGGATATCTATCATTGAAATTGGAAAGAAAAATGATCAGCAGATTGTTACTTATAAAATGTAAAAGCGACTCCACTAGATGATTACCAGGAACCTTCAATTTATCATGCAGAAAAAAGTAAAGCCTCCTTTTCCACCGGATTGTTGATTCTGCCAGCTGGAACTTCTGGATACTCAAAAATTAGGAAAACTATTAAGCTTGAGAAACAATTTCTATTATCTAAGTACCTAGAACCATTTCAATCACAATATTTGTTCAAATGTACCATGTCATCATCATCATCATCATCAAATCCATCCCGAAGATGTTTCGCTGGTGGCTTTGGTTTGACAGCAACAATCAGCAAATCTAGGAAGCAAACAGAAAATAAATAGATTTCAGACAACGAGCACAAGGCAAATTTGAACTTTTCAGGAGCTAAACTAGATATTCTTTGACTGGATATTAATAAGAAATACTAGCATGAGCTAGTACATTATCTATTATTTGTAATTTCAGTGCCAAGCAATATCATTATGTTGCCAACAAATAAAACCATGATATGAAAATTTTAATTTTGAATTAACTTATCTCCAAAGTCGCATAGGAGACTTCAGTAAACTAGGTTTTCTTTGTCAAAATATGCAACTCTTGCATTTGTTGAATTAGAATGGCACAACAATTTTCAACCTTTTTTTCGGTTGCACAGCACTTTCATTTCAACCAAATCTAATATCTAACAGAGAATTTTTGTAGAAAAAAATTGAATCACGAATCTTATGATTAATAAACTTTTAAAAAAAAATTCAGAAAAAAATAAATAAAAAGCAAAGATTTTGCCTTACTTAAAAAAGGGCAGTTTAATTGGGGTTTCCTTTGATGATTCCTGTTTAGCTCTAGTAATGCTAGTGTTATATATATATTTCATGATAGGATAGCTGCATGACATGGAGAATGGAGTGTGGGAAACCCAATGAACAGTCAAGTCAAGCAGCAAGACTGTATATAATATTATGACCTACATTATGGAAAAACTAGACTACTGAAAGTCAACAGTGCAGAATAGCTAATAAAGAATTCTCAAAGCATGAATTACACAGCTTGTTAAAAGAGAGACAAACTTGTCCTTTTTGTTAAGAAAGGACAATTAAATGAATTTTACATGGCAATATCTGACACCTGTAAGATATTGGAACTCCTTGGATACTTCCTGAATTCATTAGATAATATCTAAACATGCATAGAAATTGGACATCCATTTAACATGTCTACAGTGTCTTCCAGCTGCATCCATAATCTATTCAATACCTTACGCCCCAGTGAAAGATGGAAGTTAAATTAAAGATCTCATGTCCTATATATGAGAAATTCTAAGAAATGCCATATCAGCATATTTATGGACAAGATAATTCGAAGTGACCTAGTATATTTCTTTAGCTTTATTTATTTATTTATTATACTTTCATATTCACAATGGAAGCTAAAATAACTTTTGAAAAAGTAATAAACCCACATAAATAGTTATTCTTTTCATCTAGAACTTGTATGAAGGCTTAATGATTTGTAAATGAGCTTCTATACAAAAACATATATCAAACTGACGTATCCTATACATAGCTATACTTACAGTGCATTTTTTTAAGGATTTTTCATACCAATTTAATTTTATCACATAGTATTTTCCACATATTGTATTTGTACTTCCTAGTAACCGTTGGAATGTAAAGATAAAGCAAGCCATCAAAACAAGTCAAATCTTGACAAATCCTCTATTATCAAATGAAACCTTCAAGACACTGAAGTAGGAAAGTAGGGCACTCAGTAATGTTGTCATAATCATAGTATGCTGCATGATTCTTAATTTCACATAGATCCATTTCCTAGTCCAACACATCTAAGATGGCAATGTTAAGAAATAAACTTTTGGAGAAACATCTTTTAATGCTGTAGGGCAAATATGCACTGAAGCAAATGGCAGAATAATGTCTAAGATGATGGGTATTAGTTCCCTATCATTGGCAAAAGTCCAAAGTTGTTAGAATTTATAAACTTGGCACTTGAAATTGGTGTTTATTTCATTTTTAATATTCTTACCTCCTTTTATGATATCTTCTCTTTCTTTACATGTTTAATTAAACGCACCATTATCCATTCAGTCTGCTACTTTAGATCAAAGATTTAAAATTATCAAGTAAAAGAAAGCATGAAAAGTTAAGAAAGACAACTAAACTCGTATGTTAAGAAAATGACGCCAGTGTTTATTCCTAGTTTTCTCCGTTTTCCCTAAATCTTATAAAAAAAATGTAAACGAAAAGTACACTTGAAGGCAAATTTCAGCTTGGAAGCTCAAATTCTAAGAGACTAATGTTGAATGGAGATCCATACCGCCATTCTTGAGTTTAAGATTTACATCATCATCATCTCTGCCATCGTGCAATACATTTCCATGCAAGATAAGCTTCAAATTATCACCAGGTAGATGATTATTTTCAACAATCAACTTTCTCAAATCACGCACCTATAATAATTGAAAAATAAAAATTAAGGAACACGTTAAAAAGGAACTTCAAAAATACAAAACCAAATCAGAAATCATATACCGAGAAAGAGAGAGAGAGAGAGGCATACATAATTTGATCAAAGAAGGAACACGAAAGTGAGATGGAGGAGAAGGGCCGATTGTTTTCAGAATGATTTCTACCAAATTCTTATTATCAGAATTATTTTGCTTGCAATCCTGTTCTATGATCTTTGCCATAACTCTAATTTCGATGTGATTTTGGATCTTTTTCTTCTACTTCTATGTTTGTTTTTCAATTACGAGTTCAATTTCTGTTTCTGATTCGAAACAGGTCTCCTTGAAATCTTCTTCAGGATTTTTTCAAAAATATCTTAAAAAATAAAAATATTTTTAAAAATATCTCTTTTTAATTTTAATTTTAAAAATATTCTTTTTATTTAATTTTTAATTTTAAAAATACTCTTTTTTTAAAATATATTTTTAATATATATTTAATATATTTAAATTATATTTAATTTTTAAAAACATATATTAGGTATATATTTAATATATTAAAAATATACTAAAAATATAAAATATTAAAAAAAATTAAAAAATATGTGTAATTTTTTCATCTTCCAACGGGATATGATCCATTAGTTCAGACTCGGCCCAACTTATTAATGAACTCTATTACTGACCCATCTCTGTTTGAAAGGGAAAGAAAATGAGAGAGAAATTATTTTTAAGGCTTGTGTTTGGGGGATAAAATACACTAGTTGTACCTGAAAGATTGCCACCCGATAATCTCTTTCATTTTTTCATTAGTCATCCTCTAGTTCAGATTTTTATAATGAAAAAATCCTTCAACTAACTTACCGTAAATATCGTTAACTACAAATTAACATGGCATGCATGCTGATATAGTGCTATATTAATACATTAATATAAGTTGATATGGTGTCTTATATGAAACTATATATTGACTTAGCATCACTTCTGTATATTATATCAGTACTTTTAATATTATTGGATGTTATCTCAGCATTTTTAATGTTATTGTATTAAAAATAAATTAAATTAAATATATCGTCTTTTAATAATATAATAATATATTTTATCATTTTTTAAGTTTATCTTTATAATAAAAATTAAAATTAATAAATATTATTTAAATATATTTAATTGAAGAATTTTTTTTAAATATTATATCTAGGATGAAAAAATTGACTTTAGACCTACTCATATATTTGTCATTAGATTATGCCTCGGTATACATTCAACTAAATAAATTAATATTAAATTAAATAAATGAATATTAATGTTAAAATTAATTTATTTACAACAATATATATAATTTCTCTCAAATAAATAAATAAATAAATATATTCATAAAATTAATATATTTAAATTTTATAAAGCTTCTTCATTATTTATCAAAATAAAAATAATTAAAAAATAAAATAAAATTTAATATTATTAACATAATTAAAGTTAATCATCATAAAATTTTTTATTTTATAATCATTAATATGATTAAAGTTAATATAATTAATATAGGCTTAAGAAAAAATATATATACAGGTGTCCCCTCCCACTCATTTATTATAATATTTTTTTGCACTTTATATATATTTTTTTAATTTTTAATTAATAAATATTTAAAATTTTATGATTAGCTATATAGGTTAATATTAGAATTTTTCAATTTAATTATCAATTGGACAAAACTAATATTCTCATTCAAAATAGTATTTTTATAAAATTTAATTTAATAAAATTATATAAATAAATTAGTAGATTTAAAAATTAAAATAAAAAGACATATAAAAAATTTAACAAATTTTTAAATTTAATAAATAACATAAAATTTTGATAGAGATATTTTTGTATAGAAATTTATAATAAAAATTTTAATTTTATTATAATATTAAATATTTATTTTTGTCTTTTAATTCATCCAATTTCTGGTTATATATATACTACTTTGAATAAAGAGACAAAAAAGAAAAAAAAGAAAAAGAAAAATAAAGTAATGTATTTTATAATACCTTAATGAAAATAGAGACCAGGTAAGACCAATTAAGCTTAAGTGTTTGGATTTCTAATGAGTGTCCTCCAAGCCATTAGTAATCATTAATTTTAATTATATTAAAAATATTAAATATTAAATTTTATTTAATTAATTATTTTATTTTGATAAATAATGAATAAGTTTTATAAAAATTTAAACAAAATTATTTAAATAAATAATTTCATTTATTTATTTATTTGAAACAAATAATATATATACATATTGTAAATAAATTAATTTTAACATTAATAAAATATATATTTATGTATTTTAATACTAATTTATTTAGTTGAATATGTTTAAAATAATATTTATTTATTTCAATTTTTGTTATAAAGTGAAGACTTAAGGGATAACAAAATATATTAATATATTCTTAAGGAATGACTGATATAATTTATCTCATTTTAACACATTAATATTAAAATTACTGACATGGCTTACTAACATGTTGTTATATTAGAATATGATTCCATGTAAGGTGCCATGTTAGCTTATATGTGTTAACATGGTACCACATTAACATGTCATATTAGTTTGTCATTAACGACACTAACGGTAAATTAGTTGAATAATATTTTCTGTTATAAAAATTCGAATTAAAGGGGCAACCAATGAAAAAATGAAATTAAAGGGTCCATGAAGTAAGTTAGTTAATATTTCATGAATGATCAGTGTAATTCATCCTGTGTTTGGGTATAAAAATGAATAAAATTATTTTTAAAAATAATTATTTTTTTACACATCTATTATCAAAGTTATATCCTACTTTCAAAGTTATACATTTGCATTATTAAAAATATACTAAAATTGTGAGATGTTTAAAAATAAAAAAAAATGTATACTTTAATTTTTTCAAAATAAAAAGGTAAATTTTATTTTATGAATGATAAAATTATAAATCTACACTATTATTTTTCAATAGAAAACAAATACTTAAGGATGACATTGTAATTTTGATTTCATCTATCTTCCTCTCAATTTGGACCTATAAACTCCATTACTTATTACCCTCCATATATCTTTTTCTTTATACCTAAAAAATAAGGATATTTTCTTCCATTCTCTTTTCTTTTTTCTTATTATCAAAATGGAAGTTAATATTTTATTTATTATCAAATAATGGAAGATCAAGATCAAAGGGAGAATGGTTATTCCTTTACTCCATAATAGCAAACTTAGAATAAATTACTCTTGTTATAGGCAATAAGCAACATTATTCGATATGTTAATATCATCAATCGTCCTCAGATTTTACACTTATATTATTAAAATTTTTAAACTTTAATTTGTCACGATAAAATCTCTAGATATTTAATTTTTTCCATTAAAATTCATAACTTCATTTTTTGGTGAATGGATGGTGATAGAAAGAGAGTTTGTTAAAAAGTATTTTAGAAAAAGAAATATGGCTAGTGGAATGTTGCAATTTTGATTCTAAGATAAGGGATTGCTTTGTGATTTGAGAACAATTTTTTTTAGTTTGAGTTTTTTTAGAGATTTAGAGTTCATAATTCAAAATTTAGAGTTCAACATTTAAGATTTAGAGTAAAACTCTCTTTTTCATCACTATTTAGTAACTGAAAATAGAGTTAGAGATTAATAATAAAATATTGAATGTTGGAGGATTTGATTATTGACAAATTAAAGTTTGAAAATTTCAATGATATAAGTGGTAAAGTACAAAGATGTTTGGTGATACTAACCCCTTTTCATTAATCTTTTAATTAAAATCCTTTAGAAAAGTTAAACTCTATGATTGATGAGATACACTCTAACACAACATAGTCACAATATGGTGTTGTTGGTGAAGTGCTTGAATTAAGATTAATGCATTTGACTCCATGAAAACTTGTACTAAACCTTTATTCATCACTTAATTCAAGCTTGTCCAAAATTAATAACCTCACTAATCTTTTGGGTTATACATGCTATGAAAAGCTCCATACTTTGCTACACTAGTGTGAGGCCTCGCCTAAGCACCAATTGAGCCGCTCGAAAAATGGAGCCAAAATGCTTGTATGGGCTTAATCTCACACGATACTTCCGCGTACGGTTTTCAGTCGGTTCGATAAGCACAAGTTTTAAAAGTTATCTTTTATTTTGAAAAGACATGTTCCTTTTATTTTAAAAAATAACATTCTCCTTTTATTATAAAAAAAGATGATGACTTTTATTTTGAAAAGTAAAAATTGGAGAATCTCCACCTTAAATTATTTTATTTAAGAGTTCAAAGAAAAATCCATTTGGTTGTCTCCATTAAATTTAATTAATTTTTACCCAATCACGATGGGTTTTGGGCTAGGTTTTCTAATAAATTTTGATAAAAGATTTTCTTTTTGATTGATTTAACCTTTGTGGTATGCAAAAAATGATTTTTAATGTTAATGACAAGATTAAGGAGGAATGACAGTTAAATATGTATGAGCAAATAATTAATATGAAATTCACAATTACAATAAAAAAATAAATTATTACAACTTCAAAACTTATACACATGGAACCTTTAACTCTAGCCCTTGTGGGTACTAGGTCAAGCATAAGTCCCTAACTAAACTTATTAAAAGTATATAATAAATCTTAATAAAAAATCACAGCCATTCAAAATAACAAATAAAAATGAAACTTAAAACAAAGTAACTTGCAATAATGGATTGCAAGAATAATAAAATTAAAGAAAAGAAGAGAAAGGTAAAATAAATTAATTGGATCAATTTTAGGTATTTAAGTGAGGGCTCGTCATTCGGAATAATATTTCAAGTGTGCCTATTTATTTCATTTGAATGAAAATCAGAGTCATAATTAGTTCATGTCTTTAATTGCAAAGGGCTTTAGTTAACCAATTTTAGTTAATCAATTACCAAATGAAATAGATAACATGAAGAAACAAATATCTTGGGTGATCGCTTCCTCTTAACAAATGGCTGAAGAGCTTTGCCGCTTCATAACTCCACTTGAATATGCAATTAAGTGAAATCAAATAATTGTGGTGATGGAAATTAATTCAAACAAATGAAATAATAGTAAGTATAGTGAGTCAAAAAGCAATTTGGTAGAGTTCTGACATTGAAAATCGAATCCTTTGACTAGAAAGGGAGGCCCCTATTTCAACTTGGCGTGGTTAAAAAAAAAATTTTAATGAAAAAAAATTGTTATTATGCCGAATTAATTTTTTTCCATCCAGATTTTCCAATTTGCACTTAAATATAGGTGCAAATTTATGGGTTCGCAACTAGCATTATTGAAAAGGACAAGGACAATAGTAGAAAATAATGTGGCATTAACATTACATTTGAAGAAGCCTAATGGAGACTTGTTCCACCTAATAACTCCACAACTTGATACTTCCATCATTGGATTTAGGGTAGCATTCTTTCCTCTCTTATTTTCTTCTAAACCAATCATAATGATAATCGTAAAGCTTTTTTTTTCTTCTTTTTTTAGACATGTCTTATAGCTCTTTTGAAATAAAAAAGTGTTGTGATAGGATTTACATTCTAAGTTTTTATTTTTTTTCTTTTTGAAATAATTAAACATTCTTAATTTTTTTTTATTTAAGTAGATGTCTACTAGGGTGACTTTGAATCATTTAAGAAGTTTTGTTATTCTCAATTACTCATTTTGAAAGTTCAAATTTTTTTATTGGAAATTAGTTTTTATTGGAAGTTGATTTTCCTAATTCGATATTATTTAGGAAGACTTGTTGGATAAGACTTCTAATTCTTTTGGACCAAGTATTTAGGAATTCTTCTTAAATAAGATTTGTATTCTTTTTATTCAAGTCAAGCATTCTTATCTATAGTCTCAAGATGTAGCTTCTTGATGTAAGCAAAAGATGTATCAATCTTGTATTTTTGCTTTACGCTCACAGTGTGACTTGTGATTCTGTGAGATTGTGTGATGCTTTTGGATGTAATTGGATTAAGGGTTTTGAGTGTTCCCTTTTGTTCTTATACCTTTTAGTTATTAGTGAATTTTGTTCCCTTTTGTATCAATCTTGTTAAGTAAGTTTAAGCCTTGTTTAGACTTGGTTGATATTTATAAAAATTAAAATGCTAGCTTGTTTTGGAGAAGGTGGAGTAAAATTTTTATTTTGGTACAAAAGAATTCAAAGTCAAGGTGGAGAAATGTTAGGTGAAAGAATTGGAGACTCAATAATATTCTATTAACAATAAGAAGTATTTATACAATAGTATTCCTGATATGAATGGGAATATTTAACCAATAATATATAAGATACAATATTTACATTCCTAAAATACAACAAGTACTATAATATGATTATATTCCTCAATAGGTTTATATTATTTATCACTCCCCCATAAGTTGAGCGGAGTTAGATAACATGGTCAACTTGTTATGAAATTAAAAAAAATTGGTCTTTGGAAAAGGCCTTGGTAAAATATCAGCAATCTGATCATGAGAACTAATGTATCTAACTTGTAATAACTTATCCTTTACTCAATCATGAACAAAATGAAAATCAATCTCCATATGTTTGGTGCGATAATGAAATACTAGATTAGTAGTCAAATATGTGGCACTCAAATTATCACACCATAGAGTAAATGAATTGGTAGTCCAATCTCATGCAACAACAGACAAAGCCATTCTATCTCATAAGCTATTGTGGCAATAATTCTATACTCGGCTTCAACAGAGGTATAAAACATTGCTTATGAGAGACCCAAGATATCAAATTAGAACCCAAATAAATAGAAAGCCAGTGGTGGACTTGCGATCATCAATTGAACCTGTAACACCCTTATACTTTGCATACGTACAATACATACACGCCATATATAAAATAAACATACAGAGTACAAGAATGTCACAAATTTTCCCCATTTACAAGTTTCCATAATTATAAGAAATTATTTTAAATCCTTAAAATATACTTTAATATATAAATGAAAATGTATATAAACAAATTGGTTACTAAAAACACATGTTTTAAAGAAAAAATTCTATGATAAATTCGCCAGAGTTTTATCTGTTTTTCGAATGTTTCCTAAAAATCAAATTAATCAACCTGTAAAAGAAATACCCTTTCAAAAATTTGCATTCCCTCCAAATACTCAAACACATATTTAAATATATATATATATATATCAATATGTACACAAATATACTAAATTCACACATTTAATCTAAATTCTTTAAATTTACATTATTTTCATGTCTAAAAACGTAATGTACATATTCATAACAAGTTTCACAAAATAAAAAAAAATACATATGTGAAGCTGGCTCTGGTCTGTGGCAGTCTATCCAATTCCAAAAGCTATCAACCCAATCTAAACCTGACTAGATCTAGCAGAACTCTCTGGAACCTCTAAATTAACTTCATCACCTATGCGATAAATTTCAATCGCTAAGCTAAAAGTCTAGCGGTACATACTTTGATATTTAAAATAACATTTAAATTCAAACATTACGGAATGGACAATGTACCAATGTCAAGCAACATACACGAAA
This sequence comes from Garcia nutans, assembly GCA_947685225.1. Taxonomy (NCBI): domain Eukaryota; kingdom Viridiplantae; phylum Streptophyta; class Magnoliopsida; order Malpighiales; family Euphorbiaceae; genus Garcia; species Garcia nutans. Next base: position 41,250,667 of record CANTUV010000005.1, read on the forward strand.
TTTTTTTTATTAACAATTAAAGAAACCACACACACTGGGCCCAAAAGCCCTTATATACTGATCTAGCTCCAGAAATATTATTTTAGAATATCTCAATCATCTGTGACATTAGTGTAGACCCGTAAATTTGGATCAGTTTAAATTTAAGAAGCTTATCTTGGTCCATTATAATTTTAAAGAGCCTAAACCTAATTTTAAAGCTTGAAATTAAATTGATCCAACTCATAAAAGCCCAAATTAAATTTGTGAAACAGGTTCAGTCCGAAAATTAAATAGTTTAGAATCGGTTTGAGTCGGAGTGCATCTAAGTCAACTTCAGCTAGTACTCATGTTTATTTAGACACTCCCAATCAACATGAGCCGGATCCATGTCGATTTGGGCACTCCAAATCAACATCAATACTAATTTGGACATGTTTTCACTAAATAGTAGGTGTCATATTTTATTTAGTTTTGGACACTGGACATGGTTGTAAGGGCATGTTTCCATCTTATATGGGTGCCCATTTTATTTGCTTGTTTGAACCTTCTTTACTTTAATATAATGAATTATTATTTATTTTAATTTGCATGTAGTATGGATAATGTTATATATTTAAGAATTTAATAATATTTAGACATAAAAATGAGGCCAATTCCAATGAATCGGACGTTATGAGAGTACTAAGTCATTCTCACCTTCCCCATAAGTACCCAACTTTCCGAATCCATTAGGGGTTTGGGGATTCCTTAGGAATCGAGTCATCCACCTCTTTCTTTTTTCCGGCTTGTCTGGTGGCAACTCCATTTTTCTCTGGGTTTAAGCTTGTGTTCTTTGAGGCCCTGAACCTAATAGTGTCGAAGTCGCAAGAGTCATTTCACATAGGAGTGGGGGCAAAAATCCCCGCTCACAGTGGCAACTACACTGGGGATAAGAGAAGTTAATTTCATTAGTCTTTATATTATTTTATTCTTTCTTATTATGATATTATCCATTACATCATTTAGATTGTATTGTGTATATGAGTTAGGACGCCTGTGTAACTTGTGTTGTGTTATGTAAGGGATACTATACTTTCACTCAAGGTGTGGAGATCGAGCACGGCATAACCACTCATAGCCCCATATCTTTTGGTATATACTTGCTATGGGAACCTAAACTTATCAACCCAAAGACTAAAGCTCTTGTAGTTAGCCTAGTAACTTTCTTTAGATTTTTCCCAAGTGCTTGTTATTTGACTATGATCGATATATCTTAATTTGAACCATGGCTTATTTGGTTTGTTCTTTTTTCTAATATGGCTTAATTATATTATAAGCTCAAAATAGTTCTATTCTTTTAAGCCCAAAAGACCAAAACTATTTTCAAAATTTTCAAGATGTTCTTTAGACATAAAACTTTTTTAAAATGGGTCAAAGATTCTTTTCTACCTCATGGCCCAAATTCAAAGAAACCTTTTTATAAATGGGCTTTGAAATTATTTTTTACTTAAATTACAACTTTTTAAATGAGCCTACAACTATTTAAGTCAATTATGAAATACCAAAAATCACTTGTGGGCCTAATTTATACTAAGAATTATTGATCATGGGCTTGTTTGTGGCATGAATCATTAGTTATTTTTTCAAATAGAAAATTTATTTATGATAGACCCCTTAATTTAGTTTTAATCCATAATATAGCACAAAAGCTATTTTTAGTTGATCTAATGGATTAAAACTTAATTAATGAGAATTATCATGGACTGACTTCTACGTTTGAAAATATAACAATTTGATTAAATCGTCCAAGTAAATTTTTTGAAAGCAAGATGTCTCATGTTGATATTTTTTGACCATATACCTAAGAAAAGAGACTCACCATTCATGTGTGGAAGATATAAGGTTGGAAGAAATGTCCTAATTATCTTTGTTTATCTGTTATTTATGCATACATGCATACATGCATTGCATCGCATAAGCATTGATCCTTTATGACTCACAGACCTGGAGTATAATAGTTCAAGAGCATACGACAACACCACCTACAATAGTGATTTTACTTCAAGTGCTTCATTAGGAGGATGGATACAAACCAGCTATGGGATATAGTCGATAAAGCTGTCAAATCTAGGATGGCCGAGGTACGGGATCAATTGTCTGAGATTATGAAGGCTCAGTCGATTGAGGTTCTGGAGATCATCAATAATGAAGCGTTTGCCACTAACATAAAGAAGAAGGGAAAGGCAACTTTAAGGAACAAATCCAATGATCAGATAAGAAATGAGGAGTCAATTCCTATTCTACAAGATCAATTGGGCCATATACTGACCAAACATTTTAAAGACTTGTATGAGATTGACCTTCAGCTAAAAGATTGGGAGAGAGAAAAGAGCATATACAGTGTAAAAATGAGCGATAAGGTTGGCTACCATCCCAGTGGACAAAGTCAAAGGGGATAGAAAGATGTTAAGATAAATGCAACAACTGGGCCGAAAAGGAAGCATAAATTTTCAAACTTGGGGGAACCTATGTCAAAGACCTTTGAAAATCTAAGAAGATGAATTTGCTACAACCACTAACACCTCGACCATTGCCATATCCTCTACCATCCAAGCACAACACTTAGTAGTATTGCCACTTCCATCAAACACTAGGCCATGACACAAATCAATGTATATGTTTGAGGCATGAAATATAGAACCTCATCGATGATGGAAAGATCATCGCCCTTGACATGCCTAATTAGATGAAGCATCTTCGACTCCAACTCAACAAACTTCCCTTGGCTTGTTTGGCTTTTGTTTCATTTATATTTTCTAGAACAATTATGTTTTTCAAATTAAGATTATTTGAATATATTACTTTCATTAAATTTTTTATATTGGTCTTTGTTCATTTTAGTGCTCAACCAATGATGAGTCTAGCTTGATATTCATGAATTAGTGTATCTATGCATCATGATTTGAATGACTTTACTAGGTGAGGGAATTGTTCTATAGCATTGAGCTGTGTATACTTACTTACTTTGAGAGGGCTTCTACATAATTACCTTTGTCTAGGTCCTAGTCAATCTTAGAACATGCTTTGACGAACTTTCAAGACGAAATTGAACTCTACTTATTTAAGGGAGAGATGATCTAGGCATTGTTGGGTAAGCCAAGAACTAGTATCCGCCCTATTAACAACAATCCCTAGTGTGTCCCTTTAAGCCTTCATAAAATTTAGGTTACTTTTCATTGGCTTGTAAATCCAATAACCTATCATAAGTTGTTATTACACTTTTGACAAGTCTGATGATCACTGAATTACTAAGGGGCAAGAAGATCAAGGAAAAGTTTGTATTATCAAGACTATAAGGATAGTTAAAGTTTATCTGAACTATACCTAAAATCTCAAATCTATAATATCAGGGTAACAAAGGGTTCATCCTGGCTGAAGTAGACTCATCCTACCCCATTCATAGCCAGAAGCATAAAATGGTACAAATAAGATAACTCTCTTAGAGCTAGAGAAAAAACAAAAAGAAAGAAAAGAAAAGAAAAGAAAAAAGAAAAGAAAAAGAAAAAAGAGAAAAAAGGAAAAGAAAAATAAAACCCAAAAAGCGGTTCAGAAAGCTAACCGAGTTCTTTTTTACCTAAAGCAAGCAGGAGACTTCCACTTAGTTTACGAGGACGGATTAACTTGAATTAGTCCAGCCCAACCAAAGACTCAAATACATAAGGGAAATTCCATCTTTCAGTTTATCCAACATAGGTCCAGGTCCACAATCTTAAAAGTCTTAAACTTGATATTTCAAAAGGGAAAAGAAAAAAAAGGAAGAGAAAGGGTGGTCTAAAGATCAAGATAGTATTGATTGGATCCACATTTTCTACCAAGAAAATGAAAGGACATTCAAGCTTGTATTTTTATGAAGTTAGAAGGAAATGATGCCCAGAAGGTGAAAATGGAACCTCTAATAGTATACAGTTCCAATAAGAAGATTGTAGTGTGAAGGTTTGTCAGTAGTGTCACATCGGCTCTAATCTAAAAATGGCCTTCACTTAATCCATGTCCCTTATAGACCTCATTTCAAGTCTATTAAATATCTATTGATCTCTCTTGGTAGGTAGAGTTTATTAGTGGACATAGTTTGGATAAGCATGCATATGAGATAGACAATATTTAAACTCAATGAGACATTTGGCCAAGTAATGTGTATGTGCCTATTTGAAGTACTACAGTTTTTGCTTAAATAGAAATGATTCCCAAGTTTAGTATGGTAACTAGGGTTGTTATGTTATAGATATGTTAATTTGGAAAATCGAGTCTTGAGGTACAATGACATTGATTTGACAAAGTCAACATTTGATTAAAAAAATTATTTTCTTATTGCATAAACCTTCAAATTAAGGGAAGTATATTGCACTGTCGAATCTCGAAGGACAAATTGGGCAAAATAAATTATTATTTGCAAGGTTATGAAGAAGTTACCAGCTGGAGTGTTGAATCATAGTTTTAAATGGATGTATCTCTACCGCTTGGGCCCCCCCACTCATGTTTTCAACATCTTAAAGATAAAAGCCTAAATGTGAAGTCTTCTGCTATTCCAATGCAAGACCTGAACGAGCATCTGAAAGGAATCCATAGGAGCACTTCAGCTGATCACCTCAGTTTGTGAGTCAATAGAATCACAGTAAGAATTATTTATGCATATCATGCATACATAAGCATATCACACTGCATTTTTATCTTATGTTACCTATTCTTTGTCAAAGTAAACATTAATACTCTATGAAGCAAATATGAACCAAATATGAAATTAGGAGTCATGGAAGGCCCATTTCTTGAGAAAGATCCAGTCATTTTACTAAAATGAAGATGCATGCTTGTTCAAGGAACCAAACAAAATGCAAACATCAATTAGAATCTACATGGAAAAAGAAATCAGTGGTTTGAGCCTACACAGGGGGGCAAAGTTTCTCCTTTCAATCTTTTGAGTTTATGTGTATACAAAATATTTTTGGACTCACTTTCAATATTTTTTCACACAGGGGGCAAAGAGAGGATATGAGGACTAGCTAAAAAATAGCTAAATTTTTTTGCAAAAGAACAAAATAAGAAGAAATTAAGAACCCCAAAAGAATGAAGATGCAAAAGACAACAAATCAATCCAGCTAGAAGAGCTGAAGTTAATGCAGGATAGATCTCCAAGGATGAAGATCCATTTTGAAGGGTGAAGACCTAATGTCCAAGGATGAAGATTCATTTTAAAGGGTGAAGACCCGATATCCAAGGATGAAGATCCATTTTGAAGGGTGAAGACTCGATGTCCAAAGGATGAAGATCTAATTTGAAGGGTGAAGACCTTATGTCCAAGGATGAAGATCCATTTTAAAGGGTGAAGACCCACAATCCATAGAAGAATGGAACAACTGGATAGAAGAAAGCCCGTACTCTCAAATGATAGAAGGTCAGTCCAACTAGAAGAGTTGAAGTTGATCCATTAAGGAATGGAACAAGTGGCTAGAAGAAAGCCCGCACTCTCAAATGATAGAAGGTTAGTCCAGCTAGAAGAGCTGAAGTCGATCCATTGAAGAATTAAGTAAGTGGCTAGAAGAAAGCCATGGCAGAAGATTAATCGGCTAGAAGAGATAAAATTGTTTGGCTAGAAGAAAGCCATAACCCTCAATTGACAGAAGATCAGTCCAGCAAGAAGAGCTAAAGTTGTTTGGCTATAAGAAAGCCAAAACTCCCAACTGACAGAAGATCAATCAGCTAGAAAAGCTGAAATCAATTGGCTATAAGAAAGCTAAAACTCCCAACTGACAGAAGGTCAGTCAGTTAGAAGAGCTGAAATTGATTGGCTAGAAGAAAGCCAAAACTCTCAATTGACAGAAGGTTAGTCGAACCAATTTTTGAATCCAGAACCCAAAATTCAGTCTTGGGTTGAGAATCCAAAATCCAGTCTTGGGTCGAGAACTCAAAATTCAGTCTTGAGTTGAGAACCCAAATCCAGTCTCGGGTTGAGAATTCAAATCCAGTCTTTGGTCGAGAATCCAAATTTAGTCTTGGGTCAAGAACCTAAAATCTAGTCTTAGGTCGAGAACCCAAGATCTAGTCTCATGCCTAAAACCCAAAATAATCTCGGGTAGATCTAGTTTCAGGCCCAGAACCCAAAATAATCTCTGGTCCAGAACCCAATATAATCTTGGGTCCAAAAACCCAAAATTCAATTCTCGATCCAGAACCCATTCTTGCCCAAAATAAGTTTAAAAGTTACTTTTTGCTCTCTTCTACTGAAGTCTCAGATCACTCAAGCAGGGAGTAAAAAGTAAATCCTTAAATTTGGGCCAGTGTAAATTTAAGAAGCTTATCTTGGTCTATTATAATTTTTAAAAGCCTAAACCTAATTTTAAAGCTTGAAATTAAACTGGTCCAACTCATAAAAGCCCAAATTAAATTTGTGAAACAGGTTCAGTCCGAAAATTAAATAGTTTGGATTTGGTTTGAGTCAGAGTGGGTCTAATTCGACATGAGCTGCTCATGTCAACTTGGGGTATCCAAATCGACAATGTAACATCCTAAAATTTTTGAAAATTTTTAATTTTTGAAAAATTAGATAAAATAAATTATAATTTAAAAGGATAAATTAAATTAATGGTTTTAAATGAAAAATGAAGGGATTTTAAATGAAAAAGTGAAATATATATGTGATATATATGCAAAATATACATAACATATATAAAAGTCAACACTTTTTAAAAGAAAAGGGTATTTTGGTAATTAAATCTTATAAATTTAAAATTAATAAAATAATTCAAAAATAAATTATTTTTGAATGGAAGAGGGAAATTAGGACTTTTAATTTATTAAAAAATAGTTAAATAATTAAATATTAAATTATTTTAATAGATATATATGTGGTTTTAAAAAAATGAAAAGAAAAGAAATATTAAAGTCTTCTTCTTCTTCTCTTTCCTTTGGCCAAAAATTCCATGGGAGCTAGAACAAGGATTTTACTTCTTCCATACTCCATAAATTGAAGGAATTAACAAGTTTCAAGTGGATTTTTGGTGATCTCCACCAAAATTAGTAAGTTTTCATCTCTTTTCTTTGAATTCCATGGAAGATGGTATTATGTGAAAATTTAAATTTTGATGTAGTATGTTATAATTGTTGGAATTGGTGTGTATGATGTTATTTTGGGTAGTTAAAAATGATTCTAAGGTTAGATTGAAGAGATGATGGAGTTTGGTTAAAGAATGGTGAAGAGAGAGAATTTAGGGTTATGGATTTTTGGGGTTTTGAAAACATGAACTTTAATTGTGCAAATTGATTCCAAATGAGTTGTTTTGATTCATAAACAAGTATTTTAAAGTCAAATATTGGATTTGGTGATGTTGGGTTGGAGTTTGAGAATGGAAGTGGAGATTTAGGGTTTTGGAAAAGTGATTTTCCAAAGTAGTTGAATTGTGTGATTTTATTTGTTTAAGCATGTTGTTTAGTGTTAAAAGTGATGAATATAAGCTTGGAATGAGTAATGGATTGTGTTGGAATGGAAAACCTTCAATGGGGGAAGGTTATGCCATTTTTGAGATTTTGTGTGTAAGAGTGTATTTTTATAATGTAAATAATTTAAATGTATTAAAATATATTTTTAATAATATAAATAAACTTAAAACACTAATTTAATTGTAGTAGAATAGAATTCCACTATTGAAGTAAGGAAAGGCTAAATTTTTGAAAATTTGTAGGAGTGATGTGTAATTATGGTTTAATGTTGGAAATGCCATTAAATGTGATACTAAATGATTATTTGCTATCACATTTGGTTTAGGCATTGAGGGAGGTTGATTTGCTTCATCCAAGTGGTGAAGGGCAAGTTGAAAAGATTGTATTGAAGGTTGTTTTTAGCTTGCTTTGGGTTGTTAGTGGAGGTATGTACAAACTTTGAATATAATGTTTATATTTGCATAACATTTGGACTTAACACATTTTGGTTGAAAAATGTGTTAAGTTACTTGGTTCATTGATTGTGTATGAATAATATGCTATGACATTTGTAATGTCATATATGTGTTAAATGCATTGTGAAAAGCCATTGATAATGGCTAAATTATGTAGAATGTGAAATATGTATATTATGTGAAAATACCCAAAGTAATTGGGTAATGTGTTGTGAATGCAAAAATGAAATATGTAGAATAATGAAATGAATTGATATTGATAATAAATGAGAAAAATGAGAAAAATGAGAAAAATGAGAAAAAAAATGTGAAAATAAGGCAATGTGCCGAGATTGAATATGTGACAAAGAGAAAGAGATTAATAATGAGAAAAATGACTAAAATGTGTGTCTAGTATATTATTCAATTTTCAGAGTTCTGGGTTTGGCGGCATGCCTATGATTGCCTACGGGCTAAATGCTGGAATGGTGAAAAGATTGGGTCGTAAGCCAGGCCAGCTGATAAATATGATGTTTTTGGGCTGAAAAGACTAGGTCGTAAGCCTCAAAAACTGTAGCAGTCTAGCCGAGTTGAGGACCAAGATACTGGAGCCTAAGGGTCTAGCCGGGTTGAGGTCCAAGAGACTGGGGCTGTTACATTATTCATGGATATATTGCCTACGGGGCTAGACACATGGTGTCATTATGGACTAAAGCAATAACTCTGAAATTTAAATAGTATATTAGATCCTTTTTGGGCCCATGCTTGTCTTTGTTTTAATGTGAATTATGAATTATGATACAATTAAGCAATATAATGTTATGAGTTGTGATTATGAAATATTTGAAAATATAAGAAAGTGGAATGATGTGACATCTAAATGCATTGTGCATTGGCATTGCATTAAGTTTTATTATTATTATCAAAGTTTGTACAACTAGGCTTCGACTTAGTGCGATTGTTTCCATCGTACAGGTGACAGGGTAGACCCAACTGAGCCAGAGAGTTCTTCTAGACTAGGTCGGGTCTAGACTTATAGTTAAGCTTGTTAAGTTGCTATCGAGATCAGAAATACTACCAGCAGCATGTATATATTTTTATGTTATTGTACATTTTGAGTATTATGCATAATATATTATGTTTTGAATTTTACGTATTATATATTATAAAGAATGTTTGGGTCAATGTATTTGAAATGGGAGAGTAAGTGTGTTTTAAATTATTTATATCTATATATATAAATGTTTGACAAACTTGGTGAAATTGAGAAGTATGGTTGAGATGGTGATTGGAAATTATTTGGGAGTGTTTTCTTTTTTGCAGGTTGAGTAATTGCTAAATTTTGGGATATCCAAATTACAGATAAAATTCTGGCGAATTTTTTCCAGAGATTTTTATATATATTATTTATTTTGGATTCTTATAACAAGTAAAGAATATTTATATTCTATTTAATTTTTATATATTTAAAATTTGAAATTTTAAATTAGAAATGTGAAAATTTATTTTAGTAAATCGGTCTGTGACATTTTTGTACCGTATATGCATATTTTATATATGTTGAAAATATGTATTGTACGTATATAAGGTATAAATGTGTTACAGACAATAACCTAGCTCATGTCGACTTGGACACTCCAAGTCAACATGAGCAATGGCTCATGTCTATTTGGACACTCCAAATTGACATGAGCCAGATCCATGTCGATTTGGGCACTCCAAATCAACATGAATCCTAATTCAGAAAAGATTTAGCCGATTTAAGAATCCTAATTGTGTTTGAATTCAGGACTGGGAACCCTAACTGCCACATTATAAATAAACGGGGCTTAAACAATAGAGGGGGACTTTTGACAGCTAAGTTATCACGGACACAATAGTGAAAACAAAAAAAAAAGTTTAACCAGAGACAGTAGCAACACTAAAGGGCAATTTACAATCAACACCGAGCAATCAATATACCTTGCTCAACCAAAACTTTGGATTGGTGCAGGTGGCATCTTGGACCAACATATTTAATTTGGTGGAGCCTTCAATGCAGGTTTTGTTTTCTAAATTTAATTTATTTAAACGTTCAAGTAGCTATGCTTTTCCTTTAAAAATTGAATGTCATGAGTTATTTTATTCTAGTAGATGATTTATGATAGCATTAAACATTTTATTATTATTATTGATTGTTGATTAGTCTAGTAGTTAATTAATTTAGGTTATGATTTTGCATAAACCGTAATAACAATGTTAACCTAACCAAATTGACACACTCTTTCATAGCAGTTGATTATTCCTTGCCCAACAACTTGTTCTTTTGGCTTTGATTTATATAAAACATTCAGTAGTTTATTTAGTTATCGGATAATAAATTGGTTAGCTTGTATTCATTTTGTTTTGAGTATCTAGTACCCTAATTTCCAAACCAAAAACCCAAATTCCCAAACTAAAACCCTAATCTCCAAATTGAAACCCTAAAACTCTAATTTCCAAACTAAAACCTTAATTTTCCATTTAAAACCCTAATTTTGTTTCCAAAACCCTAAAACCATATTTTTAATCTCTATAAACCCAAATTTAATATGTGAACCTTAATTTCATGTATTTAATGCTTTAAACCCTAGTTTTGATTATTTAATTTATTATACACTTGTGATTGATGATTTATTTTATTTGGTTTATAATGGATGATTTGGTTTTAATTGTTATGAATGTTTTGAATGGTTCAATTTACTTGGTTAATTATTTTAATATTGATTATTTTGATTTAAAGGATGTAAAAGGTATATTTTTACTTTGTGGGTGTCTCGTTAGTTCAATGTAATTTAATTTATTTTGAGTTTTGGATTAATGTAATTGATATGTTTCCACCAAATGGTGGGTGTCCTATTTTATTTAGTTTTAGATATTGGACATGGTTATAAGGGCATGTTTTCATCTTGTATGCATGCCCATTTTATTTGCTTGTTTGAACATTCTTTAAGTTAATACAATGAATGATTATTTATTTTAAATTGCATGTAGTATGAATAATGTTATATATTTGAGAATTTAATAATATTTAGGTCTGAAAAGGAGATCGGTTCCAATATACCGGGCATTATGGGGGTGCAGGGTTATTCTTACCTTCTCCATACGCACCCAACTTTCCAAATCTATTAGGGGGTTGAGGATTCCTTAGGAATCGGGTCATCCACCCCTTTCTTTTTTCCAGCCCATCAAGGTGGTAACTCTATTTTTCTTCGATTTTAGGCCTATATTCTCTAAGGCCCTGAGCATAATAGTGTTGAAGTTGCAAGAACCATTCCACATGGGAGTAGGGGCAAAAATCCTCGCTCACAACTAGTATGTCTCGTATAAAGGCATAATAATATTTGTGACACCAGTGTATCTCACCCGAAGGCGTAATAATATCTGTGACACCAGTGTGTCTAACTCGAAGGCATAATAATACCAAAAAAGAATATCTCTAAACTAGACTCTATATAAGGTAGACCTGCAAACACAACTCTTATATTTCATTTTTCTGCATTTTTCATACTTTGTTTCCAATTTACCTCTCATAGTCAACTTCATAATCACATACATTATAAATGTAGCTCACTTCCACATTTTAGTACATAATTTGTGCTTTTCACATTTTGCACATAACATCACATTTAGCCATTCTTAATAGCTTAACATGTCATAAACAATTCAACTCATGCATTGTTACTACAAACAATGCTTTACACATACATGAATAAACATTCAAGTAACATAACACATCCACCCATATGTAATGAGTTATGTCTCAAACAATGCAATTTAATAAAATAAGTTCTATAGTGTAACACCCTTTTACCCTATATACGTACAATACATATTTCTAGCATATGTAAAATACGCATATATGGTATAATAAAAAATTTTACATTTCTGCTTTAAATTTTCAAATACTAAATATATAAAATTAAATAGTATATAAATATTCTTTACTTGCTATAGTAACCCAAAATAATATTTTATATGAAAATCTCTGGAAAAAATTCGCCAGAGTTTTATCTGTAATTTAGACGTTCCCAAAATTCAGCAAAACACAACCTGCATAAAACAAATACTCCCAATAAAATCATTCACCATTTTACCAATACTTCTCAATTTCTCCATATTTTCTCAAAATATTTATATATAGGTATATCTATCAACAACACATATAAGATCCCATCTTAAACAAATTATTCAAAATATTCTTTACAATTTACAATGTGTACTTCAAAAACATATCATAACATACATAATATCAAAATATACTATAATATCAAATATGTACATGCTGACAACTGGCTCTGAACTTGATGTACCCAAAAATAACTCTTCAAGCTCAATAAATACAAACCTAGACCCGACCAGGTCTAGTAGAACTCTCTGGCTCTACCAAAACGTCCATGTCACCTGCGCGATGAATTACAATCGCGCTAAGCCAAAGCCTAGTGTTACAAACTTTGATAATAACAATAAAACTCAAATGCAATGCCAATGCACAATGCTCATGAACATCACATCATTCCATTTTCTCATACCTTTCAAATATTTCACAATCCACCATTCATATAAAAACAAATACAAACATGGGCCCAAAGATAACTAATATGCTATTCAAATTTTAAAGTTCCTATTTTGGTCTATAATGACACCATGTGTCTAGCCCCGTAGGTAATATATCAATATAATAATCAAACTAGGTCTGAGCTTACGACCCCCGTTCATTTCACCTCAAAAATATTTTCACAATGACGCCCAACGTCTATCCCGTAGGCAATCATAGGCATACCGCCAAACATAGAACTTTAAAAATTAAATAACATACTAGGCACACAATTTATTCATATTTCTCATTATCAATCTCTTTTTCATTGTCACATAATCAAAATAAGCACATTGCCTTATTTCTCATTTTTTTCTCACTTTTCTCATTTTTCTCATTTTTCTCACTTTTCTCATTTTTCTCACTTTTCTCATTTTTTTTATATCAATATCAATTCATTTCATTATATTTCCACATATCTCATTACATTATACCACATTTTTTTTTGCATTCACAACACATTACCCAATTACTTTGGGTATTTCCACATAATTCACATACTTCACACTTTATACAATTTAGCCATTATCAATGGCTTTTCACAATGCATTTAACACATATATGACATTACAAATGTCATAGCACATTATTCAAACATAACCAATGTATCAAGTAGCTTAACACATTTTCTAACCAAAATGTGTTAAGCCCAAATGTCATGCAAACATAACCAATGTACTCAAAGTTTGTACTTACCTCAAAAAACAAGTTTAAAACTCTCACCAACCTTCTCTTCCAAGTTGCCCTTCAACACTTAAATTGGCAAAACTACTTCATCTCAATGCCTATACCAAATGTGATCATAAATAATCATTTAATATCACATTCTAAGGCATTCTCAACATCAAACCTTAATTTAATAACACTCCTACAAAATTTCAAAAAATAAATCTTTCCTTACTTTAACTTAGCAAATCCATATTAACCATTAAATTATTATTTTGAGTTTATTTATATTATTATAAACATATTTTAACATGTTTAAACCAATTATATTAATTAACCACATGCTATGTTCAAAACCCTAAAATGGCATAACCTTCACCATTGAAGAATCTCCATTCCAACTCAATCCAATTGTCATTTCAATCTTATTTCTACCACTTATATCATTAAATAACATGATTTATGCATTAAAATCAAACAATTAATCATTCTTTGAAAATTTACTTTTCCAAAACCCTAAATCAATACTACCATCTTCAAACTCTATCCAAACTTAACTAAATCCATCATTTGATTTTAAAATCCTTGTTTATGCATCAAAACAACACATTTGGAACCAATTTACATAATTAAAACTCATGATTTCAAAAATCCAAATGTTCCATAACCCTAAATTCTCTCTCTTTAACCAACTTAACTCAAACTTAACCATTTCTTTAATCCAACCTTAAAATCATTGTTAATCACTCAAAAAAACTTCATCCATACCCAAATAGACAATTAAATCTTAGAACTTTAAAAACCCAAAACACACATATTCAAACTTTCATGAAATCCAAATAAAGAAGTTGAAAACTTACTAATTTTGGTGGAAATCACCAGAAATCCATTTTGAATACTTGAAATCCTTCAATTTGTGGAGTATGAAAGAAGCAAAATTCTTGGCTCCACAACAATGGAGGTTCGGCCAAGGAGAAAGAAGAAGATGATGAAAATGGCTTTTTATTTTTTTCTTTTCTTTCATCTTTATTTATAACCATATATATATTAAAATAATTTAATAAATAATTATTTAATATTTATTTAATAAATTAAAAGTCCAAAATCCCTCTTCCATTCAAAAATAATTTATTTTTGAATTATTTTATAAATTTTGAATTTCTAAAATTTAATTACCAAAATACATTTTTACTTTAACTTTTCTTTTAAAAAGTGTTAGACTTTTATATGTTGTATATATTTTACATATATATCACTTATATATTCCACTTTTTTATTTAAGATCCCTTCATTTTTCATTTAAAATCATTATTTTAATTTATTAATTTAAATTATAATTTATTTTATCAAATTTTCAAAAATTAAAAATTTTTAAAAATTTGGGATATTACACATATGCACAAGTAATGTGTATTTTATATACACATCAAATGTACCTTATATGTGTATTAAATATATTAAGTATGTAATGTATTAATCCAACATATACAATTAATATACCATATGTATATGTTATATATACTCTAGATATATATTGAGTATATACAACTTTTATATCTCCAATTACTTATTTAATTTCTCCAAAATCACGGATGTGACAATTTTCTCCCACTTAAATAATTTCGTCCTTGAAATTATCCAGTATGGTAATAAATCATCCAAATAAAATAAAATCTTAAAATCTCATATTTAATTAATCATCTCATCAAATCATTATTTCATCAAATTACATAATTTCTATTCTCCCCCTTAGGTTCATTCTCAAATACCTTTTTACCATTCTATAACTCATCACTATACTGTCTGTTTACTCAAACAATCACAATAGATTATCATATCCTCAATTAAATTATCATTAGACAAAATTAGTTCATCTCTTTAATATATATACACCACACACCTATTGCACTCAAGATATTTGATCACTTCATTATCTTAAAAATATACTCTCATAACATTAAATTCAAATGTTAATAG
Organism: Garcia nutans; assembly: GCA_947685225.1. Classification (NCBI taxonomy): domain Eukaryota; kingdom Viridiplantae; phylum Streptophyta; class Magnoliopsida; order Malpighiales; family Euphorbiaceae; genus Garcia; species Garcia nutans. The sequence continues at coordinate 41,265,811 of CANTUV010000005.1, forward strand.
CTTATATCTTAACACCATAATTTTACACACCTTCACTTTGATCTTACTCTTTATACAATTATCATATATTAATTTAATATCACCATTATACAACAACAAAATCTTATTTCCTTAGTAAGATTCATTCCAATTATACTATAACTAATATTTTTCTCTTATAATTATTTGAAACTAACATAACTTGGCTCCTTTCATGTGCATATACATATTAGAATGTTGTACTATGCACATTATCATATAGCTTGCATATTCTTAATACAACTACACACATTAAATTTCAATAAATACTTGTAAACTTATTACATTTCAGATCAATTGATCTAACTATCACAATATAACCATCACAGCCTTATTCTATTCTGACCAACTTTTAGTCTATTTTAAATTCATTAATCTGTTTTCAATTCATGACCTAATTCTATTAGGTCAAATTTATTCTCAAATCTTAATTCTCTTTGAATTCATCATTACAGATAATATTCATTTCCCCTAATCTCATTCACTTTAAACGTCATTTTCATCAACTTATTCATTTTATACCACTTTCAAACACATTCAATATAGCTCTTACTCACATTTCATAATTCCTTTCATTTATCCTTTTTTCACATTTCTTATAGTTACCATATTTACCAAAATTACTTTTCTTACACATCATTTATATCTTATCATATTTTCACAATTCTCTTCTGTTTCCACACTATCCATGGTCATAGATAAATTTCTACACAAGGTTATGAGTCCAACTATACCAGCCATAAATCTTACTTGTATCTCATGAAACAAAAAACTATCAATTTCACTCAGTATATTTCACAATTGTATCATCTTAAGCCCACGCCTGTGGGTTACATGTAAACACCGCCTTCACTATAATTCTTTCTCAAACAGCTCTTATCTCAAAACTACACCCATGTCTTAATGGTCACACACCCGTGGCATTTTAAAATCACATATTAGTTCTTTAAACTCTTACTACATGAAGAGTTAACACATTTCAACTCTGTTTCAAAGCAATTTACTTTTGATCACTTGATCATCATTAGCCTAACTCATGTTTCAACAATATTAGCATTAACATCTCTTACATATACACATTTGTTCATATGCTAATTTTACACAATTTTCATATGCTAATATTATTACTCCATTTCTAATCTATCTCTTATAAAAATTTTCATTCATTATTTTTTTCACTTCCATACTTTCTTCATTATACTTTCCTTTTCCTTACAATCTCTTATTTACACGCATATACTTTGGGCCCAAAACACTACACAATCATTAAGTTTAGTTGTTACAATAACAATTTCACTGTCCAACGCTGCTCGGGTCCATTCTCAATCTCAATTTCATCACATGACCTATCTCTACGCAGGTCAAGACCTAATCTCTCTTTGGTCTATTAATATATACAATAACATTCTCAATATCACTAGACAAGTAATTGTATAAGGTAACAAACACTCGATAACATTTTTTTTAATCATCCACATACACTTTCGTAAGTCATATTCACAATGTGACTTACTTTTACATTTTCTTACATATCACAATTGTGTTCATATTGAAAAATCTCATCACACATATCATACAATTATACTCAATTCCTCTTTTACATACAACCCATACAAAGTTAACATTTATTACCTTTCAGAGAACATTATCATTTCTCATTCTTTTAACATTACTTAAATTATTCATCAATTCAACATATATATACACTCTGACCACAACATAATTAACATTTTCTTATTTAATTGCCCATTTCTTAAATAAGTTTCTTATTATATATATATATATATATATTTTAACACTTCACATAAATCTTAGTCGCATTTCCAATGTGACATCTCTCTCTCTCTCTCTCTCTCTCTCTCTCTCTTTGCAATTATTATACCCTTCATATCCAATTTCATCATTTCCAATTCAATTACCTAAAGTAACTCATTTTTACTTGCTTAGTCATTTCCCTTTATTTCATAACAAATTTCTATATTATCAACCACATTGCACCTTAGTTAGTACTTTTATAAATAATATTACTCATTCAAAATTGCTCCCATGCTTATTAAACATTAAACTATCAATATCTAAACAATCTTCATCGAAATTCCCTTACAACTCTAAATTTTCAGCTTACTACTTTACTTAAACTTCATTCTATTAATCTCATTTTCAAGAGCTAACTTTATAAACATTATTTTTATATTAATATAACATCAAAACACATCACTTTCACAATTATGGAAACCCATTTCAAAAATTCAAATTCCATATAATGCAACCAACAACATGAACCTCACCAAATCTCATCCATTTAGATATCCTAATTTTACATACTCAATCCCTAAATCATGCATCATTTTTTTCATAATAAACAATTCACTATCACTTACCATTTCCCTCTTTGATTTTTTTTAATTATGAACTCTTTGTTCTAAATTATTAAAAACTCCATATTCCTTCTTCATACTTCTACCCGTCTGTATATAAATTTTCACAATTTTTCTTATTCATTTGTCTCATGAAATTTATTTATTCCTCATGTACACAAAGTTGTACGACTTCCTTAGTTTCATGTCAATCTCACTTTCAATTTTTATATTCCTTACCAATTCTTTACTAAAACTTGTAAAATTTGAGCCATATGCACTTGACACACTGATAAGTGCACAATTGATGATATTTTGCCCTATTTCTTAATATGATTATTATCCAATTGAGTTTAATTTGTTTGTTCAAGTGCTTTTTAGGGTTAATTTCAGGAATACTCTGTATTTTGAGGCTTATGGTCATTTCGGAGGAATTACGGATGAAAGTAGAGAAAAAGAGCAAAAATTCTTCAAGTGACATGCCCATGGACATGGGCGTGTCAATGGACGTGCCCTTGATACTGCCATAAAGAAGCATTGACACACCCAGTGACATGGACGTGTCACCGAGCGTGCCTATTGCAATGATTCACAGAAGTTGTGATACACCCAGATGTGCCTTATATTCGTGTCACTGGGAGTGTCAGGTAAAAATATCTACACTATAAAAGCTGAGCTGAAGCGCGAATTAGGGATCTGATTTTCATATTTTATAACCTAGAGTCGACTTCTAGAGCGAAAAAGAGAGTTTTGAAGCTGAGATTGAAGGTGAAAACACATCCTACACAAGATCTAAACCAAGATTCAAGGATTCAAGTGAAGAAATACAAATTATTCGCCATGGATTGTTTGGATTCTTTTATTTATTTCTCTTGTTCTGGTTTTCTAGTTTTGAACATGAACTAACTCATTCTCTATCTAGATATTGATGAACCCTAGCTTTATTGTATGGATTGAATATATTTATTTAATTAAATCATTTGATTGAGTTGTTTTATTCTTATGATGCTTAATAATTTATTTCCAATTGATAATAGCATGCTTATTGATTGGTTGCAATTTTCATATTATTGACTTGAGAAAGCTTGATATGAATTGAATACTCATAAGAATTGAGGGTTGATTAGAGTGCTAGAGATAGACTTACAAGATCCTTTGGCTTATGATTCCTTGTTCTTAATGCAATATCTACTTAATTATGTTTGAGAAGAGATTCCAGCATTCTACTTAGTGATTAGGGATTAATTCACTTGAGAAAGGTTTTAGTCTAATTTAGAGGAATGCCAATTCAACTCTATTATTTGATTTAATTGAGTTGATTTTCATAGATATATTTATGGCTAGGGGGATTCAATATCTGGATAGTATTTTCATCATAAATCCTTTTTGCATAACACTTAATCTCTCTTTACTTTAAGTTATTAATTACAAAACTTCACAAAACTATTGATTTGCTAAACAATAGTTAAAATTTACACTAGTACTTGGCCTTGTCCCCAGTGGAACAATAACTCACTCACTACTTTATTACTTGAGTGACCTGTGCACTTGCGGTATTGCAATAGCATAGGTTCATACCATCAAGTTTTTAGCACCGTTGCTGGGGACAATGATTTTCAATATTAGTAATATAACCAAGAATGTTGATTTAGTTTCTATTTTATTTTGTTTTAACATAAGTTCTTGCTTTTTGACTGTCATTCTAGGTACTTCTTCCCATTTATGACCCGAGCTAGCTCTTCCCAACTCCTTAAATTAGATCAAGAGTTAGAGAGAACATTGAGGAGAAAGTGAAAGGAAGAAGAGGAAATAGTTCTGGCGGAGACGGAACCGAACTTTGAAGATCTTATCTTAGAAGAAGAACTGGAAATAATGGCAGAAAATGAGCCAAGGACCATGCAAGAGTTTGCTAGGCCTACACTTAATGGGGCTGAATCAAGCATACAGAGACCGGTGGTTGTTGCAAATAAATTCGAGATAAAGACAAATGTCATTCAAATGGTGCAATAGACTTGTCAGTTTGATGGGTTCCCAGACGAAGATCCTAATGCACACATTGATACTTTTTTGGAAATGTGACACATTCAAGATACAGAATGTCTCTGAAGATGCAATTAGGCTGTGGTTGTTCCCATTCATGCTCAGAGACCGACCAAAGAAGTGGCTGAAGTCTTTCCCTCCAAACACTTTCACTACATGGGGCCAGCTAGCAGAAAAATTCCTAGAGAAATATTTTCCACCGTCCAAGAGTGCCAAGTTGAGAAATGATATTTCATCATTTCTCCAGCTAGATGGTGAAACCCTTTATGATGCTTGGGAAAGATTCAAGGATTTATTGAGAAGATGTCCTCACCATGGGCTTCCGCTATGGCTTTAGATCCAAACTTTCTACAATTGATTGAACTATGCAAGTAAGCAGTCCATCAATGCAGCCAGCGGAGGTACCATAAATAATAAAACACCTGAAGAAGCAAGGGATTTGAATGAAGACATGGCCCTTACAAATTATCAGTGGCAAACCCCAACGGAACAAGGGAAATTAAGGGTTGCCGGTTCACATCAATTGGATCCCGTCGTTGCTTTGACACCACAGTTGGAAGCAATGAACAAAAAGATTGATTCTTTAGCTTCTTCTTCTTTGGGGAAAGTAATGCAAGTGATGTCTTGTGAATGGTGTGGGGGAAGACATCAAAGTCAAGATTGCTAAAGTGGCAACATGTTTGTTAGGCAAGAGCAAGTAGATTATGTTGGAAATATGCCAAAGCAACAACAGAATAACCCCTATAGCAACATGTACAATCTAGGGTGGAGAAATCATCCTAATTTCTCATGGAATAACTAGAATAATCCAAGAACTCCACCTGGATTCCAGCAGCCTCAACATAAATAAGCTATGCCTCCAAGAAAGAGTAATTTGGAGGACATGATGGAGAAATTTATAGCAACTTCTGAAACCAGGTTTCAATCAACTAAAACCACCCTTAGAAATCAGCAAGCCTCTATTCATAATTTAGAGAATTAGGTGGGCCAAATCGCCAAGCTTCTCAATGAGAGACCACAAAGGAGTTTACTTAGCAACACTGAGGCAAATCCTAAAGGGCAGCTTAAGGCAATTACACTAAGGAGTGAAAAAGAGATTAAGGGCAATGTGGTTGAGAAAAGAGAAGAAGTGGTAGAGGAAGGGGCTGAAGTACAAGAAAAAGAAAAACAAGACGATCCTACTGTTACTTCAGGAGAGAAAGCTGCAATAGAAAGTGAGAAAGAGAACCAGCCACAAGAAAGCAGCCCCATGATGAAGGAATACTGACCTAGAGTACCATATCCGGCAAGATTGACTAAGGACAAGATTGATGCTCAGTTCGGTAAGTTTCTTGAACTTTTTACACATTAATATTCCATTTGCTGAAGCTTTGTCACAGATGCCTAAATATGCTAAATTTTTGAAAGATATCCTTTCTAACAAAAGGAAACTTGAGGAAGTGTCTTTAGTGCATTTGTCTGAAAAGAGTTCGGCAATTTTGCAAAAGAGGTTACCTAAGAAGTTAAAAGACCCAGGTAGTTTCACCATTCCATGTTTGCTAGGTAACCTTGAGGTTAAAAGTGCATTAGTTGATTTGGGGACTAGCATAAGTGTTATGCCCTACAAAATGTTCAAAGAGTTGGTAAACCTAAACCAACACTTATGACCGTCCAACTTGCTGATAAGTCAGTAGTCCACCCTCGTGGCATTATAAAGGATGTGTTGGTAAAAGTCAGAGATTTCATTTTCCCCAATGATTTTGTTGTCATCGATATCGATGAGGATACGAATGTTTCACTTCTTCTTGGTAGGCCATTTTTAAATACAGCCCGTGCCCTTATCAATGTTCATGATGGCACATTAACTTTGAGAGTGGGTAGTGAAAAAGTTATTTTTAGAATACATGATGCTGTGAAACACTCACTTTCACTTGATGAGGCAAAATCATGCAATGATATTATTGAGCATGAAATCGTCAATTGTGTTACGAACATTGTTTCCAAGGATCCCCTTGAGTTGTATTTATTACAGGAAAATGTTAAGGATCGAGAAGCAATGGAGCAGCTTGCTTTTCTTGAAGCAAGAAAATCATTCAAATGTTGGGCATATGAAACTATTGAGATGCCAAAGGAGGAAAAGCCAAAACCATCGGTGATTGATCCACCCAACTTGGAACTTAAGCCCCTTCCAGATCACCTTGAGTATGGATTTCTGGTGGAGAAAAAGAAATTGCCAATAATTTTGAGTTCCCACCTATCTTCCGAGCAGAAGGTAAAGCTCATCCAATTGTTGCAAAAGCATAAGAAAGTGATAGCTTGGAAGATAGCAGACATCAAGGGTATCAGTCCATCCTATTGCACTCATAAGATACTGACGGAGGATGAATTCAAGCCAGTAGTGCAACCACAATGGAGACTAAACCCAAAGATGAAAGATTTAGTGAAGGCTGAAGTGATAAAACTACTTGATGCAGGAATTATATGTCTGATCTCGGAAAGATCTTGGGTGAGCCCAGTTCAGTTAGTACCAAAGAAAGGAGGGATGACAGTGGTCCCTAATGAAAATGATGAGCTAATTCCAACAAGAACAGTTACCGGTTGGAGGGTTTGTGTAACATCCCGAATTCCAGATTGGTAAGAAACAGACATAGAGGATATGATTTAGGCTTAGAACAAAGGAGTTTAGAACATGACCTATAACTTGAGCTCGAATTTCATCCAAGTTAATGATAGAATTAGAGAGTCTCAAAGAAGACTTAATTGTTTATTTGTGTCTTAGCTAGATGTATAACTTGAAATTACTCAATTTGGAGTTGTAAAAAATAAGATATGATGGATTTAGTAGACAATGTGCAAGCTGCCTCAGGATAGCATAATAGGCTTGACTTCGAAGGACCTTCAAAAATCAGATATAGCTCAGATTGACCTGAAATTTTGAAAAAATATAGCCCCGGATGTCTAGTTTCAGTGGGAATAAGAATTACTTAATTTGGAGTTGTGAGTAAAAAGATATTAATAAAGAAAGACAGCAAGGTCAGGAAGGGATATCAAAAGGACCTAAGTGGAAATTTCTCAAAAGTTAGGGGCAACTATGTAAACTTAAAAATTAAGTGTCGGAAGTTCTTAATAGTGCCCATATCCGACCCCGGAAGAATATTCTTGAGATTAATCGGGTCATAAACGTGGGTTTCAATTTTTCCCGAAAATGCACGGTTTAAAAGTTACAATCGATTAATCGTTGGAGGGTATTTTGATATTTTCACACCCTAGACTTTAAAATTACAGCACAAGAAAGTTGAGGGGTCAAAATATGAATAAAAGGAAGCCTAAGGGCTTGCCAAATAAATAAGATAAAAGAAGGAGGCAAGTGGGCCAATCATAAGTAGCCATATAGCATTTATTAAAAGAAGAAAAGAAAAAGAGATGGACAAATGGCCCTGAGGCATTCATCCACCCCAAAAGAAGAACATAATTAGCCATATAGCATTTATTAAAAGAAGAAAAGAAAAAGAGATGGACAAATGGCCCTAAGGCATTCATCCACCCCAAAAGTGGATCATAATTAGCCATATAGCATTTATTAAAAGAAGAAGGCAAGTGGACCAATTAAAAGTGGCCATGTTTTGTTATAAGGTGTACCAATTAGAAGAAGGCAAATGGACCAATTAAAAGTGGCCATGTTTTGTTATAAGGTGTACCAATTAGAAGAAGGCAAATGGACCAATTAAAAGTGGCCATGTTTTGTTATAAGGTGTACCAATTAGAAGAAGGCAAATGGACCAATTAAAAGTGGCCATTTTTGCTATAAGGTGTACCAATTGGAAGTCAACATCTATTCACCACTTATGGCTGCCATTTGTATCAAAATAAGCTAAGGAAAGAAAGTATAAAAGCCCTCTCTTGCATGGTAAATTCGTCCAAACCATAAGAGAAGGAAGAAGGAGGTGATTTTTCCAAAGTTTAAGGCTTTTGATTGAAAGAGTTTGGTGACAAACAAGATTATAAGGAAATCAAGGAGACAAGGAAGGAAAGGAAGTGATATAGAATAAGGACTAAGGAAAAGCAAGGTTTGGTACTTTAACATAAAAGAAATTTTATTTTTACAAACTTTTGTTCATATGGTATATATATGCGTGTATATGGTATATATGTGAATATATATGATACATATGTGAGTATATGTGGTATTTGTGTGAGGATATACTGTATATACATGGAGAATATGTGGTATATATATACGAAGTGAATGTGTATATATGAAATGTTATATATGCTCTACTCGGTAAATGAGTAAAAACGGTCTGGAATGGGGATTATATCGTGTGAGGTCAAGATCATGGCGACTAGTCGTGTGAGACCAAGACCACGAGGTTATATCGTGTGAGGTCAAGATCATGGCAACTAGTCATGTGAGACCAAGACCACGCAGTTATTCTATATCGTGTGAGATCAAGACCATGACAATTATTCGTGTGAGGTCAAGACCACGCAGTTATATCGTGTGAGACCAAGACCATGGCAATTAGTCGTGTGAGGTCAAGACCACGCGTAATTCTATACGAGGCCTCATTTCGAGATCGGTGTATTCATAATTACCTTGTGGAGCGAACTGATAAAATGATAATAACTGAATATATGACATGTATGGATTGTTTTTACTGTGATATTATTTTTCAATACGATTCATTGCTTTTAAAAGTGCATTATGTTTTTAATATTTATTTTTTGTAATTAGTTAAAGTACCCACTAAGCAATGCTTAGCGAGTTTAGTTTCTTCTAAACTCGTAGATTATTAGCAAGGAGCCATTAGCAAGCAGAGGAGTCCTGCGATCTGCCGGTCATCACCAAGCTTAGGAGGTGCTCTTCATTTTGTATTTTGGTATTAGAAACTGGCATGTACTTATTTGAACAATACAAAGAGATAACTTTATGTAGCATGTAAATCTAGTAATGTATAATAACTGTATGGTTTTGAATTGAGTTGGGTTGTGAATATAGAAGTGCGAATTCTTCTTGCAGGATTGTAGTTGAGGTTATAAGGGTGGATTATTGGGAGTGTGCTTGTATTGAATTGTGAAACAAAATGTTTTTCATAAATAAGAAAAATCAGTTTTGTCGACACTTGGGACCACCAATTATAGGGGAAACTCTGGCAAAATTTTTTTGGCTAAGTAAAATATTAAGAAACAACCACCATGAGATAACAGTCCATCTTGGTCTATAAACGTAGGCTAAGATGGGGTGTTACAATTTGCATCGACTACAGAAAATTGAATGATGCAACTAGGAAGGACCATTTTCCTTTGCCCTTCATTGATCAGATGTTGGAGAGGTTATTTGGGCATGAGTATTACTGCATTTTGGATGGTCTTTCAGGCTATTTCCAAATTTCTATTGCCCGGAAGACCAAGAGAAAACTACATTCACCTGACCATATGGGACATTTGCATATTGAAGGACGCCCTTCGGGTTATGCAATGCACATGCGACTTTTTAGAGGTGCATGGTGGCAATCTTTGATGAACTTATTAAGGATATTATGGAGGTGTTTATGGATGATTTCTCGGACTATGGTAGCTCATTTGAAAGATGTTTGGAAAATCTTGAAAGAGTCTAGATTAGTTGTGAAGAAACAAACATGGTGCTTAATTGGGAAAAGTGTCATTTCATTGTTCAAGAGGGAATCATGTTGGGGCACAAAATTTCAAGCAAAGGTATTAAGGTAGATCGGGCTAAGGTAGACACCATCGAGAAGCTACCACCACCCACATCTGTAAAGGCCATCAGAAGTTTTTTAGGACATGCGGGCTTTTATTGGAGGTTTATACGAGATTTTTCTAAGATAGCCCGCCCACTGACAAGACTCCTTGAGAAGGATGTGGATTTTGTCTTTGATGAGGAATGTTTTAGAGCATTCACAACTCTTAAGGAGAAATTGACCCATGCTCCAATAATGGTAGCTCCCAATTGGAATCTACCATTTGAACTAATGTGCGATGCGAGTGATTTTGCAGTGGGAGCAGTCTTGGGTCAACGCAAAGAGAAATACTTCCAGCCTATCTATTATGCAAGCAAGACTTTGAATACAGCTCAAGCTAATTACACAACTACAGAGAAAGAGCTACTAGCTGTAGTTTTTGCTTTTGACAAGTTTAGATCATATCTGATCTTGTCAAAAGTGATTGTTTATACAGACCATTCAGCTTTGAGGTATTTATTTGCGAAAATTGATGTAAAGCCTAGGCTAATTCGTTGGGTCTTGTTATTGCAGGAATTTGACTTGATGATTCAAGACAAGAAGGGCGCTGAAAATCTAGCAGCACATCACCTTTCACGCTTGGAGAATCCAACCTTGGAGAGGTTTAAAGAAGGGGACATTGATGATCATTTCCCTGATGAGCAGTTGTACATCATAATAAGTGAGGTAAGTAGTTTGAATTTTGAAACACCTTGGTTTGCAGATTTTGCTAATTATTTAGCTATTAGGGAACTTCCTAGGGACTTAACTTATCAACAAAAGAAGAAATTCTTTTCCGATTTAAAATATTATTTTTGGGAGGATCCCTTTTTGTTTAGATTATGTAAGGATCACATGATCCGACGGTGTGTGGCATGGCTTAAAACGATGAACATTCTTAGTCAATGCCACGCTGGACCAGCTGGTGGTCATATGGGAGCCAATAGGACTGCTCAAAAGGTACTAGAATCAAGATTTTATTAGCCCACTTTGTTTAGGGATAGCTATGAATTTGTGAACCGTTGTGATCTTTGCTAAAGATCTGGAAACATTTCATCTCGTGATGAGATGCCCCAAAATGGAATTCTAGTGTGTGAAGTCTTTGATGTATGGGGGATCGATTTTATGGGACCGTTTCCAAATTCCTTTGGTAACAAATATATTCTTATAGCTATAGACTATGTCTCTAAATGGCCTGAAGTCCAAGCCTTGGCAACCAATGATGCCAGGGTAGTGATGAAGTTTTTGAAAAAGTTGTTCTCTCGATTTGGTACACTGAAAGCAATCATAAGTGATAGGGATACTCACTTTTGTAACGTTTAGCTCGAGAAAATTTTCAAAAGATTAGGTGTTACACATAGGTTTGCTACTCCTTACCATCCCCAAACTAGTGGCCAAGTTGAGAACACGAAAAGGGGGATAAAAAGAATTCAAAAAAAAAACTGTAGAGCGATCCCGAAAGGATTGGTCCGAGAAATTGGACAATGCTCTATAGGCTTTTAGGACTGCATTCAAAACTCCTTTGGGCACTATGCCATTTAGGCTGGTATATGGAAAATCTTGTCATTTACTTGTAGAAATTGAACATAATGCTTATTGGGCTATAAAACAGATTAACCTTGATATAGCTAGTGCAGGTAAAAGGAGAAAATTGTAGGTAAACGAGTTGGATGAGTTGAGATTGCAAGCTTATGACAATGCAAGAATGTATAAGGAGTGCACTAAGAGATGGCATAATGCTCACATTAAGGAGCAAAAAGAGTTTCAAGCGGGAGATCAGGTATTATTGTACAATTTGAGGCTTCGACTCTTTCCAGTTAAGGAAGTTTTCCCCTATGGAGTGATTGAAATAACTCATCCGGAAAAAGGAGATTTTAAGGTAAATGGGCATAGGCTCAAATTATACTTGGATGGGGAAATACATGACTTGAAGGAGGTTTTACACCTCCAAGACTAGGGAAATTTGCCCTGAATGTCCAACTAATACGACGTTAAAGAAGTGATGGGTGGGAGACAACCCACCGTTTTATTCGTTCTTTAATTTTTATGTCTTTAATTTCTGTGTTTTTGGTTTGTGTCATCAATTTTTTATTTTTATCCTTCTATCATTGGTTGGTGGTTTGTTTTCCTTGCATTCATTTGAATTTATAAAGGAAAATTGATTTTGAGGGGTAAATTGAGCATATTTAAGGACACGCCCATGTCATTGGGCGGGTCATTATTTTTTAGAGGCAGTAGCTATAACAAGCCCAGTGACATGCCTGTGTCACTGAGCGTGTCATTTTGAATGTGAAACAGTAGCTATGGAATGCCCAGGGACACCCCCATGTCACTGGTCGTGCCACAAAAAATGAAAAAAAAAAAGAAAAAAAGAGCCAGCATGCCCAAAGGACACGCTCTGGCTAGTGGGTGTGCCGTTTCTTTTGTTGTCACAGTACATGTGACACGCCCATTGACACGCCCGTGTCAATGGGTGTGTCGTTTAACGACTCATCCAGCACCTGTGGCATGCCCATGGACACGGTTGTGTCAGTGGGTGTGTCGTATACACTGTCTCACATTACACATGGCATGCCCAATAACACGGGCGTGTCACTGGCGCATGCCGATGTCTTTATAAAAGGCCCGAAGCCATTTTAAACTCAAAAATCAGTTTTCTTCCTCCCTCATCTCTCATTTTCTCTCAAATTTCTTGCACTCCCACCGCCGCAATCACACACCAATTCACTTTAGAAGAGATTTTAACTCCCGTTTTGCATTTTTTGCGCGGATTCGCTCGATTTCTGTTTGATTCCACACGTTTTTCGCACTTTTCTAGTACGAGCTCTCACTTTTGTAATTTTTATTGGTTTTCTTTCATTTTTCTTATGGATTCCTTGTATTTTCTCTTATTTTCCTTGGAATTGCAAGATTTATGCTGCATTTGCTTTATTTTGCTTCATTTTGATTTATCGAGATTTATACGGCGATTGATTTATTTTGCTTTTGTTTTGATTTCGATTCTGTTTTTGATTCAACATTTGATTTTTTGTGATTTAGTTTGTGTTTGAATTATCAATTGCTTGATTTGTTTGTTGGGTTATGGCTATAAGGATTCATTTACGATTCCAATTAATTGTTGTCGTTCAAATTGGTTTATCGCTATTATTGGTTAAGTGTTTGTTGGATTGGCCTAGATAATAATTTTGTCGCTTTTGTTGGTTAAGTGTTTGTTGATATAGGTTGATTAAACTTGTTTTAAATTGGCTGTTGGCATTAATTTTATTAGGATTTACATTATGCTTCATTGTTATAATGCCGGTATTTCAATAACCTTATGCCGGTCTTTTATCGGTGTTTCATATCGTGCTATATTTTTGTTGTTATTGAGGAATTCTTATTTGTTTTGTAGACAATGGGCTCTCGTAAACAATCATCCTCCCAGCTACCTGCCAAATGTGCATGAGGGGAAGGCAGTTCCAGCCAACTCGCTACATGACCAACTTCTAAGTTCATGGCAAACCACAAATGCCTTAGATTCTCAAATGCCGAGGAAAGAAAGTGGTTTGAGCTTTTCGGCAACAAGGATCGGTCCCCATCTTGTGTTTTGGATTAGGACGCTATGGAATTGGCCAACATTGCAGCAGATATTCAGGAACTGATCAACCAACCAGGATGGGACCAACTATTCTCCATCAATGAGCCTACCTAGAGAGAGCTGACATTGGAATTCTACTGCACCTTTCAGTTCTAAAAGACCAAGGTTTCAATTACTGAGCCAATAATAAAATTCAGATTGGGAGGGCAGAGATTCCATATGAGTATTAATGACCTTGGGGTGCATCTCGGGTTATACACTGCAGAGGAGGTACAGACTTTTGACTATCTGAATTTTGAGGTGGATTTCATCGAGTATGAGGTTGTTCCCCTTCGGGTTTGGAGGACCTTTGCACCCACTGCAGATAAATATCAGCCCAAGATATCTAAGGCATCCAACTTTGAGTCCTTCCCCTACCGATTGGTGCACAATCTATTAGTCCACACTCTTATAGCTCGGCTGGGCAGCACAGGGGTGGTGAGCCTGAGAGATCTATTTTTCCTACGCTGCATGGTACATAAGACTTGGTGCAATGTCGTACACGCCATCACACACTTCTTTTACTAGCAGTCTAAAAAGGGAGCATCAAGTACTTTGCATGGTGGCATGTATGTCACACAACTAGTTCATCGCTTGGGTGTGTTAGATGGATGCCTAGGTATGACACATTGAAGAGACTAAACCGGGAGGAGGTAGCTGGGCTGCAGGCACCTCCTATGGATTCAGATATACCAGAGGTGGCCCCTTCTGTTCCTCCTTCGGATATACCACCACCTCCACCGATAGATTTTTCTGGCTTATCCACTGCCGCTGGGCCTTCATCCGCTACCGCTGGGCCTTCTTCTACTGCTGCACCTTCTTCTTCTGCTGGACCATCTTTTGTCCAGGCCCCTACATTTCGAGACTGGCGCCAGTCAGTTAATGTTGAGTGGGATGATGACAGGAAACCCACAGATTTAGAGCATCAAATTTGTAGGATCGAAGGTAAGATAGGGAATATCGAGCTGAATCAGAATAAGATTTTAACTCAGTAGAACCAGATGCAGTAGTTCATACTTCAACAGACTACTTCCTTCCAAGCCTAGCTGGATCACGAGATCTTGAGAAGGCAATGGCTGGAACAATCCATGTTAGAGTTCTGGAGGTATCAAGGGTTTAACCCTTCGCAACCACCACCTCCACCATACCAGCCACCTGCACCTGTACCTGTACCTCCAGTTGATGAGTCCGATGATGAGACCAACGGTGACGATTCTAGCGATGCGCCGATCTTTGACTAGCCCACATTTCATTTCATTTTCATGATTTATTTAATGTTCTTTTTCTTTTTCTTTTATTTTTATTCCTGTTGGAAAATTACTTTTTTCTTTACGAACTATTTTATCTGTTTGTTTATTTCATTTACGTATATCTTAACTTTGTTTATGCATTTTAGTTTTTTGTTTTGAAGTAAATTCACCTTCACCATACTCTTAGAATTGTACTCATATTTGTCCAATTACATGGAAGGGCAGTTTTTCTCTCTCTTCGTTATTTCTTGTTTTGCAAACACATTGAGGACAATGTGCGTCTTAAGTGTGGTGGAGAGGTATACTTTCTTGATTGAGTTACTATTATTTCATTCTTTCTATTTGATTCATTTGTCTCAATTAAGTTCTGCAAATTGTTTTTGGATTCAAGTAAGCTAGATTGCTATAATAGTGTGAATTGAAATGGTTCCTCTTTAAATATTAAATTAATTTGTGATTTTCTAAATGACAATTTCTTATTGAGGTTAACTTGGCTATCTTGATCAATTGCTGAGGATCGACTGTAATAGCTATAATTAGGTAGTGGATTGATGGGAATTGAACACATCTGAAGTTTAAAACCTCAGTTACATTTTTGAGCATGTTGTAATTCCTTAAATTCTTGAGTCGGACTTAGTATGGCACCTTTAATATCTTAAGTTACTGACCCTTGAACAGTTAAAAATAAATAAATAAATAATTCTAATAAAAGGAGCTTTGAAAATTTATCCATGTTTCGCTGATTTTTACTCTTAAATTAAAACAAATGAGTTGGAATCATGAATAGTGCTAGTAGCCATTTGAACAGTGATTCTGGCTGAGTAACCGGGGGTCGGCATCACAAATGTTTACCTTTGCGTCAAAAGGTTAGTATCAGTTCAAACAAGTCGGGCTCCTTAAATAATAAAAATGTATATATATGTGTATATACAAATAAAAAAAAGGGGTTAAAGAACTTAAGAGAAAATTTACTTTCTTCGTACTTTGTTCATGACTTTTGGATTTTCTAGAATTTTATGCTCAATCTTTTAACTTTGGATTTTAGGTTTTAGGTCTGTGAAATTTTTGTTTTGAAACTTCTTGATTCAGCTGTCATGATTGTGAATTAGTTTTTGGTTGAGAACGACAGATTTTCTGATTTGAGAATTGTCAAACTTTTCTTTTCTTTTTGAATATAGAGGGGTCTGTCATTTCTGCTTATTATAGTGATTTAGTTTGCTTGAGGACAAGCAAAAACTCAAGTGTGGGGGAATTTGATAAGTGCACAATTGATGATATTTTGCCCTATTTCTTAATATGATTATTATTCAATTGAGTTTAATTTGTTTGTTCAAGTGCTTTTTAGGGTTAATTTCAGGAATACTCTGTATTTTGAAGCTTATAGTCATTTCAGAGGAATTACGGATGAAAGTAGAGGAAAAAAGCAAAAATTCTTCAAGTGACACGCCCATGGACATGGGCGTGTCAATGGACATGCCCTTGATACTGCCATACAGAAGCATTGACACGCCTAGTGACATGGGCGTGTCACTGAGCGTGCCTATTGCAACGATTCATAGAAGTTGTGACACACCCAGTGACATGGGCATGTCATTGGACGTGCCTTATATTCAAAATCCCAGTGGCAATGACATGCCCAGTGACACGGGCATGTCACTGGGCGTGTCAGGCAAAAATATCTGCACTATAAAAGCTGAGCTGAAGCGTGAATTAGGGATCTAATTTTCATATTTTACAACCTAGAGCCGACTTTTAGAGCGAAAAAGAGAGTTTTGAAGCTGAGATTGAAGGTGAAAACACATCCTACACAAGATCTAAACTAAGACTCAAGGATTCAAGTGAAGAAATACAAATTATTCGCCATGGATTGTTTGGATTCTTTTATTTATTTCTCTTCTTCTGGTTTTCTGGTTTTGAACATGAACTAACTCATTCTCTATCTAGATATTGATGAACCCTAGCTTTATTGTATGGATTGAATATATTTATTTAATTAAATCATTTGATTGAGTTGTTTTATTCTTATGATGCTTAATAATTTATTTCCAATTGATAATAGCATGCTTATTGATTGGTTGCAATTTTCATATTATTGACTTGAGAAAGCTTGATATGAATTGAATACTCATAAGAATTGAGGGTCGATTGGAGTGCTAGAGATAGACTTACAAGATCCTTTGGCTTATGATTCCTTGTTCTTAATGCAAGATCTACTTAATTATGTTTGAGAAGAGATTCCAGCATTCTACTTAGTGATTAGGGATTAATTCACTTGAGAAACGTTTTAGTCTAATTTAGAGGAATGCCAATTCAACTCTATTATTTGATTTAATTGAATTGATTTTCATAAATATATTTATGGCTAGGGGGATTCAATATCTGGATAGTATTTTCATCATAAATCCTTTTTGCATAACACTTAATCTCTTTTTACTTTAAGTTATTAATTACAAAACTTCACAAAACTATTGATTTGCTAAACAGCAGTTAAAATTTGCACTAGTACTTGGCCTTATCCCCAGTGGAACGATAACTCACTCACTACTTTATTACTTGAGCGACCCGTGCAATTGCGGTATTCCAATAGCATAGGTTCATACCATCACACATATATGGATTTATTCTTAAAATTTTAGATTTTTTTCCAAGCTGATTTACTATATTTTAAAATTAAATCTTTCAAATCCATGTCTCTTTAATAATTCCTCTAGGAGCACTCGATTGTCCATTTTTTTATTCATTGAATTCTAATATATAGAATAACTTTCCATTAAAATTTTAAACTTATCCAAAATTCTTAGATTTATCCAAAAATTTGAATAATATCACGTTGCAAAACACATATAAAATTTTGTGTATCTATCTTGCCCATTTCTCAAACTTTTTATTTCACATCTTAAATCATTTTCTAGATTTTTTTTTTCTAAATTTCACTTATTCATCAATTCAATCAACTATGAAACTTAATTTCGAATAGAAGTTCCAAAAATTCTTAATCCATAAGGTCCAAAATGACGCTTGTATTGTGCCACTCTGATCTATATAATCCAGACATCATCTCAACTCATATCCATTATATCAAATGGACATTGCCATATCAGGGATCAAATAAATTGCCAATGCCAATGCATGTATCATAATTGAAAACTATTTTTTTAAAATCTAAATTTTCTCTAACAATCCACCTAGGTCGAGAATCTCAAACCTAGGCTCTAATACCAAAATAAATATAACACCCTTATACCCTATATACATACAATACATATTTTTAGCATATGTAAAATACGCATATACGGTACAAAATATCATAGATCGATTTAATAAAAATTTTCACATTTCTGTTTTAAAATTTTAAATACTAAATATATAAAATTAAATAGTATATAAATATTCTTTACTTGCTATAGTAACCCGAAATAACATTTTATATGAAAATCTCTGGAAAAAATTTACCAGAATTTTGTCTGTAATTTGGATGTTCCCAAAATTTAGCAAAACACAACCTGCATAAAACAAACACTCCCATGAAAATCAATTCACCATTTCACCAATACATCTCAATTTCTCCATATTTTCTCAAAATACTTATATATAGGTATATGTAGAACCCTTAATTTTGACCCCAAATTGATATGGTCCTAATTAAAGGATGTCAAAATAAATTCGATCCAATTTACAACTTCTAATAAGTCTGTCCAATTTTAAAAGTCACAAACTCGACAACAAAACCCTAAACCAAGTCTTTTTTAGAAGGTCCGATCCAAAAAAAATTAAAAATTGCAAAATTAGTTAAAGTTCAAAGGCCCAAGTGACATGAACCTTGGCTCATGTCGACCTGGAGGCCCCAGGTCGACATGAGCATTGGCTCATGTTGACCTGGATGTCCCAGGTCGACATGGCTTTGGTCCATGTCAACTTGAAGGCCCCAGGTCGACACATGAGCATGCCTCATGTCGACCTGGGTAGCCCAAGGTTGACATGAGGTTGGTCTCATGTCGACCTGGGCAGCCCAAGGTCGACATGGGTTCAATAACTTTCCTAATTCAACTAGAATTTGTTTTAAGGATTGATTAATATTAGGTTAAGGATTCTGAGTGAGGTGAGGGCCTAATAATAATAACGTTTCAGAACATTAATGGTGGGGAAGAAGAAAAAAAAAGGAGACGAAAAGGAACATTAAAAAGATAGCAAGGAGCATTAAAGATAGACGGCAACAAACAAGAAGATTAGCAGCAAGCATTCATCAATCATCAATCCATCAAAGGCAGCAATACTGTCTTTGTTCATTGTTAATCTAGAAGTTAATTGTGGAGGAACCAATGAGCGGAGATTTGATTTAATTCTTTAATTTATTTGATTTCACAGTAGTTTCATCCTTGAGTTACAACTTATTTGACTGTCCAGTATATACATTCCCTTTTATAAATATCATTATAATTTGAAGATTAAGAAGTTGTTTAGGTCCAGTAGTTGACTTAAACCTCATAGTCTTGATTACTTGATTTAAACAACATGATTTGAATTCAATGTTCATATAATTACAAAACATTATTAAAACCCTAATCTAATTGCCCAGTTGCTAAAAACACTAATCTGCTTTCCAGTTTCAAAAACTCAAAATTGTTTTATTAATTCCTAAAACCCTAATTGTTTTCTTAATTTTTCAAACCTAAACTTTTTACTAATTCCCAAAACCCTAATTGTTTTCTTAATTTTCCAAACTCCTAAACTGTTTTATTAATTCTCAAAACCCTAACTTTTTTCTTAATTTTCCAAAACCCTAAAATTTTTTCTAAACTCCAAACCTAAATTTATAAAATCTATTTTTCAAATTCAAAACACCAAAGCCCTAATCAAATTCTAAAATGTCAGAATCCTTTAATTCCAGAAAACCTAAATTCCTAACTCCAGTTGCTTAATTCCCAAACCTAGACCCAAACCCTAATTCCAATAACTTAATTCCTAAACCCTAGTTTCATAGAAATCTTAAAATATCTTAAACCCTAAATTTCATAATCCCAGCAACCTCAAAAAAAAACCTAAACCCTAAATGATGAAACCTCAATTTAAATCCTAGTTTCAAAAACCCTAATTCCAAAACCCTAATTACAAAACTTTAGTTTCTAAAACCCTAAGTTTCGAAACCCTAATTCCAAAAACCCTATTCTAAGATGCAAATCCTAAATTTATATATTTATTACTTTATTTAATTTTAGATTTGATTATGTTGTTTATTATATGTTTTAATGATTGATTTATTTAATTTCAATTCTTGATTTATTTAATTTATCGTGGATGGATATTTTCTTTATTATTATGATTATTATTTGTTTATTTTAGTATTAAAGTTGTAAGAGGTATGTTTCCACTTTGTGGGTACCTCATTATTTAAATTTTATGTAATTTAAATTACTTTTATATTTTGGACCAATGCAAAGGACATGTTTCCACCTTTTGGTGGGTGTCCTATTTAGTTTAGACATTAACGATGTAAGGATATATTTCCATCCTCAGATGGGTGTCCATTTATTTGTTTTGTTTGGACATTGCTTTGATTTTAATATAATGATGGTTTATTTTAATTGTTGCATGTAATATGGATAGTATTGTTATACTTAAGAATTTTATAATATCAAGACCTGCAAAGGAGGCCGATTCCAATGAACCTGGCGTTGTAGGGGTGCTGGGCCATTTCTCACATTCCCCACACATATCCAACTTTCCGAATCTATTAGGGGGTTGGGGATTCCTTAGGAATCGAGTCATCCACCTCTTTCTTTTTTTGGACTCGACCAGGTGGCGACTCCATTTTCTCTGGGCTTAGACCCGTGTTCTCTAAGGCCCCGAGCCTAAATAGTGCTGAAGTCACAAGAACTATTCCACCGGAAGTGGGTGCAAAAATCCCCGCTCACAGTGGTGAATCCACTGGGGATAAGAGAAGTTGATTCCATTGGTCTCTTTATTATTCTATTCTTTCTTATCATGATATTATCCATTGCATCATATTAGATTGCATTGTGTGCGTGAGTTAGGACGCCCGTGTTATCCGTGTTGTGTTTTGTGAGGGATACCATACTTTCACTCAAGATATGGAGATCGAGCATGGCATCACCACTCATAGCCTTGTACCATTTGGTATATACTTGCTATGGGAACCTAAGCCTTTTAACCCAAAGACTAAAGCTCATGTAATTGGCCTAGTTACTTTCCTTAGGTTTTACCCCAAATGCTTGTTGTTTGACTATGGTTAATTTGTCTTGGCTTAAATCATGGCTTATTTGGTTTGTTATTTTTTTAATATGACCTAATTACATTGTGAGCTCAAATAAATTTTTCTTTAAAGTCTAAAAGACCAAAGCTATTTTTAAAACTTTTCAAGATGGCCTTTGGACATAAAACTTTTTCTAAAAAACAAATCAAAAATTCTTTTCTCGTAACCAAATTACAAAGCCCAAAATCCATTTTTTCTAAAATATTTTTACAATGGGCTTAGAAACAAAATTATTTTCATCCAACCTTTTTCTTACAAAGAGCTTGTAAATTATTTAGGTCAATTATGAAATACCAAAAATTAATTGTGAGCCTAGTTTATACTAAGAATAATTAATCATGGGCTTGTTTTTGGCATGAATCATTAGTTACTTTTTCAAGTGAGAAATCTATTTATAATAAGCCTCTTAATTTAGTTTTAATCCAATATAGCATAAAAACTTCTTTAGTTGGTTGAATGGATTAAAACCTAATTAATGGGAATTATCATGAACTAATTTCCATTTTTAAAAATATAACCATTGGTTGAAACGTCTGAGGGGAATTATTCGAAAATAAGATACCCCATGTTGGTATTTTGTTAACCATATACCTAGGAAAAGAGAATCGACATCCGTGTGTGGAAGTTATAAGGTGGAAAGGAACGTCCTACTTATCCTTGTTTGTTTATTGTTTGTGTATACATGCATACATACATTTGCATCTCATATCATTGGTCCTCTCTGGCTCACAGACCTAGAATACGACAATTCAAGAGCATACAATAACACCACCTATAACATTGATTTTGATTTAAGTACTTCATTGGAAGGATGGATGCAAACCAGCTAAGGGACATAGTCGATGAAGTTGTCAAAGCTAGGATGGCTGAGCTACGAGATCAATTGGCTGAAATTATGAGGGCCTAGTTGATTCAAATTCTGGAGATCATCAACAATGCTAATGAGGCATCTCCCATTTACATAAGAAAGAAGGGAAAGGCAACATCGATGGGGAATATGTTCACTAATAGAGATCGAATAAAAAATAAGGGATCAATCCCTATTCTACAAGATCAGTTGAATCATGTGCTGTCTAACTGGGGCAACAAGGGCAGCTACCACCCCAATGAGCAAAATCAAAGGAAAAGAAGTGGTGTTGAGAAAAATGTAGCAACTGAACCAGCAAAGAAGCATAAATTTTCAAACTTGGGGGAGCCTTTGTCAAAGATGTTAGAAAATCTAATGAAGATGGATTTGCTACAACCATTGACACCTTGGCCTCTATATAAGCCTCTACCACCAAATTTTGATGCCAAGGTCTTCTGTCAATTTCATCGAATGCAAGGGCATGAAACAGATAAATGTGTTCACTTAAGGCACAAAATCCAAGATTTGATTGACAATGAAAAGTTGCCTGAGCTTGATAAGCCCAACACTAAAAATAATTCTCTACCTAAATTTGAAAGGTCACCACTGCTGGCAACCTTCATGAAGAGTTTTATTTTGTCATCTCATCATGACATGAATAGAGAAGCTGCTAAAGAGGATGTGCTACTAAGCAAGCTTGAACTAACTGTGGATGATGAAGCAATGATCCTTGATGATGGAAAAAATCCTTGCCCTTGATATGTCTAAATAAATGAAGTATCTTCGACTCCAACTCAACAAACTTTCCTTAGCTTGAATATTGCTCTATCAATTTTACTTTCTTTAATATTTAATTGGAACAATCGTGTTTTTCAAATTTAAAGTTGTTTGAATAAATTACTTTCATTAAAATTTTTGTTGGTCTTTACTCATTTTGGTGCTCAACCAAGAGGAATCTAGCTTGATGATTCATGAATTAATATATTTATGCATCATGATTCGAATGACTTTACTAGGTGAGGGAATTACTCTATAGCATTGAGTTGTGTATGCTTACTTAGAGAGGGCTCCTGCATAATTACCTTTGTCTAGGTCCTAGTAAGTCTTAGAACATGCTTTGACAAACTTTCAAGGCGAAATTGAACTCTGCTTGTTTAAGAGAGAAATGATCTAGGCATTATTTGGTTAGCCAACAACTAGTATCCACCTAATTAAATATCAATCCCTAGTTGTCCCTTTGAGCCATCATAAAATTGTAGCTTTCTTTTCATTAGCATATAACCCCAACAATCTACCCTGAGCTGTTGTGATACTTTTGACAAGTCTTATGATCACTGAGGTGAAGAGGCAAGAAGATCAAAGAATGGAATGCATAGCCAAAGCCATAAGGATAGTTGATGTTATCTAGACCATAAGGGTAGTTGAATTTTACCTAGTATCTCCAATCTATCAAGACAACATCAGAGTAACAAATGATTTATCCTTGTTAAAGAAGATTTATGCCACTCCACTCATCCATTATTGGAAACCCAAGTTGGTACAAACAAGACAACTCTTTTAGAGCTAGAACCAAAAATAAAGAGAAAAAGAACAGAAAGAAAAAGAAAGAAAAAGAAAGAAAAAAGAAGAAGAAGAAAAAAAAAGAAAAAAGAAAAAAAGAGAGAAAGAGAGAAAAAAAAAGAAAAAAAAGGGAAAGATAAAACCTAAAAAGGCGGTTCAGAAAGTCAACTGAGTTCTCTTTTACCTAAAGCAGCAAAAGGCTTCCATTTGGTTTATAAGGACAGTTTGACTTGAATTGGTCTAACCTAACCAAAGATTCGATCAAAATCAGAGAAAAAGGAGAAAGACCATCCAGTTCTTGAAAGTTCTATACTTGACAGTCCTATAAGGAAGGACAAAATGATAAAATGCTCAAAGAAAGGGAGGAGTAAGAAAAATAAAAAGAAAAAAAAGGGAGAAGAAGAAAAGAAATGAATTTGGGTACCAAACTTTTTGCAAGGGCAAAGACTATCCTAATCAAGATCCAAATTAATGCCAAGAAGATAGAAGGAATTTGGAGTCTAGCAAGATTACTCCCAACTGCCTAAAGTTTCAAAAAGCAGTTTGTAGTGTGAAGGTTTGTCCATTGTGTCATAATAGTTCCAACTTACAAATGGCCTTCATTTAAACCCATGTCCCTTATAGACCCCATTTCAAGCTTATCAAAGACCTGTTGATCTCTCTTGGTAGGTAGAGTCTATTAGTGGAGATAGTTTGGATAAGTATGCATATGAGATAGACAATATTCAAACTCAAATGAGACCTTTGACCATGTAATGTGTATGTGCCTATTTGAAGTTCAACAATTCTTGCTTAAATAGAAATGATTTTTGAGTTTAGTACGGTAACTAGGGTTGTCATGTTATAGATATGTTAATTTGAAAAATCAAGTCCTGATTTAAATTGACATTAATTTGGCAAAGCCAACATTTGATTTCAAAATCAAAATTCAAAAAATAAAAAAAATGTTTTTGTCATACAAAGCCTTCAGGTTAAGGGGAGTATGTTGAATTGTCGAATCTCAAAGGACACATTGGGCAAAGGAAATGATTATCGGCAAGGTCATGAAGAAGCTACCAACTGACATGCTAAAACATAGTTCGAAATGGATGTATCCCTGACTCTGCTGCTTGGGGTCTCCACCATTCATGTTCTCAACATCTTGAAGATAAAAGCCATAAATGCAAAGCTTTCTGTCATTCCAATGCAAGACTTGAACGAGCGTCAAAAAGGAACTAATGAGAAAACTTCAGCTGATCACCTTGGTATATGAGTAGATGAAACCACTGTAAGTGTTATTCATGGATATCATGCATACATGAGCTTATCACATTACACTTTTTTTGTGTTGTATTATCTATTTTTTGTCAAAATGAACAGCAAACATCCTGTGAAGTAAAGGATCAAAAGAAGATATTAAATCAGGGGACATGGAAGACCCATTGCTTGAGGAAGCTCTAGACATTTTACAAAAGAAAGGAAGAAATGCATGCTTGTTCAATGAGCTAGACAATATACAAACATCAACCAAAGCCGCATAGAAAAAAATTATGGGTTTGAGCTTACACAAGGGGCAAAGTTTCTCCATTTTAATTTTTAAGTTTATGCATATACAAAATATTTTCAAACTCACTTTCAAATATTTTGGTCTAGAATCCAAATCTAGTTTAGGATCGAGTATTCAAATCCAGTTTAGGATCGAGTATCCAAATCCAATTTAGGATCGAGTATCCAAGTCCACTTTAGGATCGAGTATCCAAATCTAGTTAGGATCGAGTATCCAAGTCCACTTTAGGATCGAGTATCCAAATCCTATTAGGTTCGAGTATCCAAATCCAGTTAGGATCGAGTATCCAAATCCAATTTAAGATCGAGTATCCAAGTCCACTTTAGGATCGAGTATCCAAATCCAGTTAGGATCGAGTATCTAAATCCAGTTTAGGATCAAGTATGCAAATCCAGTTTAGGATCGAGTATCCAAATTCAGTTAGGATCGAGTATCCAAATCCAGCAGTTTAGGATCGAGTATCCAAATCCAGTTAGGATCGAGTATCCAATCTAGTTTAGGATCGAGTATCCAAGTCCACTTTAGGATCGAGTATCCAAATCCAGTTAGGTTCGAGTGTCCAAGTCCATTTTAGGATTGAGTATCCAAATCCAGTTAGGATCGAGTATCCAAATCCAGTTAGGATTGACTATCCAAATCCAGTTTAGGATCGATTATCCAAATCCAGTTTAGGATCGAATATCCAAATCCAGTTTAGGATCGAGTATCCAAATTACCCTTAAGTTCAGAACTTACCTCGAGTCTAAGTAACCAAATCAAATCCAAGTATCCATCCTCATCCAAAATCTGCTCAAAGTCATGTTGCTTTTCACTCTCTTCTACTGAAAATCTTAGATCGCTCAAGTAGGGGGCAAACTGTAGACCCTTAATTTTGACCCCATATTGATATGGTCCTAATTAAAGGATGTCAAAATAAATTCGATCCAATTTACAACTTCTAATAAGTCTGTCCAATTTTTAAAGTCACAAACTCGAGTACAAAACCCTAAACCAAGTCTTTTTTAGAAGGTCCGGTCTAAAAAAAATTAAAAAAAATGCGAAATTAGTTAAAGTTCAAAGGCCCAAGTGACATGAACCTTGGCTCATGTCGACCTAGAGGCCCCAGGTCTACATGAGCATTGGCTCATGTCGACTTGGATGTCCCAGGTTGACATGGCTTTGGTCCATGTCGACTTGGGTAGCCCAAGGTTGACATGAGGTTGGTCTCATTTCGACCTAGGGCAACCAGGTTGACATGGGTTCAATAACTTTCCTAATTCAACTAGAATTTGTTTTAAGGACTGATTAATATTAGGTTAAGGATTCTGAGTGAGGTGAGGGCCTATAAATAATAATGTTTTAGAACATTAATGGTGGGGGAGAAGAAAAAAAAGGAGACGGGAAGGAACATTAAGAAGATAGCAAGGAACATTAAAGAGAGACGGCAACAAACAGAGAAGATTAGCAGCAAGCATTCATCAATCGTCAATCCATCAAAGGCAGCAACGCTGTCTTTGTTCATTGTTCATCCAGAAGTTAATTGTGGAGGAACCAACGAACGGAGGTTTGATTTAATTCTTTAATTTATTTGATTTCACAGTAGTTATTTGATTTCACAGTAGTTTCATCCTTGAGTTACAACTTATTTGACTGTCCAGTATATACATTCCTTTCTATAAATATCATTAGAAGTTTGAATATTAAGAAGTTGTTTAGGTCCAGTACTTAACTTAAACCTCGTAGTCTTAATTACTTGATTTAAACAACATGATTTGAGTTCAATGTTCATATAATCACAAAATATTATCAAAACCCTAATCTAATTGCCCAGTTGCTAAAAACACTAATCTGCTTTCCAATTTCAAAAACACTAAATTGTTTTATTAATTCATAAAACCCTAATTATTTTCTTAATTTTTCAAAACCTAAACTTTTTATTAATTCCCAAAACCCTAATTGTTTTTTTAATTTTCCAAAACCCTAAACTATTTTATTAATTCTCAAAACCCTAACTGTTTTCTTAATTTCCCAAAACACTAAATTTTTTTCTAAATTCCAAACCTAAATTTATAAAATCTATTTTCCAAACTCAAAACACCAAAACCCTAATCAAATTCTAAAATGTCAGAATCCTTTAATTCCAGAAAACCTAAAATCCTAACTCCAGTTGCTTAATTCCCATACTTAGACCCAACCCTAATTCCAATAACTTAATTCCTAAACCCTAATTTCATAGAAACCTTAAAATTTCTTAAACCCTAAATTTGAAAATCCCAGCAACCTCAAAAAAAAAACCTAAACCCTAAATGATGAAACCTCAATTTAAATCCTAGTTTCAAAAACCCTAATTCCAAAACCCTAATTACAAAACTTTAGTTTCTAAAACCCTAAGTTCCGAAACCCTAATTCCAAAAACCCTATTCTAAGATGCAAATCCTAAATTTATATATTTATTACTTTATTTAATTTTATATTTGATTATGTAGTTTATTATATGTTTTGATGATTGATTTATTTAATTTCAATGCTTGATTTATTTAATTTATCGTGGATGGATATTTTCTTTATTATTATGATTATTATTTGTTTATTTTGGTATTAAAGTTGTAAGAGGTATGTTTCCACTTTGTGGGTACCTCATTATTTAAATTTTATATAATTTAAATTGCTTTTATATTTTGGACCAATGTAAAGGACATGTTTCCACCTTTTGGTGGGTATCCTATTTAGTTTAGACATGAACGATGTAAGGATATGTTTCCATCCTCGGATGAGTGTCCATTTATTTGTTTTGTTTGGACATTGCTTTGATTTTAATATAATGATGCTTTATTTTAATTGTTGCATGTAATATGGATAATATTGTTATGCTTAAGAATTTTATAATATCAAGACTTGCAAAGGAGGTTGGTTCCAATGAACTGGGCGTTATGGGGGTGCTGGGCCATTTCTCACCTTCCCCACGCGTACCCAACTTTTCGAACCCATTAGGGGGTTGGGGATTCCTTAGGAATCTAGTCATCCACTCCTTTCTTTTTCCCGGCTCGTCCAGGTGGCGACTCCATTTTCTTCGGGCTTAGGCCCGTGTTCTCTAAAGCCTCAAGCCTAAACAGTACTGAAGTCGCAAGAACCATTCCACCTGGAGTGGGGGTGAAAATCCCCGCTCACCGTATATATATCAACAAAACATATAAGATCCCATCTTAAACAAATTATTCAAAACATTCTTTACAATTTACAATATATACTTCAAAAACATATCATAACATACATAATATCAAAATATACTATAATATCAAATATGTACATGCTGAGAACTGGCTCTGATATTGATGTACCCAAAAATAACTCTTCAAGCTCAATAAATACAAACTTAGACCCGACCAGGTCTAGTAGAACTCTCCGGCTCTACCAAAACGTCCATGTCACCTGTGCGACGAATTACAATCGCGCTAAGCCGAAGCCTAGTGGTACAAATTTTGGCAATAACAATAAAACTCAAATGCAATGCCAATGCACAATGTTCATGATATCACATCATTCCATTTTCTCATACCTTTCAAATATTTCACAATCCACCATTCATATAAAAACAACCACAAACATGGGCTCAAAGATAACTAATATGCTATTCAAATTCCAGAGTTACTGTTTTGGTCTATAATGACACCATGTGTCTAGCCCTGTAGGCAATATATCAATATAATAATCCAACTAGGTTTGAGCTTACGAACCGGTCATTTCACTCAGGCTAGCTTCAAATACTTATTTTTGAGGCTTAAGACCTGGTCATTTCACCTCAAAAATATTTTCACAATGACGCCCAGCATAGGCAATAATAGGCATGCCACCAAATACAAAACTCTGAAAATTGAATAATATACTAGGCACACAATTTATTCATATTTTTCATTATCAATCTCTTTTTCATTGTCACATAATCAAAATAGGCACATTGCCTTATTTTCTCAAACTTTTCTAACTTTTCTCAATTTTCTCGCTTTTCTCATTTTTTTTATATCAATATCAATTCATTTCATCATATTTCCACATATCTCATTACATTATACCACATTTTTTTTGCATCCACAACACATTACCCAATTACTTTGGGTATTTCCACATAATTCACTTACTTCACGCTTTACACAATTTAGCCATTATCAATGGCTTTTCACAATGCATTTAACACATATATGACATTACAAATGTCATAGGACATTATTCAAACATAACCAATGTATCAAGTAGCTTAACACATTTTCCAACCAAAATGTGTTAAGCCCAAATGTCATGCAAACATAACTAATGTACTCAAAGTTTGTACTTACCTCAAATAGCAACCAAAACAAGCTTAAAACTCTCACCAACCTTCTCTTCCAAGTTGCCCTTCAACACTTGGATTGGCCAAATTACTTCCTCTCAATGCCTATATCAATTGTGATCGTAAATAATCATTTAATATCACATTCTAAGACATTCTCAACATCAAACCTTAATTTAACAACACTCCTAAAAAATTTTCAAATATTAAGTCTTTCCTTACTTTAACTTAGGAAATCCATAATAACCCATTAAATTATTGTTTTGAGTTTATTTATATCATTACAAATATATTTTAACATGTTTAAACCAATTATATTAATTAACCACATGCTATGTTCAAAACCCTAAAATGGCATAACCTTCACCATTGAAGAATCTCCATTCCAACTCAATCCAATTGTCATTTAAATCTTATTTCCACCACTTATATCATTAAATAACATGATTTAAGCATTAAAATCAAACAATTAATCATTCTTTGAAAATTCACTTTTCCAAAACCCTAAATCAATACTACCATCTTCAAACTCTATCCAAACTTAACAAAATCCATCATTTGATTTTAAAATCCTTGTTTATGCATCAAAACAACACATTTGGAACCAATTTACACAATTAAAACCCATGATATCAAAAATTCAAATGTTCCATAACCCTAAATTCTCTCTCTTCAACAAACTTAACTCAAACTTAACCATTTCTTTAATCCAACCTTAAAATCATTGTTAATCACTTAAAATAACTTCATCCATACCCAAATACACAATTAAATATTAGAACTTCAAAAACCCAAAACACACATATTCAAACTTTCATGAAATCCAAATAAAGAAGTTAAAAACTTACTAATTTTGGTGGAAATCACCAAAAATCCACTTTGAATACTTGAAATCCTTCAATTTGTGGAGTATGGAAGAAGCAAAATCCTTGGCTCCACAACAATGGAGGTTCGGCCAAGGAGGATGAAGAAGATGATGAAAATAGCTTTTTATTTTTTTCTTTTCTTTATCTTTATTTATATTCATATATATATATATATATTAAAATAATTTAATAATTATTTATTTATTTAATAAATTAAAAGTCCAAAATTCCTCTTCCATTCAAAAATAATTTATTTTTGAACTATTTTATAAATTTTAAATTTTTAAGATTTAATTACCAAAATACCCTTTGCTTTGACTTTTTTAAAAAGTGTTGACTTTTATATGTTGTATATATTTTACATTATATCACATATATATTCCACTTTTTCATTTAAGATCCCTTCATTTTTCATTTAAAACTATTATTTTAATTTATCCATTTAATTTATAATTTATTTTATAAAATTTTCAAAAATTAGAAATTTTTAAAAATTTGGGATATTACACATATGCACAAGTAATGTGTATCTTATATACACATCAAATGTATCTTATATGTATATTAAATATATTAAGTATGTAATGTATTAATCCAACATATACAATTAATATACCATATGTATATGTTATATATACTCTAGATATATATATTGAGTATATATAACTTTTATATCTCCAATTACTTATTTAATTTCTCTAAAATCACGGATGTGACACATAGTATGCACTAGCCTCTTATAAGTAAAAATGTGAGCCAAAGCTCCACTCTACACAAAATTCTATTATTGTTGAGCCTCTTGGTTATGAGAATTTAACTTCACTCACTTCCTAATCAAAATGTGAGTGCACATAATTAATTAGAGTCACATTTTTAAGTATTTTAATCAATAAAATTCAATTTAACAAAACTCCTTCAACTTTCCATTTTCTAGCCCTAATGAATTTTAACTTTGAAAGTTAATTTTAATCAATTCCAAATTGAGTTTAAAGCTCAATTGTATTTCTAGAATAACATTCTAGCATATTCTAAGTAATAAAATTCAATTTACATTCATCCACTTAAAACTACCAAAAATTTGCCTTAACCCTCTTTGATTCTATAAATCCACTCTAGATCATTCCAATTCTTATTTTAAGTTCAATTATATCTTTAAAGTCATATTCTAACACATTTTAAACCATTTAATTCAATTAACACCCATCCTTTAACTATGCTCTTTCAAAACCCTAAATTCAATACTAACCAAATCAAACTTCAATTAAACTTAAACAAATTCATCATATAATTATAAAATTCTTCTCTCCTAATTAAAATAACATCTTTCATATAAATTAAAACAATTATAACACACTTCTTCAAAAACCCAAATCACACATACTCCTATCTTCCAAACAATTCCATAAATAGGAAAGAAAGCTTACCTTTGTTTGAAGAAACTTCAAAATCACCTCAAAATTCTATGAGTGATGTAGCTATCATGGAAAAATCCTTCACAAACCGACAATAATAGCCTGCCAACCCCAGAAAACTTCTGACTTCTGTAACATTCTTTGGTGGACTCTAGTTTAAAATCGCTTCTACTTTGCTTGAATCAACTTTAATACCCTCTGCTGAAATTACATGTCTGCGAAAAGTCATTTAATCCAACTAGAACTCACATTTGGACAACTTGGCATACAATTATTTCTCTCTCAATGTCTGCAATATAATCCATAAATTTCTATCATGCTCTTTCTTACTATGAGAATAAACCAAAATGTCACATTACCACAAACTGGTCCAAGTATGACATGAATACCCAATTCATCAAATCCATGATTGCTGCTGGTGCATTCGTTAGCCTAAAAGGCATCAATAATCTCCTTTTGCTATGCATCCCAGAAGTACCAAGATGTATCATGATTTGAAGAGGTAGTATTGGTGGTGAGGTGTGAAGAAGACTATAGCAGAATTTATGTCCAGATGTCTCATATGCCAGAGGGTGAAGGCTGAGCACCAGGTTCCTTCGGGGTTGTTGCAGCTATTATCAGTTCCTGAATGGAAATGGGAGCAGGTGACTATGGATTTATAGCTAGATTACCCTTGACCCAGAGGAAGCATGATCCAATCTGAGTTATAGTTGATAGATTGACAAAGTCAGCTCATTTCCTTCCATCTAGGATGGATATTCTCTTGATAGGTTGGCTAAACTATAAGTGAATGAGATTGTAAGGCTGCACAGAATCCCAGTTTCCTTGGTATCAGACAGAGATCCCAGATTTATATCTAAATTTTGAAAGAGTTTGCCAGATGCCTTAGGTACTGGATTACACTTCAGCACTACTTTCCATCCACAGATAGTTAGGCAGTCAGAGAGAGTAATACAGGTTATGGAGGACATGTTGAGGAGCTGTGTCATTGAGTTCACTGGGAGCTAGGATAGACATTTACCTCTGGTTGAATTTTCATACAATAATATCTTTCAATCCAGCATTAAGATGGCTTCTTATGAGGCTTTGCATGGCAGGAAGTGCTGGACACTATTGTATTAAGATGAGGTTAGAAAAGGTAAACTGGTTGGTCCTGATTTGATAAAAAAAACATAAGAGAAGTTATGGTAATTCAAGATCATTTGAAAGCTGCTATAAATGGATAGAAATCTTATTCAGATCTAAAGAGGAAAGACATCGAGTTCAATGTAGGTGACAAAGTGTTTCTAAAGAAGTCTCTTTAGAAATGGATTTTAAGATTTGGTCGAAAAAGAAAGTCGAGTCCTTGATTTATTAGGCCATACGAGGTGCTGGAGAGAGTTGGACCTGTAGCTTATAGATTGGCTCTGCCACCTGAGTTGGATAGGATACACAACGTCTTTCATGTCTCAATGCTTTAAAGGTATAGGTCAGATCCATCTCATATCTTATCAGTTGAGTCTATTGAAGTGAGTCTAGATTTAACCTACGAAGAAGAACCGATGGTGATCTTGACACAGGAAGTAAAAGAGTTAAGAAACAAGAAGGTGTCATTGGTTAAGGTGTTATGGAGAAATCATTCTACTGAGGAGGCAACCCGGGAGAGTGAGCAGTCTATGCATAGCCATTATCTCCAACTCTTTCAGAGTTGATGTCAGGTAATTTCGAGGACGAAATTATTTAAGAGAGAGAGAGAGAGTTGTAACATCCGAAAGTTCACTAGATTAAAATTTAATTTAATTTAATTTAATTTAACAAATATTTTAGAAGATTAGTGAAGGTGTTGGAAGATGGAGAATATAAAATATATATGTAAGATCTATATTAAACATATATAACATATAAAGTCAAATAGTAAAAGTAAAAGTCAATGTTGAAATAATAAAAAGTAAAAAAAATTTAAAATAATAATAATAATAATAATAATAATAATAATAATAATAATAATAATAATAATAATAATAAGAAGAAGAAGAAGAAGAAGAAGAAGAAGAAGAAGAAGAAGAAGAAGAAGAAGAAGAAGAAGAAGAGATAGTGAAATATGATGAGAAACATTTAGATAATTATTAATTAATTGATAAATAATATATATGTGGCTATAAATTAAAGAGAAAGAAATTAAGATACCATTTTGCTCATCATCTTCTTCTTCTTCCTCATGTGTGGCGATTTTTGCCATGGTTCAAGGGAGAATTTTTGCTTCCATTTTGCCTCAATTCTTCAAGATTTCCAAGATTTTTGAGGTAAAATGGAAGCAAAAATTCTCCCTTGAACGATGGCAAAAATTGGCACATATGAGGAAGAAGAAGAAAATGATGAGCAAAATGGTATTTTAATTTCTTTCTCTTTAATTTATAGCCACACATATATATATATATTATTTTATTAATTAATCAATAATTAATAGTTATCTAAATTTTTTCATCATCTTTCACTATCTCTTATTATTATTATTTATTATTTATTTAATGTTTTTAACTTTTTACTATTTCACCTTTGATTTTTACTTTTACTACTTGACTTTATATGTTATGTATACCTAACATATATCTTACATATATATGGAGGGTGTGTCAGATTAAGAAATTAATCCCAAATTGTTAATTTTGTAATTACAACAATACATGCTATATGTTTCTATCTTCCAGAGTTATATATTTTATTACTTAGATGATTTTGTCAATATACACCCTTTTGCATTAAAAGTGTCAAGGGAATTTCTCCCTCATGATAGTCAGGTTTGATAAGATAATTTATGGTTCTAAAAGAAAATTTGATGGTAGAAAATTATTTCAATCTTAGTTAAAAGTTAATTTCTAGTTATCAATTTATAAATGATTCAAAGTACATCAAAATTTTTGAGGACAAATTAAAGATAGTTGTGAGCGGAGATTTTCGCCGCCACTCCCACGTGGAATGATTCTTGCGACTTTGACACTGTTAGGCTCAGGGCCTTAGAGAACACGGGCCTAAATTTGGAGAAAAAATGGAGTCGCCACCTGGATGGGCTGAAAAAAAGTAGGTGGATGACTCGATTCCTAAGGAATCCCCAACCCCCTATTGGGTTTGAAAAGTTAGATACGTGTGGGGAAGGTTAGAATGACCCACCACCCCCACAACGCCCGGTTTATTAGAACCGACCTCCTTTTCAGGTCTTAATATTATAAAATTCTTAAATATAATAACACTATCCATACTACATGCGATCATACAAATAAATAAATACTTTATTAAAATCATAGCAATGTCCAAACAAAATAAATAAACGGACACCCATCCAAGGATGGAAACATGTCCTTACATCGTCTAATATCTAAAACTAAATAGGAACCCACCAAAAGGTGGAAACATATTATTTACATTAATCCCAAAATATGAAAATAATTTAAATTACATGAAGTTTAATTAATGAGGTACCCACAAGGTGGAAACATACCTCTTACATAATGAAGTAAATCAATAAAAACCATTCATCATGAATACAAACCATTCATTATAAGCCAAATAAGGATAAAGATATAAAGATGTAAACTAAGTATGTAAAGCAGGATTCAAATAACCATTAAAGACTAAATATACAAGCTTTTATGTATTATAGTTTAGGAAACTAGGGTTTATGGTTTTAAATTATTGGAATTAGGGTTTGGACCTAAATTCGGGAATTGAGCCATTGAAATTAGGGTTTTAGGTTTTGGGGTCTTGGTTTTGGGAATTATAGTTTAAGAATTCTAAGACTCCTTGATTAGGGTTTGGGAGAATTGGGTTTTGATACTTTGGGAACAAATTAGGGTTTTCTCAAATTTTTTTACTATTTTACAGTTTTGTTATTTTGGGTAGAATAATTTGAAGGTAGGGTTATTAGAGGATAAGTTTTAATAGAGATTAGGGTTTTAATTTATTATTTTAGAAAAATAGCGATTTGGGGAAATAAAGTAAAGTTTTAGAAAAATGATTAGGGTTTTGGGATTTGATGAAATAGTGTAAGGTTTTGGACAAAAATAGTTTAGGGCTTTGAGTTTTAACAAAATAATTTAGGGTTTTTGGGATTACTTAGCCACTAGGACATTAGGATTTAAAGGTTTTAAGGCTCCTTAGATGAGGGTTTAAGGATTTAATGAATTAGGGTTTTGGTTTATAAAACATATAATTAAGATTTAACAATTTTATGCTACTAAAAAAAATTAATATCAAAACATATCAACAAAACATTTAAAAGGGAAGCATGTTATGGCTACTGTGAATGCAAGAAATTATTGATTAAGATCAAACCTTCATTGTTGGTTCCACCAAAATTACACCGTTGGAATTCTAGGGAAACCTTGATCAAGACAACACTGCCTTATTGCCTTGTAGTTGAAAGGGTTCTTTTTGCTCTTGACTGCTTCAGATTGCTTTAAAATTTGAAAGTCCAATTGTAATTCTTGATTAATTTGGTCGTCATCCATTTTGTGTTTTAATGCTGGTATTTATTGAATTTTTAATGTAAAACCTAATATGTTAAGGAAGTTCAAGCTATTTAGGAAATTAATTGACCTTTTCGAGTGAAAATCAAATTTTAGAAAAAAATTGGCCAACGCACTGGCAAGGGCTGCTAAGACTAGAGCAACGGGCGAGCAACGAGCTGGGACACAAACATTTGTTCAAGGGCTTGTGAGGTTCTGCCCCAATTTCCCACAGCTGTCCCAATTCGCCACAGTATGCAGCTGCGGCGAATTGGGGCATGCCATTTCATCACAGCAAGTAGCTGCCTGCTGCAAATTGCCTTGCCGCGTGTCGCCCATTGATTGGTCCGTCTGATTTTTTATTATATATATATATTAAAAAAATAAATAAAATAAATATTAAATATTAAAATAAATATTAAATATTAAAATAAATAATAAATACCACAAAAATTATTTCAGACTTATTTTAAAATATTGGATTAGACTTGGTCAAAAATTAAGGGCCTACAGTTTTTCTCCTGCTTGAATGATTTGAGACTTTTAGTATAAGAGAGTAAAAAGCAACATGACTTTAACCAGATTTTGGATGAGGATGGGTTCTCGACCCAAGATTTGGGTACTTGGATCTGAAATTGGGTACTGGACATCAAAAATATTTTGGATTTGGGTACTTGGACCTGAGAATGGGTACTTGGATCCAAGACCGAATTGATTTGGGTACTTGGACTCGAGACTGGGTACTTGGACTCGAGATTAAATTTGATTTGGTTTCTAGACCCGGGGTGAGTTCTGAATTCAAAAATAATTTGGGTTCTAGACCCGGGAGTGAGTTATGGACTCGAGAATAATTTGGGTTCTAGACCCGGGGGTGAGTTCTGAACTAGAAAATGATTTGGGCTCTGAACCCGGTGGTGAGTTTTGGACTAAAAAATGATTTGGGCTCTGGACTCGGTGGTGAGTTCTGGACTCAAATATGATTTGGGTTCTGGACCCGGTGGTGAATTCTGGACTCAAAAAATAATTTGGGTTCTGGACTCGGAATGAGTTTTTAGACTAAAAATGATTTGGATTCTAGACCTAGTGGTGAGTTCTGGACTGAAAAATGATTTGGATTTTGGACCCTGTGGTGAGTTCTGAACTAAAAAATGATTTGGATTCTAGACCCAGAATGAGTTATGGACTCAAAATAAGATTTGGGTTGTGGACCCAGTGGTGAGTTGTGGACTAAAAAATGATTTGGGTTCTGGACCCTTTGGCTGTAAAATAATTGTAGTTAGTAGAGTATTAATAATAAACCTGCAAAATTACAAAAAAATTATCTATTTTTATCATACCTATATCCTCTTGCCCCTTGCGTGGAAAAATAATTTTTAAAAGTACCAAAAAAATATTTTTATATACGTAAACTGTTCACTAATTAGAAAGAATGATTTGAATTTACTATTTAGATATTATTCAGTACTATTTGCTCACTATTCACCAATAGTGGTTCTTTTAGTTCACAGAATTACTATTTCTTTTTGTCTTTTTGTCTTACAATTTGCCTATATAAAGGCTCTCATTTTCCCTCTATTTCATTCACTTTTATTTAGTTAAAAGTTATATATAAATTTGAGTACAGAGAGTTTAGCCATCAAATGGAAGGAAGGTATGCTTCAAGATCCGGACCTTGATCTAATGCTGAGTTGCTAGAATTTATTCGACAATATGAACATGGGACTATCAATCCACTAGCTGGAATGCAACTTATTGTAGTTCTAGTCTAAAAACTGAGGTAACACTGCAACTTTAGCAGCATAAACATTTATCATTTTATTATTATTTTTATTATCATTATTATTATTATTTGCTCACTATTCACCAATAGTGGTTCTTTTAGTTCACAGAATTACTATTTCTTTTTGTCTTTTTGTCTTACAATTTGCCTATATAAAGGCTCTCATTTTCCCTCTATTTCATTCACTTTTATTTAGTTAAAAGTTATATATAAATTTGAGTACAGAGAGTTTAGCCATCAAATGGAAGGAAGGTATGCTTCAAGATCCGGACCTTGATCTAATGCTGAGTTGCTAGAATTTATTCGACAATATGAACATGGGACTATCAATCCACTAGCTGGAATGCAACTTATTGTAGTTCTAGTCTAAAAACTGAGGTAACACTGCAACTTTAGCAGCATAAACATTTATCATTTTATTATTATTTTTATTATCATTATTATTATTATTATTTATTTAATTTATTTAATTATAATTTAGTTTATTAGCGAATAAATAGTAAAAAATATTCTAATAGTAAAAATAATAAAATAAAATACAGTAATGAGTAATTTCAGACATGGAAACAATAGGAGTTGTGAGATGATATAGTTATCTCATATTGGCTTACCTTGTTCGGTTTTAGCATGATCGTTGCATTGTTCGGGGTAGAGGGTGTGTCTATAAAGCCTGACAATGGTATGATGTAGTGCCTTCTCAGGTAAAACGGATCATCCGAGAGTGCGGTTTCGAAAGCTTTATTCTGTAATTACCATCCGAGGAATGTCCAATAGATCATAGTGTAGTACAAGTGCTATCGGAGCGGTGGATGGACACAACCCATACCTTCCACCTACTTATGGGAGAAATGACTATTGGCCTAATTGATTTTTCAGCCATAACTGGTATCCGGTACCATGGTGTGAGCGGAGATTTTTGCCCCCACTCCCGGTGGAATAGTTCTTGCACTGTTTAGGCTCGGGGCCTTAGAGAACACGAACCTAAGTTCGGAGAAAATAGAGTCGCCACCCGGACGGGCCAAAAAAAAGAAAGGGGTGGATGACTCAATTCCTAAGGAATCCCCAACCCCTTAATGGGTTCAGAAAGTTAGGTACGTGTGGGGAAGGTGAGAAATGGCCCAACACCCCCACAACGCCC
Source organism: Garcia nutans (assembly GCA_947685225.1). Taxonomy (NCBI): domain Eukaryota; kingdom Viridiplantae; phylum Streptophyta; class Magnoliopsida; order Malpighiales; family Euphorbiaceae; genus Garcia; species Garcia nutans. The sequence goes on from CANTUV010000005.1 coordinate 41,305,013, forward strand.
GGTTCATTGGAACCGGTCTCCTTTACAGGTCTTAATATTATAAAATTCTTAAATATAACAATATTATCCATATTGCACATAATAATTAAAATAAAACATCGATATATTAAAAATCAAAACAACGTCCAAGCAAAGCAAATAAATGGACACTCATCCGAGGATGGAAACATGTCCTTACATCCCATGCCTAAATAGGACACCCACCAAAAGGTAGAAACATGCCCTTTACATTGGTCTAAAATATAAAAGCAATTTAAATTACATGATATTTGATTAATGAGGTACCCACCAAGTGGAAACATACCCCTTACAATATTTGGAAATCTAAATAAATCGATAAAAGTAAATAACCATTCATCATAAATAAATCATTCATCAAAGATATCAATCAAAATATAAAATAAACATCCATCCATGATAAATTAAATAAATCAATTATTGAAATTAAATAAACCAAATAAATTAAAGCATATAATAGACTATATAATCAAATATAAAATTAAATAAAGCAAGAAAAGATTCAAATTAGGGCTACTGTTTCTATTTAAGATTCTTTATTTAATATGTTTAGGGTTTTGGAATTTATGAGTTTAAGCTATTGTAAGTTTTAAAGGAATTGAAATAGATTAAAGTTTTATAATTTAAGAGTTGATAAAGTTCTTTGATTAACCAAATTAGTGTTTGAGAAGTGAAATCATGAAACTAGGGTTTGGACACTTTAAAACATTAGGTTTATGATTTACGGTTACTGGATTGTTGTTTTTAGGCTTACTGTGTTTGAATTTTAATATTTAGGTTTATAAGGTTTTAGAGTTTTAAGGATTAGGATATAGAAAAATTAGGGTTTACAGTTTTGATTTTGAAGTTGAAATAGGGTTTTTAGTGTTTCGGAGAATGTATTTGGTTTTAGAATTTGGAAAAATAATTTATAGTTTTATAAAGCTTTATGTGATTTTTAGAAGCTGTAAAGTGAAATTCAGGGTTTTAAGGTTTTGAATCATTGGAAAACAGATTAGGGTTTTGGGGAATTAATAAAACGATTTAAGGTTTTGGGAAGTTGGAAAGTAAATTAGGGTTTTGATATTTGGAAGAAATAGAAAAAGTAATTTAGGGTTTTTGAAAATAGAGAAAACGATTTAAGGTTTATAAAAACAAAAGAGACAATTTAGGGATTTTGGGGACAGAAGGAATAAATTAGGTTTTTGAGGTTTTAGGGAAATAGAAGGATGATTTTTAGGGTTTTAGAACGATTTAAGGTTTTTGGGAAAATAAAGAAATTGATTAAAGTTTTTAAAGGTATCTAGAAATAGAGGAAATCACTTAAGGTTTCTGGAAACAAAGACCAAGTTATTACATCTTCAAAGATTGAAGTTTTGAGTGTGTAATCTTATGAATTAAATAAAGAACGAACTACTATAAGAAACAAAATGAAATTAAGAATTCAAACCTTCGTTCGTAGGTTACACCAAAAATTGCTTCTTAGATGAACAATGTCAAAGGCAAGATGGCTGCCTTTGATGGATTGATTGTTTGGTTGCCTCTTCTTCTCTCAAAAAGTCTGATTGATTTCACTGCCAAAGGTTTCTCCTAGTCCGATCATTATAAAGTTTTTCCTCTAAAATTTTCCTCCCCTTCGGTGTTGTTTTTAGTCCTATTTAAAGGAAACCGAAACTGAATTGAATTTGGTTTCGAAAAAAATTTGAGTCGAAAAAATTTCGCTGGCAAAAAAAAACTGCTGCAAAAAAATTTTGCTGGCAAAAAAATTTCCGCAGGAGCTTGCACGCTGCAGGGGGGCAAAATTGCCTGCGGGCCATTTCGTCCGACCCCATTTCGGCGACGAAAATTTTCGTCGCCGATTTTTATTTTTTATTTTTATTAATTATAAAAACTAAATACTAAAGCAAGTATTATTTAACTAAGATAACAAAAAAATTATTTTGGACTAATTAAAATATATTGGACCACACAAAAATTATTTTGGACTTATTAAAATATATTAGACCGACTGGGTCAAAAATTAAGGGTCTACACATGGCCTTTTGATTTCTCTTACCAATGATATCCAGACACATGAAAAAATTCAACAGTTAATCAGTATGGAACCGTTACTCAAAGAGCCCTTCAAGATAAAAATTGAGCCAATACAGAGTTATTGGATGAGCTATGATGGACAGGTTTATAGAGAAATAGCCAAACAATATGCTTGGGGATTTTTACTGTATTTGCTTGGGTCGACCATTTTATGCAGCACTGAATCTGCCATCCATTTGTTGGTGTTAAGGGCCCTTGCTGAAATGGATATGGTACCACTTTACGGCTGGGGTGAAGTTGGTCTTGCCTGTCTCTATCATGGCCTAAACAAGATTTGCAGGAATAAGAAGTCTTTCATTGGCTATATGGTGATTGTCAAGGTACTATCTCCTACCATTGCTAATTCAACTCATATATTTGCATGAATTTGACTTCCATTGTTATTACAGTTATGGGCTTATGAGCATAATCTTGTGAGGGTGCCTGATATTTCCTGAGAGATAGTCGAATATCCAAGGTTAGGTTTTTGGTTATCCGATTGCACAACAGTTTTCAGTTCTCACCATGTGTTCACCCAGTGTTATCACTTGAGTTGCCTTACCTAGGACCAAGTAAAATAGTATTAGTATGCTTTATATTTTATGTAAAAAGTTTACTTACCTTTTTTCATTTTGTAGGTCAACTTAGCTTGGTGGAAAGTTTAAGAGCGGGCGAATTGGACTCCTTTTATAAATGCTTCACTGCCTTACTAGCACTCCCGCCGAATCATTGATGATCCTGTATCTAGTGGTTGGTTTCTCAGAGAAAGGGTGTACGATTAGTTCCTCGGTCCTAAGAAGTGGAGGGTCCCGATGAACTGCCCAATGTATACTTTGAATATTACATCAATGCCGAAAAATTCATGGCGATTAGCTCAAAATGGCTATGATGTTGAAGAGTGTCTTTGTGTACTAGGCACGTCATACACACAATTCATTCAAACATAGCTTTTGAACTTTGATGTGTCTCCTATTGGCATTCAGGGACTTTCCGAGGAGGAAAAAGGAGATGATGAGGAAATCGGTGATGAAGAGGAGGAGAGAGGATCTATCTCTTATTCCAAGGCTGGAACCTCTTAGGTAAATACGCGTCATTCTATCATTGCAATTGCTTCTTTTTCAACTTATTTTGACTGTTCTCATGATTATTGCAGGCTGCTGGTTCATTTGATCATGAGGCTAGACCTTCCTCTAATGTTCCTCCATTTGCTCCTTCCCCTAGAAGATGAAGCCCTAGGTTCCCTCATTCCCTTGAACCGAAAGTCTCAGAAGTGCTCCTTCTTCAGGTGGACTTGGGATAGATGGTATGCCTCCTCCTCCAACAAGCGATGACTTTCTTATAGCTTTGTTTGATTATGGACCATCTCCTCCTTCTCAGTGATCCTTGTATTAATTGAGGAAATACTGTATTATTAATAATAATAATAATAATGACAATGATGATTATAATAATAATAACAATAATTTTTACTTTTACTACAACTTTTGACCCTTTTTTTCTCTTTCTCTTTTTTTTTTCTTTCTTGTCTTTTTTTATCATTATTATTATTACAGCATACACGAAAACCCTTCTCGCAATTTAAAACCATAAAGCACCTCTAATTTGCAAATCCAAACGTGACACGGTAACTCAAAATCTTTTAAAATTTTCTTTCCTTGTGCTTCTCGACCTGAATTATTGCTCTTTCCTTGTCAAACTCGATGAACAAAATAATCCCTTATATAAAGCAGCTTTCAATGTTATAATTCCCAACGAAAACCAAGAAATTTACACTAAATTTTGTTTCAGTATTCAAAGATCCCTTTCAACAACTTTAAATTTTTTCCTTAATTTCAACAATGACATAACTCAATTTGAAGAAAATTAAAGGTTTTTTTTTTATATATGAAATCTATTCATTGAGAGCAAATATCTTGGTCTCAAATTAATACTTTGAAGTGCTTTCTAAATGTCAAACATACTCATCTCATTAATATTCAAAGAAATCAATTTAGACATGATAATATCCATAAATACAATTCCAATGAAAATAAAGAGATAAAGTTCAAGAAAAAACCAAATTACAAACTCCTTGAAGCTTCTGAATAATCTCTTGTCCAAATCTTGCAAGAAGGATGTATCAATGGCTAGAACAATCTAATCTAAGCTAGATTAATCAAAGTGTTCAATAATCTCTAAGAAAACAAAGTTAAAAACCCTAACTTCACTCTCTGACGGCTGAAAACCCAACTCTCCAAAACTCAACACACCCCCAAACCCTAGCTTTTTCTTTTCTTTTAAACGAAACCTCCGCTTAAAATCCGTGTTGCCTTTGGTTCATGAGAGACACGGCCAAGTTGGATGAGACTTGGCCGTGTTGGAGGTGAATTGGAGGGACACGGCCACAAGCCTGGCTATGTCCCTTGCTTGTGTTCACTACTGCCTGCTTTTCTTCTTTTCTTCTTTGGTTGAGTGACACGGCCGTGTTGGAGGTTGACTTGGCCGTGTTGGACCATTTTAGAGGGACACGGCCAGTGACTTGGCTGTGTCCCTTGCCTCTGTCTTCTACTGATTGATTTTCTTCCTCTTTTGCTTTGGATTTGAATGAGACACGACCAAGTTGAAGCAACTTGGCCGTGTTTGAGCTCTTTTGGAGGGACACGGCCACAAGCTTGGCCGTGTCCCTTGCCTGTGTCCTCTTCTGTGCCTTGATCTTCCTCTTTAGCTGGGTATGGGACACGGCTACAAGCTTGGCTGTGTCCTCTGCATGTGTCAGCCACTGTCCCTTTTTTCCTTTAATTTGGTTCCTTGGCTTTTTAACCTAAAACAAAACTTGAAACAAACTTTAAACCAGAATTAAATAAACAAAAACCAACAAAACATAAACACACACTAAAAACTAGGACAAAAACGACATAAACACTGAAATAAACTAAAACTACCACAATTAATGAAAACACTAAATAAACATATTAAAACTAACAAAATACCTAAAGAAAACAATAATTATCATAACAAATAAACTACAAATCTATGACAAAAACTAACAAAACAACTACCCCACACTTAAAACTTTGCTTGTCCTCAAGCAAATTCACATGGCATAAATTAAAAACTCAAACAACCTTAACTATAATTCCAGTATATAAGATGAAATCCTTCAAGACTCAGACATAAATAATTGCAATTTCCTTCAATCAAGATTTTCTTAACTCATTCATTAATCCAGACATACAAATCTCATCTCTCTTCTAAGTGTTTCACTCGGTTTCAAAGGTTAATTCACTCATACCACTCATGACTGCATACTACCATAAACTTGCTTAATTATCCAATCTCCCTCACTGATTTTCTCAAGCAATAATCTGAAGGTCTTTTATTTGGATGTAATGGGGCTAAGGTGCAGGTGTGAGAAAAGACATTTAAGCTGGAGCATCAAGAAATGGAGTATCTAAATTAGACAATACTCTTGCTCAGAAACTCATAGCTCCCTCAAATGGCATATTCACCAACCTTGATACTTTCACATACTTGCATACTTAAAGAAAAATACATGAGTCGACATTCCTCTAATGCTAGAAAATATATGAATTTTGTATATATATATCTTTTCTTTATTTTCTTTTCTTTATTTTTTTTATTTTCTCTTTTTTTATTTATATATACAAAATATAAAATTGCATGGAACATCTAGCTTAAAATGAAGAGGAAAAGAATAACCAACTCTTAGTCATATACAATGTGCACAATATGCATTTCAACCCCAAATAGCAATACCATTTTTTTTAATTGCTTATCCCACACTTTTGAATCAAACCACCCTATTGTCATATCATAAGAACTCCATTCCTTAATGCAAGTATGATGATAATAAGAGAAAGTTGAGCTGTGAATTGTGTTGATCAAATAAGAAAAGGTCAAAGGCTCAACTTGGCTCACTAAGGAATTCAATATTAAGGGAGGTCTTTTTAAGCTAAAGGGCTAACCTAATTTGCCTTCATCATTTTAAAACTCGAGATTAAATCATAATGTGAGTTCAATTAGTATGCAAAAGCAAACTCTAGAGATGCAAAATCATGAAGGTGCACACTTAAGAAAAGAAAATCAATTGACACTAACATTTAATCTATAAGGCTCAAAACTCACAAAGGTGGGTTGGGTTCTCAAAGATTTATATGTCATGAACTGCAGAATGTGAAAATTGATCCTGAATGAATTCAAATGCTAATCTTATGCTGATACTAAAGTCTCAACTATAATGCTAGAATCACAGAAAAAAATCAATAAGTTTTCAACAATTATGCCATGCACAACACACAATAAAACACAAAACGACAAACAAAACAAAAATTAAAGAAAAGCTAAAAGATTACCCCCACACTTTAGAATTTACATTGTCCTCAATGGAAAACAAGAATAATAAAGAGAAAGAGTTAAAGGACAACCTGTCTTCCATCGTACCCTGGTGAGGCAAAACCTAACTTTCCATCACAAACACAGATGTTCAAAAACAAAATACAAGAGAGCTTTAGGGTTTCCATTTATTTAAACTAATCATAAAATCAAAATTGCTAAATATAAAATTATAACTATGAAAAAAAAATGCAAACCGATGGGTTGCCTCCCATTTAGCGCTTCTTTAATGTCATAAAGCTGGACATCACTGCAAGGTCTAGGGATCGCGGATCAAAGTGCTGTCAATGATCCTCACTTCATGAAATCCTTCATTGTATGGTTTAACTCTCTGTCTATTTACTTTAAAAGTCTTATTGGTTCGAGAGTTAAGCAATTCAATGGCACCAGAAAGACATACCTGAGTTATCTCGAAAGGACCACTCCATCGAGACTTGAGTTTACCTGGAAACTGACGGAGTCGAGAATTAAAAAGTAAAACTTTCATACCTGGACTCAATGTCTTTCGCACAATAAATCTGTCATGAAGTGCTTTAGTGCGATCCTTATAGTTCCTCGAGCTCTCATATGCCTTTGGGTTAAGGCACTTTTGGGTCTCCCCCACTGGTTTAGCCCCCTCTTCTAAGGTCAGTGTCAGCTCCAATTTATTTGAGGAACCTGTCTGTAAGAAAACATCTGAAACAACTGCTTCAACACAATTAATTAAAGAACATTCCTCATATAAAGCAGTTGTAGGAATGGGAGAAGTGTTAAAAATAGAAAAATCAATAATTTGTCCTAAGACATTCATTGACAACTTACCATTTTTAACATCTATTAAGGTGTTGGTAGTAGCCATAAAAGGCCTACCCAGCAAAATAGTGTGTGCTGATGGTGTAGGGTTACTTCCTTCCATGTCAAGAACTATAAAATCTACAGGTACTATCAACCCTCCAACCTTGACTAACACATCTTCTACAACCCCTTTCGGGAATCTAAGAGATTTATCATCTAATTGCAACACCATTTTAGTTGGTTTAAGTTCCCCTAGTTCTAATTCTTTATACACAGAATAAGGCATCAAATTTACACTGGCTCCTAGATCACACATGCCTTCAGTCCCCTTTCCATTCCCCACAGTAATTTGAATTATAAAGCTACCAGGATCCTTTAGTTTGGGAGGTAGTTTATGCTGCAGAACAGCACTAGCTACTTCTGAAACTATCACCTTTTCATTTGGCTCATACCTCTTTTTCTTAGTGATCAGCTCTTTGAAGAACTTGGCATAAGCCGCCATGTTCTTTATTGCCTCAAGTAAGGGTAAGTTAATACTTACCTTAGACAGCATGTTGAAGATGTTAGAAAATTGCTTATCTGGTTTATCATCCTTCAACCTGCTGGGGAATAGTATAGGTAGCCGGTATGGATTGCTTGCCTTGTGTAAATCTGTTGAAGAGGACTTCTTCATTGATCTATCTCCAGCATCTTTGTTCTCTGGTTCTCCTTCCTCCTTGTTCTCTTTGTCACCTGCATTCACAGAATCATTTTTAACATTATTGTTAATTTCCTTACCACTTCTAAGAACAGTCACTGAATGTGCCTACTCAGGTTGACTTGGGAATTTCCCCTTTTGTTGAATCTGCATCTGTTGTGCAAGTTGTCCAACTTGTGTCTCCACTTTCTTAAAAGATGCTTCTAAGGAATCCAGCCTCTTGTTTGTCATCTCTTGATTTTTTGCACTGACTTGGATGAAAGCTTGTAAACTTTCCTCCAAACTCTCTATCTTAGACTACCCTTGATTTGAGGATTGGCCCTGCTCTTGGTTCTGTCTTTGAAGCAAATGGAAAGGCTGCTAGGAATTATTTGTTGCCCAAGAAAAATTTGGGCGATTCCTCCAACCAGGGTTGTATGTATTTGAATAAGGATCATTTCGGGTCCTTGGTTGAAATCCCCCCATAGCATTGACTTGCTCAGCATTACCAAAAGACTCATATGCAGAGGGACATATATTTGCTCCATGCCCGAAAGTCCCACAGATTCCACACACTTCTTGAGTAGATGAAGAAATATTGTTCTTCATATTCAGCATCTGCACTTGCTTTGTCAATTCAGCTATCTGATTGACCATCTCACTATTGGCTTCTAGTTGATTCGCCCCTTTACTTCTTCCCCTTACACTTTTCTGTTGAGAATTAGCTCCCAACATCTCAAAGATATCATAAGTTTCAGCTGCTGTCTTTTCTCCCATGGCTCCCCCAGCTGCATTATCAACTGTATTCTGGAATTGCTGGGTTAAACCATCGTAGAAAAACTGGTTTAGAAGTTGAAGTGGGTAGTGATGATGTGGACACTGGATCAATAACATTTTAAATCTGTCCCAAGCCTCATGAAATGGCTCTCCTTCAAATTGAGAGAATGTAGCTATCTTCCCTCTCAATTCAGCTGTCTTTTGATGAGAGTAAAACTTGCCCATGAACTTGTTATAAACTTGCTCCCAAGTTGTCAAAAAGTTTTCGAGCAACATCATAAGCCAGCTCTTAGCTCTATCCTTCAATGTATACGGGAAACATCTCATCCTCAACTGATTCTCTATTAGTCCTCCCAATGGAAAAGTGTTGAGGGTAGAATAAAAATCCCGAATAAAGTTCAAAGGATCTTCATTTGGAACTCCATAGAATGATGGCAGCATATTGTAATGAATGTTCTTCAACTCATAGTTTCTTGCTGCATCCATCAATCTTATGCATGAGGTGGAAGTTCCAATGACAGGTCTAGCAAAATCTCTCATAGTCCTTTGTCTTTCTTCTGCCATTTTAACAGATTGTGCAGATTCTGACTCAAAATCAGAAGTGTCCTCCTCTGAAGTATCAAATCCGGTGTAAAGTTCAAACTCTTCTCTACTCCTTTTCACTCTCTGAATTTCTGGAATAAATGGATGTAGCTCTCCTTCGAGTGATCTCCTGCCTTGCATAAACAAAATTTCTAGAACGAAAGAATTATTAAAAGCAAAAGACAAAATAAAATCAAAAGTAAACAATGAAAAATAATCTAAAGTATTTTTGCCTAATAAACAATTACGCTAATTAGCCTCCCCGGCAGTGGCGCCAAAAACTTGTTGCGCTCAAATTAACTTTACCACAAAGCGTCACTCGCAAGTATACGAGGTAGCTGTAGCAAAGGTGATCACCCCAAGGTCATCTCACAAGGAAGCTAAAGTAGCTAATTGATTATTAGATTATAAATAACAAGTAATGAAGAAATTTAAATTGCTAACAATTAATAAAAACAGATTGATCGAAGTTTAAAACAAATAAAAGTAAACTGGACTGATGAATTGATTCACTTGATAGAATGGTCTAGGGTTTGCACTTCTCTACTACTTATATGTATGAATGGTTATTCCTCTCAACCAATTTAATTTCAAAGATTAAATCTCAAGCAACTTAATTAATTGAGTCAAGGAAATAAGCTCTCGCATTCAAACCTCTTTCAACTAATCTTGTTACAATTAAAATAATCTTTTCCTAGGTTATATCTCTAATTCACCTAAGTCCCTAATTGAATTGTTCCAGCATTAAACTTCATCTCTCAATCCATCATCTAATACCTTAAAACACATAATTGGTGGCCAAACAATTATATATTAGCAATAATTCATTCAATAAAGGCTTAAAGAAATAACTGAGTTAAGAGTAATAACCAATTCATACAATCATAGCAGATCCATACAAACCCTAGACTAGATCAAATTAGTTCATAATGCTATCAAACATACTCATCTCATTAATATTCAAAGAAATCAATTTAGACATGATAATATCCATAAATACAATTCCAATGAAAATAAAGAGATAAAGTTCAAGAACAAAACCAAATTACAAACTCCTTGAAGCTTCTGAAGAATCTCTTGTTCAAATCTTGCAAGAAGGATGTATCAATGGCTAGAACAATCTAATCTAAGCTAGATTAATCAAAGTGTTCAATAATCTCTAAGAAAACAAAGTTAGAAACCCTAACTTCACTCTCTGACGGCTGAAAACCCAACTCTCCAAAACTCAACACACCCCCAAACCCTAGCTTTTTCTTTTCTTTTATACGAAACCTCCGCTTAAAATCCGTATTGCCTTTGGTTCATGAGAGACACGGCCAAGTTGGATGAGACTTGGCCGTGTTGGAGGTGAATTGGAGGGACACGGCCACAAGCCTGGTTGTGTCCCTTGCTTGTGTTCACTACTGCCTGCTTTTCTTCTTTTCTTCTTTGGTTGAGTGACTTGGCCGTGTTGGACCATTTTAGAGGGACACGGCCAGTGACTTGGTCGTGTCCCTTGCCTGTGTCTTCTACTGATTGATTTTCTTCCTCTTTTGCTTTGGATTTGAATGAGACACGGCCAAGTTGAAGCAACTTGGCCGTGTTTGAGCTCTTTTGGAGGGACACGACCACAAGCTTGGCCGTGTCCCTTGCCTGTGTCCTCTTCTGTACCTTGATCTTCCTCTTTAGCTGGGTATGGGACACGGCCACAAGCTTGGTCGTGTCCTCTGTATGTGTCAGCCACTGTCCCTTTTTTCCTTCAATTTGGTTCCTTGGCTTTTTAACCTAAAACAAAACTTGAAACAAACTTTAAACCAGAATTAAATAAACAATAACCAACAAAACATAAACACACACTAAAAACTAGGACAAAAACGACATAAACACTGAAATAAACTAAAACTACCACAATTAATGAAAACACTAAATAAACATATTAAAACTAACAAAATACCTAAAGAAAATAATAATTATCATAACAAATAAACTACAAATCTATGACAAAAACTAACAAAACACTAGCTCCACTTTGATGTATGATGAAGAACTCAAGCCCTCTTCAATGGATGATTCTCCTTTGCAAAATGGAATGGAGCTTTCTCAAGTCACCAATCCTTCAATTGATTATGCCTTTGAGAGATGGAATGGAGCTTTCTCAAGTCATCAATCCTTCAATAAAGCTTCTTCAACCTTTAAGAGCTTATTAACCCACTTTATCCCAAAGAATCTCAAAGATCTTATCAATTGAAGATGGAGAAGATGGAGAGGATAGAAATGGAGGATGAAGATGAAGGGACAAGGAGAGTGTCACTCTCTCCTCTCCCCAAATCGTGTCTCCCCCCTCTTTTCTTTTCTTTTTTTCTTTTTCTCTTTTCTTTTTTGCCAAAAACCCTAGGCATTCTCCCCCGACTTCCTCCTTTTTCATGCAAAAGAATTCCAATATATATTAATGGTGACACGGCCAAGCTTGCTTTGGCTTGGCCATGTCTCTCATTTTTCTTTGGGACACGGCCAAGCTTGCTGGCCGTGTCCTTCACTGCCTTCTTTCTTTCTTTCTTTTCTTTCTTTTATTTAGTCTCAAGGGGTGATATGGCCAAGCTCCTGGCCATGTCATGTGGGTGTGTCCTCTTCTGTTTCTTTTCTTTGGTCCTTGCTTTCTTTGAACTTGGGATGGGACACGGCCAAGCTCCTGGCCGTGTCACTTGAGTGTGTCAAGTTCTGCTTCTTCATTTTTGCTCTTTCTTTGCTTTGATTTCTTTGTTTTGCTCCTTGGATGAGACATGGCCAGTTGCTTGGCCGTGTCTCCTGGCCTTGTCAAGCTCTGCCTTCATTTTCTTTGAGGTGACACGCCCAAGCTTGATTTGGCTTGGCCATGTCTTGCTTGATTCATGCTCTTTCTTCATTATTTTGATCTTCTAAGGGAGTTTTTGCACTTAAACCTAAAACAAACACTTCAAACAAACTTTAAACATAAATCAATCAAAAAATTAACTAATAACACATAAAATCACACTAAAAACAAGTACAAAAATGATCTAAACAACCTTGGTGGAAGATTTTTCATATCACCATTCGGACGTATTTGATGTATGTTCCTCTCACTGCTCTTCGTCGAGGTACTTGCTATGATCCTCGCCGGCTTAACCATCAATATGGAGTCGAGCCTCGAGGTTCTATGTTTACTCCTTACTTGGACATGTCTTGTCTGACTAAAGCCTTCTTAGATCGGCTGAAGCGAAGCTGGCCGTAGATTTTACATTTATCAATTTCTTTATAGAGAATATTGTTAGGATAAAAAAATAATGAAAATAATAATAAGAGATGTTTCTTTTCCTTTTATAATTTGTCATCACATTTTGCTATTGTGTTATTTATTTTACCATTTTTGGTTAAATACTTGAAACAGTACATAGAACAATTTTAATATTAACTCTATTTTATTAAATTGGAAAACAATCAAACATAACGCCAGCATACACAAGATCACTCATGTCATCAACTAGCCCTTTCGGGTTTTCTAATTGACAATTTTCTCTCATTTAGCCCTAATTGTTGCCTAGTCTACCCTTTCAATTTTTCAAAAATAGTGAACTACCTAATTTTTGCTTAGGCCATCCTTGCAGATTTTTTACCTAACGGGCTTTTTTTATTTGTTGGTTCTAATTTTCCTAGACCGCTCTTGCGGGTTTTCTGAACTAGTGAACGGCCCTAATTTTTGTTTAGGCCATCCTTGCGGATTTTTGACCTAACGGGCTTTTTTTTTCCTTATAGATTTGGCGTCAGGAGTATCTCTGCTTGCTCAATACTCCATCCATGGATTTCTTTAGATACCTATCGCGACATCATTTTGCTAGGAAACTACTCCATCCTGCTTCTTCATATGCCGACTGGGTTGACTGGATAAACTCACGTGTTGTAGTCAACATCCATTGGTTAGTACCTTGGTGGAAGATTTCTTGTATCACCATTTGGATGTATTTGATGTATGTTCCTCTTGATGCTCTTTGTCGAGGTACTTGCTATAATCCTCGCCGGCTTGACTGTCAGTATGGAGTCGAGCCTCGAGGTTCTGAGTTTACTCCTGACTTGGACATGTCTTGTCTGACTGAAGCCTTCTTGGATCGGCTGAAGCAAAGCTGGGCTGCACGCTACACTTATCATCTTCCATAAATTTTACATTTATCAATTTCTTTAGAGAGAATATTGTTAGGATAAAAATAATAATAAAAATAATAATAAGAGATGTTTCTTTTCCTTTTATAGTTCGTCATCACCTTTTGCTATTGTGTTATTTATTTTACCATTTTTGGTTAAATACTTGAAATAGTACACATAGAATAATTTTAATATTAACTCTATTTTATTAAATTGGGGAATAATCAAACATAAAGCCAGCATACAAAAGATCACTCCTGTCGCCAACCAGCCCTTTCGGGTTTTTTAATTGACAATTTTCTCTCATTTAGCCCTAATTGTTGCCTAGTCTGCCCTTTCGAGTTTTTGAAACTAGCGAACCGCCCTAATTTTTTCTTAGGCCGTCCTTGCAGATTTTTGACCTAATGGGCTTTTTTTTATGTTGGTTCTAATTTTTGCTTAGACTACCATTGTGGGTTTTCAGAACTAGTGAACCTCCCTAATTTTTGCTTAGGCCGTCCTTGTGGATTTTTGACCTAACAGACTTTTTTTCCTTACAAATTTGGCTTCAGGAGCATCTCTGCTTGCTCGACACTCCATCCATGGATTTCACCAGATACCTACCGCGATATCATTCTGCTAGGAAACTACTCCATCCTGCTTCTTCATATGCCTACTGGGTTGATTGGACCTGCTCATGTGTTGTAGTCAACATCCATTGGTTAGTACCTTGGTGGAAGATTTCTCATATCACCATTCGAACATATTTGATGTATGTTCCTCTTGCTCCCTTCGTCGAGGTACTTGCTATGATCCTCACCGGCTTGACCGTTAGTATGGAGTCGAGCCTCGAGATTTTGAGTTTACTCCTAACTTGGACATGTCTTGCCTGACTGAAGCCTTCTTGGATCGGCTGAAGCAAAGCTGGCCTGCATGCTACACTTATCATCTGCCATAGATTTTACATTTATCAATTTCTTTAGAGAGAATATTCTTAGGATAAAAAATAATGAAAATAATAATAAGAGATGTTTCTTTTCCTTTTATAATTTGTCATCACCTTTTGGTATTGTATTATTTATTTTACCATTTTTGGTTAAATACTTGAAATAGTATACATAGAATAATTTTAATATTAACTCTATTTTATTAAATTGGGGAACAATCATACATAAAGCCAGCATACACAAGATCACTCCTATTGCCAACCAACCCTTTTGGGTTTTCTAATTGATAATTTTCTCTCGTTTAGCCCTAATTGTTGCCTAGTCTGCCCTTTCAATTTTTTAGAGTTAGCAGACTGCTCTAACTTTTGCCTAGGTCGTACTTTTTGGGTTTTCAACCTAACAAGCTCTTTTCTTTTTTTATTTACACATAAAATCTCTTCAACTTGCCCATGTTCACCGGCTCACTAAACTCGTTCTTGTCTGATATTTTGACTGCACCCTTGCTCATGACTTATTTCACAATATATGGTCCTTCCTAACTAGGCCTAAATTTTCCTCTTGGATCAAAGACATTAGGTTTACACTTCTTCAAGGCTAAGTCCCCGATTCTGAACTTTCTGACCTTAACCCTTCTATTGTAGGCTCGAGGTATCTTCCTTTGGTATAGCTGATGATGTTACAATGCCTTCAACCTCCTCTCTTCTAATAAGGCTAACTGTGTGTATCTGCATACTACCCACTCCGTCTTAGGCAGTTCAGCTTCTATGACCACTCTTAATGACTTGATCTCTATTTCAATTGGTAACACTACTTTCATCCCATAAACTAAGGAAAATGGTGTCATTCCAGTAAGCGTTCGTACACTTGTTTTGTATCCCCATAAAGCAAAAGGAAGCATTTCTGACCAATCCCTGTATGTCTTGGTTATCTTGGATAGAATCTGCTTAATTATTTTGTTTGTCACTTCTACTGCAACATTATCTTTCTATCTATAAGGAGAGCATCGATGATGATGAATTTGGTACTTTGAGAATAAGTCCTTAACTACTCCTTGAAACTGTACCCCATTGTCCGATATCACACTGTGCGAGAACCCATATCTGCAGATGAGATTCTTTTCAATAAATCTAACCATTTGCCTTGCCCCCAGCTTGTTGAAAGATTTAGCATCAACCCATTTTGAAAAATAATCCACTGCTACCATGATAAAGCGGTGACCATTTGAAGCTATCAGATGTATCTCTCCTATAATGTTAATTCCCCAAGTTGCAAAGGGCCAGGGTGAAGACATAGAATGCAATTCTTCAGGAGGCATGTGATTCAAATTACCATACATCTGACATTGCTAGCACTTCTTTACAAACTCAATGCAATCTCTCTCCATGGTTAACCAGTAGTAACCTTTTCGAATTATCTTCTTAACTAGGGCTAAACCACTTATGTGTGGACCATAACTTCCTGCAGTATTTCTGACATGATATGCTTAGAATTAGGCTTTCTCATGCATCTCAAGTGCACCCCATTAGGCCATCTTTGATACAACTCTCCATGAAAGGTGATGTATTGTAAGGACCATTGCCTTATGGCTCTTCTCTCTTCCTTTGTTGCCCCCAACGAGTATTCCTTATTCTCCAAAAATAGTCTTATGCTGTCATACCACACATCATGGCCTGTATTAGTTTCCATGATTGTCTCATATTCATAGCAAGGAGTTGATGAACTGGTCAAAACCAGAGGCTTAAGAAATAAATTTATAGGATTCTCCCACACCGAAGCCAGTGTGGCTAGGGCATCAGCCATTTGGTTTTCTTCTCTTGGTAGGTGTATAAACCTGCACTCCTTAAAATTCTTCTTCATCATGGTCAAGTAATGGTGGTATGGTTTTAGCTTCTCTACTTTCAACTTCCACTCTCCATTCACTTGGGATACTACTAGCAATGAATCGCCAAAGACTTGCACTTTATCTACCTTCATAATCATTAAGGTTCCCAAACCAAAAATACATGCTTCATACTCCACCATATTATTGGTTGCCTTGAATGTTAACTTCTTAGCTAAAGGGATAAACTCTCCTTCGGGTGATTCCAGTATGACTCCCAACCTGCTCCTTTCCTATTTACTTCTCCATCAAAATACATCTTCCATCCTTGTATTTCTATGACCTCTAAATATTCATCAGGAAATTCCAAGACTACCTCTTCATTATCTGGCAATGGTTGTTGAGCCAGGAATTCTGCCACTGCTCTACCTTTGATTAGTTTCCTGGTTACATACTCAATCTCAAATTCTTCCAAAATTATTAACCATCGACCATATTTCCCGATCAAAGAGGGTGTCTCCCTTAAGTACTTCACTGGATCTAACCTGGAAATTGCTTGCACACTATAAGATTAAAAGTAATGCCACAACTTCTTAGAAGACCAAACCACAGCTATACAAGTCTTTTCAATGATACTATACTTAATTTCATAAGGTAGGAGCTTTCTACTTAAATAATAGACTGCGTGCTCAACTCCTGACTCGTCTGGTTGGGCTAGCACAGCTCCTATTTACTCTTCCTTTACTACTAAGTATAGTAATAAAGATTTACCGGGTTTAGGTAATTTCAAAACAGGTGGATTTAGTAAATATTCCTTTATATGTTCAAAGGCCTTTTGACATTCTTCATTCCGCTTGACTGGCTGATTCTTTTTAAGTAATTTAAAGATAGGTTTGCAGATTATGATGAACTTTGCTATGAACCTGCTAATAAATCCCCAAACTTCTCTCTCTGTCTTTAGGGTTAGCATATCTCTTATTTCCTTAACTTTGTCAGGGTCAATTTCAATACCATTTGGACCAATTACGTGTCCCGACAATTTGCCTAAAGTAACCCCAAATACATATTTCTTTGGGTTTAACCTTAGCTTATACTTCACTGCACTATCGAAGAATAACTTTAAGTTTTGAAAGTGTTGTTCCCTTGTATCTGACTTTACCATCATATAATCGACATAGACCTCGACTTCTGTGTGCATCATATCATGAAACAAAGTGGTAGCCATCCTTTGGTAGGTTGCTCCAGCATTTTTTAACCCAAACGGCATCACCCTATAACAGAATATACCCCACATAGTAATGAAGGTAGTTTTGGCTTTATTCTCTTGGGCCATTAACACTTGGTTGTATCCAAAAAATCCATCTACAAATGAGTGTAGCACGCTAGAGGTTGCACTATCAATAAGGACATCTATATGGGGTAAAGGAAAATCATCTTTATGGGAAGCTTTGTTCAAGTCTCTATAGTCTACACAAACCCTAATTCTTCCATCTTTCTTTGGCATGGATACTATGTTGGCTAGCAAATCTGAATAATCTATCACTTCAAGGAACTTTACTTGTATTTATTTAGTGACCTCTTCTTTAACCAATTCAGCCCATTCTAGTCTTAACCATCTAAGGTTTTGTTTGACAGGTTTCATGTGAGTGTAGGTAGGAATTAGATGCTCGGCTATGTCTCAATCTATTCTAGGCATATCCTCATAAGACCAAGCAAAAATCTCTTCATATTTTTTTAAATATTTTTTCTAATCTCTCCCTCTCATCAGGAGTAAGGTCGGATGCCATGCTAATATTTTTAGGATTATCGGTTGTTTCTAAATTTAATGATTGTGTATCAACAGAGTTAATATTAAAAATGCTTATGTAACCACTATTTGGATGTATACAACCATCAGGAAAAACATCACACAAGTAAGCAAAATCAGACTTTATTGCATTCATTTTGGAAAAGAAAACATCATCATCCTCATACAAAGCAGATAAATTAAAATCAAAACCAAAATCATTATTCTCAAAATCATAAAGCAGAACATCTTTGAACTTTTCTTCCACCAGAGCAGCAATCTCCTTGGGAGTCTTCTCGGCTTTCAAGACAGTTCCCTTCTTTCCTTTCTGATTAGGCTCCTTGTCAATTGGCAGGATGAGCTCTTTCTTCACTTATTCCACAGTTCGGCAACATCAACAAAAATCTCAAAACTCGGGATCAACTTTCCCATGAACATGACTGGCTCGGGCTTCCCTTGGAGTGGTCCCATGTTTGGAGCTTTGACAAAAATTTCTTCAAGTGGTGGGAAGCTCATCTTCTCATTCTTCCTTAGCTGAACATCTTTGCTAGCTTCTTCATATCCCAACCCTTTCTTGGAAACTTGAGTCTTGAAGTCCGAAAGCTTTGTCACACCGACCATACCCTTTCCAAGATCAGCACCAGGAAGGTAGCTCATATTTTTCATTATGTTTAGGACCTTGGAATCCACTAATCCATCATAAGAAATTATGGCTACTTGGAAACCATTGAGAGGTCTCTCAATCATTAGAGCATTGACCACTTCATTATCCTCGGCCTCGATGACCACTGTCTCATCTCCGTTTGGAAACTTGATCTTTTGATGGAGTGTTGAAGGAAATCCACCAAGAGGATGAAACCAGGGTCATCCTAATAGCAGTGCAAAAGTAATAGGTATGTCCAAAACCACAAATTATACCATAGACTCAATTGGACCAACCTTCACAACAGCTTTGAAAGTCCCTTCGGCGTGCCTTTTAGTATTGTCATAAGCCTTAATGGTCACTTCAGATGGGCTTAAGTCTCTTGTTGACATAGCTAGCTTTGGCAAGATTTTAAGTGGGTAAACATTTATGGCAGACCCACATCAACAATCATGCATGGAGTCCTTTTTCCTTTGACTTCTACTTTGATAAAGAGAGGGCAGATGTGATCTCTCCCCTCTTCCAGCAAATATGCATCCGAGAACGATACTATTCCCATATCAACTTCGCTCTTCTTTTGAATATCTTCGTATTCCATCACCCCTTCAACTTTCACGAAGTTAACCAGCTCATCTGGTGTTATGAAAGTGGAAATTGGCATGCTAGCCAAAGCCTTGGCTATAGTTTCACGGTGCTTCTTGGAAATGGCCAATAGGTCCCAAATACTAACACTTGCTTGGGTCCTCTTCAATTGCTTAAGTACAGTGTCATCTTCTTCTTCTTTATTCCTAATTTCTAATTTCTTTCCTTTATTAGCTACTACTTCCTTGGGCGGTGGCCTTGCAAAAGGCTTACCAGATCCAGTGTTCATCACCCCCATCTTCTTCAGGTTCAGACCAGGTCCATTCCTCCTTTTTGGGTTCAAGACCATTATCATTATTGCTTGAGTCCCAAAATTCATTCACAAAACAGATTGCTACTTCTTTACCAACCATAGCTTGCTCAATTTTTCTAAACACCACTTCTTCTTTGGTTGCTTCTCCATCTACATCTTGGAAAGAAGACATGACAAAACTTTCATGCAAACCTCCTTTAATCATGAAGGTTGCCGGTGGTGGTACTCTATTAAATCTTGGTAATGGATTGTCTTTGGTGTTTGGCTTGTTCAGCTTGGGCAATTTTCCATTATCAATCAAATTTTGGATTTCATGCCTCAACCTCAAATATTTATCCGTGTCGTGTCCTTGCATTTGATGAAATTGGCAGAATGCTTTAGTGTCAAAGTTAGGTGGAAGAGGGTTAGGCAAAAGGATGAGGATTCAAGGGTTGTAACAATCCCTTCTTTTGCAGTTTATTAAGAACCCAAGATAGCAGCCTTCCCAATTCTGAAAACTGCCTTCTTCCTCCTTGGCCAGTGGCATTAATATCAACTGCCTTTTGCATGCTTTGGTTACCAGACTAGTAGTTTCCTTTCTCGTTCCTTCTTGCCAAAAAGAGGTTCTTCTCCCTTTCCCACTCTTCAATTTGCAATCCCGCTTGCAAAAGGTCTTTGAAATATTGGATAAGTGTATGAGACATTCTTTCATGAAGGCTAGGTAGCACCCCTCTCACAATCATTCTAATTTGATTCGATTCATCGGGCCTCCTTTTGAGTAATGCGGCCTTATTCCTCCACCTCTTCACATAGTCCACAAATTTCTCATTTGGCCTTTGTCTAATGGACTCCACCTCCATTAAATAACTTCCAATTCAACATTGTATCCATATTGTTAGATGAAGGCCTTGTATAGTAAATCCTAACTCTTTTGATTGCCATCATCTAAGGTATTGAACCAATTTTGGATAATAGGATCCAATAAGAGCATGAAGTGTCTTAAAGTTTAAGCCTTAGTAGCTTGGGCATACTACATAGTAGTGATATATTGCTTCACATGGAGATGAGGATTTCCAGTTCTATCAAACTTTGCAAAGGATGGCATCTTGAACTTGTACGGAACCTCTTCATTTAGCTCAAACAACTTATCGACCTCAGACATTTATTCAGTATTTAGCTTCTTTTCAAACTTCTTTTCAAGGTCAGTGATCAACTTCTCAACATCTGAAGTTTCAGTCTTTTCCACGGCTGATCTTTCAACAACCTTCGGCTCCTTCTTCTTGTCTTGAGGATCTTGAAAGTATTGAGCCATGTCGTCATCATCATCAATGATTACCTTATCATCATCAAAAGCTACTTCACCAACTTTAGCCTTTCCCTTGTCTTTCTTGGTGCTTGCGGATGCTTCAACAGTGTTCCCAAACATTGTAGCCATTTGACTCTTCATGATCTTAGGTAGCGCCCCCTTTAATTCTTCCATCTTGACTTCAAGGGCATCATCCACCATCTTTTGAATCTGCTCAGGTTTCATTGCTTTTGGTGAGAAGCTAATTGAATTGCTGCTGAATTCTTTGTCACTGGTGTAGGTTGGATTGTCGTAGGCTTTTAAACTGCTGTAATCTAGGGCTGTGAGCCAGAAAGGATCAATGATATGAGATGTAAATGTATGTATGCATGTATGCATGTATGCACAAACAACAAACAAAGATAGGTAGAACGTCCCTTCCAACCTTATAACTTTCACACACGGATGGCGAGTCTCTTTTCCTAGGTATACGGTTAACAAAATACCAACATGGAGTATCTTGTTTTTGAATAATTTTCTCAGACGTTTCAACCAATAGTTATATTTTTTGAACATGAAAATCAGTTCATGATAATTCCTGTTAATTAGGTTTTAATCCATCCAATCAACTAAAGCAACTTTTATGCTATATTGGATTAAAACTAAATTAAGAGGTTTATTATAAATAGATTTCTCACTTGAAAAAGTAATTAATGATTCATGTTAAAAATAAGTCCATGATTAATAATTCTTATTATAAACTAGGCTCACAATTGATTTTTGGTATTTTCATAATTGACCTAAATATTTGTAAGCTATTTTGAAAAGGTTGTGAAAATAATTTTGTTTCTAAGCCCATTGTAAAAAGATTTTAGAAAAAATAGATTTTGGGCTTTGTATTTGGGTCATGAGAAAAGAATTTTTGACTTGTTTTTAGAAAAGTTTTATGTCCAAAGACCATTTCAAAAATTTTGAAAATAGTTTTGGTCTTTTGGATTTAGAAGAAAAAATTATTTGAGCTCACAATGTAATTAGGTCATATTAGAAAAAGAACAAACCAAATAAGCCATGATTTAAACTAAGATAAATTAACCATAGTCAAACAACAAGCATTTGGGATAAGAACCTAAGGAAAGTAACTAGGCCAATTACATGAGCTTAAGTCTTTGGTTTGAAAGGTTTAGGCTCCTATAGCAAGTATATACCAAAAGGTAAAAGGCTATAAGTGGTTATGCCATGCTCGATCTCCATACCTTGAGTGAAAGTATGGTATCCCTTACATAATACAGCACAGGTAACACGCGTATCCTAACTCCTGCACACGATGCAATCTAAATGACGCAATGGACAATATCATGATAAGAAATAATAAGATAATATAAAGACCAATGGAATCAACTTCTCATATCCACAGTGGAGTCACCATTGTGAGCGGGGAATTTTGCCCCCACTCCCACTTGAAATGGTTCTTTTTGACTTCAACATTGTTAGACTCAGGGCCTTAAAGAACATGGGCCTAAACCAGAAGAAAAATAGAGTCGCCATCCGGATGGGTCGGGAAAAAGAAAGGGGTGGATGACTCAATTCCTAAGGAATTTTCAACCCTCTATTGGGTTCAGAAAGTTGGGTACGTGTGGGAAAGGTGAGAATGACCCAGCACCCCCACCACGCCCGATTCATTAGAATCGACCTCCCTTTCAGGTCTTAATATTATAAAATTCTTAAATATAATGACATTATTCATACTACATGTGATCATACGAATAAATAAATACTTTATTAAAATCATAGCAATGTCCAAATAAAATAAATAAACGGACACCCACCCAAGGATAGAAACATGTCCTTACATTATCTAATGTCTAAAACTAAATAGGACACCCACCAAAATGTAGAAACGTATCCTTTACATTAATTCCAAAATATGAAAATAATTTAAATTACATGAAGTTTAATTAATGAGGTACCCACAAGGTGGAAACATACCTCTTACATAATGAAGTAAATCAATAAAAACCATTCATTATGAAAGCAAACCATTCATTATAAGCCAAATAAAGATAAAGATATGAAGATGTAAACTAAGTATGTAAAGCAAGATTCAAATAACCATTAAAGACTAAATATACAAGCTAGGGTTTTATGAATTATAGTTTAGGAAACTAGGGTTTATGGTTTTAAATTATTGGAACTAGGGTTTGGACCAAATTTTGGGAATTAAGCCAATGGAATTAGGGTTTTAGGTTTTGGGGTCTTGGTTTTGGGAATTATAGTTTAAGAATTTTAAGACTCCTTGATTAGGGTTTGGGAGAATTGGGTTTTGATACTTTGGGAACAAATTAGGGTTTTCTCAAATTTTTTTACTAGATTACAGTTTTGGTATTTTGGGTAGAATAATTTGAAGGTAGGGTTATTGGATGACAAGTTTTAAAAGAGATTCGGGTTTTAATTTATTATTTTAGAAAAACAGTAATTTGGGGAAATAAAGTAAGGTTTTAGAAAAATGATTAGGGTTTTCAGATTTAATGAAACAGGGTAAGGTTTTGGACAAAAATAGTTTAGGGCTTTGAGTTTTAACAAAATAATTTAGGGTTTTTGGGATTACTTAGCCACTGGGATATTAGGGTTTAAGGGTTTTAAGGCTCCTTAGATGAGGTTTTAAGGATTTAATGAATTAGGATTTTGGTTTATAAAACATATAATTCAGATTTAACAATTTTATGCTACTGAAAAAAAAAATTAATATCAAAACATATCAACAAAATATTTAAAAGGGAAGCATGTTATGGTTACTGTGAATACAAAAAATTATTGATTAAGATCATACCATCATTATTGGTTCCACCACAATTGCACCGATGGAATTATGGAGAAACCTTGATCAAAACAACACTGCCTTGTTACCTTGTGGTTGGGAGGGTTCTTTTTGCTCTTCACTGCTTCGGATTGCTTTAAAATTTGAAAGTACAATTGTAATTCTTGATTAATTTTGGCCGTCATCCATTATGTGTTTTAATGCTTGTATTTATAGAATTTTTAAAGTAAAACTTAATATCTTAAGAAAGTTCAAGCTATTTAGAAAATTAATTGATATTTCCAAGTGAAAATCAAATTTTAGTAAATATTGGCCAACGCACTGGCACGGGCTGCTGAGATGCAAGCAACAGACTGGGACGCGAATATTTGGGCGAGGGCCTGTGAGGCGCTGCCCCAATTAATAAATATTAAAATACTAAAATAAATAATAAATACCATAAAAATTATTTTGAACTTATTTTAAAATATTAAACTGAACTTAATAAAAAATTAAGGGTCTACAATAGTTAATTTTTTATATTTAGATATAGGGTAGCCAATCTAGTAAACTCTTCAAGATACTATTGAACTGTGAGTTTTACATTGAACAAAAGGTCAAATTTTTGTTTTTGATTAAAAGCTACGTCCATTAGGTAGTGATGTATGGCTTTTCTGATTTTCAATATGTTATTTTATTAGAAATATAAAAAAAAATGTATGTAAGTCAAGATTGTAATCTTATTAGGTGAAGTTGTTCACCTAATTACAACTTTTGACCATTGTAAATCTATATATCAAATTCCTAATATGATTGAAGTAATCTTTCTGCTCTTCTTGTCTCGTGTGTGCACCTTCTCCTATTCTTCTTCCTTTACTGCTGGTTGTTATACAATTTATTAGCAAGCCTTTGTTCACCTCTGTTTTTTGATAAAAACTTCAATCTATAACAGTGGTATCAGAGCCTTACTTCTTAAAGGGGCTTTTTGTATGACTTAGTGGCTGTTAAATCACTCTTCAAAGAAAGTGGCAACCCATGTTAACCTTCCTGTGCCTCCTGTCTTTACAGGTGAAAATTATGATTTTTGGGCTATAAGGATGGAAGCCTACCTACTTGCATATGATCTTTGGACTGCTGTTGAGGTGGAGTATGTGAAGAAACCACTACCAGATGATCCAACTATGCAACAGATCAATAAAGAGTCAGAAGCTTCTATGAAAAATTTCAAAACTTTATCATTCATTCACTTAGCCGTGTCAGAAGATATTTTCCCAAGGCTTGTTGCTTTTAAAACAGCTAAGAGAGCCTGGGATTACCTTAAGGAGGAATACGCTGGAAGTGAAAAGGTGAGAAGCGTGAAGCTTTTAACACCCAAAAGGCAATTTGAGTTGTTGAAGATACAAGAAGGGGAAAGCATAAAAGAATATTCAACAAGAATTATGAATCTGGTAAACCAGATCAGGCTGTTAGGTGGTGAGTTCAATGATCAGAGGATTATTGATAAGATGATGATCAGCTTACCCGAGAAGTTTGAATCCAAGCTATCAGTAATTAAAGAAACATGTGACTTGGAGAAGCTCACTGTGGCAGAATTTATTAGTAAGCTGTAGGCACAGGAGTAAAGAACTTCCATGAGACTTGATGGTATCAGTCACCTGAATAAAGCTATTGCTTCAACTTCAAGGGAGAATTATCAACCATTTTTAAGTAGAAACAAATAGTAAGAAAACTTAAAAGAATCCTCAAAAAAGAATCACTATTCTACATGCAACATTTGTGAAAAAAAAAACAAATCATCCAGAAAGTAGATGTTGGAAGAATACTCAGTGTAAAATCTGCAAGAAATTTGGTCATGCTGAGAAAATGTGTTGGAAAAGAAAGAAAGTAGCTTCTCAACAACACCCTGTGAATCAACATCAAAACCAATCTGCACAGCAACAAGTGAATTTTGTCACAAATCAACACCAACCTGAAAGTCACCTGTTCATGGTGACACAAACTCAATAAGTTTCAGGAAACAACATCTGGTACATTGATAGTGGATGCACAAGCCATATGGCAAGAGATCAAAACTTATTTTGTAGCCTAGACAGAAGCTATAGAACTGAGGTAACTCTTGGAAATGGGATGATGTTTGTAGCAGAAGGAAAAGGCTCAATATCTGCGCAAACTGAGCTAGGTACCAAATTTATTACTGATGTTTTATTAATTCCTAGCTTAGGACACAACTTGTTGAGTGTAGCTCAAATGCAAAACAAGGGCTATTCTATATTGTTTAAGAATAACCTTTGTTTGATCTATGATTCAGCCAACAATGTAGTAGCTAAGGTTTAAAAAAACCTAAATGGCTACATTCTTTGTCTTAATCATGCAAGCCAGCATGCATTCTCCATTAGAGATGATGAAACTTTATTGTGGCATAGCAGATATGGGCATTATAACATTGAGTCTTTGAATCAAATGCAAAAACAGAGCATGGTTATTGAAATGCCTGTCATATCAGGTGAAGTTGATTTGTGTGGAATTTTTCAAATGGGCAAGATGCATATATCAAGTTTCCCTAGCACGGGTGCTAAAAGGTCTAACAAAAAATTAGAGCTCATCCACACTGATGTGTGTGGCCCTATGAATGTTGAATCACTGAGCAAAAATAGATATTTCATTTTTTATATTAATGATTTAACAAGGATTTCTTGGGTGTATTTTCTCACTAGCAAGGCTCAAGTGTTGTCAGTGTTTAAGAAGTTCAAGGCTTTAGTTAAGAAGCAAAGTGGTTGTGAAATCTTGTGCCTCAGATATGATAATGGCAGTGAATACACCTCCACTGAATTCAATAAATTTTGTGATGAGTATGGGATCAAGCATCAATTCGCAGTAAGCTATTCACCTGAACAAAATGGAGTGTCCAAGAGGAAGAATAGAACTGTGATGGAGATGGTTAGGTGTATGTTATCTGAAAAGAACTTGCCAAAAAGGTTTTGGGTTGAGGCTGTGTATACTGCTGTATATCTGCTCAATAGATTGCCAACCAAATTTGTGAAAGAAATGACACCAATAGAAGCTTAGAGTGGATCCAAACATTCAGCTAAACATCTGAGGGTGTTTGGATCAATATGTTACACTCACATTCCTTTAGAAAAAAGGGGAAAACTTGATGAAAGGCTGATATTGATATTTTCCTTGGGTATGCAGCTCAAGCCAAAGGATACAGAATTTACAATTTGCATTCAGGTAAAGTGTTTATAAGAAGGGATGTAAAGATAGATGAATCAGCCTTTTGGGATTGGGAAAAGAATGAAGTTCAAGTAAAAATCAAAGAAAAATTGATTTCCATTGGAACTTCATCCTCTTTCCAAAATGAAGATAGTTGCAGAAATCAAGTTGGAATTGACCTTGGTGTAGTAGCTGCTACTGATACATCTCTATTTAAAACCAAATCTTTGGCAGAAATATATGAGAAATGCAACCTAGCTATTCCTGAACCAACTAATTATCATGAAGATTGTAGATTCAAAGAATGGCAACTTGCAATGGAGGAGGACATTGACATGATCAATAAGAATGAAACTTGGGAACTCACATCCAGACCTGCCAACAAGAAGGTAATTGGGGTGAAGTGGGTTTATGGAACCGAGTTCAATGCTGATGGGTAAATTTTCAAGTTTAAAGCAAGGATGGTTGTAAAGGGATTTCAGCAACAAGCTGGAATTGATTATGCAGATACATTTTCTCTAGTAGCTAGGCTTGACACCATTAAATTATTGGTTGCTATTGCAGCCAAAATGGGCTGGAAAATATTCCATCTTAATGTAAAATCAACCTTTTTAAATGGTCTCTTACTGGATGAAATATTTATGGAACAACCACAAGGTTTTGAAGTTGCTAATGGAGAGGACATGGTTTATAGGCTCAAGAAAGCCTTGTATGGCCTAAAACAGGCTCCTAGGGCCTGGTATATGAGAATTGACTCTCATCTGGTGAACCATGGATT
The DNA here is from genome assembly GCA_947685225.1 of Garcia nutans. NCBI lineage: Eukaryota > Viridiplantae > Streptophyta > Magnoliopsida > Malpighiales > Euphorbiaceae > Garcia > Garcia nutans. The sequence continues at coordinate 41,332,536 of CANTUV010000005.1, forward strand.
CAAAAGGAGTGTGACAGAAGTCACTCTCTATGTGAAGACTTTTAATGATGGTGAACAACTTATAGTTTCTGTTTATGTGGATGATCTATTAGTTATAGGTGGGAATCTGAAATAAATACAAGAGTTTAAGCTGCTCAAGAAAGAAGTTTTTGATATGAATGACCTTGGTGAAATGAGTTATTACTTAGGGATGGAAGTCAAGCAAAAGGCTGGTGGAATTCTTCTTTCACAAAGAAAATATACATGGGATGTCTTAAAAAAATCAAATTAGAAGGATGCAAGCCTGTTGCAACTCCATTAGTTGAAAATGAAAAATTATATAAGGCTGAAGAAACTGATCATGCAGATTCCAACTTATATAGAAGTTTAATTGGGCATTTGTTATATCTTACAGCTACAAGACCTTATATAATGTTCATAGTCAACTTGCTTTCAAGGTTCATGCAGGCACCAAGTCAAAAACACTTCTATTCTGCTAAAAGGGTGCTCTGAGATATTTGAAAGGCACATCAGACTATGGGATTTGGTTTTTGAAGGTCGAAAGTGGTGATTTAATTGGCATTTCGGACAATGATTGGGCTGGGAGTTTAGAAGATTCAAAGAGTACTTCTAGTTTTATTTTTCTCCTTTAGATCAGGTGCCTTTACATGGAAATCCAAGAAGCATGAAGTAGTAGCTTGGTCTACTGCTGAGGCAGAGTACATTGCAGCTGCAGCGGTAGCAAACCAAGCCATTTGGCTTAGACAATTGTTGTTTGATTTTGGGTTATTGGAACTCAAGCCTACTGTGCTCTATGTTGACAATATGTCAGCAATAGCAATAGCCAACAATCCTATACAACATGGAAGAACAAAGCATACTAAGGTTAAATTTCACTTCTTGAGGGAGGCAAAAAAAGATGGTGAAGTCCATTTGGTTCACTATGGAACAGATTCTCAAGTGGCTGATATTTTAACCAAGGCCCTTCTAAAAGGGAAATTTGAAATTTTCAAAACTAAGCTTGGGTTGTTAAATGCAAAACTCATGGAGGAGTGTTGAACTGTGAGTTTTACAATGAATAAAAGGTCAAATTTTTGTTTTTAATTTAAAGCTACATCCATTAAGTAGTGATGTATGGCTTTCCTGATTTTCAGTGTGTTATTTTATTGGAAATATAAAAAAAAGCATATGTAAGTCAAGATTGTAATCTTATTAGGTGAAGTTGTTCACCTGATTACAACTTTTGACCATTGTAAATCTATATATCAAATTCCTAATATGAATGAAGTAATCTTTCTGCTCTTCTTGTCTCGTGTGTGCACCTTCTCCTTTTATTATTCCTTTACTACTGGTTGTTATACAATTTATTAGCAAGCCTCTATTCACCTCTATTTTTTGATAAAAACTTCAATCTATAACAGATACTCAGGTAGCTGTCCAACAACTATATCTTGCTCAAACTAATTATCCCAAATATATATATATATGTTTCCCAATAATGTACTTCTGTTGCATTGGAACAATGTAATATAGCAATATAAACCATATCTTTGCTTGTCATATTTATTTCCAAGAAAATCCTGCTGTGCTTTTGTGTTGATGTGCTGCAATGTGAAGTATTTGTTGTGTTACTATTTGATCTGTTGCTAAACTGCAGCATATGCAGCATATGGCTGCTGCATATATGGTTTTTATTGTTGTTCAGCTATGGTCCAACACATTTTGATCTATTTGCTTCAGAATTTTGTTTTTGTAGGCCCTTTATCTATGGCTTTTGGTCAAACACTTTTTGAACTATTGTTGGTCTCTAATTGCTCTAATTATGGTCATCTATGAGCAATAATACCAAGGATAAATTGTAGTTACATAAGTATCCCCCAAACAGAAACATAAATACAATTCTTGTCTAATATACTATACCATGATCAATTCTTCACTTATGTATTATATTAATTAATTAATTATCTGTAGAATGCTAATTAATAATTAATTTCATTATATATATATGTATGTTCCTTTTATGAATTTCACCTATGTGTCTAATAACTAGCATTATGGGCCTTGTAATAATAAAAGCAATGTACTTTTAAAAAATCCCCCTAAAAAATCAAGAAATATATATATATATTGTTTAAAATGCTTCTAAGTTAAATAGCCATAATAGAAGCTTAATTAATTAGCTAAAGATTATAGAACAACTCTGACATTTATTTAGACCAAAAGGTTTGAAATTTGATTTACTTACATTATAACTTCATTTTTCCTCTTTTTCTTGACTTAATCTAATAACTTCAATTTCTTGATTTTTTTTATGGTTACCTTTTTTTGAGTTTTTGAAACTTTTAACATTTTCTAAATTCAATTTTGTCTTATAAATAGATTTAGATTCTTTATTATATGCAGTACAAATTAAGAACTTTCAATAATATTATGAAATAAGATCTACATATACTTAAATATAATTTATCTATAAATATGTATGCAACCAAAATAATGTACTTATGTTATCTATAAATATAATTTATTAACTTTTTCCAAACCCTTAAGCCCTTAACTACTAAAACAAACCTATCATCCACCTAGTTTACATGTTAAGCAATAACTATATATAAACAATTTATGAGTTAATGATACATGCACAAATAATTTTCCATAGTTGAAAATTTGTGGATTCAAGTTTTAATTGATGTTAAATTTATAAAATACACATATAAAATTAAGAGAAGAGATATAAATATTGATATGGAAGTAATTATTTGGAGTTTAGTTGTGGTGGATATGCATGTGCTTGTATTTCATATATTTTAAGATATTTATTAAACATAATAAAATGTAATATAATAAACATAATAACTTACTTCTTATGCATTGCTCAAGAACATGCTGCTAATTATTGAAAATGAATTAATGTAAGATTATATATTTGCTTTCTATCTGAAATAAATTTTCATGTTTATTGGTAGTGCTCTTTGGTTATTACCCAAGTCTTCTATTCAGAAATGGACAAAAGTTGGATTTCTAAGCCACGTAATACACTTGAATATTAAGAAGGGTTGAATTGATTTTTAGACTCTGCATTTGCAAACAAGTCATCTAATAATAGAATAAAATGTCCTTGTTCTCATTGTACTTTTAGAAAATGGGAGACTAGAGAAGTGGTTTATGATCACTTGATTTGTATGCCATTTCTAAAAGGGTATACTCTTTGGTTGCAACACGGAGAGTTGGGTACTTCACAAATTCCTAATTCCATGTCAATACTACAAGATAGTCAGTGCATGCAAGATGCAATGCAAAACATGGTCCATGATGTGTTTGCATTCGTTAGACACTATAATAATAAAGAATCATCTACATCACGTGGAATACAAAATTATGAGAAAATGAGGACAGAGGACATAAATAGGGAGCCAAATGATGAAGTTAATTATTTTTTGAGTTACTTAAAGATAGAGAACAATAACTATATGAAGGGTGTACAAAATATGCAAAATTGTCCATAAAACTATACAATATTAAGTGCATTTGAGGGATTAGTGATAAAGCAATGTTGATGATAGTGGAATTGTTGCACGACACATTCCAACACGTAAAGATCCCTGAAACATACTATGAGGCTAAGAAAGTCATAAATAAACTTGGCCTTAATTATAACAAAACAAACATGCAAACATACATGTCCAAATGATTGCATGCTATATCGGGGATTGGATAAATAAAGACAATCTTGCAAAATATGTGGCACATCAAGGTGGAAACCAAAGACAAAGGGAAATTCAAATTCTATGCCTACAAGTGTGAATAAACGAAAAAAAAAAAGCATCCTGCAAAGGTTCTTTGTTATTTTCCAATAATATCGCTATTACAACACTTGCTCATGCCTTCCAAGATGCTACAGATATGATGTGGCATGCTAGTGAGGGTAATACAGATGGATTAATGCGGCATCCAAAAGAGTCTGAAGCATGGAAAAGATTTGATTTAACATTTCCTGATTTTGCATTTGATGGATGAAATGTAAGTCTTGGTTTAGCTAGTGATGGGTTTAATCCTTTCGAAAATATGAGCACTAGTTATAGCATTTGGCCTGTAATCCTAGTTCCATATAATAACCCTCCTTGGAAATGTATGAAACAAACCTCTTTCATTCTTTCAATGCTCATTCCTAGTAAAAGAATACCAAGCAAGGATATAGATATTTATTTACAACCTCTAATCGATGAGTTGAAGGAGTTGTGGGTTGGGATGGAAACATATGATGTTGCATCAAATGAAAGTTTCTTAATGAGAGCAGCTTTGTTATGGATAATAAGTGATTTTTCTGATTATGGGATACTATTTGGATGGAATACACATGCTAAACTAGCTTCTCCATCATGTAACTTTGATGTGGAGCCTTGTTGCCTCCCATGTAGTAAAAATGGTGTTTTATGGGTCTGCCGCTTTTTAAAAAATGGGCACAAATTTAAATTAGATCGAATTCACTTTAATGGCAACCAAGAAAAAAGGAATCCATCAATACAACTATCAGGAATGGATATTTTGAAACAGTTGGAGAATGTTAAAGTTACATTTGAAAAAGGTCAAGAGTCAGAAAGTAGAGGAAAAAGAACACGTGGGCATGATAAAGAATCTGGTAAGACCCAACAGTGGAGAAAGAAAAGTATATTTTTTTATCTTTCATATTTGAAGTCTAACTTGATTTTTCACAATCTTGATGTTATGCATATAGAGAAAAATGTGTGTGACAATGTGATATAAACCTTGCTAAATGAAAGTGGAAAGACTAAAGATCATTTAAATGCCCTCAAAGATCTACAATCAATGGGTTTAAGAGCATACCTTTGGCCGAATGAAAATGAAAAATATCATCCTGCTCTTTTTACAATGAGTAATTCTCAAAAGGACATATTTCTAAGGATTTTGAGAAACTTAGTTTTGCCTGATGGTTATTCAATTAACTTATCTAGATGTGTTGATTTGAAACAATGAAAGTTGTTTGGGTTAAAAAGTCATGATTGTTATATTCTTATGGAGTAATTACTCCTAATGCAATTGTATTGCCCACCCTTGTCTCTGCAATTTTGATTGATTTGTGCTCATTTTTTCAGCAAATATGTAGCAAGGCATTGAATCTTCAAGACTTGGATAATCTTAAGGATCACACTGTACTCACTCTTTGCCACATGGAAATGTTATTTCCCCATTCTTTTTTTATAGTCATGGTTCATCTGATTGTTCATTTAGTTGATGAAGTTAAATGTGGAGGCTCCATACATTATTGATGGAAGTATCTCATAGCAAGGTACATAATAAAAACTAAATTTTCTTTAACATTATTTCATTTTCTTATTGAGTTAATATTTTATGGTCCTATAGGTACTTAGGACATTTAAAGTTGTACGTGCATAATAGAGAAAAACCAGAAGGTTGTATAGCTAAAGGGTACCTATATGAAGAAATTCTTAACATTTGTGCAAGGTATTTAGATAACATGGAGACTAGATTCAATTGAACACCTCGTGTTGATGATGTGGTAATTGATAATGGATCTTCTGAAAGAGCTACAATGTATTCAATGATTTGTAGACTAGTTGGTGCTTCAACATATTTCAATCTAATGCCTTTAAAATATGTGCAAGCCCATCGTCATGTTCTAATCAATTGATAAAAGTAGATCCCTTTCTATAGTGAGTACATTCTAACAATTAAATGTTTCCTTTATAGAACTATATAAAGAGTAAGTTACTGTGACATTTAAAAACACATTGTTATTTTTATAGGGAATATAGAATATAGACAAAGAGAAGGCTAAGGAGTTGTACATGATCACAGGTTGAGATAGACAAAGTGGTTCACAGAGGATTCATTGATTGGTTTAGGAAATGTGTAAGTACATGCTATTATTAGCATTGACTTAATGATTTCATAAAATAATGAATGATTTATGTAGTATTAATAAAATACTTTCATTGTCATTATAGATTATGACTGATGTCAATGGCTCACATTCAGATGACATCACATTTTTTGCATAAGGACCACTTTTTCAAGCAAGGAGGTTTAGTTCTTATAATGTTAATGGATTTAAATTTCATACAGTTTCACAAGAAGAAGGTTTGAAAACTCATAATAGTGAAGACTTTAGATCATTTGGAACTAGGAGTTATGAAGGCAGCCATGATACTAATTTCATGGAAGGAAATGTACCTTATTAAGGAAAACTAATAGATATCATCAAGTTAAATTATCATGGTTACCTTATTCAAATGTCAATGGGAAAATACCATTACTAGGAGAGGAATCAAAGTTGGTGAGTTTGTCTTCACATCCATCAATTTTTCTCGATTAAAACAAATTGGTGATCATGAAGATCATGAACCATTTATCAAAGCTTCAGAGGCACAACTTATGTATTATATGTAGGATGAAGTAGATAGAGAATGGAGCACTATTGTGCTTTTAAAGCTAAGAGATTTATATGACATAGGCAAAGATGAAAATCAAGATTCATACTATGAAAATGTCCCTTATCAACAATAAGACTTAGATAGGTGGTTTAAAAATGAGAATAGAGACTTGTCGTTGACTACGGAAGAAGTAGATGATGAGCTTATATTTGACAAAGATGAAAATATGGTATGAATAAACTATGTTCATCGTAATAAATTCTTTTTGTTATATATCATTTTGAATCAAAATAGACAAAGATGATATTTTCTATATATATTTTTATAAATTTATATAAGTAGACAAATATATAGCATTTTATATATGTATGACATAATTTTATGTTATTTAACATGTTTACTTGTGTTTAAACTTATAGGACGCCTAAAGCTAAACATTTTCAAGTTGTCTTGGAACCTATGGAGTGTCTTGCTAAATCAAAATATGGAAGATCAAGTGATCACTCTATATCACTTAGTGCAACTCAATCCCAACCTGCTACTCTATCCTAGCCACAACCATCTGCTTCTCATTCTCAGCTAGTTGTCTCATATGAGATACAACCATCTAATTCATTTCATTCCAACCATCAATACCAACTCAATCAAGGATATTTAATTCTGGACATAGATTTAGAAAGCATTGGACAGTGAATACAATTAGTATGTAATCTAAATTTAATATATATAATTATTATTATAATATTAGTAATATCATTCTATCTTTTCTTAGATGAGAGTGGAATAATCAAAGAATCTCATTTGAGGGTACAAGATATTTGGACACTTTCGAATGGAACAAGAGTGATAATTCCATTCAATATTGAGCATTAACCTATTGGAGAAGCTGCTAGTCTTTTAGGAGGATTTTTAGGAGATATAGGGTCTGACTTTAATTCCTTTCCCATTGGATATAAATCTTGGCTTGAAGTTCCACAAATTTACAAGGAAAATGTTTTCAATGATATTATAAAGATATTGATTGATGTCTTAATTTGATTTATATTGCATGTAAAATATTTGATCATATTTGACACATTATTATTTATTATGAAGAAAAAAGTACAAGTGGATGATCCATTTGCTAAGAATTATATCTTGCAAAATATTGGGAAAAAATGGAAGGATAGTAGGCATAAACTGTTTCATGAGTTTTATGATGCTATGTCTAGAGAAGCTAATATTGCCAAGCACCCACCAGAGATTAATTGTGATCAATAGATTTTTTTTCTTGGATTACTGTCTAGATGAAAAGACAGGTAATATTGATTTACATATATGGTTCATTATATTAATACTTGTATGTAATTAACATATGCTTATTTATGAATTTATAGGAAAAATGTGTAAAGAACATTGAAAATTAGAAAAAAGCTAACTATCCCATATACTAGAGTATCCAAAAGTAATTCTAGGAAAAAAGCTAAGTTGGTAATTAATACTTTCCTTTCCAATTTAATGCTTTAGTTATATATAGCTAAGTATATTTATATTGGTGTCGGAGACTTGTAAGTAGAGGAGAGGTATACATTGTAGCACACCAAAAAAAAAGGATGGATCTTATGTTTGTGATGAAGCTAAAGAAATAAGTGTAAGTATTTTAATTACTTTCATTTTTTCATTGAATTTTATTAGTCTATTTATAAACAATGTTTACATTCAAATTCGGATGGTTGTTTTTTGTTTGTATAGGAGACAATTCAACAGATTGAGTCTAAATATGTTTCATCTCGATTCCTTTCATATGAAGATTCTCTTGCTAAAGTGTTGGGAAAAGAGCATCTAGGCAGAGTTCAAGGATTGAGATTCGGCCCATCTTCCACTTAAGTCTTAGGTAGGACGAGTCATACTTCTAGTGGGACATTATGCTCACAATCATCAATTATCGCTACTTAACCACATGAAAGAGTCAACAAGTTGGAATCTCAAGTGAAAGCAGAAAAAATTATAGGATGAGAGCTTCAAGGAATATTGGAAGTAGAAACAGTTATGTAATGAGAGCTTCAATGAGTATTAACTTATCTTTTACAAAAGGTTGATGGGGATGTGACTGTCGAGTTTACAAATTTATTTGCTGGAATAGTATGTTCTTTGCACGTATATTATTTGAATTATTCTATTTAATTATTATATATAAGATAATTACTCATTAAATATTTGAAATTTAAAGTATAATTAAATATTTGAAATTTAAAGTATAATTTTGATTCTTTGTATTTAGGCACATGATGAAGAGAGTAGACAAGACTCACTAGCAGTTACAAGACCATCATCATTTGCTAGCCATAACAATCATAAAGATATTAATCAACTTGGTACTTTTTAGTATTTATTACTTATTTGGATATAGGATTTTGGTATCTTGACAATTTTTTGCTTATGTTGAGATTTGGATTGTGTATTGGTTGTTGTTTAGGGAGTTAAGTGATTCAAGATAATCTTTTTGTACTAATTTTTATGTTGAAAACTTAATTAAATGTTTTGTTGTTTCAAAGTACAATGCTATTGAAGGTTATTTTATTATGGAATTTTATTGTAAAATATTATTGGATACAAGTTCATAAATATGTATTCAGGTTTATAAATATGGATACAAGTTGATTATTATTGGATACGGGTTTATAAATATGGATACATGTTTATAAATATGGATACAGGATTACAAATATGAACACAAGTTGAAAATCATCGCAATTATTAATATTGAAAAATGATTATATTTTGCAGCGGTTATAAAAAGATGAAAAAATAATAATCATAACTATAAAATAAATTTTGTGACGATTATTATCCGTCGCAAAAAGTAAAAACTTAATTTATAAAATAAAATTTACTGCGGTTAATATTTGTCGCAAAAAGTAATCAAGTAAATTATAAAATAAATAAACCGCCGCAAAAACTAATAACATAAATTATAAACTAAATAAACTGCCCAAAAAAAGTATTTATATATCTTTAAAAAAATTGCGACGGTTACAAAAATGCTACAAAATATTAATTAAAAAAATATAGTGATGGTTATAAAATTGTCGCTACATTTTTCAATATAAAATTTAAATTGATTTTTGGCTACGGTTATATCAAGTGAGATTTCTCGACCGTTGATATATCATTGTGATTTTTCATTTAATGATAGTTATGCCAGCGATTGGATAAAACCACTATCAAGTGACCTGGCAACTCCTTAATTAGCAATTGTTTCGAAACCATTGGAAGAGGTGTTTAGCAAAGGTTTCAAAACCATTAGAAGAGGTGCTTTTTCGAAAATGTTGGAAGAGGTGTTTAGCGATGATTTAAACTGTCGCTAAACCCCCTTTTCAACCGTCATTAAATACCCAGTTTTTTATAGTGAACCCATGCAAGAAATCATTAGAGATATTAACTTGAGTAATTTTCCATGCTCGAGAGACAATAATGAAAAAAGAAGTCAAACTGTAGCAAGCTTGACAGCATGACTAAAAGTCTCAAAAATCAATACTAAGGTGTTGAGTATATCTTTTAGCAATTAAGTGAGCTTTATATCTTTTAATTGAACCATCAAGATTTCTTTTGGTTTTGTAAACTCACTTACGCCCATCAAAATTCTACTTAGGGTCAGGAGGGATCAACTGCCATGTGCCATTTGCCACGAGGGCTTTATATTCAAGTTCCATTACTTCACGCCAATGAGAGTACTTAGCAGCTTGAGAAAAAGACATGGGATCAACTACTAAAGTAACTGTCACACTGTAAGATGCTAAAGTATTTAGTTTTAAATTCCCAATTTGGGTTATACTAACTATGTGATTGCAATGTCCATTCATGGTATGTGGTTGTGAAGTTTGTGTGTTTAAGTTGTATGATCAACATTAGGCATGCCCGTACCTTGTAAACTAGAGATAGATGCCACCCCAAAAGTGTGAACAAAGCTAGGCATGTCCATACCTTATAGAGTAGATGAAGATATACCCACAAAAGAAGATTTTGAATAAGGTTTGCCCATGTCTTGTTGAGCAGAGGTAGAGTCACCTATAGAAGTGGATTTAGAATAAGGACTGCCTATATCATGTGGGTAAGAGATGGAATCACTCACAGAAGTGGATTTGGAATAAGGTGTGCCTACGTCTTATTGATTAGGCAGAAACACTCCCATAAGTGGATTTAAAATAAGGCATGCCCATGGCTTGTTAACCACTTCTAGATGCACAGAATTAGGTACGTCCGCTATGAAAACCAAACCAAAATGTGGCAAGTTGAAAATAGGAGATGAATCAGGAATAAAAGATGTAGTGGTACTCGCATCAACATGCTTGTCAAAGGACATGTTCATCAAACACAACATGGAGTGAGACATAAAATTTGTTGGACTAGATATCAAAATATTTATATCCTTTGTGAGTTCTGTTATAGCCTAGAAAAACATATGGATGAGATGGAGGTGATAATTTATTGACAAGATAGGGACATAGCCATGGACAGCGTAAGCAACCAAAAATTTGAGGAGCCTAGTTTATCATAGCCTAGTAATACAAACTTGATAATAATAAAACTCAATTGCAATGCTAATGCACAATGCATATAGATATCACATCATTCCATTTTCTCATACTTTTCAAATATTTCACAATCCACAATTCACATAAAAACAAACACAAACATAGGCCCAAAGATAACTAATATGCTATTCAAATTCCAGAGTTACTGTTTTGGTCTATAATGACACCATGTGTCTAGCCCCGTAGATAAAATATCAATGTAATAGTCCAACTAGGCCTGAGCTTACGACCCGGTCATTTCACCCAGCCCAGCTTCAAGGACTTATTTTTGAGGTTTACGACCCGGTCATTTCACCTCAAAAATATTTTCATAGTGACACCCAACGTCTAACCCATAGGCAAATCATAGGCATGCCGCCAAACACAGAACTCTGAAAATTGAATAACATACTAGGCACACTTCTCATTTATATCGATATCAATTCATTTCATTATGTTTTCGCATATCTCATTACATTATACCACTTTTTTGCATTTATAACTCATTACCCAATTACTTTGGGTATTTCAACATAATTCACATATTAATCACATTTAATGTAATCGAGCCAATACCAATGGCTTTTTAACAATGCACTTAATGCATACACAACAAATGGCAATACCCAAATACTTTGGGTCATTTTCACATAATACACATATTTCACATTTTACACAATTTAGCCATTATCAATGGCTTTTCACAATACATTTAACATATATATGACATTGCAAATATCATAGCATATTATTCATACATAACCAATGTATCAAGTAGCTTAACACATTTTCCAACCAAAATGTGTTAAGCCCAAATATCATGCAAACATAACCAATGTATTCAAAGTTTGTACTTACCTCAAATAGCAACCAAAGCTTAAAACAACCTCCAACCATATCCTTCCAACTTGCCCTTCATCACTGGGATGAAGCAAATCAACCTCCCTCAATGCCTAAACCAAATGTGATAGCAAATAATCATTTAGTATCACATTTAATGGCATTTTTAATATTAAACCATAATTAAATCCCATCCAAGCAAAAATCCAAAATTCAAGGCTAATCTCACTTTAACTTTGGATTCTCATACTAGGCCATTCATTTTAATGTATTAAATTTATTTATATTATTAGAAACATATTTTAATACATTTAAACCATTTATGTTACAAAAATACACTCTTATACATAAAATTCTAAAATGGCATAACCTTTCCCCATTGAAGTTTTTCCATTCCAACACAATCCATTAATCATTTTAATCTTATATTCATCACTTATATTACCAAACAACAAGATTAACCAAATAAAATTATACAATTCAACAACTTTGAAAAAATCATTTTTCAAAACCCTAAATCACACTTTCATTCTCAAACTCCAACCAAACACAACCAGATCTAATATTTGACTTAAAAATACTTGTTTAAGCACCAAAACAACTCATTTAGAATCAATTTGCATAATTAAAAACTATGATTTCTCAAACCCTAAAAGTCCATAATCCTAAATTCTCTCTCTTCACCATTCTTTATCCAAATTTAACCATTTCTTCAATCAAACCTTAAAATCATTAATACCTACCCAAAATAACTTCATACACACCAATTCCAACAATTATAACATACTACTTCAAAAATCCAAAACTCATATATTCAAAATTTCTATGGAAATCCAAAGAAAAAGCTAAAGAACTTAGTTTTTTAAGTGAAAATCTCTAAAAATCCTTTTTGAACCTTTGAAATCCTTCAATTCATGGAAGCTTGGAAGATCAAAATCCTTGAGTTTTCTCCCATGGTGGTTCGGCCAAGAAGAAGAAGAAAAAGACTATTTTTTTTATTACTCTTTCCTTTCATCTTTTACATATAATCACATATATATATTATAATAATTTAATAATTAATAATTTAATTATTTATTAAAGAAATTAAAAGACTAAAAATTCATCATCCATTCAAAAATAATTTATTTCTGAATTATTTTATTAATTTTTAATTTATAAAATTTATTTACAAAAATGTCATTGGACTTTGACTTTTCTTTTAAAAAGTATTGACTTTTATATGTTATGTATATTTTACATATATATCATATTTATATTCCACTTTTTTATTTTAAATCCATTCATTTTTTATTTAAAATCATTAATTTAATTTATTCAATTTAATTATAATATATTTTATCAAATTTCTAAAAATTAAAAATTTTCAAAAAAATTTGGGATATTAAAGACATATTGCTCAAAATAGGAGTAGGTATATAATTTATGGTATAAACAACCAAATCAAATGCATTGGTCCAAAATTTATGGGGAACAGAAGCATGATATAGAAGAGTCTTACCAGTTTCTACAATATGGCTATGTTTTCTTTTAGCACAACCATTTTGTTCAAGTGGGTATAAGCAAGAAACTTATAGAGGTATTCATTTTCATGAAGACTATAGATAAAGGTCAAAATTCACCTCCCTAATTGGCTAGAAAAATTTTAATTGGCCACCTAAAATATTTTTTCAACTAGGGTAAAAATAGAGAGAACTTCATATTTAGGATGCAAAAAATAAATCCAAGTATATTTAGGGTAACGATCATAAAAAAATAACATAATAAGGAAATCCATCATTAAAGGCAACTGGAGAAGGTCCTCACAAAATCAAACAAATCAAATCCAAAGGGCCAGTAACTAAAGAAGAAGATAAATGAAAAGGAAGTTTATGACTTTTCGATACAACAAGATTGGCACAAGGAATTAAAACTACTATATACCCTTGTAACATGACCATTGCCATTACGTTTGTGACATATAATTGTGTGAATATCTGAAGACATAAATTGAGATTGAAAATCATTAGATTGGTTATAGCCACGATGTTGAGAGGGATAGAAAGAGGACTGATAATTGTTTTGACCAAGACCGCATCCTCCTCTTCTTTTGTCATGCCCATAGCTTGACTAATGAAAAATTGAGAAAATTGGGTAGATGGTGGAATGATTTTTGTCTCTTCCTCATGTTTCATATGCCTTTCTTATGTCAAAAGTACACCATAAAGATTATCAAAATCATAATCATTAGTGCGACATTCAATCATTCCATAAAATAATATATAGGTTGGTCCAAGTCCAACAATAACAAATTCAATTAATTCTTCATCCAAAATAGGACTTGAAATGTGCTAATTTATTTGCAATCTCTTTGGAAAGTAAGACACAGGTATCAATAGAATAATATTCACACTTTAAATTGTGCAATTGTGCACATAACTCTGTGATATGAGCCTTTGATCCAAATGCATAAGTGGAAAATAAGTTTGTTCCATGTTGTGTAGGCTATTGTTGTGCCGACCAAATAAGGTAGGACCCCTTCAAAAACTGAAGCGATGATCTAGTTGAGTACAATCTAATCCTGAATTTTCCAAATTCTAAATACAAGACTTGGGGTGCCTTCTTTAAGTTTAGGTGATGGAATTGGTTCACTTTGGTCAATGTGATGTTCTAAAATATAACAAGTTACTATGCACAAAAGCTATGTCTTCCATAATAAAAAATCTATAGTGATAAGTTTAACTAGTAATTGATGTAAAAGATTAGGTGAAATAGAAAAAGAAGAAATTGGAGAAGGGATTGGGGCTAATACAGCTGTAATAGCCATAGAATTATGACTATCAATGGTTTGGCATTCAGCGGAAACATGGTGTGACTAGGTATTAGGTGAAATAGAAAAGGAATAAATTGGAGAAGAAGGGGTTGGCACTGATATAGTTGTAACAGCCATAGAATTGTGACAATCAATGGTTTGGGATTCAATGGAAGACATGATATGGCTTGGGTTTTTTTTTATTTAACTAGTGTGGCTAGGGTTTGGCACTGATACCATGTAAGAATTGAAGGCTCAATGATATTTTATTAACTATAAGAGGTATTTATACAAGAGCATTCCTAATAGGAAAAGGAATATTTAACCAATAATGTTTAGAATACAATATTTACATTCCTAAAATAAAACAACTTCCATAATATGATTATATTCCTCAATAGGATTATATTCCTTATCATTAGGGTGAATTTGAATTGTTTAAGAAGTTTTGTTATTCCTAATTGCTCTTATTGTGGAAGTTAGATTTCTTTATTGGAAATTGGTTTTTTTATTGAAAGTTGATCTTCCTAATTTAATATTATTTAGGAAGACTTGTTGGATAAGACTTTCAATTCTTTTAAACCAAGTAATTAGGAATTCTTCTTAAATAAGATTTGTAATCTTCCTATTCAAGTTAAGCATTCCTATATATAGTCTCAAAATATAGGTTTCTGGTGTAAGCAAAAGATGTAGCCATGTTGTGATTTTTGCTTTAGGCTCACAGTGTGACTTGTAATTCCTTAAGATTGTATAAGAATTTTGGGTGTAATTAGGTTAAGGGTTTTAAGTGTTCCCTTTTGTTTTTGTACCTTTTAGTTGTTAGTAAATTTTGATCTTCTCAAATAACCAAAAGGTACAATAATAATTGTGTCATAGTTCAGACTACTTAGAATTATAGTTTATAGGCTGACTGAAAAATAATATCTTGATGTGCTTTTTATATTGTTAATCGAAATAACTAATCATTATCAAAAAAAAAAAAGCTAAAGAGCTTTGTGTGATTGGTTTTTATATATAAAAAGGTGGTACCTCTAACATTCATGAGGATTCCTTTTCCTAATGAACTTGGCTAGGAGCAACCATGAATCTAGAAAGTAGACTTATGCATAACATAATATTAGGCTAAAAGAAAATAGATAGAGTAAGCTTTTTGTACAAATTTTGATGAAACTAGCTTCAACCTTTTTACTGTCATCTTATTTGTTATGTTATTCACCATACATAATTGAGATGTTCACTAGTTTGCAATTTAGCATTGAGATTTCTCCAATATTTTCAACATACTTCTTTTGATGAATGAAAACTTCTCTTGTCTAATTGAATTACTTCTATAACTAGAAAATAAGACATTTTTCCTAAATCACTCATCTCAAATACTTCATCTGCTATTTGAATTGTTGCACCATCAAAGTACTGCTACTTGTAATCACTAAGTCATCAACATCATACTTATTGTGTATAACATAAAGTATAGTTTTATGATTGTTTTAAACAAACCCCAAACTTACTAGATTTTTATCACTTTTGTTGTATCAGTTCTTAGGGGCCGCTTCAAGCCATACAAAGCTTTTATTAATATATAGGCCTTGTCTTTATTAAGCTAACAACAAAACCTTCTTGTCACTCAACATGGATCCCCTTATTTAAAAAATCCATTTAGAAAGGTTGATTTCACATCAAGCTAGTGTTCTTCCCATTCTTAGTGATTTACAACTGATAAAAGCAATCTAACGATATCGACTCTTATATTACTTCAAGTTTATCTAAGAAATCAATTCTAAGATCATGAGAATTCATGTTCACAACAAGTCTTGCCTTATATTTGTTGATTAGGCCATCAAAACATTTAATTCAACTTTACTAATGCATTTATCCTTAATAACTTTCTTTTTCTTAAGTCTGGAAACTAATTTCCATGTTTATTTTTTTGTATCATATTTAGCTCCTCTATAGTTGTTTTCCACTTTTTTTAGTTTGATAGTATCATTAATCTTAGGAGCTATAATATAGCAACATTGCATTTATTATAGATGCCCTTTAATGGTTTTTATGGCTCTAACAACAAAATCCTCATTAAACCATCATTGTTATTAGTCTTAGGGTATGAATTTCTTGGACTTTGGTTACAATCAACAATAATGGCTCTTTCCCAATATCAGGTTGCATACTCCTCAAACTTAACATTTCTAGGAATAATCATCTTTTGTGACTTGAGAGTTGATAAGCCTTTGAGTTGTTGTTATAACTCTTAAACACTCCTTCTTGGCTTTATGATCCAACTTTTCTCTCTTAGCTTCTAAAACATGCAAATAATAGAAACTTCCAAACACCTTCATATGAGAGAGTGTGGACTTGGCATTAAAACTTTCAACTACCTAGGTGGGAAGTCTATTTAGTAAATACACAAGAATATTGATTGCTTTTTCTCAAAAATTTCTTAACATTTTCTTCTCAAATAAAAGATACTTATCCATATTCATAATTGACTTATTCCTCCTCTCAATTACTCCATTTTGTTTGGCATATAAGTGACATACACTTGATAGAATTTCAATTTATTACAAAAGAGACTCAAACTACTAAGATGTATATTTAAGGCCATTGATATGAGTATTTTGATTATATGCACATTGATTCTCTACATAAGCTTTAAACTAGTTATAGCTTTTAATTGTTTTGTTGGCTCATTGTCATGATGCTTGATTTGAATAGAGTGGGATTTTCTAGTAGGGTAAAAGGATCTCCTCTTTGATTCAACAACTTCCCAAAAGCCAAATGCTATTAGACAGGCTTCCATTTTGATCACCCAAACAAGGTAATTTTATCCATTGCATAATTGGAGTGAGGTGGCAGTAAGACTACTGAAAGCCTTGAAAATACATTTTTGGTCTTTTAAGAAGGTCTCTTTTCTTATTTTTTTTCTTAGCCCCTCAAAGATCAAAGTGGTGTTTTGATACCATTTTGGCCTTTGTTAAGCGAAAATAGGTATAAAAGAAAGTGTTCAGAGAAGCTATTAAGTTTTTTATCTCATTAGATTTATATAAACAGTTGTATAAAACAAGAGAATTTTATAAACCATGGGATCTACTCCTACTTCTGACATGCTAGTTCAACTATGAGTTAATTTATCCTAGCACTTGAAGTTGGCACACCTCAAGTTCACAACTTATAGTTTATAACTAGATGACTCCTTCTCATGCTCTATGTAACACCCGTATTTTATTTAAATATAATTAAATAATTAATATGGATGGGTAATTATAGTGATGGAAGAGGGATGTATATAGTATATAGCTAATATATACAAAGATATACATAAAATATACATTGGATACCTAATGTATATGTGATATATACCTAACATATACTTTGTCACTAAAAAATAAAAATTAGGCAAAAAGTCAAAGGTTAAAAGTAAAAAGTTAAAAATATAATTATTATTATTATTATAAGAAAATAAAATTAAAATATTTATGGATGGAAGAATAAAAATATCTAATATTTAATTATTAATTAATTATTGAATATATATATATGTGTGTGTGTGTGTGGTTAGGAAGAAAGAGAATTTAAAAAGTCATCTTCTTCTTCCAACTGAACTCCATCATCAAGCAAGGGAGGATTTTGTTTCATCAAAATTTTCAAATTTCACAAAGTTTGCAAAGGATTCAATGTGGCTTTAAAGAATCCTTAACCATTAGGTAAGAATTCTTTGGTTTTAAGAAGTTTTTCTTTGAATATATGAATATTTATATTTTGAGATTTTGATGAAGGAACTTATAATTGTTGTATTGAGTTGTTTTAAAGTAGTTTTGATGTGGATGATATGATTTTATGGTTAGTTGGTAGAAATTTAAAGTAGTTTTGATGTGGATGATATGATTTTATGGTTGGTTGGTGGAAATGAATTGGTTAGGGGGAAGTTTAAGAAAGTTAGTAAAGGGAAAATTAGGGTTTTGTTAGAAATTGGTTAGAAATTATGTAATTAGTGATTATTTTGAATAAAATGAGTAGAAATATGATTCTAAAGAAATAATTTGACTTATTATTTAGTTTGGGAGTGTGTAGATCCAATTTGCCTTAGCGAGGAAGGTTAGGGATTGGTTGAAGTAAAGGTTGGAGAGTGAATTGGAGTTGATTTTAATACTTTTAAAGGTTAGTATATACTTTGATAACTTGTATTTTAATTATGTTTGATTTGGCATAATATATTATTGTTTTAAGAATGCGTTATGTCACTTTGAAATGGGTTTTTCATATAGTATATGCAGTGTTATTAATAAAATGTGTTTAATGTATGGTGTTTGGAATTTTAAACTATTGTGGAATGGTATATGATAATGTTAAGTACAAAGTAATGAAAATGTGACGTATACATTGGAAATGTGGGAGAAGAGTCACATTGTAAATGCGACTAAGTATTATGATAAATATGATTGAAAAATATGTAAATTATGAAAAAATAATAAATATAAAGAAAATGGGTAAAATATGATAAATGTGTGATGTATGTTTGTCTTATACAATAACTAGTTCTAGAGAATTGATTTTGGTACTGTTGAGTTGTCATGCCAATGATATGTATGACATTTTTATACTCCTTTGGGCGAGATACACTAGTGTCGGACACTATAGTGTCAATAGGAGACGGCCTTTGGGTGGTATTATATGATACTTGACCTCCAGTGTCGACAGGGGATGCACCTTTGGGCTATATAATATGACACTTAGATCCTCGATGTTGATAGGGGAGGCACCTTCGAGTAATATGATATAATAATTAGATCCATGGTGTCGCGATTGGCCAAATCAATGTTTCTAGAGCTTGAATATTGTATAGGGACTTTTAGGCCTAATGTATGTGGTTGATTGTGGTATGTTAGTGAATTGTATGACTAATGTGTTATATTGAAAGCATAATACATTTCTATGGCATAAGGAAACATATAGAGCATTTCTAAGCATTTTTATGCATTTTAAATAATTATTGTTGTCAAAATATGTACCGTTAAGCTAGTAGCTTAGCGCAATTGATTTTATCGTACAGGTGACAGGGTAGAGCCAGGGAGCCCTGATAGACTAGATCGGGTCTAGCATTTGAGTTAGTTTTTGGAAGCTAAAGAATCTCGCCACAAGACCTTTTGGGTTGGTGCTAAATTGCATATCATGTAAATATAAACTTTGTTCAATTATACTATGTTTAAGTACATTTTGAAATTTTATAAATATGATTAAATAATTTTAGCAATGTAAAATTTTATAAGTTGTAAGCAATGTACATTATGTATGTATGTGTGCATTATTTGATAATATTGTCAGAAATGATGAAGTTTGGATTGAATTAAGAATTTAGGAGTGACTTTTTGCACAAGTTGAGTTAATTGATTTAGGAATTATCCAATTTACAGATAACACTCTAGCAAATTTTTTCCAGAGATATACTTTTTACATATTATTTTAGTTTTAACTATATATATATGTACTTACCTATTAGATTGATAAATTAAAAAATTAATTTATTCTTAGTAATGAGTACTAGAATTTTCTACTATTAAATACTATTCCATTCTTGTATTCTATATATGTATTGTACATATACGAGATGTATGTATTATATATATAGGGTATAAGAATATTACTTCATGGGCATCTAATTGGCTGGAAATAGCCTTAGACTAAAATAGTTAACCCAAGCAATACAGATAATTACAATATGGACTTTAAAAACTATTTCCCATTTTCATGCCTAACTAGTATTCACCCAGCCTGGTGGCTTGATTAACCTTGCCCAAGCTGAGCAACTAGGGCTAGGTTTCTAAAAAATTGGATCGAGTTTTAGGTTCTTCTCTGAATTTTTTCTTGAGTACATATATATATACTGAAACCCTCCCATTCTATAAGCTCTGACCCTTGTCTCTCTCTTTCTCATTTTGCAACCCTAATTCTCATCTCCCTTTTTTGAAGCCACCCTCACCCTCATTCATATTCCTCTCTCTCTGTTTCTATGTCTCCCTTAGCCTTAATCCCTTCTTCATCTCTTTGTCTCTTACTCTTCCTCTTCCTTTCTCTCTCTACATCTATACCTTTCCCTATATTTCATTATTAAAACTGTAAGCTGCATCATCGAAGCTTCATGTTGCATACAATAAGATCTTGGTCGAGATCAGCCTGTATTTTAGTAGATCCAAGAAAAATAACATATCTATTATTTTTTTACTTTTATTTTTTTTTTAAATTTGATTATAGTTTTTGTATTTTACAATTTTTGGTGTGATTATATTGTAATTTTATATTTTGGTTGATTGTCTAAAAAAGGCTAATTTGAGATCTAGATTACTTTCATTATTGATCAGATTTTAAGTTTTGGTTGATTTTGTTTCTTTGTTTTAATGGTAAAAGGTACAAAAATATCTTTGAACTATTTGTGGTATCTCATATTGAATTCTAAAATTTTTTTTAATTCAATCACACTCTCTTTTTTTTTTTTGTCAAAAATAGCTCATTCTATACCTCGACCTAACAAAACAATAAATGACTATTTGAATTTGCTAAGTTGGCTTCATGAGACCCAGTCATTTAGCATTGGCAGTACTCAATATAAAAAATTATTGTACTTTTTAATATAAAAATAGTACAATAAAATTATTATACAGAAAATAACCACCATGCTTGAATCTTTTATGATGTGTCACAACCTCCTTCATAGACAATACTTTTAGGTCATTATTAACTCCAAGTGAAGAGAGCTAAACCTCATTTTTATGTTTTCTTAGTAACCAAACATGAGAACATATACATAGGTAAAGATTATTGAGAAATAAAAAATTTCAAAATAGATAAACATATTAAGAACTTACCATTTAAGGAAAGAAATCTAATTTAGAAATAAGGGAAAGGACAAAAGAGAAAAGGAAGAGGAAGCTGCCAAGAATTGACGAAGGAAAACATGCAAACTTCTCCATTGTGAGTCGGTCGAATAGAGTCGCCACTCATTGCTAATCAAGATTCAGTATTTGATCAGTTTAATAAATGAGCCTCTATGAAAAGGACTGATATGGGTTCTCAAAGATCTAAATTCAATGACGACAATCTACTCAAATTACAGTCAAGTGACTAAACTATGATTTTCTTAAGTGCTTGTCAAAAAGCTCAATGCAATTAAAGCATATTTTAGAGGGACAAAGAAAGATTAGTCAAAACAACGATAATATAACATAAATAATAAAATAATATCAATAACATAGATAAATAACAAAATAAAGAAATGATGGTTAGAATAAATTACTAATGGGCTAGACTTCCTGTATCATGAATAAACATGTTATTAAAACAATTGGATAAAAAGTTTAAGTAACAACATTATCCCAAATTTAAATTTTCATTTAATTATGCAAATACACTTATAAGGATAAAAACAACTAATCGAAACGAATAAAATATGAACTCATATAGAAAAAAAGGAGTTTGATTAGATTTTTACCCTTAGGGTCTTTACCAAAGTTGTTGTGCAATGGATTTGGATAGAGTTTTATCTTAGAAAAACATAAATTGAGTAGTACTTAGACTTCAAAATGGAATAAATAGGCCATTATGATGATGGTTTTGGGTTATTGATCTTTAAAATTCTAATTTGGATGGTTTCCCTCTAGATTTCACCCTCAAAATCACTTACAAGTAATGAAAGATAGTGGAAAATGGCCAGGAACTCATGGAACAACATTGAATAGCTCTTAAACATATTTTGGAGAATGGAAAATGAGAAATGAGGTAATTATAGAGAAAAATGAGATGAGGGGATTAGGTTTAGGCTAGAGATTATATTAGGATCTCATCTTCTCTCTAGTTGATAGATTAAGATGATGGAAATTGAGTGGAATCAGTTTTGATAGGTTTAAATTTGAAATTTGAAATTTTTGATCAAATAGCACCTGTTTGCAAAGGATTGTTGCATGGATAGTCGAAACCACAGTATTGTGGTCATGGACTGCCATGCGATAGACATATTTCTTTCTAAGATCCACACTGCTGGTTCGAGTCTTAGGTTGAAAATTGAGTTTTAATAAAGCCTTTTTGGTCTAAACCCAACCCATTTGTCCTAGTATCTATCCACTGGCCCAAAATAGGTAAAAACCATATTGAGCCTCGCCCTCCAACACCATCATTGACCTCAATGAAAATTGCATTCTTGTCATACTCCCAAGATTTCCAATCGGATCATAAAATTGGATTACCATTCAAGTTTAAGCCCAAATTTAAATCCACGTCTCAAAGCGAGTTCTTCAATGTATTTGTAACATCCTTATATCCTATATATGTATAATACATATATCTCATATAGATAAAATACGTAAATAGAATAAAAGAATGCCACCTTAATGATCAGTATTAACCCTTCATTTCAATATTAAAAATAATTATGAGTTTATAATAGAAAATCTCTGGAAAAATTTTGCCAAAGTTGTCTATAATTCTATTAAAATCTTACAATAAAAAATACACAACCTACATTAAAAAAACACTCCCAAAAACTGATTTCCTTCAAAGTCATTGCTCTAATTATCACCAACATTTCAACCCAAAATCACTTTTTCACTAATTGACATCCATAAGTTTCTTAATTTAAATAACACCCATCATAACCATTTATACATACATAATACCCCCAAAACATGTTTAATATACATATGATGCATAAAAATTATACAAAACTAAATTATACAGAAAATAAATTTTATAAATGTATGCAGTGTAATACCCTTATACCCTATATACGTACAATATATATTTTCAGCATATGTAAAATATGTATATATGGTATAAAAATGTCACAGACCGATTTAATAAAAAAAATTTCACATTTCTGTTTTAAGATTTCAAATACTAAATATATAAAATTAAATAGTATATAAATATTCTTTACTTGTTGTAGTAACCCAAAATAAAGAATTTATATGAAAATCTCTAGGAAAAATTTGCCAGAGTTTTGTCTGCAATTTGGACGTTCCCAAAATTCAGCAAAACACAACCTGCATCAGAAAACACTCCCAATAAGAATCAAATCTCCATTTCACCAATACTTCTCAATTTCTCCATATTTTCTCAAAATATTTATACATAGATATATAAATCAACAACACATATAGAATCCCATTTTAAACAACTTACCCAAAACATTCTTTACAATTTACAATATATACTTCAAAAATAAACATAATATACATAGTATCAAAATATACTTTAATATCAAATATGTACATGCTGGCAAATGGCTCTGATCTTGATATATCCAAAAACTCTTCAAGCTCGATAAGTGTAAGCCTAAACACGACTAGGTCTAGTAGAACTCTCCAGCTCTACCAAATCGCCCATGCCACCTATGCGACGAATTACAATCGCGCTAAGCTAAAAGCTTAGCTTTACAAACTTTGATAATAATAATAAAAATGTAAAGTAATGCCAATGCAAAATGCTTATGACATCACATCATTCCATTTTCTCATACTTTTCAAATATTTTACAATCCACAATTCATATAAAAATAAACACAAACATAAGCCCAAAGATAACTAATATGCTATTCAAATTCCAGAGTTACTGTTTTGGTCTATAATGACACCATGTGTCTAGCTCCGTAGGCAATATATCAATGTAATAATCTGTAACACCCCCACATCCAATGCACACACACTACAATCACAACAATGTAGCATAAGTGCACCAAACATAGGGATGTTACGGTTTTCTTCAACATTCAAAACATTTTAAACTTGATACAATACCCTAATCATTATACATTATAGAAATTAAGTCATTGACTTAAAATATAAACATGTTAGATATACATATATACATTTAAATATTACACAGCGGAAGTTATAAAATAGGTACATATTTACATTATAAACATTACTTTACAAAATATAAAAGAAGTATACATGATTGGCAAGTCTGCTCTGATCTTTAAGTCCTCAAGAATCAACTCTTCACTGTCTACTCTCACTCGGTCTTGATGAACTCTCGGGTTCAACTCTACCAACTCTATCACCTGCGCGATCAAACACTATCGCGCTAAGCCAACGGCTTAGTAAGATAAAACATGCTAATGTTTTGCTTTGATGCAATGCAATGCCAATTCTCAATCCATATTATACATGTAACATCATATATGCAAAACTAACAACATGCCTTTACATTTCATAACTCAACATAAATAGACATATCATATTTCAACATCTTATCATATACCTCATTAGTATTCATTTAATCATTCATAATCAACATTAAGCAAAGACAAGCATGGGCCCAAGACACACTAATATGCCATTCAATTTTCAGAGTTAATGTTTTGGTTCTATCATCACATTTATCAATATCATAAACCCAACTAGGCTTCAAGGATTAGGTTCAACCAAGCTTCAAGGGGAGCAAAGCATGCTAAGCTTCAACCCAACTTGGCTTCAAGAACCAACCCAACCTAGCTTCAAGGGTGGTAACATCTCAATTAGGCTTCAAGGATTCAATCCAACCTAACTTCAAGAGATTGTTACACTTATTAGGCATGCCACCAACAACCAACTCTGAAAATGGAATAACACATTAGCCACACAATTCATTTATTATTCAATTATCATTTCCATTCTCAATTCTCAACAACATTTGGGCAAACATGCCTTATTTCTTTCAATTGCATCACATCATAGCCAACCACCATGGCATTGTCTCATATCATGTCTTATTTGAATTATCATTGCATCTTTGATATACATTTCAATATTCATTACTCATGAAACACATTACCATTTACAATGCATAACATAACATTATTCAATCTCAACAATGCAATTAGGGTAAAGAACAATTGATATGATTCATAGCTTTAGAACCTTACACATGTAATTGATTATATCATTCATTGATTCAAGTGTATTTAAAATGTTTAGGGTTAGGTTTAGGGACCAACCTACCCTTTTGAGAACCAAAACAATGCAAAAAGAACAAGGAAGTAAAACCTTAACCTACACAATTGAGGGACACGGGCAGCCACTTGAGGGACACGGCCAAGCTTGTGGCCGTGTCACTCAAACCAATTGGACAGTAAGAAACACGGGCAAGGGACACGGCCAAGCTTATGGCCGTGTCTCTTAAACCAAAACTCACAGTAGCTAACACGGCTTGGGAACACGGCCGTGTCTCTCAAAACTAATTCAACACACGCAAAAGTTTCATGACTTGGCCGTGTCTCTCCTTTGCTTTTGGCCGTGTCTCCCAAAACACAAACCCTAATATGCAAAATTCTCCTCCAATTGCACTCAAACTCATCAAACACCATATAACATGTTTCAAATGAATGAAATCAATGTTCTAAACACAAATTCTACATGTTTATCACAATATTCCTTATTAAAACACATCAACCAAAACATTTAAACATATACCATCTCAAACCCTAAAACCAACTTTACACTTGAACTTCCACTATCAAAATCTATTTAAACTTACAACCTTCACAACCAAACCAACCTCAAATCAATCTTTTAACTAACAATCAACTTTAACATTTGTAAATACATATCAAACACACCAAATCATCAACTCAACAATTCACCATACACCTTAGCCACAACTTCCAAATTAATGAAAGAAAACAAGAAATTACTTACCTTATATGAAGAAATTCCACAAATCTTTCACCAAATCTCTCAATTCCTTCATCAATTTGAGTATAGCATCAAGAACACTTCTCTTTCCCTTTGTCTTCTTCAATGGCCGGCACAAACATGAGAAGAAAAGAAAATTCAACAAAGTCAAATGACTTTTCTTCTTTAAATCTCCACCAAGAGATTTTATCCAAGCAATTACCAAAATGCCCTCAATCATATAACTAACTTTTTGTCTTATATAAGCCCATATATGCAATTACACACTCAACAATAAAATATCTTCTTCCACTAACCAACACCTTGACTCTTCTTTGACCCATTTATATGTTATATATATCAACATATACACAACATATACCATTCTCTCTAAACCCTAAATCCTTCCCAAAACACATATACTTTTCTTTTTCTCAATTCTTTATCTTGCAATTTAAAACAACCACAATAACAACAACATACAAAACTTCTAGAGCATAAATGAGGATATTACATAATCCATCTAGGCCTGAGCTTATAACCCGATCATTTCTCCCAGCCTAGCTTTAAATATTTATTTTTGAGGCTTACGACCCGATCATTTCACCTCAAAAATATTTTCGTAATGATGCCCAGCGTCTAGCCCGTAGGCAAATCATAGGCATGCCGCCAAATACAGAACTCTGAAAATTGAATAACATACTAGACATACAATTTATTCATATTTCTCATTATTAATCTCTTTCTCATTGTCACATATTCAATATAGGCACATTGCCTTATTTTCTTTTTTTTTCTCACTTTTCTCATTTTTCTCATTTATCTCAATATCAATTCATTTCATTATATTTCCACATATCTCATTACATTATATCACTTTTTTTTTCATTCACAACACATTATATAATCACTTTGGGTATTTCCCATAATACACATTTTAATCACATTTACACAATTTAGCCATTATCAATGGCTTTTCATAATGCACTTAATACATGTATGACATTACAAAGGTCATAGCACATTACTCATACATAACCAATGTATCAAGTAGCTTAACATATTTTCCAACCAAAATGTGTTAAGCCCAAATGTCATGCAAACATAACCAATGTATTCAAAGTTTGTACTTACCTCAAATAGCAACCCAAAATAAGCTCAAAACAACCTCCAATCCTATCCTTCCAATTTGCCCTTCACTACTTGGATGAAGCAAATCAACCTCCCTCAATGCCTAAACCAAATGTGATAGCAAATAATCATTTAGTATCACATTTAATGGCATTTCTAATATTAAACCATAATTAAACCCCATCCAAGCAAAAATCCAAAATTTAAGGCTAACCTCACTTTAACTTTGGATTCTCATACTAGTCCATTCATTTTAATATATTAAGTTTATTTATATCATTAGAAACATATTTTAATACATTTGAACCATTTACATTACAAAAACACACTACCATACACAAAACTCTAAAATGGCATAACCTTCCCCCATTGAAGGTTTTCCATTCCAACACAATTCATTAATCATTTCAAGCTTATATTCATCACTTTTAACATTAAACAACATGCTTAAACAAGTAAAATCAAACAATTCAACAACTTTGGAAAATCACTTTTATAAAACCCTAAATCTCCACTTTCATTCTCAAACTCCAACCAAACACAACCAAATCTTATATTTGACTTTAAAAATACTTGTTTATGCATCAAAACAACTCATTTGGAATCAATTTGTACATTTAAAAACCATGATTTCAAAACCCCAAAAATTACATAACCCTAAATTCTCTCTCTTCACCAATCTTACCCAAACTCAACCATTTCTTCAATCCAACCTTAAAATCATTGTTAACTACCCAAAATAACATCATACACACCAATTCCAATAATTATAACATACTACTTAAAAATTCAAAAATTCACATAATACATTTTTTCATAGAATAGACAAAATTGGTAAAGAAGCTTACCAAATTGATAAAGAATCTTCTAAAACCTCACTTAAATCCTTGAAATCTCTTCAATTATGGTTGCTTGGAAGAAGGAAAATCTTTGACTTGGTGGCTATGGAGTTCGGCCTCACACTTGAAGAAGAAGAAGAAGAAGATGATGATGACCAAATTTTAATTTCTCTTTCCTTTCATCCTTTAATTATAACCATATATATTATTTAATATTTTAATAATTAATTAATTATTTATTTATTTAATAAATTAAAAGTCCAAAAATCCCTCTTCCATTCAAAAATTATTTATTTTTGAATTATTTTATTAATTTTAAATTTCTAAAATTTATTTATAAAAATGTCATTGGACTTTGACTTTTCTTTTAAAAAGTGTTGACTTTTATATGTTATGTATATTTTACATATATATTACATATATATTCCACTTTTTCATTTAAAATCCCTTCATTTTTCATTTAAAACCATTAATTTAATTTATCCATTTAAATTATAATTTATTTTATTAAATTTCTAAAAATTTAAACTTTTCAAAATTTTGGGATATTACATATATATAAAAGTAATGTGTATCTTATATATACATCAAATGTACCTTATATGTGTATTAAATATATTAAGTATGTAATGTATTAATCCAATATATACAATTAATATACTATATTTATATGTTATATATACACGAGGTATATATATTGGGTATATATAACTTTTATATCTCCAAATACTTATTTAATTTCTCCAAAATCACGGATATGACAATTTTCTCCCCCTTAAATAATTTCGTCTTTGAAATTATCCAATATGGTAATAAATCATTCAAATCAAAACATAATCTTAAAATCTCATATTAAATTAATCACCTCATCAAATCATTATTTCATCAGAGTACATAATTTATACTCTTCCCCTTAGGTTCATTCTCAATTACCTTTCTACCATTCCATAACTCATCATTATACTATCTATTTACTCAAACAGTCACAATAGATTATCGTATCATCAATCGAATAGTTATTAGACAAAATTAGTTCATCTCCTTAATATATATACACCATACATCTATTGCACTCAAGATATTTGATCACTTCATTATCTTAAAAATATACTCTTATTACCTTAAATTCAAATGTTAATAACTTATATTTTAACACTGACTATTCTGTCATCATAGTCATTTTCAAAATTGTATCTTTGTTTAATTACCACCTTGCTTATATTTACAAATAGTTATTTGTAAAAACCACAAATGATAACAACTCTCAATTCCAACTAAAATGTCTTAACACAATAATTTTGCACATATTCACTTTGATCCTACTCTCTATATAATTATCACATGTTAGTTTAACATCACCATTATAAAACAACAAAATCTTATTTCCTATTAAGATTCATTCCAATTATACTATAAGTAACATTTTTCTCCTATAATTATTTGCAAATAATATAACTTAGCTCCTTTCATATGCATTGTAACACCCTTATACCCTACATACGTAAAATACATATTTTCAGCATATGTAAAATATGCATATACGGTATAAAAATGTCACAGACCGATTTAATAAAAATTTTCACATTTCTGTTTTAAGATTTCAAATACTAATATATAAAATAAATAGTATATAAATATTCTTTGCTTGTTATAGGTATCCAAAATAAATATTTTATAGGAGAATCTCTGGGAATAATTCGCCAGAGTTTTATTTATAATTTGAACGTTCCCAAAATTCAACAAAACACAACCTGTATAAAACAAACACTCCCAATAAAAATCAATTCACCATTTCATCAATACTTCTCAATTTCTCTATATTTTCTCAAAATACTTATATATAGATATATAAATTAACAATACATATAAAATTTCATCTGAACAAATTATTCAAAACATTCTTTACAATTTACATTACATACTTCCAAAAATATATCATAACATATACAATATCAAAATACATTGTAATATCAAATATCTACATGCTGGCAAGTAGCTCTGATCTTGATATACCCAAAAAAAAAACTCTTCAAGCTCAATAAATACAAACCTAGTCCCGACCAGGTCTAGTAGAACTCTCCGGCTCTACCAAATCAGCCATGACACCTGCGCGACGAATTACAATTGCGCTAAGCCGAAGCTTAGTGGTACAAACTTTGATAATAACAATAAAACTCAATGAAATGCCAATGCACAATGCATATAGATGTCACATCATTCTACTTTCTTATATTTTTTAAATATTTCATAATCACAACTCATAGCATTATATTACTCAATTGTATTACAATTCATAATTCACATTAAAGCAAAGACAAGCATGGGCTCAAAAAGGATCTAATATGCTATTCAAATTTCAGAGTTGCTGCTTTGGTCCATAATGACATCATGTGTCTAGCCCTGTAGGCAATATATCCATGGATAATGTAACAATCCCAGTCTCTTGGACCTCAACCCAGCTAGACCCTTAGTCCCCAGTATCTTGGTCCTCAACCCGGCTAGACTGCTACAGTTTTTGAGGTTTACGACCTAGTCTTTTCACCCCAAAAACATCATATTTATCAACTGGCCTGGCTTACGACCCAGTCTTTTCACCATTTTAGAGTTTAGCCCGTAGGCAATCATAGGCATGCCGCCAGACCTAGAACTCTGAAAATTGAATGACATACTAGGCACACAATTTATTCATATTTCTCATTATCAAATTCTTTCATAATTCCTTTATCAAAACTTTTCTCATTTTCTCATGATCAAACTAGGCACATTGCCTTACTATATCATCTTTTTCTCATTTTTTTCATTTATTCATTTTTCTCATTATTAATCTCTTTCTCATTGTCACATATTCAATCTAGGCACATTACCTTATTTTCACTTTTTTTCTCATTTTTCTCATTTTTCACATCTTTCTCATTTTTCTCACTTTTCTCACTTTTCTCATTTTTATCAATATCAATTCATTTCATTATTCCACATATCTCATTTTTGTATTCACAACACATTACCCAATTACTTTGGGTATTTTCACATAATATACATATTTCACATTCTACACAATTTAACCATTATCAATGGCTTTTCACAATGCATTTAACACATATATGACATTACAAATGTCATAGCACATTATTCATACTCAATCAATGAACCAAGTAACTTAACACATTTTTCAACCAAAATGTGTTAAGCCCAAATGTCATGCAAATATAAACAATATATTCAAAGTTTGTACATACCTCCAATCCTATCCTTCCAACTTGCCCTTCACCACTTGGATGAAGCAAATCAACCTCCCTCAATGCCTATACCAAATGTGATTATACATAATCAATTATTATCACATTCTAAGGTATTCTTAACATCAAACCATAATTAAACATCACTCTAAACCAAATCCCAAAATTAAGCTTCACCTCACTTTAACTTTGAAAAACCATATCAAGCCATTTAAATTAGTGTTCTAAGTTTATTAATATCATTAGAAACATGTTTTAGCATGTTTAAACCAATTACATTAATTAACCACATGCTTATGCTCAAAATCCTAAAATGGCATAACCTTCACTATTGAAGGATCTCCATTCCAACTCAATCCAATTATCATTTCAAGCTTATATTCATCACGTTTAACACTAAACAACATGCTTAAAAAATAAACTAAAAAATTCAACCACTTTGGAAAGTCACTTTTTCAAAACCCTAAATCTCCACTTCCATTCTCAAGCTCCAACCAAACACAACCAAATCTAATATTTGACTTTAAAATACTTGTTTATGAATTAAAACAACACATTTGGAACCAATTTGCACAATTAAAGCTCATGTTTTCACAAACCCAAAAGTTCCATAACCCTAAATTCTCTCTCTTCACCAAACTCAACTTAAATTCAATCATTTCTTCAATCTAACCTTAAAATCATTAATAACCAATCAAAACAACTTCATTCATATCCAATTAAGCAATTAAATCATGCTACTATAAAATTTCAAAATTTACATAACACACTATTCCATAGAATTTGAAAATTTGGTAAGAAAGTTTACCAATTGATGAAGAAACTTCTAAAACTCTACTTGAATCCTTAAAATCTCTTCAATTTTTAGTGCTTGGAAGAAGAAAAACTTCTCTTACTCTCCCATGGTGATTTCGGCCAAGAAGATGAAGAAGAAAAAGAAGAAGACTTTATTTTTTATTTCTCTTTCCTTTCACCCTTTAATTTTAAACCATATATATATATATATTAAAATAATTTAATATTTAATTATTTAATTAATAAATTAAAAGTCCTAAATTTCCTCTTCCATTCAAAAATAATTTATTTTTAATTATTTTATTAATTTTAAATTTCTAAGATTTAATTACCACAATACCCTTTTTACATTGACTTTTGACTTTTGACTTCTATATGTTGTATATATTTTACATATTTATCACATATATATTTCACTTTTTCATTTAAAATTCCTTCATTTTTTATTTAAAACCATTAATTTAATTTACCATTTAAATTATAATTTATTTTATCAAATTTTCAAAAATTAGAACTTTTCAAAAATTTGGGATATTACACATATGCACAAGTAATGTGTATCTTATATACAAATCAAATGTACCTTATATGTGTATCAAATATTATGAATGTAATGTATTAATCCAACATATACAATTAATATACCATATGTATATGTTATATATACTCTAGATATATATATATATATATATATATTGAGTGTATATAAAATTTTATATCTCTAAAATCACGGATGTGACATGCATATACATATCAGAACGCTGTATTATGCACATTATCATATAGCTTGCATATTCTTAATACAACTACATATATTAAATTTCAATAAATACTTGTAAACTTATTACATTTCAAATCTATTGATCTAACTAT
This sequence comes from Garcia nutans, assembly GCA_947685225.1. Classification (NCBI taxonomy): domain Eukaryota; kingdom Viridiplantae; phylum Streptophyta; class Magnoliopsida; order Malpighiales; family Euphorbiaceae; genus Garcia; species Garcia nutans. The sequence goes on from CANTUV010000005.1 coordinate 41,365,619, forward strand.
CATAATATGACCATCACAGCTTTATTCTATTCTGACCAACCTTTAGTCTATTTTAAATTCATCAATCTGTTTTTAATTCATGACCTAATTCTATTAGGTCAAATTTATTCTCAAATTTTAATTCTTTTCGAATTCATCATTACAGATAATATTCACTTTCCCTAGCCTCATTCACTTTAAACGTCATTTTCATCAGCTTATTCATTTTATACCACTTTCAAACACATTCAATATAGCTCTTATGCACATTTTTATAATTCCTTTCATTTACCCCTTTTCTTATATTTCTTATAGTTATCATATTTACAAAAATCACTTTTCTTATGCATCATTTATAGCTTATCATATTTTCACAATTCTCTTCTGTTTTTACACTATTTATGGTCATAAATAAATTTCTACATAAGGTTATGAGTCCAACTATACCAGCCACAAATCTTGCTTGTATCTCATGAAACAAAAACTATCAATTTCACTAAATATATATCACAATTTCACTAAAAACTATTGTCAAACCATAGTTTTTAGTCACAAAACATGTTTTTTAGCAATAACACATAAAGAAATGTATAGTTTCACTTTAAAGAATAACAATATTCTTTAAAGTGTGCTAAAATGTATAATGCCAATCATGAATATTTAATATATATATATATAATCAAAGTATGTAATAACCTTGAAAATGCTTCAAAATCCATCCAATTCACTCTTCACCTCTTACTTTCTCCAAAACCCTAAATATCTCTTTTAGGGCTACTTTGGCCTAAATACACACAAACCAAACAATAAATAAAATTCTTTCATTAAAATCATATTTCTATTTATTTTATACAAAATAATTCCTAATTACACGAATTCTACCAACTTCCAACAAAAACCCTAATCTCTCCTCTTATTACCTTTTTCAAACTCCATCATAACCAACTCAATTCCATCATTCAACCATAAAATCATTACCTACTCATCCAAATAACCTCAAAACCATCCATTTCTACAATTATAACAACTCCATCACAAACCCAAATTTCACATATTTACTCCATAAATCCTAGTTCCACATATAAGCTCACTTTAACCATTTTAACCTCAAATTCAACATAAACACATCACAATCAATCCATAAACATCTTTTATTTCAATTTAAACCCATTTCTCTCTACCCTTACAATTACATAATATTAAAAACTAAAAAAACAAGTTTAAATTAAAGACAACTTACCTAATACTTGATTAGTATTCAAAATCACCTTATATCCTTTGAAATTCTTGTAAAATTTGATGTGTATTATGAGAAAAATCGCTCCCCTTCAAACTCTCAAAAATCGGCCACCATGGTTAAATGAAGAAGATGATAGCTTTCTATATACTTTCATTTTCCATTTTGCCCCTCTTATATTTATATAATTATAAAATAATTAATTATTAAAATATTTAGATACCTTCCTTCTTCTTCCCATCCAAAAATCCTATTTTAACATCTTTTACTTTTTTTATTATTTATAAATATATTTTTAACTTTTTGAATTTTACTATGCTTTATCTTTTAGTGAATGTGTATATGTTAGGTATATACCATGTATGCATTAAGTATCTAATATATATTTTTATGTATATCTTCTGTATATATTAGGTATATACCACACATATTTCTCTTCCATCATTCTAATTACCCTCCATATTACTTATTTAATTGTATCCAAAATTACGAATGTTACAGTATTATTTGGAGAAAACTTTCCTTTTGGACGACACAGTTCTAATTTTCATCATCGGATATCATTTTCAAAATCAATGCAATTAAAAATACATTGCTAATAGTCATGGAGAAGTTGTTGTCACTTGGAATATTGAGAGAGATAGAGATGAAGTACTAAGAAAAAAAGGAACCCTCAATTGTAAATTGTTTAAGTAAGAAAAAACAACAAAGATAAAAATTAACACTGAGGACAAAAAAAGAAGCTAGAGACTTACAAATCATGAAAATACACATATATAATAAATGGAAAAAAGCAGCCAAAAAAAATTAAAAAAAATAAGTAATGGTATTTGGAGAATCTTGGATCATATGATAGAAATTGGGAAATCTTGATTGATTAAGTGATCATATACAGATAGAAAGAAAATTTCCTTGAAACAATTTAAATAGAAGTAGAAGAAGAAGAAGAAGATAAAGAAAAAAGTGAGTATAAGAAGATAGAGGGTTGGTTTTTCTTTTGAAAAAAGTGAAGTTCATGGGGAAAAGAGAGAGAGAAAATGGTTGTGTTTTTTTATTAGAATTTTATTAATTTATTTTTATATTAAAAAGTATACTTGATTCTATTAAATACTTGATAAGTAGGACCCACGAAACTAGTTTATCCTCAGTAAGAAAAGCTCATTTTAACAAAGGGAAAAGGATAAGCCATTTATCCACTCAATTTATCCACTATTTTCAGTTTTGTTGTGTCAAAGTCCAAAGTGAGTCATTTTTGTATAAAAAAAAGGTGCAAAAAAGATTTAGAATCCAATGTAAGATACGACGAATAGTTCAAAGTCATTTTTATACATTTTCTCTTATTTTATTGTTGTGAGATATGTGTTATTTCATTGTTGTTTCTGATCCATGTATTTGATATTATTTCTTTGTGGCCCAAGAGACCTTAGGCAAACTTGGCAACTCGGCCGATTTGCGTAAGGCTCGAATTTCTCTCCACCTATGAACCTAACAATATGGGCCAGACATTGAGGCTCGAACTAAACTTAGGCCAAGCTTTGAACAAGTATAAAACCCGGCCTAATAAAATTCTAGTACACCCTTGTAGGAAATTTGGGATAGGCTCATGCTTATGATGTGCTAGTATAACTATGAAGCATGGATACAAATACAGAATATGAACATGATACGATATGGACATTTCGATATGATAATTATTAAAAAATAGGGATACAATATGAGTGAGACATGTTTATATATATATAGGCTAAAATATATATATATATATATATGTAGCCCTACAAACTTGTATTGTTTAGTCATTTTGCCCCATGAACTTTCATTTCAACCGCTTGCCCTATGTAATTATCTATTTTGTATTAACAGACACATATATTAACGAATACTGATTACTCTGCCCTTTGTATTTGTATATTTTGTACCAAATAGATACTTTAATAACTCGATGTAACTCGGCGAGTGTGTGTTTATAAGTTAAGAAAAATATGAGTTCAGAGATTTATATAGTTAAATTGAAAATTCAAAGGGCAGAGTGATAAAATATTATGAGTTTAGAAGGCTACATATGTATTTAGCATATATATATATATAGACACACACACGTACTTACATATATGTATGTATCCATTTTAAGTTATAAAAATTCAATGAAAAATAAAAATATATTCAAAATAAATATATACTAGTTCATTTATACATAAATATAATTATATAAACAAAAAAAAATCTTATGTGACAAAAAGAGAAATTGTATAATTAAGATTGCGTATAATTATCAAGTTAATAATTTACTAATATATCATTAAATAAAATTTTATAACAAAATATGTTCTAAAATATCCTAAAATGTGTCCACGTCACATCCTATTCATGTCATTTTCGTTTCTAAAAAAATAATAAAAAAGATATGTACAGAACTATGTCTGACATGTGTCGAGCATGTGTCTATATCAAATAAGTGTTCAACACAGACATGTCATTCTATTTGAAGTGTTGATGCTTCATAGTAGTGTAATCTAGCACTAAAAATTAGCACTTCAAACTTATAGTTGTAACACTTTTGGTAGTGATTGTTTCCATCCTTAGCATAATTGCATTTTTACTTTATTTTTTAACTTTTTATTTTCTTTTATGATTCTACTAGAAATATAAATAAAGAAGCATTGAGAATGGAAAACTAAAATATTAAGAAAAAATAAACAAATAAATGGATTTTTCCTCATGTAGGTACTATTGGTTTTCTGTGAAGCTTTTGATTGTGTTTAGAAGGTAAAATAAACTAGGCTTTAAATTTACTTTTTTTTAGCATAGCTTTAAATTTACTTTTTAATCAGTTACCAATTGTTCAAAACATTAATTTTTTATAAATGTTTAAGAAATTTAAAGTCCAAAAAAAAGAGTAATTAAGAGATAGATCAACACACACATTATAATTGTCAGAAACTAATAATAATAATGATTGATGCAGAAGAAAAACAGGGGCACTATACATAGGATGAGGCTTTTGTTGCCCACCATTCGTCCAAGATAAAACCTTTCAAACTGCTACCCATACCTTTGGAGCTGACCCAAGAAATATAATCCCTGAAACAATAACACACGAATTAAGAAGAAGAAGAAGAAGAAGATAATATGGCTCTGAGAATGTGGGCTTCTTCCACAGCCAACTCACTCAAAATCTCTGTTGCCTCCAAAGCTCACCTCTCTCCTTATTCTCTCTCAAGATGCTTCTCTACTGGTAGTATTTCCTTTCCTTTTCTTATATGTATATTACTAGAAATTTGCGTCCTTCGAGATTCAAGAATGCTTGGTCTTTTTCTGTTACCAATGAGTTTTTTGTTTCAGTTATACTGAAATCTCATAGACTGAAGGGCAGCGAGTTGCATTCTTCTTTCTTTGTGACTTTCTATTTGAAAGATTTTTTAAACACAAAATTTTGATGGATGTGCAGTTCTTGATGGGTTCAATTATGCAAGTTCACATGAATGGGTTAAGGCTGAAGGTCCAGTGGCTACAATTGGTATCACTGATCATGCTCAGGTTTGTATTTATTTATTTTCCCTTATCTTCTTACCAAATTAGAATAACTGTAAGAATTAATGCAAATTAATAACGTTTACCTGTGTATTTATTTAAGTAAAGTTACTCAGAAATTCAAACTTCTTCCTTCTCCTTTCCTTTTCAAAATTTTTACATGAAATAAAACATTGAAGTTGCTCTGTTGCTGAAAAACTTTTGGATAGTCCTTGAGAATTTCACTGTTTTTGTATGACCATTCATTTGAAATTTGTTGGAACGGATAAGGTTTGGCCATATCATGACCACACAAGATAAGATGGAATTCTCTGTAACAGACCATTCATTTGTAATCTTAGCGTCATTTTAGCATATTGTTGCAAAGTAATTCACAATGGTAATTAAAAAACAAGGATTGCATATATATAATTGACAGGACCACCTGGGAGAGGTAGTGTTTGTGGATTTGCCAGAAACTGGAACTTCAGTGAGTCAAGGGAAGAGCTTTGGAGCAGTGGAAAGTGTGAAAGCAACAAGTGATATCAATTCTCCAATCTCCGGTGAGGTTATTGAGATTAATTCTAAGCTAAGCGAATCACCTGGCTCGGTCAGTTTCCTCTATCCAAATTACATCTTATTATTTTAATTTACTTTATTATATATATATATATTATATTTCTAAATTTGATACCCTTTTTTCCTGTTCTTTTTTATTTTTCAAAAAATGGAAGATTAATTCAAGTCCATATGAAGAAGGATGGATGATCAAAGTAAAGCCAAGCAATCCATCAGAATTAGAATCTTTAATGGGTCCAAAAGAATACACAAAATTCTGTGAGGAGGAAGATGCTGCTCATTAGATATGAATTTGTATATTTTCTCTTGGGACTAACTTGTATTAGACATAAATTAAGTCCTCAGTTCTTGTCAATTATTACCAAAATTTGTTTCCTATGTTGTATCTTATCCGATCTCTTTTTCTTTATTGTATTAGTTTACATTTTGTGTTTTCTCATTAATTTCTGAATATGCTTGTGTGATTTTCCAAGAAACCAAACAAGCAACAAGCAGGGACTAAGCCAGACTTTTTAGTGAAGGATGTCAAAATAAAAATATCATATATTTTTTAAAAAATTTAAAGAAGATAATTATGTATTTTAAAAATTTTAATAATATATATACATATATATATATAATTTTCAAAACAGAAGGGGGGGCAACTACCCCCTTCTAATGTGAGTGTCTTCGTCCCTGGCAACAAACCTATGCATTGTATGTACACTGCGGTCTGTGACACATCGATAACCTGTTCTTGATTAGCCTACTCACCTTGGAAATTGAACGTTACATTTAATGCATTTTCCAAATTCGCCAAACAGCTTCTGTCTCAAGACAAATCTGCAGATCACGGAGAGATACATGTAAAATCTAGTAGTTTTATCACCACAGGGTGTCTCGAGCCTCATGAAAAGTGGATCAGAAATAAAACTAGAACAGATTATTCAAACATTGAAAATAAATTGAAGGCCAATGTAAAATCAGCATTCTTGAAATGTTTTTGCAATAATAGGAGACGAGGAATTTACAGCTTATAAATATAGTTTGTCACGCAATTGGGGGTATGAATCTGCAAGTTATGGCAGTTGTGTTGAATTTCATGTTGGAAAATTTAAATAAATAATTCCAAAAACTTGTGGTGCATCTAGATTAGTGGGCCCGAGATGAATTGACAATAAATAAAATATGAGCAAAAATAAAAATAATCAACAAAGGGGAGACACTAATATTTGATGCAATTCACTATTTTATTTGTGTTATACGCATAGTATAAGCTTTAAATATTTTTTTTCACTAATAAATAGTCAGATTACAAGAGAAATATTTTTTTAGAAAATATTTTAAAAGCACAATACTCACAATTGAGATAAATCCAAAATAGTAATAATATTTTCCAAATACCCAAAAATAAAATATCACTATTTTGTTACTCACGAAAATATTATCTCATACAAATAATTTTCTTTCTCTCAAAATGGACTAAATATATAACACATACTAATCTCTCTATATTTTTTTTCTTTCTTTCTAAAAATTGTTATGTCGAATTGAGGGGGAAGGCAATATATAGAATGGCCTTCCCCACTTTCTTCTTTCGATTGTACAGTTTGAAAATTTTGTCCACTTTTTTTTTTATAATTACTAATGGGTCCTACATTTGAGTGGGACATCCAAGACCACAAATCTCCCCTACACAATCAAGTGAATGGAACTTCTATACCAGCTACCTCTCTACAAGCAATAAGTTTCTCCATGAGTAGAGCTTTGTCATTATGTCAAAGCCATTATCATTTGTATGAATCTTTTCAAGCTGAAACTACTTCATCTTCGGTGCATCTCGAATCCAATAATATCTCACATCAATATGGTTTTATCGTGAGTGAAAAGTAAAGTTCTTACTGAGATAAATGGTGCTCTGACTATCATAATATAATACATATTTTTCTTGCTCAAAACTTAACTCTTGCAGAAACTTCTTTATCCATAGTAGCTATTTGCTTGCTTCAGTAATTGCAATATATTCAACTTTAGCAGTGAATAAGGCAATGCATTTCTGTAACTTTGATAGCCAAGAAACTGCTCCCCCTGTAAAAATAATCAAGTACTAAGAACTAGATTTTCTAGAGTCAATATCACCAGCCATATCTGCATCTGAATATTTATCCAACACAGATTTCCCATCACCAAAGCATAAACAAATTCTAGAGGTGCTTTTAAGATACCTTAGTGTCCATTTCACTGCTAGTCAATGTTTCTTTCTAGGATTAGAAAAGAATCTGCTTATAATTCTAACAACATGAGCAATATCTAGCCTTGAACAAACCATAGCATATCTCAAGCTACCGATTATAGAAGCATAAGGCACTTTCTTCATTTTTTCTTTGTCATTCTCACTTGAAGGATATTGTTTGAAGCTCAACTTGAAATACCTATAAGTGAAGAGCAAACTGGTTTTGCCTTATTCATGTTGAATCTATTAAGAACTTTCTCAATATATTTCTCTTAAGATAGCTACAGTTTTCTTCTCTTCCTGTCTCGAGTAATCTTCATCCTAAGAATTTGCTTGGCATATCTCAAATCCTTCATTGCAAAGGACTTTCTAAGCTCCATTTTTTTAAAAAAATTATCTTTTTAGCATCATGGATAACTATTAATATATCATCCACATAAAGCAATAGGATAAAGCCACTATCGTGAAACTTCTTTACAAACATGCAATGATCAGCAGTTGTCTTTTCATACCCATAATTTGTCGTAAAGGACTTAAATTTCTTGTACCATTTACCTTGGTGCTTGCTTAATTCTATACAAGCTTTTCTTCAATCTGCATACAAAATTCTCCTTACCTTTAGCTTTAAACTCATATGGTTGCTCCATATAAATTTTTTCCTCCAAGTTATCATGGAGGAAAGATATCTTCACATCAAGTTCTTCTATCTCCAAATTCAAATTGGCAACTAAACTATTAATAACTCTGATTCAAGACATCTTGGCCATAGGTGAGAAAATTTCTTCAAAGTCGATACCCTTATTCTGCCCAAAACCCTTCACAACTAACCTGACCTTGTACCTTAACTATTAATCATTATTTTCAATCTTGACTATGAAAACCTATTTATTCTTCAATGATTTCTTTTCTTTTGGCAGCTTTACCAACTCATAAGTGTAGCTCTCATGCAAATAGTTATCTCATCTTGCATAGCATTCAACCACTCATTTTTCTTGTCGCATGCCATAGTTTCTTCATAACTTTCAGGTTCTCTCCTATCAATGAGCATCACATACTTATGAGGAGGGTATTTCTAGGAGGCTACTCTATTTCTAGTGGATCTTCTTAATTGGACTTCAACTGGCAGTGCAAGAGGAGGCTAATCATCATTCTCATTAACGGCCTTATCAGTTTCATCAGCATTAGGAATAAGCTCACCATCATTGCTAATGACGTGTCCATCTGCATCACTTTGCTCGAAACTAGAAGACTCTGATGTGTCTGGAACCTTTTCTTTGATTGGTTTAGCCTTTTCAAGATCTTCAATGGTTTGATCTTCAAAGGACATCACATCTTTACTTCTGATGACTTTCTTATTAACAGGATCCCAAAACCTGTAACCAAATTCTTCATGGGAATAGCCTAAGAAGATGCATTTTTTAACTTTAGAGTCAAGCTTGGATCTCTCATCTTTTGTAAATGATTATATGAAATATCTTTCTCCCTCTACACTCTTTTCTGGAATGTCTTTATTAAGAGGAACTAAGAGAGAAAGGTTAATCAAGTCAACTACAATTCTTATTGCTTCACCCCAAAAGGACTTAGGGAGTTTAGCATGAGAAAACATATACTAGATCCCCTTCATAATGGTTCTGTTCATTCTTTTAGCAACTCCATTTTGCTGAGGTATTTTGCAATTGTCTTCTCCAAGTGAATGCAATGCTCCTTGAAATATGTCTCAAATGGACTATTATATTCTCCACCATTATTTGCATAAACACATTTCAATTGCCTTCCCATTTCTCTTTCAACACGAGCATGAAAATGCTTAAACACATCCATCACCTGATCTTTGGATTTCAAAGCAAAATCCCACACTTTTCTAGAGTGATCATCAATAAAAATCACAAAATACAAAGCACCACTGAGAGTTTTATCACTCATAAAACAAACATCAGTATAAACTAAATCAAGGACATTTGATCTTCTAGAAGAGTAAAATCTTTGAAATGCAACTTTATATCATTTTCCCACTAAATAATCAGTGCAAGATTCTAGATATATACCTATCAATGGTAGAAATTTCTTCCTAGCGATAACACCAATTTCTTTCTCACTTAGGTGACTAAGTCTTTTATGCTATAAATCTGATGAAATATCTGCCATTGCATTCACTTCTCCTTTGCATATTTTTTCTTACATAAAGAATAAAGTGTCTTATCTATTTCCTTTAGCTAGCACAAGATTACCTTTGGTAATTTTACAGTTCTTTATACCAAAAAAATTTATGCAACCATCATCAGCAAGAGTGACAGAGAAAATAAGACTGAGCCGCATCTCAGGAATATGCCTAACATTATTGAGCCACAGTTTGCGTAACACCGTTATACCATATATATGTACAAATATATACCTTATATACATAAAATACATATATAGAATACAAGAGTGCTACAAATAATTACTGCAGAAACTCTCTCATTTAATATAAAAATGCATATATTATAGATATATAACAACATATAAATAATCATTATGTATATAGTAATTAAATGAATATAATTAAAATATAACTTAACTAATTTATATAAAAATATATGAGAAAATTTTGCTAGAGTTTTATCTATAATTTCAATAAATTTCAAAATTAATATACCTCAACCTGCATTAGAAAATACACTCCCAATTTATAATTTCACAAACTTGCCATTTCCCTATCTCATAACCAAACATTTAACTCATGTAAATAATATACAACAATATATATATATTTACAAAACATTACAAACTATGTAATTTAAACATATTTAGAAAAGGTTTATAATGTACATATCTAAAAAACATTAGAACAAAAGAATATACATGCAATGCAGAGTAGCACTGGCAATATAGGTCTCGTGGCATGTGACGCACATTTCAATAATAGCCCCTGTCACTTGCGAGATATAATTTAATCACGTTAAGCTAAAAGCTTATTGGTATATATTTTGATAACATAAATTATTTAAAACACATATCCCTTTATATATATAATATGCATTCATCTTTAAAAGAAAATACAATGCTCAAATCACAATTTATAGTCTCATAAATCATATAAACATATCACATTAGCATACATTGGTCCCAACAAATCTTTACACAATATTCAGTTTTTAGAAAAATTGACTTAACGTATTACGAGCCAAAGGTCCAACACCGGCGACTAAGTGTCATATGATACCAGTGTATCTCATTCGAAGGTCGTCTCCTGAACATCAAAGTGTCCGACACTAGTGTATCTCATTCGACGGCGTAATAATAGAAGTGATACCAGTGTATCTTTCCTAAAATATATAAAACGTCATGATGTATCGCTGACATGCCAATTCGACGATATCAAACTCAATATTCTAGAACAAGTAGTTGTGTAGGGCAACCAAAAACACAACATCACATTACATTTTCACATTATCATTTCATATCATCATTTTTTCATATTTCACAATGCACATTATACTCCATAACAATAATGTACCACATTTAAAATATCTCAAATCACCATATCATAATGGTTTTAAACTCAAAATAATTCTCAAGTCACATTTTTGTTAAATTACATAAAAGATATGAATATTCTCATTTTTAAGTAAAATAACAAGCTTTTTAAAGTACCAATGTATATATGCCAATCAATAACATTTTTAAAATAAATGTTATCAAAGTATGTACAAACCTTAGTTTCAAAATCTAACAAAAAAAAACCCTAGTTTCACTACTTCCATATTTCAAAATTCACTAAAACAAGCTCACTTCCATCATCTAACTATTAAATCAACATATACTCATCATAATAATTTCATAACTATCTACTTTTACAATTTAAACCAATTCTATCACTAACTCAATAATCACATAATCTTAAAAATAAAGAAAAACTAGCTTAAAATGAAGGAAAATAACTTAAACCTTGCTTAATCTTAAAAACCAACTTGAAACATTTGGATTTCTAATCAAATTTGGTGTATTGGATAAAGAAAAATCTCTCCTTTTCTCTCTAAAAATCGACCATGAATGGTGTTGGAAGAAGAAGACTTAATTTTTTTTATTAAACTCCATCTTTATCCTCCTTTATATACTTTAATTATTAAATAATTAAATAATTAGATATTTTCTTAAATTCCCATCTATAAATATTTTCATCTTACTTTTGAATTTTATTTATTTATTTAACTTATGTATATATGTATGTGTATATGCATTATATATATCTTATGTATATATTATATATATCTGATGTATATATTATGATCTCCCTTTCAACACATCAAGTTACTCCCTCGTATTAATTATTTTTATGTACATCAAAATTATAGATGTTACACCTTGCACCTGGTATTGGTGCTTAGGCACACCTTACCTATGCCAATAACCTTGGCTGAAATTTCATTCCCCATTCTGACATAGATAAAATCACCACTAGTATATAATGTGAAAAATTCACATTTAATAGACACATGATGTGAAGCTCTAGAATTAACAATCCAAGAGATTTTATGGCCATCAAGACGTAAACAATTATCTCTAGTGAAAATGACAACATCAACATCAAATGCAATTAAAGTTGTATTTTTGTCTTCTTCTTTTCTTTCTGCTTCTTTTTTCAACTGTCTGTAAAATCTTTTCACATGTCCTAGCTTGCCAAAGTGATAGCAAGTGATACATTTTCTTAACTTGGATCTACCCCTTGACTTGTCACGGTTGTTTGCATTTTGAGACAGTCTAGTTTTGCTTCTACCATGCCTTTCAATAACTAATGCTTCAGAGTAGATAGAAGAGCATTGATCTTTTCTCTTGGTTTCTTTATTTGACAAACTACATCCATTAAGAGTTTGCATCGATCGATTTTGGTCGGGTTGAGAGTATATTTCAACCCAACTGAACCCAATTAAGTATTAAAAAATCAAACCGACTTCGACCGAAATTATATATATTTTTTATTGATTCGTATATTTTTGATTTTCGGTCGGGTTAAATTAGATTATAATATATATTATAAATATATCGAATATATATGTGTAATATTATATATATATATAAATTTATAAGTCGGGTTAGTTCGAGTTATATTATACATATTATAATTTATAAATATACATAATATATATTTATCGGTCAGGTTCAGGATCAAATGAAAAAATAAATCTCAACCTGACCACCGATCGGACCCAATTTTTTTTTAAAGTATAAATCTGATTTCACCCAAATATGCATTACAAACTAACTGAACCCGACCAAATCTATTCAGTTAAGTCGGGTTTGGTCGATTTCAAAAAATTTGCACACCCCTAGCATCCATAGACAATTTTCTTTCAGGAACTGAATTACTCAAAGTAACCACCAAAATCTCCCAACTGTCAGACAAAGTGCCAAGAAGTAAACAAGTCTGCAATTCATCAAACAACACAACTTCTATATTATTTAGGCGATTTATAATGTATTTAAAATCACTCAAGTGTTCAGTTATACTGTTCCCATATTTAAATCACATATAGACAAGTTTTCTAATAAGAAAAGTCTTGTTTAGTGAAATTTTCTTTCATACAAGTTGGCAAGTTTCTTCCACAAGGCGTCAACATTATTCTCTCATGTCACATGATGATAGACATTATTATATATCCATTGTCTAATTGTACTCATAGTCTTTCTATTCATTTTCTCCCATTCTTTATCACATTTATTTTCTGGCTTGCTATTTTCACTTTCTATAGGACCATAAAGATCTTTGCAAATCAAAAGATCTTTCATTTTATATAGGCTTCCAAATAGATTAATTTGAAGAAGTCAATTTAAACATATTATTTGTCTTTTCCATTTTAAATTCGGACAGATAATAGCCAACCTGGCTTAGATACCAATTGTTAAAAAATTTAAATAAATAATTCCAAAAATTTATGGCACAGTAAGATTAATGGACCCGAGACAAATTGACGATAAATAAATAAAATATGAGCAAAAGTAAAAAATAATCATCAAAGAAGAGACAACAATATTTAATGTGGTTCACCTTTTTATTTGGGTTACGTCCACATAATAAATTTCGAATAATTTCTTCTACTAATAAATAATAGAGTTATAAGAGAAAGAGAAATACAACATTCATAATTAAGATAAATCTAAAATAGTGATAAGTATTTCCTAAACACTTAAAATAAAACTTCACTATTTTGTCACTCACAAAAATATTATCTTATATAAATAATTTTATCTCTCTCAAAATGGACTAAATATATAACCCACACACTAATCTTTCTCTCTATTTTTTTTTTCTTAAAATTGCTGTATGTTGAATTGAGGGGGAAAGCTATATATATAATGGCCTTCTCCGCATGGACAGCTTGAAGCAAGCAATCCACAATAAAAATTTTCAGTGGACAACTTGCTCAAGCTATCCATTATTATTACTTTTTTTCTTCTTTTAGTGGTACAGTTTGAAAAGCTTGTCCATCTTTTTTCCTTTTAATTATTGCTGGTGGATTTTACACTTGAGTGGGACATCCACAACCACATTTCAATGGATTCTCTGCTTAATTCAGATGTTTCTTCGCATTGATCAGAGTTTTTGGGTGAGAAATTTTAGAAGATGCCATCATCTACGGAGAGTGAGATTGACAAATTACATAATTAATACACTAAAAGAACATAGTGGCAACTACTATCAAACTTTTATACTCCTAATAGAGGCATCTGAATCCAGTACATGCAGACAAAAATAGATAGATCATATTGTTACCTATCACTGATGCAATGGCATATCAATGTTCCTGATGAAAAATAATCGGTTAAGTGGGAAAAAATAGGGAAGAAATTTTCATATGGATGTTAAGACCATAGGAAAAAGATATGGTAAAAGGATGATATGTACAGGTGCATATTTACATAAATGCTAATATTGGTGACACAATGAAATATCCTTCCGGAAGAGCAATTCTAGGTTCACAACATTTAGATGTGAATGTTGCAGATGGTGGGTTGGAAGATAAATTAAAGCTCAATAACTCATTACTTCTTTGGGGGAAAGGGATGCAAACTATTATGAATCTAATGTAACTGAATAGCTTTATACAGTTAATTAATTTCTTTTAACTTCACAAATCTCTTATAGGACAACTAGACAACTTACCCTCCTTGTTTGTTATCATTCCTTGCATTTTCCTTGTTAATAAATTACACTTTCACATATCAAATACAAACACACATGAGAAAGAAAAAGACTTGGTTTGTGAAATTACTTTGGTTTTTCTGTTAAAGTTACCAGAAATCTGAGCTCAAGAAGATTAATCTTGTAAGCAATGGCACCTTTTTGTGAAATGTAAAGGACTTCTCTTCTACGTAGCTTTCTAGTTCTTAGCTTGATAGTCAAGTTGTTTTTGGTCTGCATTGCAACTAGTATAATATTTGAGAAATTCATTATTCTAAATCTTAAATAAATTACATAGAAGGAGAGTTAATGCAGTAAAAGATTTTTCATATTTAAATCATAATAACTATGTCCAAAATTGTCAAACATGTATAATTTAGTAAATGTAATCACACTACACATATACAGTGACAGAACCAAGACTTTATTGAGGGGGGTAAAATTTTTAAATAAAAAAAATTACAATGAAATGTTAGTTTAATAAATTACACCATATGTGTTTTTTTAACATAATTTTTATATATTTTTAAGATATTTTAATTATTTAATATATTTTTGAGATATTTTAAAAAAAGTGTTTAAATTAATTATTTTGAATAAATTTGCATAATATAATATATATAAATAAAATATTGATAATAATATATAAATAAAAACATTGAGATTTATATCAAAATATAACTTCATTAATCAATATTTAATTAAAAATAAATCTTTATTTAGACATTTAAATTTTAAAAAATTAAGTTCAATTCAATTTTATTATACCATATTTAAAAAATATAATTAGCAAAATTTAATATTTTTTATACAAAAAAATATGAGTTGATTTGAAAGTAATGAAATTATATCAAAATAAAAATAATTTTTTAAGAATTTTTTTTATTTATTTATGCCAATTACTAATAATTTTATCCACATTTAAATTAGACAATAAATTTTTTATATAAAAATAAAATAAAAAATAATTATTTTTTTATTTTTAATATATTATATATATATCTATATACACACATGTATATATACACACACATATATATATATATATATGTATGTATATATGTAGGAACCAAGGGGTCAACTGCCCCAGGACCCCCTTGATTCCATCCCTATACATATATAATGAATTATAGTGCATTTAGTAAATTAGTGGCAAAACTTATTATTGATAATGTATTTTATAGAAAAAAATTATATTATCATATTTTGAAATATGCAACAAAATATTGAAAAAATAAATTAAAAAAATATTAATTTATTTGATTATAGCCTAACTTTACTGAAAAAGTTACTATTCTTATGATTGAGTCATGTGTAAAATTAGACAATTAAAGTATGAGCATAATTATCTTTTGACATAAATCTCTTAATCTTTTTTTTCAGTGAAATATTTTTTCATATTTTTCATATATAAAATATTTTACTAACTAGTTGATAAAGTTTAGTGCAACCAATATTTTATTTTATAAGAATTATTTGCAAACAAACATGATATTATTAATCAAAGAATATTATGTAATCAATTTTTTAAGAATTATGGTGTAGCTAAACACGCTATTATATTATAAATTCACAACCTAAATAATAACATTCATTGAACAAATAACAACAACAACAACAACAATAATAACATATCTCTTATAAACTAATTTTTACGAAGTAAATTTTATATTGCAAATAATGAGATTTTAAATTTTTTTTATTTCTAATTTATATTTTTAAAAATATTTTAATATAAAATTATTTTGAAATTTTTTAACACCTGATATAATTTTTTTTTAAATTTTTAATCATGTGTTAAAAAATATTTTGCATTAATTTTTTATTTTTTGATTTGTGGAATTGGTTAACAAGCTTTTTCATATTTTGCTTTTTGTCATGGTACCAAGGGTTCACGATTTTAAGCGGCAACTGGGGGGTGCTCTTTTGGTCCCAATCCCATCATGCGATTGAGACTGTGAGACATACTTCCTTGTGGACTAAGTCTCACACCCCACCAGGCGGGATCGTCCTACTTTGTTAGCCAACAATAAATGACAACTTTTTTTAAAAAAATAAAAATAAAAATTATAAATAAAAATAAATAATTTTAATAATTTTTAAATAAAAATAATAATTTTAATGATTTTCAATAAAAATAATGATTTGTAATAAAAATAATAAATTTGTTAAAAAATAATAATTTTAATAATTTTTTGATAAAATAATAATTTTTTAAATGAAATTAATAATTTTTTAAATGAAATTTTTTCAATAAAAATAATTATTTTTAATAAAAATAATAATTTATTGATTAGAATAATAATTTATTTTAGTAAAAATAATAATTTTTATAAATAAATTATTTAAACAAATTATTCATATAACTAAATAATTTTATTACTTCATCATAAAATAAATTATTAAAAATAAAATAATAAATAAATTAAATATAAAAATAAAATCTATTAAAATGGGACTTGACCGTCATGATTAGATGACCAAATTACATTTTTATTTGAGTCATATTTTACGTGTGTAGCATTTTAGTGGAATTCAATAGTCCCTCTTCATTGGAGATGTCTAATTAACAAGCAACATTTATAAAACTAGGTAAAAAATAAATTTTATTTTAAAATACTCTAAAAATAAAAATATTTATATTTATAAAAAAAGTTACAGTAAAATTTTAAATATATCTCACTTCTCACTAAAATAAGTATTTATTTTTCAAAAATACTTATTTTTTTAATACAATTAATATTTTACTTTAACTTTTATTTTTTTTACACTTCACTATTACATCAAAATATTTTAATAAAATAATAAAATTAATATTTTAAATTATTTTTTCAACATATAAAATTTATTAATTTTTATAAAAAATATTAATTTTAATTATAATAAATAAATAACACACAAAAAATAATAAAAAACAAAATATATAAAAATATATTAATAAAATATAATTAAATTTATTTTTAAATAAATTTTATATATTATACACAAATAAATACATAAAATACATATAATATCCACACAATATCTATATAACGAAACATACACATAATATCAACACAATATCTATATAAAAAAATTAATATTTTTTTTAATTTTTTTTATGTGCATATTATATATATTATATAAATATTGTATGAATGTTCTATGTATTTTATATGATATAAAATTAAAAAAAGTTAAAAATATTAAAAATATTTTATAAATATTTAATAAATATTTGATAAATATTGTATGGACGAGATTAATATTTGGTTGATATACTCTATATATTTTATAAATTATTTTATTTATTATATATATATTATGTATATATTATATATATATATTTTTTAATATATATATAAAATATGACATATAAATTATTTTAAATAAAATAATATAAATAAAACTAAATAGAAAAAAAGGATAAAAAATAGCGTCACAAAAAGCAAAAATGAAAAAAAAAATGGCGTGTATTTGGGCCACTGTTTTTGAAAAAGGAAAACCTTTTTTTTTTTTTTTCGAAACCAAACAGCAATTCATTAACTAAAGAAGTAATTAGCGTAATTTCCTCAATTAAAAAAAACCGAAGTCCCTCTACTTCTCTTCTCCCAGTCTCTCTCTCGTCAGAGTCTGATTACCTGGATCTGTAGCTATTGCGATCTGCACAATTGGCGAGTTCATCATCTCTTGTCGTTTATTTATCCATTTCCAATTTTTTTTGTCGTTTAGATGTTCATCTTCAGCTTAAGAATTTTTTTTTATTTTTCTTGTACAATTTCAGTTTGTATTAGACTGTTGATTTGTGCCATTGATTTCATTATCTATAGATTGAATTAGAGAGAGGCAAATTATTTCCAAACATTATGCTTGAGGGTTATTTTGTGTAGGCTAAACATTGTGCTTCAGTTTTCTAATCAACAGCTGAAATGAAATCTATTTTCATATTTAGTTCACTTTGGGAAAAAAATTAAGAATTATTAGTTTTTCATAGAGCTTTGATTACCTTGGATGGGAACAAGTTATTAGTTTAAGAATCTGGTTGAGTAAATATAAGGAAATTTTGCTCAAATGGTGATTTTGATTAACTTTCGTTTTGGGGTTTGGCCAAAAGCCCAATATAGAGGGAGCCATCATAATGGTCTATCCAAATTCTGAATGGTTGTGAATTTGTCATCCTAATGGTTGAAAACACAGAAAATCCGTCGAACTTCTGTAAGCGCCATATATCAGCTATAGAATTTCTCATCTGCGCTAAATTATTTTTCACCATGGTTAGCCAAAACACAAACTCTCTTCTCAACAACCCCGCCGGCGCCCCACCCCACCCCCCCCCTCTCTCTCTTTGATGAGACAACCTCTTTTCTTTCTTTCTATCTTCTTCTTCTTTTTTTTTTTAAAATATAGATTTATTCTGAGATCTAGAAAGTAGCAATTCTTCAGGCTAAAGTTATTCTCGATGGTTGAAACCCAGTTGAACACACACTGATATGACTTTTATTTCTTCCGATGCCAGTTTTAGGCTTCTGTCAATCTACCTTTCCAAACTTGTCATCCCATTCTCTCATAGCCATACATAACGTCTCACTTTCTCTTTATTGCTAGAAAATTATGATTTCTAAAGTTTTTTTTTTTTTAATTTCTCTCTATTCTATTTTTTCCCTCTCTTGCTTACAAGATTTGGGTTGAAATAATTCCTTTATAATTGGTAAAGAAGAATGATGGATCGGGATTGGGGGAGGGGTAAAGGTGGAGATGGATTGTGACTTTAGTAGCAAACAAAGATTGAAAGGAATGGAGAATTAATTGGGGAGGAGGGGAAGAAACAATATAGACAATTTTGAGGTTGGTGATTTGAGAAGTGAAAGATCGCTTTAGTAATCTTAGAAGCTAATTCATGTTTTATACTTTTTGGATTTGGAAGGGGAGCCTAGGCACAGCGGTAAGTACTGTCGCCGTGTGACCTGAGGTCACGGGTTCGAGTCGTGGAAACGGCCTCTTGCAATTAATTGCAAGGGAAAGACCCAATGGGTCCGACCCTTCCCCGGACCCCGCTCATTGCGGGAGCATTCGTGCACCGTACTGCCTTTTTTTTTTTTATACTTTTTGGATTTGAGTTTGTCCAATTCTTTATTTTCCAGGTTTGATAACAAAACATTAAAATTTGGTTATTTGGGTTAAGGAGCTAAAAATCAAAATGTTTTCTTGTTTTTCTTTTTCTTTCGGGTAATTAAAAAAAATGAATCAAATGGGTTCCCATGATTTCTTAATATTTCCATCATCAAAATTCTTGAGAGTCCTTCATTTCCATTATTGATTTTCTGTTAGGAAAAGAAAGAAAAAAAGGAAGAAAGAATAGAAAGAAAGAGTTCTTAGCCTGCATATTTATTTATTTATTTAATGGTTAACCAACATTTCTCATCACAGGCATTTCAGAGATATTGTTTTTTTCATTCACGTGATCAAATATTTTTTTAACGCGTAGAAACATAATGGTTGGAGGGTTTATTATTGTAAACAAATAAAATTATAAAGGTTCAATAGCTAAATCAGGCAAAGTTTAGGGGTCCGAAGATTTATTTTCCCGGCCATTTTACATTTGCGGCAGAGATTTTTCTATGTGATATTTGATACATGATGGCAATTGGCAAAGTTGGAACTGCAAATCTAAGCCTTATCATCTCTTAGTATTATTTAATTTTCATATGCATGCTAACTATTTGCTTTTTTTTTTTTCACTTGATACTTCTGCCTTCATTTGTCTGCATATTTTACCAGGGTTCTATTGGAAAAGGTTATGCTTTTGGGTGGCAAATCATAAGAAGTTCTGGAGGTTTGAATTTATCTACTTCTAATTTACATGTTTCATTTTAAAATTGGCTTTTAGTCCAAATTATTTGATAATTTAACTGTTATTTTTGGTGTTAATTCATTTAAGCATCACCGTTTTTTTTTTTAAAACCTGAAGCATGCTATAAAGTAAAAGGAGAGGGAAGTGAACTGAATAGATTCTTGATCATATAAATCTTTAAGGAGTTGTGGAGGTTCTTTAATTAATACACCATGCCGTGTACATGAAGCTGCTGCTGATAATAAAATTGCATCCTAAAAGCTCCTTTTATGCAAGATAAAATTGTGGTTGGCTGGTCTTGAACTGATTGCCTTTTAATTAAAGTTTGATATTTCTAATAAAGTGTTCCTTAAATAAACTATTCCTTCGAGAGTTAAAACTACACCTAAGACTACATTTTTCTTATGCAAGTAGTGAAAATTAATGTACTCTTGATATGCAGATTATATCAAATACTCATTGGATGTTATCAGCTGACAAACGGCAATAAAATTTTCAATTTGTGAAAGTTTGTTTTTTTTCAAAAATTCTATAAAGTTTTAGAAGAAAGGTGATTCAGGATTGTTAAGGCAATTGTTGTTTGTGCGCAAGTATACTTTTGTGGTATTAAATAAATTTAATCAAGCTTTCTGTAAAATTAATGTAAGTGAACAAAAATTTGATTTCTGTTGGTGATTATAGTGAAAACTGATGTTATTAGTCCTGCAACCTGAGTTTGGTTTGCACTAGGTTGTCTTCTGTATTGTCTCTTATGGGTTATGTAAAACTTTTAACTGAACCTCTTAACTATAAATATATGTATGAAATTTTTTGAAATGCAAAAGAATTTGCAAGAGCTTGTACCACCCACTTGGGCCCCCTACTTCTTTAACCATCTTTTTTTATTCTTTTGTTATCGCATGAATGGATTTTAATAAATGAATTCTCTCTGGTGCAGTTCTACTTCGTTGGAATTTGTTTGAAATTTTTCTACTTGGCAGAGTTGGAAATTGCAAATTTAAGCTTTTCCTGGCCTCTTGGTATTTAATATTTGTATACTTGCTAATTATATTTCTTTTTCATTTAACTTTTCTGCCTTCATTTGTTTGTTATTCACTCTCTTTCACCCTTATTCTGCTCTCATTTTTTTTTCTCTTTCTCTAGACCTCCAATATCCATTTAAACTAAAATTTTCATTGATCAGGTCCCAGAAATCCCAGGTTTGTTATTGCTCTCTCATCTATAAACTTTTTGAAAAATTTATTTAACTTTCCAATACATAAGATTTTTGAAAAATCTTGCCCCCCTTGCACCTACAAGAATCCACCAATGTTTTGTGCAACATTAAAATATATAAATTGAGTTCTTTTTCTTCTTTTTCCTTTTTTTTTAGTTTTACTTGCTTTTGACTTTTATGCTATATTTTTGGATAAACAACAATTACACCCTAATCCCAAACTAGTTAGGGTCAGCTACATGGATCCCTTCTGTTCTGTTTGGTTTTGAGTTATTTCTTTAGCAAGATTTAGTCTGCTTAAATCTTTCTTATCACTTCTTCCCATTTCATCTTGGGTAAGCAAATGCATATATTTATTCCAATCTTTATTTCTTTTTTCCCTGCTTGGTTAATGTTTATCATTTTTTATATCTTTGCAAAAAGAACTAGCTTTTCAGATATTTCCTTCAATATTTAATGTTTGAAATTGGTCTATGATTGCTTGAGCCGGTCAGATTTATTTAAAGCTGTTCTTAGAAGGAGCCTTTTCTTATTATTTCTTGTATTCTGTCTTTCTATCAGAGAAATGTATAACAATGTGGGAGCCCAACCTGGTATGCCTTTGCCTCCTACAAATCCTCAGCCCAATCCATTTGGGAACACATTCTATGGAGCTGGTTCAGGGCTTATTAAAGGTGGACTAGGTGCATATGGAGAGAAAATTCTAGGTTCAAGCTCTGAATATGTACAAAGTAATGTAAGTATTTTGCCAAGGCTACGTATATTTTATTTGAGCTCTAGTTTGGGTTGAATGTTATTACTCTAGGTCTAGAGCTCAAAATTCTTACATTATATTTATACAGCACTGTCACAGTTCTGGATGCTCATACACTTGCATTTGCACTTGGACATGTGATGTTCAGATTACTATGAATTTTAGGACTTAGCATCAACCTTTTTTTTGTTCCAGAAGACTGCAAATTCTGATGTTCATAGAAAGTTTCCCTTTTTCCTGCACTCTAAATGCTATAGTAAGCATTGACTGAATTGAGAAGTGATGTGCTTAAGGTCGACAATGAAATTGGAGAAAAAATCTGGTTCTTGTGTTTGATATAGTAAAAAATGTGAGGTGAAAATGGGAGGTGCCTAATTTAGCCTAATTTTCACCTAATTTAATTTGACAATTTATTTGCATTTGAAGCCTATAAATAGGCTCATTCTCTCCATTTGTAGACACACCAAACAAACACAAAATATATCTTAAGGAGAGCTATAGGTTAAACACCAAGTAGTTTATATTAGGAATTAGAGAATCAATCTCTTGGAGTTCCTTGGAGTATAAATATTTGGGGGTTGTTTTGTGGGTGTCGGTTAGAAAAATATTTTGTAATTTGTGGTTGTAACAATTTGCCGCATAGTGAATATTTTTCTTGGTTGTCGTTAGACAACGACCGTGGTTTTTTCCCATTCGGGTGTTTTCCACGTTAAATCATTGTGTTTTATTCTCTTTAATTTCACAGTCATTATTTTATTTTCTCATTTGTTCCTGCTTGAAGACGGTCCGAAGGGCTGAAAAATAGCGATTTTCCCAACAAGTGGTATCAGAGCTTAGGTGTTATAATTTTTGTCAAAAATCTTAGTATGCTCTGTGGTTGCAGTTTGGTCTGATCTTCCACATCAGAAAAGATTTTTGTTAAAAAATTATTTTTGTTGGTGGAGCCTTTGGAGCTGGTGGAGCTTTGGAAAAGGTGGAGCCGTTTTGCTTTGGTGTGCTTGAGTATTGGTGGTGAGATAAATAATTACATGTCGAGGTAAATTCTGTCAAACGACACGAATTTAGTCTAAGGCAATTGGATTTTAAGTGAGACCATTGTGACTCCTCCTCTTACCTGGGAATTTACTTGGTGTAATATTTATTTCTGGTCCTTTATTAAGCACGAAGTAAGCATGTCGGCAATGAGATGCGAGATTGAGAAATTTGATGGGAGAATGAATTTTGCACCGTGGCAAGTGCAAGTCAAAGACGTGTTGATACAGTCTGGACTACATAAGGTTTTGCAGGGTAAACCAGTCAGCGGAAGAAATTCAGGAAAAGGCGGTGGTAGTGGAGACTCAGAAAAATCCAAGATTAGTGACGAAGAATGGGAGGAGCTGGATATCAAGGCGGCAAGTCAAATTCGCATGTGTCTAGCAAAAAATGTTCTTGCTAATGTGCTTGGATTGTCCACGACAAAGGAGTTGTGGGAGAAACTGGAAGAATTGTATCAGGGGAAAAATATATCCAACAGGTTATATTTGAAGGAGCAATTTCATACGTTGAAAATGGCGGAAGGTACAAAGCTGTCCGATCACCTGAGTGTCCTCAACGGTATCATCTCTGAATTGGAAACTCTTGGAGTGAAAACCGAAGATGAAGATAAAGCTCTCCAGCTCATCCTGTCACTTCCTTCAACATATGAGCACATGAAGCCTGTTCTGAAATATGGTAGTAAGGAAGTGGTGTATGCGGATGTGGTTAGTAAGCTCATTATTGAGGAGAGAAGACTGAATGAAATGGAAAATAAATCTTATGAGAATTTAGCTTTATCTATCGGTATCAAGAAAAAGAATAAAGGCTCCGGAAAGAGGAAGGTTGTCTGCTGGGGGTGTGGTCAAACTGGACACGTGAGGAAGGATTGCGAACGGTGGAGCTGATTCGGCTAGAAGCTCTAACGTTGTTGCTGCCAATGTGATCTCCTGTGGCGAAGGAGATGATGAGTTTTCTCTGTAGTTGAGAGAAGTGTGTCCTCATGGCATGATTGCTACCCGTTGAGATGCCATGGAAGAGGACGGATTATTGGTAGCTGGTCCACATAAATGCGTGCAACATTG
This sequence comes from Garcia nutans, assembly GCA_947685225.1. Lineage (NCBI taxonomy): Eukaryota > Viridiplantae > Streptophyta > Magnoliopsida > Malpighiales > Euphorbiaceae > Garcia > Garcia nutans. The sequence goes on from CANTUV010000005.1 coordinate 41,390,191, forward strand.
GTTGACAGTTGATGCAAAGCATGTGGTGGAAAAATGATGTCGATGGCTAATGAACTCTAGGAAAAGTCAATAGGAGGGTTGCACCATAAACTATTAGCGAGATCCGACATGGCCGATGGAAAATTCTTGGAGTTGGCGAAATAATTCCAAGTGGCGATACTCTTTTATGGTGGAGTATGTTAATTCTTGACGTTAAGAATTATGATTGTCGGTAACAGATAATGTTGTGTTTTTATTTTTCAAGGTGGAGTTTGTTGGTGGTAGCACACCAAAATTGAAAAATAAAAATGAAAAAAAAAAGAAAGTAAAAAATGCAAGGTGCCTAACAAGGAAGAAATTGTCAAAAATGTGAGGTGAAAATGGGAGGTGCCTAATTTAGCCTAATTTTCACCTAATTTAGTTTGACAATTTATTTGCATTTGAAGCCTATAAATAGGCTCATTCTCTCCATTTGTAGACACACTAAGCAAACACAAAATATAGCTTAAGGAGAGCTATAGGTTAAACACCAAGTAGTTTATAATAGGAATTAGAGAATCAATCTCTTGGAGTTCCTTGGAGTATAAATATTTGGGGGTTGTTTTGTGGGTGTCGGTTAGAAAAATATTTTGTAATTTGTGGTTGTAACAATTTGCCGCATAGTGAATATTTTTCTTGGTTGTCGTTAGACAACGACCGTGGTTTTTCCCCATTCGGGAGTTTTCCACGTTAAATCATTGTGTTTTATTCTCTTTAATTTCACAGTCATTATTTTATTTTCTCATTTGTTCCTGCTTGAAGACGGTCCGAAGGGCGGAAAAATAGCGATTTTTCCAACAATATTTATACAGCACTGTCACAGTTCTGGATGCTCATACACTTGCATTTGCACTTGGACATGTGATGTTCAGATTACTATGAATTTTAGGACTTAGCATCAACCCTTTTTTTGTTCCAGAAGACCGCAAATTCTGATGTTCATAGAAAGTTTCCCTTTTTCCTGCACTCTAAATGCTATAGTAAGCATTGACTGAATTGAGAAGTGATGTGCTTAAGGTCGACAATGAAGTTGGAGAAAAAATCTGGTTCTTGTGTTTGATATATTACAACCAAATTGTTCGTGTGCAGAACCAACTTCAGTACCAAAGAATAATGGAAACAAGTTCCTTTAAGAAGATAAAATCAATTCATTCTATAGGCTTGTGAACAATGATAAATGCAAATACTGTGTTTGGCATTGAGGTTAGAACTGCTTTTGGACCATTACCTGTCAGACATAAGAATGATAAAATGAATTACCTTTTCAAACTGTTCTTTAGCTTCTGTAGAGTTTTTATGACTAAACATGCTAACTTTACCATAAGAACAGATTTAGTACTATCTGATCAACATATTCAAGATAATTTTTTTCTCAACAACAATACTAGAGACTCATACTACCTGCTTCCTAAACCTTGTTACAATGATTTTTAAGTTCGAAAGCCATGGTATTTCCCGCCTTTCTGCTGGGGTCTTGAAACGATTGAAAATAGCAGCACCACTAAATGTTCCTGTTTACAACATGAAATGGTTTCAGTTTAGCATTAATAATTTGAATATACGACTTCAGTTGACATTTTCTTTCAAATGAACAGATTAGTAGGTATTTTTCTGATCCACAATATTATTTCCAAGTGAATGACCAATATGTGAGAAATAAATTGAAGGTTGTTCTGTTCCCTTTCCTGCATCGGGTAAGCCTTACTACCATGATTTTTTTATCACTCTCACAGCATTAATTTCTTGGTTGAAGTGATATTTTGTTCTTATTTTCCTTTGTCTTCAGGGGCACTGGACGCGGATAACCGAGCCAGTGGGTGGTAGGCTTTCCTACAAACCCCCGATTTATGATATTAATGCACCAGATTTGTACATTCCCTTCATGGCATTTGGTACATATGTTGTCCTCGCGGGATTGTCATTGGGACTTAATGGAAAGTAAGTGTAATGTTTTCTCTGATGAACTCATGATCATGTCTTAATACATACAACATGAAATGACAAAGTTTATCTGAAATGACAGTTTATCATTCCCTCTTTATACCTATGTTCTTGTTTCTTCCTGTTCTGAGATTTACTGTTTGCTTCATTGGGATAAGGTTCAAATATATCCTTGAAGTATATCGAAAATTCCATTTAGACACTTAAACTTTTTTTTTGATCCATTTAGCCCCTTTTTCTGTTGAAAACTCAACATTCATGCCCTTGCCATCACGGAAGTTTATTTAGCTGTTATCTGGTGTCCATGTGAGACCCATAATTTACATTGGCCACTGATGGGACTCAGATTTTGTTATTAAAAAAATATATTTTTTAATAATAAGTAATATTATTAAAAATTAATTTTTTAAAAAAAAAAGATGAAATCCAGGAATCATCTTCGTCACTGAGGATATCAAGCCTGACTTGCTGGCCATCCTCAAGAGCAAACCCCTCACTTGCTGTCGGTCCTCGCTATCAGGCTACGCTCGCAGCCATCCTCGAGCACAAGCCTAAGAAGACGATGAGCCAGCAAGGAGAAGACGCTTTCTGTCTCTAAAAGAACAAAACCACCACCTCTTCTGCTAGTATCCCGAGAATAAGCTCCAAATTTGGGTTTTTTTCCAACCCATCAACACCTTGTTTACTATCTCAACCTGTATCAAGCCCAAGTTTATGGTGCAGAGCCACCACATCTTTAGTTCCTAATGATCTAAAACTGCATTGTAAAACTTCCAATACCAAAAAAGTCCAACTTTTCTGGTCCCTCCTCTAAATGCCCTTCTAGCTTTTCCCTTCTCAAAGGTGTTGGCTCTCTTCAATGGGTTCTCCAATGGGTGGTGTTGCTTGTGACCGTTATTGTGGCTGTGCAGTGGTGAGGGGTCCCAACAATAAGAAGATAAAATTTTTTATTTTTATTTTATTATTTTATCAATATTTAATTTAATTATTTTAGTATTATTTTACTTTTCTATAAACCAATGATAATGGGACATATGTAAAGAAAAAGACTATGTTAGAGAATAAGGAATATTGCCACAAGTATAAAATAAATGCAGAGAATTAAAGAGTAAAATTGGGAGAATAGGAAATCTGTTTGTATTGATAGAATGAGAGGTTACAGCGATTGATGGAATAACAAAGAAAGATAAAGGACGGAATGATTGGAAACCAATCCCCAGGCTGAGCCCCTTGGCAGAACAAACTGCTGAGTACGTAACAAAAATAATGATCCCTCCCCTCTGCACAATCTCCTAATTATATACAAAAGGTGTAACTAACTATGCTGAGCTGTCCCTTGTCTTATCTTCCTTCCCAAGACTGATTCTCTTGGCAGCCTTTCCCTGCCTAGTGTATACCCAGAATGCCCTTGGAGAACTAGCTGGTTTCCTAACATTTCCTTCCCCATGAAGAACAACCTTGTCCTCAAGGCTGAAGTTGGGAAATTGAGCCTGAAAGTCTGCCTCGTTCACCCATGTAGCATTCTCCTCTGTTTGGCCTTGCCACTGAACCAGGATCTGAGCAACTAAACGACCGTCTTGTTTGCCGGTTTTCCTAGCACATACCTTGAGCGGCTCAAGCATAGGTTCTGCTTCGGTCTCCAATGCTTTTGGCAGCGAGTCTGTCACCTCATGATCCCCTATCACCCTCTTTAACTGAGAAACATGAAAGACGGGATGGATTCTCGCAGCTGGAGGCAATTTCAGCTTGTAGGCCACTTCCCCAACCCTTCCTAAAACCTCAAATGGTCCATAATAGCGCGCTGCCATCTTGGCATTGATGCGATTGGCAGCCGATTGTTGCTTGTAAGGTCGGAGCTTGAGGAAAACCTTATCCCCTGGTGAAAAATAGACCTCTCGCCTGTGCTTGTTGGCGAATTTGGACATCGACTGTTGGGCTCGCAACAAGTTATGGCATAGTTGCCTTAGCACCTCATCCCTATCTTGCAAATGTTGAGAAAGTGCTTCAACACTAGTTTCCCCCGGCAAATAGTGTTGAAGAGTAGGTGGTGTTCTCCCATATACCACTTCAAATGGTGTTCTCTTTGTAGCCCCATGGTAGTTAGTGTTGTACCAATACTCAGCCCAAGGAAGCCATTTGGCCCATGTTTAGGTTGCTCGGATGAGAAACATCTGAGGTAGCACTCTAAACTCCGGTTGGTGACTTCGGTTTGCCCATCCGTTTGGGGATGGTAGGATGAACTAAAGGAAAGGGTAGATCCCTGAAGCTTGAATAATTCTGTCCAAAAATGGCTGAGGAAGATTGGGTCCCTATCACTAACAATGGTCCTTGGGATGCCATGGAGACGGACAATCTCTCTTGCAAACTCTTCTGCCACTTTTAATGCTGTGAACGGATGTTTTAAGGGAATGAAGTGGGCATACTTGGACAGCCTGTCTACCACCACTAAGATGCAATCGACTCCCTTGGACTTAGGCAGCCCGGATATGAAGTCTAAAGAGATATCTTCCCACACATTTTGAGGAATTGGAAGTGGTTGAAGCAGCCCCCCCGGAGATTTAGCTTCATACTTTTGTGTTTGACAAATCAAGCAAGCCGCCACGAACTGCTTTATGGCATCCATCATCCTTGGCCAATAGAAATTTTCTGCAATCCTCTTGTAAGTTCTAAGAGCTCCTGAGTGGCCCCCAACTGATGTTGTGTGGAATTCGGCAATAAGCTTTGGTACCCATTTAGAAGAGGAGGGGAGGACTAACCTTCCCTTGTAAAAGAGCCGCCCGTGGATGAGCGAGTAAGGTGGTTGACAGTCAGGCTGCGAAGTTAGAGCTGAAATGATCTTGGACAACTGCCGATCTTGGTTAACCTCAGCCTGCATTTTATCCCAGTCCAACCAATGAGCTCTAGATAAAACACATATTTCCATATCTTCACCGAATCTAGATAAGGCATCTGCTGCCCTATTGGTTTTTCCGGTCTTGTATTCGATTGAAAAGTCATAGCCCATAATCTTAGCTGCCCAATATTGTTGCGCCGGTGTAGACACCTCTTGGTGCAATAAGTGCCTCAAACTCCTCTGATCCGTCCTAACTATGAACTTCCTTCCTATCAAGTATGGACGCCAATGTTTAATGGCCAAGACCAAAGCCATCAATTCGTTCTCATAGGCCGATCGAGATAAGGCGGGATTCCCTGTTGCTTTACTGAAGAATGCTATGGGCTTGCCTTGTTGCATCAATACTGCTCCGATTCCGGACTTAGATGCATCCGTTTCTACTACAAATTCCTTGGAAAAATCAGGCATGGCAAGTACCGGAGAGGAGGTGACTGCCGCCTTTAGCCTTTCAAAAGCCTCTTGCGCTTTAGTTTCCCAAGCAAAACCACCCGCCTCCTTCTTGAGAAGGTCTGTCATTGGCTTTGCAATGTGGCCATAATTTGCAATGAAACGCTGGTAATACCCTGTTAAGCCTAAGAATCCCCTCATTCCCTTATAATTGACCGGGGTTGGCCAATTAAGGATACTAGATACCTTACCGGGATCCGTGGAAACACCATTAGCTAAAATGACATGGCCCAAATATTCCACCGAACTTTTGCTGAAAGAGCATTTTTTACTATTGAGATGGAGAGAATGGTCTTTGAGAAGTTGTAGAACCAACCTGAGGTGTTTCAAGTGTTCAGTCCAGCTTGCACTATATACCAAGATGTCGTCGAAGAATACAAGAACGAACTTCCTTAAGTGAGGACGGAAGACATCGTTCATTACTGATTGGAAGGTGGCCGGAGCATTAGTTAGGCCAAAAGGCATAACGAGAAACTCATAATGCCCTGTGTGAGTCCGGAATGTCGTCTTCTCAATGTCAGGTTTTGCCACTTGGATTTGGAAGAAACCACTCTTCAAGTCAAGCTTAGAGAAGTATTTAGCTCCGTGTAACTCATCGAGAAGCTCTTGGATTACAGGAATGGGATATTTGTGGGGTCTTGTCACCCGGTTAAGCTGCTTGTAATCCACACGGAACCTCCAGCTTCCATCTTTTTTCTTAACCAATAATACCGGGCTTGAGTAGGGACTGGAGCTAGGCTGAATTACCCCCGCAGTCAACATCTCCTGAACCAGCTTTTCAATCTCATCCTTTTGGTGATGTCCATACCTATAGGGCTTGACAGAAAACGGTCCTTGATTGGGCTGGAGAATGATACGATGGTCAGCTGAACGCTTAGGGGGAAGAGAGCCTATTTCAGCAAAAACCACCCCAAATTCATCAAGCACCTTCTGAAGTTCTTCTTGCCGATTTGGCTCAAGTGTAGTTCCCGGATCTGCTGATTCAGTATCTGTACCAACAGCGAATAACAAGGCAGAAAACTCAGTATTAATGAGCTTAAGAAGAGACCTGTTAGTGACCTGTTGCCTCACAAGAGATGGATCTCCAGTAATGGTGACCTCCCCTTCAGGTTGAGGAATCTTCATCGTTAATTTTCCCCAATCTACCTTGACTTCCCCAAGTGTCTCCAACCAAGCTACTCCCAATATGATATCCACACCACTAAGAGGAAATAAATAGAAATCCCCAGTGACTCTCAAGGAATCCACATCTAGCACAATACGTCTGCATACACCTAATGATTTCATCCTGTGCCCATCTCCCAATCTAACCCAGAAGGGTGGTGTGTGGTCCACTATCAAACCCAAGGCAAAGGCTAGCTGAATTGAAATGAAGTTGTGGCTGGCACCGCTGTCCACCATGATAACCACCGCCTGCATGCTTAATAATCCCATGAACTTCATTGTTTTAGGTTGAGAAAGCCCACCGGCTGAGAAAAGAGGGAGGTCAAACATAGCAAAGTGTGCTTCATCAATATCTATGGGAGAATCGGCTCCTACTTCACATTCCAACTCAAGGAGCTCCCCTTTGTTTTCCGGCAGTTCTTCATCCTCCCCAGCTATGATTACTCGCAGGGATTTTAGAGGGCAGACATGGAGGGGGGAGTAGGGTTGCTTACAACGGAAACATTGGCCTTTCTCTCTCATCTCCTGGTAATCTTTGTGGGAGTAATGGCGGGCTCCTTTGTTTCTAGGAGTTTCTGAAGTCGCTTTTGAGTAGGGTGCAGGTAGGGCTTGAGGTTTGGGATTATTTCCAAGGAATCGGGTTGCTGCCTGGGTAGAGATGGTGGGTCGGTTTAATGGGCGTTGGGTCAAAACTGCTGGTTGGGTTTGGGCGAAGAGTGGCGTGACTGCTTTCGGGCCTGGGCTTGGCCTACTCCCTGAATAGGAGTCACCGACGGAGGAACGGCCATAAAGGAATTTAGGAATAGAAAGTTCTTGTTCGATTTCTTTCGCTGTTTTCATCGCACGGTAGAGATCGTTAGTATCGGTCGATCTTATCCGCACCCTGACATCACGCTGAAGACCGTTCAAGAAGATTCCGATTAACTGAGCATCAGGAATCTCTGGAGTTTGGGCAGCATGGGATATAAAATCATTGATATAATCGGTCATCGTACCTTCCTGTTTCGTAGCTACCAGGACTTCAAATGGGTTTGTGGCCATATCCCCATATTGCTGGAACAATTCTGCTTTCATCGTTATCCAATCGAGTTCTGGGTTTCTGTGCCTGATGAACCGTAGCCAATGGAGGGGGTGACCCTGCATCCCGATGAAAGCTTGAGTGATCTGCTCAGATGGAGGTATGCAGTGTAGCTCAAAAAACTGTTCAGCCTTTGCCGTCCATCCGACCGGGTCAGTACCGTCGAAGGTAGGCATATCTGTTCTCTTATGGAAATATGTGTTTGTGGGTGTTGGGTTTTGGATAGTGGGCTGGGATCCTGATTGTTGCGAAGTGGTGTGAGAGCTGTTGTCGTTCTGTTGGTTGGTTTGGTTGTGAGAGTTTGGTGTTTCATGGGTAGGTGTTGCTGGTGGTGATGTGGATGTAGAGGGGGGCGTGTTTTTGCTTGTGAGGGTGAGAAGGAGATGTTTGATGTCATTAAGGCTTTGATGGATATCTGCTATGCTTTGGTCATTTTTCTGGAGGTGGGTCTGTGTATTGAGTTGGAATGTAGAGAGTTGTTGGTTTTGGGTTTGCAACTGTTCAGAAATTCCGGCAACATTCTTCTCTAATGCTTCTATTCGTTGTTCCATTCTGGTTGAGGGCATTGACGATCCGGCAGGTCAGACCAATGTTAGAGAATAAGGAATATTGCCACAAGTATAAAATAAATGCAGAGAATTAAAGAGTAAAATTGGGAGAATAGGAAATCTGTTTGTATTGATAGAATGAGAGGTTACAGCGATTGATGGAATAACAAAGAAAGATAAAGGACGGAATGATTGGAAACCAATCCCCAGGCTGAGCCCCTTGGCAGAACAAACTGCTGAATACGTAACAAAAATAATGATCCCTCCCCTCTGCACAATCTCCTAATTATATACAAAAGGTGTAACTAACTATGCTGAGCTGTCCCTTGTCTTATCTTCCTTCCCAAGACTGATTCTCTTGGCAGCCTTTCCCTGCCTAGTGTATACCCAGAATGCCCTTGGAGAACTAGCTGGTTTCCTAACAGACTCATAATGCTACATATACAAGAATTAATGGCAAAACAAATGGTTGTGATGTCAAGGATGTATTTAATCCATTTTTGACAAAAAAAAGGGGCTAAATGGATAAAAAGAAAAGTGTTTAAGTGCGATTTTCGTTATACTTTAAAGGTGTATTTGAACTTCATCTCTTGCTTCATTTGCTGGTGCTTTGAAAGGGCAATATGAGCAATTCCTAAGTAGGAACGAAAAATTTAGATAAAATGTTTGGGCATGAAGCTGTGGTAATGGCAGCAGTTGTAGCAGAGGTAGCAGCGGTGTGTGTTGGCAATTGGAGTATTGTTGACAATGGTATCATCAGCATTGCTACAGTTGTCCCCTCCCTCTGTCACATTTTCTGCCTTTTATTTTATTTTTTCATGCATGCACAAATGTCTACTGTCTTTTATATGTATAAAATGCTTCTGGAGTGGAATTTAATTGAGGCCTGAAGTAGTTTCCTTTTATTGATATGTCTTCTCCATGGGATAGAGGAAGTTGATAGAAACATAAATTGGATTCGATAGAGTAATCTTGTGTTTTAATATCTAGTCATTTTGGGATTTTTCAACATTACTTGGTATGTGATTTTTACTATTCTTCTTACAGTGTCGCAGATTCATTCGCTTTGTTACTGTTAAAAGTGTCTATAATTTCTGTTCTGCAATACTTTGTTCCTTTCCTATACTTTATTTCATTAATCTGAATTCCATGATTCAATTTTTATTTGATGCAGGTTTAGTCCAGAAGCCCTCAATTGGCTGTTTGCAAAGGGATTACTGGGCTGGTTTCTGCAAGTTGCGTTGCTTAAAGTAACACTCCTTTCGCTGGGTAGTGGAGAGGCACCATTATTAGACATTGTGTCATATGCTGGGTATGCTTTCGCAGGGATGTGCTTTGCTGTCTTTGGAAAGATCTTATTCAAATATTCTTACTACTTTTTGATGCCGTGGACCTGCTTATGCATGGGAATTTTCTTGGTGAAAACAATGAAAAGGGTCCTTTTTGCGGAGGTGAGGAGTTATGATTCAAGCAGGCATCACTATCTCTTGCTATTCATTGCTTTGGCTCAGTTCCCACTTTTCACATGGCTTGGCAACATTTCCATTAATTGGCTTTTCTAAACTGAATTGCCTTTTGTTGTAGTTAGAAACAATACATGATTCTGGTGAAATTCGCAGGGGTGATTATTTTTCTGCTTTAGCTGATTTCTTAGACAATTCCTTGGAAAAATCTTCTGTTTTAGCTAATTTTCTTACGGGTGATTGATTATTTTCGCATTTCGATCATGTTGATTGTACACTGCCTTGTTCATCCTCGTTAAAGATCTGGGTTTATAGCACTTCAAGTGTTTTAAGAATATTTTAGTTGCAATATTTTGGATAGTCATATTGATAGATGGGAAACCCTTCACTAATGGAAATTCCTATTGAAGAGTATGTATTCATTTTCCAGAAGAATGTCCTTGGCAATGGGCACCTTTTATTGTTATTTCCTTTTTATTTTATTTATTTTTATCCATTCTATTACCTGTATCGTCTTATTTTTTTACGAGGATTCAATTGGCGTATTTTTTTTTTTTTCTAATTTTTAGAAAAGAGTTTTATCAAATGGAGCCTACGGAAAACTGGGGGTTAGCTATTATATGCTGTGGAAGAGTTCAACGTAAGCAACAATTTGATTCCTATGTAAATAGTAACTGTATTTTATCAGCCAAATGCATTATTTTTAGAACTAAAATCAATTGGATAAAAGAAAAATAAATAATTGCTATGTAAGTACAAAGTAAACCATTCCATCTGAATGATGCATGACTCTCCCTCGTTATAATTATGTATAGATGACTGACTGATTAGTGCTGTTTATCATGTTTAAATATAATATACATAGTTAAATAAGATATTTTTGTTTAGTTTGATAGTATGGTATAGTTAGAATATCTTTAAATATATAAATTGTGTAAGTTATATTAATTTTGATTTTTAAATTCAAAAAATAACATAAAAAAATATTATTTAAAAAAAAAAGAAACTCGTCTTAACCAAAATAGTAAATTCAGATTATATTTAATATTTTGAAAAGATTTAGAAGATAAAATTTTTAAATAATGAGAATTCACAAAATTAGTGGGTTAAAAAATTCAATAAATTTTATACTTATCAAGTGATGGAATTATCATGAAATAAGATGAAAGTGAAAACAAGTAAAAAATTAAACTATTTCATACCTTGTAAAACTATAGCAATCCATTTCCTCCTAAGGACATCGAGAAACCAAAATCCATGTCGTACTCTTTATCTTTACAATTAATTAACCATTGATGTGTCATTCGTGATAGCATCAATTAGCTCACATAAGTCACTCTTTTTCTTCTCGCTTTAATTTCAATGCAAGTCTTTCTCATCTACCAATCAAGAACTGGAAAAGTCTTATCCATCACTTTATATTCACCAAACTCAAACGTGTTTATAAGATAAATGTCAAGTTCATAAGTATTACTGAATGATTTCTTCATGTCTTTTTTTTTTTCCTGTCTTTGCTTTAAGATGCAATCATACAAATAGACTCATTCTGAACTTGACTAAATTCGTCAACTATTTATTGACTTTGAAGAACATAATATTCACTAAATAACACATCAATTAATTTCCTACATCAAAAGTTAAAGAAAAAACATGAATCAAATTAGAAAGATCTTATGAATCAAATTAGAAAGATCTTTGTGTTATATTCTTTAATTATAATGATTGATTTTTTTTTTAATTTTTTCAGCTGTAACACATCTTACATAAAATATTTAATTTTTTTAATACATAAAAGTCTGAAATTCACATTATCAAATTTTACGCTACATATATAATATATATAATAATGTTGATATTTATTACATTATATACAGAATATGTAATATATAAAAAATTTATGGTTCATATTTATTAAATTATATATAACATATATAATTTATAAAATTTTATCTATATTTTTAATCTAAAATCCATCATATTTATCAAATTATATGCAACATTTATAACATATAAAGTGATATTTACAAGCTTTATATGTATCTTGATTTGAAATTCAACACATTTATCAAATTATATACAATATATATAACATACAAAACCACATTTAAAAGCTTTATATCTTTCTTAATATAGAATTTATTATTTTTATTAAATTATATGCAATATATATAACTTATAAATGACATAAAATTTTGCATATGCTTTTTTATTTGGAAGTCATTATTTTTAACAAATTATATGTAATATATAAAACAAATAAAACGGTATGCAAAAGCTTATTTTTTTATTATAAATTTTATATATTGATTATATGTTTCATATATTGTTTATTTGTTAATTTATATGTCTTATATGCTATCTTGCATATTGATTTTGTCTTATATATTGTTTAAAAAATTTAGACTTTCGGATATTTGTCATTAATTGTGTCGCTTCCAATAATTTTGAAACTTTTTCAAAGCATCATAAAAATGAAAACAACTTTTGTTTTTTCGTTAATTTTGAAAATTTCCCCTTGTTATATTGCAATTTTTAGATCATGTTTTGAGGTTTATAATTTTTCTTTTCCAATAGTTAAGTTCCCAATAGAATTAAGAGAAAATATTGTGACTTTTTTATCTTTCTTTTTTTTTTAAATACTTTACATATCTTTAATATATTAAATATATAAAGTGAAATTTGTTTTTACTATACTAATTATATATTAGACATATACTGTTGAAAAAAAATATTATTGAAATTAAAAGTTGAAATGTAATATTTTTAAAAGAAAATAAAATCATATTTTTATATTTTATTTTTTAGAATTTTTTTGATGAAATTCATAGAATTAGTGATTCATATGGTGGAATCAACCCATATTCTGACGTATGCTTGAAGCTAACAATTTGCAATAGATGAGTATAATAAGAATAATGTTAGAATCATGAATTTTTTTCTGCATCATATATTTATAATTTTTATGATCTGGTAAGGTTATGATGCTAATTAACCTACAATTTTATTTTTTATTTCCAGGCTGAAGGAGAGTGAGTAGGATCTTCAGATTTTAAGCCAGAGTAATTTTTTTTTTTCTAAAGATTCAAGAATGCCTCTTTCTGCAGCATAAACGAATATCAAATAAATGTAGCAGCCAAAATTTGCAAGTTTCGTAAATATGTTGTGTCACACACATATATAACATAGCCAATTGCATTTCTTAACATTTGGTACCCAAATATATATAAAGCTGGAAAAATCTCAATTTTCAAAATAAATTGTTATCTATATAAAGTATTAACAACAAATTTGGATTATTTATTAGGCCCTTTAATAGCTTAGCTCCCAAAAAGATGTTTGATGAAAATTCTAACCTTTATTCAACTGATGTCCAGTGTCCAGTAATATGGAGTCAAGAATGGAAAAGGTAAAATAAAGCAAGGAATAAACAGTTTCGAATAATACTTCAATTCAATGTTTGGGAAAAGGAAAAAAAAAAAAGAAAGAAAAAAGTATTCACGGGAATTGCAGTTGATTGAATTTGGGGTGCAATTGAGCAAGTCAATACAGTAACCAAGTACTATAATATTTGAACTTGATAATCAAACTGAGCATTACAATATTCGAACTTGACTCAACTCTTCAATTGAACTATTTGAGTATGAGCTTAATCTCTAAAATCGAGTTCAAATCTAACTTTTGACAACTAAAATAGAGTTGAAATCAAACATCTGATGAGCAGAATCTGAGTAACTCATGAGCATTTTGACCTATTTATAACCTTAGAATCAAACTAGTATGTAAAGACAATGTGAACCAGAAAGGGCAGGCAGCTATCAACATTAGAATGGGACAATACCAATTTCTTTTACTGTGATATAACACATTAATGTATATGAAACTGCTACACATCCCTCTTTAGATTGTAAGTTCAGTAACACCATACCAAGAAAAGAAGTCACGAGAACATTTCACAAAAAGGCTAGTCCTTGCCAACCCAACACAGATACATTAAAAAAAAGAAAGAAAGTTAATTGTCATGTGTCACAGATGATGGTGAAATATCAGGAGATTGGCTATAAGAAATGGAAATCAGTTCAGATCTATACTTATCAGCTTCATCACTATTTCCCGCTGGAGGTCTGTCTTCACCAGGAAGAATTTCGTTCACAGCGTCTGAATTCTTAACCTTTTCTGGCAGAGAGTAGGATATTCCAATAAGTGACTCCCGAGCCAGATCCTGAGAAACCTCCTTGCGAGCTTCTTTTGCATCCATAAATGCCCAAAATTGACCTGCAATTCAGAACCCAAAATCCCATTTGAAAATTTGATCGCAGATATAATACAAAGAGGAAAAACTTCTAAAAGTCATGATCTAGAATGGATAGAGCAAGAAAGCTTTATTATCTCAAGTATTTATTAATCTTTCATTGATCAACAAAATATAGCTGCTAACTCTGAGGCTAGCAAGCATGTTTGTTGTGCACTACTGGCCATTCAACTAAAGTTATTTCTTGACATTTTTAATCATCCTTAAAACTATTCTGTTCATTCATTGTCTTCTCTTCTTACAGTTAGATACTGTTATCTACAATCCTTTTTCTTTATGCAAAGCACCAGGATGATGAAAAAGCTTTACACTTGATGGCTCAGACAGCCTTAGCATCAATCACCCAGTTTTTTTTTTTTTTTTTAAAATGTCACCAATCAGAAAATCATTTGCTTAAACATTGATATATAACAGGCATTTCTATAGCACTGAAAAGAAGCATAAAACCCAAAAAAAAATTGATCAAAATGAGAAATCTTAATCTTGTGCTGACCAATTTCAATAGATAGATAAAAAAAAATTCCCCTGAATGAAAGTTGTCAGTTTCTTACATGCTCATCACGGATTGCACATAATCAAACACAGCAACAAGTTTCGTATGAAATTGGCAGTATAAAACAATTGCTAATTCATGAATTAACTCAGGCTTAAAGATAATACAGTGATTTCAATTCGTCTTTGATTAAATCTAAATAATTCATTAGTTCAACCAAAATTCAAATTCATCAACAAATTAGGTCAGATTTGAAATTGAAAAATCTATACTGGATTCTGATTAAATCTAAATCTGAAAAAAAGGAATACATTCAAAACATTTTCTTTTTCCAAATTTAATATTTTTAGGTTTTCCAATAGCGATAAGAAAAATAAGAAAATAAAATTTAAAATTTTATTTTATTTTTTTCTCCATATTTTAAAAATTTTAAAATTAGGTTTTCCACAACGTTTAGATCGGAAAAGATCAACATACATAATATCAAGAGAAAATTTATTTCAAGAAAAATAAAATAAATTTCAAAAAAAAGAGAGAGATTGATAAAAGAGGGAGTAGACAACTAACCTTTAAAACTGTTAAAATTAACGATAATTTCGTCCGTCCGGCGTTGTGTCCTTCTAATTATATGCCCTTTTAGCATTCGTTTTTCTATGAAATGACGAAACTGCCCCTGTCTTAGGGGCCCGGCTCAGAACCCATTTTTTTTAGGTTGTAGTCAATGGTAAAAATAGATTACCATATCTTCTTGGCCAATAATTTTTAATTGAAAGAGTTCTCTGAAACTGAGTTATATATATATATATATATATATATTACAAATGAATGAAAGAAATCCATTTAACATTGGTGTAATGATTCTTTAGAAAAAACAAATCATTTTAGTTGTCATAACAGCTTTTATTCAGTTACATGAAATTTTAATTATTAGAATATGCCAAATTTACTTTTAAAAAAGTAACTATCTTTATTAAGGACATCCAAATAGTAGTAATGAAGTGTTTATCTTTTTCTTCAATTAGTATATTTGCTAAAATTTTCCAATAAAAAACCAAAGATATTCTACACCCATATATATATAAAAAATATTTAAAGCTGACATACATCCCTATTTTTGAACATATAATTTTAGGATTTACTTTTTATAAAAAAACAATGTGTTCTTTTTTTTAAAAAATATTTTTATTGACAAATATATAAAAAGATATTCTTTTTTGGGTAACAAAACACTAGAAAAATCACAAAACAATAGCTCTCTCCAAAGCCAACAACTTCTATAAAGACACACCTCTTAACTTAGTCATATACAATTTAAAAACCACTCGAGTTTTGATGTCGTAACTAATTGATTCCCAATTAGGTTGTCATGATGGATCAACCCAATCCAAAAAATAATCCATCCATATCTAAATTGAACGTGGGTTGATCTAATAAATAACTATTTATATCTTAGAGGATGTGAGTGATGTGAGTGTGTGCAAGTAACTATTCTAAGCAGTTACTATACACATAAAAAAACGTTCTTTATTTGGTAAAAAAATATATATACAAGAGAATAAAATGACAGAGAAAACTTTCTATGAAAAAAATCTCCCTGAAGAATTAACTCTCTACTTGGAATAGTTCTTAAGATGTGAAAATTCAAATATTTTCTTCTTGTGAATTCGTTTTTAGTAATACAAATACAATTAATGGGCATATTATCATAATTGAAATTGTTTATTTTGATTATGATAATTCTCTTTAATATCCTATAATTGGTATTGGTGCCAAGTTATTATAATGTTAATTCTATTTTACAAATAATAATTGACATGTTAAAAATGATGGAAACATCTTTAGGTTCTTTATTTTTCATGTTCAAGTGGCTTGTTTCATGTAATTTTTATTTTATTATATGATATTTGATAACGTGATTACTTTAGACATTTAGAAAATATATGTTACAATCTTTGAAATAGTATATTATACATAAATTTTGGCTTAAAAACATGAAAGATATAGATTATTAAAGTTGATTGCATAAAATGTATTCTAAAATTTTTAAAAAATATTATCAGAAAATTAGCCTTTGAAACTTATATATTTGAAAATTATAGTTTTCAAGCTTTTGATTGTTTACTTGATTTCAAATTTTGGATAAGTAAAATGAAAGATATAAGGTTTCAAATTTTGCCCCTCAAAAAATCATTTGTAGAAAACTTTCCAGATCCAATGTTGAAGATAACTTAAACAACATGCCATTTTGAGTAAATGTCATGTTACACACTATTTCCTTATTATTGTCTTGAAAGAGCAAATTACATGTAGTTTGCTCTTATTTCTATTAATAATATTAAAATAAAAACTCTTTCCATTGCTGCTTTTGGGTGCACTAGGCCTTTACCATTAGGGCAAAGGCTTTTTCATCAATATTTTATTGAATAGAATTTTATTTATTTTACATAAATAAATAAAATAATTATTAAGTTATTTTACTCACAATATTTTGGACAAAATTTATTTTATTCTATTTTATGTTAATAAATAAAATAATTATAATTAACTTATTTTCATTATTATCCAAAATTATTTTGGGAGAATCAATTTTATTTATTTTATGTAAATAAATAAAATAGTTATAATTAATATTGGTTCTCTAAATCAAAACCTTATTTTCTAAATCTAAAACCCTAAAATCTTAGTTTCTAAACCTAAACCCTCTAAAACCTAATTTTATTTATGAAACCCTAATTCAAGATGTATCTATTATTCAAGTCTAGATGCATGTTTATTATATGTCTTGATAGACGATTTATTTTTATTTGATTTTATAATGAATGCTCGAATGTTTGTTTATTGATTTATTTTTTAGTTTCAAGAAATTGTAAGAGGTATGTTTTCATATTATGAGTACCTCAATTGTTAAGTTTCATGCAATTCAATTTATTTTAAGTTTTGAATTAATGTAAAGGATACGTTTCCACCAATTGATGGGTATCCTATTTTATTTATTTTCTTTTGGACATTGGATAATTATAAAGGCATGTTTCCATCCATTGATGGTTACCTATTCATTTATTTTGTTTGAATTTGCTATGATTTTAATGAAGTATTTATTTATTCTTATGATTGAGTGTAGTATGGATAATATCATTATATTTAAGAATTTTATAATATTAAGACCTGAAAAAGAGGACGGTTCCAATAAATAGGGCACTGTGGGGGTGATGGGTCATTCTCACCTTCTCCATGCGTACCCAACTTTCCGTACCCAATAGGGGTTGGGAATTTCTTAGGAATCGAGTCATCCACCCTTTTCTTTTTTTTGACCTATCCGGGTGGCGACTCCATTTTCTCCTAGTTTAGGCCCGCATTCTCTAAGGTCCTGAGCCTAACAGTGCCAAAGTCATAAGAACCATTCTATATAGGAGTGGAGACGAAAATCCCCGCTCACAGTGGCGACTCCACTGGAGATAAGAAAAGTTGATTCTATTGGCCTTTATATTATTTTATTTTTTCTTATTATGATATTATCCATTGCATAATTTAGATTGCATCATGTGTGTGAGTTAGGACGTTCGTGTTACCCGTGTTGTGTTATGTGAGGGATACCATACTTTCACTCAAGGTATGAAGATCGAGCATGACATAACCACTCATAGCCTTATACTTTTTGGCATATACTTGCTATGAGAACCTAAACTTTTCAACCCAAAGACTAAAGCTCATGTAATTGGCCTAATTATTTTTCCTTAGGTTTTTGCCCCAAATGCTTGTTGTTTGACTATGGTTAATTTATCTTAGTTTAAATCATAGCTTATTTGGTTTGTTCTTTTTCTAATAGGACCTACGTATATTGCAAGCTCAAAAAATAATTTTTTCCTTTAAATCCAAAAGACCAAATCTCAAATTTTAAAAATTTTCAAGATGGTCTTTCAACATAAAATCTTTCAAAATGGGTCAAAAATCTTCTTCCACCTTATGGCCCAAAACTTTCAAAGCCCAAAAGCTTCGCAACAAAATTATCATTCATCAAAGATTACAAAGAGAGCTTACAAAATATTTAGGTCAATTATGAAATACCAAAAATCAATTGTGAGCTGGTGGTGCGAACTTATGCTATTGCAATACCGCAAGTGCACGGGTCGCTCAAGTAATAAAGTAGTGAGTGAGTTGTCGTTCCATTAGGGACAAGGCCAAGTACTAGTGCAAGTTTTAACTGTTGTTTAGCAAATTAATAGTTTTGTGAAGTTTGTAATTAAAGATAATTAACTTAATAACTTTAAGTAAAGAGGGATTAAGTGTTGTGCAAAAAGGATTGATGATGAAAATACTATCTAGATATTGAATCCCCCTAGCCATAAAAATATTTATAAAAATCAATTCAATTAAATCAAATAATAGAGCTGAATTGGCATTCCTCTAGATTAGACTAAAACCTTTCTCAATTGAATTAATCCCTAATCACTAAGTAGAATGCTGGAATCTCTTCTCAAACATAATTAAATAGATCTTGCGTTAAGAACAAGTAATCATAAACCAAAGGATCTTGTAAGTCTATCTCTAGCACTCCAATCAATCCTCAATCCTTATGAGTATTCTATTCATATCAAGCTTTCTCAAGTCAATAATATAAAAATTGCAACCAATAAATAAGCATGCTATTATCAATTGGAAATAAATCATTAAGCATCATAAGAATAAAACAACTCAATCAAATGATTTAATTAAAAAAAACTATTCAATCCATACAATAAAGCTAGGGTTCATCAATATCTAGATAGAGAATGAATTAGTTCATATTCAAAACCAAAAAACTAGAATAAGAGAATTAAGTAAAAGAATCCAAACAATCCATGGCAAATGATTTGTGTTTCTTTACTTGAATCCTTGAATCTTAATTCAGATCTTGTGTAGAATGGGTCTTCACCTTCAATCTCGGCTATAAAACTCCCTTTTCCTCTCTAGAGGTTGGCTCTAGGATGTAAAGAATAAAAATCGGATCCCTAATTTGTGCTTCAGCTCAGCTTTTATAGTGCAAATATGTTAGCTTGGGATATTGGGCGTGTCATTGCTACTGGGATTCTGGATAAAAGGCACGCTCAGTGACATGCCCATGTTACTAGGCGTGTCAATGCTTCTGTATGGCAGTATCAAAGGCACATCCATTGACACGCCCATGTCCTTGGGCGTGTCACTTGAAGAATTTTGCTCTTTTCCTCAACTTTCATCCGTAATTCCCTTCGAAATGACCATAAGCCTCAAAATACAAAGAATTCCTGAAATTAATCATAAAAAGCACTTGAACAAACAAAATAAACTCAATTGGATAATAATCATATTAAGAGATAGGGGCAAAATATCATCAATTATGCACTTATCAAATTCTCTCACACTTGAGTTTTTGCTTGTCCTCAAGCAAACTAAATCACTATAATAAGCAGAAATGACGTACCCCTCTATATCCAAAAAGAAAAGAAAAATTTGACAATACTCGAATCAGAAAACCCAACATTCTTAACCAAAAACTAATTCACAATCATGACAGCTGAATCAAGAAGTTTCAAAACAAAAATTTCACAGACCTAAAACTTAAAGATCCAGAGTTAAAAGATTGAGTATAAAATTTCAGAAACTCAAAAGTCATGAATAAAGTACAAAAGTGTAAA
Organism: Garcia nutans; assembly: GCA_947685225.1. Lineage (NCBI taxonomy): Eukaryota > Viridiplantae > Streptophyta > Magnoliopsida > Malpighiales > Euphorbiaceae > Garcia > Garcia nutans. The sequence continues at coordinate 41,410,196 of CANTUV010000005.1, forward strand.
TTTTCTATTAAGTTCTTTAACCCTCTTTATATATATATACACATTTTTATTATTTAAGAAGCTCAACTTGTTTGAACTGATACTAACCTTTTAACGCGAAGGTAAACATTTGTGATGCCGACCCCTGGTTACTCAGCCAGAATCACCGTTCAAATGGCTACTAGCACTGTTCATGATTCCAACTCATTTGTTTTAATTCAAGAGTGAAAATCAGCAGAACAGGGATAAATTTTCAAAGCTCCTTTTATTAGTAATATTAGTTTTTTTTTTTTACAACTAAAGGGTCATGAACTTAAGATATTAAAGATGTCATACCAAGTCCGACTCAAGTATCTAAGGAATTACAACATGCTTAAAAATATAACTAAGGTTTTAAACTTCAGATGCGTCCAATTCCCATCAATCCACTACCTAATTATAGCTATTACAGTTGATCCTTAGTAATTGATCAAGATAGCCAAGTCATCCTCAACAAGAAATTGTCATTTAGAAAATTAAAAATTAATTTAATATATAAAGAGGAACCATTTCAATTCACACTATTATAGCAATCTAGATTACTTGAATCTAAAAACAAGTTACATAACTAATTGAGACAAATGAATCAAATGGCAAGAATGAAATAATAGTAGCTCAATCAAGAAAGTATACCTCTCCCCCACACTTAAGACGCACATTGTCCCCAATGTGTGTGTAAAACAAGAAATAAGTTATTAAATGAGATGAAAGGTGGGCTAGTCAGACATCGGTGCATCACTAGAATCATCACCCCTGGTCTCCCCACCGCTAGCATCATCCCTAGCATCATCATCGGACACATTGACTGAAGGCGCAGGTGGCTGGTATGGTGGAGGTGGTGGCTGAGAAGGGTTAAACCCTTGATACCTCTAAAACTCTAACATGGATTGTTCCAGCCATTGCCTTCTCAAGATCTCATGATCTAGCTGGGCTTGGAAGGAAGTAGTATGTTAATGCATGAACTACTGCATGTGGTTCTGCTGAGTTAATATTTTATTCTGATTCAGCTTAATAGTCCCTGACTTACCTTTGATCCTACAAATCTGTCACTCAAAATCAATGGGCTTCCTGTCATCATCTCACTCAACATTAACTAATTGGCGATGGTCATGGAATGTAGGGGTCGGGGTGAAGGATGATCCAGCAGAAGAAGAAGGTGCAGCAGTGGAAGAAGGCCCGACAATAGTGGATGAAGGCCCAGCAGTAGTGGATGACCCCGAAAAATCTGTCGGTGGGGGTGGTGGTATGTCTGAAGGAGGAGCAGAAGGGACTGGTTTAGAATCCATAGGGGGTGCCTGCAGCCCGGCTACCTTCTCCTAGTTTAGTCTCTTTAATGTGTCCATACCCAATAGTTTGGGAAAACCATCCACTGTCATAGGTAGGCATCCATCTAACACACCCAAGCGACGAGCCAGTCGTGTGACCTACATGCCACCATGCAAAGTACCTGGTGCTCCCTTTTTGGACTGCTCGTAAAAGAAGTGTGTGATGGCATGTACAACATTGCACCAGATCTTCTACACCATGCAGTTCAAATAGATCCCTCGGGCTCACCACCTCTGTGCTGCTTAGCAGAGCTGTAAGAGTGTGAACTAATAGATTGTGCACCACTAGGAAAGGGAAGGACTCAAAGTTGGATGCCTTAGATACCTTGGGCTGTAATTTATCTACAGTGTGTGCAAAGGTCCTCCAAACCCGAGGGGGAGCAACTTCATACTCGACGAAATCCACCTCAAAATTAAAATAGTCTGAAGTCTGTACCTCCTTTGCAGTGTATAACCCTAGAAGCACACCAAGGTCATTAATGCTCATATGGAATCTCTGCCCCCCAAATATGAATTGTATGGTTGGCTTAGTAATTGAAACCTTGGTCTTGTGGAACTGAAAGGTACAGTAGAATTCCAGTGTCAACTCTCTGTAAGCAGGCTCATTGATGGAGAACAGTTGTTCCCATCTTGGTTGGTTGATCAGTTCCCAAATGTCGGCTACAATATTGGCTAGCTCCATAGCTTCCCAATCCAAAACATGAGGTGGGGACCAATCCTTGTTACCAAAAAGCTCAAACCACTTTCGTTCCTCGGAATGCGAGGATCGAAGGCATTTGTGGTTTGCCATGAACTTGGAGGTTGGTCGTGTAGTGGGTTGGCTTGAACTACCTTCCCCTCATGCTCATTTTGTAGGGAGCTTGGAGGATGGTTGTTAGCGAGGACCCATTGTCTGCAAAACAAACAAGAATTCCTCAATAACAACAAAGATGGCACTATACGAAACACCGACAAAAGACCGACATAAGGTTACCGAAATACCGACATCATAACGATAAAGCACAACATATTTTCCAAAAAAATGAATGCCAATGGCCAATTTAAAACAAGTTTAACCAACATATATCAACAAAAACTTAACCAACATATACCAACAAAAATTGATCTAAGACAATAAGAGCAATGAACAAATTCTAACAAGGGCAATTATGTAGATTCATAAATGAACCTTGTATCCATAGCCCAACAAAACAAAGCAAATAGTTGATAAATGAATGCTTAAACAACTACTAAGGCTCAAACTTGAAGGTACTTCATGCTTTCATTAAACCCTATTATCCAAAATTGGTTCAATACCTTAGAGGATAGTACTTAAAAGAGCTGGAATTTGTTATACAAGGCTTTCATCCAACAATACGGGTACAATACAGAGTTGGAAGTCACTTTGATGGAAGTTGAGTCGATAAGGCAAAGATCAAATGAAAACTTTATTGACTATGTGAAGAGGTTGAGAAACAAGGCCGCATTACTCAAGAGGAGACCCGGTAAATCGAATCAGATTAGGATGATTGTGAGAGGGGTGTTGCCTAGTCTTTGTGAAAGGATGTCTGATACACTCATCCGAGATTTCAAAGACCTTCTGCAAGCTAGATTGCAAATAGAAGAGTGGAAAAGAGAGAAGAACCATTTTTCTGCAAAAAGGAATTATCAGTCTGGCAATCAAAGTACCTAGAAGGAAGTTAATTTTAATGTACGTGGTCAAGGAAATATGAGGCAGTTTTCAAAATTGGGAAAACCTCTATCTTGGGTTTTCAACAAACTGCAAAAGAAGAGATTGTTACAACCATTGGCTCCTCGACCTTTGCAGAATCCTTTACCACCAAATTTTGATACTAAAGCTTTTTGTCAATTTCATCAAACTCAAGGACATGAGACAGATAGATGCACCTGATTGAAGCATGAGATCCAAGATCTGATCGACAGTGGTAAGCTGTTCGAGCCTGATAAGCCCAATACAAAGGACAATTCTCTGTCTAGGTTCAACAGAGTGCCACCACTAGCAACCTTCATGGTAGGAGGAGGATTGGAGGAAGATTTTGTCTTATGAGTTCAATATGGGAGTATTGAAGATGTAGCATAAAGAGAAATTTTATTCAACGAATCTCCTTTAGCTTGAAGTGTTGCTCTTTTTATTTTGCTTTCTTTAGTACTTATTTGGAACAATTATGTTTTTAAAATTAAGATTGTTTGACTATATTACTTTCATTAACTTTTATATTGATCTTTATTCATTTTGGTTCTCAAAAGATGACGAATCTAGCTTAATGTTCATAAATTAGTATATCTATGCATTATAATTCAAATGACTTTACTAGGCAAGGGAGTTGTTCAATTGCATTGAGTTGTGTATGCTTACTTAGAGAGGGCTCCTGCATAATGACCTTTGTCTAGGTCCTAGTCCATCTTGGAACATGCTTTGATAAACTTTCAAGGTAAAATTGAACTCCATTTATTTAAGGGAGAGATGATCTAGGCATTGTTTGGTAAGCCAACAACTAGTATCAACCCTATTGAAATCAATCCCTAATTATCCCTTTGAGCCTTCATGAGATTTTAGCTTACTCTTTATTGGCTTATAAGCCCGATAACCTATCCTGAGCTATTGTGACTCTTATGACAAATCTAATGATCACTAAGGTGAAGAGGCAAGAAGATTAAAGAAAAGAATGTACAGTCAAGACCATAAGGATTAAAGAAAAGAATGTATAGTCAAGACCATAAGGATAGTTGAAGTTCTCAAGACCATAAGGGTAGTTGAAGTTCGCTTGATACTAGACCTAATATCTCCAATCTATTAGGGTAGCAAATGATTTATCCTTGTTGCAGCAAACTCACTCTACTGTACTCATCCATAGTCAGAAGTATAAAATCGTGCAGACAAAACAACTTTCTTAGAGTTAGATTAAGAGAAAAAAAAAGAAAAGAAAAAAAAGAAAAAAAAAAGAAAAAAACCCAAAAAAAGGGGAGTTAGCCCAAAAGGCTTGTTTAGAAAGCCGATGGAGTTCTTCTTACCTGAAGCATCAGAAGATTTCCACTTTGTTTATGAGGACAGATTGACTTGAATTGGTCCCATCCAGCCAAAGATTCAAATAAAATAAGAGAATTAGGGAAAAGACCATCTTTCATTTTATCCAACATAGCTCTAGGTCTGCAATCTTGAAAGTCTTAGACTTGATATTCCAAAAGAGAGAGCGACGGAAAGAAAGAGTAAGAAAAAGGGTGGTCTAAAGAATAAGACAGTACTGATTGGATCCAGATTTCTGCCAAAACGATAGAAGGACATTCAAGCTTTGTATGTTCATGAAGTCAAAAGTTAAAAGTGATGCCTAAAAAGTGAAAATGGAACCTCTAACAATATATAGTTCCAATAAGCACATTGTAGTGTGAAGCTTTGTCAGCAGTGTCACTCAGCTCCGATCTAAAAATAGCCTTCAATTAACCCATACCCCTTATAGACCCCATTTCAAGCCTATTAAAGACCTGTTGATCTCTCTTGGTAGGTGGAGTCTATTAGTGGAGATAGTTTGAATAAGCATGCATATGGCATAGATAATATTTAAACTTAATGAGACCTTTAGCCAAGCAATGTGTATGTGCCTATCTGAAGTGCAATAGTTCTTACTGAAGTGGAAATGATTCCTGAGTTTAGTATGGTAACTAGGGTTGTCATGTTATAGATATGTTAATTTGGAAAGTCGAGCCCTGAGGTACAATGACACTGATTTGACAAAATCAACATTTCATTTTAAAATTTAAAATAAAAAAACTATTTTCTTGTTGCGTAAACCTTCAAGTTAAGGAAAATATGTTACATTGTCAAACCTCAAAGGATCACTTGCAAGGTCATATCATAAAGAAGTTGCCAAACCGAATGTGTTTAAATGGATATCTCCCATGTCTTTGGCTACCATGCCTGGGCCCCTGTTACTTATACTTTGTACTTCTAGAGGATAAAAGCCATATATATAAAGTCTTATGATGTTCTAGTGCAAGATCTGAATGAGCATCTAAAATGAATCAATGGGAGCACTCTAGTTGATCACCTCAGTCTGTGAGTTAATGGGACCATTGTAAGTATCATCCATGCATATCATGCATACATATCACACTGTATTTTTTTTTATCTTGCGTTATCTATTCTTTATCAAAGTGAACAACAGATACTCTATGAAGCAAACATGAAGCAAATATGGAGTTAGGGGGCATGAAAGGTCCATTGCTTGAGAAAGATCTAGCCATTCTATAAAAATGGAGATACATGCTCGTACAAGGAATCATAAAATACACAAACATCAATCAAAGCCTGCATAGGAAAAAATCATTGGTTTGAGTGAGCCTACACAGGGGGGAAAGTTTCTCCTTTGGATTTCTTGAGTTTATGTGTGTACAAAATATTTTCACACTCACTTTCAGTATTTTTGTCACGCAGGGGGCAAAGAGAAGATATAAGGGCTAGCTAAAAAAAAACCAAATTTTTTGCAAAAGTGAAGAATCCATTTAAGAATGGAAAAAAAAGAACAAGACAAGAAGAAAGTAAGAACCCCAAAAGAATGAAGTTATAAAAGACAAAAAATTGGTTTAGCTAGAAGAGCTGAAGTCAATAAAGGATAAATGTCCAAGGATGAAGATTCGTTTTGAATGGTGAAGACCCGATATTTAAATGATGGAGATCCAATTTAAAGGGTGAAGACCCGAAGTTCAAGGATGAAGATCCATTTTGAAGGGTGAAGACCAAATATTTAAAGGATGAAGATCCAATTTAAAGGGTGAAGACCCGATGTCCAAAGGATGAAGATCCAATTTAAAGGGTGAAGACCCAAAGTTCAGGGATGAAGATCCATTTTGAGGGTGAAGACCCACAATCCATTGAAGAATGGAACCAAATGGCTAGAAGAAAAGCCAGAATTCTCAAACAACAAAGAGACAATCAAGCTAGAAGAACTGAAGTCTCAGGTCAAAGTACCCAATCTCGAGTCCAAGTACCCAAATCAAATTCAGTCTCAGGTCTAAGTACCTAGTCTCAGGTCCAAGTGCCCAAATCAAATTCAGTCTCGGGTCCAAGTACCCAATCTCAAATCCAAATACCCAAATAAAATTCAGTCTCGGGTCCAAGTACCCAACTAATTCGGGTCCAGAATCTAAATTATTTTTGAGACTAGAACTCACATCGGGTCTAGAACCCACATCGGGTCTAGAACCCAAATTATTTTTCAGTCCAGAACTCACCTAGGGTCCAGGACCCAAATTATTTTTGATTCTAGAACTCACCTTGGGTCAAGAACCCAAATTATTTTTTTCCAGAACTCACATCGAGTCCAGAACCCAAATTATTTTTGAGTTCAAAACTAACTTCGGGTCCAGAATCAAATTATTTCTGAGTCCAGAACTCACATCGGGTCCAAAATCTAAATTATTTTTGAGTTCAAAACTCACTTTGGGTCTAGAACCAAATTATTTTTGAGTATAGAACTCACATCGGGTCCAAAATCCAAATTATTTTTGAGTCCAGAACTCAACTCGGGTCCAGAATCCAAATTATTCTTAAGTCCAGAACTCACCTCGAGTCCAAAATTTAAATTATTTTTGAGTCCAAAACTCACTTCGGGTCTAGAATCTAAATTATTTTTGAGTTCAAAACTCACATCGGGTCCAAAATTTAAATTATTTTTGAGTCCAGAACTCACATCGAGTCCAAAACCTAAATTATTTTTGAGTCCAGAACTCACATCAGGTCCAGAACCCAAATTATTTTTGAGTCCAGAACTCACTTCGGGTCCATAACCCAAGTTATTTTTTAGTCCAAAACTCACCTCGGGTCCAGAATTTGAATTATTTTTGAGTCCAGAACTCAATCCAACCTCGGGTACGGAGTCCAGTCTGGCTCTTCACTCTCTTTTACTATGGTTCCAGATCGCTCAAGTAGGGAGCAACCTGTAGACTCTTATTTTTTTACCAAGTCCAGTCCCACACTAATTAGAAGGCAATTAAGTCAAATCTAAAGATTTAAAACAATATAAAATAATTTTTATTTTTATATTTATTATTTATTTTAATAATATAACATATAAAATAAAAAGAAATTATAAATATTTATTTATAATATAATATTTATTTTTAATAATAATAATAATAAAAATAATAATACTAAAAAAATAAAAAATGGAAGAATCGGCGAGCGACATGCGGCAAGCAGACCTGCGGCGAATTGGCATGCCAATTCAGCCTGTAGCTCGTAGCAGCCCAGTAACGCTTGCCCGACCCACGCGGCAGCCCGTGTCAGTAATCCTCGCAGCTTGTGCCAGCAATCCTCGTAGCCCGCAGGCCCATGTGCTAGAGCGCTTGCCAATTTTTCCACAACCATATTCAACTCGAAAGTTTTAATTTTTTCTTTAATAAAGTAGGTTTTTTTAGTTGCCTATACATAAGGGGATTAAAAACAGAAAAAAGTACTTTTGACTTTTGAGGTTGAGATTTATGGATCGAAAAAAAGGGCAACAAAAACCCTAGTAAAGCAAAGCAAAAAGAAAAGAAAGAAAACAAGGAAGAGAGAAGCAACAAAAGACATAGAAAAAATAACTTTACAAAGGCAACAAATAGATTGCCTTGGTCTTACGCAGCCAGAGTTTCATCGAGCAATTGTGGTGGAGCCAACAAATGACGGTAAATTCTAAACATATTTAATATAACATGTTCTTTGTTTATTTTAGTTACATAGGCTGTATCCTTTAATTTTAGTTCATATCAGTTTACATGGAGCATGGTTTAATGGTGTTATTTTGTTAATCTTACAAAATAAATCCATAACATATTAGCATAAGTTATAGTAACTTATATGTGTTAAATTGATATTTTTAGTACATGATTATTTAATTAAAAACATGTTATAGTAGCCTTATTTTTCAGTAACAAAAGCTTTAACCTTATTTTCATAAACCCTAGTCTTTTTTATAGAAAAAACATAAATCCTAATGCTATTTTCATAAAAATTTCAAACCCTAATTTACTCAAACCTTAAATCCTAATTAATTTTGTTTTCAAATATCACAGTAGCTTAATCTTGTTAAATAAAAATAATAATATTAGTTCTCTAAATCTGTAACACCCCTTCCCGGCCTATATGTGTAAGCTGTGTAGAGGCGCCACACTAACTTAATGTTGCTACCAATTTTACTTAGTCAAATTTTGGTTTCTGTTTTTACAGAAATTTTGCCAGAGGTTCGCCTAGAAATTTAGTCCCAAGTGTCGACAAAACTGGTCTTTCTAATTTTTGAAAACATTTTTACAGAAATCAATGCGAACACCATTAGTCTCAATACACTCCCAATGAATCCCCCTTATAACCTCAACTACAAACCTGCAAGAAGAATTCACACTTCTAGTACAAAATAAAGTAGAGGTTTATTATTATTACATACTACTAACGTACAGTATAACATAGTAATTCTCAATCTTATATATACATATACATGCCACAACTAGTTAACTCATAATGGAAACTAAGAGATCTACCCTGAGATGCTGTGGGTCGGGTCGTCGCTTCCCAAGAGTTAGCTACTGCTCCAAACCTACGAGTCAAGGAAAACTTAACTCGCTGAGCAATCTCGCTCAGTGGGTACTTTACCAATGAAAATAAAAGTAAAACACGAAAGCATTTGAAATAAAAGGGAATAATTAAATAAAAAATCAACCAACATTAAACCAATGGAAGTTATTGTACATTCAGTGTAAATATGCTTTCAACAAATGTAAAAACCATAGTTCAAACTCATTTTGCATTACGTAGTTTTAAAAAAAAAACAGGACTTTGGCTCTACTGGTTTATAGGGAACTATAGCGATAAGGCAGTGGCCCTCACCACTGTAACATAGGTGGACCTCACCACCATTATCATATCACAGGAATGGCCCTCACCATCTTGGTTATAACCAATGGCCCTCACCACTGAATAAAATATCATATTAGTATCAAATCAATCACAATAATGAGCAGTACTGCATGCGTTAGTATAGTGCACCATACCCTTATCTACCACCCCCAACTACCCAGCAGAGCATAAAGGTTAAAATGATTCAATTTAAGTCTCAAACTTCATTTTAGAATGACTCGAGAAATCATTTTAATTCCCGTCGCGCTTTGCCATTTACGCCGCGCACCACATTCTTTAGTTAAACCATTACACTTTTTCACATATTTAACATCCACAATAAACATATCAAACATTTCAAAGCATTCCTCCAAAAGGTCACAAATTGACTAAATAAATAGTGTCGCGGCGCGTAAAATCGGCAACGCAAAAGGCAAGCGCTAAATGAATATTAAAATCTGGGTTTTCATCAAAATTTCAGTCCACTTTAGTCTTACATTCGACCAATTAAACGAATTTTTTTTTGTCTGAAATTTTGCAGGAAACTTATTTCATATGTTGACTAATTACACGTAAAATTTCGTTGAAAAATTCATTCATTTGCTACCTCAAACAACTGCCCCAAAAAGGGTCCAAAATGTTGCCATTTTAGGGACCATTTCGGCCCAAACTAACACATTGTGCAAAAGTACTTATTTTTTTTTTCTAAACCCATTTCAAGACTTCTTTAATAATGTAATAAAGGTTTAGACACTTCCCTTGAAAATACTTGCATGTTTATATCTATTTGAACTAAATGGGGTTCATAAATCATTTTACTAAAATCATTGTAAACATTAGATTTTATTTGAATTCAACCAACTAAAACACCATATAGATTCAATAACACACTTTAAACATTTAATATAAGTGAAAATAATTCCATTGGGCAACAATTCAAAAATGTCATAAACATGATTTTCACAAAAATAAATAATTCTCATTGGTAAAATACCAAACCTTGTTCTTTTAATTCCCCTTTGCCTTTCCTTCTTCTCCTTCCTTAATCTTTGTTTCTCCTTCAAGAAATTCAAGAACACAACCTTAAACATAAACCTTAGAAATTTAGAACAATAAGCTACCCTCCAAATTCATATGAATTTCTACCTAAATTAACCATCTCTCATCATTAATCAACATATTTTTCCATTAAATTCATTTTCTAACCATCCTACAAACTTTCCCCAAATTCAACCTTTATGAACCCTAATTTAGATCTCTTAAAATAGCCAACAATTTATGAAATTAAAGCTACAAATAAAACCCCTTACCTTAAAGTCTTATTTTCCACCAAAGTTTGCAACCAAAAATAGCTAACTTTGAAAAATCACTCTCTGTTTTCCCTTCCTCTCCTATTCGGTCAAAGCAAGAACAAAGGAGAGCTCTTGAATTTTATTTTTTTGCTGTTCTCTCATCCCAATGGCGGCTAAGAGAGGTTAAGATGTGTTGGTGTAAGTGTTGGTTTCCCATTGGTACACTTAAGTGGGAAAATGGCTAATTTTCATTGGTCCAATTGTCTCTTTCTTTTATTTATTTAAATACTAATCCATTGGACTTTCTTTTAATTATATTTTAGCCCCTCAACCTCCTTGTGCTGTAATTTTATGGTCTAGGGTGTGAAAAGACCAAAATACCCTCTGGCGATTACTCGTTCGTAACTTTTAAACCGCGCACTTCCGCCGAATGCTGTGGTACACTTTTTGACTCAATTTTTTCTATACTTTTCATTTTTGAGATCCATTATTACTTTCGAGACACTTTTAAAAATGATCATAATGCCCCTGGTCAAAATCCCCTATATCTTCCAAACCGTGCGTTTTCGGAAAAAATCGTGTCGCGCCGTTGCTACCCGATTTTTCCCTACTTTTCATTTCTGGAGTCTGTTATATGCACTATTAAGGACCTCCGGAACAACTTTTGGTAATTACAGCCACCTCCCCAAAACTTTGCATGTCTTTCAGTTAAGCCCCGTTGGTCCTGCAACCTTCTCTAGGAACCACCATCAGAGATGCCCTCTCCAGATCCTTTCTCTTGCTGTGCACATGACTGCTAGACATAAATACAGTGGGCGGATGTGACAGTTCCTCCCTTGTTGATTTAGGCTTCGTCCCGAAGCCCATCAGGTGGAAATAAATATGGGTACTGCTTCCTTATAGTTTCTTCACGTTCTCATGTAGCTTCTTCCACATTGTGATTCCTCCAAAGCACTTTGACCAATGGAATCTTCTTATTCCGCAACTCTTTGATTTCCCGTGCTAAGATTTCTACCGGCTCTTCCTCATACGTCAGGTCGGGCTGAATCTCAATGTCTTGGGCTTGTATAACGTGGGTTGGATCTGAACGATACCTCCTTAGCATTGAAATGTGGAAAACATCATGTATTTTACTTAATTCGGGTGCTAACGCCAACTGGTAAGCTACTAGACCTACCCGTTTGATGATCTCATATGGTCCGATGAATCTAGGGCTTAGCTTGCCTTTCTGTTTAAATCGTAACACCTTCTTCCAAGGAGAGACTTTGAGGAATACTCTGTCGCCGACCTCGAATTGTATGTCTTTCCTTTTTAGATCCACGTATGATTTTTGCCTGTCCGCCGCTGCTTTTAATCGGTCTCGAATGATCTCTACCTTTTCCTCAGTTTCCTTAACTATGTCTGGCCCCAACATCTTTTCCTCACTCAATTCTGTCCAGCAAACTGGAGTTCTGCATTTTCGATGGTACAGTGCTTCGTAAGGAGCCATTTGTATGCTGGATTGATAGCTGTTGTTGTACGCGAATTCCATTAAGCTCAGGTGTTTGTCCCAGCTGCCTTTAAATTCTAAAAAGCATGCCCTCAGCATATCTTCCAAAACTTGAATCACTCTTTTCGACTATCCGTCTGTCTGGGGATGGAATGCTGTACTGTGGTACGTTCGAGTCCCAAGGGCTGTTTGGAACTTCTGCTAAAAATTTGACGTAAAGCGTGGATCTCGATCTGATATGATTGAAGTTGGAACTCCATGGAGATGTACGATCTCTTTGATGTACAAGTCTGCCAACTTGTCTAGCGAGTAATCCACACGTACTTGTAAGAAATGAGCGGGCTTAGTAAGCCGATCCATGATTACCCAGAATGTGTCATGTTTGTCCTTAGTCATAGGCAATCATGTGACAAAATCCATAGTAATACGGTCCCATTTCCAGGTTGGAATCATGATAGGTTATAGTAGTCCTGAGGGTAGTTGATGTTCTGCTTTCACTTACTGACAGATCAGACACTTCGTCACGTGATCCACGATGTCTCTTTTCATTCCTGGCCACCAGTAATACTCCTTCAAGTCCTGGTACATTTTCATTGCTCCCGGATGCATTGTGTAAGGACTGTTATGAGCTTCTTGCAAAATCTGTTTCTTCAGTTCCTCGGACTTAGGTACCACCATTCTCTTCTTGTAGTATAGGATACCATCTGGACGAATTTGATAATCTCCTGATGAATTCTCCTGCGCCTATTGACTCCACTTCTTCACTTGTTCATCTTCCTTCTGAGCCTCACGTATTTGTTGATGTAAGGTAGGTCGCACGTGCATTTCTGTAAAGATAGCTCCATCTTCTGTGGGCTCTAATTCTACCCTCACAGCACATAGCGCTTGCATTGACTTCCTACTAAGTGCATCTGCTACGACATTCGCTTTGCCCGGGTGATAGTTAATCGTATAGTCATAGTTGGCTAACAATTGTATCCATTTTTGCTGTCGCAGGTCTAAATCTTTCTGTGTGGGTAGGTACTTCAAGCTTTGATGATCCGTATAAATGTAACACTTTTCCCCGTATAAGTAGTGCCTCCACGTCTTGAAAGCCAAAACAATCGCTGCTAGTTCTAAGTCATGCGTGGGATAATTCTTTTCGTGTGGCTTGAGCTGTCGAGAGACATAATCAATGACTTTGCCCTCCTGCATCAATACGCAACCTAACCTGATTTGGGATGCATCGCTATAGATCACAAAATCTTTTCCTGATTCGGGTTGTATAAGAATGGGCGCTTCAGTAAGTTTTTGCTTCAGCCTTTCAAAGCTCCGCTGGCAAGCGTCGGTCCACTGGAATTTGGTATTCTTCTGAAGTAGCTTGGTCATAGGTGCGGCGATCATAGAAAACCCTTTGACGAATCTCTGATAATATCCCGCTAACCCCAAGAAACTACGGACTTCCGTTACTGTCTTAGGTGGCTTCCATTCCAATACTGCTTCTATTTTCTTGGGATCGACCCTTATTCCTTCTGCCGATACAATATGTCCCAAGAAGGCTACTTCTTCCAACCAAAATTCGCATTTGCTGAATTTAGCGTATAACTGTTTCTCTCACAGGGTTTACAATATGATCCTAAGGTGATGATCATGGTCCTCTCGATTCTCTGAATACACCAATATGTCGTCAATGAATACAACCACGAACTGATCCAAATACGGGAGGAAGATTCTGTTCATTAGATCCATGAGTACTGCAGGTGCGTTCGTTAATCTGAAAGGCATAACAATGAATTCATAATGTCCATAGCGAGTTCTGAATGCGGTTTTTGGTATGTCTTCGTCTTTGAACCCCAATTGATGATAACTTGATCGTAGATCGATTTTTGAAAAGACTCCAGCACCTTTGAGTTGATCAAACAAATCGTCTATGCGAGGTAGTGGATACTTGTTCTTGATGGTCAGCTTATTGAGTTGACGGTAATACACAACCTTAGGGATCCGTCTTTCTTTTTTACGAATAATACTGGCGCTCCCCATGGTGACACGCTTGGCCTAATGAACCCCTTGTCTAAAAGTTCTTGTAGCTGTACCTTTAGTTTTTTTAGCTCCGCTGGCGCCATTCGGTAAGGTGCGATGGATACTAGTGCAGCTCCCGGGTACACGTCTATGGTGAATTCCACCTCTCGTTTAGGTGGTAATCCGGGTAAATCGTCAGGAAATACGTCGGGAAAATCGCAAACAGTAGGTATATCTTGTAGCTTCGGTGCCTCTTCTTTCGCTTCTAAAGCTCATAACAGGTATGCCTTGCAGCCTTTTTGCACTAACCTCTTAGCCGTCATAGCGGAAATGATGTTAGTTAGATAGTCCTTCCTCTTTCCCACTAAGGTCACTTCGTCGCCGTCTGACGTATGCAGAGTAACTCTCTTCTGTTTACAGTCAACCAGTGCATCGTGTTTGGCCAACCAATCCATCCCAAGGATAGCGTCGAATTCTTGAAATGGTAGTTCAAATAAGTCTCCCCAAAAGATACGTCCGTGTATCTCCACGGGGCAATCTTTCACTACCTTCCTCGTAATCACCTCACTCCCTAATGGGCTAGTAACTAATATTCTCTCTTCCTCTAATTCTACCTTTAGGTTCCAAATTTTTTCATTTTTCATGCATATATATGAGTGTGAAGAACCCGGATCTATTAAAACGTAAAGCGAAACTCCAAACATAGACAATTGACCTGTAATCACGTCTAGCGCTTCTTCATCTTCTGGTCGATCCACCGTCTCAGACTGCACACGTGATGGATTTTTGCCCCTACCTCTGCCTCGGCCTCGCCCTGCTGCTGCTTGCGATCCCTCAGTCTCCCTAGGTAGATTCTACATTCGCTAGGGACACTCTCGCATAAGGTGGTCTAAAGATCCACATATGTAGCATGCAAATGTCTGACCCCAACATTCTCCCTTGTGGCGGCATCCACATTGATCACAGCGTGGATTAGTATTTTTGCCTTCATTACCTCTCGGACCGGTAGAAAAGTTGCCTCCGCTTCGGTTGAATCCTCTTCCTTGCCCTCTTTCGGATCGTCCGGTACTAGCGACTGAGGTGGATTGACTTGGGCCACTGCAATTCGATCCCTGACTGTAACCTCGACGTTGACCGCCTCCCGTGGAACCACTGCCTTGGAATCGCTTCCTTGATGATTGGTAGTTTCCCGAATAGTTTTGGGTACCTCTCTTCTGTTTCATCTTCTGTCTTCTATTCGGCTCATCAGACTGACACTGCTCCACTTCAATAGCTCTGGTGACTAACACAGAATATTCCTTAATATGAGTAGCAATCAGCTGCACCTTAATCTCATTATTCAATCCGTCTAAGAATTGTTTACATTGATCTTCCTCATCTTCTATCGCTTTCTTAGCATACCTGCTTAATCTGGTGAACTCCCTTTTGTATTCTGTCACTGTCATTCGCCCCTGCTTCAAGTGTAGAAACTCTTTCCTCCTGGCGTCGAGATATGTTTCAGAAATAAACTTTCTCTTAAATTCTCTCACAAAGAAGTCCCATGTCCTCTTCTCTAATGGAACTCGTTGTTGAACTGTGTCCCACCAGACATACGCTTCTTCCACTAACAAGGAAGTAGCGCACACAACTCGTTCCTCTGGAGTACACTGTAACTGATCTAAGGCTCATACCGTTCCTTCCAGCCAATACTCGGCTGTAGAAGAATCATCGTCCCTTCGGGCCCTAAACTCCTTCACCCCGTACTTTCTTATCTTTTCAATCGGGGGTTTCCTTTCCCGTCCTACAGCAGGTACTGGTATGGGTGCTGGAGCTGGTGGTGGTGCCGGGGCGGCGCCGGCTATCTGCCATAATACGGCAGCCATTTGTTGCAACATTTCGTTGGGGATAGGAGCATCAGCTGGTGGTTGCTCAGATGCAGGTATCTCTGATACATGCGTTTCTACAGTTCGGGAGGCCTGAGACTTGACCTCCTCCTCTAAATCACGCTGCGCTACTCGCGACATCTAAAGAACAGAGCAAAACGTATACAATCCCATCATCAGTAACGACCCAGCTCAACAGCATTATATTACCCTAGGTGGTATGTATATAAAGATAAAACTCTTAAATAACACATATACAACACAACTTTTATTTATTTCCAAGAAAAAGTATTTACATTACTAGGAAACCCTTATGTACATTCCAAAATTTAGGACTCCTTACTACTATATCATCATGTCATACTACCATACAATATTTACACGATACCCTGATGTCACATATGTACATAACCAAAAGAACCTCCAAAAATCAACACATCTCGAAGCTCAGTGAGTAGGTGCCCTAGGTGAGGTGGCACTGTCAGACAAATACTCTTCTATCTCATATCAAACTCTGGGTCATGCGATGCTTCACCAGGTAAGTGCTGGCCTAGCTCCTGGACCCTCTCCTGCAAAGCACAGATCTCTCTATGTGCTACCCTGAGGCTCCTACAGGCACTATCAAACTCCACTCTATGACTAAGCATGTCCTTCTTTAACATCTGCACGTCTCTTATCAAGGAGGTAATCATCTCATGTTTTAATCTCAGGTCTTCACGATCCTGTATACTTCGATCTGCTAGAATTTCTATGGTATCATCTTGCTCCTGCACTATCTGCTTTAGCCTCTCTACTTCCATCCTCAACTCCCTCATCTCATCGTTTCGATCACCCATAATTACTCCTGTTATAATTAGTATAACATAACTAACACTACTACACACATGTATAGTTACATAATTAGAACCCCTAACCTAACTCTATGTGTCATACATTTAAGGTTTAGTTCAACTAACTACCCAGAATCGGCTAAACCGGAGCTCTGATACATAAAATTGTAACACCCCTTCCCGGCCTACATGTGTAAGCCGAGTAGAGGCGCCACACTAACCTAATGTAGCTACCAATTTTACTTAGTCAAATTTTGGTTCCGGTTTTTACAGAAATTTTGCTAGAGGTTTGCCTAGAAATTTAGTGCCAAGTGTCAACAAAACTGGTCTTTCTGATTTTTGAAAATATTTTTACACAAACCAATGCGAACACCATTAGTCTCAATACACTCCCAATGAATCCCCCTTATAACCTCAACTACAAACCTGCAAGAAGAATTCACACTTCTAGTACAAAATAAAGTAGAGGTTTATTATTATTACATACTACTAACGTACAGTATAACATAGTAATTCTCAATCTTATATATACATATACATGCCACAACTAGTTAACTCATAATGGAAACTAAGAGATCTACCCTGAGATGCTGTGGGTCGGGTCGTCGCTTCCTAAGAGTTAGCTACTGCTCCAAACCTACGAGTCAAGGAAAACTTAACTCGCTGAGCAATCTCGCTCAGTGGGTACTTTACCAATGAAAATAAAAGTAAAACACGAAAGCATTTGAAATAAAAGGGAATAATTAAATAAAAAATCAACCAACATTAAACCAATGGAAGTTATTGTACATTCAGTGTAAATATGCTTTCATCAAATGTAAAAACCATAGTTCAAACTCATTTTGCATTACGTAGTTTTAAAAAAAAAACAGGACTTTGGCTCTACTGGTTTATAGGGAACCATAGCGATAAGGCAGTGACCCTCACCACTGTAACATAGGTGGCCCTCACCACCATTATCATATCACAGGAATGGCCCTCACCATCTTGGTTATAACCAATGACCCTCACCACTGAATATAATATCATATCAGTATCAAATCAATCACAATAATGAGCAGTACTGCATGCGTTAGTATAGTGCACCATACCCTTATCTACCACCCCCAACTACCCAGCAGAGCATAAAGGTTAAAATGATTCAATTTAAGTCTCAAACTTCATTTTAGAATGACTCGAGAAATCATTTTAATTCCCGTCGCGCTTTGCCATTTACGCCGCGCACCACATTCTTTAGTCAAACCATTACACTTTTTCACATATTTAACATCCACAATAAACATATCAAACATTTCAAAGCATTCCTCAAAAGGTCACAAATTGACCAAATGAATAGTGTCGCGGAGCATAAAATCGGCAACGCAAAAGGCAAGCGCCAAATGAATAGTAAAATCTGGGTTTTCGTCAAAATTTCAGTCCACTTCAGTCTTACATTCGACCAAGTAAACGAATTTTTTTTTGTCTGAAATTTTGCAGGAAACTTATTTCATATGTTGACTAATTACACGTAAAATTTTGTTGAAAAATTCATTCATTTGCTACCTCAAACAACTGCCCCAAAAAGCTGCCATTTTAGGGACCATTTCGGCCCAAACTAACACATTGTGTAAAAGTACTTATTATTTTTTTTCTAAACCCATTTCAATACTTCTTTAATAATGTAATAAAAGTTTAGACACTTCCCTTGAAAATACTTGCATGTTTATATCAATTTGAACTAAATGGGGGTTCATAAATCATTTTACTAAAATCATTGTAAACATTAGATTTTATTTGAATTCAACCAACTAAAACACCATATAGATTCAATAACACACTTCAAACATTTAATATAAGTGAAAATAATTCCATTGGGCAACAATTCAAAAATGTCATAAACATGATTTTCACAAAAATAAATAATTCTCATTGGTAAAATACCAAACCTTGTTCTTTTAATTCCCCTTTGCCTTTCCTTCTTCTCCTTCCTTAATCTTTGTTTCTCCTTCAAGAAATTCAAGAACACAACCTTAAACATAAACCTTAGAAATTTAGAACAATAAGCTACCCTCCAAATTCATATGAATTTCTACCTAAATTAACCATCTCTCATCATTAATCAACATATTTTTCCATTAAATTCATTTTCTAACCATCCTACAAACTTTCCCCAAATTAAACCTTTATGAACTCTAATTTAGATCTCTTAAAATAGCCAAAAATTTATGAAATTAAAGCTACAAATAAAACCCCTTACCTTAAAGTCTTATTCTCCACCAAAGTTTGCAACCAAAAATAGCTAACTTGAAAAATCACTCTCTCTTTTTCCTTCCTCTCCTATTCGGCCAAAGCAAGAACAAAGGAGAGCTCTTGAATTTTATTTTTTTGTTGTTCTCTCATCCCAATGGGGGCTAAGAGAGGTTAAGATGTGTTGGTGTAAGTGTTGGTTTCCCATTTGTACACTTAAGTGGGAAAATGGCTAATTTTCATTGGTCCAATTGTCTCTTTCTTTTATTTATTTAAAACCTAAGCCATTGGGCTTTCTTTTAATTATATTTTAGCCCCTCAACCTCCTTGTGCTGTAATTTTATGGTCTAAGGTGTGAAAAGACCAAAATACCCTCCGGCGATTACTCGTTCGTAACCTTTAAACCGCGCACTTTCGCCGAATGCTGTGGTACACTTTTTGACTCACTTTTTCCTCTACTTTTCATTTTTGAGATCCATTATTACTTTTGAGACACTTTTGATAATGACCATAATGCCCCTGGTCAAAATCCCCTATATCTTCCAAACCGTGCGTTTTCGGAAAAAACCGTGTCGCGCCGTTGCTACCCGATTTTTCTCTACTTTTTATTTTTGGAGTCTGTTATATTCACTATTAAGGACCTCCGGAATAACTTTTGGTAATTACAGCCACCTCCCCAAAACTTTGCATGTCTTTCAGTTAAGCCCCGTTGGTCTTGCGACCTTCTCTAGGAACCGCCATCAGAGATGCCCTCTCTAGATCCTTTCTCTTGCTGTGCACATGACTGCTAGACATAAATACAGTGGGCGGATGTGACAAAATCAAAATCCTATTTTCTAAATCTAAAACCTTGAAATCTTAGTTTCTAAACCTAAACCCTCTAAACCCTAATTTCATTTAAGAAACCCTAATTCAAGATGTAAACCTAAATTTATATGTCTATTACTTTATTCAAGTCTAGATGCATGTTTATTAAATGTCTTAATGGATGATTTATTTTTATTTGATTTTTTGATGAATGCTCGAATGTTTGTTTAATGATTTTTTTTAGTTTCAAGAAATTGTAAGAGGTATGTTTCCATATTATGGGTACCTCAATTGTTAAGTTTCATGTAATTCAATTTATTTTAAGTTTTGGATTGATGTAAAGGATATGTTTTAACCAATTGGTGGGTATCCTATTTTATTTATTTTCTTTTGGACATTGGACAATTGTAAAGGTAGGTTTCTATCCATCGATGGGTGACTATTCATTTATTTTGTTTGAATTTGCTGTGATTTTAATGAAGTATTTATTTATTCTTATGCTTGCATGTAGTATGGATAATATCATTATATTTAAGAATTTTATAATATTAAGACCTAAAAAGAAGGCCGGTTCCAATGAACCGGGTGCTGTGGGGGGTGTTGGATCATTCTCACCTTCTCCACACATATCCAACTTTTCAAACCCAATAGGAGTTAGAGATTCCTTAAAAATTGAGTAATCCATCCCTTTCTTTTTCCTAGCCTGTCCTAGTGGCAACTCCATTTTCTCCGGGTTTAGGCCCGTATTCTTTAAGGCCCTGAGCCTAACAGTGCCGAAGTCGTAAGAACTATTCCACATGGGAGTGTGGGAAAAAATTTATGCTCACAATGCCATATGGCCATGTATATGTAGTCTTTTCTTGATCTTCTGGTGCTATAGGAATTTGAAAATAACCTGAATACCCATCCAATAAACAAAAATAAGCATTACTTGCAAGTCTTTCAAGCATTTGATCGATGAATGGTAATGGAAAATGATCCTTTCGAGTGGCTTTATTCAACTTTCTATAATCTATGCAAACACACCATTCAGTCACCGTTCTGAAGGGAATTAGCTCATTTTTTCATTTGTTATAACTGTTATCCCTCCTTTTTTTGGAACTACAGGTATAGGGCTCACTCGAGAGCTATCAGAAATAGGATAAATTATTCCTGCATCTAATAGTTTTGTCACTTCTGCCTTTACCACTTCTCTCTTATTTGGATTTAATCTCCTTTAATGGTCTATCACAGGCTTAGAATCTTCCTCCATTAAAATCCTATGCATACATATTGAAGGGCTAATTCCCTCAATATCAGATATAGTCCAACCTATTGCCTTTTTATATTTTCTAATCAAGTTCAAGGTTTTACTCATCTGAGTTTTTAACAAATTATCATTCACAATAATAGGCAACATATTATTGGGTCTAAGAAATGCATACCTGAGATGAGTTGGAAGGGGTTTCAATTCCAATTATGGATCTTTTTCAATAGAAGGAGGAGGTAAGGCCTTACTTTTATCAAGTGCTTCAAATTTCTGAATGCACATTAGTGGAGTTATCTCTAAAGATGAAGCATAAGCTTCCACTTCTTTATTTTCATCTTCTGGGATTGAACTTTGTGCAAGACAAGTTTCTAAAGAATTTTAAAATTTTCCTCACAAAATTGTTGTACACACTCATCAATAACATCAATAAGAAAATAATCATCAAGAAATGCAGGATGTCTGGCTACTTTAGTTAATTTAAACTTCACTTTTTCCTCTCTGACTTGCAAAGTGAGTTTTCCTCCACAAACATCAATCATAGCCCCAATTGTAGCAAGAAATGGTCTTCCTAAATTTCAACATCTTCATCCATTTCTAGAATTATGAAGTCTATTAGAATATAGAGTTTATCCAATTTTATCAAGACGTCTTCCACTATTCCCACTCGATATTTTACTAAACAATCTGCTAATTGAAGGGACATTCTTGTTGGTTGAAGTTTAGTGAAGCCAAGTTTCCTACAAGTGGAAGTAGGCATTACACTGACACTTACACCTAGGATGAATAAAACTTTATTGAAATCTATTGCACCAATAGTACAAGAAATAGAAAAACTCCCTGGATCTTTTTAATTTTGAAGGAAGTTTATTTTGAATTACTGCATTGCATTCTTCTGTAAGTATGATCTTTGCATTTTCTTCTAACTTTTTTCTATTAGATAGCAATTCCTTCAAGAACTTCACATAGGTGGGCATCTGAGCAAGCGCATCTGCAAAAGAAATATTTATGTGAAGTTGTTTAAATACTTCTAAAAATTTTTCATATTACTTATCTAATTTTTGCTTCCTTAGCCTTTGAGGAAAAGGGATTTGAGGTTCATAAGTTTTGACAATTTCTTTTGGTGCTTCCTTCTCATTTACTTCTTCTTCGTTTTCTTTCTCCTTTACTAATTTTGGAGTTTAGGTTGGTAAAGGATCTTCAAGTTGTAAACCACTTCTTAAGGTCACAGCTTTGAAATTCTCCCTTGGATTGATTTTCATTTGGCTAGGAAGTGCTCCTTGATTTTAATTATGGAGAGAGCTTACAATTTGACCTATTTATGTCTCAAGATTCCTATTCTGATTTAAGAGAAGTTTAATTTGTTGCTCAAGTTTTTCATGTTGCTTTTCAATTCTATCAAATCTCTCTGATGTCGCTTCAATGAATTTCTCTAAAGCAACTTCATATGATGGCTTTTCTGGAGAATGGAAACCTTAATTTTGATTTTTAATGTATGGTGGCTGATAAGGTGCTTTTTGATTACTTTGGTTTCGTCATGACAGGTTGGGATGATTTCTCCATGTTTGGTTGTATATATTTCCTTGAGGAAAAGTTGGACCTCTATTTTGATTGCCCAAAAACTATACTTGCTCCATAATTCTGCAGTCAGCTGTGTTGTGGTTTCCTCCACATCCTTTACAAGTTGGGATGAAGTAAGGTTGATATGCTCCAATTTCTTGGCTATTGTGTCTACCTTAGCTGCAAGCAAAGAAAAATTGTCAATTTCATGTAAATCTGCAACTTTTTTATGAACATTATGTTTTGAAGTCCAATAGTAGTTATTTGCTGCCATTTCTTCAATCAAATCAATTTGCTTGAGAAGGAGCTTTGTTCATTATTGCATCACCAGCTGCTACATCTATTCTGCCCTTGATATTTGGGTGAAGGCCATTATAAAAAGTTTGAATCAAAAGCCATTTAGGGACTCCATGGTGATGACATTTTCTTTGCAAATTTTTGAAATGTTCCCAAGCTTCTTATAAACTTTCTTCATCTTATTGAACAAAGCTTGTGATATCATAATTTAGTAGTTTCTACAGGTGGGAAGTATTTTACTAGGAAGGCAGTGGCTAATTGATCCCAAGTAGTGAATGTACCTGGTGATTTAAAAGTGAGCCAATCCTTTGCTTAATCTCTTAAAGAAACTGAAAAAAGTAACAAACGAATAGCATCATCAGATACACCATTAATTTTAAAAGTATCTATAGACCCTTAATTTTTGACCTAGTCCAAAATAATTTTTGTAGTATTTCAATTATTTCAATTACTTATAATATTTAATAGTTATTTTTAATAAAAATAAAAATATAAAAAAATAAAAAAAAATTGGACGGATCGGCAAGCACCGTGTGGTAGGGTTGCCGCGCAATGTCGAGCAGGCAGCTGAGGAGCAGATTCAATATTGCACAAAATTTCTAATTTGGGGATTTGTTCCTTCAAATTCAATAATCAAACTATACAGATCTCACTCGTTCCTTATAAAAGGGAGCTTCCAACTCCACTTAAGATGACTTTTTCTTTTTTTTTAGAAAGAGACTTTGAAGCAAAAAGCTTCTCTTAGTGGGAGATATAAAAGAGAGGGAATATTATCATTTCATCACCCTTTATATCTTACATTTCATATGTAAAAAGAAATTATTTTTTAGCAAGGTTTAATGATCTAAAACAAGCATCAAGAACAACTTGCAATTCTAGAGAATTAGCTGTGATTTTCATTCATTTGCAGTAAGTTTCTTAAGTTCTTAGTATCAATCATTAAATTTACACCATTTGGTGTTATGATCTATGTTCATATTTCATCACCTCATCTCACTTACACAACTTATTCATAAGCAGAAACATTGAACTCTAAAAAAACTAAGGATACCAATTCAACAATCGAAATCCATTAACTCTTAGACAAGTCTTTGAATGAATGACTTGTAAATGATGAAATTAACTCATAAGGACTATATCTAACTTTACTGGACCAAGGACTAGAACTTTAAAATTGGAAAATGACCTTTAAGATATTTTATTTGGAAAATCTGCAAGTATAGGTCATTTCTACCAGAAATGGCGAATTATCATCAAATTTAATATTCACTTTAATATCGAACTTGATAGTTTAATTCAAAGCTCAACATATATGCTAGCCTGTTCTCCACTAACTTTTACTTTTCTATCGGATGTTGTTCCATAATCATTGAAATCAATTGTTGTGCTCCCATACATATATGTCTGCCATCATTGATTTATTTTTTATCTTAGTACATGTATAGATACAAATCATGTTCTAACTTTGCAAGTGCAGGCATTTATGCCAGGGATGGTGGATGATTATCGAATTTGATATTCATGTGAGTATCGAATGCGATAACCATATATTCATTCTCAGTATGAACAATGTGTTGTTACCAGCTAATCCTTTCTGCAGGGTATTATCGAATTCATTAATTCAATAATTATCGAATTAGAATGTGATGTTTATTTACACGTTTATATATGTTGTGCTTTCTAACTTGGTTTTGATTATGCCTTATAAATACTGGCAAAGTTAACATTTATCGACTATCAAAATTTGGCATTCTTAATTGATTTTTTGCATTCCAGTTCATTTAGCTAACAGATCTTGTAGGTTGCCCCTGTAAATGGAAACTATCAAACTCGATAGTATAATGAATATGAAATTTGACATTCATATTTGATTCTACTTATATTGTTTTATTAATCATCTGATTTTGTAGATTATTATCAAATTCGATAGTTTAAGGATTGTCGAATTTGATATTACTTGAATTACTTTTCTTTTTGTTCTTTCCTTTTATTTTCGCTTTCTATTATTCCACTATTATTGTACTTACTCAATCTATGGACATCAAACATTCATCCAACATACATTCATTTTTTTCCTTTCTTAGATTCATTATATATAGGAAGTGATGTAATTTTCTCCTTTCTTAGATTTACTATCAAAAGAATGAAGAAGCAAAAGACAAAAGATCAGTCCAGCTATAAGAGCTGAAGCCAATATAGGACAAATCTCTAAGGATGAAGATCTGTTTTCCAAGGGTTAAGACCCGACATCTAAAGGATGAAGATCCACTTTCAAGGATGAAGATCCATTTACAAGGGTGAAGACCCAATCTCCAAGGATGAAGATCCATTTTCCAAGGGTGAAGACTTGACATCTAAAGGATGAAGATCCAATTTCAAGGGTAAAGACCCGACTTCTAAAGGATGAAGATCCACTTTCAAGGGTGAAGACTCGATTTCCAAGGGTGAAGACCCGACATCTAAAGGATGAAGATCCACTTTCAAGGGTGAAGACCCAATTTCTAAGGATGAAGATCCAGCTTAAAGGGTGAAGATCCAATTTCAAAGGTGAAGACCCAACATCCAAAGGATGAAGATCCATTTTCAAGGGTGAAGACCCAATCTCCAAGGATGAAGATCCATTTATAATGGTGAAGACCCAATCTCCAAGGATGAAGATCCATTTTCCAAGGGTGAAGACCCGACATCTAAAGGATGAAGATCCACTTTCAAGGGTGAAGACTTGATTTCCAAGGATGAAGATCCAACTTAAAGGATGAAGATCCAATTTCAAAGGTGAAGACCCGATGTCCAAAGGATAAAGATCCATTTTCAAGGGTGAAGTCCCAATCTCCAAGGATGAAGATCCATTTTCACAGGTGAAGATCCGATGCCAAGGATGAAAATCCAAGGTCCAAGGATGAAGATCCATTTCGGTGGGTAAAGACCCATAATCTATTAAAGAATGGAATAACAAATTAAGTCTAGAACTTAGCTTAGGTCCAGAACCTAAATTCCCTCTTAAGTCCAGAACTTAGCTTAGGTATAGAACCTAAATTCCCTCTTAAGTCCAGAACTTAGCTCGGGTCCAGAACCCAAGTCTTTTTCGAGTCTAGAATCGAACTGGGTCTAGAACCCAAACCATCCCGGGTCCAGGACCCAAGTCTTTTCTGAGTCCAGAACTTGAACCGGATCTAGAACCCAGGCCATCTCGGGTCCAGAACCCAAGTCTTTTCTGAGTGCAGAACTCGAACCGGGTCCAGAACTTAAAACCTAAACCATCTCAGAAAAATTAAGTATATTTTATCAAAATTAAATCTTATTGCTTTTTACTCTCTTTTGCCATAGTCTCAGATCGTTTAAGCAGGGGGCAAACTGTAGACTTTTAATTTTTGACCCAGTCTGGTTCGATATTTTTTATTGTCCAAAATAATTTTTGTGGTATTTTAATTAAATAATATTTATTTTAGTATTTATTATTTATAATTTTTAATAAAAATAAAAAATGGTAATATTAGTAAAGTTAAAAATAAATAAACAAATAAATAAAAAAAATTGGCGACGAAAAATTTCATCGCCGAAAGTGAATAGGCTTGGGCCAATTCCTACGGCAAATTGGCTGGCTCGTGCCCCAGTTCGCCCGCTCGCTTGCTTTTTTTGCCCACAGTAGTTTTTTTGCCAGCACAATTTTCCAGCGTAGTTTTTTTCGAAACTAAATTCTATTTGGTTTTGGTTTCTTTTCCCAAATGGTTAGAATTTCCTTAGACAATTAGAAGTAAGTTTATTATTTTTCCCTATAAATACCACATTAAAATACAGAATTAAGGAGGGGAGAAAATTGTTTTACTGGATCAAAAATTTTTACTTAACCTTGGACTTTTAGATTTCTTCCGCCAACCTCAAGATTAAAAGATCAAGAGGCAGCAAACAATAAGAATCTATCAAAGACAGCCTATACTGTCTTTATTATTGTTCAACCAGAATTCAAAGATTGTGGTGGAACCAACAACGGAGGTTTGAATCTCTATTTTCTTTCTTTATATTTACAGTAGCTTCATTAAGTTGGATTAATTGTTTCATCATACAATTTCATCAATTATTCTACAAACCATCCAAACTTTATTTGAAACCCTAAAAAAATATTTTTCAAAACCCTAATGCCTTAATACCCGTAAAACATATTTTCTAAATCTTAAACCCTAAAATCTTAATTTTCAACACCAAAACCTACAACACTAAAAGATAGTTTCCAAAATTTTCTAGAGCGCTGCTCCCGACCCCCAAGGGGCGCTGCCTCTTGACCCCGCTTGCTAACCGGCTAGTGGGACAGCCGTATGGGCTCGTCGAAGGGGTCAATATTTATTTGTGTATTGTAAGTCTTTATGTTTAACTTCCTTTATTATGATTATTCAAAATACAAACCTAAACCCTAATTTATTCAAGCTATAAATCTTAATTAATTCTATTTTCAAATCATCACAGTAATATTATTTTCATAAAAAAATCCAAAACCTTAAATCTTTTAAACATCCAGTAGCTATATTATTACTTTAAAATATTTCTCAACAAATTAAACTAGTATATGCAAAACCCTAGTTATTGAACATAACAACAAATTAAACTAGTATATGCAAAACCCTAGTTATTGAACATAAAACCCTAGAAACCTTAATTGATGCATGAATCTCTAAAGTTAATATATTTACTGTTTTATTTAAATTGGATGAATGTTTATTATATATTTTGATTGATGTTTGATATCTTTGATGAATGATTTATTTATGATGAATGGTTATTTACTTTTATTGATTTATTTTGTTTTCCAAATATTATAAGAGGTATGTTTCCATATTTTTGGATACCTCATGTCATGAGCATCATGTAATTTATTTTATTTTAAAGTTTTTGGACTAATGTAAATGGCATGTTTCCACCTTTCGGTGGGTGTCCTATTTAGTTTAGACATGAATGATGTAAGGACATGTTTCCATCCTCGGATGGATGTCCATTTATTTGCTTTGTTTGGACATTGCTTTGATTTTAATATAATGATGCTTTATTTTAATTGTTGCATGTAATATGGATAATATTGTTAAATTTAAGAATTTTATAATATTAAGACCTGCCAAGGAGGCCGGTTCCAATGAACCGGGTGTTGTGGGGGTGCTGGGCCATTTCTCACCTTCCCCGCACGTATCCAACTTTTTGAACCCCTTAGGGGGTTGGGGATTCCTTAGGAATCAAGTCATCCACCCCTTTCTTTTTCTCGGCCCATCCTGGTGGTGACTCCATTTTCTTCGGGCTTAGGCTGTGTTCTCTAAGGCCCTGAGCCTAAATAGTGTCAAAGTCGCAAGAACCATTCCACCGGGAGTGGGGGCGAAAATCCCCGCTCACACATGCCCTGTCAATCAAATCAACTAGAGGATGAGCATTTTCGAAGGAGGGTGAGCATGCCTATCAAATTAATTAGCTGAAGGATGATCATGTTTGAAGGAAGGGCGAGCATACCCTACCAAATCAATCAGCGAGAGGATGATCATGTCCGAAGGAAGGGCGAGCATACCCTATCAAATCAATTAGCGAGAGGATAAGCATGTCCGAAGAAGGGGCAAGTACGCCCTGTCAAATCAATCAGTTGAAGGATGAGCATGTCAAATCATTAGGTTAGAAAGACACTTGCTTGGAAAGACACCACTTCAGTCATGAAAGATGAAACACCTGACGTGACAAGGCAAAGTTTAAAAGATCATCCTAGCCTTACCTAAAACCTCAAAAACAACTTGGAGAACTTTCTTAAATTTTACATCTGCAAAGTTTGAAAGACTTGTATTGCTCAAGCATGGGGGCAAACTGTAGACACTAAAATTTTTCACCATGATAATTATCATCGTGTTCGATAATTTTAATATCAAGGACGATAATTATCAGGGTATGTCAAGTAGGTAGCTGAGGAGCATATTTGATTACAAAATTTCAAATTCAGCAATTTGTTCCTTTGAATTTGATAATCAAACTGTACAGATCTCACTTGTTTTCGATAAAAGGGAACTTCTAGCTCCACTTAAGAGGACCTTTTTTTAGAAAGAGACTTTTGAAGCAGAAAGCTTTTCTTAGTGAAAGACATAAAAGAGAGGGAATATTATCATTCCATCACCCTTTTTATCTTGCATTTCATCTGTAAAAAGAAATCATTTTTTTTAGCAAGGTTTAATGATCCAAAACAAGAGTCAAGAACATCCTGCAATTCCAGAGAATTAGTTGTGATTTTCATTCATTTGCAGTAAGTTTCTTAAGTTCCTAGTATCAATCTTTAAATTTACACCATTTGATGTTATGATTTATGTTCACATTGTATCAACTCATCTCACTTACACAACTTATTCATAAGCAGAATCAGTGAACTCTAAAAGAACTAAGGATACCCATTCAAGAATTGAAATCCACTAACTCCTAGATAAGTCTTTGAATGAATGGCCTGTAAATGATGAAACTAGACTCATAAGGAATATATCTATCTTTACTGGACCATAGACTGAAACTTTGAAATTAGAAAATGTCCATTAAGATATTTTATTTGGAAAATTTGCAAGTATAGATTGTTTCTACCAAAAATGGTGAATGATTATCGAATTTGATATTCACTTTAAAATCGAATACGATAGTTTAATTCAAAGCTCAGTATATATGCTAGCTTGTTCTCTACTAATGTTTACTTTTCTGCAGGATGTTGCTCCATAATCATTGAAATCAATTATTATGCTCCCATAAATGTTTGCCATCATTGATTTATTTTTGATCTTAGTACATGTATAGATACAAATCATGTTCTAAGATTGCAAGTGCATGCATTTCTGCCAGGGATGGTGGATGATTGTCGAATTTGATATTCATGCGAGTATCGAATGCGATAATCATCTATCCGTTCTTAGTATGAACAATGTGTTGTTACTAGCTAATCCTTTCTGTAGGGTATTATTGAATTTGTTAATTCAATAATTATCAATTTTGATTCAATAATTATCGAATTTGATTGTGATGTTCATTTACATGTTTATATATGTTGTGCTTTCTGACTTGGTTATGATTCTTCCTTATAAATACTAGCGAAATTGACATTTATCAACTATCAAATTTGGCATACTTATTTGATTGTTTACATATCTAGTTCATTTAGATAACATATCTTGAAGTTTGCCCTACACGAGGAAACTATCAAACTCTATAGTATAAAGAATATCAAATTCGACATTCTTATTTTATTCTGCTTATATTACTTTATCAATCATCTGATCTTGTAAGTTATTATCGAATTCTATAGTTCAAGGATTGTCGAATTTGATATTACTAGAATTACTTTTCTTTTTGTTCTTTCCTTCTTTTATTTTCACTTTCTATCATTCCACTATTATTGTAATTACTCAATCTATGAACATCAAACATTCATCCAACATATATTCAGATTTTTCCTTTCTTAGATTCATTATATATAGGAAGTGATGTAATTTTCTGTTTAGTATCATGCATAGGATTTGAAAGATTGTGTAATATAATTATTTCTCTTTATAGATCCATTATTGTAAAGAGCGTGTTTATTCCGTGCATCATGCATCACGTGCATCATGATATGCATATGTTTATTCCTTTGTTACTTATTTTATATACGCTGATGCTCGTCCGATATCCTAAATAATCCTTATTAATACATGATTCATAGAGGAGGGCGATTCTTTAAATTGGGCATATGTGAATAGTAAGGATTCTCATCTAAGTTATTCCCATATGTACCTAACTTCCCAAACTCAGATTCAAATGGGGTTAGGGATTTCTTAAAAAAATCAAGAGAATGCTACCCCTTATCATTTCTCGGTCTTACCAGGTGGTGACTCCATTTCACACAAGTCTCATCTGTCGGATCCCTGAGATCAATAATCTGATAGTGCTGAGGCTTAAAATCACATTTAGAGAGTAATGGACTGGGAAATGGTGCTCTCACAGAGTTTTTGTTTATTTTTTGTGTCTATGTTTATTTTTTGTAGACACTTGGTAAAAGGTCTAAAAGTTGCATCATTGCTTTTCACTCTCTTCCACTAAAGTTCAAGATTGTTCAAGCATGGGCAAAACTATAGTCCTTTAATTTTGTCCCAAACCAAATTCATCCCCAATTTTAAGGCCCTAGATAAATTTGGTGGGATTTGTTTTTTAAAAAAAGAGCCCAAATTTAATCTGGTCCTAATTGTAAAAACCCTAATCAAATCTAGATTCAATCCCAAATCGAATCAGCACCAATTAAAAGCCCAATTTAAAGTTTGAATTGCAAAAAATCCCTAAATGGTCATGGCAAATTGGCCATGGCTCATAGCCAATTCGCCATGAGCCAGTCCTTTAGATTTCCTAAACCTACTTAAATTTGGGCTTATTT
Source organism: Garcia nutans (assembly GCA_947685225.1). Taxonomy (NCBI): domain Eukaryota; kingdom Viridiplantae; phylum Streptophyta; class Magnoliopsida; order Malpighiales; family Euphorbiaceae; genus Garcia; species Garcia nutans. The sequence goes on from CANTUV010000005.1 coordinate 41,441,408, forward strand.
AAATAAATATAAGGTTTTGTAATATGATCGGGCCTTTCCAACCAGATTAAGCATATGTAACCCTAATTAGCACTATAAATATAAAAAAATTAAGTGGACAAGGAGAGGAGGTTAGCAAAAAGTGACCAACACAGACAAAGCAACCAGAAAATGAGAGCAAGATAAAACTAGACAGACAGAGAGCAAAAAATAAAGGAAACTGGAGACACATTAGCCAAACCAGAGCTTGTTTGACCCAAATCATTTGTAGAGTCAAAACACTATATTAATCTTTACGGAGGGATTATACTATTCAAAAAGGCTTGGCTTAGTGTTATTGCTTGGTGGAACCTACAACGAAGGTATGATCTTCATCAACTAGATCTATTTTACTTAATAGAGTGTTATCCTCATTTAATTATGCAAATTTATTATGTTTTTAATTTATTTTTTTTATTTTGTTTACACTATGATCCACAACCCCAATTTTTTTTAACAAAACCCTAGTTTTAGGATTAAATCCTAAATTATGATTTTAAACTCTAATTTATAAATTACAATTATGGAAAATTGTTCAAGTGTTAAACAACATTATTTTGTTACTAATATGATTAATAATATTCATTCTAGAGGCAACAACTCATTCAATGAGCATGGTAAATCATTCACCTTTTGGGGGCACTGCCCCCAATCCCTTGCAAGGGGCGCTGTCCCCTTGAACCCTACTCGCTAACCAGCTAGCGGGACTGCCATATGCGTTATGCCCTATATTTCATTTATGAGTTAATATTAAGATATGTTTGTGGATAGCAATTTTTGTTATTAATCTTCATTTCCTTTTAATTAAGCCTTTATTTTTTAATTCTTTGTATGAGGATTATTTATATATTTATGGATTGCAATTTTTATTATTTGGATTTCAAAGTTGTAAGCAGCATATTTCCACTCTTTGGGTGCCTTAAGGGACAAGTTTCAACTCTTTTATGGGTGTCCCATCTTGTATTATGGACATTTGGACATTGTAATTCATGTTTCCATCCTCGTATGGGTGCCCATTTTATTGTTTGTTTGTTTGATTTATGGTATGATTATTTTTTCATAATTTACCTTCAATCATTTGCAACATGAATAATAACATAATAATTTAAGAATTTAATAATATTTAAAGCTGAAAAGGAGGTCTGTTCGAATGAACCGGGTGTTATGAGGGTGCTCAGCCATTTCTCACATTCCCCATGTGTACCCAACTTTTCAAACATAGTATGGGTTAGGGATTCCTCAAAAATTGAGTCATCCAACCCTTCTATCTTCTTCCCAGCTCATCTGGGTGGTGACTCATATTCGCCGAATTTAGGCCCGTGTTCTCTAAGTCCCAGAGCCTAACAGTGCTGAAGTCACAAGAACCATTCCTCCGGTAGTAGGGGCAAAACTCCCTACTCACAGCTCCCCCTGTCATGAAAGTTGCTAGAGGAGGTACTCTGCCAAACTTAGACAAAGGATTGTCCTTTGTTCTAGGTTTGTTGGGTTCAAATAGTTTACCATTATTAATTAGATCCTAGACCTTTCATGCCCTTGTGTCTGATGGAAGTGACAGAAGGCCTTAATATCAAAGTTTGGTAGCAAAGGATTCGATAGAGGTCAAAGGGCCAATAGTTGTAAAAGCCCTTTCTTCTATAGCTTATTGAAAAGCCAAGACAGAGGTCTTCCTGGATTTGAAAATTGTCTTTTCTTCACTTGACCAGGAGTCGCAATAACCTCCACTACTTTTTGTGTACTCTGACTACCAAATTATTAATTTCCCCTTTCATTTCTTCTTCTAGAGAAATAGATCTTCTCACATTCCCATTCTTTTATTTGTAGGCCAACTTGAAGAAGATCTTTCAAATCTCTAATAAGGGTATGAGACAGCTGTTTATAGAGGTTAGGCAAAACACCTCTTTCTATTATTCTAATCTGATTAGGCTCATCTAGCCTCTTTTTGAGAAGAGCAACCTTGTTCCTCCATCTTTGTTTTTGCCTAATAGTTTTTACCTCCATTAAAGTCTCTTCTAGCTCAACATTATACCCATACTGCTAGTTGAAGGCTTTGTATTGCAAATCCCAGTCTTTATGGGTGTTTTCCTCCATCTTTGTTTTCGCCTGATAGTTTTTACATCCATTAGAGTCGCTTCTAGCTAAGCATTACACCCATATTGCTAGATGAAGGCTTTGCATAGAAAATCCCAGTCTTTCTGGGTGTTTTTCTCCAAGTTATTGAACCAGTTTTGCATGAATAGATCCATAGAAAACATGAAATACCTTAGGATTTGAGCCTTAGTGGCTCTAGTAGACTACATGGTAGTGATGTGCTGCTTAACATGTATGTGGGGAATTCCCATTCTATCAAACTCAGTAGAAGGAGACATTTTAAATTTGTAGGGAATTCCTTCATCTTCCTCAAACAACTTGTCCACCTCATACACCTCTTTTGTCTTTAGCTTCTTTTCAAACTTCTTTTTCAACATCAATGTGAGCGGGGATTTTTGCCTCCACTCCCAAGTGGAATGGTTCTTGTGACTTTGGCACTATTAGGCTCAGGGCCTTAGAGAACACGGGCCTAAGCCATAAGAAAACGGAGTCACTATCCGGACGGGTCGGGAAAAAGAAAGGGGTGAATGACTCGATTCCTGAGAAATCTCCAACTCCCTATTGGGTTCGAAAAGTTGGGTACGCATGGGGAAGGTGAGAAATGGCGTAGCACCCCCACAGCGCCCGGTTCATTGGAACCGGCCTCCTTTTCAGGTCTTAATATTATAAAATTCTTAAATATAATGATATTATCTATACTACATGCAATCATAAGAATAAACAAATACTTTATTAAAAATCGTAGCAATGTTCAAATAAAATAAATAAATGGATACCCATCCAAGGATGGAAACATGTCCTTACATCATCCAATGTCTAAAACTAAATAGGACACCCACAAAAAAGGTGGAAACGTATCCTTTACATTAATCCCAAAATATGAAAATAATTTAAATTACATAAAAATTAATTAATGAGGTACCCAATCATGGAAACATACCTCTTACAATTTTAGTAAACAAATAATAATAAACAAAATATTCATCCATGATAAATTAAACAAATCAAACATTGAAATTAAATAAATCAATCATCAAAACATATAATAAACTACATAATCAAATCTAAAACTAAATAAAGCAATAAATGTATAAGTTTAGGGTTTACATCTTAAATTAAGATTTTTAGAATTTTAATAACTAAATTAGGATTTAAAATAAAGGAAGTTAAACACAAAGACTTATGATACACAAATAAATATTAACCCCTTCGAAGAGCCCATACGGCGGTCTCGTTAGCCGGTTAGCGAGCAGGGGTCAAGGGTTCCCCGGAAGATTTTGAAAACTGGTCTTTGGGGTTATAGGTTTGGGTGTTGAAAATTAAGATTTTAGTGTTTTAAAATTTGGAAAATAGGGTTTTGGGATTAAGATTCAATATGTGCTACTGTGATTAATAAGAAAAACTTAAATATTGCTACAGAATTTGTTTGAATGTTTTGTAAATTATTGCATTAGATAATAGTAATAATAATGTAGCTATTATAATCTAAATGAATTAAATATAACAAACAAACCTTCATTTGTTGGCTCCCCCAATTTGAACGTGTGAATCAAACTTAGTCCTCGTCACTGCTTGAATCAACTTTGTTATTGGTGGAGAAAACAACTGCCTGTCACAATTGTTCTATCCTTGCTCTTTGTCAATTGCTTATTATTCTTCCAAAAAGTCCCAAAGAAAAGTCCAAAAGTCTCTCTGTGTCTAATTCCAAATATCCCAAAATTTTGCTAAAGCTCTGCCTCTTTTTTGTTTGTGTGTTTCTGCCCGAAAAAAAGGAAAAACACCAAAATTCAATAGCTACTACCTCCAAAATTTTCAGTCCAAAAAATAGCTAAAAGTCCCCTCTGTGTCAAATTTGCCAAAAGTCCAAAGAAAATTCCAGTCCTTTAATTCTTCAATAATTTTCCTCCTTGCAGAATGAAAATTTTTCCCCCTGCTTCTGTTGTTAAGTTGTGTATTTATAAGAAAAAAAATTAAAGCCTAATACCAATTGGTTAAGAAAATAAAATTGTTTAGGAAATAAAATTAAAAACCGAGTAAGATAAGGCTTTGGGGAAAACTATGTGGGCCCGGGCTAGTGAGGTTGCTGGGCGCTACTGCGTGCTGGGACGCTGGGAGCTGGACGACGAGGATTTGCTGCATCACGGGCTAGGGTGCTGGGTGGAAAGGCTTGCAGCGCTGGGGCGGGCAGCAAATTGCTGCTTGTGGCGTGGCAGCGTGGTAGAGCTGCTGCGTGTCGCTCGCCGATCAGTCTGATTTTTTTTTATTTTTTATTAAAAATAAATATTATTATATTATTAAAAATAAATAATAAATAAAATAAATAAAATAAATATTACAAATAATAAAAATAAATAATATAAATAATAAATAATAAATAAAATAAAAATTATATAATTAAAATAGATAGTAAATATTAAAATAAATAAATAACAAATATTAAAATAAATAATAAATACCACAAAAATTATTTTGGACCGTTTTAAAATTTTTGGACTGGACTTGATAAAAAATTAAGGATCTACAGTTTGCCCCCTGCTTGAACGATCTGAGACTTTCAGTAGAAGAGAGTGAAAAGCAATATGACTTTGAGTTGATTTTGGATGAGGATGGGTTCTCGACCCGAGGTTGAAGTTGGTTTGGGTTCTAGACCCGAAATGAGTTATGGGCTCAAAAATGATTTGGGTTCTTGGACCCGAGACTGAATTGAGTTTGATTTAGGTACTTGGACCCGAGATTGGATACTTAGACCTGAGATTGGGTTGAGTACTTAGACCCGAGACTGGGTACTTAGACCCGAGATTGAATTGGATTTAGATACTTAGACCCGAGATTGGTTGGGTACTTAGACCCGAGACTGGGGTACTTGGACCCGAGACTGAATTGGATTTGGGTACTTGGATTCTAGATAAGAGTTGGGTGCTTGACCCAAAATTGGATTTGGATACTCGATCCTAAACTGTATATGGATGCTCGATCCTAAATTTGATTTGGATGCTTGACTTGAAACTATATTTGGATTCTCAATTTTAAACTGGATTTGGATGCTCTATCCTGAACCCGATTTGGATACTCGATCCTAAACTGGATTTGTATACTCAATTTGAAACTGGATTGGGTACTAGACCCAAGATAAGAGTTGGGTACTTGACTTGAAACTAGATTTGGGTGCTCGACTGAAAATTGAACTTTGAGTGCTCGACTTGAAACTGAAGTTGGATTCTCGATCCTAAACTGGATGTGGATGCTCAATCCTAAATTGGATTTGGATATTTGATCCGAAACTGGATTGGGTACTTCGACCCAAGACAGGAGTTGGGTGCTTGACCCAAAATTGAATTTGGGTGCTTGACCCAAAACTGGATTTTAGGTTCTCGACCTAAAACTAGATTGGGTACTTGAACCCGAGATAGGAGTTGGGTGCTCGACCCGAAACTGTATTTGGGTGCTCGACCAGAAACTGTATTTGGGTGCTCGACCCGAAACTGGATTTGGATACTTGATCCTAAACAGCATGTGAATTCTTGATACTAAATTGGATTCCCATCCTTTTAAGAGTTCTAAATTCCATTCTTTTTTTTTTCTTGCAAAAAATTCAGCTATTTTTTAGCTGACCTTTATATCTTCTCCTTACCTCCTGCGTGGCAAAATTTGAAAGTGAGTTTGAAAATATTTTGTACACGCATACACTAAAAAATTGAAAAGCAGAAACTTTGCCCCCTGTGTATGCTCAAACCAATGATTTTTCTCATGTAGATTCATATTAATGTTTGTGTTGTCTAGTTCTTCGCACAAGCATGCGTTTCTTCTTTTGAAAAATGACTGGAGCTTCCTCCATCAATAGGCTTTCTATGCCCCCTGATTCAATATCTTCTTTTGATTCTTTACTTCACAGGGTGTTTTCTGTTCACTTTGACAAATAATAGGTAACACAAGATAACAAAATGCAATGTGATATACTCATGTATGCATGATATGCATGAATAATACTTATAGTGGTTTCGTTGACTCATAGACTGAGGTGATCAGCTGAAGTGTTCTCATTGACTCATTTTAGATGCATGTTCAGTTCTTACATTGGAATGACAGAAAGCTTTGCATTTATGGCTTTTATCTTTAAGATGTTGAAAACATGAGTGGTGAGGCCTAAGCAATAGAGATACATCCATTTCAAATTAGGAATCAGCATGCCAGTTGGCAACTTTTTCACAACCATGCCAATAATTATTTACTTTATCCAATGTGTTCTTCGATATTCAATGGTTCAAAAAAAACTTCCCTTAACTTGAAGGCTTTGTATGACAAAAACATTTTTTTATTTTAAATCAAATGTTGACTTTGTCATATCAGTGTCATTGTACCTCAGGACTTGATTTTGCAAATTAACATATCTATAACATGACAACCCTAGTTATCATACTAAACTCAGGAATCACTTCTATTTGAGCAAGAACTGTTACACTTCATATAGGCACATACACATTACTTAGCCAAAGGTCTCATTGAGTTTAAATATTGCCTACCTCATATGCATGCTTATTCAAACTATCTCCACTAACAGTCTCTACCTACCAAGAGAGATCATGAGGTCTTTGATAGGCTTGAATTAGGGTCTATAAGGGACATGGGTTAAGCGAAGGCCAATTGTAAATTGGAGTCGATGTGACAATATGGACAAACCCTCACACTACAATTTTCCTATTTAGATAGTTGGAAACATGAAAAGATAGAGCTTTGAACATTCTTTTTTTTTATTTATGATAATCTAGATCTCGATTGGGACAGTCTTTGCCTTTTGCAAAAAGTTTGGTACCCACATTCATTTTTTTCTTCTTTTCCCTTTTCTTTCTTTTTCTTTTTTCGTACTCTTCTCTTTCTTTGAGCATTTTATCATTTTGTCCTTCTTCTCTATAGGATTGTTAAGTACAAAACTTTTAAAAACTAGATGGTCTTTCTCCTTTTTCTTTGATTTTGATTGAATCTTTGGTTGGGTTGGACTAATTCTAGTCAAACTATCCTTATAAACCAAATGGAAGTCTTTTGCTGCTTTAGGTAAAAGAGAACTCAGTTGGATTTCTAAAATGTTTTGGGTTTTCTTTTCTTTTCTTTTTCTTCTTTTTTTTTTCTTTTTTTCTATCCTTTACGATCTTGACTAGGCATTCCTTTCTTTTTGATCTTTTTTTCTCCTCCCCTAAGTGATCATTAGATTTATCATAAGTATCACAATAGCTCAGGGCAGGTTATCAGGGTTTACAGGCCAATGAAAAGCCAGCTAAAATCTTATGAAGGCTCAAAGGGACAACTAAGGATTGATGTCAATAGGGTTGATACTAGTTATTGGCTTACCAAACAATGCCTAGATCATCTCTTCCTTAAATAAGCAGAGTTCAATTTTGCCTCGAAAGTCCTTCAAAGCATATTCTAAGATTGACTAGGACCTAAACAAAGGACATTTTGCAGAAGCCCTCTCTAAGTAAGCATACACAACTCAATGCTATAGAACAATTCCCTTATCTAGTAAAGTCATTCAAATCATGATGCATATATATATATATATTAATTTATGATTATTAAGCTAGACTAGTCATTGGCTGAGCACCAAAATGAACAAAGACCAACAAAAATTTTGATGAAAGTAATTTATTCAAATAATCTTAAATTAAAAAAACATAATTATTCCAATTAAATATTTAAAGAATGCAAAATAGAAGAGCAACATTCAAGTTAAGGGAAGTTTATTGAGTTAAAATTTTTCCTTATTCCACGTCTTCGATACTCTCATCTTGAAAGGAGGATAAGACAAAATCTTCCTCCAATCCTCTTCCTACCATAAAAGATGTAGGTGGAGGCACTATTCCAAATTTAGGCAAAGGATTGCTTTTGGTATTGGGCTTATCCAGCTTGGATAGCTTACCACTGTCAATCAAATCTTGGATTTCGTGCCTTAGACAAGCACATTTATCCGTTAGGCTCCCTTGCATTTGATGAAATTGACAGAAGGCCTCGGCATCGAAGTTTGGTGGCAAAGGATTATATAGCGGTTGAGGAGCCAATGGTTGTAACAACCCTTTCTTTTGTTGCTTGTTGAAAACCCAAGATAGAGGTTTCCCAAACTCTGAGAACTGCCTTCTATTTCTTTGACCAGTCATATTAACATCAACTTCCTTTTGAGTGCTTTGATCACCTGATTGATAGATTCCTTTCTCATTCCTTCTTGCTGAAAAGTGGTTCTTCTCCCTTTCCCATTCTTCAATTTGCAGACCGGCTTGAAGAAGATCTTTGAAATCTCGGATGAGTGTATAAGACATCCTTTCACAAAGACTAGGTAATACCCCTCTCATAATCATTCTTATTTGATCAGATTCATCGGGCCTCTTCTTGAGCAAAGCAGCCTTATTCCTCCACCTCTTCACATAGCCCATGAAGTTCTCGTTCGTCCTTTGTCTAATGGACTCTACCTCCATTAGAGTAACTTCCAATTCAACATTGTATCCATATTGTTGGATGAAGGCCTTGTATAGTAGATCCTAACTTTTTTGAGTGCCATCATCTAAGGTATTGAATCAATTTTGGATAATAGGATCCAATGAGAGCATGAAGTACCTTAGGGTTTAAGCTTTACTAGATCGGGCAGACTGTATAGCAGTGATATACTTCTTCACATGGAGATGAGGATTTCCAGTTCCATCAAACTTTGCAAAGGATGTGTAGACCCTTAATTTTTGACCCAGTCCGGTCCAATATGTTTTAATTAGTTCAAAATAATTTTTGTTATCTTAATTAAATAATTTTTGCTTTAGTATCTAATTTTTATTAATAAAAAATAAAAATAAACAAATAAAAATCAAAAAATAAAAATAAAAATAAAAATCGGCGACGAAAAAATCGGCGATGAAAAAATCATCGCTGAAAATCAGAGCGGGTCGAATGGCAGTGGGCCATTTCGCCTACAAGAATTTCCTGCGGGCGAAATGGCCTGCAGGCCAGTCCTCGCCCGCATTCCGCAGCCAACTGCGGCAATTTTTTTGCCAGCGCATTTTTTCCGCAGCAGTTTTTTTTTCGCCAGCGAAATTTTTCTGATGCAAATTTTTTCGAAACCTAATGCAATTAGGTTTCAGTTTCCTTTTCTTAATCAATATTAGCTTCTGTGAATAACTAGAATTAACCATAAAATTCTTCTATAAATAAGATAAAAAACAACACAAAAAGGAGGAGGAAAAAAAGAAGAAAATTGGATCGGATTTGGAGAAAAATTGAGACCGAAATTAAGTAGGAAAGGCTTTGAATCAATCTGATTTTTTTTTAAGAGAGAAAACAACAATTCAATCCATCAAAGGCAGCAAAGCTTGTCTTTGTTTTTGTCCATCCAGGAAGAAATTTTTGGTGGAACTAACAAACGGAGGTATGCATCAATTGTCTAATTTCTTCACAGCAGTTTAAAACCATCCTATTGTTTCTTCTAATTCAAAAACCCTAGAACTTTAATTCCCCTTTTCTAAAGTTTAAAAACCTTAATTCATTGCTTTATTTTCCAAAAAGCTTAAAATTGTTATTTTTGTTTCTTCAAAACCTCAAAACCCTAATTTGCTTTCCAAATTTCCAAAACCTTAAATTGAGTTTTGTTTCTTTTTAAAAGCCATAAAAACATCTTTTCTGTTTCTATAAACTTTAAATCATTTTGTTTATTTTCATAAAGTTTCATAAAATTATCAATAGTTTTTCCAAATTCTAAAAACTAATTCATTCTCCGAAACCCTAATTCAGAAACCCTAAAACTCTAATTCAACTCCAAAACTCAAAACAGTGAACCCTAACTCCCTTAAAACATAAACCTTAAAGTTTTCTAAACCCTAATCCTTTAAACCTTAAAACACTATAAACATATTCAAACACAGTAAGCTTTCAAACACAATCCAGTGACCGTAAATCATAAATCTAAATGTTTTAAAGTGTCCTAGACCTAATTTCATGATTATACATCTCAAACCCTAATTTGGTTAATCAAAGAACTATATCAACCTCTTAAATTCTAAAACTTTGCTCCATTTCAATTCTTTTAAAGTTCACAATATCTAAGAATTACAAACCCTAGATAATACTAAAATTCCAAAAACCCTAAACATGTTAAATAAAGAAACTTAAATAGAAACTGTAGCCCTAGTTTAAATATCTACTTGCTCTATTCAATTTTATATTTGATTATGCTTTAATTTATTTTCAATGCTTTGTTGATTTATTTAAGTTCAATGCTTAATTTATTTAGTTTATCATGGATGGATGTTTACTTTCTATTGACGTTTAATACCTTTGATGAATGATTTATTTACGATGAATGGGTATTTACTTTTATTGATTTACTTAGATTTCCAAATATTGTAAGAGGTATGTTTCTTCTTTGTGGATACCTCATTAGTTAAATACCATGTAGTTTAAATTTCTTTTTTTATTTTAGAACCAATGTAAAGGACATGTTTCTACCTTTTGGTGGGTGTCCTATTTAGACATTGGGTGTAAGGACATGTTTCCATCCTCGGATGGGTGTCCATTTATTTGTTTTACTTAGACATTGTTTTGATTTTCAATATATCGATACTTTATTTTAATTATTGTGTGTAATATGGATAATGTTGTTATATTTAAGAGTTTTATAATATTAAGACCTGTAAAGGAGGCCGATTCCAATGAATCGGGCATTGTGGGGGTGCTGGGTCGTTTCTCACCTTCCCCACACGTACCCAACTTTCCAAACCAATTAGGAGGTTGGAGATTCCTTAGGAATTGAGTCATCCACCCCTTTCTTTTTCCCAGCCCATCTCTCCATTTTCTCCGGACTTAGGTCCGTGTTCTCTAAGGCCCCGAGCCTAAACAGTGCCGAAATCGCAAGAACCATTCCACCGGGAGTGGGGGAAAAAAATCCCCGCTCACAGTAGCAACTCCACTGGGGATAAGAGAAGTTGATTCCGTTGGTCTTTATATTATTCTATTCTTTCTTGTAATGATATTATCCATTGCATCATATTAGATTGCATTGTGTGCATGAGTTAGGACGCCCGTGTTACCCGTATTGTGTTATGTAAGGGATACCATACTTTCACTCAAGGTATGGAGATCGAGCATGGCATAACCACTCATAGCCTCGTACCATTTGGTATATACTTGCTATGGGAACCTAAGCCTTTTTACCCAAAGACTAAAGCTCATGTAATTGGCCTAGTTACTTTCCTTAGGTTTTTACCCCAAATGCATGTTGTTTAACTATGGTTACTTTATCTTGGCTTAAATCATGGCTTATTTGGTTTGTTCTTTTTATAATATGACCTAAGTATATTGTAAGCTCAAAATAAATTTTTCTTTAAAATTCAAAAGACCAAAGCTATTTTCAAAATTTTTCAAGATGGTCTTTTGACATAAAACTTTTTTAAAAATAAATCAAAATTTTTTTTGCTCATGGCCCAAATACTAAGACCAAAATCCATTTTTTCTAAGATCATTTTACAATGGGCTTAGAAACAAAATTGTTTTTATCCAACCTTTTCTTACAAAGAGCTTGCAAATTATTTAGGTCAATTAAGAAATACCAAAAATCAATTGTGAGCCTAGTTTATACTAAGAATAATTAATCATGGGCTTGTTTTTTGCATGAACCATTAGTTACTCTTTTCGAGTGAGAAATCTATCTATAATAAACTTCTTTATTTAGTTTTAATCCAATGTAGCATAAAAGCTACTATAGTTGGTTGAATGGATTAAAACCTAATTAATGGAAATTATCATAACTTGATTTCCATTTTCGAAAATATAACTATTGGTTGAAACGTCCGAGGGAAATATTCAAAAACAAGGTACCCCATGTTGGTATTTTGTTAACCATATACCTAGGAAAAGAGACTCGCCATTCATGTGTGGATATTATAAGGTTGGAAGGAACGTCCTAATTATCCTTGTTTGTTGATTGTTTGTGTATACATGCATACATGCATACATTTGCATCTCATATCATCAATCCTTTCTGGCTCACAGCCCTGGATTATGACAATTCAAAAGCTTACAAAAATCCAACCTATGCCAGAGATGAAGTATCTAGCAATGACTCAATCACTTGCTCACCAAAAATAATGGAGCCTGAACAAATTCAAAGAATGGTGGATGAAGCCCTCAATGCCAAAATGGAAGAAATAAAAGAGGCCCTAGTTGAGACCATGAAGAACCTTGACTACAATCTTGGAAAATCATGCCGAAGCATCTGCTAGCACTAAGAAGCCAAGGGTCAAAGGGAAGACTAAAGTTGGTGAAGTGGTTTTTGATGATGAAAAGGTGATCATTGATGATGATGATGATTGGGCTCAATATTACCAAGATGCTCAAGAGAATAAAAAAGAACCGAAGATTGTTGAAAGATCAACTATGGAGAAGATCGAAACTTCTGATGTTGAAAAGATGATTGCTGATTTAGAAAAGAAATTTGAGAAGAAGCTGAAAACTGAGGAAATGTCTGAAGTTGACAAATTATTTGAGCTAGATGAAGAAGTCCCGTACAAGTTCAAGATGCCATCTTTTACAAAGTTTGATGGAACCGAAAATCCTCATCTCCATGTGAAGCAGTATATCACTGCTATACAGTTGCCCGAGCTACTAAGGCTCAAACTCTAAGGTACTTCATGCTCTCATTGGATTAGATGATGGAACACAAAAGAGTTGGGATCTGCTTTACAAAGCCTTTATTCAACAATATGGATATAATGTCGAGATGGAAGTTACCTTAATGGAAGTGGAGTCCATTAGGCAAATGTCGAATGAGAATTTTTTAGATTATATGAAGAGATGGAGAAACAAGGCCGCTTTTCTCAAGAAGAGGCCGATGAATCCGATCAAATAAAGATGATTGTGAGAGGGGTGGTGCCTAGTCTTCATGAGAGGATGTCTCATACACTCATCCGTGATTTCAAGGACCTTCTCCAAGCTGGTTTGCAAATTGAAGAATGGGAAAGAGAGAAGAATCATTTTTCAACAAGAAGGAATGAAAAAAGGGAACTATCAGTCTGGTAGCCAAAGCATGCAAAAGGCAGTCGGTGTTAATGCTACTAACCAAGGAACAAGGAGACAATTTTCAAAATTGGGCAAACTGATGTCTTGGGTTCTCAATAAACTTCAAAGAAAGGGATTACTACAACCCTTAAATCCTAGCCCTTTTCCCAACCCTCTCCCACCTAATTTTGACACTAAAGCATTTTGTCAGTTTCATCAAATGCAAGGGCATGAAACGGATAGATGTGTGAGGTTGAGACATGAGATTCAAAATCTAATTAATAATGGGAAGCTACTCGAGCCCAATAAGCCAAACACCAAAGATAACCCATTACCAAAGTTCAATAGGGTACCGCCGCCGGCAACCGTCATGATTGGAGGAGGTTTGCATGAAGATTTTGTTATGTCTTCTTTTCAAGATGTAGGTGGAGAAGCAACCAAAGAAGAAGAGGTATTTGGTGGAATTAAACAAGTTATGGTGGGTAAAGAAGTAACAATTTGTGTTATCAATAGGTTTTGGGATTCAAGCAATAGTGATGATGATCTTGTCTCCAAGAAGGAGGAGTGGACTTGGTCCGAGCCCGAAGAAGATGAAGTAATGAACACTAGATCCGGTAAGCCTTATGCAAGGCCACCACCTAAGGAGGTAGAAACTAATAAGGGAAAGGAAGTTGAAGTAGAAAATAAAGAAGAAGAAGATGATGCTTTGCTCATGCAATTGAAAAGAACCCAAGCAAGTGTTAGCATTTGGGACTTATTAGCTACTTCTAAAAAGCACCGAGAAACCATGGCCAAAGCCTTGACTAGCATGCCAATTTCTACCTCCATGACATTGGAGGAGCTGATTAACTTCATAAAAATTGGAGAGGTAATGAAATGTGAAGAGGTTCAAGAGAAGAGCGAAGTTAATATAGGAGCAGTTTCTTTTTCGGATGCGGACTTACCGGAGGAGGGGAGAGACCACATCCTCCCTCTCTTTATCAAAATAGAAGTCAAGGGGAAGAGGACTCCATGTGTAATGGTCGATGATGGGTCTGTCATAAATGTTTATCCACTTAAGATATTGCCAAAGCTAGCCATGTCAACAAGGGATCTAAACCCGACCGAAGTAATAATTTGGGCTTATGACAACACTAAGAGACATGCCGAAGGGACTTTCAAAGCTGCTGTCAAGGTTGGTCCAATTGAATCTATTGTTGAATTTGTGGTTTTAGACATATCGGTTACCTTCGCCTTACTCTTGGGGCGACCATGGTTTCATCCTCTTGGTGGAGTTCCTTCCACCCTTCATCAAAAGATCAAGTTCCCCAACGGAGATGAGACAGTGGTCATTGAAGCTGAAGATAATGAGATTGTTAACGCTCTAGTGATTGAGAGGCCTCTTAATGGTTTTCAAGTAGCTGCAATTTCTGATGATGAAGTAGTGGACTCCAAAGTTTTGACTATGATGAAGAACATGAACTACCTTCCTGGAGCTGGTCTTGGAAAGGGTAACACCAGTTTGACAAAGCTGCCAGACTTTAGAACTCAAAATTCCAAGAAAGGGTTGGGATATGATGAAGACAACAATGTTCAGCCAAAGAAGAGTGAGAAGATGAGCTTTCCACCATTTGAAGAGATCTTTGTCAAAGCTCCAGATATGGGACCACTCCAAGGAAAGCCTGAGCCAATCATGTTCATGGGAAAGTTAATCCCAAGTTTTGAAATTTTTACAGATGTAGCCGAGCTAGTGGAGCAAGTGAAGAAAGAGCTCACCTTGTCAGCCAACAAAGAATCCAATCCAAAAGAGAAGAATGAAGATGTCCTGAAAGCCAAGAAGACTCTGGAGGAGATTGCTGCCCTGGTTGAGGAAAAGTTTGAAGACATCCTACCTTTTGATTTTGAGAATAATGATTTTGATTTTAATTTGTCTGCTTTGTATGAGGATGATGATGTTTTCTTTTCTAAAATGAATGCAATAAATTCTGATTTTGCTTACTTGTGTGATGTTTCTCCTGATGGTTGCATACATTCAAATAGCAGTTGCATGAGCATCTTTAATATTAATTCTGTTAACACACAATCATTAAATTTGGGAACAATCGAAAATCCTAAAAATATTAGCATAGCATCCGACTTTACTCCTGATGAGAGAGAGAGAGATTTGAAAAAATATTCAAAAAATATGAAGAAGTGTTTGCTTGGTCTTATGAGGATATGCCTGGAATAGATCAAGACATAGCCGAGCATCATATTCCTACTTATACTCACATGAAACCTGTCAAACAAAAGCTTAGGCGATTAAGCCTTGAGTGGGCTGAATTGGTTAAAGAAGAGGTCACTAAGCAAATATAAGTGAAGTTCCTTGAAGTGATAGAATACCCAGATTGGCTAGCCAACATAGTACCTATGCCAAAGAAAGATGGAAGAATAAGGGTTTGTGTAGACTATAGAGATTTGAACAAGGCTTCCCCTAAAGATGATTTTCCTTTACCCCATATAGATGTCCTTATTGATAGTGTAGCCTCTAGCATGCTACACTCATTTGTAGATGGATTTTTCGGATACAACCAAGTGTTAATGGCCCAAGAGGATAAAACCAAAACTGCCTTCATTACTACATGGGATATATTTTGCTATTGGGTGATGCCGTTCGGCTTAAAGAATGCTGGAGCAACCTATCAAAGGATGGCCACCACATTATTTCATGACATGATGCACAAAGAAGTTGAAGTATATATTGATGATATGATGGTGAAATCAGATACAAGGGAACAACACTTCCAAAACTTGGAATTATTTTTCAATAGAGCTTTGAAATATAAGCTAAGATTGAACCCGAAGAAGTGTGTGTTCGGGGTTACCTTAAGTAAATTATTGGGACATGTGATTGGTTCGAATGGCATTGAGATTAATCCTGACAAAGTCAAAGCAATCAGGGATATGCCAGCCCCTAAGATGGAGAGAGAAGTTTGGGAATTTATTGGTAAATTACAATACATTAGCAGATTTATAGCAAAGCTCACAACAATCTGTGAGCCTATCTTTAAATTGCTTAGAAAGAATCAGCCCGTCCTATGGAATGAAGAGTGTCAAAAGGCCTTTGAGCGAATAAAAGATTATTTGTTGAATCCACCTGTTTTAAAACCACCTAAACCTAGCAAACCTTTATTACTATACTTAGTAGTAGAAGAAGAGTCGATAGGAGCCATGCTAGCCCAAGTAGATGAGTCAGGGATTGAGCATGCAATTTACTATTTGAGTAGAAAGCTCCTACCTTATTAAATTAAGTATAGTATCATTGAAAAGACCTGTATAGCTGTGGTTTGGTCTTCTAAGAAGTTGCGACATTACTTTCAATCGTATAGTGTGCAAGCAATTTCCAGGTTGGATCCAATGAAGTACTAAAGAGAGACACCCTCTTTGATTGTGAAATATGGTCGATGGTTGATAATATTAGAAGGATTTGAGATTGAATATGTAACCAGGAAAACAATCGAAGGTAGAGCGGTGGCAGAATTCCTGGCCCAATAACCATTACCAGATAGCGAAGAAGTAATCTTGGAATTTTCGGATGAATATTTAGAGGCAATTGAAGTACAAGGGTGGAAAATGTATTTTGATGGAGCAGTAAACAGGAAAGGAGCAGGTTTGGGAGTAATACTAGAATCGCCCGAAGGGGAACTTATCCCTTTAGCCAAAAAGTTGAAATTTAGGACAACCAATAATATGGTGGAGTGCGAAGCTTGTATTTTAGGTTTGGAAACCCTAATGATTATGAAGGTGGATAAGGCTGAAGTTTTTGGCGATTCATTGCTAGTAGTATCCCAAGTAAATGGAGAGTGGGAGTTGAAAGAAGAAAAATTAAAACCATACCATCATTACTTGACCATGATGAAGAAGAACTATAAGGAGTGTAGGTTTGTACACCTGTCAAGAGAAGAAAATCAGATGGCTGATGCCCTAGCCACATTGGCTTCGGTATGGGAAAACCCTGTCAGCTTATTACTTAAGCCTCTTATCTTGACTAGTTCATCAACTCCTTTGCTATGAATATGAGACAATCATGGAAATTGATACAGACCATGATGCATGGTATGATACTATAAGGCGATTTTTGGAGGAAAGAGAATACCCGCTGGGGGCAACAATGAAAGAAAGAAGAGCCATAAGGCGATGGTCATTGCAATACATCACATTCCATTATATCGAAGATGGCCTGATGGGGGTGCATTTAAGATGTTTAAGGAAGCCTAAAGTGGAGCGTATCATGTCAGAAATACATGCGGAAGTTGCGGTCCGGACATGAGTGGTTTGGCCCTAGTTAAGAAGATTATTCGACAAGGTTACTACTGGTTGACCATGGAAAAGATTGTATTGAGTTTGTAAAGAAGTGCCAACAATGTCAGATGTATGGTAACTTGAATCACATGCCTCCTGAAGAATTGCATTCTATGTCTTCACCCTGGCCATTTGCCATTTCGGGTATCGACATTATAGGAGAAATACATCCGGCAACCTCAAACGGTCACCGTTTCATTGTGGTAGTAGTAGATTATTTTTCAAAATGGGTCGAAGCTGAATCCTTCAACAAACTGGGTGCAAGCCAAATGGCTAGATTTATTAAAAAGAACCTCATCTGCAGATACGGGGTCCCGCACAGTGTGATATCAGACAATGGGGTACAGTTTCAAGAAGCAGTTAAGGATTTATTCTTAAATTACCGAATCCATCATCATAGATCCTCTCCTTATAGACCAAAGGCTAATGGTGCAGTAGAAGCAACAAATAAGACAATTAAGCAAATTCTGTCCAAAATGACCAAGACTTATAGGGATTGGTCAGAGATGCTTCCCTTTGCTTTATGGGGATATAGGACAAGTGTGCGAACGCCTACTGGAATGACACCGTTCTCTTTGGTTTACGGGATGGAAGCAGTGTTGCCAATTGAAATTGAGATCAAGTCATTGAGAGTAGTCTTGGAAGCTGAACTGCGTGAAACAAAATGGGTAGCGAGCAGATACACACAATTAGCTTTACTAGAAGAGAGAAGGTTAAAAGCGTTGTATCATCACTAACTGTATCAAAAGAAGGTAGCTCGGGCCTAAAATAGAAGGGTTAAAATCAGAAAATTCAGAGTTGGGGATTTGGTGTTGAAGCAATGTAAGCCTAATGTATCTGATCCAAGAGGGAAGTTTAGACCTAGCTGGGAAGGGCCATATGTCATGAACAAAGGTGTGGTGAAGTTGTTAGACATGGACGGGAATGAGTTTAGTGAGCCAGTAAACATTGACAGGTTGAAGAGGTTTTATGTATGATATAAAAAAAAGAAGAAAAAAGAGAGAGCTCGCTAGGTTGAAAACCTAAAAGGACAGCCTAGGCAAAAGTTAGAGCAGTCCGCTAGTCCCGAAAACCCAAAAGGGCGGGCTAGACAACAATTAGGACTAAATGAGAGAAAATCATCAATTAGAAAACTCGAAAGGGCTAGTTGGCAACAGGAGTAGTCTTGTGTATGCTGGCTTTATGTTTGGTTGTTCCCCAATTTAATAAAATAGAATTAATATTAAAATTGTTCTATGTGCACTGTTATAAGTATTTAACCAGATATGGAAGAAATAAATAAATACAATAACAAAAGGTGATGACAAATTTTAAATGGAAAAGAAGCATCTTTTATTACTTTAATTATTTTTTGTCCTAACAATACACTTTCTGAATTGACAAATGTAAAATCTATGGCAGTTGATAAATATAACGTGCAGGCCAGCTTTGCCTCAGCCGATCCAAGTAGGCTTCAGTCAAGCAAGGCATCTCTAAATCAGGAGTAAAGTCAGAATCACGAGGCTCAGCTCTATACTGACAGCCAAGTCGGCAAGGATCATAGCATGTACCTTGACGAAAAGCAGCAAGGGGAACGTACATCAAGTATGTCCGCATGGTGATATGAGAAATTTTCCACCAAGGTACCAACCAACGGATATTGACTTCAATGCATGAGTGGATCCAGTCAACCCAGTCAGCATATACCCAGTCAACATATGAAGAAGCAGGATGGAGTAGTTTCCTAGCGGGATGATGACGTGGCAGATATTTGGTAAAATCCATGGATGGAGTATCAAGCAAGCAAAGACGCTCATGAAGCTAAATCTGTGAAGAAAGAATTAAATTAAAAAAAAGTCCGCTAAGTTGAAAACCCGCAAGGGCAGCTTAGGCAAAAATTGGGACAACTCACTAGTTCCGAAAACCCAAGTGGGCGGACTAGGAAAAAAATTAGAGCAATAAAAATATATAAAAATAAATATAAAAAAAGAGGTCCGCTAAGTTGAAAACCCGCGAGGGCAGCTTAGGCAAAAATTAGGATAGCTCGCTAGTTCCAAAAACCCACATGGGCGGACTAGGCAAAAATTAGAGCAAAGCAAAAAAAAAAAGAAAAAAAAAAGAGAAAACCTAAATTGAAAACCCGAAAGGGCAGTTTAGGTAATTACCTGAAGTAGCAACGGACTCCCAGTTAGTCTCTTTGACAATCCTGATCTAAGCTGGTCTAATCCAAGTAGAGTCTCAGCTAAGATCACAGGTACCGGCGATAAGCCTCCTTCCATTTGATCCATAATATTCAATACTCGTGGATCAATATCGCCGTCGGAAGAAACAAACAAGAATTGGCCGAGCAAGCAAAGATAAAGCATGCGTCCCCATGCCTTAGTAGGGGCCAACTGAGAGAGACAAAAGTCAATCAAAGGAGCAAGTAGAATTTTTTCACCTCTCATCAACCGAAGACCTTCGTGTTTTGGAATTTGAAATAACATCTGCATCTTCTGTTGAGTTTTGGAAATTAATGTGGGTAATGCCATTTTTTGATTATTTGGATATCCAAGGATGGCCTCAAATTCATCAATCAAGGGACATATTTCAAAGCCATTAATTTTAAATACCCTAGAATCCGTATCCCAAAAGGAAGCCACGACATGTAAGAAGGAGTGGTCCAATTTAAAATTTTAAAAACATTTTAAAACATCAAGTTTTGACCCCGAAATTTGCTTCCAGTGAATAGCATCCATATTCTTAAATAGAATTTTTATCTTCTTTAACTGATGTTCGCTCATTGTTGATGAATGAAGGAAAATCAAAATTGTTAAAGGAGTTTTTACGTTTGAAATGGAAAATATTTTGGCTTTTGTATGAAATATGGCATGAAAGGTGATTTATATAGAGAAAATAACCTTTTCCAAAAGTGATGAGGAAAAGGTGATTGGAAAGAATAAGACCATATGGCATGAGGAAAGAATTAGCAACGAATTTCCTTTACCGCGTTGGATTTGGTTTAGCAAATGGTGTGACTGTGAAATTATGAAATTGTGATGCACTGTTTATGATGTGATAAAAAAAGAGTAGAAGAATAATTGCGGCACAGTAAAAAAAAAAGTTACAGTAAAGATGAAAATTGTTTTTTTTATTGTACAATATTTTACAATTGCTACAATTTTTACATGTCACTAAGAGGGTGGTGGTAGGTCATCAAAAAAGTCATCGCCTGTTGGAGAAGGGGGCAAATCACTCGTCCCGAGTCCGCCCGAAGCGGGAGCACCAAAATTTGGTAAATTAATAGTCCCGGGATCACCCAAAGCAGGAGCACCAAAATTCCTATTATCTTGAAGTTTCGATCCGTCACAGTCTTCATTAGAAGCAGACAAAAGGATCTCATGGTCATCAGTCTGAGGACCTCTTGATGAAGAAGCGCCAGGATCCCTCATCCCCTGAAATCGGAAGTCTCAGAAATATTGTTCGGATTGATGATATAAACTTTCAAAATGAGAAGCCTGTTGATGACTCGCAACCAACTCTTCTTAAAGTTTTCTATTTTGTTTTTGAGCATCCACTGTGAGCTAGAAAGGAAAAAGGTAAGAGCATACATAATCATGCATACATATAGCATAAATTACCATGAAATAAGGAACTTACCAGGTAATTCATATCAATGCCTTACGGATGAGATGACATATCTGGCGGGCTAGAATGAGCAAATGAAGGGGCAGTAAAAGAAGGTCCAGTCTCATGATCAAATGAACCAACAGCCTGCAACAATCATTAAATAATCAAAAAAGAAAGAAGCAGTTGCAAGGGAAAATGGTAAAAGCTTTAACTGAGAAGCACTTGCCCCGAGATGTGGAACAAACTCTTATGCATCTCCATGATGTTCCTCTTCATCTCTACCCTCATTTTCTTCGGGAATCTCCCGCACACCAATAGGAGATACCTCAAAGTTCAAGAGCCTTCTTTGAATAAAGTGGACATAGAATGCACCCGGCGGATGGAGAAATGACTTAGCACCATAACCGTACCGAGCCGGCCACCATGCATCCTCTAGCATCGACATAATATTTAAAGTATATTTCGAGATATACATTGGGACCCACCGCTGCTCTGGACCGGGAAACCACTCATAAACTCTCTCTTTTAGAAACCAGCCACTGGACACTGGGCCAACGATAACTCACCGAGAATGTTGAAAAGATAGCGCAGCCCTCATCAAAGGAGACCAGTTTGCTCGCTCTTCTGGGTTCCACCAGGCCAAATTCACCTGCAAAATAACATAAGGTAAGTAAACTTTCACATAAAATTTAAAGCATACTAATGTTATTTTACTTGGTCCCAGGTTAAGCGGCTCAACACAAAGCGATGAGTATGCACATGGCGAGAGTTGGGAATGTCCACACGATCGGACAACCAGAAATTTAATCTCGGATATCCGACCCTATCTCGGGAAATACCGGGTACCCTCACGAGGTTGTGTTCATATGCCCTACCTACAATAACAATAAAGATCAAATTCATGCAAGAAAAGAGTGGAAATGACATTGGTAGAAGAAGAATACCTTGACAACTGCCATCAAGCCGACAAAGGACTTCTTATTTCGATAAAGTTTATCAAGACCGTGGTAAAGACACGCGAGACCAGCTTCACCCCAGCCAGAAGATGGTACCATTCTGAAATAAGAAAGGGCACTCAACACTGACAAGTGGATGGAGGATTCAACGCTGCCTAAGATGGTCGACCCAAGCAAATATAACAAAATTCTTGAGCATACTGTTGGGCCGTGTCTCTGCCAACTTGTCCTTCGTAGTTCATTCAATAACTACGAATTGGCTCGATTTTTATCTTAAAAGGCCCTTTATATGATGGTTCCATACCAATTAATTCCTGAATTTCTTCAAATGTTAAAATATCATTGGTTAGAGGAATCGGAACACCGTCATATCGAAGGCCGGTTATAGCAGTAAAATCGACCGGACCAATTGTCATCTCTCCAATGGGCAAGTGAAAAGTGTGGGTTGTGTCCAACCATCACTCTGCAAGCGCTTGAACTACGCTCTAGTCTATCTGATATTCCTCAGATGGCAATTGTAAAATGAACTACTCAAAGCCGCAATCTCGGATAATCTGCCTTACCCGAGAAGGTACTACATCGTACCATTGTCGGGCTTTGTATATACACCCTCCAGCCCGAACAATGCAACGATCATGCTAACACAGAGCCAGGTAAATTAATACCAGGTAAGTACATATTATCCTATCTGCTTAAGTTAATATATTTTTCCTAAATTTTCTAAAAATTATTATAATATAAAATATAAAAAATAAAGATTAGGTAAATACAATAAAAAAGCATAAAAAATAAAAATAAAATAAAAATAAAAATAAAAATAAAAAAAAATAAAAATAAAAAAATAAAATAAAATAAAATAAATAATAATAATAATAATAAATAATAAATAATAACAAACAAAAACAGTAAAATAAAAATAATAACAGAAAGATGAAAAATCGAGAAAAAAATATAAAAATAAAATAATAACAGAAAGATGAAAAATCAAGAAAAAAGGAAAGAAAAATAATTACCGCGCTCTTTTCGTTAGAACTAGGATGAAGCGGTATCCTGGTTAGTATATCTATATTTCTATCTTCAAGATGCCGAATAAACTCTAATAACTCGGCATTAGAATGAGTCACTGACCTTGAAGCATGCATTTTTTTTGAAAACTAGGTGCTAAATTTGAAAGAATTTGAGAGAATTACAGAAATTGAGATTTAAGCTGTGAATTGAATTAAAGAATTAGTAGAAACGACAAGGAAAAAAACAAAATTCAAAAGTAAGTTTTACTGTTTATGAATAGTAAACTTTTACTATTGATAAATAGTAAATTTACTATTTATAAATAATAAATTACTATTGATAAATAGTAAATTACTAATTTTACTATTTATGAATAGTAAATAGTGCATGAACAGTGACTACACAGTAAATTCAATTATTCACTTTAATCATTCAAATGCTTGCGTGTGTATAAATATTTTTACACGCAGGGGGCAAAGAAGAAATATGCATAAAAATTAGCCAAACTTTTTTGAAATAAAAAATTATTAGCTCGGGTCCAGAACCCAAATTTTCATTTGGTCCAGAACCTAGAATCTCTTCTAAGTCCAGAACTTAGCTTGGGTTCAGAACCCAAATTTTCCTTAGGTCCAGAACCTATAATCTCTTCTAAGTCCAGAACTGAGCCCGGGTCCAGAACCCAAATTTTTCTTAAGTCTAGAACCTAGAATCTCTTGTAAGTCCAGAACTTAGCTCGGGTCCAGAACCCAAATTTTCTTTAAGTCCAGAACCTAGAATCTCTTTTAAGTCCAGAACCTAGAATCTCTTTTAAGTCCAGAACTTAGCTCGGCTCCAAAACCCTTTTCCTTAGGTCCAGAACCTAGAATCCATTTTAAGTCCAGAACTTAGCTCGGGTCTAGAACCCAAATTATCCTTAGGTCTAGAACCTATAATTTTTTCTAAGTCTAGAACTTAGCTCGGGTCTAGAACCCAAATTATCTTTAGGTCCAGAACCTAGAATCCATTTTAAGTCCGGAATTTAGCTCGGGTCCAGAACCCAAATTACCCTTAGGTCTAGAACCTTGAATCTTTCCTAAGTCCAGAACTTAGCTCGGGTCCAGAACCCAAAATTTCCTTAGGTCCAGAACCTAGAATCTTTCCTAAGTCCAGAACTTAGCTCAGGTCCAGAATCTAAATTTTTCTTAGGTCTAGAACCTAGAATTATCCTTGAGTCCAGAACTCGAACTGGGTCCAGAACCCAAAAATTCAACCATCTCAAAAATTAAGTCTTATTGCTTTTCACTCTCTTTCACTAAAGTCTCAGATCATTCAAGCAGGGGGTAAACTATAGACCCTTAATTTTTTACCCAGTCCGGTCAAATATATTTTAATTAGCCCAAAATAATTTTTGTTATCTTAATTAAATAATTTTTGCTTTAGTATCTAATTTTTATTAATAAAAAATAAAAATAAACAAATAAAAAATCAAAAAATCAAAAAATAAAAAAATAAAAATAAAAATAAAAATCGACGACAGAAAAATCGGCGTAGGGCGAATGGCCGTGGGCCATTTCACCCGCAGGAATTTCCTGCAGGCCAGTCCTCGCCCATAGCCAACTGCGGCAATTTTTTTGCCAAAACAAAGATTGTCCCAATCAAGATCTAGATTAATGCCAAAAAAATGGGAGAACTCTCAAAGCCCTATCTTTTTATGTTTCCAGCTGCCTAAGGTTCCAACAAGAGATTTGTAGGGTGAAGGTTTGTCCATTGTGTCACATTAGCTCCTATCTCAAAATGGCCTTCATTTAAACCCATGTCCCTTATAGACCCCATTTCAAGCCTATTAAAGACCTGTTGATCTCTCTTGGTAGGTAGAGTCTATTAGTGGAGATAGTTTGAATAAGCATGCATATGAGATAGACGATATTTAAATTCAATGAGACCTTTGGCCAAGTAATGTGTATGTGTCTATCTGAAGTGCAACAATTCTTGCTTAAATAGAAATGATTCCCGAGTTTAGTATGATAACTAGGGTTGTCATGTTATAGATATGTTAATTTGGAAAAATCAAGTCCTGAGGTACATTGACATTGATTTGGCAAAGCCAACATTTGATTTCAAAATCAAAATTCAAAAAATTCAAAAATTTTTTTTCATACATAACCTTCAAGTTAAGGGGAGTATGTTGAACTGTTGAATCTCAAAGAATACATTGGGCAAAGTAAATGATTATTGGCAAGGTCATGAAGAAGCTACCAACTGACATGCTGAATCATAATTTAAAATGGAGGTATCTCTGCTGCCTGGGTCTCATCACTCATGTTTTCAACATCTCAAATATAAAAGCCATAAATGTGAAGTATCCTGTCATTCCAGTGCAAAAAATGAATGGGCATCTCAAAAGAGTCAATGAGAACACTTCTGCTGAACACCTCGGTCTGTGGGTCAATGGAACGACTGTAAGTGTCATTCATGCATATCATGCATACATGAGCATATCACATCACACTTTCTTGTCTTGTATTATCTATTCTTTATTAAAGTGAATAGCAAACACCCTGTGAAGTAAACAATCAAAAGAAGATATCAAATTAGGGGGGGCATGGAATGCCCATTGCTTGAGAAAGTTCTAGTAATTTTGCAAAGAGAAGAAATGCGTGCTTTTGCGAAGAACTAGACAATGAGAACATGAATCAAAGCCTGCATAGAAAAATCATAGGTTTGAGCCTACACAGGGGGCAAAGTTTCTCCTTTTCAATTTTTAAGTTTATGCATGAACAAAATATTTTGACTCACTTCTAATATTTTACCACACAGGGGGGTAAGGAGATGATATGAAGGCTAGCTGAAAAGGGATAAATTTTTTTCAAAAGTGCAAAAGAAGAACAAAAAGAATGGAATAAAAAAGAAAATTAGAATTCTCAAAAGAATGAAGATGCAAAAGACAAAAGATCAGTCCAGCTAAAAGAGTTGAAGCCAGGGTAAAGATCCGACCTCCAATGGATGAAGATTCATTTTCAAGGGTGAAGACCCAATCTAGAAGGATGAAGATCCGTTTTTAAGGGTAAAGACCGGACCTCAGAGGATGAAGATCCATTTTCAAGGGTGAAGACCCTATCTCAAAGGATGAAGATCCATTTTCAAGGGTGAAGACCCAATCTCAAAGGATGGAGATCCATTTTCAAGGGTGAAGACCCGATCTCAAAGGATGAAGATTCATTTTGAGGGAGAAGAACCACAATGCATAAAACAGCCGGAGCAGTCAAACTTCTCAACTAATAAAAGGTTAGTCAAACTCAATCTCAGGTTTAAGTATCCAAATCAAATTAATCTCGGGTCTAAGTACCCAATCTCAGGTTCAAGTACCCAAATCAAATTTAATCTAGGGTCCAAGTACCCAAATCAAAATCAATCTCGGGTCCAAGTATCCAATCACGAGTCCAAGCAGCCAAATCAAATCAATCCCGGGTCCAAGTACCCAAATTCAATCCAATCTCGGGTCTAAGTACCCAAATCAATTCAATCTCGGGTCTAAGTACCCAAATCATATTCAGTTTCGGGTCCAAGTATCTAAATCAATTCAATCTCGGGTCCAAGTACCCAAATCAAATTCAATCTCGGGTCCAAGTATCCAAATCAAATTCAATCTCGAGTCCAAGTACCCAATCTCGGATCCAAGTACCCAAATCAAATTCAATCTCGGGCCCAAGTACCCAATCCCGGGTCCAAGTACACAAATTCAATCTAATCTTGGGTCCAAGTACCCAAATCAATTCAATCTCGGGTCCGAGTACCTAAATCAAATTCAGTCTCGGGTCCAAGTAACCAAATCAATTCAATCTCGGGTCCAAGTTGTTTAGATCATTTTTGTACTTGTTTTTAGTATGATTTTTATGTGTTTTTAGTTAATGTTTTGATTGATTTTTGTTTTAAGTTTGTTTAAAGTGTTTATTTTAGGTTTAAGTGCAAAAACACCCTTGGAAGATCAAAACAAAGAAAGAAGAGCATGAATCAAGCATGACATGGCCAAGCCAAATGAAGCTTGGCCGTGTCACCTCAAAGGAAAGAAATGGCAGCAAGAGACACGGCCAACAAGCTTGGCTGTGTCACTCTCATATCCAAAGAATAAAGAAGAGCAAGGAGTAAAACAGAAGAAGACACACTCAATGACATGGCCAGCAAGCTTGGCCGTGTCCCATTTCATGCCAAAGGCACCTGGACCAAGCAAAGAAGGAAAGAAAAGAAGCAGAAGGTGACACACCCAAGTGACACGGCCAAGCCAGTGGCCGTGTCACATGACACGGCCACAAGCTTGGTCGTGTAACTCCTTGAAGAACAAAGAAAAGAAAGAAAGAAAGAAAGAAGAAGGCAGTGAGGGACATGATCATCAAGCTTGGCCGTGTCCCAAAGAAAAATGAGGGAAATGGCCAAGCCAAATCAAACTTGGCCTTGTCACCCTTAATTTATATAAATTCTTCAGCACGAAAGAGAAGAGAAGGGGGGAGATGGCTAGGGTTTGAGAGAGAGAGAAAAGAAAGGAGATGGAGGGGGTTATTGGCTCTTCATCTTCAACCTCCATTTCTATCCTCTCCACCTTCTCCATCTTCCATTTACAAGTTCTTTGAGATTCTTTGGGATAAATTGGGTTAACAAGTTCTTGAAGGTTGAAGAAGCTTCATTGAAGGGTCTGGTGACTTGAGAAAGCTCCATTCCATCTTCCAAAGGCATAATCAATTGAAGGTTTGGTGACTTGAGAAAGCTCCATTCCATATTGCAAAGGGGAGTCAACCATTGAAGAGGGCTTGAGTTCTTCATCATACATCAAGTGGAGCTAGGAGGAAGACTAGTAATCCTACTCTTGGCATCTTCACAAGGGGTTTTTCTATTCTCTCTTTTAATTCATTCCAATATTGTTTTTGTTGTATTAAAAGAATTGATATTGCAAGGAACAATTTGTATTTGATTTATATTAAGTTGAATGAATGTTTTAAATTGATGATGTTGAGCTAAAAACCCATGCTTAGGGTTTGTAGTATATTTGATTGAATGCTTTGATTTGATATTTCCATTGATGTACCTTGTTGTTGGTTGATTGTATTGGATTGTATGCTAGGTTAATAGATTAGCTACCTATTGATCTCTAGATATTGAATGAAGGACCGAGAGGTGAAATTTGATATCGGAATTATGCAATCGATTACCCTATGAATGAATTAGAAATATAAGTTCTAGGGTTTTATTAATTTGGTAATGTAAAAGAATTGGTTATTGCTATTTCATGAATGTGAAAACTAATGAATTGGTAATTGACTAATTAACCTTAAGGAACAAATTAATTACAAGGATATGTTAATGATAATTGAGAATTGAGCTTTGATTGAATAGACCTATAACCCTAGGCACCTTCCCAAGAATCGATTTGATATTGTACACCCATCACACACATCAACCCTACACACGTTAATTTTAGGTTTAAATTATTCTCACACCATTCCAACACAACAAACTTTCGCATTTAAATAATTTGTCAATCAAGCTATTACGAACCACACCTTCTTGGGGAAACAACCTTGGGACGATCACCTTTGCTACAGCTACCTCGTATACTTGCGAGTGACGCTTGTAGTAGTACTTAATTTGAGCGCAACAAGTTTTTGGCACCGTTGCCGGGGAAGGCTGTTTAAGTAGTGATAGTTTGATTTTTCTTTACAATTTAATTGATTGTTTGTTTTCTTTGAATTTTTTGTTTGTTTTGTTTGATTTTCTTTCAATTTAATTATTTGTTTGTTTTCTTTAAGTTGTTAAGTGCCTTTTGTAAATATGCAGTTTTCAAGGTACGTAGGGGTTTATGATGATAACCCTAACTCTGACATGGCATGGCAATTAGCAGAATTAACGAACCAACTTAAGATGCTAAATGCAAGAGGAACAACACCTACGCCTACTCGTGAAGTATGTTCAGCATGTGGCATTGCAGGACATAGCGCAAACATGTGTTCATTTGTTTATGGACAATACCAAGAGAGGCAAGAGGAAGAATATGCCTATGAAAGTTTCCAGCAAATGGGTGAAAATGACCCATATCCCAGACCTTATAATTTAAGCTGGGGAAGCCACCCAAATTTTTCTTGGAAAAATCAACAGCAAATTCCAACTCAAAATTTTATTCAACCTTACCAAAGAAATCCTTACTCTCAAGAACAATATTCAAATCAAGATCACCTTAAGAAACCCACATTGGAGGATAGTTTGAATGCCTTCATTCAAACTAGCGCACAAAATCAAGATCACCTTAAGAAACCCACATTGGAGGATAGTTTGAATGCCTTCATTCAAACTAGCGCACAAAATCAAGATCGACTTAAGGAACCCACTTTGGAAGATAGTTTGAATGCCTTCATTCAAATTAGTGCACAAAACCAGGATCAATGCAAGAAATCCACAGTGGAAGATGATTTGAATGCTTGCCTTCAAATTAGCACACAAAATCAGGAAGGGAGTAATGAGAGGTTTGATTCTTTGGAGGAATCATTGAAGAGGGTGGAAGCTCAAGTTGGGCAATTGGCACGTCAACTCCAAGCACACTAAAAAGAGGAATTTCCTAGCCAATTGGAGCAAGTCAAGGTAATCACAAATTTGAGGAGTGAACAGGTGATATATAACAGTTTTTGTGATTCCTTTGATGCAGGAACTAATCAAGAAAAAGATGGTGAGGAAATACAACCATACATAGAGGAGTTAATTCAATCAAAGGAGGAGGAGAATTTGGAAGCATCAACTTCCAAAAAATTACATGAACATCCAAATCCTTGTATGCCACCAATCCCATTCCCAAGCAGGCTGAATGAAGAGAAACAAGGTATGCAACTTTCTAAACTTTATGACATGCCCTATAATGAAGATAGTGAAGATAAGCTTAAGGTAGCCATGACCTTAGGAGTAGAGCCTAATTTTTCCAATTTAGAAATTGAGGAGAGTAATTTACTATTAAATAATGAGATTGTTGAGGGGGAGCTTCAAATTGCTAAAGAGGATGAAGAAGTGGTTCAACCAAACTTGGTTGAACTTAAAAAGACCCCAAGAATTTTGAAAGACGTTTTGGTTGGGGAGTACAGTATGCAACAAATTATCACTCTCCCACCCTTGGTGGTGAGAACGAGCAAAAACCATTTATAACCATGTTGCAAATTGAAAAAAGTTCTTGCCGCGTCCCTATAGCATTAGAGGATCAAGTTAAGACAACCCTCACATGTTCTTTTTGGACAATTTCTCTTCCAAGGATGCTACCTAGGCTTTTCAATACATTGGGCACATTTCAAAGTTACATGTTATTCATCCTCTCACACATGGGCTCCAATTGCATTATGGGTGGAAGGAGCCCTACACATCGTATATGGGAATGATGGAAATCAGGTATCATCTAAACTCTCTTTTAGTTTATGCACGCTCACATTGAGGATAATGTGAATCTTTAAGTGTGGGGTAGTGCATTTTGTGTTTTTACTTTTTAAGTTTAATAATGTTTTACCTTGAATAAATGAGTTTTAGAAAGTTCAATTGTTATAAAAATTGTTGATATATGACCTTTGAATTTTTGAAGCATGAATTTGAGAATTGAGTAGAATTGGTGCTTATTATCAATTTTGTTGGTTTTTCTTTGCATCACCATTAACCTAGTAAGGAATTGAGCCATCAACTTATCATTATTATTGTGGGTGAACATCTTTGATTGATGAATTGCTAGAACTTGCTTTGACATGCATTTTAAGATTACATAAAAATTTCAATTAGGCATCAAGATGATTAAGGCAATTAGGTAAACCCACTTTGGCTTAAAAAGACCAACCCTATCTTTAACCTTAGTTAGCCAATTTTGAGCCTATTTTATTTTTCCTTTTCTTTCTTTTTCACAACACCATTAGTTTGAACCTTGTTGTGTTAACTCTTACCCTTTCATTAGGTCAAGAGCATTTTAAGAGCGTTTATGACTGAGTGTTGTGTTGAATTAAGTGTGGCATTAAATTTAGTAGGTTTAAGATTGCAAACTATTATTTTCTTTAGTTGCAAAACCCTAAAACAAATAAAAAAAGAAAAATAAAAGAAAAAGAGAAAAATAAAAAATATATATATAATAATAATAAGAATAATTGTTGTTCTTGTTGAAAGGGTTGAAATGTATCATTGCAATATTTAATAAGTGAGTTCCCTTGCAAAGCTCTTTAATGTCAAGGGATTGATGAGAGGAAGGTGTTTTGGGATTGTTGGGTTATATATATGATCGGGTACTTCATTCTTAAAGTGCTCTTGAACTTAATGATCAAGCTCACATTTCCTAAATATCATGCCTTTACCTTAGCCTCATTACAACCAAATAAAGACATTTTGATTGATGCTTGATTGTTATTTTGTGGTGGAGATTTGATTGATAAGCAAGCCTATGGCAATAATCTTTCATTGATTGTTATGAGTGTAAACACCACCATGATCAAACACTTGTAAGAGTTGGTGAGGGAGTGACAACATTGGTTATGCATGGAAAGCCACTTAATTGCATTGGTGTTGATTTTGTTTGATTCGATATTGATTGCGGATTTAGGGATAAGGAAGTCTTGATGCATCTTTATAACTCTTGAACTTAACAAAATTCATCTTGTTTAGTGTGTTTTGATTTTATCCTTGCTTGGGGACAAGCAAGGAATTAAGTGTGGGGTAGTTGTTTAGATCATTTTTGTACTTGGCCGTGTCACCTCAAAGGAAAGAAATGGCAGCAAGAGACACGGCCAACACAAGTACCCAAATCAAATTCAATCTTGGGTCCAAGTACCCAAATCAAATTCAAGCTCGAGTCCAATTACCCAATCTCGGGTCCAAGTACCCAAATCCAATCAATCTCAAGTCCAAGTACCCAATCCCAGGACCAAGTACCCAAATTCAATCTAGTCTCGGGTCCAAGTACCCAAATCAAGTTCAGTCTCGAGTCCAAGTACCCAAAAAATTTCAAGTAACCATCTCATCAAAAATTAAGTCTTATTGATTTTCACTCTCTTTTAATAAAGTCTCACTCTCTTTTACTAAAGTCTTAGATCGTTCAAGTAGGGGGCAAACTGTAGACCCTTAATTTTTTACCCAGTCCGGTCCGTTATTTTTTATATATAGTCCAAAATAATTTTCGTGGTATTTTAATATTTATTTTAGTTAAAAATGGTGAAGTCAATAAAAATAATAAATAATAAATAATAATAAAGAAATAAATAAAAATAAAAATCGATGACGGAAAAATCAGCGACGAAAAATTTCATCGCTGAAAAGGTTGGACGAAATGGCCCATAGCCAATTTCGCTCACCCAACGCTGGTAGTTCCATGCAGTTTCCCGCAGTAATTTTTTTGCCAGCAAAATTTTTCCGCAGCAGTTTTTTTTTGCCAGTAAAATTTTTCCGACGTAATTTTTTTCGAAACCAAATTCTATTTGGTTTCGGTTTCCTTTTCCTAATTAATGATGAATTTCGTAAACAATTAAGATTAATCATTGAATTTTCCTATAAATAAGAAAAAAATAACACAAAAAAGGAACTGGGGACTAAAAATCTTTTGAACGATCGGACTAGGAGAAACCTTTGGCAGTGAAAACAATCGGACTTTTTTGAGAGAAGAATAAGCAACCAAGCAATCAATCCATCAAAGGCACCCATCTTGCCTTTGTCCTTGTTCATCCAAGAAGCAATTTTTGGTGTAACCAACAGATGAAGATTTGAATATCTAATCTTTTTTTTTTCTTACAGTAGCTTCAATCATTTGATTGTTCCTTTTGATTTTAAAAACCCTAAATCGTTTCTTTGTTTCCAAAAATCTTAACTTGTTTTTCTATTTCTTCTAAAACCCAAGAACCCTAATCTATTTCTTCAAAATCTTAAAACCCTAATCTACTGTCCAACTTTCCAACACTTTAAATCATTTTCTTAATTCCCAAAACCCTAATTTGTTTTCCAATTTTCCAAAACCTTAAAACACTAAATTGATCCTTTTATTTCCAAAACCCTAAAAATACTTTCTGTTTCCAAAAAACACCTTAAATCGTCTTGCCAATTTCCAAAAACTTTATAAACTCTAAATTATTTTCTTCAATTCCAAAGTCAAAACAGTAAACCCTAAACTAGTAAACCTAAACCCTAAAGTTCTCTTAAACCCTAAACTCCCCCAAAACCGTAATCCCTAATATTCCTAAACCCTAATCCTTAAAACTCTAAAATCTTATAAACCTAAATGTTAAAATTCAAACACAGTAAGCCTAAAAACAACAATCCAGTGGCTAATAATCATAAACTTAATGTTTTAAAGTATCCAAACCCTAATTTCATGATTTTACCCCCTCAAACCCTAATTTGGTTAATCAAAGAACCTTATCAATCTCTTAAATTGTAAAACCTTAATTCATTTCAATTCCCTTAAAACTTACAGTAGCTTAAACCCATAAATTCCAAAACTCTAAACATTAAATAAATAATCTTAAATAGAAACAGTAGCCCTAACTTGAATCTTTACTTGTTTTATTTAATTTTATATTTGATTATGTAGTCTATTATATGCTTTAATTTATTTTCAATGCTTTGTTGATTTATTTAATTTCAATGCTTAATTTATTTATTTTATCATGGATGGATGTTTACTTTCTATTTTGATTGATATTTAATATCTTTGATGAATGATTTATTTATGATGAGTGATTATTTACTTTTATCGATTTATTTTGATTTTTCAAATGTTGTAAGCGGTAAGTTTTCACTTTGTGGGTACCTCATTAATCAAGTTCTATGAAATTTAAATTGCTTTTTAGACCAATGTAAAGGACATGTTTCTACCTCATGGTGGGTATCCTATTTAGCTTAGACATGGATGATGTAAGGGCATGTTTCCATCTTCGGATGGATGTCCATTTATTTGTTTTGCTTGGACATTGCTTTGATTTTAATATAACGATGCTTTATTTCAATTATTGTGTGTAATATGGATAATATTGTTATATTTAAGAATTTTATAATATTAAAACCTGTAAAGGAGGCCGGTTCCAATGAACCGACCGTTGTGGGGGTGCTGGGCCATTTCTCACCTTCCCCACACGTACCCAACTTTCCGAACCCATTAGGGGCTTGGGGATTTCTTAGGAAATGAGTCATCCACCCCTTTCTTTTTATCGGCCCGTTCGAGTGGCAACTCCATTTTCTCCGGACTTAGGTTCGTGTTCTCTAAGGTCCCGAGCCTAAACAGTGCCGAAGTCGCAAGAACCATTCCACCTGGAGTGGGGGCGAAAATCCCCACTCACACTAATACACAATCCCAAATTCTACAAATCATATTCTTCCATAGAATTCCAAAGAACTTGCAAGATTGACAAAGAAACTTACCAATTGATGAAGAATCCTCAAAACTCCACTTGAATCCTTGAAATCCTTTCAATCTTTGGTGTATGGAAGAAGAGAACTGCTCCCCTTGCTCTCTCTCCCTAGTTCACGTTCAAAGAAGAAGAATAAGAAGGAAAAAGAAATCTCTTCTCTTTCCATCCATCCTTATATATATATATATATATAATAAGTCACTATGCAACATTTCTTTATTATTATTATTATTAATCAATTAAAATCAACTTTCCTTACAAATAATCATACATAATATATATGTGATGTATATCTTGGATATATGTATATATCTTATATATGTCATGTTTACTTCAAATATATTTCAAATATACTTTCTACTTTATCACTTAAAATCTTTTCATTTTCCAATTAAATTATTTATTTAATTTATCCAATTTAATTTTAATTAATTTTATTTAAATTTTTAAAAATTAGAGATGTTACATTATCACTTTTTTATAATCATTTTCATAATTTCTCAATCTCATAATATTTTCATATCTTTTCTCAATTTCCACACATTTCCATATTCACATACAAATTTCCAACTTGAAATTAAATTACACGACTATGCAGATCTAGAGGCCATGTCTGTGCATTTTGAAGCAACACTACAAAAAATTCTAAAAATCAAGCCTATGGCCATGGCAAGCCAAGCCCTTGCAATCTAAATTGCTACTGCCCTTAGAAATTCATCCCCTAGGCAGTCCCATTCTCAAAGCCATGCTCGTGCCCTCTCATGAGCATGCCCATGCCTTTCCAATTCAATCACACACCACACATTTTCCATAAAACAATGCATATAAGATGTAAAAATTAATATCAAAGTATGTACTAACCTCTAAATTTGCCAAAATCAAGGCCAAATCACTCTTAAATTCTAATTTCACCAATTGCCCTTCCTTCCTTTAAATTTACAACTTCACTTTACTCAATCCTAAACCAAACTATAAATTTAAAAATAGCATTAGCATCTTATTCCAAGCCATTTTAATTAATTAAACAACAATTACAACCATTCTACCTCAAAAATTCACCAAAACCCTAATTTACTCACTGCCTCTTCCAAATTACCACTAAACTCAATCATTTAACTAACCAACCTTAAAATCATTATTTCCACACCAAAATATCTTCATTTCAAACCATTTTAACAATTATCTAAGCCTCCTTCAAAATTTCAAATTACACATATTCAAATATTCAAGAAAAACTTCTTAAATTCAAAGAAAGATTACCTATTTCTTGTGCTTTCTTCAAATTCTCCTTAATTCCTTTGAATTCTTTGTAAAATATTGATTGGTTGAAGAATAAATCCTTCCTTTGATACTAATGGTGTAACGCCCCTAATTTCATTAAAATAAAAATTAAATAAATAATAGAAGGGTAATTAAAATGTTGGAAGTAAGCAAATAACAATATAAAGGAAATATATATAACATATCAAAGTCAAATGGTAAATAGTGAAAGTCAAAAGTTGAATGGTAAAAGGTGAGTAGTAGTAGTAGTAGTAATAATAATAATAATAATAATAATAATAATAATAATAATAATAAAATTATAATAATAAAAATTAATAAATTAATTTAAAAAGAAATTATTAGTGAATGGAAGAAAGAAATTAGAATTTTAAATAATAAATAAATAATTGGTTAAAATAATAAATATATATGTTAACCCTTATTTTTTGACCAAATCCAGTCCAAAATTTTAAAATAGTCCAAAATAATTTTTATAATATTTATGATTTATTTTAATATAATATTTATTATTTAATATATTAATAAAGAAAAGGAAATTATAAATATTTTAAATATGATATTTATTTTTAATAATAATAATAATAAATATATAAAGAAAATAAAAATAAAAAATTGGATGAAACGGCGAACGAAGCGCGGTAGTGGCTGCCTACGCACAGCCGCCTGCGGAGAATTGCAAGCCTAGCTCGCCAATGTCTGCAGCAATTATCCCAGCAGCCCCAGCTTCTCACAACAATGGTCTCAACAGTCCACAACGCAAGCGGCGGCAGCCCGCAGCAATATCCAGCTCGCCCAATGCAACGCCCAGTAGCCTCGTCCAATGCAGCACCCAACAGGCCCAGTCCTCGCAGCCCGCGCCCGCAGGCAATTTTTGCCAAAACCTTATTAAGCTCGGACTCCTTTTTTTATTTCCTGAATAGGTTTTATTTCCTTAATCAACTAGGTTTTATTTTTTTGAATTGCCTATAAATAATCGTATTAAACACGTAAGGACTGGAATTTTTAACCTTGCACTTGGAATTTTTAACTGAGGACTTTTCCTTGCAAAGACTTTTAGACTTTCTTTTGAAACTGGAAAAAGAAACAGAGATAGAAAGTAAGAAAGAAATAAAAAGCTTGAGACCACCAACTGGAAGGCAGGGCTATACGTTTGTCTTCAACTTGTTTCAAGCAAGATTTACAAGCTTAAATATTCGTGGAACCTACAACAGAGGTTTGCAATCTTTCATTTAAATTATTTTTAAGATTACAATAATTCAATTATTCCTTTTCATTGTTTTATTTTCATTTTTGTTTCATTGTTTGCTTTGATTATTTCATTGATTAAAATATTTAGCAGCAATGAATCCATAATTCATTCGAATATGTTTCTATGTTGTTCGTTCATCAAACTACATTAAACAATTTCATTGATTTCCAAAACATATTGTTAAAACAGTTCTTAAAATTCCAATAGCCTAAAAAATCAATTCTCAAATTCTCTTAAGTTTTAAAATAGTTTTCTTTAAATAGTAACAAAAATAAGTTTTCAAAACCCTAAAATAGTTTTTTCAATACCAAAACTTATAACCCTAAAAATTAATTTTTAAATTTTATGGGGCACTGCCCCTTGACTCCGCCCTCTAATCTGCTAGCGGGACAGCCGTATGGGCTCATCAAAGGAGTCAATATTTATTTGTGCATTATAAGTATTTGTGTTAACTTCCTTTATTTAAAACATTATTTGATTTATTAAAATTCTAAAAACCTTAATTTAAGATGTAAAACCTAAACTTATACATTTATTGCTTTATTTAGTTTTAGATTTGATTATGTAGTTTATTATATGTTTAGATGATTGAATTATTTGATTTTGATGTTTGATTTGTTTAATTTATCATGGATGGATGTTTTCTTTATTATTATTATTATTTGTTTATCTTGGTATTAATAATGGAAGAGGTATGTTTTCACTTTATGGGTACCTTATTAGTTAAGCTTCATGTAATTTATATTATTTTCATATTTTGGGATAAATGTAAAGGGCACGTTTTCACCTTTTTAGTGGGTGTCCAATTAGTTTTAGACATTGGATGATGTAAGGATATGTTTCCATCCTCGTATGGGTGTTCATTTATTTTTTTTTATTTGAACAATGCTTTGATTTTAATACAATGATGCTTTTTATTTTAATTATTGTATGTAGTGTGGATTATATCATAATAATTAATAATTTTACAATATTAAGACCTGAAAAGGAGGCCTGTTTCAATGAACCGGGCGCTGTGGGGGTGCTGGGTCATTCTCACCTTCCCCACGCATACCCAACTTTTCGAACCCAATAGAGGGTTAGGAATTCCTTAGGAATCGAGTCATCTACCCCTTTCTTTTTTTCGGCTCATCCTAGTGGTGACTCTATTTTCTCTAGGTTTAGGCTTGTGTTCTCTAAGGTCTTGAGCCTAACAGTGCTGAAGTCGCAAGGATCATTTCACATGGGAGTGGAGGTGAAAATCCCCGCTCACAGTGATAACTCCACTAAGGATAAGAGAAGTTGATTCCGTTGGTCTTTATATTATTTTATTCTTTCTTATTATGATATTGTCCATTGCATCATTTAGATTGCATTAGTTGCGTGAGTTAGGACGCCAGTGTTACCTGTGTTGTGTTATGTAAGGGAAACCATACTTTCACTCAAGGTATGGAGATTGAGCATGGCATAACCACTCATAGCCTTGTATCTTTTGGTATATACTTGCTATGGGAGCCTAAAACTTTCAACCGAAAGACTTAAGCTCATGTAATTAGCCTAGTTATTTTTCTTAGGTTTTGTACCCTAAATGCTTGTTGTTTGACTATGGTTAATTTATCTTGGTTTAAATCATGGCTTATTTAGTTTGTTCTTTTTTCTAATATGACCTACCTATATTGTAAGCTTAAAAAATAATTTTTTCCTTCAAAAAAACCAAAATCTCAAACTTTCAAAAATCTTTCAAGATGGGTAAAAAATCGTCTTCCACCTTATGGCCTAAAACATTCAAAAAGCTTTGCAACAAAATTATCTTTCATCAAAGATTACAAAGAAAGCTTACAAACTATTTAGGTCAATTATAAAAATAACAAAAATCAATTGTGAGCCTAGCTTATACCAAGAATTATTAACCATGGGCTTGTTTTTGGTATGAATCACTAATTACTTTTTCAAATAAGAAATCTATTCATAATAAACCTCTTAATTTAGTTTTAATCTCATATTGCATAAAAACTATTTTAATTGAGATTTAATGGATTAAAACCTAATTGAAGGGAATTATCATGGACCGACTTCTATATTAGAAAATGCAACTACTGGTTAAACCATCTGAGGAAACTTTTAGAAAATAAAATATCCCATGTTGATATTTTGTTAACCATATACCTAGGAAAAGAGACTCGCCATTCGTGTGTGGAAGTTATAAGGTTGGAAGGAATGTCCTAATTATCTTTGTTTGTTTGCTGTTTGTGCATACATGTCTATATGCATACATGCATTACATAACATGTCATTAATCCTTTCTGGCTCACAGGCCTAGAGTACAGTAGTTCAAAAGCATACGACAACCCAACCTACTCCAGTGACTTAGAATCCAGTTGTAACACCCTTATACCCTATATACATACAATACATATTTTTAGCATATGCAAAATATGCATATACAGTATAAAAATATCACAGACCAGTTTAATAAAAAATTTTACATTTTTAATTTAAAATTTCAAATACTAAATATATAAAATTAAATAGTATATAAATATTCTTTACTTGTTATAGTAACCTAAAATAAACATTTTATATGAAAATCTCCGGAAAAAATTCATTAGAGTTTTTTTTTCTGAAATTTGGACATTCCCAAAATTCAGCAAAACACAACCTGCATCAGAAAACACTCCTAAATAATTTCAAATCACCATTTCACTCATACTCCTCAATTTCACCACGTTTCTCAAACATTTATATATATATATATATATATATATTTTAGAACACATTTAAACCCCCATTTCAAATAACTTAACCCAAACATTCTTTATAGTTTACAATACATAAAATTTTAAAAAATGATATAATATTCATAATATCCAAAATATACAATAACATAAAATATATACATACTGCTGATAGTGATTCTGATTTTGATATCAACTCTACAAGCACAACCACAAGTCTAGACCCGACCTGGTCTAGAAGAACTCTCCATCTCAACCAAATCTATCCTGTCACCTACGCGATATAAACAATTGCACTAAGCCAAAAGCCTAGTAATACAAACATGATAACAATAAAACTCAAAAGTAATGCCAATGCACAATGCATATGGATATCACATCATTCCATTTTCTTATACTTTTGCAATATTTCACAATCCTCAATTCACATAAAAACAAACAAAAACATGAGCCCAAAGATAACTAATATGGTATTCAAATTTCAAAGTTACTGTTTTGGTCTATAATGACACCATGTGTCTAGCCCCGTAGGCAAAATATCAATGTAATAGTCCAACTAGGTCTGAACTTACGACCCGGTCATTTTACCCAGCCCAGCTTCAAGGACTTGTTTTTTAGGCTTACGATCCTGTCATTTCACCTCAAAAATATTTTCACAGTGACGCCCAGCGTCTAGCCCATATGCAAATCATAGGCATGCCGCCAAACACAAAACTCTGAAAATTGAATATCATACTAGGCACACAATTTATTCATATTTCTTATTTATATTGATATAAATTTATTTCATTATCTTTCCACATATCTCATTACATTATACCACATTTTTGCCTTTACAACACATTACCCAATTACTTTGGGTATTTCAACATAATTCACATATTAATCACATTTAATGTAATCTAGCCAATACCAATGGCTTTTTTTAACAATGCACTTAATGCATCCACAACAAATGGCATTACCCAAAGACTTTGGAGTCATTTTCACATTTTATACAATTTAGTGATTATCAATAGCTTTTCATAAATGCATTTAACACATATATGACATTACAAATGTCATAGCACATTATTCATACATAACCAATGTATCAAGTAGCTTAACACATTTTCCAACCAAAATGTGTTAAGAC
Source organism: Garcia nutans (assembly GCA_947685225.1). Classification (NCBI taxonomy): domain Eukaryota; kingdom Viridiplantae; phylum Streptophyta; class Magnoliopsida; order Malpighiales; family Euphorbiaceae; genus Garcia; species Garcia nutans. The sequence continues at coordinate 41,482,159 of CANTUV010000005.1, forward strand.
CAATGCCATGAAAACAAAACAAATATATTCAAAGTTTGTACTTACCTCAAATAGCAACCAAAACAAGCTTAAAACAACCTCCAATCCTATCCTTCCAACTTGCCCTTCACCACTTGGATGAAGCAAATCAACCTTCCTCAATGCCTAAACCAAATATGATAGCAAATAATCATTTAGTATCACATTTAGTGGCATTTCTAATATTAAACCAAAATTAAACCCCATCCAAGCAAAAATCCAAAATTTAAGGCTAACCTCACTTTAACTTTGGATTCTCATACTAGGCCATTCATTTTAATATATTAAGTTTATTTATATTATTAGAAACATATTTTAATACATTTAAACCATTTACATTACAAAAATACACTCTTATACACAAAACCCTAAAATGGCATTACCTTCCCCCCATTGAAGGTTTTCCATTCCAACACAATCCATTAATCATTTTAAGCTTATATTCATCACTTATATCACCAAAAAACAAGATTAAACCAATAAAATTATACAATTCAACAACTTTGGAAAAATCATTTTCCAAAACCCTAAATCACACTTCCATTCTCAAACTCCAACCAAACACAACCAAATCCAATATTTGACTTTAAAATACTTGTTTAAGCACCAAAGCAACTCATTTAGAGCCAATTTGCATAATTAAAAATTATGATTTCTCAAACCCTAAAACTCCATAACCCTAAATTCTCTCTCTTCACCATTCTTTATCCAAATTCAACCATTTCTTCAATCCAACCTTAAAATCATTAATAACTACCTAAAATAACTTCATACACACCAATTCCAACAATTATAACTTACTACTTCAAAAATCCAAAACTCATATATTCAAAATTTCTATGGAAATCCAAAGAAAAAGCTAAAGAACTTACTTTTTCAAGTGAAAATCTCTAAAAATCCTTTTTGAACCTTTGAAATCCTTCAATTCTTGGAAGCTTGGAAGATTAAAATCCTTGGTCTTGAATATCCATGGTGGTCGGCCATGAGAGAAGAAGAAGAAGAAGTTTAAAAATAAATTTTCTCTTTCCTTTCATCTTTTAATTATAACCATATATATATATATTTTATAATAATTTAATATTTAATTATTTAATTATTTATTAAAGAAATTAAAAGAATAAAAATCCATCATCCATTCAAAAATAAATTTTTTTAAATTTTTTTAAAATTTTAATTTCTAAAATTTATTTACAAAAATGTCATTGAACTTTGACCTTTCATTTAAAAAGTATTGACTTTTATATGTTATGTATATTTTACATATATATCAAATTTATATTCCACTTTTTCATTTAAAATCCCTTCATTTTTATTTAAAACCATTAATTTAATTTATCCAATTTAATTATAATATATTTTATCAAATTTCCAAAAATTAGAAATTTTTAAAAAAAATTTGGAATATTACAATTCTCTCCTTCTAAAACAAATTTCGTCCTCGAAAATTACCTGCTCTCAAGTCTAGAACAATTGGGAAAACTGACTCTGCATCATCTACTCACTCTCCCATGTTGCCTCCTCAATGGCACGATTTCTCCAAAGGGCTTTCACAAGTGGCACCCACTTACTCCTCAATTCTTTAACCTCTCGTGCCAAAATTGCCACCGGTTCGTCCTCGTAAGTCAGATCCGGACTCACCTCAATATACTCCACTGATAGGATATGAGATGGGTAAGACCAGTATCTCCGAAGCATCGAGACATGGAAGACATTATGAATCAGGCGACAAAGCTAGTCTATAAGCCTTTGGACCAACTCTCTCCAAAACCCCATATGGTCCTATGAAATGAGGACTCAACTTTCCTTTGCGACCGAACCTCAGAATCTTCTTCCATGGAGACACCTTCAGAAACACTTTATCTCCCACACTGAACTCTATGTCTCTTCTCTTCAAATCCAAATAGGATTTCTATCGGTCTGAAGCTGCTTTCAAATGTCCCCGAATCACCTTCACTTTCTCTTCTGTTTCCTTAATCAAATTGGGACTGACCAGTTTACCTTCTCCAACCTCATCCAAACACAAAGGTGTCCAGCATCTTCTACCATACAAGGCCTCATAAGGAGCCTTCCCAATACTGGATTGATGATTGTTGTTATAAGCAAACTCAATTAGTGGCAAAAATCTATCCCTATTCTTGGTAAAATCAATGATACAGCTCCTCAACATATCCTCTAGAATCTGTATCACTCTCTCTAACTATCCATCTGTCTGGGGATGGAAAGCAATACTAAAATACAATTGAGAACCCAAAGCATCATGCAAACTCTTCCAAAACATCAAAGTAAACTGGGGATCTCGATTCGACACCAAAGAAACTGGGACTTTATGCAACCTCACTATCTCACTGATATACAGCTCAGCCAACCTCTCAAGAGAATAATCCATCTGAACTGGAAGAAAATAAGCTATCTTTATCATCTGATCAATTATCACCCAGATTGCATAATGCTTATTCTGGGTCAAAGGCAGTCCATTCACAAAATCCATTGTCACTCGCTCCCATTTCCACTCGAGTATTGATAAAGGTTGGAGCAACCCCTGAAGGAACCTGGTACTCAGCCTTCACTCTCTGGCAAGTGAGACATCTGGATACAAACTCTACTATGTCCCTCTTCATACCTGACCACCAATAATGTCGCTTCAAGTCCTGATATATCTTGGTACTCCCAGGGTGCATAGCATAAAGTGACTGATGTGCTTCCTCTAATATCATCCTTTTCAATTCTGCATCATCAGGAATATACAACCTATCTCTGTACCATAGACTACCATCATCCCTCACAAAAAAGTCTCGACTCTCCCCCTTCTGATAAACCAACACAATTTTTTGAATTCTCTCATCTTCCAATTGAGCCTCCCTAATATGATCAAATAAGACTGGCCTCAACTGCAACTGAGCCATCAAAGCACCATCATCACAAGACTCAAATCTAGCATGCAATGCTCTCAACTCAATAAGCAATGAGAGCAAATTAACAGTCAAATCTACCAAAGACTTTCTACTCAAGGCATCAGCAACAACATTTACCTTACTAGGATGATAATCAATCAAACAGTCATGGTCTTTAATCAACTCTAACCACCATCTCTACTGAAGATTTAGCTCTCTCTGAACACCTAGGTATTTCAAACTCTTGTGATCCATATAAATGAAACACTTTTCCCCAAACAAATAATGCCACCAAATCTTCAAGGCAAAAACTATAGCTGCTAATTTCAAATCATGCGTCGGGTAATTCAACTCATGTGGCTTCAACTGTCAAGAGGCATAAGCAATGAATTTTCCCTCCTACATCAGAATACAACCTAAACCACTATGTGAAGCATCACTGTATATCACATATGGTTTACCATCCACAGGCAGGGTAAGGACAGGAGCCTAAGTAAACATCTCCCTCAGCTGCTCAAAACTCGCCTGACACTGATATGTCAACACAAATATAACTCCTTTCTAAAGAAATATTGTGAGTGGTGTAGCTATTATAGAAAACCCCTTCACAAACCGATGATAATTGCCTGCCAATCCTAGAAAACTTCTAACCTTTGTCACAATCTTTGGTGGACTCCAATTCAAGATAGCCTCATCCTTACTCAAATCAACTCTAATTCCCTCTACTGAAACCACATGACCAAGAAAAGCTATTTGATCGAGCCAGAACTCACACTTAGATAGCTTAGTATACAACTGCTTCTCTCTCAGAGTCTGTAATACAAACTGCAAATGCTTATCATGATCCTTCTCATTATGCGAATACACCAAAATGTCATCGATGAATATCACCATAAACTGATATAAATATGGTCTGAACACCCTGTTCATCAAATCCATAAAAAGTTATTGGTGCATTCGTCAATCCAAAGGGCATCACCGGAAACTCATAATGCCCATACCTCGTGCAAAAAGCTGTCTTGGGTACATCCACATCTCTGACTCTCAACTGATGGTACCCTGATCTCATATCAATCTTAGAGAATACTGCTGCTCCCTTCAACTGATCAAAGAGATCATCTATCCGAGGCAAAAGATACTTGTTCTTGATGGTCGCCTTATTCAACTGCCTATAATCAATACCCAATCTCAAGGTACCATCCTTCTTCTTCACAAACAAAACAGGTGCTCCCCACGGGGACACACTAGGGTGGATGAACCCTTTTTCCATCAACTCCTGCAATTGCACCTTCAACTCTCTTAACTCAGCAGGTGCCATCCGATAAGGGGTAATAGAGATAGGAGTGGCACTAGGCAACAAATTGATACCAAACACCACTTCTCTCTCAGGAGGTACCATTGGCAAATCATCAGGGAAAATATCTGGAAACTCGACAACTGTGGGTATACTGTCAAGCTACGACCCCACTACTTTGGTATCTATAACATGAGCAAGATAAAGCTCACATCCCTTCCGAATAATCCTCCCAGCTGAAACAGTTGAAATGAACATGGATAAAAGATACCTCTGGTCACTAGATACCATCACATTCCTACCATCATGTGTTCTCAGAGTAACACATTTCTTCTGACAATCTACCACCGCCCCTTGCCTGGATAACCAATCCATGCCTAGAATCAAATCATACTCCCTGAAAGGCATCTCAATCAGGTCACTGAGAAATTCCTCATCGTAAACAACAACTGGGCTATCTCGATGCACCCTGCTCACCACCTAAAGGATTTGTGACCAAAACATCAAATCCTAAGGACTCATAATAAAAATCACTCATAGGCAAGATGGATGCACTGATGTAAGAATGAATCGGCCCAGGGTTTAATAATGTAAGAACTGAAGTACCAAATAAAGTAAAAGTACCAACTATAACAGCTGAAGCATCTGGCTGCCTCTGCAACACATAAACCAATTGTGATGGTCCTTCTTCATCTAGTTTACTACCTCTGGCTATAGAACTCCCTCTCTAACTAGTCCTAGATTGACCACCTCTACCAAAACCTCTACTATAATGACCCCCTTTGACACTAGGTCGAGAAGCTGCAGTATCTGCCTGTCCATCCTTTGGTGGCTCTGGACAATCTCTGATAAAATGGTCTGACGACCCACATCTAAAACACACTCCTAAAGCACCTCTCCACCAGCAGATACCTCTATGTGCTTTGCCATAATGAACACAAGTAGGTGGAGTAGGCCTTTAAGCCACTGGGTTTCGAGCACTAGCCACTAAAACTGTAGGTCTCTGTCTCTGCTGCTGTATTGACCTGCCAAACTATCCCTGGCTCCTACTAAACCTCTGAAAATACCCACCCTCGGCCTCTCTTCACTGATGAAGACCCTACCTCACTCTGGGGTCTCCTGGCTCTGGTCTCCTCAACCCTGGCAGCTGCTGTAAGACTCTGTGCTCTCTCTACACTCCTAGCAGATGCAACCAACTGAGAAAAATCTTGATACTGAGAGCCTGTTATGATACACATGATAGAGGGTCTCACTCCCTCCTCAAATCTCCTGCACCTGTCAATCTCTTCAGAAATGATCCCACCAGTATATTGACTCAAATGGATAAACTCGATCTCATACTCTGTCACTGTCTTGGTATCCTATCTCAGACTTAGGAACTCCATCTTCTTTATATCCTTATACTTCCTCAGAGTATACTTCTGCTCAAATTCCCACAGGAAATCATCATAGGTCAGGACTAGTTGATCATCCAGAGCATGTGAAACCGTCTTCCACCAATCATATGCATCTCTCTGCAGAAGAGATCTGGCATAATCAAACTTCTCTTCCGGACTAGCCTACAACTGAATGAACACTCTCTGAACCCTATCTAGCCACTGCTCTACTACAGCAGGGTCTGTAGTACCAACGAAGTCTTCAGCTCCAAACTTTCTCAACTTATCATACTTCCTCACTGGCAACTGCGGCTGTGGCTATGGCAGTGGTGGTTGCTGAACTAGAGCCTGCCTCAACAACTCTACCATATGCCGTACCCAGCCAGGCGGAATCTCATTAGCTACTGGTTTCACAAGCACAGAAATAGATGTCTCACTAGTAGACACAACTCTAGCTCCATCTCTACCCTCATCAGGAGCCACACTCTCCGTACTATCCTCTGTAGACTGATGCGTTCGAGATGCCATAACTACCTATATCTGCAAATACAGCAGAATTACTATATCATAGATCAGAAACTGCCGGTGCCAATACATGTATTACAATTGAAAACTATTTTCAAATCCCCCATTTTCTCTCTCTATCAACCCACCTAGGTAGAGAACCTCAAACCTAGGCTCTAATGCCAAAATAAATGTAACACCCTTATACCCTATATACGTACAATACATATTTTCAGCATATGTAAAATATGCATATATGGTACAAAAATATGGTAAAATATGCACATATGTAAAATAAATGTAAAATATGCATATTTAGTATTTAAAATTAGAAAATTTTAAATACTAAATATATAAAATTAAATAGTATATAAATATTTTTTAATTGTTATAGGAACCCAAAATAAACATTTTATATGAAAATCTCTAGGAAAAATTTGCCAGTGTTTTGTCTGTAATTTGGACATTCCCAAAATTCAGCAAAACACAACCTGCCTCAGAAAACTCTCCCAAATAATTTCAAATCACCATTTCACTCATACTCCTCAATTTCACCAAGTTTCTCAAACATTTATATATATATATATATAATTTAGAATACATTTAAACCCCCATTTCAAATAACTTAACCCAAACATTCTTTATATTTTACAATACATAAAATCCAAAAACATGATATAATATGCATAATACCCAAAATATATAATAACATAAAATATATACATGCTGTTGACAGTGTTTCTGATTTTGATATCAACTCTACAAGTTCAACCACAAGTCTAGACCCTACCTGTCTCGGGTCCAAGTATCCAATCTCAGGTCCAAGTACACAAATCAAATCATTTTCGAGTTCAAAACTCACCCGGGTTGAGAACCCAAATTTAATCTTGGGTTGAGAACCCGATCAAACTTATTCGGGTCCAGAACCTAAACTTTTTTCGAGTTCAGAACTCATTCCGGGTCCAAAAATCAAACCCAATCAATCAACCTCGGGTCAAGAACTCTTGCTCATCAAAATCTGCTAAAAAATTATGTTACTTTTCACTCTATTCTACTAAAGTCTCAAATCATTCAAGCAGAGAAAAAACTGTAGACCCTTATTTTTTGACCAAGTCCAATCCAAAATTTTAAAATAGTCCAAAATAATTTTTATAATATTTATTATTTATTTTATTATAATATTTATTATTTAATATATTAATAAAGAAAAGGAAATTACAAGTATTTTACATATGATATTTATTTTTAATAATAATAATAAATATATAAAGAAAATTAAAAATAAAAAATAGGACGAATCAGCGAACGATGAGCGACAGCGACTGCCTGCGTGGCAAGCAAGCCTGCGGCAAATTGCGAGCCTAGCTTGCCAATGTCTATAGCAATTACACCAGCAGCCCCAGCGTCCTGCAGTAATGGCCTCAGCAGCCCACAGCGCAAGTGACAGCAGCTCGCAGCAATGTCCAACTTGCCCAACACATCGCCCAGCAGCCTCGTCCAGCTCATCCAACGAAGCGCCCAGCAACCTCGCCCAATGCAGCTCCCTTATTAAGCTCGGACTCCTTTTTTAATTCCTGAATAGGTTTTATTTCCTTAATCAAATAGGTTTTAATTTTTTTTTTGAATTGCCTATAAATAATAGTATTAAACACAGAAACAGGGACTGGAATTTTTAACCTTGGACTTGGAATTTTTAACTGAGGAATTTTCTTTGCAATATTTGGACTTTCTTTTGAAACTGGAAAAAGCAACAAAGACAGAGAGCAAGAAAGAAATCAAAAACTTGAGACCACCAACCAGAAGGCAAGGCTATTCATCTATATTCAACTTGTTTCAACCAAGATTTACAAGCTTAAATATTGGTGGAACCTACAACGAAGGTTTGCAATCTTTCATTTAAATTATTTTTAAGATTACTGTAATTCAATTATTCATTTTGATTGTTTTATTTTCATTTTTGTTTCATTGTTTGCTTTGATTATTTCATTGATTAAAATATCCAATAGCCATGAATCCATAATTCATTCGGATATGTTTCTGTATTGTTCGTTCATCAAACTACATTAAACAATATCATTGATTTCCAAAACGTATTATTAAAACCGTTCATAAAATTCCAGTACACTAAAAAATCAATTCTCAAATTCTCTTAAGTTTTAAAATAGTCTTCTTTAAACCCTTAAATGTCACAGTAACAAAAATAAGTTTTCAAAACCCTAAAATAGTTTTTTCATCAACAAAACCTACAACCCTAACTAGCTAGCAGGATCACCGTACGGGCTCATCGAAGGGTCAATATTTATTTGTGCATTATAATTCTTTGTGTTTAACTTCCTTTATTTGAAACCCTATTTTAGTTATTAAAATTCTAAAAACCTTAATTTAAGATGTAAACCCTAAATTTATACATTTATTGTTTTATTTAGTTATAAAATTGATTATGTAGTTTATTATATGTTTTGATGATTGATTTATTTTATTTTGATGTTTGATTTATTTAATTTATCATGGATGGATGTTTTATTTATTATTATTATTATTTGTTTATCTTAGTATTAATAATGGAAGAGTTATGTTTCCACTTTATGGGTACCTCATTTATAATATCCCAAATGTTTTTAAAAATTTCTAATTTTTAGAAATTTGATAAAATATATTATAATTGAATTGGATAAATTAAATTAATGGTTTTAAATGAAAAATGAAGGGATTTTAAATGAAAAAGTGGAATATAAATGTGATATATATATATATAATATACATAATATATAAAAAGTCAACACTTTTTTAAAGAAATGTCAAAGTGCAATGGCCTTTTTGTAAATAAATTTTAGAAATTAAAAATTAATAAAATATTTCAAAAATAATTTATTTTTGAATGGATAATGGATTTTTGGTCTTTTAATTTTTTTAATAAATAATTAAATTATTAATTATTAAATTATTATAATATATATATAGTTATAATTAAAAGATGAAAAAAAGAGAAAATTTATTTTTAAACTTCTTCTTCCTCTTCTTCTCTCATGGCCGGCCACCATGGATGTTTAAGACCAAGGATTTTGATCTTCCAAGCTTCCAAGAATTGAAGGATTTCAAAGGTTCAAAAAGGATTTTTAGAGATTTCCACTTTAAAAAGTAAGTTCTTTAGATTTTTCTTTGGATTTCCATAGAAATTTTGAATATGTGAGTTTTGGATTTTTGAAGTTGTGTGTTATAATTGTTAAAATTGGTGTGTATGAAGTTATTTTGGGTAGTTATTAATGATGTTAAGGTTGGATTGAAGAAATTGTTGAATTTGGATAAAGAATGGTGAAGAGAGAGAATTTAGGGTTATGGAATTTTAGGGTTGAGAAATCATAGTTTTTAATTGTGAAAATTGGTTCTAAATGAGTTGTTTTGTGCTTAAACAAGTATTTTAAAGTCAAATATTGGATTTGATTGTGTTTGGTTGGAGTTTGAGAATGGAAGTGCGATTTAGGGTTTTGAAAAATGATTTTTCCAAAGTTGTTGAATTGTATAATTTTATTGGTTTAATCTTGTTGTTTGGTGATATAAGTGATAAATATAAGCTTAAAATGATTAATGGATTGTGCTGGAATGGACAACCTTTAATGTGGGAAGGTTATGCCATTTTAGGGTTTTGTGTATAAGAGTGTGTTTTTGTAATGTAAATGGTTTAAATGTATTAAAATATGTTTCTAATAATATAAATAAACTTAATATATTAAAATGAATGGCCTAGTATGAGAATCCAAAGTTAAAGAGAGGTTAGTCTTAAATTTTGAATTTTTACTTGGATGGGGTTTAATTATGGTTTAATATTGAAAATGTCATTAAATGTGATACTAAATGATTATTCGCTATCATATTTGATTTAGCCATTGAGGGAGGTTGATTTGCTTCATTCAAGTGGTGTAGGGCAAGTTGGAAGGATAGGATTGGAGGTTATTTTAAGCTTATTTTGGTTGCTATTTGAGGTAAGTACAAACTTTGAATACATTAGTTATGTTTGCATGACATTTGGGCTTAACACATTTTGGTTGAAAAATGTGTTAAGATACTTGATACATTGGTTATGTATGAATAATGTGCTATGAAATTTGTAATATCATATATGTGTTAAATGCATTGTGAAAAACCATTGATAATGGCTAAATTGTCTAAAATGTGAAATATGTGTATTATGTGGAAATGACCTAAAGTGTTTGGGTAATGCCATTTGTTGTGTATGCATTAAGTGTATTGTTAAAAAGCCTTTGGTATTGGCTAGATTACATTAAATGTGATTAATATGTGAATTATTGACGACGGATCTATGCTATCGCAGTGTTACCGCAAGTGTACGGGTCGCTCAAGTAAGAAAATAGTGAGTAATATATCGTGAAAAGGTCAAATATTAGTGCAAATTTTAACTGTTATTTAGTGAATCAATAGTTTGTGTGATGATTAAAATAAAAGACAAATTACTCAATAAACTAAATTGAAGAAAAATTGAATATTGTGCATCAAAAGTTAGTGATGAAAATACTATCCAGATATTGAATCCCCCTAGCCATGAAAAGTATTTATGAATATCAATTCAATTAAATCAAATAATAGAGCTAAATTGGCATTCTCCTAAATTAGATTAAAACCTCTCTCAAGTGAATTAATCCTTAATCACTAAGTAGAATGCTAGGAATCTCTTCTCAAGCATAATTAAATAGATCTTGCAATAAGAATAAGGAACTTTAAACCAAATGGTCTTGTAAGTCTATCTCTAGCACTCCAATCAACCCTCAATCCTAATGAGCATTCTGATCATATCAAGTTTTCTCAAGTCAATAAAATGAAAATTACAACCAATCAATAAGCATGCTATTATCAATTGAAAATAAGAAATTAAGAATCAAAAGGATAAAACAAATTAATCAAATGATTTAATTTAATAAGAACTATTTAATCCATACAATAAAGCTAGGGTTCATCAATATCTAGATAGATAAAATGTTTAGCTCATGTTCATAACCAGAAAACCAAAACAGAGGAAATAAGTAAAAGAATTTAAATAATCCATAATGAACAATTTGTGTTTCTTCACTTCAATCCTCGGATCTTGGTTTAAATCTCGCAGGAATTGGGTCTTCACCTTCACTCTTGGCTGCCAAAAACTCTTTTTTTCTTGGGAGGTCAGCTCTGAAAAATAAACTTTGTCTCTAATTCGCTCTTTAGCTAAGATTTTATAGCCCAGATATTTTTGCCTGACACGCCCATGGACACGCCCGTGTCTGTAGGTATGTCAACGGTGCTGTTTTAAACTTTAATGACATGGGCAGTGACACACCTATGTCCTTGGGTGTGTTGTTGCTACTGCAATGTTGAGTTAGGGACATGGTCAGGGACATGCCCGTGTCATTGGGCGTGTCACAGCTTCTGTAAGTTAGGAGTAATGGCACGTTCAGTGACACACCCATGTCTCTGGGAGTGTCGAAGCTTCTGTAAAGTAGTTGAATGACACGGTCACAGACACGCCCATGTCACTGGGAGTGTTACTTGAAGAATCTGCCCAAAATAGCTTCTTCACTTATCTTTCATCCATGATTCCGGCCTAAATAACCTTAAGGTCCCAACGTGTCAAAAGTTCCTGGAATCAACCCTAATAAACACATGAACAAACAAATTAAACTCAATTAGACAATAAATATATTAAGAAATAGGGACAAAAATATCATCAATTATACACTTATCAATTATGTGAAGATACCCAAAGTAATTGGGTAATGCATTGTAAATGCAAAAATATGGTATAACGTAATGAGATATGTGAAAACATAATGAAATGAATTGATATCGATATAAATAAGAAATATGAATAAATTGTGTGCCTAGTATGTTATTCAAAATTTCAGAGTTCTGTGTTTAGCGGCTTGCCTATGATTTGCCTACGGGCTAGACGCTGGGTGTCACTATGAAAATATTTTTGAGGTGAAATGACCGGATCGTAAGCCTCAAAAATAAGTCCTTGAAGCTGGGCTGGGTGAAATGACCGGGTCATAAGCTCAGACCTATTAGGACTATTACATTGATATTTTTCCTACGGGGCTAGACACCTGGTGTCATTATAGATCAAAATAGTAACTCTGAAATTTGAATAGCATATTAGTTATCTTTGGGCCCATGCTTGTGTTTGTTTTTATGTGAATTGTGAATTGTGAAATATTTAAAAAGTATGAGAAAATGGAATGATGTGATATCCATATGCATTGTGCATTGGCATTGCATTTGAGTTTTATTGTTATCAAGTTTGTATTACTAGGCTTTTGGCTTAGCGCGATTGTTTACATCGCGTAGGTGACAGGGGGATTCGGCTGAGCCGGAGAGTTCTTCTAGACCAGGTCGGGTCTAGACTTGTGGTTGTGCTTATAGAGTTGTTATCAAGATCAGAAACACTGTCAGCAACATGTATATATTTTATGTTATTGTATATTTTGAGTATTATGCATATTATATCATGTTTTTGGATTTTATGTATTGTAAACTATAAAGAATGTTTGGGTTAAGTTATTTGAAATGGGGGTTTAAATGTATTCTAAATTGTATATATAAATGTTTTGAGAAAATTGTGGAAAATTTTAATAGTTAAGGTGAAGATGTGGTGTATTGTTTATTGGAAGTGTTCTTTTTGCAGCTTGTGTAATTGATAAATTTTGGGATATCCAAATTACAGACAAAACTCTCACAAATTTTTTCCAGAGATTTTCATATAAAATGTTTATTTTGGGTTTCTATAACAAGTAAAGAATATTTATATACTATTTAATTTTATATATTTAGTATTTGAAATTTTAAATTAGAAATGTGAAAATTTTTATTAAACTGGTTTATGATATTTTTGTGCCGCATATATGTATTCAGTTGCAGGATAGTCCGAAGAGAAGTTTGATTATGCCAGATCTCTTCTGCAGAGGGATGTATATGATTGGTGGAAGACGATTCCACGTGCTCTAGATGATCTACCAGTCCTGACTTATGATGATTTTCTGTAGGAATTTGAGCAGAAGTATACTCCGAAGGAGTATAAGGATGCAAAGAAGATGGAGTTCCTGAGTCTGAGACAGGATACCAGGACAGTGATAGAGTATGAGATCGAGTTTATCCGGTTGAGTCATTATGTTGGTGGGATCATTTCTAACGAGATTGACAGGTGCAAGAGATTTAAGAAGGGACTGAGACCCTCTATCATGTGTATCATAGCAGGCTCTCGGTATCAAGATTTTTCTCAGTTGGTTGCAGCTGCCGGGAGTGTAAAGAGAGCACAGAGTCTTGTAGCAGCTGCCAGGGTTGAGGAGACAAGTGCTGGAGACCCCAGAGTGAGGTAGGGTCTTTATAAGTGAATAGAGGTTGAGGAGGATATTTTCAGAGGTTCAGTAGGAGCCAGAGGCAATTTGGCAGGTCAGTACAGCAGCAGAGACAGAGACAGAGACCTGCAGTTTCAGTGGCTAGTGCTCTGATCCCAGTGGCTCAGAGGCCTGCTCCACCTACTTGTGTTCATTGTGGTAAAACATACGGATGTGTCTGCTAGTGGAGAGGTGCTTCGGGAGTGTGTTTTAGATATGGATCATCAGACCATTTTATCAGAGATTGTCCAGAGCCACAGGAGAATAGACAGACAGATACTATAACTTCTCAATCCAGTGTCAGAAGGGGTCGTGGTGGTAGAGGTTTTGGTAGAGGTGGTCGATCTGGGACAAGTCAGAGAGAAGGTTTTATAGCCAGAGATAGTAGACCAGATGAGGCAGGACCATCACAGCAGGTTTATGTGATGCAGAGGCAGCCGGATGCTTCAGCTATTATTGTTGGTACTTTTACTTTATTTGGTACTTCAATTCTTGCATTATTAGACCCTGGGTCAACTCATTCTTACATCAGTGCATCCATCTTGCCTGTGAATGATTTGTATTCTGAGTCTTTAGGATTATATGTTTTGGTCACAAATCCTTTAGGGCATAGTGTTGTGGTGAGAATGGTGCACTGAGATAGCCCAGTTATTGTTCAGGATGAGAAATTTCTCAGCGACCTAATTGAGATGCCTTTCAGGGAGTATGATCTAATTTTAAGCATGGATTTGTTATCCAAGCATGGGGCTGTGGTAGATTGTCAAAAGAAATGTGTTACTCTGAGAACATGTGATGGTAGGGATGTGATGGAATCTAGTGAGCAGAGGTATCTTTCATCCATGTTTGTTTCAGCTAGGAGGATGATTTGTAAGGGATGTGAGGCTTATCTTGCTCATGTTGTAGATACCATAGTAGTGGGGTTCCAGCTTGACAGTATACCCACAGTTGATGAGTTTCCATTTATTTTTCTTGATGAGTTGCCAAGAGTACCTCCTGAGAGAGAAGTGGAGTTTGGTATCGATTTTTGCCTAGTACCACTCCTATCTCTATTACTCCTTATCGGATGGCAATTGCTGAGTTGAGAGAGTTGAAGGTACAGTTGCAGGAGTTGTTGGATAAAGGGTTCATCCACCCTAGTGTGTCCTTATGGGGAGCACTTGTGTTGTTTGTCAAGAAGAAGGATGACACCTTGAGATTGTATATTGATTATAGGCAGTTGAATAAGGTGACCATCAAAAATAAGTGTCCTTTGCCTCGGATAGATGATCTCTTTGATTAGTTGAAGGGAGCAGCAGTATTCTCTAAGATTGATCTGAGATCAGGGTACCATCAGTTGAGAGTCAGAGATGTGGATGTACCCAAGATAGCTTTTCGCATGAGGTATGGGCATTATGAGTTTCTGGTGATGCCTTTGGATTGACAAATGCACCAGCAGCTTTTATAGATTTGATGAACAGGGTGTTCAGACCATATTTTGATCAGTTTATGGTGGTCTTCATTGATGACATTTTGGTATATTCGCATAATGAGGAGGATCATGATAGGCATTTGCGGATTGTATTGCAGACTCTGAGAGAGAAGCAGTTGTATGCTAAGCTGTCTAAGTGTGAGTTCTGACTCGATCAGGTAGCTTTTCTTGGTCATATGGTTTCAGCAGAGGTATTAGAGTTGATCCGAGTAAGGTTAAGGCTATCTTGAATTGGAGTCCACTGAAGACTCTGACAGAGGTTAGAAGTTTTCTAGGATTGGCAGGCTATTATCGTCAGTTTGTGAAGTGTTTTTCTATGATAGCTACACCACTCACCAGATTGTTTCGGAAAGGAGTTAGATTTATATGGACAGATCGGTGTCAGGTGAGTTTTGAGCATCTGAGGGAGATGTTAACTCAAGCTCCTATCCTTACCCTTCTTGTGGAAGGTAAACCATATGTGATATACAGTGATGCTTCACATAGTGGTTTAGGTTGTGTTCTGATGCAGGAAGGTAGAGTCATTTCTTATGCCTCTCGATAGTTGAAGCCACATGAGCTGAATTACCCGATGTATGATTTGGAATTAGCAGCTATAGTTTTTTCCTTAAAGATTTGGCGGCATTACTTGTATGGGGAAAAGTGTTTCATTTATATGGATCGCAAGAGTTTGAAATACCTTGGTGTTAAGAGAGAGCTGAATCTTCGGCAAAGATGGTGGTTAAAGTTGATTAAAGACTATGACTGTTTGATTGATTATCATCCTGGTAAGGCAAATGTTGTTGCTAATGTCTTGAGTCGAAAGTCTTTGGTAGGTTTGACTGCTTATTCACTCTCGTTGCTTGTTGAGTTGAGAGCGTTGCATGCTAGATTTGAGTCTTGTGATGATGGTGCTTTGATGGCTCAGTTGCAATTAAGGCCAATCTTGTTGGATTATATTAGGGAGGCTCAGTTGGCAGATAAAAGAATTTAGAAAATTGTGTTGGTTTATTAGAAGGGGGAGAGTTGAGACTTTTTGTGAGGGATGATGGCAGTCTATGGTATAGAGATAGGTTGTGTATTCCTAATGATGCAGAATTGAAAAGTATGATATTAGAGGAAGCACATTAGTCACTTTATGTTATGCACCCTGGAAGTACCAAGATGTATCAGGACTTCAAGCGACATTATTGATGGTCAGGTATAAAGAGGGATATAGCAGAGTTTGTATCCAGATGTCTCACTTGCCAGAGAGTGAAGGCTGAGCACCAGGTTCCTTCATGGTTGCTCCAACCTTTATCAGTGCCTGAGTGAAAATGGGAGCGAGTGAAAATGGATTTTGTGATTGAGCTTCCTTTGACCCAGAAGAAGCATGATGCAATCTGGGTGATATTTGATCGGATGATGAAGACAGCTCATTTTCTTCCAGTTTGGATGGATTATTCTCTTAAGAGGTTGGCTGAGTTGTATATCAGTGAGATAGTGAGGTTGCATGGAGTCCTAGTTTCTTTGGTGTCGGATTGAGATCCCCAGTTTACTTTGAGGTTTTGGAACAATTTGCATGATGCTTTGGGTTCTCGGTTGTATTTTAGTACTGCTTTCCATCCTCAGAAAGATGGCAGTCAGAGAGAGTGATACAAATTCTAGAGGATATATTGAGGAGTTGTGTCATTGATTTTACAGGGAATCAAGACATATTTTTGCCACTAATTGAGTTTGCTTATAAAAATAGTCATTAGTCCAGTATTGGGATGGCTCCTTATGAGGCCTTGTATAGCAGGAGATGTAGGACACCTTTGTGATGGGATGAGGCTGGAGAAGGTAAATTGGTCGGTCCCGATTTGATTAAGGAAACATAAGAGAAAGTGAAGGTGATTTGGGGTCATTTGAAAGCAGCTTCAAATTGGCAGAAATCCTATTCAGATTTGAAGAGAAGAGAAATAGAGTTTAGTGTAGGAGATAAAGTGTTTCTGAAGGTGTCTCCATGGAAGAAGATTCTGAGGTTCGGATGAAAAGGGAAGTTGAGTCCTCATTTCATAGGACCATAAGAGGTGTTGGAGAGTGTAACACCTCTATACCCTATATACGTACCAAGCATGCTTAAACGATAGTAATATACGTATACTGAATATAGAAAATGCCACAGTTTAAAACGACACAACAAATATCTTTGTAAATAAGTGAAATCAATGTCAAACAAATAAAAGAAATCCAAAAGACACAATATATAAAATGTTTAATAATTCACAGCGGAAGTTATTACAAATATGTTATAAATCAAAATTTACAAAACATAGAATATATACATGATTGGCAGCTCTTCTCTGATCTTTAAATCCCAAAAGAAAAATCCTCAATGTCTAGTCTCACTTGGTCTCGAGGAGCTCTCAGGTTCAACTCTGTCACCTGCGCGATTAAACACTATCACGCTAAGCCATCGGCTTAGTAGTACAAAATATACCAACACTATACTTTAAGGCAATGCAATGTTACACATCTAAATTATAAAGTTAACATCATAAATGAAAAGCTAACATCACACCTTTATATTTCATAAACCATACACATAAAAGCACATCACATTACCACATCACACTATATTCAATGTCATAACAATATTCATATTACATCTTCATAGTTCCAATGATTTTACCATTCAAGAATCACATTATATACAAAGACAAGCATGGGCCCAAAACACTCTAATATGCTATTCAATTTTCAGAGTTAGTGCTTTGGTTTTATTATCACATTTATCATTATCATAAACCCAACTAGGCTTCAAGGATTTAGGTTCAACCAAGCTTCAAGGGGAACAAAGCATGCTAAGTATCAACCCAACTTGGCTTCAAGAACCAACCCAACCTAGCTTCAAGGGTTGTAACATCTCAATTAGGCTTCAAGGACCAAATCCAACCTAACTTCAAGAGAATGTTACCAATAGGCATGCCACCAATAACAAAACTCTGAAAATGAATAACACATTAGACACACAATTCATTTATTATTTCATTCTCAAATCTCATCATCCATTAGGCAAACATGCCTTATGTTCTTTCAATGGAATCATCATAGCCAATTACAATGGCTTCATATCATTTCATATAGCATCTTATCATTCACAAGATTCACAATGCATATAACATAACATTGTTCATATAGTATCATATGCATAATCAAATGTATGTTCAATCTCATCAATGCAAGAAGAACAAAAACCAAACACAGTAACCAACACACTCAAGGGACACGGCCAAGCTTGTGGCCGTGTCTCTCAACCAAAAGCAACAGAATCAAACATGGGCAAGGGACACGGCCGTGTCCTCTCCAAAAATCATCCAACACGGCCAAATTTCCATAGACTTGGCCGTGTCTCTCAAAAACATTTAGTTTTGGCCGTGTCTCTTCTTAGGTTTGGCCGTGTCTCTTATGAACAAAAACCCTAACCATAGCCAACACTCTTTTGATTGAAATTAAACACATTATGCACAACATAAACTCATTCAAATGAATGTAATCAAAGTCATTAACACTTATTTTGCATGTTTAACACAATATTCACATTAACCATACCTATAATCATTAACCACCTCAAAACCCTAAAACCAACTTCACTCTTGATCTTTCACCATCAACATCCACTTAACTCACCATCTTCAAAACAAAACCAACACCAATTCAATTTCTTTTAACTTACAAACAATTTCAACACTTGTTAACACATCTCAAACACACCAAATCATAATATCAACAAATTATAACTCATCTTATACACAACTTCAAAATAACAAAAGGAAACAAGAGAGTACTTACTTTAAATGAAGAAATTTCACAAATCTCCAACCAAAACCTTTGATTCCTCCTTCAATTTGATTCTAGCATTAAGAACACCTCTCTTGCTCTCTCTTTTCTTGGATAGCCGGCACACAAATGAGAAGAAAAGAAAAATAAACACAAGTCAACTTCTTTTCTTCTTTAAATCTCCACCAAGCAATTCTAGCCAAGCAATTACCTAAATGCCCTCATCCATTTAACTTAACCTTTGTCACTTATATGCCCATTGAAGTAATTTCACATCATCCCAAATAAAATATCTTCTTCCCTTGACTCTCCATTTGACCAACATATATGTTATATATATTAACATATATACAACATATACATTCCATTAACACAATCATTTCCTTTGCAAAAACATATGTACATTAAATTCAAATCAAACAACAATTGTATTAAAACTTCTAGGGCATACATTGGGATATTACAGAGAGAGTTGGTTCAGTGGCTTATAAACTAACTTTGCCACCTGATGTCTTCCATGTCTCAATGCTTCGGAGATATAGGTCTGACCCATCTCATATCCTATCAGTGAATTCTACTGAGGTGAGTCCAGATCTGACTTACGAGGAAGAACTAGTGGCGATTTTGGTACGAGAGGCTAAAGAATTGAGAAATAAGAGGGTGCCACTTGTGAAAGTTCTTTGGAGAAATCATGCCACTGAGGAGGCTACATAGGAGAGTGACCAGACAATGCAGAGTCAGTTTCCCCAATTGTTCTAGACTTGAGAGCAAGTAATTTCGAGGACGAAATTTATTTTAGGGGGAGAGAATTGTAATATCCCAAATTTTTTTTAAAATTTCAAATTTTTAAAAATTTGATAAAATATATTATAATTAAATTAGATAAATTAAATTAATAGTTTTAAATAAAAAATAAAGAGATTTTAAATGAAAAAGTGGAATATAAATGTGATATATATGTAAAATATACATAACATATAAAAGTCACCACTTTTTAAAAGAAAAGTCAGAGTCCAATGGTATTTTTATAAATAAATTTTAGAAATTAAAAATTAATAAAATAATTTAAAAATAAATTATTTTTGAATGGATGATGGATTTTTGGTCTTTTAATTTCTTTAATAATTAATTAATTAATTAATTATTAAATTATTAAAATATATATATATATATGGTTATAATTAAAAGTTGAAAGAAAAAAGAAAATTTATTTTAAAACTTCTTCTCCTTCTTCTTCTTCTTCTTCTCTCATGGCCGGCCATCATGGATGATCAAGACTAAGGATTTTGATCTTCCAAGCTTCCAAGAATTGAAGGATTTCAAAGGTTCAAAAAGGATTTTTAGAGATTTTCACTTGAAAAAGTAAGTTCTTTAGCTTTTTCTTTGGATTTTCATGGAAATTTTGAATGTGTGAGTTTTGGATTTTTGAAGTAGTATGTTATAATTATTGGAATTAGTGTGTATGAAGTTATTTTGGATAGTTATTAATGATTTTAAGGCTGGATTGAAGAAATGGTTGAATTTGGATAAAGAATGGCGAAGATAGAGAATTTAGGGTTATGGACTTTTAGGGTTTGAGAAATTATAGTTTTTAATTGTGCAAATTGGTTCTAAATGAGTTGTTTTGGTGCTTAAACAAGTATTTTAAAGTTAAATATTGGATTTGATTGTGTTTGGTTTGTATTATCCCAAAATTTTAAAAATTTTAATTTTTAAAAATTAAATAAATGATTTAAAAATATATATATATATTTAAGTGAAAAAGTAAAATGTGTATATGATATATATATATATATGTAGATATACATAATATATACAAGTAAATATTTTAAATTGGCCAAAAGTTATTTTAAATTATTGAAAAATTAATTGTATAGTTAGTGGAAGATGATTTTTTATATTAATTAAGTAATATATATATATATATTTTACTTAGTGGAGATTGAAAGTGGGATTTGTGTGGTTAAAAGGGTATTAGTTGGATAAAGATGAGTTGGGAGATCATCTTCTTCTTTCTCCATTGAAGGCTGGCTATCTCCATTAAAGGAAATGAGGAATTTGCTTCTTGCAAGCTCAAGTAATTAAATGATTTCAAGCATTAAAGTTGGAGTTTTGGGGATTTTCTCCATATTTTGTAAGTTGTCAATTTGTTTCCTTGATTTTCTATGAAAGTTTGTATGTGTGAATTGGATGTTTGGTGTAGTATGTGTTAATAGTTGGTATTGAAATGTATGAAGTTCTTTTGAGTAGTTAACTATGAAATTAAGGTTGGATTGAAGATATGGTTAAGTTTGGTGAAGAGAATAAGAGTTTTGGATTGTGTTGGAATGGAAAACCTTCAATGAGGGAAGGTTATGCCATTTTAGGGTTTTGTGTATAAGAGTGTATTTTTGTAACGTAAATGGTTTAAATATATTAAAATATATTTCTAATAATATAAATAAACTTAATATATTAAAATGAATGGCCTAGTATGAGAATCCAAAATTAAAGTGAGGTTAGCCTTAAATTTTAAATTTTTGCTTGGATGGGGTTTAATTATGGTTTAATATTGGAAATGTAACACCCTTATATCCTATATACATATAATACATATTTTCAGCATATGTAAAATGCACATATACGGTATAAAAATATCACAGATCAGTTTAATAAAAAATTTTACATTTATGTTTTGAAATTTTAAATACTAAATATATAAAATTAAATAGTATATAAATATTCTTTACTTGTTATAGTAACTCGAAATAACATTTTATATAAAAATCTCTGAAAAAAATTCACCAGAGTTTTGTCTGTAATTTGGACGTTCCCAAAATTCAGTAAAACACAACCTGCTTTAAATAAACACTCTCAATAAAATCAATTTTCTATTTCACCAGTACTTCTCAATTTCTCCATATTTTCTCAAAATACTTATATATAGGTATATATATCAACAACACATATAAGATTCCATCTTAAACAAATTATTCAAAACATTCTTTACAATTTACAATATATACTTCAAAAACATATCATAACATACATAATATCAAAATATACTATAATATCAAATATGTACATGCTAGCAACTGACTCTGATCTTGATGTATCCAAAAATAACTCTTCAAACTCAATAAATACAAACCTAGACCTGACCAGGTCTAGTAGAACTCTCCGGCTCTATCAAAACATCCATGTTACCTGCGCGACGAATTACAATCGTGCTAAACCGAAGCCTAGTGGTACAAACTTTGGTAATAATAATAAAACTCAAATGCAATGCCAATGCACAATGATCATGAACGTCACATCATTCCATTTTCTCATACCTTTCAAATATTTTACAATCCACCATTCATATGAAAACAAACATAAACATGGGCCCAAAGATAACTAATATGCAATTCAAATTCCAGAGTTACTGTTTTGGTCTATAATGACACCATGTGTCTAGCCTCATAGGCAATATATCAATGTAATAATCCAACTAGGTCTGAGCTTACGACCCGGTCATTTCACTCAGCCTAGCTTTAAATATTTGTTTTTGAGGCTTACGACCTTGTCATTTCACCTCAAAAATATTTTCATAATGACGCCCAGCGTCTAGCCCGTAGGCAATCATAGGCATGCCGCCAAACACAGAACTCTAAAAATTGAATAACATACTAGGCACATAATTTATTCATATTTCTCATTATCAATCTCTTTCTAATTGTCACATAATCAAACTAGGCACATTGTTTTATTTTCTCATTTTTTTTTCTCACTTTTCTCATTTTTCTCATTTTTCTCAATATCAATTCATTTCATTATATTTCCACATATCTCATTATATTATATCACATTTTTTTTCATTCACAACACATTACCCAATCACTTTGGGTATTTTCACATAATACACATTTTAATCACATTTACACAATTTAGCCATTATCAATGGCTTTTCACAATACATTTAACATATTTATGACATTACAAATGTGATAGCACATTATTTATGCACAACCAATGTACCAAGTAGCTTAACAAATTTTTCAACCAAAATGAGTTAAGCCCAAATGTCATGCAAACATAACCAATGTATTCAAAGTTTGTATATACCTCAAATAGCAACCAAAACAAGCTTAAAATTCTCACAGCCTTCTCTTCCAAGTTGCCCTTCAACACTTGGATTGGCCAAACTACTTTCTCTCAATGTCTATACCAAATGTGATCATAAATAATCATTTAATATCACATTATAAGGCATTCTCAACATCAATCCTTAATTTAACAACAAACCTACAAAATTTCAAAAATTAAGTCTTTCCTTACTTTAACTTAGCAAATCTATATTAACCCATTAAATTATTGTTTTGAGTTTATTTATATCATTACAAACATATTTTAACATGTTTAAACTAATTATATTAATTAACCACATGCTTATGTTCAAAACCCTAAAATGGCATAACCTTCACCATTGAGGGATCTCCATTCCAACTCAATCCAATTATCATTTCAATCTTATTTCCACCACTTATATCAACAAATAACATGATTTAAGCATTAAAATCAAACAATTAATCATTCTTTGAAAATTCACTTTTCCAAAACCCTAAATCAATACTACCATCTTCAAACTCTATCCAAACTTAACTAAATCCATCATTTGATTTTTAAATCCTTGTTTATGCATCAAAACAACACATATGGAACCAATTTTCACAATTAAAACCCATGATTTCAAAAATTCAAATGTTCCATAACCCTAAATTCTCTCTCTTCAACCAACTTAACTCAAACTTAACCATTTCTTTAATCCAACCTTAAAATCATTGTTAATCACTTAAAATAACTTCATCCATACCCAAATAGACAATTAAATCTTAGAACTTCAAAAACTCAAAACACACATATTCAAACTTTCATGAAATCCAAATAAAGAAGTTGAAAACTTACTAATTTCGGTAGAAATCACCAAAAATTCACTTTGAATACTTGAAATCCTTCAATTTGTGGAGTATGAAAGAAGCAAAATCCTTGGCTCCACAACAATGAAGATTCGGCCAAGGAGGAAGAAGAAGATGATAAAAATGGCTTTTTATTTTTTTCTTCTTCTTTCATCTTTATTTATAACCATATATATATTAAAATAATTTAATAATTAATTATTTAATTATTTATTTAACAAATTAAAAGTCCAAAATCCCTCTTTCATTCAAAAATAATTTATTTTTGAATTATTTTATAAATTTTGAATTTTTAAGATTTAATTACCAAAATACCCTTTACTTTGACTTTTCTTTTAAAAAGTGTTGACTTTTATATATTGTATATATTTTACATATATATCACATATATATTCCACTTTTTCATTTAAAATCCCTTCATTTTTCATTTAAAACCATTATTTTAGTTTATCCATTAAAATTATAATTTATTTTATCAAATGTCCAAAATTTTGAAATTTTAAAAAATTTGGGATATTACACATATGCACAAATAATGTGTATCTTATATACACATCAAATGTACCTTATATGTGTATTAAATATATTAAGTATGTAATGTATTAACTCAACATATACAATTAATATACCATATGTATATGTTATATATACTCTAGATATATATATTGAGTATATACAATTTTTATATCTCCAATTACTTATTTAATTTCTCCAAAATCACAGATGTGACAGAAAATGTCATTAAATGTGATACTAAATGATTATTTGCTATCATATTTGGTTTAGGCATTGAGGGAGGTTGATTTGCTTCATCCAAGTGGTGAAGGGCAAGTTGAAAGGATAGGATTGAAGGTTGTTTTAAGCTTGTTTTGGTTGCTATTTGAGGTAAGTACAAAATTTGAATACATTGGTTATGTTTGCATGACATTTGGGCTTAACACATTTTGGTTGAAAAATGTGTTAAGCTACTTGATACATTGGTTATATATGATTAATGTGCTATGACATTTGTAATGTCATATATGTGTTAAATGCATTGTAAAAAACCATTGATAATGGCTTGTAAAATGTGAAATATGTGTATTATGTGAAAATGACCCAAAGTGTTTGGGTAATACCATTTATTGTGTATGCATTAATTGCATTGTTAAAAAGCCATTTGTATTGGCTAGATTACATTAAATGTGATTAATATGTGAATTATGTGGAAATACCTAAAGTAATTGGGTAATGTGCTGTAAATGCAAAAATGTTGTATAATGTAATGAGATATGTGGAAACATAATGAAATGAATTGATATCGATATAAATGAGAAATATGAATAAATTGTGTTCCTAATATGTTATTCAATTTTCTGAGTTCTGTGTTTGGCGGCATGCCTATGATTTGCCTACGGGCTAGACGCTGAGCGTCACTGTGAAAATATTTTTGAGGTGAAATGACCAGGTCGTAAGCCTTAAAAATAAGTCCTAGAAGCTGGGCTGGGTGAAATGACCGGGTCGTAAGCTCAAACCTAGTAGGACTATTACATTGATATTTTGCCAACGGGCCTAGACACTTGGTGTCATTATAGACCAAAACAGTAACTCTGGAATTTGAATAGCATATTAGTTATCTTTGGGCCCATGTTTGTGTTTATTTTTATGTGAATTGTGGATTGTAAAATATTTGAAAAGTATGAGAAAATGGAATGATGTGATATCCATATGCATTGTGCATTGGCATTGCATTTCAGTTTTATTGTTATCAAGTTTGTATTACTAGGCTTGTGGCTTAGCGCGATTGTTTACATCGCGCAGGTGACAGGATAGATTCGGCTGGGCCGGAGAATTCTTCTAGACCAGGTCGGGTCTAGACTTGTAGTTGTACTTGTAGAGTTGTTATCAAGATCAGAAACACTATCAGCAGGCCGGTTCATGTAATTTAAGGGTGTTACATCATTAGTTAAGCTTCATGTAATTTAAATTATTTTTATATTTTGGCATAAATATAAAGGACATGTTTCCACCTTTTTAGTGGGTGTCCTATTAGTTTTAGACATTGAACGATGTAAGGACATATTTTCATCCTTGGATAGGTGTCTATTTATTTATTTTTGTTTGAAAAATGCTTTGATTTTAATACAATGATATTTTTATTTTAATTATTGTATGTAGTGTGGATTATATAATAATAATTAAGAATTTTATAATATTAAGACCTGAAAAGGAGGCCTGTTCTAATGAATCGGGTGCTGTAGGAGTACTGAATCATTCTCACCTTCCCCATGCGTACTCAACTTTTTGAACCTAATAGGGGGCTAGGGATTCCTTAGGAATCGAGTCATCCACTCCTTTATTTTTTTTCGGCCCATCCGGGTGGCGACTCCATTTACTCCGGGTTTAAGCACATGTTCTATAAGGCTCTAAGCCTAACAGTGCCGAAGTCATAAGAACTATTCCACATGGGAGTGGGGACGAAAATTCCTGCTCATAATATATATATGGTTGGAATTAAGAAGACAAATCAAAAGTCAAAAATCTAACTCATCTTCTTCCTCTCTTCTTCTCTATGGCCAAAATTTTCAAGGTTGAATAAGAAGGTTTTTAATTCTTCTGAACATCAATTTTTGGAAGGATTTTCAAGAATTAAAGGGAGTTTTGGTGCATTTTCAACTAACTAGTAAGTTTCATTCTTGAATTTATGGAATTTTTTTGAAATTATAAATATGTAAGATATGGATTTTTGATGAAGTGTTTTATAATTGTTGGAATGGGTATGGATGAAGTTGGTTTGATGTAGAGACAATGATTTTATAGTTAAATAGTTAAAACAATAAGGTTTGATGGAAGCTTGGGTGAGTTAGTGATGAATTTTGGGTTTTGGTGTAACTTTTGTAAGGAATGAGGGTTAATGGGATTTAATTATTTAAACCATGTTATAATATGATTCTAATGGTAGAAATGAACTTAAAACTAACTTTGGAATTGATTAATATGGTTTAATGTATTATATACATTCACATTTTGATTTGGCGTTGAGAATATAGTAATTATCCAAGTCAAGTGGTGAAGGACATTGTAGAAAGTGGTGAGGAAGTTGTGA
This sequence comes from Garcia nutans, assembly GCA_947685225.1. Taxonomy (NCBI): domain Eukaryota; kingdom Viridiplantae; phylum Streptophyta; class Magnoliopsida; order Malpighiales; family Euphorbiaceae; genus Garcia; species Garcia nutans. The sequence continues at coordinate 41,508,891 of CANTUV010000005.1, forward strand.
TTTTGTAGCTTGGAAGTAGATTGAGCAAATGTTAGTACATACTGTGATAGAAATGTATTGAAATGCATTAAAATGGCATATTACATTGTACATTAGCATTGACACTATGCTACTTTGATGTGTGAAGTCACATGTAAAGTACATAGTTATGTATTTAAAAGCCAGGTTTGCATAATGTATGAATAATTAAGCCATTTTAAGATGGCTAATGGCTTTGTTGTATTTCCTCCTTCCATCCTATTGTTTAAACCTTCCAAATTATTTATTTACTTATATTTTAATAAAAATACGGATGTTATATTTTTGGGAAAATATTTAATATTTCTCAATGGAGTCAAACAAATGGGTTTTTCTTTAAAATTCCTAAAACAAATAATTTGAGGTGCCAACTCTTTAATTAGCTTTCAAAATAAAGCTATCATCTCTTTTTCAAAATAAAAAAAGGAGAGTATTCTTTTGAAAATAAAAGAACAAATCTTCTAAAAATAAAACCAAACTGAGTAAAAGCCGTATCTCACATTCTGTCGTGTGAGACTAAGTCCAAATGAGCATTTCGGCCCCATCTTTCAAACAAGTCAAATCAGTGCTTTAACGGGTCCTTACAACTCTAGCTAAGTCAAAGGTTATCAAATATGAAGATTTCATTGCCTGATTTTAGATTTGGGTATAAATCAATAGTTTATCTTAGTTTTGGTTCCATTAGAGGATTGGTTTTATGCGCGAGCTTTGAGTTGATTGGTTGATATTGTTTTGTTCGTTCTCTTTATACTAGCGAATATAACATTTATCATATATAGCTATACACCATAAGAAAAATGAGAATTAGTGACGGATAAATATATTGCTAATTCTCAAGAATCGGTCGCTAATAGTCACTAGCGACACATTAGATTTTGTCACTATTCACGTTGTCATTGAAAAATTAGCGATGAAATTTTAAGTCTATCGGTATTTAGCGATAAATTTTTCATGGCTAATTATACATATTTTGTTGCTACTTAATCTTGTCATCTTTTAGTGAAGACAAATTTAGCGACGAAAATTTTTTCGCTAAATTATTAATTTATTTAAAAAATAAAATAAAATAAATTATTTTTTAAAAAAATAATTTAATTTTAAAATAATTTATTTTATTTTTTAGAAAAAAATATATTATTTTTTAAAAAATAATTTATTTTATTTTTAATTTCTAAAAGAATTTATTCCCAAAAATTATTTATTCTATTAAATAATTTATTCCAAAAAATATTCATTCTAATAAATAATTTATTTACATAAAAATTATGTAATATTCTAAATTTTTAAAAATTTCTAATTTTTGAAAATTTGATAAAATAAATTACAATTTAAATGGATAAATTAAATTAATAGTTTTAAATGAAAAATGAAAGAATTTTAAATGAAAAAAGTAGAATATATATGTGATATATATATACAACATATATACAACATATAAAAGCCAACATTTTAAAAGAAAAGTCAAAAATAAAAAGTAACAGGGTATTTTGATAATTAAATCTTACAAATTTAAAATTATTAAATTAATTTAAAAATAAAGAATTTTTGAATGGAAGATAGATTTTTGGACTTTTAATTTATTAAATAATTAAATAATTATTAAAATATTATAATATATATATGGTTTTAAAATAAAAGATGAAAGGAAAGAGAAATTAAAAAGTTGTCTTCATTTCTTCTTCTTCTTCTTCATCAAGGCCAAACCACCAAGGGAGCATAGACCAAGATTTTGATTTTTTCATACTCCACAAATTGAAGGATTTAACAAGTTTAAAGTAGATTTTTAATGATTTCCACCAAATTTGGCAAGTTTCAAACTCCTTTCTTTGAATTCCATGGAAATTTTGATTATGTGTGAATTTGGATTTTTAAGTAGTGTGTTATAATTATTGGAATTGGTGTGTATTATGTTATTTTGGGTAGTTAACAATGATTTTAAGGTTGGATTGAAGAGATGATGGAGTTTGGATAAAGAATGATGAAGAGAGAGAATTTAGGGTTATGGATTTTTAGGGTTTGAGAAATCATAGTTTTTAATTGTGCAAATTGGTTCTAAATGAGTTGTTTTGGTGCATAAACAAGTATTTTAAAGTCAAATATTGGATTTGGTTGTGTTTGGTTGGAGTTTGAGTATGGAAGTTGAGATTTAGGGTTTTGGAAAAGTGATTTTCCAAAGTTGTTGAATTGTTTGATTTATTTGTTTAACCATATTTTTTAGTCTTAAAAGTGATGAATATAAGCTTGAAATGATTAATGGATTGTATTGGAATGGAAAACCTTCAATGGGGGAAGGTTATGCCATTTTAGGGTTTTGTGTATAAGAGTGTGTTTTTATAATGTAAATGGTCTAAATGTATTAAAATATGTTTTTAATACTATAAATAAACTTAAAACACTAATTTAAATGGAATAGAATGGAATTCTAATGTTAAAGTAAGGAAAGGCTAAATTTTTGGAATTTGTAGGAGTGATGTTTAATTATGGTTTAATATTGAAAATGCTATTAAATGTGATGCTAAATGATTATTTGCTATCACATTTGGTTTAGGCATTGAGGGAGGTTGATTTACTTCATCCAAGAGGTGAAGGGCAAGTTTGAAGGATAGGATTGGAGGTTATTTTAAGCTTGTTTTGATTGCTATTTGAGGTAAGTACAAACTTTGAATACATTGGTTATGTTTGCATGACATTTGGGCTTAACACATTTTGGTTGGAAAATGTGTTAAGCTACTTTATACATTGGTTATGTATAAATAATGTGCTATGACATTTGTAATGTTATATATGAGTTAAATGCATTGTGAAAAGCCATTGATACTGGCTAAATTGTGTAAAATATGAAATATGTGTATTATGTGAAAATGACCCAAAGTGTTTGGGTAATGCCATCTGATGTGTATGCATTAAGTGCATTGTTGAAAAGCCATTGGTATTGGCTAGATTACATTAGATGTGATTAATATGTGAATTATGTTAAAATACCCAAGGTAATTGGACAATGTATTGTAAATGCAAAAAATGTGGTATAATGTAATGAGATATGTGGAAACGTAATGAAATGAATTGATATCGATATAAATGAGAAATATGAATAAATTGTGTGCCTAGTATGTTATTCAATTTTCAGAGTTCTGTGTTTGGCAGCATGCTTATAATTTGTCTACGGGCTAGACGCTGGGCATCACTGTGAAAATATTTTTGAGGTGAAATGACTTGGTTGTAAGCCTCAAAAACAAGTCCTTGAAGCTAGGCTGGGTGAAATGACCAGGTCGTAAGCTCAGATCTAGTTGGATTATTACATTGATATATTACCTACGGGGCTAGACGCATGGTGTCATTATAGACCAAAATAGTAACTCTGGAATTTGAATAGCATATTAGTTATCTTTGGGCCCATGTTTATGTTTGTTTTATGAGAATTATGGATTGTGAAATATTTGAAAAGTATGAGAAAATGGAATGATGTAATATCCATATGCATTGTGCATTGGCATTGCATTTGATTTTTTTATTATCAAAGTTTGTATTACTAGGCTTTTGGCTTAGCGCGATTATTTAAATTGCACAGGTGATAGGGTAGATTCTGCTGTGTCGGAGAGTTCTTCTAGACCAGGTCAGGTCTAGACTTGTGTTTGTGCTTATAGAGGTTATATCAAGATCAGAAACACTATCAGCAATATGTATATATTTTATGTTATTGTATATTTTGGTTATTGTGCATAGTATATTATGTTTTTTGGATTTTATGTATTGTAAACTATAAAGAATGCTTGGGTTAAGTTATTTGAAATGAGAGTGTAAATATGTTCAAAATTATATATATATATATATATATAAATGTTTGAGAAACTTGGTGAAATTGAGGAGTATGGTTGAGATGGTGATATGAAATTATTTGGGAGTGTTTTCTTTTTGCAGGTTGTGTAATTGATAAATTTTGGAATGTCTAAATTACAGATAAAACTTTGGCAAAATTTTTCTAGAGATTTTCATATAAAATGTTTATTTTGGATTTCTATAACAAGTAAAGAATTTTTATATACTATTTAATTTTATATATTTAGTATTTTAAATTTTAAATTTTAAATTTTAAATGATTTTTTTTATCAAACCGGTCTGTGATATTTTTATACCGTATATATGTATTTTACATATGTTGAAACTATGTATTGTACGTATTTAGGGTATAAGGGTGTTACATTTATTTTGGTATCAGAGCCTAGGTTTGAGGTTCTCGACCTAGGTGGGTTGATAGAGAGACAAAATGGGGGATTTTAAAAATGGTTTGTAATTATAATACATACATTGGCACTGGTAGTTTTTGATATCTGATATAGTAATTTTTATTGTATTTGCAGATATAGGTTGTTATGGCGTCTCGGACGCATCAGGCTGCTGAGGGTAGTGTAGAGAGAGTGGCTCCGAATGAGGTAGAGATGGAGCTAGAGTTGTGTCTGTTGGTGAGGCATCTATTTCTATGTCTGTGAGACCAGCAGCTGATGAGATTTCGCCTGGCTGGATACGACATATGGTAGAGTTGTTGAGGTAGCATCCGTCGCAGTTGCCGGTGAGAAAGTATGATAAGATGAGAAAGTTTGGAGCTAAGGACTTCGTTGGTACTACAGACCCTGCTATAGCAAAGTAGTGGCTAGACAGGGTTCAGAGAGTGTTCATTCAGTTGCAAGCTAGTCCAGAAGAGAAGTTTGATTATGCCAGATCTCTTTTGCAGAGGGATGCATATGATTGGTGGAAGACGGTTCCACGTGCTTTGGCTGATCCACCAATCCTAACTTATGATTATTTTCTGCGGGAATTTGAGTAGAAGTATACTTCGAGGGAGTATAAGGATGCAAAGAAGATGGAGTTTCTAAGTCTGAGACAGGATACCAGGAAAGTGACATAGTATGGGATCGGGTTTATCCGGTTGAGTCATTATACTAGTGGGATCATTTCTGACGAGATTGACAGGTGCAGGAGATTTGAGGAGGGACTGAGACCCTCTATAATGTGTATCATAGCAGGCTCTCGATATCAAAATTTTTCTCAGTTGGTTGCAGCTGCTAGGAGTGTAGAGAGAGCACATAATCTTACAGTAGCTGCCAGGGTTAAGGAGACCAGAGCTAGGAGACCCCAGAGTGAGGCAGGGTCTTCATCAGTAAATAGAGGCTGAGGGGGATATTTTCAGTGGTTCAGTCGGAGCTAGGGGCAGTTTAGCAGGTCAGTACAGCAGCAGAGACAGAGACCTGCAATTTCAGTGGCTAGTGCACCGACCCCAGTGGCTCAGAGGTCTACTCCACCTACTTGTGTTCATTGTGGTAAAGCACACGGAGGTGTCTGCTGGTGGAGAGGTACTTTGAGAGTGTATTTTAGATGTGGGTCGTCAGACCATTTTATCAGAGATTGTCCAGAGCCACCAGAGGATAGACAGGCAGATACTGCAACTTCTTGACCCAATGTCAGAAGAGGTCATGGTGGCAGAGGTTTTAGTAGAGGTGGTCTATCTAGGACTAGTCAAAGAGGAGGTTCTATAGCTGGAGGTAGTAGAACATATGAGGCAGGGCCATCACAGTGGGTTTATGTGATGCAGAGACAGCCAGATGCTTCAGCTGTTATTGCTGGTACTTTTACTTTATTTGGTACTTCAGTTCTTGCATTGTTAGACCCTGGGTCGACTCATTCTTACATTAGTGCATCCATCTTACTTTTGAGTGATTTGCATTCTGAGTCCTTAGGATTTGATGTTTTAGTCACAAATCCTTTAGGGCATAGTGTTGTGGTGAGCAGGGTGCACTGAGATAGTCCAGTTGTTGTTCAGGATGAGGAGTTTCTCGGCGACCTGATTGAGATACCTTACAGGGAGTATGATTTGATTTTAGGCATGGATTGGTTATCCAATCATGGGGTTGTGGTAGATTGTCAGACGAAATGTGTTACTTTGAGAACAAGCGATAGTAGGGATGTGATGGTATCTAGTGAGCAAAGGTATCTTTCATCCATGTTTGTTTCAACTGTTTCAGCTGGAAGAATGATTTTGAAGAGATGCGAGGCTTATCTTGCTCATGTTGTAGATACTAGAGTAGTGGGGTCCCAGCTTGATAGTATACCCACAGTTGTTGAGTTTTCATATGTTTTTCCTGATGAGTTGCCAGGGGTACCTCCTGAGAGAGAAGTGGAGTTTGGTATCGATTTATTGCCTGGTACCACTCCTATCTCTATTACCCCTTATCAGATGGCATTTGCTGAGTTGAGAGAGTTGAAGGTACAGTTGTAGGAGTTGTTGGATAAAGGGTTCATTCGCCCTAGTATGTCCCCGTAGGGAGCATTTGTGTTGTTTGTGAAGAAGAAGGATGACACCTTGAGATTATGTATTGATTATAGGTAGTTGAATAAGGTGACCATCAAGAACAAGTATCCTTTGCCTCGGATAGATGATCTCTTTGATTAGTTGAAGGGAGCAGCAGTATTCTCTAAGATTGATCTGAGATCAGGATACCATCAGTTGAGAGTCAGAGATGTGGATGTACCCAAGACAGCTTTCGCACAAGGTATGGGCATTATGAGTTTCTGGTGATGCCCTTTGGATTGACGAATGCACCAGCAGCTTTTATGGATTTGATGAACAGGGTGTTTAGACCATATTTAGATTAGTTTGTGGTGGTCTTCATTGATGATATTTTGGTGTATTCGCATAATGAGGAAGATCATGATAGACATTTACGGATTGTATTGCATACTCTGAGAGAGAAGCAGTTGTATGCTAAGTTGTCTAAGTGTGAGTTCTGGCTCTATCAGGTAGCTTTTCTTGGTCATGTGGTTTCAGCAGAGGGTATTAGAGTTGATCTGAGTAAGGTTGAGGCTATCTTGAATTGGAGTCCACCAAAGACAGTGACAGAGGTTAGAAGTTTTCTGGGATTGGCAGGCTATTATCGTCAGTTTGTTCTATGATAGCTACACCACTCACCATATTGCTATGGAAAGGAGTTAGATTTGTGTAGACAGATCGGTGTCAAGTGAGTTTTGAGCAGCTGAGGGAGATGTTGACTCAGGCTCCTGTCCTTACCCTGCTTGTGGAAGGTAAACCATATGTGATATACAGTGATGCTTCATAGTGGTTTAGGTTATTTTCTGATGCAGGAGGGTAGAGTCATTGCTTATGCCTCTCGACAGTTAAAGCCACATGAGCTGAATTATCCTAGTTTTTACAGCCATAGTTTTTGCCTTAAAGATTTGGTGGCATTACTTGTATGGGAAAAATTGTTTCATTTATATGGATCACAAAAGTTTGAAATACCTGGGTGTTCAAAGAGAGCTAAATCTTCGGTATAGACGATGGTTATAGTTGATTAAAGACTATGACTGTTTGATTGATTATCATCCTAGTAAGGCAAATGTTATTGTTGATGCCTTGAGTCGAAAGACTTTGGCAGGTTTGACTGCTTATTCGCTCTCATTGCTTGGTGAGTTGAGAGCATTGCATGCTAGATTTAAGTCTTATGATGATGGTGCTTTGATGGCTCAGTTGCAGTTGAGGCCAGTCTTATTGGATCATTTTAGGGTGGCTCAGTTGGCAGATGAGAGAATCCAGAAAATTATGTTGGTTTTTCAGAAGGGGGAGAGTCGAGACTTTTATGTGAAGGATGATGGCAGTCTATGGTACAGAGATAGGTTGTGTATTCCTGATGATGTAGAATTGAAAAGGATGATATTAGAGGAAGCACATCAGTCACTTTATGCTATGCACCCTGGGAGTACTAAGATGTATCAGGACTTAAAGCGACATTATTGGTGGTCAGGTATGAAGAGAGACATAGCAGAGTTTGTATCCAGATGTCTCACTTTCCAGAGAGTGAAAGCTGAGCATCAGGTTCCTTCAGGATTGCTCCAACCTTTATCAGTGCCAGAGTAGAAATGGGAGCGAGTGACAATGGATTTTATGACTGGACTGCCTTTGACCTAGAAGAAGCATGATGCAATCTGGGTGATAATTGATCGGATGATGAAGACAGCTCATTTTCTTCCAGTTCGAATGGATTATTCTCCTGAGAGGTTAGTTGAGCTGTATATCAGTGAGGTTACATGGAGTCCCGATTTCTTTGGTGTCAGATCGAGATCCCCGATTTACTTTAAGATTTTGGAAGAGTTTGCATGATGCTTTGGGTTCTCAGTTGCATTTTAGTACTGCTTTCCATCCTCAGTCAGATGGACAGTCAGAGAGAGTGATACAGATTCTAAAGGATATGTTGAGGAGCTGTATCATTGATTTTACTGGGAATTGGGATAGATTTTTGCCACTAATTGAGTTTGCTTATAACAACAGTCATCAGTCCAGTATTGAGATGGCTCCTTATGAGGCCTTTTATGGCAGGAGATGCAGGACACCTTTATGTTAGGATGAGGTTGGAGAAGGTAAACTGGTCGGTCCCGATTTGATTAAAAAAATAAAAGAGAAAGTGAAGGAGATTCGAGATCATTTGAAAGCAGCTTCAGACCGACAAAAATCCTATTCAGATTTGAAAAGAAGAGGCATAGAGTTCAGTGTGGGAGATAAAGTGTTTCTAAAGGTGTCCCCATAAAACAAGATTCTGAGGTTTGATCGAAAAGAAAAGTTGAGTCCTCATTTCATAGGACCATATGAGGTGTTGGAGAGAGTTGGTCCAGTGGCTTATAGTGTAACACCCCCATACCCCATATGCTTACACCGCATATACCCACACAACATGTGATATACTTATAGAGGATATAAGGGTATCACAGTCCATTTTAAAACAAATAAACCAATCTTTATAATAAAATCAAAGCATCATTACTAAAATCTGAATAAACTAAAAACATTTAACTTACATTATAGAAATCAATACGGAAAACATTTCTTGTTAAAATACATATATAATATTAGTACCCAAAAGTTTATCCAAAACATTTGTTTAATAAGCAGTGGAAAATGCAGCGGAATATACATATGTTTACATCAAAATCAATAAGTACAAAAATATGAAATTTATACATGCTGGCAGTTTGTCTCTGATCTTGATGTCCACAACTCAACACTGCTCTCACAAACTCAAGCCTAGACTCGACTAGGTCTAGACAAGCTCTCTGGCACAACCGAATCTACCCTGTCACATGCGCGATGAATCATAATCGCACTAAGCAGAAAGCTTAGTAGTACAAACTTTAATTCAATATAGATTAATACGATGCTCATACACAATACATATGAATATATCAACTCATTATATTATATCTCAACATATTAATCATTTGCATCACATTTCATAATTCACATTAAAGCAAAGACAAACATGGGCCCAAAAGAATCTAATATGCTATTCAAAGTTCAGAGTTACTACTTTGGTCCACAATGACACCACGTATCTAGCCCCGTAGGCAATATATATATCCACGGATAATGTAACAGCTCCAGTCTCTTGGACCTCAACCTGGCTAGACCCTTAGGCCCCAGTATCTTGGTCCTTAACCCGACTAGACTGCTACAGTTTTTGAGGATTACGACCCAGTCTTTTCACCCCAAAAACATCACATTTATCAGTTGGGCCCGGTTTATGACCCGGTCTTTTCACCTGCCCAGCATTTCATAGGCATGCCGCCAAACCCAGAACTCTGAAAATTGAATAACATACTAGGCATACAATTTATTCATTTATCTTATTATCAAATATTTTCATAATTCCATTCTCTTTTTCATTTCTCATAATCAAACTAGGCATATTGCTTTACTATATCATCATTTTCTCATCTTTTCTCATTCTTCTCTTTTTTATCAATATCAATTTGTTCCATTATGTTTTCACATATCTCATCACATTATTCAACATTTCTTTTCATTTACAACACATTACTCAATTGCTTTGATACATTAACATAATTCACATTAGGCATATCATAACATATAACTCATTCATCAACAATATTTATCAAGTAACTTAACACATTTCTCAACTAAATGTGTTAAGTCCCAATATCATGTAGATGTATGCAATCATTCAAAGTTTGTACTTACCTCTAATAGAAACAACACCCCTCTATCAATCTCCTCTTCCAAGGTGTCCCTCAAACCTTGGCTTGGGTTACTCAATTCTCTTCAAAACCTAATCCAAAGGTGATTACACATAAGAAAATAAGGAAGAGAACTATCTAGGGCAAACTCTACACTTGACACGCTCAACAACACGGGTGTGTCCCTAATCGTGCCCTAAACCCACAACATAGAAGCTTTGACATGCTCAGTGACATGGGTGTGTCACTGGATGTGTCAATCTTCCAACAACACAGTAGCTACGACATGCTCAGTGACATGAGCGTGTCACTGGATGTGTCAATCTTCCAACAACACAGTAGCTACGACATGCTCAGTGACATGAGCGTGTCACTGGACATGTCAATCTTCTCGCAACATAGAAGCTGTGACATGCTCAGTGACATGGGCATGTCACTGGATGTGTCACCAACCCAGAAAATAGAACCAATGACATGCCCAAAGACATGGCCATGTTAATGGGCATGTCAGGCCAAAAACCCTAAAATCGACACCAAAAATGCCACATCCAACAAACATCTTTCTTACCCTTTTTCACTCCAAACAAACCTAACCAAAACCATCAATAACCCATATAATACTTGAGTAAACCTTAAAACAACTCAATTACAAACATCAAAACACAATCACAACCATATATCACAACTCAAACTTACACCATCCACACACTTGTCTCTTTCACCAAACTTAACCCTTTTCTCTTCAATCCAACCTCAAAATCAAAGTTAACAAAACAACATAACCCCAGATATACCAAATCAACCATAAACACATCTACAATAACCATTCACCAAACTCATAAACACAACTCAAAAGAAAACAAAGAAACAAGTTGGAAACTTACCAAAATTGAAGAAAATCCTTAAAACTCCAACTTGATCTCTTGAAATCCTTCAATTCCTTGAGTTTGAAAGCAACAAAATCTCTCCCTCTTGAAGATGGTGGTGATGGCCGGCCAAAGAAGAAAGAAGAAGAAGAAGAAGAAGAAGCAAAGTCAAACCACAATCTTAACCAAACATTCCCCAAATCACTCTCCACCAAGTATTTATTAATAAAATAAAAACCTACTTACATCATCTTCTACTATCTCTAATATAATAATATAATTAAACCAAATATCCACTACCACTATCTTATATAATTAAAATATCTTTAGACCATAATAAGACATTAATTTTGTATATATTGTATATATCTCTATATATATAACATATACACACTCCTTCCTCTTATCTTCTCACTTAATTAAATATACACTTAAAATCATTTAATTCAATTCCACAATCAACATTTCCAAAAATTTAGGGTATTACTTGGGATATTACAATTCTCCCCCTCTACAAATAAATTTCATCCTCGAAATTACCTGTTATTAAGTTTGAAATAACTGGGGATACTGATCTCGCATCACTTGCTCACTCTCCCAAGTTGCCTCTTCCTTAGCATTATTCTTCCAAAGAACCTTCACAAGTGGCACTTTCTTATTTCTCAACTCTTTCACTCCATGTGCCAAAATAGCCACTAGTTCTTTTTCAAAAGTTAGATCCAGACTCATCTCAATGGATTCCACTGACAAAATATGAGATGGGTCTGACCTGTACCTCCATAGCACAGAGACATGGAAGACATTGTGAATTCTATCCAATTCACACGGCAAAGCTAGTCTATAAGCCATTGGTCTAACTCTCTCCAGTACCTCATAAGGTCCAACAAAACGAGGACTCAGCTTCCCTTTGAGAACAAATCTCAAAATTCTCTTCCAAGGAGACACTTTCAAAAGTACTTTATCTCCAACACTAAACTCTATATCTCTCCTCTTCAAATCTGAGTAGGATTTCTGTCAATCTGAAACTGCTTCCAAATGATCCCAAATTATCTTCACTTTTTCTTCTATTTCTTTAATCAAATTGAGACTAATCAACTTACCTTCTCTAACCTCATCCCAACATAGAGGCATCCTGCATCTTCTACCATACAATGCCTCATAGGGTGCCATTCTAATAATGGACTGATGACTGTTGTTATAAGCAAATTCAATCAATGGCAAGAATCTGTCCCAACTCCCAGAGAATTCAATGATACAACTTCTCAACATGTCCTCCAAAATCTGTATCACTCTCTCTGACTGCCCATCTGTTTGAGGATGAAAAGCAGTGCTAAAGTGCAATCGAGAACCTAAAGCAGCATGTAAACCCTTCCAAAACCTTGAAGTAAACAGAGGATCTCGATCAGACACCAAAGAAATTGGGACTCCGTGCAATCTCACTATCTCACTGATGTACAACTCAGCCAATTTCTTAAGAGAATAATCCATTCTAATTGCAAGAAAATGAGCTGTCTTCATCAACCGATCAACAATCACCCAGATTGCATCATGCTTCTTCTAAGTCAAGGGCAAACCAGTCACAAAATCTATCGTTACTCACTCCCATTTCCATTCTGGCACTAATAAAGGTTGGAGCAACCCTGAAGGAACTTGGTGCTCGGCCTTCACCCTCTGACAAGTGAGACACTTGGATACAAACTCTGCTATGTCCCTCTTCATACCTGACCACCAATAATGTTGCTTCAAATCATAATACTACTCCCAGGGTGCATAGTAAAAGCCGACTGATGTGTTTCCTCCAAAATAATCTTGGCTTCCTCCAAAATAATCTTTTTCAAACTTACATCATTAGGAACACACAATCTATCTTTGTACTAAAGACTGCTATCACTCCTCACATGAAAATCTTAGCTCTCCCCCTTTAGTCAATCTGAAACAACTTTCTGCATTTTCTCATTTGCCAACTAAGACTCTCTAATATGATCCAAGAACACCAGTCTCAATTGCAACTGAGACAACAAAGCACCATCACTATAAGGCTCAAAACTAGCATGCAACGCTCTCAACTCAATAAGCAACAAGAGTGAATAAGTAGTCAAACCTGCCAAAGACTTCTGACTCAAGGCATCAGCAACTACGTTTGCCTTGCTAGGATGATAATCAATCAAACAGTTATAGTCTTTAATCAACTCCAACCAACGTCTCTGCCAAAGATTTAGCTCTCTCTGAACGCCCAAGTATTTCAAACTCTTATGATTCGTATAAATGAAACTCTTCTCCCCATAAAGGTAATGTCGCCAAATCTTCAAAGCAAAAAGTATGGCTGCCAACTCCAAATCATGCATCGGGTAATTCAACTCATGCGGCTTCAACTGCTGAGAAGCATAAGCTATGACTCTACCTTCATGCATCAAAACACAACCTAAACCACTATGTGAAGCATCACTGTAAATCACATGTGGTTTATCTTCGATGGGCAAGGTAAGAATAGGAGCTTGAGTCAACATCTCCTTCAACTGCTCAAAACTTGCTTGACACTGATTTGTCCACACAAATCTAACTCCCTTCCGAAGTAATCTGGTGAGTGGAGTAGCTATCAAAGAAAAACCTTTTACAAACCGCTGATAATAGCCTGCCAAACCCAGAAAACTTCTAACCTCAGTCACTGTCTTTGGTGGACTTCAATTCAAAATAGCTTCAACTTTGCTCGGATCAACTCTTATACCATCTGCTGAAACTACATGACCCAGAAAAGTCACTTGATCAAGCCAAAACTCACATTTCGGCAGCTTAGCATACAACTGCTTCTCTCTCAAAGTCTGCAACACAAACCACAGATGCTTATCATGATCTTACTCATTATGCGAATACACCAAAATATCATCAATAAAGACCACCATAAACTGATCTAAATAGGGTCTAAACACCCTGTTCATCAAATCCATGAAAGTTGTTGGTGCATTCGTTAATCCAAAAGGCATCACCAAAAACTCATAATGCCTATACCTTGTGTGAAAAGCTATCTTGGGAACATCTTCCTCTCTGATTCTCAACTAACGGTGCCCTGATCTCAGATCAATCTTAAAGAAAATTGTTGCTCCCTTCAACTGATCAAAGAGATCATCAATCCTCGGCAAAGAATATTTATTCTTGATGGTCACTTTATTCAACTGCCTATAATCAATGCACAATCTTAAAGTACCATCCTTCTTCTTTGCAAACAAAACAGGAGCTCCCCACGAAGACACACTAGGGCAAACAAACCCTTTATCCAACAACTCCTGCAACTGCACCTTCAACTCTTTCAACTTAGCAGGTACAATTGATAAGGAGTAATAGAGATGGGAGTGGTACCAGGCAACAAATTGATACCAAACTCAACCTCTCTCTCAGGGGGTATCCCTGGCAACTCCTCAGGAAAAAATCTAGAAAATCAGCAACTGTGGGTATACTATCAAGTTGAGAACCCAATACCCCGGTATCTACCACATGAGCAAGATAAGCCTCACATCCTTTTCCAATCAACCTCCTAGTTGCAACAGCTGAAACAAACATGGATGCAAGTTGCCTCTGCTCACTAGATACCATCACACTCCTACCGTCATGGTTCTAAGGGTAACACACTTCTTCTGACAATCTACTACAGCTCTATGCTTAGACAATCAATCCATGCCTAAGATTAAATCATACTCCTTAAAAGGTATTTCAATCAAATCACCCAAGAACTCCTCATCCTGAACAACAACTAGACTATCTCGGTGCACCTTACTCACCATAACACTATGTGTAATATCCCATATTATACCCTAAAAGTGTTGGGGTTATTGTTGTATTTGGATTCAATGTGTGTATTGAAGGGAAAGAGAAGAGAAGTGAAGAGAAGATGTAGGAAAAATTAATGCAAAATATATGACATATACATATACCCACATATACATGATGTATAAAATGGTGTAGGAAAAGTGTGTTGTATATATATATATATATATTTGTATAATTAATGAATAATAATAATGATGATAAGGACAAAAAGAGAAAAGAAGAAGAAAGTCAAAAGAAATGGTGTGTGGTGGAGATTTAATTGTATTAATATTATTAATAATAATAATATTATTATTATTATTATATATATATATATATGATAAGAACGGAAGAAAGAACGAGAACGTTCTTTCTTCTTCTGCTTCTTCTTCTTAAGTGAACGAGAGAGAGAGAGAGAGAGAGAGAGAGAGAGGGAGAAGCTAGAGAGAAAATGGTGATTTTGCTTCTAATTACACCAAAGAGTAATGATATCAAGATGTTTACAAGTGGATATTGAAGATTTAGCAAGTTATTCAAGTAAGTACTCTCTCTTGAGTTGATTTTATTGATTATATATATATATATCTAAGTTCTTATCTTCTTGTTTTGATTTCTTTTGGATTAAGGTTATGTTTAGTATAATTAGTATGTAAAATGAAGATAATGAAAGAGTGAAGTATGTAAAGATGTTGAATTGATATTTAAGTGATGATAGGTTGAGATAATTGTGAGGTAAATGATGAAATGTTGAGTTGGGTTTGGTTTAGATGAATTTGGAAGTGTTTGGCCTTTAATTCATTGAAGGACACGGCCAAGTTATGAGAGACACGGCCAAGTTAGGGCAAACTTGGCCGTGTTGGATATTTTTGGAGAGACACGGCCACTGTCTTGGCCGTGTCCCTTGAGCGTGTTTGCTACTGCCTATTTGGATTGAGAGACATGGCCGTGTCCCTTGCCCGTGTCTGCTAATGGATTTTTGTGTTGAGAGACACGGCCACTGGCTTGGCCGTGTCCACTGCCCGTGTTTGCTACTGTGTGAATTGGATTGAGAGACACGGCCACAAGCTTGGCCGTGTCCTTTGACCGTGTGTGCTACTGGATGTTTGGATTGAGAGACACGGCCACAAGCTTGGCCGTGTCCCTTGAGTGTGTTGGCTAATGATGTTTGTTCTTGATTATGCTTACATTGTTAGATCCTCCAAAGGTCTTGTTGTATCTACACTTTAAATATACTTAAACAAAGATGACCTAAATTAATGTATATTGAGAATTTGAAATCTATGAATAAGGCAAAGTATATATGTGAATATCAATGATCGATCATACATTTGATGGTAATAAAGATGCATATGATATTATATAAATAATGTTATGTCAGATACATTGTGAATCTAGTGAATTGTGATGTGTTATATGAATGATGCACTTTATAATGTGATATGAAGCCATTGTGATTGGCTATGATGATTCAAATGTGATATGATGCCATTGTGATTGGCTATGATGATTTAAATGAGACATGAAGCCATTGTGATTGGCTATGATGATACTAATGAGATGATTGAGGCATGGTTGCCTATTATGATTGTGAAATATGAAGCCATGAGTGTTGGCTATAATGATGAGAATGAAATGAATTGAGAAAGAAATGTATAAAGTTATAAATGAAATGATGTTGTGTCTAATATGTTGATTCAAGTTTCGGAGTTCTGCATTTGGCGGCATGCCTATGAATTATAGTAACAGTCTTGCCGGGTTGAGGATCTCTTCAATTTGAATTGAATTGAGGTCCAAGAGATTGGGTCTGTTACGTTATGGAAATTGTGAATATGAGATATATGAATGGTAACAGTCTTGCCGGGTTAAGGATCTCCTCAAGCATGTTGAGTTGATGGTCCAAGAGACTGGGTCTGTTACGCTATCCATGGATAGAGATATATATATGATGCCTAAGGGCTTGATGATTATGATTAGAGTCCAAAGCAGTAACTCTGAACTTTGAATAACATATTAGTGTCTTTTGGGCCCGAGTCTGTCTTTGTTTTCAATGTGATATGCAAATGATGAAATATATGAGCAATGAGATCTATGCTTGTCTTTGTGTAACGTGAGTCATGAATTGTAACATGATTGATAAATGAGATCTATGAATGCTTTTGATGGAAAGGTATTTCATGATTAATGAATTGTGAATAAAATGATGTTATGATGTAATAGGTGTATTGATATATTGAAAGTGAATATGGCTTGAGGAGTTTTGTTGAGATATGAACTTATGAAAATGTTGTGTGATATGTAAAGTGTATGTGAATGTGGAATTTGTGATATTTGTTTCAATGGAAGTTTGGATATGCCAAATAAGGGTGATTTGTTGAAATGATGTTTATGCATATGTATATGAGATAAAAATGGTAGATATTATGTTGTGAATGTTTTATATAAGTATGTGTATAATTTCTGAGATTAGTAGGAATATATGAAGAATGCATTGAGAAAGGAAAATGTGGTAAGAGAACAATAAACCATAAAGCTAAACATATGAGGTATGATAATTTGGTAAAGTGTATTTTAGTATTTAGTTGTACTACTAAGCTTTCGGGCTTAGCGTGGATGTTTAATCGCGCAGGTATTATGCGGTTGATCTGGAAGTCTAGCTGTGATGCCACGAGAAGGGTAAGTGTGTCTCGAGACCAACTAGAAGGTGATGCATACATGTATGATTTTAATTATGTTTTATTTTTGATAACAATAATGATTCTTATAAATGTTTCTTAAATTAATATAATATTGCTTGACCTTGGATAAAGATTTTTAAATAGAAACTAAAAGTGACATTCTTATATTTTATATACGCATTGTATGTATACCAAGTATATGTATAGTGCTTATATAGAGTGTGGGGTGTTACAGTTATTTTGGTATCAGAGCTTAGGTTCGAGATTCTCGGCCTAAGTGAAATTAAAAAGAAAATTTTTGAAGAGTTTAAATAAGAATTGAAAAGAAGATTTTGGAAATGCAATTGGTAAGACATGAATATGCATTCACATCTAGGTTGGTCTCGAACGTGGCATTATGTGAATTGTGATGTATTTGAATTACATGAGATAAATGATAGTATGTAAATGAGGTTTCATATGAAAGCAAATTTTAAATTGTTAATAATTGAAAAGTGATTGTGATATAAAGAAATGATATGGAATTTATAAGTAAAAGTGTGATTATTGACATGTGTATGATATATAAAGAAATAGCTAGAAGAATAAAGTTGGAAATGAGTTAAAAATAAAATTTAGATTAAAGTATGTAATCTTTCCTTTATTACTTGAACCTCTTTCTAATAAACTTATGTTTGGATTTCTAGAAAGAGGAAATATTGTTGGATGAGTAATATGGAAAGATATAGCATTTAAATGCAAAGAGTACAGTGGATTATTGAATGAGTTGATTGGTATAGATTAAGTATGATAATTTAAGGTATGGATATAAAAAGTTAAAGTTTTGCTTAAAAAGGAAAAAGAGATGATGTTGGTTAAGTATAAAGAGATATTGGTGTTGTTTGTATTGTTAATTTAATGCAAACATGGTGATTTCAATATTAGAAATGTGAGATGTTTGAATATTGTGGAAGCTCATGTTAATGGTAGTAATATGGGATATTTAGATTTTTGGAATGAGCTCAATAATTGTGAAACATATATGTTTTGGTGTTGCTTGGTGGTATATTCATATAAGATGTTTTAAAACGATATTAAAAGAGTGAGATGAATAAATTGAAGTTTAAGTAAATTAGTAAGTTGAGGATTTATAGTTTTAAATGGAATGTGGATAAAGATCAATTAAATACTGATAGTTTAATGTATGTAATACATGAGATATATGAAATGAATATTAGTGCACATGAAGGTATTAAGAATAGAGGGGATGTGATTGATAGTAAGAAAATTTGGTTTGTAAATAAAGAAAATGGATATGAAAGATATGTTAAAGGTATTTAAAAATGAATGTAAGAGAGATACCACATTGAAAATGTGAGTAATCTCTTTGTGAAATAATATTATAAGTAGAGTGTATATATTTGTTGAAGTTAATGAATAACTTAAGTTATGTTAAAAGAATGAGAATGATTATAGGCAAAGAAAAGTGAAAAATATTAAATTTGTATAAATTATATGCAAAAGAGAAAATTAATAAATTGCATAATTATGTGTTTACATAAAGAGGATTTGTGAAATGAACTTTTTGACATAAATGTAATGGTTATAGGTAAGAAAGGTGGGAAGTGAATCACACCATTAATGTGATCTATGAATGTGTATATAATATGTTTATTATTTTATACCATTGCATGTTTAATGGTATTAGAAATGAGATTGCATATAGTAGTAGATCTAATAGAGATTAAATTTTAATTTATGTTATAGATTATATGATGAAATAGAAGATGAAAAGGGATTTGGGTAATATTGAATAGTGAGAATGGATCTGGGTAAGATTGAACAGTGAAGTTGTTATAGCAATAACTAAATGAGGCTATAGTAAGATGTTTTGAAACTCAAAGTGTTTGTGTGTGGAAATATTTTCTGTATAAATGTATAATAAGAAATTGTAAGGAAAGAATAATGTATTTGAAAATTTTTAGAAAAGATGGATTGGAAATGGAGTAATGAATGAAACTTGTGTAAGATTTGTATCTGATTGAAGGTTGAGCATAGGAAATGTTAAAGATAATATTAGTGAACATGAGTTGGGTTAATAATGATCAAATCATCAAGAGCAAACTGTTTTGAGATGGAATTAAAATGTGTTAACTCTTGGTGTAATAAAATTTGGAGAATATATATAATTTTGTGATACAATCTAGCATTATAATTGTAAAGGTTGAAAAGTGACTAATAGAAGAATAATATTGATGTACAAACCCCAAGTGTGATTGCTAGAATATCATGGTCATATGATTTGGTTAGTGTGATAAATTGGTTAGTTTAATTATCTTCAGATTTAAATCGAGATGGTATAACTGTAGTACAATTTTGGGTGAGATTAATAACTATGTTTCTAGAGACATGGTAAAAAGGTATGATTGGAACATGTCTAAATAATATGATTGTATAATGAGATGCTCAATATAGTTGATGATATATGTGTATATTATTTTGATGTGGTGAGGAACCATGATTTTTGGCAATGAGGCTGGAAATGAATTATAATTAAGGTATAATGCTTATTTGATTATGAAAAATGAATTGTGAAAAGAGAAATGAACGGACTTATCTGCCTCCTGTGGAACCATGCGGACCCAATGTGTTGGACAACCAAACTTGGATTACCAACCTGGTTGGGGAAAAGCTGGTTTATGAAGTTATAGTTGTTGGTAATATTGATAAATTTTGAATGAGTATAAGAAATGATGATATAATTATTGAGATAATGAAAAGTATGATTTTTATTGATTGAGTAAATGGATCTGAAAGGATAAGAGTTTGAAAATAAGTTTGATCTAACGAGATTAGGTTATATATATATATTGTAAAATCCAATGATAAATTTCAATAAGTTAATTGTTGGTTTGAATCAAATAAAGTTGAAATGTTAGTATATTGTGATAGAGGAATTGATTGATGTAGGTTTCGTTAAAGTTGCAAGGCAATATTGAGATTTAATATGTGCAATTGTATTGGGAGTGTAAGATTTAATGGTAATGTGTATGATATAATATTCTGATTTATGAATGAATATAAATAAATTGAGATATATTAATTGTACATGGTGAGAAATAAACTCATGAGAGTAAGGATATAGTTATCCATTGATGTTTGGTAAATGTTTATTTTGAAAGTGATGGTAAGAATGGAATAAACAATGCTAAGATATTGATTAATGATTTTTGAGGTTAAAGTTAAGAAAATATCTATAAAGAGTTAAAGTGATAATCTGACTTTAGTACAAAGATAAAATGTATTGGAGATGTTATGAGATATCTTGATTGCTTTGTTGAGAAAGTAATAAGAGGTAAAGATATATATATATATATACCTATACAATGATGAATTGTGAAATTCAGAGAAAATGATTATTCCTAAGGGGGAGAGTAGAAGTTATGTGATTTGATAAAATTATAATGTAAGATACGATTATCTTTGTATGGAAGTTAAGATGGTGATTTGTGCTACATGGGTTGTTCTTATGTTGGATAATTTCGAGGATGAAATTATTTAAGGGGGAGAGAATTGTAATATCCCATATTATACCCTAAAAGTGTTGGGGTTATTGTTGTATTTGGATTCAATGTGTGTATTGAAGGGAAAGAGAAGAGAAGTGAAGAGAAGATGTAGGAAAAATTAATGCAAAATATATGACATATACATATACCCACATATACATGATGTATAAAATGGTGTAGGAAAAGTGTGTTGTATATATATATATATATTTGTATAATTAATGAATAATAATAATGATGATAAGGACAAAAAGAGAAAAGAAGAAGAAAGTCAAAAGAAATGGTGTGTGGTGGAGATTTAATTGTATTAATATTATTATTATTATTATTATTATTATTATTATTATTATTATTATTATATATGATAAGAACGGAAGAAAGAACGAGAACGTTCTTTCTTCTTCTGCTTCTTCTTCTTAAGTGAACGAGAGAGAGAGAGAGAGAGAGAGGGAGAAGCTAGAGAGAAAATGGTGATTTTGCTTCTAATTACACCAAAGAGTAAGGATATCAAGATGTTTGCAAGTGGATATTGAAGATTTAGCAAGTTATTCAAGTAAGTACTCTCTCTTGAGTTGATTTTATTGATTATATATATATATATATCTAAGTTCTTATCTTCTTGTTTTGATTTCTTTTGGATTAAGGTTATGTTTAGTATAATTAGTATGTAAAATGAAGATAATGAAAGAGTGAAGTATGTAAAGATGTTGAATTGATATTTAAGTGATGATAGGTTGAGATAATTGTGAGGTAAATGATGAAATGTTGAGTTGGGTTTGGTTTAGATGAATTTGGAAGTGTTTGGCCTTTAATTCATTGAAGGACACGGCCAAGTTATGAGAGACACGGCCAAGTTAGGGCAAACTTGGCCGTGTTGAATATTTTTGGAGAGACACGGCCACTGTCTTGGCCGTGTCCCTTGAGCGTGTTTGCTACTGCCTATTTGGATTGAGAGACATGGCCGTGTCCCTTGCCCGTGTCTGCTAATGGATTTTTGTGTTGAGAGACACGGCCACTGGCTTGGCCGTGTCCACTGCCCGTGTTTGCTACTGTGTGAATTGGATTGAGAGACACGGCCACAAGCTTGGCCGTGTCCTTTGACCGTGTGTGCTACTGGATGTTTGGATTGAGAGACACGGCCACAAGCTTGGTCGTGTCCCTTGAGTGTGTTGGCTAATGATGTTTGTTCTTGATTATGCTTACATTGTTAGATCCTCCAAAGGTCTTGTTGTATCTACACTTTAAATATACTTAAACAAAGATTACCTAAATTAATGTATATTGAGAATTTGAAATCTATGAATAAGGCAAAGTATATATGTGAATATCAATGATTGATCATACATTTGATGGTAATAAAGATGCATATGATATTATATAAATAATGTTATGTCAGATACATTGTGAATCTAGTGAATTGTGATGTGTTATATGAATGATGCACTTTATAATGTGATATGAAGCCATTGTGATTGGCTATGATGATTCAAATGTGATATGATGCCATTGTGATTGGCTATGATGATTTAAATGAGACATGAAGCCATTGTGATTGGCTATGATGATACTAATGAGATGATTGAGGCATGGTTGCCTATTATGATTGTGAAATATGAAGCCATGAGTGTTGGCTATAATGATGAGAATGAAATGAATTGAGAAAGAAATGTATAAAGTTATAAATGAAATGATGTTGTGTCTAATATGTTGATTCAAGTTTCGGAGTTCTGCATTTGGCGGCATGCCTATGAATTATAGTAACAGTCTTGCCGGGTTGAGGATCTCTTCAATTTGAATTGAATTGAGGTCCAAGAGACTGGGTCTGTTACGTTATGGAAATTGTGAATATGAGATATATGAATGGTAACAGTCTTGCCGGGTTGAGGATCTCCTCAAGCATGTTGAGTTGATGGTCCAAGAGACTGGGTCTGTTACGCTATCCATGGATAGAGATATATATATGATGCCTAAGGGCTTGATGATTATGATTAGAGACCAAAGCAGTAACCCTGAACTTTGAATAACATATTAGTGTCTTTTGGGCCCGAGTCTGTCTTTGTTTTCAATGTGATATGCAAATGATGAAATATATGAGCAATGAGATCTATGCTTGTCTTTGTGTAACGTGAGTCATGAATTGTAACATGATTGATAAATGAGATCTATGAATGCTTTTGATGGAAAGGTATTTCATGATTAATGAATTGTGAATAAAATGATGTTATGATGTAATAGGTGTATTGATATATTGAAAGTGAATATGGCTTGAGGAGTTTTGTTGAGATATGAACTTATGAAAATGTTGTGTGATATGTAAAGTGTATGTGAATGTGGAATTTGTGATATTTGTTTCAATGGAAGTTTGGATATGACAAATAAGGGTGATTTGTTGAAATGATGTTTATGCATATGTATATGAGATAAAAATGGTAGATATTATGTTGTGAATGTTTTATATAAGTATGTGTATAATTTCTGAGATTAGTAGGAATATATGAAGAATGCATTGAGAAAGGAAAATGTGGTAAGAGAACAATAAACCATAAAGCTAAACATATGAGGTATGATAATTTGGTAAAGTGTATTTTAGTATTTAGTTGTACTACTAAGCTTTCGGGCTTAGCGTGGATGTTTAATCGCACAGGTATTATGCGGTTGATCTGGAAGTCTAACTGTGATGCCACGAGAAGGGTAAGTGTGTCTCGAGACCAACTAGAAGGTGATGCATACATGTATGATTTTAATTATGTTTTATTTTTGATAACAATAATGATTCTTATAAATGTTTCTTAAATTAATATAATATTGCTTGACCTTGGATAAAGATTTTTAAATAGAAACTAAAAGTGACATTCTTATATTTTATATATGCATTGTATGTATACCAAGTATATGTATAGTGCTTATATAGAGTGTGGGGTGTTACACTATGCCTTAAAGGATTTTTCACCAAGACATCAAATCCTAGGGACTCAGAATGCAATTTAGACACAGGCAAGATGGATGCACTTATGTAAGAATGCGTAGATCCTGGATCAATCAAAGCAAGAACTGAAATGCCAAATAAAGAAAATGTACCCACAATGACGGCTGAAGCATCCGGCTGCCTCTGCGTCACATACACTCATTAAGAAGGCCCAGCCTCATCTGGCCTACTACCTCCGGATGTAGAGCATCCTCTCTGACTAAATCCAAGTCGACCACCTCTACTAAAACTTCTGCCCCCTCGACCTCCTCTGACACTAGGTCGAGAAACTGCAAAATCAGTTTGTCTATCCTCCTGTAGCTCAGGACAATCTCTGATGAAATGGTCAGGCGACTCGCATCTAAAATACAGAGTTGTTCCACCTATCTTCCAACAAACACCCCCATGTATACTACCACAATGGACACATATAGGTGGAGTAGACCTTTGAGTCATTGGGGTCGGTGCACTAGCCACAGAAACTGTAGGTCTCAGTCTCTGCCTCTGATGTGGTACTGACCTACCAGGCTGCCTCAGGCCCCTAATAAACCTCTAAAAAAGACCTCCTCGGCCTCTCTTTGCAGATGAAGATCCTACCTCAAACTGGGGTCTCCTAACTCTGGTCTCTTCCTCAGTAGCAACTACTGCAATAGCCTGCGCTCTTTCAACACTCCTGACTGCTGCAACAAGCTGGGAAAGATCCTGATACTGGGAGCCTACTACAATACACATGATAGAGGGTCTCAACCCCTCCTCAAATCTCCTGCACCAATCTATCTCATCTGAAAAAATTCCACCGGCACAATGACTCAACTGGATAAACTCAATCTCATACTCTGTCACAGTCCGATTATCCTATCTCAGACTTAGAAACTCTATCTTCTTAGCATCTTTATACTCCCTCGGAGTATACTTTTGTTCAAACTCCCGCAAAAAATCACCATAAGTCAAAGTCGGTGGATCATCCAACGCATGTGGAACCATCTTCCACCAGTCATATGCATCTCTCTGCAGAAGAGATCTAGCATAATCAAATTTCTCTTTAGAAGTGGCTTGCAACTGGATGAATACCCTCTGAACTCTATCCAACCACTGCTCAGCTACTGCAGGATCTGTAGTACCAAAGAAGTCCTCAGCTCCAAACTTTCTCAATTTATCATACTGCCTCATCGGTACTTGCAACTATGGTTACGGTGGCGGCTGCTGCACTGGAGCCTGCCTCAACAAATCTACCATATGTCGTAACCAAACCGGCAAAATCTCATCAGTTACTGGTCTCTCTGGCATAGGAGCAGGTGCCTCTCTAGCTATCTTAACCCTAGCTCCATCTCTACCCTCAATAGGAGCTACACTCTCAGCATTACCTTCTAAAGACTGACGTGACTGAGATGCCATCACTACCTATATCTATAAAAACAGCAGAAATTACCTCATCAAAGATCAGAAACTGCCAGTGCCAATGCATATATCTTATTTAAAAACCATATTTTAAAATAAAAAATTTTCTTTTTCTTACAATTCACCTAGGTTGAGAACCTCAAACCTAGGCTCTGATACCAAAACAATTGTAACACCCCCGTATATTATATACGTACACTGCATACACCCACAGAACACGTGATATGCGTATAGAGGATATAAGGGTGTCACAGTCCATTTTAAAATAAACAAACCAATCTTTACAATAAAATCAAAGCATCATTACTAAAATCTAAATAAACTAAAAACATTTAACTTACATTATAGAAATCAATAGGGAAAACATTTCTCATTAAAATACATATATAACATTAGTACCTAAAAGTTTATCCAAAACATTTGTTTAATAAGCAGCAGAAAATACAGCAGAATATACATATGTTTACATCAAAATCAATAAGTACAAAAATATGAAATTTATACATGCTGACAGTTTGTCTCCAATCTTAATGTCCATAACTCAGCACTGCTTTCACAAACTCAAGCCTAGATTCGACTAGGTCTAGAAGAGATCTCCGGCATAATAGGATCTACCCTATCACCTACGCGATGAACCACAATAGCGCTAAGTAGAAAGCTTAGTGGTACAAACTTTAATTCAATATAGATCAATGCGATGCTAATACACAATACATATGAATATATCAACTCATTACATTATATCTCAATATATTAATCATTTACATCACATTTTATAATTTACATTAAAGCAAAGACAAACATGGACCCAAAAAGAATCTAATATGCTATTCAAAGTTCAGAGTTACTGCTTTGGTCCATAATGACACCACGTGTCTAGCCCCATAGGTAATATATATATCCATGGATAATGTAACAGCCCCAGTCTCTTGGACATCAACCCGGCTAGACCCTTAGGCCCCAGTATCTTGGTCCTCAACCCGGCTAGACTGCTACAGTTTTTGAGCCTTATGACCCAATCTTTTTACCCCAAAAATATCACATTTATCAGCTGGGCCCGGCTTACGACCCTGTCTTTTCTCCTGCCCAGCATTTCATAGGTATGCCGCCAACCCAGAACTCTGAAAATTGAATAACATACGAGGCACACAATTTATTCATTTATCTCATTATCAAATATTTTTCATAATTCCATTCTCTTTTCATTTCTCATAATCAAACTAGGCACATTGCCTTACTATATCATCATTTTCTCATCTTTTCTCATTCTTCTCTTTTATATCAATATCAATTTGTTCCATATGTTTTCAAATATCTCATCACATTATTCAACATTTCTTTTCATTTACAACACATTACTCAATTGTTTTGATACATCAACATAATTCACATTATGCATATCATAACATATAACTCATTCGTCAACAATATTTATCAAGTAACTTAACACATTTCTCAACTAAATGTGTTAAGTCCAAATGTCATGTAGATGTATGCAATCATTCAAAGTTTGTACTTACCTCTAAAAGAAACAACACCCCTCTATCAATCTCCTCTTCCAAGGTGTCCCTCAAACCTTGGCTTGGGTTACTCAATTCTCTTCAAAACCTAATCCAAAGGTGATTACACATAAGAAAATAAGGAAGAGAACTATTTAGGGAAAACTCTACACTTGACACGCTCAACAACACGGGTGTGTCCCTAATCGTGCCCTAAACTAACAACACAGAAGCTTTGAAACATTCAGTGACATGGGCGTGTCACTGCACGTGTCAATTCTCTTCCAACACAGAAGCTATGACACGCTCAGTGACATGGGCGTGTCACTGGATGTGTCAATCTTCCAACAACACAGTAGCTATGACACGCTCAGTGACATGGGCGTGTCACTGGACGTGTCAATCTTCCCGCAACATAGAAGTTGTGACACGCCCAAAGACATAGCCATGTTAATGGGCATGTCAGGCCAAAAACCCTGAAATAGACACCAAAAATGTCACATCAAACAAAAATCTTTCTTACCCTTTTTCACTCCAAACAAACTTAACCAAAACCATCAATAACCCATATAATACTTGAGTAAACCTTAAAACAACTCAATTACAAACATCAAAACACAATCACAACCATATATCACAACTCAAACTTACACCATCCACACACTTGTCTCTTTCACCAAACTTAACCCTTTTCTCTTCAATCCAACCCCAAAATCAAAGTTAACAAAACAACACAACCCCAAATATACCAAATCAACCATAAACACATCTACAACAACCATTCATCAAACTCATAAACACAACTCAAAAGAAAACAAAGAAACAATTTGGAAACTTACCAAAAATGAAGAAAATCCTTAAAACTCCAACTTGATCTCTTGAAATCCTTCAATTCCTTGAGTTTGGAAGCAACAAAATCTCTCCCTCTTGAAGATGGTGGTGATGGCCGGCCAAAGAAGAAAGAAGAAGAAGAAGAAACAAATTCAAACCACACTCTTAACCAAACACTCCCCAAATCACTCTCCACCAAGTATTTATTAATAAAATAAAAACCCACTTACATCATCTTCCACTATCTCTAATATAATAATATAATTAAACCAAATATCCACTACCACTATCTTGTATAATTAAAATATCTTTAGACCATAATAAGACATTAATTTTGTATATATTGTATATATATAACATATACACACTCCTTCCTCTTATCTTCTCACTTAATTAAACATAAACTTAAAATCATTTAATTCAATTCCACAATCAACATTTCCAAAAATTTAGGGTATTACTTGGGATATTACATATAGACTAGCTTTGCCGCCTGAGTTAGATTGAATTCATAATGTCTTCCATGTCTCGATGCTTCGGAGATACAGGTCTAACCCATCTCATATCATATCAGTGGAGTCTATTGAGGTGAGTCCAGATTTGACTTAAGAGGAAGAACCAATGGCGATTTTGGCACGAGAGATTAAAGAATTGAGGAATAAGAGGGTGCCATTTGTAAAAGTCCTTTGGAGGAATCATGCCACTGAGGAGGCGACATGGAAAAGTGAGCAGGCGATGCAGACTCAGTTTCCCCAATTGTTCCAGACTTGAGAACAGGTAATTTCGATGACGAAATTTATTTTAAGGGGAGAGAATTGTAATATCCCAAATTTTTAAAAATTTCTAATTTTTGAAAATTTGATAAAATTGTAACACCCCTTCCCGACCTACATATGTAAGCCGAGTAGAGGTGCCACACTATCCTAATGTTGCTACCAATTTTACTCAGTCAATTTTTTTTTAGTTCCGATTTTTACAGAAATTTTGCCATAATTTTGCATAAAAATTGAGTCCCAAGTGTCGACAAAACTGGTTTTTTTTCTGATCTTTAAAACATTTACACAAACCAATGCAAACAAAATCATTCTCAGTACACTCCCAATAAATCCCCCTTATAACCTCAACTACAACCTGCAAAAAGGATTTACACTTCTAGTACAACATAAAGTAAAAGTTTATTATGAAATACAGTAAATAAAATATTTGTTCACTATGCAGCGGAAAATAACAATATTTACAAATTCATATATATATATCCAAACTCAAGTTTTACAACCCATAAAATTTATACATTTCTTTGGCAGTCAGTCTTTGATCTTTAAGCCCACTATCAACACCTCAAAATCTAGACTCGACTCGGCCTAGAGGAACTCTCTGGTTCTTCCCTGTCACCTGCGCGAAGAATCACATTCGCGCTAAGCCAACGGCTTAGTGGTACAAATTACAGTACTATGATGCTTTAATGCCATGCTAATGTCACACAATCAAGATTCAAGATCAATTCAAGAGAATATTATATTTCAAATCTTACCGGTTTCAATAATGTATGTATAGTAGTCATCTCATTATTAATTTGTTTCACCATTCAATAGTCACATTTAAACAAACACAAGCATGGGCCCAAAAATAATCTAATATGCTATTCAAAGTTCAGAGTTACTGTTTTGGTCTATAATCATAATCATCAATACATTTATCCATGGATATTCAACTAGATTTGAGTTTACGACCCAGTCATTTCACCCAATCTAGTTTTAATAATTTGTTTTTGAGGTTTACGACCCGGTCATTTCACCCCAAAAACATCACATTTCACATTTTTCAACTGGAATCGGCTTACGACCCGGTCATTTCACCTATCCAGTGATTCATAGGCATGCCGCCAAAACCAGAACTCTGAAAATTGAATAAACATATTAGGCACACAATCATTTCATTTATTTGTTTATCAATATATTTTCATTTTATTTCTCATTTCATATTCCACAATTAATTAGGCAACCATGCCTCCATTATATATTTCATTTGCATATCATAGCCAATAACCATGGCATCATATCTCAAATGATCTCAAATCACAATAAAACAATTCTTCATAATATCATATCTTTCACATTTCATTTCATCATCACATCTTTTACATTTCATATTCCATGTTTCATTTCATCATTCAAATGGATATAATCAATGGCATTAACACATATTTTACATACTCATCACAACATTCACATCATACCAAACATACATTATTAATATGCATTAACAATGTATTAGATTTCTTAACACATTTACAATCAAATGTATGTTAAATCTCAACATCATATGAATGTATGAAATAATGTAATTTGTACTTACCTTAAAACCAACTCACACCAATCTATACACTTACTCTTCCAAGAATCCTCAACACTTAGGTTAGGGCAATTCAACCTCTTCACAACCTAATCCAAAAGGAGTATTAGCAAAATGACCATATGAATAGTACATTCTGGTTTTAGACTCCACTCTATCCTTATTTTGAAAAATTGTATAAAATAATCTACTTGACTAAAAATTCTAAAATTTTTACAGAACTAAATTTTACATCTTAAAATCATTCCTTTAAAATTTCAGATCAAACTGAACACAAAATCTTGGTCAAATAGTTCACCCAACCAGACTGCCCCAATTGCCCTGCATCCTGGCAGCAGTTCTAAACTTTGTGAATTCCATAAATTAAATTCAATCAACGTGGTTCCAAATTATTTTTCTCAAATACTAGACTCACTAAGAAACAACATATCCAAAATTCAATTGAATATGATTTTTCTACATTTTTTTAAAAATCCCGAAATATAGCTGTCTCAGTTAAGGTACCTGCTGGAACAGGTTTAGTAAAAATAATCTTTCCAAAATCATAACCATTCCAAAATCGAATCAACATATTTTTCAGTCATTCTAGACTCATAGAGGCACAACATATCAAAAATTCACTTCAAGAACATTTTTCTATATTTAATTAAAAAACATACAAGTCACAGCCTTTACTAATTGTAAAACAGAAAAAATTTCACTAAACACAACTCTTACTCTTCCATCACCAACACCAACAAAATCCAAATAGAACAAGAGAAAACTTACCAAAAATGATGAACTTCTTGAATTTCTAACTTGTTTTCTTCTTTCAATTAGCTCTTAAACTTCAAAAACCCTCACTTGCTCTCTTGTTTCCTTGAGGTCCGGCCAACACAAAGATAAAAGGAAAAAAAATGACAAAGTGAAGAGACAAAGTCAAATTTCCCCTCTCTTTAAACCTCCACCAAGCAATTTAAAAAGAAAATTACCTAAATACCCTCTTCTATACAATTAAACTCCCTTTCACTTACTTGCCCTTTTTAGTAATTTCATACATAACTAAAATAAATATCCTCTTCCTTTGACCATCCATTTGACTTGTGTATATGTTATATATATGTCCATATATACAACATATACACTCCTCTTTAAATTATTTTCTCTTTCCAATAACATATACATTTTAATTCAAATAAAACAACAATTATACTAAAACTTCTAGGGCACATTTTGGGATATTACAATTCTCCCCCTCTAAAAAGAAATTTCGTCCTCGAAATTATCTGATATCAAGTCTGAAACAGTTGAGGATACTGATCTCGCATCGCTTGCTCACTCTCCCAAGTTGCCTCTTCTCTACCATGATTCTTCCAAAGAACTTTTACAAGTGGCACTTTCTTATTTCTCAACTCTTTCACTTAATGTGCCAAAATAGCAATTGGTTCTTCTTCAAAAGTTAGATCTGGACTAACCTCAATAGATTCAACTGGTAAAACATGAGATGGGTCAGATCTATACCTTCGCAACATAGAAACATGGAAGACATTATGGATTCTATCCAACTCAGGCGGCAAAGCAAGACGATAAGCAACTGGTCCAACTCTTTCTAATATCTCATACGGTCCAATGAATCGAGGACTCAGCTTCCCTTTTCGACCAAATCTCAATATCTTTTTCCAAGGAGACACTTTCAAAAATACTTTATCTCCAACATCAAACTCTATGTCTCTCCTCTTCAAATCTGAATAAGACTTCTATCGGTCTGAAGCTGCTTTCAACCTATCCCGAATCATCTTCACTTTTTCTTCAGTCTCTTTAATCAGATCAGGACCAACCAATTTGCCTTCCCCAATTTCATTCCAACATAAAGGCGTTCTACATCTTCTTCCATACAATGCCTCAAATGGTGTCATTCTAATACTGGATTGATGACTGTTGTTGTAAGCAAATTCTACAAGTGGCAAAAATCTGTCCCAACTTCCAGAGAAATCAATGACACAGCTTCTCAACATATCCTCAATAATTTATATCACTCTCTCTGACTGCCCATCTGTCTGCGGATGAAAAGCAGTGCTAAAATGCAATCGAAAACCCAAAGCACCATGTAAACTCTTCCAAAATCTTGAAGTAAATCTAGGATCTCGATCAGACACTAAAGAAATTGGAACTCCATGCAACTTTACTATCTCATTGATGTACAATTCAGCTAACTTCTCAAGTGAAAAGTCCATCCGAACCGGAAGAAAATGAGCAGTCTTTGTCAACCTATCAACAATCACCCAAATGGCATCATGCTTCCTCTGTGTCATAGGCAAACCAGACACAAATTCCATTGTGATTCTCTCCCATTTCTATTCAGGCACCGTTAAAGGTTGAAGCAACCCTGTTGGAACTTGATGTTCAGCTTTCACTCTCTGACATGTGAGACATTTGGACACAAATTCTGCTATGTCTCTCTTCATACCAGACCACCAATAATGCTGTCTCAATTCATGGTACATCTTTGTACTTCCCGGATGCATAACAAAAACAGATTGGTGTGCTTCCTCCAAAATAACCTTTTTCAAACTATCATTATCAGGAACACACAATCTATCCTTAAACCAAAGGCTACCATCACTTCTCACAAAGAAATCTCGGCTCCCCCCATTTTGGCAATCTGAAACAATCTTCTGAATTTTCTCATCTGTCAATTGAGCCTCCTTAATCTGATCCAATAATACTGGTCTCAATTGCAACTGAGTCAACAATGCACCATCATCACATGCTTCAAAACTAGCATGTAACGCTCTCAACTCAACAAGCAACGAGAGCGGATAAACAGCCAAACCTGCCAGAGACTTCCGACTCAAGGCGTCAGCAACTACATTTGCCATACCAGGATGATAATCAATCAAACAGTCATAGTCTTTGATCAGCTCTAACCATCGCCTTTGCCGAAGATTCAGCTCTCTCTGGACACCCAAATATTTCAAACTTTTATGATCCGTATAGATAAAACATTTCTCCCCATACAAGTAGTGTCGCCAAATCTTCAAAGCAAATACTATAGCTGCCAATTCCAGATCATGTGTCGGATAATTAAGCTCATGCGGCTTCAACTGCCGAGAAGCATAAGCTACAACTTTACCCTCTTGCATCAAGACACATCCTAAACCATTATGTGAAGCATCACTGTAAATCACATATGGTTTATCTTCCATGGGTAAAGTAAGAACAGGTGCTTGAGTCAACATTTCTTTCAACTGATCAAAACTAGCTTGACACTGATCTGTCCACACAAATCTAACTCCCTTTCAAAGCAATATGGTGAGTGGAGTAGCTATCAAAGAAAAACCTTTCACAAACCTTCGATAATAGCCTGCCAAACCCAGAAAACTTCTAACTTCAGTCACTGACTTTGGTGGACTCCAATTCAAAATGGCCTCAACTTTACTCGGATCAACTCTTATACCATCTGCTGAAACTATATGACCGAGAAAAGTTACTTGGTCAAGCCAAAACTCACACTTTGACAGCTTAGCATACAACTGTTTCTCTCTCAAGATCTGTAACACAATTCGCAGATGCTTGTCATGTTCTTCCTCATTACGTGAATACACCAAAATATCATCGATGAAAACCACCACAAACTGATCTAGATAGGGCCGAAACACCCTATTCATCAAATCCATGAAAGCTGCAGGTGCATTCGTCAATCCAAAAGGCATTACCAAAAACTCATAATGCCCATATCTTGTGTGGAAAGCTGTCTTAGAAACATCTTCAGCTCTAACCCTCAATTGATGGTACCCTGATCTCAAATCAATTTTGAAAAACACCGCTGCTCCCTTCAACTGATCAAAGAGATCATCAATTTGAGGCAAAGGATACTTATTCTTGATAGTTACTTTGTTCAATTGCCTATAATCGATGCACAACCTCAAAGTACCATCCTTTTTCTTTACAAACAACACAGGAGCTCCCCACGGAGAAACACTAGGGCGAATAAACCCTTTATCCAACAACTCCTGCAACTGTACCTTCAACTCTCTCAATTCAGCAGGTGCCATTCGATAAGGAGTGATAGAGATGGGAGTAGTACCAGGCAACAAATCGATACCAAACTCAACCTCTCTCTCAGGGGGTAACCCTGGCAACTCCTCTGGAAATACATCTGAAAACTCAGCAACTGTGGGTATACTATCAAGTTGAGAACCCATTACTCTGGTATCCAAAACATGAGCAAGATAAGCATCACACCCTTTTCTAATCAACTTTCTGGCTGAAACAGCTGAAACCAACAAGGATGCAAGTTGTCTCTGCTCACTAGATACCAATATACTTCTACCATCACCAGTTCTCAAAGTAACACATTTCTTTTGACAATCCACCACGGCTCCATGCTTAGACAACCAATCCATGCCTAAGATCAAATCATATTCTTTAAAAGGCATTTCAATTAAATCACTAAGAAACTCCTCACCTTGAACCACAACAGCACTCTCACGATGCACCCTACTCACCACAACACTATGTCCTAAAGGATTGGTCACTAAGACATCAAATCCTAAGGACTCTGAATGCAATTCAGACACAGGCAAGATAGATGCACTTATGTATGAATGAGTAGATCCTGGATCAATCAAAGCAAGAACTGAAATGCCAAATAAAGAGAATGTACCAGCTATAACTGCTGAAGCATCTGGCTGCCTCTGCATCACATATACTCTCTGAGAAGATCCGGCCTCATCTGGCCTGCTGCCCCTGGATGAAGATCCTCCTCTCTGACTAAACCCAGGTCTACCACCTCTACTGAAACCTCTGCCCCCTCGACCACCTCTGCTGACACTAGGTCGAGAAGCTGCAGTATCAGCCTGCCTATACTCCTGCATCTCAGGACAATCTCTAACAAAATGAGCTGGTGATCCACATCTAAAACACCCAGCTAATCCACCAATCTTCCAACAAACACCCCCATAGGTCTTACCACAATGCTCACATACAGGTGGAATAGACCTTTGAATCACTGGAGTCGGGGCACTAGCTACAGAAACTGTCGGTCTCGGCCTCTGCCTCTGATACTGAACTGATCTGCCCGACTGTCTCTGGGTTCTACTGGTTCTCGAAATAAAACCTCCTCGACCCCTCTTCATAGATGAAGACCCTGCCTCAAACTGGGGTCTCCTTACCCTGGTCTCTTCCTCAGTAGCAGTTGTTGCAATACCCTGGGCTCTCTCCACACTCCTAGCTGCTGTAACAAGCTGGAAAAAATCCTGGTATCTAGAACCAGCCACAAGACACATAATAGAGGGCCTCAATCCCCCCTCAAATCTTCTGCACCTGTCTATCTCGTCTGAAATAATACCTCCAGCATAGTGACTCAACCGGATGAACTCGATCTCATATCTGTCACAGTCCGGCTGTCCTGCTTCAAATTCAGAAATTCCATCTTCTTAACATCTTTATACTCCCTCGGAGTATATTTCAGCTTAAACTCCCGTAGAAAATCACTGTAGGACAATGTAGGTGGATCATCCATAGCATGAGGAACTGTCTTCCACCAATCATAGGCATCTTTCTGCAGGAGGGATCTGGCATAGTCAAATTTCTCATCCGAAGTGGCTTGCAACTGTATGAATATTCTCTGTACCTTATCCAACCACTGCTCAGCCACTGCAGGATCGGTAGTGCCCAAGAAATCTTCAGCCTCATATTTTCTTAACTTGTCATAATGTCTTACCGGCATCTGAGGCTGTGGTGGTGGTGGTGGTGGTGGTTGCACTGGAGCTCCCCTCAACAGTTCTACCATATGCCTTAACCAACCCGTCGGAGCCTCCTCTACAGCTGATCTCTCTGGCACAGAAACAGGTGCCTCACTAACCCTCACAAATCTAGCTCCATCTCTACTCTCTTCAGGAGCTACACTTTCCACACTACCCTCAACAGACTGTCGCGAATGAGATGCCATCTCTACCTATATCTGCAAACACAGCAGAATATTCCTCATTAAAGATCAAAGACTGCCATACCAAAACATGTATTTTACTCAAAAACCCACTTTAAAAATCAAAATATTCTTTTTCTTACAATTGACCTAGGTTGAGAATCTCAAACCTAGGCTCTGATACCAAAAATTGTAACACCCCTTCCCGACCTACATATGTAAGCCGAGTAGAGGTGCCACACTATCCTAATGTTGCTACCAATTTTACTCAGTCAATTTTTTTTTAGTTCCGATTTTTACAGAAATTTTGCCATAATTTTGCATAAAAATTGAGTCCCAAGTGTCGACAAAACTGGTTTTTTTTTCTGATTTTTAAAACATTTACACAAACCAATGCAAACAAAATCATTCTCAGTACACTCCCAATAAATCCCCCTTATAACCTCAACTACAACCTGCAAAAAGGATTTACACTTCTAGTACAACATAAAGTAAAAGTTTATTATGAAATACAGTAAATAAAATATTTGTTCACTATGCAGCGGAAAATAACAATATTTACAAATTCATATATATATATCCAAACTCAAGTTTTACAACCCATAAAATTTATACATTTCTTTGGCAGTCAGTCTTTGATCTTTAAGCCCACTATCAACACCTCAAAATCTAGACTCGACTCGGCCTAGAGGAACTCTCTGGTTCTTCCCTGTCACCTGCGCGAAGAATCACATTCGCGCTAAGCCAACGGCTTAGTGGTACAAATTACAGTACTATGATGCTTTAATGCCATGCTAATGTCACACAATCAAGATTCAAGATCAATTCAAGAGAATATTATATTTCAAATCTTACCGGTTTCAATAATGTATGTATAGTAGTCATCTCATTATTAATTTGTTTCACCATTCAATAGTCACATTTAAACAAACACAAGCATGGGCCCAAAAATAATCTAATATGCTATTCAAAGTTCAGAGTTACTGTTTTGGTCTATAATCATAATCATCAATACATTTATCCATGGATATTCAACTAGATTTGAGTTTACGACCCAGTCATTTCACCCAATCTAGTTTTAATAATTTGTTTTTGAGGTTTACGACCCGGTCATTTCACCCCAAAAACATCACATTTCACATTTTTCAACTGGAATCGGCTTACGACCCGGTCATTTCACCTATCCAGTGATTCATAGGCATGCCGCCAAAACCAGAACTCTGAAAATTGAATAAACATATTAGGCACACAATCATTTCATTTATTTGTTTATCAATATATTTTCATTTTATTTCTCATTTCATATTCCACAATTAATTAGGCAACCATGCCTCCATTATATATTTCATTTGCATATCATAGCCAATAACCATGGCATCATATCTCAAATGATCTCAAATCACAATAAAACAATTCTTCATAATATCATATCTTTCACATTTCATTTCATCATCACATCTTTTACATTTCATATTCCATGTTTCATTTCATCATTCAAATGGATATAATCAATGGCATTAACACATATTTTACATACTCATCACAACATTCACATCATACCAAACATACATTATTAATATGCATTAACAATGTATTAGATTTCTTAACACATTTACAATCAAATGTATGTTAAATCTCAACATCATATGAATGTATGAAATAATGTAATTTGTACTTACCTTAAAACCAACTCACACCAATCTATACACTTACTCTTCCAAGAATCCTCAACACTTAGGTTAGGGCAATTCAACCTCTTCACAACCTAATCCAAAAGGAGTATTAGCAAAATGACCATATGAATAGTACATTCTGGTTTTAGACTCCACTCTATCCTTATTTTGAAAAATTGTATAAAATAATCTACTTGACTAAAAATTCTAAAATTTTTACAGAACTAAATTTTACATCTTAAAATCATTCCTTTAAAATTTCAGATCAAACTGAACACAAAATCTTGGTCAAATAGTTCACCCAACCAGACTGCCCCAATTGCCCTGCATCCTGGCAGCAGTTCTAAACTTTGTGAATTCCATAAATTAAATTCAATCAACGTGGTTCCAAATTATTTTTCGCAAATACTAGACTCACTAAGAAACAACATATCCAAAATTCAATTGAATATGATTTTTCTACATTTTTTTAAAAATCCCGAAATATAGCTGTCTCAGTTAAGGTACCTGCTGGAACAGGTTTAGTAAAAATAATCTTTCCAAAATCATAACCATTCCAAAATCGAATCAACATATTTTTCAGTCATTCTAGACTCATAGAGGCACAACATATCAAAAATTCACTTCAAGAACATTTTTCTATATTTAATTAAAAATCATACAAGTCACAGCCTTTACTAATTGTAAAACAGAAAAAATTTCACTAAACACAACTCTTACTCTTCCATCACCAACACCAACCTAACTTCTTATCTTTAATTCCATTTCAACACTTTTACACACACCATACACAAACACACTCCAACCATCAACAACACTCCATCAAACTCAAACAAAATTCCAAATAGAACAAGAGAAAACTTACCAAAAATGATGAACTTCTTGAATTTCTAACTTGTTTTCTTCTTTCAATTAGCTCTTAAACTTCAAAAACCCTCACTTGCTCTCTTGTTTCCTTGAGGTCCGGCCAACACAAAGAGAAAAGGAAAAAAAAATGACAAAGTGAAGAGACAAAGTCAAATTTCCCCTCTCTTTAAACCTCCACCAAGCAATTTAAAAAGAAAATTACCTAAATACCCTCTTCTATACAATTAAACTCCCTTTCACTTACTTGCCCTTTTTAGTAATTTCATACATAACCAAAATAAATATCCTCTTCCTTTGACCATCCATTTGACTTGTGTATATGTTATATATATGTCCATATATACAACATATACACTCCTCTTTAAATTATTTTCTATTTCCAATAACATATACATTTTAATTCAAATAAAACAACAATTATACTAAAACTTCTAGGGCACATTTTGGGATATTACAAAAATAAATTATAATTTAAATGGATAAATTAAATTAATGATTTTAAATGAAAAATGAAGAAATTTTAAATGGAAAAAGTGGAATATATATGTGATATATATACAACATATAAAAGTCAACATTTTAAAAGAAAAGTCAAAAGTAAAAAAGTAAAAGGGTATTTTGGTAATTAAATCTTACAAATTCAAAATTATTAAATTAATTTAAAAATAAATAATTTTTAATTGGAAGATGGATTTTTGGACTTTTAATTTATTAAATAAATAATTAAATAAATAATTATTAAAATATTATAATATATATATATATTGTTTAAAATAAAAGATGACAGGAAAGAGAAATTAAAAAGTTGTCTTCATTTCTTCTTCTTCTTCATCAAGGCCGAACCACCATGGGAGCATAGACTAAGGTTTTGATTTTTCCATACTTCACAAATTGAAGGATTTAACAAGTTTAAAGTGGATTTTTTGTAATTTCCACCAAATTTGGTAAGTTTCCAACTCATTTCTGTGAATTCCATGGAAATTTTGATTATGTGTGAATTTGAATTTTTAAGTAGTATGTTATAATTATTGAAATGTGTGTGTATGATGTTATTTTGGGTAGTTAACAATGATTTTAATGTTGGATTGAAGAGATGATGGAGTTTGGATAAAGAATGGTGAAGAGAGAGAATTTAGGGTTATGGATTTTTAGGGTTAGAGAAATTATGGTTTTTAATTGTGCAAATTAATTCTAAATGAGTTGTTTTGGTACATAAACAAGTATTTTAAAGTCAAATATTGGATTTGGTTGTGTTTGGTTGGAGTTTGAGTATGAAAGTGGAGATTTAGGATTTTGGAAAAGTGATTTTCCAAAGTTGTTGAATTGTTTGATTTTATTTGTTTAAGTATGTTGTTTAGTGTTAAAAGTGATGAATATAAGCTTGAAATGATTAATGGATTGTGTTGGAATGGAAACCTTCAATGGGGGAAGGTTATGCCATTTTAGGATTTTATATATAAGAGTGTGTTTTTGTAATGTAAATGGTTTAAATGTATTAAAATATGTTTTTAATAATATAAATAAACTTAAAACACTAATTTAAATGGAATAGAATGGAATTCTAATGTTAAAGTAAGGAAAGGCTAAATTTTTGAAATTTGTAGGAGTGATGTTTAATTATGGTTTAATATTGAAAATGCCATTAAATGTGATATTAAATGATTATTTGCTATCATATTTAGTTTAGGCATTGAGGAAGGTTGATTTGCTTCATCCAAGTGGTGAAGGGAAAGTTAGAAGGATATGATTGGAGGTTGTTTTAAGCTTGTTTTGGTTGCTATTTGAGGTAAGTACAAACTTTGAATACATTGGTTATGTTTGCATGATATTTGGGCTTAACACATTTTGGTTGAAAAATGTGTTAAGCTACTTGATACATTGGTTATGTATGAATAATGTGCTATGACATTTGTAATGTCATATATGAGTTAAATGCATTATGAAAAGCCATTAATAATGGCTAAATTGTGTAAAATGTGAAATATGTGTATTATGTGGAAATGACCCAAAGTGTTTGGGTAATGCCATTTGTTGTGTATGCATTAAGTGTATTATTAAAAAGCCATTGGTATTGGCTAGATTACATTAAATGTGATTAATATATGAATTATGTTGAAATACCCAAGGTAATTGGGCAATGTGTTGTAAATGCAAAAAATGTGGTATAATGTAATGAGATATGTGGAAACATAATGAAATGAATTGATATCAATATAAATGAGAAATATGAATAAATTGTGATTCTAGTATGTTATTCAATTTTTAGAGTTCTGTGTTTAGCGGCATGCCTATGATTTGCTTACGATCTAGACACTGGGCGCCACTGTGAAAATATTTTTGAGGTGAAATGACCGGGTCGTAAGTCTCAAAAACTAGTCCTTGAAGCTAGGCTAGGTGAAATGACTAGGTCATAAGCTCAGACCTAGTTGGATTATTACATTGATATATTGCCTACGGGGCTAGACACATGGTGTCATTATAGACCAAAATAGTAACTCTGAAATTTGAATAACATATTAGTTATCTTTGGGCCTATGTATGTGTTTGTTTTATGTGAATTGTGGATTGTGAAATATTTAAAAAGTATGAGAAAATGGAATGATGTGATATCCATATGCATTGTGCATTTGTATTGTATTTGAGTTTTATTATTATCAAAGTTTGTATTACTAGGCTTTTGGCTTAGCGAGATTGTTTACATCGCACAGGTGACAGGGTAGATTCGGCTGAGCCAGAGAGTTCTTCTAGACTAGGTCGGGTCTAGACTTGTGTTTGTGCTTATAGAGTTGATATCAATATCAGAAACACTGTCAGCAGGATGTATATATTTTATGTTATTGTATATTTTGGGTATTATGCATAGTATATTATGTTTTTTGAATTTTATGTATTGTAAACTATAAAGAATGCCTAGGTTAAGTTATTTAAAATGGGAGTATAAATGTGTTCTAAATTATATATATATATATATATTTAAGAAACTTGATGAAATTGAGGAGTACGGTTGAGATGGTGATATGAAATTATTCGGAAGTGTTTTCTTTTTGCAGGTTGTGTAAT
Source organism: Garcia nutans (assembly GCA_947685225.1). NCBI lineage: Eukaryota > Viridiplantae > Streptophyta > Magnoliopsida > Malpighiales > Euphorbiaceae > Garcia > Garcia nutans. Next base: position 41,550,366 of record CANTUV010000005.1, read on the forward strand.
TGATAAACTTTGGGATGTCCAAATTACAGACAAAACTTTGGCAAATTTTTTCTAGAGATTTTCATATAAAGTGATTATTTTGGGTTCCTATAACAAGTAAAGAATATTTATATACTATTTAATTTTATATATTTAGTATTTAAAATTTTAAATTAGAAATGTGCAATTTTTTTATCAAACCGGTCTGTGATATTTTTGCACCGTATATGCGTATTTTTCATATGCTGAAAATATATATTATACATATTTGAGCTATAAGGGTGTTACAAATTAAATTTTTTACCAAATAATTTCTAAAAAATAATTTATTTTTTCAACTAATTTCTCTAAGAAATAATTTATTCTAAAAATTATTTAATCAATAAAATAATTATTCAATCAAATAATTTATTTATTCTAAATATTATTATTCTAACAAATAATTTATTAAATATAAAAATAAATTATTCCACTAAATTACTTTTAAAAAATATTTATTCTAACATTCCTCTAAAATATAAATCAATTTGGCATATAATTTCAAAAAATTTATTGTAAAATTTATTTATTCAATCAATTAATTAATAAAATATGATAATATAATTATCAAAAGTTTAATAAAACGTACTTTTACTTTTATTTAAATACCGTATGAAAAGATAGGAAGCGATTAAAAACATCTGTAACACCTAATAAACCAATTTTTCGTAATATCATGATCCATTATTGATCATCCTTGCCTTATTCCAATTTCAATTGAATTAAAGAGCCTTAAAGATTTTTTTTTTAGCTATAAACATTTATAATGTTTTCATAAATTGAATATTTCTTTATTTTATCTTCTATCGCTTCCTTACGCAAAGCAAATGCAAGCAAATATATATAGTATTTTTCTATTACCCATAAACGTTTCATTAACAGATAATTTTTCTTAAAAAAAAAAAATTATATATATACATAGCACCTGAGGGATTGAAGGGCCATATCAAATCATGAGATGGGAGGCAATGGGATAGAAATAGATAAATGACACACTCTCTATCGTATTTTTTAAAATTTTTATTTTTTATTTAAAATATTTTAGTCGTTTTATTATAAACTCATAATAAACTTATTATAAAATATGTAAAATTTATAAACTCATAATAAATACGTGATAAACTCATTATAAATTATTTATAAACTAATAATAATATGATATTTTAGTATATATTTTATAAATTTGGTATTTTGATAATTAATTTATAAATATGATAAATTTAAAATTATTTTTAATTTTTATTGTATTTTTTTATCAAAATTCTAATAGAATGGCTAAGGAGTAGGTCAAATCATGGCCAAATTTATATACAAATATGTATATATTTTTTTATCTATAATCAGATGGCCATTTGTATCTTAATTTTGTCTTATACGACTAAAGGTACGTTTGTTTTATCCTTAAAAGAAATTAGACAATAAGTTTTATTTTTTGAAATAATTATATATGTTAAAAGTTGTATTATATTTAAAAGATATTTGATTTCTAACTAATCAAGTTATTAAATTCAAGTATTATATTATCATTTTTCTCAAAAAATATTAAAATATTTCTTGTGCTTTAAACAAGCAAAAGAAATAGGTATTCTTTCCCGGCTGCTAATTAAAACTTTTGCTTAGTCTGAATCTATACATGGAAGAGTTTTTAGATTATTATATATGTAAAATATATAAATTAGACCATAAATAATTAAAATTGCTTCCCTAAATAATAAAAAAAGGCTATTACAGTACATATAAACATTATCTTTTTATACTATATACACCTATTATATTAAATAATAAACACATGTCTTGATATTTTTATTTTTAATAGATTAAAAGGAAATTTTAATAAAATTGTTTGTTTTTCTGTTTGAATTTTAAACTAAAATCAATTATAATTTTCAAGTAATGATTTGAAATTGTGTAAATTATCTTTAAAGCAATGTGAGTCTAAATTACAAGTGAAATTTTGATAAAAACAAATGCTTGAAATACAATTCAAAAACTAAATATACTCTATAAAGTACTCGGCCCCCAAAGAATTAGTTCTCTATTCATTCCTTTATCTATATATAGTAATTAATTGTCATTATTAGTTATTAATTCGGGCGTTTGGCATGAAATATACTAAAATTTTCAACTTTTTATAATTCTATGTGTCTTTTGAAAATTCCTTTAAAAAATATATATATGTCTTTTGAAAATAGACTTTATATGTCAAATTTTTTAAAATTATTCACAATTATATTTTTGGTAAAAATTATTTCTTTGAATTTTTTCTCTCTCCTAGCTAGTGACATCTAATATGAATTAAAAATATAAAAATGCATATTACTATTTGATCTATCATATTTAATTTAATTAATAAATTTATTCATCATTTTCAAAAAATGAATTAAATATTCCCTCAGAGTTATTTTCATTAATAAAATAGTCATTTCATTTAAAATAACTAAACCTTTTTTTTTGTTAAAGGAATAAAAAAAAATCAAAATATCCTTGTATATATATTTTATGTGCTTATAAATTTTAATATTTATCATTTTTCTCTATTTATTTTGTAATAAAAAAAATTCAAATAGACATATTTCATTTGAATTTTCCATCTTATTTTTCTAAAAAGAAATGTATATATTTAAAAAAATAAAAATATATTTTTATTATGAATAAAAATGATTCTATACTAACAAAATATATATAACCTTTCATTTTAATTATTTTGAAATGCATATGTAATTGTTTTTAGTTGAATATAGTTTTTGTATTATTAGAATATATAAATAATTTCAAAATTTTAAATAAATTGATTTCTATTGAATTAATGAAAATATCTTAATTATTTATCAAAATTAATTGTGAATTCAATTATACAAATAGAACAAAAAATAAAGATAAATTTGAACTTTTTTTTACTCATAATCAAGGGCATTTAGTAATTTATTGTTAAATTTACCCTTAACTGCTAAAAATTATTTTGAATAATAATAATAATAATAATAATAATAATAATAATAATAATAATAATAATAATAATAATAATAAACATCTATTTTGTTTAACAATAAACATGAATGACCATTTAATTTGTTTATTGAAAAAATAAAAAAATTTTTAATAAAATTATATATGAGGCATTAAACAATATTATATCATTTATATTTATTCATTCATGTCATATAACACTAAGATAGAAAAAGATGTTCAAAAAATCATTTTGATAAAATGATGCGATTATAAATAATTTTTAAGTTTGAAATATAATAATATATTTTAAAGGATACGATAAAGTTATAAAAAACCGAAATATTCTGATCATTTTAAAATCTAGACTAGTAAGCCTTTTAGTTAATAGATATCATAAATATTAAGTATTTTTGTTAAACTATAAGCATTGTTGTCCATTGTTATATATATATATGTGTGTGTGTGTGTGTGTGTGTGTGTGTGTGTGTGTGTGTAAGTTTTTGGATATATAACATGATAAAAAAAATTAATGGAAACAATATGTAGAAAATACTTATATCTTTCCACTTTAATGCAAGATGATGAGGATTTAATTAATTTTGGACAACAAGTAAAGATTAAGATTAAAATATTTGTTTAAAAAGATTAAAAAAAAGAAATATATTATTTAAATGTAGTAATAAAATATTAATCTTATAATAAATAAAAGGTGAGGATTTGAAGTTATGTAGAAGTTTTGTGGGATGACCTAACTGAAAAGAAAGGCCCCAGAAAGGCAAAATGATTTTGGGTGTGAGTGGAAATAGAAAGGTATTTTGTCTTCCATTTACTATTTGTTAATCAAAAGCTACATATAAATTTCATGTTCGAAAGTAATGTTTCCTAATGTGGTTTTTGCTGTACCCAATTATACATTTTTATTTGCTTATGTAATATTAGGCATGCGCACGTTTTAGTGCACAAAGATCTGTTATTTCGTCACTTCCCTCTTCTTTCAACCTTAATTCTCCTCTAAATTCTTTGATTTTGTCTAAATTCTGAGATTCGGTGTAAGTCAACTCTAATATCTATTCATTAGAAGTTCAAGTTTGTAGTCTTAATCTTTAATATTAATTATCAAAGTACAACTTAATTCATATTGTAATTATTTAGTAAATTAAAAAAAAAGAAAAATCTGTTAAAGATGAACTATTATATCCCCTAAAAACAAATGGGGATTAACCTAAAATGTGTATTTATATAGAGAGAGTACTTTAATTATAGGTCCCATTTAATTAGTGGCTAAACATGCCATGCATATAATAAGTCATTAATGGGTGTATTTATCGTAATCTAGTTCTTTCTAATTAATGTCGTCATTAAGTAATTTTTATATCAGATATAATCTCATCATCATGGGTAATTACATTGATTAGATAAATTTTTTGGTGATTTTGAGTAGTTAAGTCCACATAAATGTGATTCTTTTTATTATGTCAACTTGAAATTTACACATCGCACTAACATCATTTCTCTTTTTATTTGGTTAAAAAACATACTATTAATTGATGTTAAATTTAAAAATATTGTCAATGAAATGTTTTTCTAATTATAAATTGTTTGAAGAAATTAGCTATTGCAATCCACAGCATCTTTTGATGGAGAATCCGTGTCTTATCTTATATGAACCTCTGATAATTTTCACCCTACCAAATGTAATGGAATAGTGAGTAGCATGTTGACAATATATATTACTCTTTTTATTTTAAATTTGATAGGCACACTTTATTTTATAAGAATTAAAAAAATTAGTTATTTTTATTAGAAATATAAATTTATATTTTTTTTCTATTATACCTTTTATTTCAGTATAAGATATATTTAATAAGTAATATTGAATATGAGTATAATAGAAAATTACCATATTAACTAATTTATTAAAAATAATAAGTGGACTATAATTTAAAATAGATAAAAAAAATATGTTTGCCAATTCATGAGGAAGGAAATATTAAAATCTATCATAACAAAAATTGTTAAAAATTGAGCCTAAATTTCAAAAATATCAAAAAATTTGATTTATTTGACTTGTCGAGACTCAATCTATAAAAATGCATCTTAGAAATGTACAAATGCTTAACATAAAACTTACATAAATGACAAAATTAACTGATATATACTATAAATTCTTAAATTATTTTTGTTATATTCTAAAATAAATATTATTACAATGTAGATACTAAATCCAAAGAATTAAATTTTTTTTCAATGCAAAATTTAAGTTGGAAATTAGGATCAATCTAGGACATATTTTTGGCCAAGAGTTATGATTATAATATGATATGATGGGCTAGCTAATATGTCATAATCCAACATGAAATGAGGTTATGGTGGTGGGATGTGCTTGTTCCCACTAAATGTAACTAAATAATCATAAGATTGATAAGTAAACACGAACATATAATTAGGTAAAAAAAAATGGACTTGTGATTATTGAAAACCTAAAAGAGAGAGAAAAAAAGAAGAAGAAGAAGAAGGAGAAATCATTAAAATTGTTTCCTTTAGTTGGGGCACTAAACAGTTGTAGCACCAATCAAGAAATTGGAGTGTGCATAAACATGGACAAAATTGGGCCATTGTCTCCTTTCCTTTTTTCTTATCACTTCGAAATTTGGTTCAATCAAAAACATATTCAAACTCTAAATAATTTTTAGGTCAGGATGTTGATGTTTTTATAATTTTTATTATTATAATAATAATTAGTGGAATCTGACTTTGCTGATTGAGAAAAATAAGCAATAGGTGAGATGGGCTGTAAATGATAAAGCATTCTTTTTATATAAAAACTAACACCACTTATAAATTATAATATATTCAAAATAAAAAATTTAATTAAAAAAAATTCCAATAGACCTTTAGGGTTACTTAAGTCATCAAAAAATTTTAAAAGTTTTATTTTCACCTTTTCTAATTAGGCTTTTTATATATTAATAATTTTTATAAAAATTAAAATTCAAGATTAAAATTCTTAATTTGATATATTATTACATTAACTTAATAAAAATTTTAAATTAAGCTTTATCTACTTTTATAATTACACCTTTTTAATTCAAAATTAATTTAAAAATTTTATTATAATTTTTGACCTAAATTATGTTTATGATTATAATTATAATTATAATTATATTCTGAGTTCATTACTTTAAGATTTTTTTTAGTATTACAACTAAGGACGAAGAATCAATCATGGTTGTCTAAGAGGGTGCACTTCCCGTTAGGCTAAATCTCGGTGTGCCATTACTTTAAGAGTTTAAAGTTTTAGTTATAATCTATCTATTATATTGGCTTAATAGATAAATTTGCCTTAAATTTTTTACATCTTTATAATTATACAGTAGCCTATTTTTTTTATTTTAATTTTATAGTAATTTGAAATTTTAATTACATTCTGTCAAATCATAATCATAAGCAAAATTTTATTAATCAAAAAAGCCAAAAACTAAATTTATTATACAATTTATCAATTTTAATTTTTTAATTGAAGTTAACAGAATTCTTTAACTTTAAAAATTTAGTTAATTGAGTTGCTAAATTTAGTTATTAATAGTATACCTAATTTGTTATGTAGTTATTAATAGTTACTTTATTTTTCAACTCTTTGTCTTCATGTTTCCATTTTCTTCGTTTTGTTTTAGTAGGTTTTGTGTTTTTATTGGTTTGTTTTTATTTTTAAATGGTTAGATGTGCATCTTCTGTTATTCCATTTCGTAGAAACACTCCACAGAATATATAGCAACGTATAATAGCATATAATAGTTGGAGTTGGATATTAATATTCATTTTTTTTTAAAAAAATCAACAGATATATATTGTTATATATAACATATACTAATATATAACATCATATAACTGTTACATACTATTATTCAAATTGTAACTCAACAAATATAGGTAGTTATATGTAACATATAGAAACACATAACATCATATAACAGTTCTATATTATTATTCAAATTGTAACTATATGCTATATATAGAGATATATAGTTGGATATTTTGTTTTTTATTTATTATATATTTAAAGTATATGTAACTTTTATAGTCATATAAGTTTTTAATTTTCTATTTTTTGCTATAGTTATGTTTTTGTATTTATTTTTTTATAGGGATAGTTTGCTAAAATGAAGATGTTCATTCTGCAATAATTTGTTGTCAGTTGAAGTACAAGGTGATCAGTAATTTGAGATCTGTATTCCTCAGAGCAGTTGGTTTTGTTTTGTGAGACACCATTTTGGTTTTTATTGGATATGCATCCTTTTAAAATTCAAATACAACTTTTTTATTCACTAGTGTTGAGGAAGATGAAGGTTTCATATACTAAAGAGATGTTGTTTTATTTTGATGGTGTTAATTTAGTGTTTGGTGTTCATGAATTTAGTTTGATTATCGGGTTGAACTTTGTTGGTGATCGTGATAAGTTTTTGTTTTCAAAAGATAATAATGATTTGATATCTAATTATTTTAGTGGTAAGGTGAAGATTTTTAAATTTGATGTTGAGAAGTGTTTTCTTAAAAAAAGATTTATAGGTGATGAAGATGCTATGAAGATTGTTGTTTTATATGTTTTGCATCTTTTCTTCTTATCATCTCCTAAGGATAAGTTGATTCCTAGGAAAGATTTGGATTTTATTGATAGTGGGGATTGTTTTGATTATCCTTCTAGTTTGGATATTTTCGATGTGACTATGAGTAGCTTTACAAAGAAATTTAGTTTGAATGTGAAGAAGTTTCTTACTAGGTTTTATAGGTTGCTTGGTTTTCCTCTTGCTTTTCAAACCTAGTTTTATGAGTGCTATTATTTTTTAAGGGATACGTTTGGCATTAATATGATAATCAAATTCTTTGGATGATTTATTGGTCTTTTGATTCTTCTCTTTATCTTAAGGAGTTAGAAGATGTTTTCTCTCATCCCATTTTACAGGAATGTAATTTTTCTTTATGTCTTTGATATATTTTATTTTTTTATTCTTTTATTAGTCAATTTGTATATTTTTTTCTTGTAGTTGATTTCCAAAATGTTTGCCCTAGTTTAGAAGAGATAGAGATTTTGAAATTGGGTAAATTATATAATGTTTTGGAGTATGAAGATGTTGATGAAGGTGATTATGCTAGAGATAATGCGAAGAAGATGGATGCTGATGATGCTGATGCTGATGATTTTATTGAAAAGAGTAAGAATGATAAGATATGAAGCCATTCTATTAAGAGAAAGTTAAATATTGGTTTGAATGAGTGTCTCATTAAATTGCTAAAAGAAGTGAGCATTGTGTTCTACTAAACAGGATAAAATGAAAAAGAATGTTAAGTCTATGAAGAAAGAAATTATATCTCTTTGAAGGAAGAAGTTAATTCAATGAATTTAAATTTTACTAAGAGATTGACAGAAATTTTAATTTTTTGGTTGGTATTTCAAAGAAATTGGTCTCTAAGGTATTTTTATGTTTCATTTTCTTGTTTTTATTTTTTGCTAATAAAATTTCTTTTTAATTCTATTTGTTTTTTTGGAAGGCTAATGATGATGGGAATGAAGATGTTTAAATGATTACTACTAGCAGTTCTGATTATAATGATTCTAATAATGGTAAAGATAATGATGAAGTATTTAAGGTATATCCTTTTTTGTTATACACTTATTATTACAATTATTATTCTCTAAATCAACTGCTAAATGCTATTATATGTAGTATATATCAACATATAACAAAATATAATAGTTGTATATTAATATTTATTTTGTAAGTCAACTGATACATATCATTATATGTAACATATACCAATATATACCAATATATAACATTTGTATACCGATATTTATTTATCTAGTCAATTGATATGTGATGTTGCATGTAACATATAAGAACATATAACAGTTGTATATTGTTACTCGCTTTACAACTCATCTAATATATTATTTTATGTAACATATGTGAACATATAATAAAACATAATAGTTGTATAATGATATTTTTTTGCAAATCAATTGATATATGTGACATATAATAATATATAATAGTTGCATATTGTTGTTCTATTTTTTATTTTATGTTTGTATTTATATGCTTAATTTTTTTTGTTCTTTTAGATAAAGGAAATAAGTGTTGGTGAGGATTTTGAAGGAGAAGTTTCTGTTTGTAAAGAAGGTAATGGTGATAAGGAAGATAATGTAAATTTTGTAAATAAGATTGTTTTGGATAGTATAGCTGATGTTTTAGCTGTAGATCTCACTGGTGATGATGTTAATTTTGAGGGTGATGTTCAAGGTGATGTAAATGTTTTGGATGTAAGTAAAGTAGCTAGATTTGGTGAAGTTTGTGGTGTTTCTGATAAAGTTTCCGATGGTGATAATAACAAAGAAATTATTGCTTTTGTATTTGTTAGTGCTCGAGATAAAAGTGATGCTGGTAGTGATGAAGATAAAATTAGTACTGGTTTGGAAGTTGTTGTTGATGTTACTCAAGTTATTGGTGATGTTGGTGGTGTTGTTACTGATGCTTATGTCGATGATGAAGGTAAAATTATTGCTCTATCCAAAGTTGATGGTGTTGTTAGCGAAGTTATTAGTGATGCTGGCCATGTTGTTATTGATGCTTCTGGTGGTGATGAAGATAAAATTACTATTGTTTGTGAAGTTGGTACTATTAGTGAAGTTATTGGTGCTATCATTGATGCTTCTGGTGTTGTTGTTGGTGATGGGTTAAAATCAAGCTTAGCAATAAGTTTGCTTTAACTTCTTCATTTTTTATTCTGGCTTGTTTGGCTTAAGTTGACATTATTGTTGCTGGTGCTAGTGCTGGGGAGGGTATTGATGCTAAAGTTGTTAATAAGCCTGTTTAAGCTACTTTTGATTTTGTCTCTACTTTTTTTTTTCAGCTAAGATTGATCTACTTGAAAAAAATGTTTGAGAAGGTATTTTTTTTATGTTTTATTGTTATTTATATTTTTTTAACAGAAAATGATTAATGATCTTCATGAAAAGTTCATATAGGCCCAAAGTCCAAAAGTCCAATTAATTTAAGTCTATGTAGTCCGCTTAAGTCCAATTATGAAAGTTCATTTAAATCCAATTAGGCCTATTTAGGTTCAACTCCAATCATTTAAGTCCAATTTAAATAATTAAGAATAATAACAAACAGTGACCAAAGGATGGTCAAGTTTAGGGTTAGCATTCTATTCATTCTTTAGTGCCTTGGATGGCAAGGGCTTCAACATGTGTTCGACTCTTAGTTCCATGATTCGTTAGGGCTAGGTTGGTAAAGAAGTAACTTTTAGGATTGCTTAAAGAAAGCAAACACCTAAATAAGGACTAATGCACCCGAACTTGTTAGAAGTAAGTTTTAAGAGGTTTACACAAAAGAAGCTTGAACCTTTTCTTTTTTAGAAAAAAGAAAGGGATATAGAGATAACCAACTAGCAATTAGATTTTCTTAGTTGGTTGGTGTGTGTGAAAATGGGGGTGGGGGCTATTTATAGTGTTTTGAAGGCTAAAAATCGAATAAGAACAAGAAAGGGATGCCGGGTAGCAAAATGGCTTATTGTGGTTGCAAAGTGGCTTCCTGCACTAGATTTTCTACTCAATGTGGTAGCACTGGCTACCGCAGGTTAAGTTACAGCAAGGTTGCCACAGCAGGCCAATTATGCATAACAAACTTCAAATGACTCATTTGAGAATGTCAGATATTTAATTTGGGTCGTTCTTGAGACCACATGTTTATATCAGACTGAATTTTAATGTGCACAACTATCCTTTATCATGGTTAATTTGTTTGAGAAGTAACCATGATGTTTTGAACACAAGCTCCTATAACTTCAGTGTAAAATGATATGCAATGAGATGATCATCCACTCAAGGGTGATTGGAATGGCAAATTCTAAATTTGTACTAGAATGTTTATTGAAGCCTAGCCCAAAGGAATAAAGGAGACCATCTAAGATTTGACCTAAGATGACTGTGCAAACCAACCCTAGTGCCATATTGGTACTGGGCTTATGATGATTTGGAGCCTTGGTGTCTGATGATTAATGTAACATCCTAAAATTTTTTAAAATTTCTAATTTTTGGAAAATTTGATAAAATAAATTATAATTTAAAAGGATAAATTAAATTAATGGTTTTATATGAAAAATGAAGGGATTTTAAATGAAAAGTGGAATATATATGTGATAAATATGCAAAATATACATAACATATATAAAAGTCAACACTTTTTTTAAAAAAGGGTATTTTGGTAATTAAATCTTATAAATTCAAAATTAATAAAATAATTCAAAAATAAATTATTTTTTAATGGAAGAGGAAAATTAGGACTTTTAATTTATTAAAAAAATAATTAAATATTAAATTATTTTAATATATATATATATGTGTGGTTTAAAAAAAAGATGAAAAGGAAAAGAATATAAAAGTCTTCATCATCATCTTCTTCTTCTTCTTCTTCTTCAAGGATGTGATTTCCATGGGAGTTTGAAGATCAAGGATTTTGCTTCTTCCATACTCCATAAATTGAAGGAATTAACAAGTTTCAAGTGGATTTTTGATGATTTCCACCAAAATTAGTAAGTTTCCATCTGTTTTCTTTGAATTCCTTGAAAGATGAGATTATGTGAGTTTTGAGATTTTGATGTAGTATGTTATAATTGTTGGAATTGGTGTGTATGATGTTATTTTGGATAGTTAACAATGATTCTAAGGTTAGATTGAAGAGATGATGGAGTTTGGTTAAAGAATGGTGAAGAGAGAGAATTTAGGGTTATGGATTTTTGGGGTTTTGAAAACATGAACTTTAATGGTGCAAATTGTTTCCAAATGAGTTGTTTTGATTCATAAACAAGTATTTTAAAGTCAAATATTGGATTTGGTGGCGTTGGGTTGGAGTTTGAGAATGGAAGTGGAGATTTAGGGTTTTGGAAAAGTGATTTTCCAAAGTGGTTGAATTATGTGATTTTATTTATTTAAGCATGTTGTTTAGTGTTAAAAGTGATGAATATAAGTTTGGAATGAGTAATGGATTGTGTTGGAATGGAAACCTTCAATGGGGGAAGGTTATGCCATTTTTGAGATTTTGTGTATAGGAGTGTATTTTTATAATGTAAATGATTTAAATGTATTAAAATATGTTTTAATAATATAAATAAACTTAAAACACTAATTTAATTGTAGTAGAATGAAATTCTAATGTTGAAGTAAGGAAATGCTAAATTTTTGGAAATTTATAGGAGTGATGTGTAATTATGGTTTAATGTTGGAAATGCCATTAAATGTGATACTAAATGATTATTTGCTATCACATTTGGTTTAGGCTTTGAGGGAGGTTGATTTGCTTCATCCAAGTGGTGAAGGGCAAGTTGGAAAGATTGGATTGAAGGTTGCTTTTAGCTTGCTTTGGGTTGTTAGTGGAGGTATGTACAAACTTTAAATATAATGTCTATATTTGCATAACATTTGGACTTAACACATTTTGGTTGAAAAATGTGTTAAGCTACTTGGTTCATTGATTGTGTATGAATAATATGCTATGACATTTGTAATGTCATATATGTGTTAAATGCATTATGAAAAGCCATTGATAATGGCTAATTTATGTAACATGTGAAATATGCATATTATGTGAAAATACCCAAAGTAATTGGGTAATGTGTTGTGAATGCAAAACTGAGATATGTGTAATAATGAAATGAATTGATATTGATAAAAATGAGAAAAGTGAGAAAAGTGAGAAAAATGAGAAAGATGTGAAAAATGAGAAAAGTGAGAAAAATGTGAAAATAAGGCAATGTACCTAGATTGAATATGTGAAAATGAGAAAGAGATTAATAATGAGAAATATGAATAAATTGTGTGCCTAGTATGTTATTCAATTTTCAAAGTTCTGGGTTTGGCGGCATGCCTATGATTGCCTATGGGCTACATGTTGGAATGGTGAAAAGACTGGGTCGTAAGCCAGGCTAGCTGATAAATATGATGTTTTTGGGGTGAAAAGATTGGGTCATAAGCCTCAAAAACTGTAGCAGTCTAGCCGGGTTGAGGACCAAGATACTGGGGCCTAAGGGTCTAGTCGGGTTGAGGTCCAAGAGACTGGGGCTGTTACATTATCCATGAATATATATATATTGCCTATGGGGCTAGACACATGGTGTCATTATGGACCAAAGTAGTAACTCTGAAATTTGAATAGCATATTATATCCTTTTTGGGCCCATGCTTGTCTTTGTTTTAATGTGAATTATGAAATATTTGAAAAATAGAAGAAAGTGGATTGATGTGACATCTATATGCATTCTGCATTTGGTCTTGCATTGAGTTATATTGTTATTATCAAAGTTTGTACCACTAGGCTTCTGCTTAGCATGATTGTTTCCATCGCGTAGGTGACAGGGCAGACCCAGCTGAGCCAAAGAGTTCCTCTAGACCAGGTCGAGTCTAGAATTATAGTTAAGCTTGTTGAGTTGCTATCGAGATCAAAAACACTGCCAGTAGCATGTATATATTTTTATGTTATTGTACATTTTGAGTTTTATGCATAATATATTATGTTTTAAATTTTACGTATTGTATATTATAAAGAATATTTGGGTCAATGTATTTGAAATGGGAGAGTAAGTGTATTTTAAATTATATATATCTATATGTATAAATGTTTGAGAAACTTGGTGAAATTGAGAAGTATGGTTGAGATGGTGATTGGAAATTATTTGGGAGTGTTTTCTTTTTTTGCAGGTTGTGTTTTGATAAATTTTGGGATATCCAAATTACAGACAAAACTCTGGCAAATTTTTTCCATAGATTTTATATATATTATTTATTTTGGGTTCATCCACATCTCTGACTCTCAACTGATGGTACCCTGATCTCAGATCAATCTTAAAGAATACTGCTGCTCCCTTCAACTGATCAAAGAGATCATCTATCTGAGGCAAAGGATACTTGTTCTTGATGGTCACCTTATTCAACTGCCTATAATCAATACACAATCTCATGGTGCCATCCTTCTTCTTCACAAACAACACAGGCGCTCCCCACAGGGACACACTAGGGCGGATAAACCCTTTATCCAATAACTCCTGCAACTGCACCTTCAACTCTTTCAACTCAGCAAGTGCCATTTGATAAGGGGTAATAGAGATAGAAGTGGTACCAGGCAACAAATCGATACCAAACTCCACTTCTCTCTCAGGAGGTACCCCTGGCAACTCATCAGGGAAAACATCTGGAAACTCGGCAACTGTGGGTATACTTTCAAGCAGGGATCCTACTACTCTAGTATCTACAACATGAGCAAGATAAGCCTCACAACCCTTCCGAATCATTCTCCCAGCTGAAACAGCTGAAACAAACATAGATGAAAGATACCTCTGCTCACTAGATACTATAACATCCCTACCATCCCGTGTTCTCAAAGTAACACATTTCTTCTGACAGTCTACCACAGCCCCATGCTTGGATAACCAATCCATGCCCAAAATCAGATCATATTCCCTAAAAGGCATCTCAATCAGGTCACCGAGAAAGTCCTCATCTTGAACAACAACTGGACTATCTCGGTGCACCCTGCTCACCACAACACTATGCCCTAAAGGATTTGTCACCAAGACATCAAATCCTAGGGACTCAGAATGCAATTCAGACACAGGTAAGATGGATGCACTTATGTATGAATGCGTAGATCTAGGATCTAATAGAGCAAGGACTGAAATACTAAATAAAGAAAATGTACCCACAATGATGGCTGAAGCATCCGGCTGCCTCTGCATCACATAAACCCGCTGAGATGGCCCAAACTCATCTGGCCTACTGCCTCCGGATGTAGAGCCTCCTCTCTGACTAAACCCAGGGTGACCACCTCTACTAAAACCTCTGCCACCATGACCCCCTCTGACCCTGGGTCGAGAAGATGCAGTATCTGCCTGCCTAACCTCTGGTGGCTCAGGACAATCTCTAATAAAATGGTCTGATGACTCACATCTAAAACACACTCCCAAAGCACCTCTCCACCAGCAGACACCTCCGTGTACTCTACCACAATGAACGCAAGTAGGTGGAGTAGGTCTCTGAGCCACTGGGGTCGGAGCACTAGCCACTGAAATTGCAGGTCTCTGTCTCTATCTCTGCTGCTGTACTGACCTGCCAAACTACCCCTGACTCCTACTAAACCTCTGAAAATGTCCCCCTCGGCCTCTCTTCATTGATGAAGACCCTGCCTCACTCTGGGGTCTCCTAACTCTAGTCTCCTCAACCCTGGTAGCTGCTGCAAGATTCTGCGCCCTGTCAACACTCCTGGCAGCTGCAACTAACTGGGAGAAATCCTGATACCGAGAGCCTACAATGATGCACATGATAGAGGGTCTCAGTACCTCCTCAAATCTCCTGCACCTGTCAAACTCGTCAGAAATAATCCCACCAGCATAGTAACTCAACCTGATAAACTCGATCTCATACTCAGTCACTGTCCTAGTATCCTGTCTCAGACTCAGGAACTCCATCTTCTTTGCATCTTTATACTCTTTTGGAGTATACTTCTACTCAAATTCCCGTAAGAAATCATCATAGGTCAGGACTGGTGGATCATCCAGAGCATGTGGAACCGTCTTCCACCAATCATATGCATCTCTCTGCAGAAGAGATCTGGCATAATCAAACTTTTCTTCTGGACTAGCCTGTAACTGAATAAATATCCTCTGAACCCGATCTAGCCACTGCTCTGCTACAGCAGGGTCTGTAGTACCAACAAAGTCCTCAGCCCCATACCTTTTCAGTTTATCATACTGCCTCACCGGCAACTGTGGCTGCGGCTGTGGCGGCTGCAGAACTGGAGCCTGCCTCAACAACTCTACCATATGCCATACCTAGCCAGGCAGAACCTCATCAGCTGTTGATCTCACAGGAACATAAACAGATGCCTCACCAGTAGATACAACTCTAGCTCCATCTCTACCATCATCTGGAGCGACACTCTCTGCACTACCCTCAGCAGCCTGACGCGGCCGAGATGCCATAACTACCTATATTTGCAAACAAAACAGAAAATACTATATCAGAGATCAGAAACTGCCAGTGCCAATGCATGTATTTGTGAACCTCGGATTCCGCCCGAAAAGGATTCGGGCGAACGTTCACTTGTTGTCGGGAGTCGCCACTCAGTTTATTTTGTTCGAAGGAAAAAACTAAGAAAACCCTTGTTTGACTCCAATAATGCATCCAATGTAAAGGCTTCTAGTCTGCGAACCCAAGGAGGATTCGGGGACTATGTCATGCATTTGACTAACTTGACAATAAAAAGAAGTAAATATAAAAGGGATGAAGAAAAGAAAAAAAGACTGATTGTTGGTAAATTGTGGACTTGCTATTTGGGGTGAATCCCAAATATGCCTACATACTCCCGTTTGAATGGGAGATCAAAGCCCATGTAGTTCGGAAAAGCCTATTTAAAGGCGATGAAATTTATGCTTCATGCATGTGTGTGTGTATGCTTCGTGCATTTGTCGGGCTTTCTGCCAAATTGGTGAGATTTAGCACTTAGTGCTAAATTGTGAAATTTAGGTACTTTGTACCAAAAAGATGCAAATTTTAGGCCTTTGGCCTGCATTGTCGGGCTTTTTGCCAAATTTGTGAGATTTAGCACTTAGTGCTAAATGGTGAAATTTAGGTACTTTGTACCAAAAGAGTGCAATATGGCTTCATGCCAAAAGATTGATTGATTGTGAAATTTAGGTACTTCGTACCAAAGTGAGACAATTTAGGCTTCGTGCCAAAAGGTTGATTTTATTTACGGCTTAAAGCCGAAAGGGTGATTGATTAGTCCATTAGGCCCTCAGACCTAAAAAGATTAGGTCTTTGACCGAGAAGAAATTAAGAAGAAGATTAGAATGCTTATGATATGCTCGAATTGACCAAAGATGAATTATGATATTACCTTGATTAGAATTTTTCCACTTCTAAGTTCCAGATCTTGTTTCCTTACTCTTTTGAGTATGATTCTTGCTTTCTACAACACAATATTAGAAATTCTTAAGCATAAAAATTTCGTCAGCATCTGGGCGTAGGAAGTCCCAAAAGTCTCCTTTTTTTTGAAAATCTGAAGCCTATTTATAGGCAAAATCGGGCTGGGAGGCGGCCGGGCCGCCGTCCTGGCCCACCGCGACTCGCGCTATTTCTGCTAAAACTGACTTTCTGGGAGCCATGGGCCTCTAAAAATTATTCCGAGACCATATCCGTGATCCTTGCGTCGCACCGGACATTTCAAGTACCATGAAGACATATTTTCGGTGAACTTTACCGCGGACCTTCGGTCCGGCTCGGTTGTCCGCAGTCTGAGAAAATTGGCTTCCCGAGCATCAAAATTCGAGTGTTCACAATTGCCCCCCACTAGGGTCCATAAAAATGATTTATGGGGCCCAGTGGTCGTCTGAAGAGCGAATTTTGAGAGAGGGGTAAAATATACGCCTTTTGGCACTTCTGGATTGCTTGCAACACTTCTGATTGCATTCTGATTGCATTCTGACTTTTCTGTACCTGCACTTTCATTTAGCACAAACAGTACATATGTATGCATGATGTCACCTTTTATTTTCATAAAGGCATTTATTTGCTTCTTTGCACCCATTGTATGCACAACTGGACCAAGAGCCTTCAAAAGATGGAAATGATCAATATGGGTAGATATGGGTTGCTTTCTGTCACCATTCTTAGGTGGATATTGATGGATTGGGATTTTATTTATTTCCAGTAAAGAACTTAGAAATAAATTCTAGGAATCTTTCCTTTACATGTACTTAAAATAGCTCTAGTAATGAACCAGAAGTAATACCAGGCTTTGCTGTGTTCTGGTATCAGTAATTATTTCTAGTAAAGAACTTAGAAATAATCCTATAGGAAGTCAATCCGGCTGGGGAAGGAACTCGAATTTTTCTGAAGTTGCCCCCAAATTATTCCAAATAATGAAGTTGCTGAATTTTGGCCAATTGAGAAGCCAAGGAGACGTGCATTGCTGCAGGGGCTGGAGGGTGAGGATGTGGTTCCTCTTAACGAGGAGAAGACAGATGCTGCAGAGAGTTCCGGAGCTAAGGAAGATACCGAAGACTCTGCCCCACGTAGGAAGCGTAGGATTTAGATCCCAGGGTGACTCCATTGTCTCTCTTTCTTTCTTTTTTTTTTTGAGTTGTCTTTTTACCTTTTTGGTTTTTCTTTCTTTTTGACATTTTGGAGTTATGACTTGATTTTTTTTAACGTTTTGGACTTGTGGTTTGACTCTTTTTGATTGGTTTTTGGTACTTTATGAAAGGAATGACTTTTTTTTTTTGAATGAATGACTCCCTTGGGAATGAATGACTCTTCTTGGCATGACTCTTTCCTTTGCTTTCCAAGCATTATCTACTTTATTTACTTGCTCTAATTTTTGTCTAAGTTGTCCTTTCAGATTTTCAACTTAGCGAGCTCTTACCCATTCTTGTCTAAGCCGCCCTTTGCGGGTTTTCGACTTAGCGGGCCCCACTATTGCCTAAGCCGCCCTTTGTGGGTTTTCGGCTTAGCGGGATTTTTTTGTTTTTTTTTTATGTTGGCACAAGAAAAATGAATCAATGATTTTATTAAAATTTAGACCGTGCTCAAGGAGAGCTGCCTACATATCTCGAATTAATTTGCGAGAATCAGGTCTAATGTAGTTCCTTTTTGGAATGCATGATCATACATAATATTTCTTCAGTTGATCCAGATTGCATGGGTTTGTGAACTCCAGACCATCCAAATCAGACAAGATGACGGCTCCGTCGGAAAGTATTTTCTTCAAAATATAGGGTCCCGCCCAATGAGGACGGAACTTCCCACGAGGATCTGTAACAGGTGTTCTGATCTCCTTCAAAAACAAACAACCTTCTTCCAACTTTCGATCTTTGACCTTTTTGTTGAAATGTCTGGCCATTCGCCTCTGATACACTTGAATATGATGTAGAGCTTGAAGTCTTTTTTCATCCAAACTCAACAACTGATGATGATAATTGCTGATCCATTCAGCTTCATTTATCTGACTTTCTTGAATTATCCTCGCTGATTGAACTTCCAGTTCAATGGGGAGTACTGCTTCCATTCCGTATACCAGTGAATACGGGGTTGCCCCAGTAGGAGTTCTAACTGATGTTCTGTATCCCCACAAAGCCAGTGGTAACTTCTCATGCCAACGCCTATGTTCCTTGATCATTTTTTGTATGATCACCTTTATAGACTTGTTCGCTGCTTCTACAGCTCCATTTGTTTGGGGTCTATAAGGAGAGGACTTATGACGCTGGATTTTCTTATCCTGCAAGAGTTTAGCAAATTCTGCTTGGAAATGAGTTCCATTATCAGTGATAATTTCAAACGGCGTTCCGTACCGACAAAGGATGTTGGTTCGGACAAACTGTGCTGCCTTTTTGGCGTCTAATTCTGCATAGGAAGCTGCTTCAACCCACTTTGTGAAGTAATCCACTGCTACCAAGATAAACTGATGTCCATTCGAGGCTTTTGGATGTATTTTTCCAATTATATCAATTCCCCAAGTAGCGAAGGGCCATGGAGAAGTGATCGGATTCAGGGCAACAGGAGGTTGCTTCTGTAGCTTAGCAAATATTTGGCATTGATGACATCCTTGCACAAATGCCACACAGTCTGCATTCATGGTGGACCAATAATATCCTAGATTGGCAATTTTTCGAGCCAGGGCGATCCCATACATGTGTGGTCCTGATTCGCCACCATGTACCATTTCCATGATCTGCTTAGCTTCTGCCTCATTCACACACCTTAGGTGCATTCCATTCCAACTCCTCTTGTAGAGGATATCTCCATTAAGAATGTAACCTGTGGCAAGCTGCCTTATTGCCCTCTGATCAACCTTTGATGATCCCTCCGGATAATTTCCATCCTTGAGATAGGTCTTGATATCCCAAAACCATGGTTTACCATCGGCCAAGTGCATTACTTGGGCGGGTTGCTTTTGAAGCTGAACTTTCAATGGACGAATGACTTTCCCCTCCCTGATATTGATCATGGAAGCTAAAGTAGCCAAGGCATCAGCAAACTGATTCTTTGCTCTTGGGAGATATTCGAAGGATAGATCATTGAACTGTTGTGCTAAATGATCAAGACGTTGTAGGTAAGGAACCAAACACTCTTCTTTTATCTTCCATTTCCTTAAGGCTTGTGATACTATTAAAATAGAATCACCATAGACCTTTAGGTCCTTAATCCTCAATTCCAGGGCGGCTTCAAGCCCATTAATGCAAGCTTCATATTCTGCTTCATTGTTTGTGCAGCTAAAGTCAAGTTTAACTGCGAATGGAATGTATTCTCCACAAGGAGTTTTGAACACAATTCCAATTCCGTTTCCATGATAATTGGATGCTCCATCAAAATACATCTCCCAAACACTGCTTTCCACGTTCAAGAGGTCTTCATCAGGGAAACCCATTTCTCGCATCTCGTCATTCACGGGTAATTCTGCTAATTGGGCAGCTATTGCGCCACCTTTCACAGCTTTCCTTTGAACAAATTTCAAGTCAAAGGCTGCTAATGTTGACACCCACTTTGCCATTTTGCTGTCCAAAACAGGCCTCTCCATAAGGAATTTCAAGGGACTCTGTTCTGCCATGACATAAGTAGTGTAAGAAGACAAGTAGTGTTGCAACTTCGTGCAAGCCCAATACAACACTAAACACAACTTCTCAATCCTGTTATACTTTAACTCATAGTCCAGCATCCTTTTGCTGAGGTAGTAAATTGCATTTTCCACCTTTGTATCTTCGGCTTCTTGAGCTAGCATTGCACCCATGGCTTCATCTGTTACAGATAAATATAAGAGCAGAGGTTTTCCCATTCTGGGAGGTTGCAGAATTGGCAGACTTAACAAGTATTCTTTGATCTTGTCGAAGGCCTTCTGACAGTCTTCATTCCATTCTTGTGAAGCACCTTTTCTCAGTAGCTTAAAGATTGGACCACAAGTCTCAGCCAACTGTGATATGAATCGACTGATATACTGTAATCTACCTAGTAAGCCTCTAATCTCCTTTTCTGTTCTTGGTGGAGGCATTTTCAGAATAGCCTTTGACTTTGCTGGATCAACTTCTATTCCTTTCTTGCTGACCAAATATCCCAAGAATAAGCCCGATGTCGCACCAAAGAGGCATTTTGCAGGATTAAGCTTCAAATTGTACTTGCGAAGTCTAAGGAAGAACTTCTCAAGTGCTTCAACGTGTTCTTCTGGAGATTTTGACTTAACAATCATATCATCAACATACACTTCTACTTCTTTGTGAATCATGTCATGAAAGACTGTTGTCGCCATCCTTTGGTAGGTAGCCCCTGCATTTATCAACCCAAAAGGCATAACCCTGTAGCAGAAAGTGCCCCATTCTGTGATGAAAGCTGTCTTTTCTTTGTCTGGTGGGTGAACTAGGATCTGATTGTACCCAACCGCGAGGTCAGTCATGGAAACCATCACATGCCCAGCCATCCTGTCTATCAGCAAATCGATGTGTGGTAGTGGAAAATCGTCCTTGGGACAGGCCTTATTCAAATCTCTGTAGTCAACACACATCCTGACCTTTCCGTCTTTCTTCGGGACCGGCACAATGTTTGCTAACCAGGAAGGGTAGGCAATTGGTTCTATGAACTTATTGTCTAGTTGCTTGGCAACCTCCTCTTTAATTTTCAAAGACCATTCTGGCTTCATTCTTCTCAATTTCTGCTTAACCGGCTTTGTACCAGGGTATAGCGGAATCTTATGAACTGCTATTGCTGGGTCTATTCCCGTGACATCACTTGCCTTCCACATGAAGCAGTCGACATATCTTCTGATGCAATCAACAACCTGTTCCTTATTCACACAATCATATGCAATGTATGTATGTTCATTTTCTTTGCCAATTATTATCTTTTCATTTATTTCTTTTATTTCATTTTTGCTAGATAATACTTGGAAAGCAAAAGACACAGGGTAACCGAGAATTTGAAGAGTTTCATTGATAATGGTGGAGTCATTCTCCAAGATTACATTAGATTTGACATTGAGGTTTTTTAAATCTAAAACTACAGAAGACTCAGAATTAGACTCTGACTTGGTGTTTGACTCAGAATTTGACTTAGTACAAGACTCGGGTTCAGGGTGCGACACAGGACTAGATTTGACTGTAGCAGCTTGTCCCTCCTCGGCATACCAGTTCATCAGTGGTCCATCTATAGTCTTGATCAGCTTTGTGAAGTCCCTTTTGTTTTCAAAATTGGTTATCATAGCAACCTCATCAAAGAGACTAGGCCGCATAAAATCTTCCATTTGTGGGTCAGCTATAGGTTCTGGCTCTTCTTCCTTTATGGTCAAAACATCAGCAAACATTTCAAAACCCGGTAGCTTCTTTCCGGTCATAGGAGAATAGAATGGTTCCTGAAAACCACGGTGATGAACTGCCTTTCCAGGTTTGTAAAAGTGACCATTCAGAGTTCTAAAGTAAGGGCGCATTTTGAGGCTTCTTGCCCCCCAATTTCCCTTTTTCTTCCTTCCACGCTCAAACTCCTCTATTTCCTCGTCTGTAGGTTTGTACCCCAAGCCAAAAGTTCCCTTATTCTCAGGCTCTTCCCATGGCCGTACCACGGGTATTTTTCTCCCAGACTTCATCATTTCCATCCCGGGCAATAGACCTACCCTCAGCATCATTCCCACTAGGCAGTTGATTTGGACCTCCCCAAAGTCATATGAGACAAATGGCCCTTTGGCTTTTTCACCTTCTATGCATTGAACTGTGTCGTAATGAAACCCAGTCAAGGTCATGGCGGTTTCACCAGGAACAACCTCAAGGAGAGACTGATCCATGGTTTTCCTATTGATTTCTCAGGTGTCCCCTTTGATAGTGATGATTTTTCCTTCAAAAGGGAATTTAAGTTTTTGGTGTAGTGAAGAAGGTACAACATTAATCTGATGAATCCACGGCCTTCCAAGGAGGAGATTAAAGCTCGCGGGTACATCAATGACCTGGAATGGTACTCCCATTTTCACCGGCCCAATAGCAATTTCTAGAGTGGCAACACCCAAAATTTCTCTTCGAGTGTTATCATATGCTCTCACAATCTGATCAGAAGGTGTAAGATCTGTAGCCTCCAACCCCAGACAGCTTGCTACTTTCAAGGGACATACATTTAAGGCTGACCCATTATCAATGAGAACCATGGGCACAGTCTTTCCCCCAGTCTGTATGGTGATGTATAGAGCATCATTGTGTTTCTTACCATCTTCTGGTAAATCCACATCAGAAAACCTGATACTCAATGCCTTGGTTGATTGGGTCAAAGTGGCCACCAAAGCTTCTGGGCTTGTGTCCACAGGTGTATCAAGTTGACTCAAAGCTTCGCTGAGAGCCTGGCGGTGTGGGAATGAGGAAGCAAGGAGCTCCCAAATTGACACCTTAGCTTGAGTTTGTTTAAGCTGAGTGAGGACAGGGTCTTCTTTTGGCTCTGGTGTTTTCTTATGGGGGGGATTTGAGGTTGTAGGGGTTTTTCCCAAGTCAAGTGGCTGATATTGTCTTCCACTTCTTGTCAGAGCACTGACCTCTTCAGCGAGGTCGTTCAAATCTAACACACACTTCATTCATTTCCAAGAGAAGTTTGAAAGGATCAAACAGCTCTTCTTCCACAGTAATGGCGTGGATGGAATGATTGGGCAAAGGGTTAGTGTTGATGTTTGGTTGCCTCCTGAGAGGAATGATGTCACCACTATCCACCAGATCCTGGATGCGGTTTTTGAGTGTCCAGCAAGCATCTGTTTTATGCCCATTCCCTTGATGGTATTCACAGTATTCATTGACTTTATAACTGGAAGGTAATGGGTTTGGAGGAGGTCTTGGGTCCAAAGGCTTCAAATATTTCCCTTCCACAGCCTTTTTAAACACCAAATGAAGGGGCACTCCAAGGTCAGTATATTGCCTTCTCGGCTGATTTCTCGGCCCAAGATTGCCCACACGTAAAGGATTCACAGGGGCAATATTGGCCACTTGATTGACCTTGCTTGAGGAAGGAGTTTGGCCTTGTTTCTTATATTTCGATGCAGCCCCCTCATCCACTATTTTACCCAACTGTATCAAATCTTCTACCTTGGTTGCAGTCGCAATGAGCGATTTGAAAGTAGGTAGATATTGGGTTTGCAGTTGAGCCTGATATGTAGGTCTTAAATTCCTGATTATGATATCAATTTGCTCTTGTTCTGAAGGGCGATTGATCATCTGGGTGGCTTTTGCCCTCCACCTCGTAAGGAACGAGGAGAAGGGTTCATTGTTGTTTTGTTTGGTAGTCTCAAGTTCTCTTCTAGTGACATCCACCTCAATATTGTAGTGGTATTGAGAGTTAAATGCATTGCAAATGTCTTCCCATGTCTTAATCTTGGAACGGTCTAGACTCACAAACCATTTAAGGGCAGCCCCAGTCAGGGATTGTTGGAAGAGTTGAGCAAAGAGCTCATCATTTAAACCCCAAGGACTCAAGGCCCCCACATACATCTTCAAATGGGTTTTAGGGCAAGTGGTCCCATCAAATCTGTCCATCCTAGGCATCTTGAATTTTGGAGGCAATCTAGCTTGGGGAAACAAGGATAAGGAATCCATGTCTACCACCTCTTTGTGAGTTTTCATGGCAGTGATTGACCTCTCAAGCAATTCAAGTTTCTTTTTCAGTTCATCTGTTTCATTCTTGGAGGGTGGATCCTCCAAATTGATGACAGGGGTATTAATCTGAGCAGTCACGGGGGTACTAGTTTGCCCCACAATGGGTTCCTTCCCCAAATTTCCAAGAATAGGGACTGTCTTTGGTGCTCCTTCTAATTCAGCCAGGATGGCTACCCTTTGGGCGGCTAAAGCTTCATCAATTTTTTCTTGCATTCTAGCTTTAATTTCCTTAACCTGACCGTCCAGCAAAGCCTTAATCTGTTCAATTGTGGCCATTTCAGTAATTGGAGCAGTTGGTGAAGTTGGGGTAGTAGAACTTGTAGGGGATAGCACAGTTGGTATTGGTGTATCTGATGTAGGTGAAGGCACACGGACAGTGGGTACCTGCAAAGGTTAAAGGCAAGAGATCAGGGTGGTGTGTAGGGTAGGAAAACTCTTGGTCCACTTATGTACATCAAAATTTTCTCCCAAAACAATGTTGTTATGTTGCATGAATGCACCTCATCACATCACAATTCATTTTAATGGAATGCGGCACTATCATTGGGTACATACAACCTAAGGGAAGGTTCTATTGTTATGTAAAAATAGAGAATCGGCTTATCATAGGGACCCTTAAGTCTTGAGTAAGATATACCTAACCACATGTGAAACAAGGAGTTTCGCGTGGGTCCAACAGTACGATTACTCATAGGCCACTCCAAAAGGATTGGAATGGTTTGCGACAACAGGGAGGACGCTTTGGCTGTCCGCCGGCATAATCAAGGAGACCTGCCGGTCAGCGCTACTTGCTATCCAGACTCAGAACTTTGAACAGAAAGAGAAGAAATTCATTTGAAAACAATTTTTTATGCAATGGAGGAAAAGGATTCCCCCATATATGCAAGAGAAAAAGATTCTCTGAATGACAAAACAAATGCACAATTTATCAAATAAGGGACCATTAAAGGAAAAAGATTCCTTTTTTCAACTTTCAATCCAACATCCTTAAAGAAAGGATATATAATGCTAGGGTACCCTGCAAAATGAATAAAAATACCCTAAAGAAGGGCAAATCAGTTAAACGAATAATAATAACAGTCTACTATAATTCCATAAATCATTATTATTATCATTTTTTATTATTTTTTTTTCGTGTAATATATAGCCATTATTTTATTTATTATTATTTTTTTTATGGTCCCCAGGAAGATATTTTTTTTTTCAATTTTCAGTACCAATGTCTTTAAAGAAAAGACAGCCATTGCTAAGGTACCCTGCCAAAATAAATAAAAATACCCTAAAGAAGGGCTAGTTAGTCAAATAAACAATAGTAGTCCACTAGGATCACATAAATCATTTTTATGTTCCCCGGTGGAGTCGCCAATCTGTGAATCTCGGATTCCGCCCGAAAAGGATTCGGGCGAACGTTCACTTGTTGTCGGGAGTCGCCACTCAGTTTATTTTGTTCGAAGGAAAAAACTAAGAAAACCCTTGTTTGACTCCAATAATGCATCCAATGTAAAGGCTTCTAGTCTGCGAACCCAAGGAGGATTCGGGGACTATGTCATGCATTTGACTAACTTGACA
Source organism: Garcia nutans (assembly GCA_947685225.1). Classification (NCBI taxonomy): domain Eukaryota; kingdom Viridiplantae; phylum Streptophyta; class Magnoliopsida; order Malpighiales; family Euphorbiaceae; genus Garcia; species Garcia nutans. The sequence goes on from CANTUV010000005.1 coordinate 41,576,610, forward strand.
ATAAAAAGAAGTAAATATAAAAGGGATGAAGAAAAGAAAAAAAGACTGATTGTTGGTAAATTGTGGACTTGCTATTTGGGGTGAATCCCAAATATGCCTACATACTCCCGTTTGAATGGGAGATCAAAGCCCATGTAGTTCGGAAAAGCCTATTTAAAGGCGATGAAATTTATGCTTCATGCATGTGTGTGTGTATGCTTCGTGCATTTGTCGGGCTTTCTGCCAAATTGGTGAGATTTAGCACTTAGTGCTAAATTGTGAAATTTAGGTACTTTGTACCAAAAAGATGCAAATTTTAGGCCTTTGGCCTGCATTGTCGGGCTTTTTGCCAAATTTGTGAGATTTAGCACTTAGTGCTAAATGGTGAAATTTAGGTACTTTGTACCAAAAGAGTGCAATATGGCTTCATGCCAAAAGATTGATTGATTGTGAAATTTAGGTACTTCGTACCAAAGTGAGACAATTTAGGCTTCGTGCCAAAAGGTTGATTTTATTTACGGCTTAAAGCCGAAAGGGTGATTGATTAGTCCATTAGGCCCTCAGACCTAAAAAGATTAGGTCTTTGACCGAGAAGAAATTAAGAAGAAGATTAGAATGCTTATGATATGCTCGAATTGACCAAAGATGAATTATGATATTACCTTGATTAGAATTTTTCCACTTCTAAGTTCCAGATCTTGTTTCCTTACTCTTTTGAGTATGATTCTTGCTTTCTACAACACAATATTAGAAATTCTTAAGCATAAAAATTTCGTCAGCATCTGGGCGTAGGAAGTCCCAAAAGTCTCCTTTTTTTTGAAAATCTGAAGCCTATTTATAGGCAAAATAGGGCTGGGAGGCGGCCGGGCCGCCGTCCTGGCCCACCGCGACTCGCGCTATTTCTGCTAAAACTGACTTTCCGGGAGCCATGGGCCTCTAAAAATTATTCCGAGACCATATCCGTGATCCTTGCGTCGCACCGGACATTTCAAGTACCATGAAGACATATTTTTGGTGAACTTTACCGCGGACCTTCGGTCCGGCTCGGTTGTCCGTAGTCTGAGAAAATTGGCTTCCCGAGCCTCAAAATTCGAGTGTTCACAGTATTACAATTTAAAATTATTTTTCAAATCCCCCATTATCTCTCTTTATCATCCCACGTAGGTCGAGAACCTCAAACCTAGGCTCTGATACCAAAATAAATGTAACACCCTTATACCCTATATACGTACAATACATATTTCTAACATATGTAAAATACGCATATACAGTACAAAAATGTCATAGGCCGATTTGCAAATTTTTTTTACATTTCCAATTTAAAATTTAAAATTCTAATTATATAAAAATTAAATAGAATATAAATATTATTTACTTATTATAAGAACCCAAAATAAATAATATATATAAAAATCTCTGAGAAAAATTCGCTATAGTTTTGTCTGAATTTTGGATATCCCAAAATTTAGCAATTACTCAACCTACAAAAAGAAAACACTCCCAAATAATTTCCAACCACCATCTCAACCATACTTCTCAATTTCACCAATTTTCTCAAACATTTATACATATAGATATATATAATTTAAAACACACTTACTCTCCCATTTCAAATACATTGACCCAAACATTCTTTATAATATACAATACGTAAAATTCAAAATATAATATATTATGCATAAACTCAAAATGTACAATAATATAAAAATATATACATGTTACTGGTAGTGTTTCTGATCTCGATAGCAACTCAACTACAAGTCTAGACCCGACCTGGTCTAGAAGAACTCTCTGGCTCAACTGGGTCTAGCTTGTCACCTGCTCGATGGAAACAATCAGGCTAAGCCAAAGCCTAGTGGTACAAACTTTGATAATAACAATATAACTCAATGCAATATCAAATGCACAATGCATATAGATGTCACATCAATCCACTTTCTTATATATTTTTTTAAATATTTCATAAGCACAACTCATAACATTATATTACTCAATTGTATCATAATTCATAATTTACAGTAAAACAAAGACAAGCATGGGCCCAAAAAGGATCTAATATGCTATTCAAATTTCAGAGTTACTGCTTTGGTCCATAATGACACCATGTGTCTAGCCCCGTAGGCAATATATATATATATATCCATGGATAATGTAACAGCCCCAGTCTCTTGGACCTCAACCCGGCTAAACCCTTATGCCCCAGTATCTTGGTTCTGAACCCGGCTAGACTGCTACAGTTTTTGAGGCTTACGACCCAGTCTTTTCACCCCAAAAACATCATATTTATCAGCTAGCCTGGCTTACGACCCAGTCATTTCACCATTCCAGCGTATAGCCCGTAGGCAATCATAGGCATGCTGCCAAACCCAGAACTCTGAAAATTGAATAACATACTAGGCACACAATTTATTCATATTTCTCATTATTAATCTCTTTCTCATTTTTACATATTCAATCTGGGCACATTGCCTTATTTTCACCTTTTTTTTCTCACTTTTCTCATTTTTCACATCTTTCACATCTTTCTCACTTTTCTCATTTTTATCAATATCAATTCATTTCATTATTACACATATCTCATTTTTGCATTCACAACACATTACCCAATTACTTTGGGTATTTTCACATAATATGCATATTTCACATGTTATACAAATTAGCCATTATCAATGGCTTTTCACAATGCATTTAACACATATATGACATTACAAATGTCATAGCACATTATTCATACACAATCAATGAACCAAGTAGCTTAACACATTTTCCAACCAAAATGTGTTAAGTCCAAATGTTATGCAAATATAAACATTATATTCAAAGTTTGTACATACCTCTACTAGCAACTCAAAGAAAGCTAAAAATAACCTTCAATCCAATCTTTCTAACTTGCCCTTCACTACTTGGATGAAGCAAATCAATCTCCCTCAATGCCTAAACCAAATGTGATAGCAAATAATCATTTAGTATCACATTTAATGACATTTCCAACATTAAATCATAATTACACATCACTCCTACAAATTTTCAAAAATTTAGCCTTTCCTTACTTCAACATTAGAATTCCATTCTACTTCAATTAAATTAGTGTTTTAAGTTTATTTATATTATTAAAAACATATTTTAATACATTTAAATCATTTACATTATAAAAATACACTCTTATATACAAAATCTCAAAAATGGCCTAACCTTCCCCCATTGAAGGTTTTCCATTCCAACACAATCCATTACTCATTCCAAGCTTATATTAATCACTTTTAACACTAAATAACATGCTTAAACAATTAAAATCACACAATTCAACCACTTTGGAAAATCACTTTTCCAAAACCCTAAATCTCCACTTCCATTCTCAAACTCCAACCCAACACCACCAAATCCAATATTTGACTTTAAAATACTTGTTTATGAATCAAAACAACTCATTTGGAATCAATTTTCACAATTAAAATTCATGTTTTCAAAACCCCAAAAATCCATAACCCTAAATTCTCTCTCTTCACCATTCTTTAACCAAACTCCATCATCTCTTCAATCTAACCTTAGAATCATTGTTAGCTACCCAAAATAACATTATACACACCAATTCCAACAATTATAACATCCTACATAAAAATCCAAACTCTCACATAATATAAATTTCCAAGGAATTCAAAGAAAAGAGATGGAAACTTACTAATTTTGGTGGAAATCACCAAAAATCCACTTCAAACTTGTTAATTCCTTCAATTTATGGAGTATGGAAGAAGAAAAATCCTTGGTCTTCAATCATCCATGGAAGCCACGTTCTTGAGAAGAAGAAGAAGAAGAAGAAGACTTTTAAATATTCTTTCCTTTTCATCTTTTTTTTAAACCACATATATATATATATATATTAAAATAATTTAATATTTAATATTTAATTATTTTTTTAATAAATTAAAAGTCCTAATTTCCCTCTTCCATTCAAAATTAATTTATTTTTGAATTAATTTATTAATTTTGAATTTATAAGATTTAATTACCAAAATACCCTTTTCTTTTAAAAAGTGTTGACTTTTTATATATGTTATGTATATTTTGCATATATATCATATATATATATTCCACTTTTTCATTTAAAATCCCTTCATTTTTCATTTAAATCTATTAATTTAATTTATCCTTTTAAATTATATTTTATTTTATCAAAATTTCCAAAAATTAGAAATTTTCAAAAATTTTGGATGTTACACAGTTAGCTCAAAATGGTTATGATGTTGAGATCTATCTTTGTCCACTGGGTGTGTCATATGTCTAGTTTATTAGAGCATGACTTTTTAACTTTGATGTATCTCCTGTTGGAGCTCGGGGAATTCCCGAGGAAGATGAGGATAGTGATAAAGAGGAGTATGATGGAGAGGGAAGAGGGTCCATCCCTCATCTCGTGGCTAGCACCTTTCAGGTAAACTTTTATCATTTTATCATTGCAATTGCTTCTTTTTCAACTTGTTTTGACTATTTTAATTATTTTTTCAGGTTATCAGCTCATCTAGTCATGAGGCTGGGCCTTCCTCTATTTCCCCTCCATTTGCTCCTTCTTACCAACCAAAAATACCATCTCATCCACAAGGCACTGATTCGAGTTACCTGGTAGAACATCCTATTCCATGATGATTTATGCTATATGTATGCATGATTATGTATGCTCTTACCCTTTCCTTTTCTAACTCACAACGGATGCTTGAGGAGCAAATATGAAATTGCAAGAGGAATTAGCTGCTAGCAGCCAATGGGTGATCTTTCTCAAAAGATTATATTATCAGTCTCAGCAAAACTTTTGAGACTACTGGTTCAAGGGAATGAGAGATCCTGGTGCTTCATCTTCTAGGAAGCCCCAAACTGATGATCATGAGATCCTTTCATCTAATTCAGATAATGAGTGATGAAAGCCTAAATTTCAAAAGAATAGGGACTTAAGTACTTTCCACGGAACGAATTCCAAATGAGTGATATGCCTCCTCCTTCTCAGTGATCCATCGTTGTATCAATTAAGAAAGTATTGTATTATTATTATTCATAACAATAATAAATTAATAAAGTATTGTATTAATAATAATAATAATAATAATAATAATAATAATCAATCAATCAATCAATAATAATAATGATAATAGTAACTTTTACTTTTACTACAACTTTTGACTTTTAATTTTTTTATTATTTGTTTTTTGTTATTATTATCATTATTATTACAGTCAACGCAAAAACATTTCTTTTTCAATTTAGAGTCCAAAATTGGCACGGTTTTGCAAAAACCAAAAGCCAATGAGAGTGCAACAATCCCTCAACCATTTCAGCGTAAATATTCTCCTTGTGTGTCATGGTTTTGCGCATTCCTTGTCAACTTCGGTTTAGCAAATCTTTATATAAGTCATCTTTCATGTCACAATTCCAATAGAAGCCAAAAGAAAAATCCTCCATGAATTTTACTCCAGCATAAAAAAAATCCTTTCAACAATTTTAAATTTTCTTTTAACTTTAACAATGATGGAACTTAATTTGAAAAAAAATCAAGGTGCTCCTACCTATTATCTGGATATACCAAGAAAGATATACGGTTTAATGAGGCTACTACAAAGTATTTACTCATGGGTGGGGCAAGCTCTTCTATTCTGGTTCATGCTTTCTCTTGGCTATATGGTTCGCCCGGGGGAGAGATCGAGCTTCAAGAAATAGTGAATGGCCTTATCAATACACAAATGTATAACTCCCCAGGAATTTCAATTTAAAACCATGAAAACTATTCATTGGGAGAAAATATCTTAGTCTCAAATTAATACTTTGAATTGTTTTCAAAATATTAAATTGGACCATTCTTTTCTACATGCCATAGTTTCTTTTTGGGATGTGAATTCTAGGACATTCAAGATAAATGAATTTTAGATATGTCCCATGATTGAAGAATTTGAGGCCATCCTTAGATATCCAAGAAATCAACCAATGGCAATGCCTATATTGATTTCCAAAACTCAACAAAAGATGCAAATGGTGTTTCAACTTTCAAAGCCCGAAGTTCTACAGTTGACGAGAGGTGAGAAAATTTTGCTTGGTCCCTTGATTGACTTTTGCATTTCTCATTTGGCTCCTACCAAGTCAAGGGGATGTATGCTTTGTCTATGCTTGTTTGGACAATTCTTGCTTGTTTCTTCTGATGGCAATATTGATCCACGAGTATTGGATATCATGGATCAAAAGGAATGAGGTTTGTCACTGATACCTATGATCTTAGTCGAGACTTTAGTTGGATTAGACCAATTTAAATCAAAATCTTTGAGGAGATTAGTCGGAAGTCCCTTGCTGTTTCAGGTAACTACCTAAATCACCCTTTCAGGATTTCAATTTAGGCTTTATTTATTTATTATTTTTTATTGCTCTAACTTTTGCCTAGTCCGTCTTTGCAGGTTTTTGGAACTATTGAGCTGCTCTAATTTTTTCTTAGGCCATACGTGAGGAATTTCGACCTAACGGCCCCTTTTTTTAAAATTATTTTCTTTTGCTTACAGATTTGGCTTTAGGACTGTCTCTGCTTGCTCAACACTTCATCCCTGGATTTTTCCAGATACCTGCTATGACAACATTTTGCTTAGAAACTACTCCATCCTGCTTCTTCATATGCCGACTGGGCTGACTGGATCTGCTCTCATGCTGCAGTCAACATCCATTGGTTAGTACCTTGGTGGAACATTTCTCATATCACCATATGGATATATTTGATGTATATTCCTCTTGCTTCTCTTCATCAAGGTACTTGCTATGATCCTCGCCGGCTTGACTATCAATATGGAGCCGAGCCTCGAGGTTCTGAGTTTACTCCTGACTTGGGCATGCCTTGTCTGACTAAAGCCTTCTTGGATTAACTGAAGCAAATTTGGCCTGCATTCTACACTTATCATCTGCCGTAGATTTTACATTTGTCAATTTCTTTACAAAGAATATTGTTAGGATATAAAAATAATGAAAACAATAATAAGAGATATTTCTTTTCCTTTTATAATTTGTCATCACCTTTCATTATTGTGTTATTTGTTTTACCATATTTGGTTAAATACTTGAAATAGTGCATATAGAATAATTTTGTTATTAACTCTGTTTTATTAAATTGGGGATCATCCAAACATAAAGCCAGCATACATAAGATCACTCGTGTCGCCAACTAGCCCTTTCGGGTTTTCTAATTGACTATTTTCTCTTGTTTAGCCCTAATTGTTGCCTAGCCCGCCCTTTCGGATTTTTGAAACTAGCAGATTGCTCTAACTTTTGCCTAGGCTGCCCTTTTGGGTTTTCAACCTAGCAAGCACTTTTTTATATGCATAAAGTCTCTTCAACCTATCAATGTTCACTGGCTCACTAAACTTGTTCCCATCTGTAGACCTTTAATTTTTAATCCAATCCAGCCCGATATTTTTAAATAGTCCAAAATAATTTTTGTGGTATTTATTTTATTTACTATTTATAATATTTATATTTATAATTTTTAATAATAAAAAAATAAAAAATAAAAAATCGGACGGATCGCGCCAGTAAGGGGATTCGCCGCAATAATTATCTGCGGCGAATTGTGCACTACCCAGTTACTGCCTAATTCACTGCAACAACAAACTAGGCACTGTCCAGTTCTCCTAGCCCGCAGGCCCAGCAGTCCTCGCGCTGTCGATTTTTTACCAAACCTTATTTCACACGATTTTATGATTTTTTCCTAAAAAGTTGGAATTTCCTTATTAAAATAGGATTATGTCTTTTTATTTTCCTATAAATAAGAGTATTAAACACATGGACGAGGGAGAAAATGATTAAGAAACTTGGACTGGAGTAGTTTGATAAAAAATGAATCATAGAAAAGCAATTGAGCAACATCATGTAAGAAAGAAACAAATATGAAACACAAAGAAGAAAGCAAAGAAAAGTGGCAGTGGCTGATCTTTGGATCACAAAGTCTTCAACCAAGAATCAATTATTCTAGGCAGAAAAGGAAAAGACAGCTTAGATCAACACATCAATTTGGTAGAGCCTACAACACAATTAACATTCTTATTAACCCATCCAGTTAAATACATTGATTAATTTCAACACTTAATTCATTTAGCTTACTGTGATAATAATTCATGGATTGGATTTTGCAACAATTTTTATAATTACTTATCGACTCATCATCCAATAATCCGAAGCCCTAATTTAATTAACCTAAACCCTATTATTCTCTTCGAACTACAAAACACAAATTAATTATATTTTTCCTGTAATATCCTCATATATGCCCTAGAAGTTGTGATTATGTTGTTGTTGTTGTTATATAATTGGATTGAATATATGTGTTAAATTACAAGAGAAAAGAAATAGAGAAAAGAATGTTTATGTATATGTGATTTGGGAAAGAATTTAGGGTTTAGAGAGAATGGTATATGTTGTGTATATGATGATATATATAACATATAAGTTGGTCAAAATGAAGAGTCAAGGAAAGAAGATATTTATTTTTGTTAAGTGTGAAGTTACTATAAAGGGCATGTAATGAATGGTAATCAAGACAAATGGTATAAGGGTGTTTAGGTAATTACTCTTGTTGAATCACTTGGTGGAGATTTAAAGAGGTGATATTTTGTCTTTTCTTCATTTCCTTCTCCTTCTCCTTCTCTTCTCCACGTTGGTTGGCTCCTCCTTAGACAAGAGAGAGCAAAGTGAGATTTGTTTAATTCTAACATCAAATTGAAGGGAGAATCAAAGGATTTAATTGAAGATTTGTGGAATTCAACAACTTAGGTAAGTTCTTTCTCTTGATTTTCCTTTGTTCTTTTGAAATTGTGTTTGGGATTGGTGAGTTGATATGGATGGTTGATTAAGTGTGTTTGTGATGTGTTTTTAAGTATTAAGTTTTGAAGGAAGTGAATTGTCATTGATTTGGGAAGTGAAGAAGTCTTGGAAAAGGAAGTGTTAGAAGTGGTGCTTAAGGTAAGTACACACTTGTTTCTCTTGCTAATTGAAGTTGTTTGAAAGTTTGATTGTTATATGTTGGTGATGAAAATGTTGTGATGAGTATGTAAAATAATTGCTAATGATGTTGATTATGTCCATTTGAATGAGGTTATGTTGTGTACAATGTGTTTTAAGTTAACCAAAAGAAGTTTGGCTACATTTAGGGTTTATGTATGAGAGACGTAATTTGGGCGGTCGCTATTTAGTCATGTGCGGTCGCGACTTAGGTCGGACTTATGACCGTGAAACCTACTGTGATAGGGTTTCATCTTTTGATTGTGAAGTGCGGTAGCGACTTAGGTCGGGCTTATGACCGCGAAATCTACTGTGATAAGGTTTCATCGTGTAACTGTATGGCGCGGTCGTATTCAGGTGAGGCGCGACCGCTAGAAGTGTTCTGTTCTGCTTTATTTGAAGCAATTTAATTTTGTAACAAGATTCTCAAATACATGTTAAATAGATCATCCATATGAGTTGTCAAGGATCAAAATAGAGATCATTTGTCTAACATCATTGTTGAGATTGAACAATGTTATATTATGTATTGTGAATGGTAATGTATTATATTGTTTGCATAACGTGACTAGTGTTATGACTTATATAGCGCAAAAGAGGCGATGATCATTCAAAAAGGTACGTACAATGTAATTTGTTATGATAAACGTTTTAATAATGAATGATGTTAATGTGTCTTGAGAAATGGTTGAAATGAAATAAATAGACATATTGTTTATATGACGATGAATTTAAGATACATATGCAATGAAATTAATGATGTATTTCTGACGAGAGAGTATTTATATGTATAAATGAAGTTTTGATAAAGATAATGATTTTGTAAATGTTATTTAAATTAATGTATTATGGTTTGAACTCTGTTACAGGTTTTTAAAAGGTAACGAAAAGTGACATCCTTATACTTTATATATTTACTGTATGTATACTAGGTATATGCATAGTACTTATATAGGGTATCGGGGTGTTACAATTATTTTGGTATCAGAGCTTAGGTTCGAGATTCTCGGCCTAAGTGAGAAAATTTTTTTTTTGAAAAGTTTAAATAAAAGTAAAAAGGAAAAGTTTTGAAATGAAATTTGTAATACATGCATATGCATTGACACCTAGGTTGGTCTCGGATGTGGCATTATATGAATTATAGAATATTTGTGTTATATGAAATGTTCAATATAGTTGATGATATATGTGTATACTATTTTGATGTGATGAGAAATTATGATTGTTGACAATGATGTTGGAAATGAATTATAATTGAGGCATAGTGCCTAATTGATTATGAGAAACTAATTGTGAAATGTAATATGATATATGTATATTGATGATGCATATGAAAATGTCATGTTGTGTGCAACATGGAATGTAATGTTGATGTTTATGAGCAATATTATGTAGGACATAATATGAATTGAAACATAAAGAAATGAAAAGGAGAATAAATTTGAAAATGAGTTGAAAATCAAATCAAGATAAGAGTATGTATTTTTTTCTTCTATACTTTGAACCTCTTTATAATAAAGTTTATGTTGGTTTTGCTAATGTTGAATTTGCTAGACAACGGAAATGATATCGAATTGTTAAAATTGAAAGTTATGTTATTTAAATGAGGAGAGTATGGTGGAATGTTGAATGAGTTGTTTAGTAGAGACAAAGTGTGATTATGTAAAGTTGGGATGTGTATACAGTTAAGGTTGTGTTTAAAGGAAAAAGAGATGATAGTGGTTAAGTAAGAATATAACTTAGTATTGTTACTATAATGCGAGCATAGTAAATTCAATGTTAGAAATGTGAGATGCTTGGATATTGTGAAAGCTCATGATAATGGTGATAATATGTGATATTTGAGATTTTTTTTTAAGTGAGCTTTATGATTGTGGAAATTATATGTTTTAATATTGCTTTGTGATATATTAGTAAGATGTTCTTAAAGTTGATAAAAAAAAAAGATGAGTTTGGCGAGTAGAAGCTTGAGCGAATTAATAGGTTGAAAAGTTAAAATTTTAGTGGAAATTGTTAAAGATTATTGGGATGTTGATGGTTTAATGTATATACCATACATGGGCTAGGTGAAATGACTAATGTTGCACATGAAAGTATAGTGAATTGAGTAATGTGAGTGATAGTATGAGAATTGGTTCTGAAGTAAAAAGGGAAGAGGATGAGTAAACGAAAATGAACCATTTTAAATCATTTTATTGCAAAGAGTAAAAATGGATATGAAAGTATATTAAATGCTTTTAAAGACGGAAGTGAAAGAGATGTCACCTTGAGAATATGACCAAGATGGATGTGAAATATTATTATAGTCAATATATATGTATATATGTTGTGTGAATAAATACTTTACATTATACGGGAAGAATTAGTACTGTAGCAGCTCAGCCCAAAGGCTCTGGGGGTTTCCCCGGATAGGAATGGCTCAGCAGGTGGACTAGGACGGTTGTTACAGTTATAAAGGAACATTTTTAGTGAATGTATGAAAAAGGAAAATAAAACAAGAGTATATAATTAAGTATATACATTTATATGATATGTAAACTGAGTTTCTCAATGTGAATGAAATTATGACATGAATGTGACCTATGAATTTGTATGTGGTATAATTATAGAATTAGTGTTATGGAAATGATGTAGTATGTATTAGTGGACCTAAGAGAGACTAGGACTTGAACTGGGTACAGCTAGATGAGTGATGTGATGGAAGTGAAAAGAGAATGGACTTGAGTATTATGGAACAGTGGAGTTTGTGATAGTGAGCATTGAACTTAATTATCATATGATATTTAGAGTTCCAAAGTATTCATATATGGAAAGTTTTATGCAATTATACATTATAAGAAATTGTAAATGGATTAGAAATGAAGTGACGAATAAAATTGTATAGCAGCTGCATATGATTGAATATGTATAAAGTAATATTGTTGAAACATGAATTAAGTGGATAAAGATCATATAATCGAGTGCAAATTGGTTTGAAACGGAGTTGGAATGTATTAACTTCTGATATAGCAAAAATGTAAAGAAGGAATGTGTAATTCTTGAAATACATCTTAACCTTGTATTTGTATAGATTGAGGATAAAATTATGAGAAAAACAGTATTGATCTGAAAGTCCTAGGCTTGAATATTAATCTTTTAAAGCCATGTGTTTTGTTTAGTATATTTGATCGGTTAATTTGTTATCCCTGGATTTGGATCTTAGATATAATGATTGTAATACAGATCTGGTGGGATTGAATTTTGTTTGAAAAGTATAGTTGAAAGTTATGATGGATAAAGTTGTACTTTATCATTTTTTTTGTTAAAAATTTGGTTATAACTGTGAAGATTAAGAGAGAAAAAGGAAATTATGAAAATGTTTTGAGTTAGGGATGATATGACAATAAGGTAATCAAAATAAATATGATTGAAAGTTATACTGAATATGTTTATGGTATGTAATGAATGAATGAATGAACTTGAGGTTTAAGTGAAAGAACTATTAGTAGTAAATATGATATAAAATTTTTATGAGAATTGGTGGAAATTATATTAAGATAATTTGAAATAATTTGTTATCATGATAATTTGATTGAATATGGATCGGAAATGATCAGGAATTGTATATAAGTTGCCCTAATGGAATTAAGTTATATATATACATATACGAATATGGTGAAATTTTATGATGAGTCAAATACATTAATTGTTGGTTGGAGTTGAATAAGATTTGAATATGGATATATTGTGACAGATAGATCAATGGATCTAGAATTGGCTAAGATTATGAATCATTATTGAAATTTAATGTGTATAGTTGTATTAAGAAAATAGGTATTTACATGATAATGTATATGATGTAAATTTTAAAGTATGATTGGACATGAATGAGTGGAATATAGTAATTGTTAATCATGATAAGAAGAGAAAAAGATTGGTTATCTATAAAATAAGTTGAAAGATAATGTATTAATATGTAAGTTAAGTGAAAAGCATGCTAAAGAAATAACTCCATTTATGGAAAAATCAGGATTTTGTTATCTATTGAGAGTGATAAATGTCTATTTAGACAGTGATTGTAATGATGGGATAATTAATGTACAAATATAACCAATGGTTTTTAAGGTTAAAGTTAAGAGAGTAATTACAAAGAGATGAAGGAACAATATATATTAAATATAAAGATTGGATGAACTATATAAATGAGTCGATTCTTGTATAAAGTCATTAATAGGAAATGTAATGAGATCTTTTGAATATTTGATCAAGGAAGTAATCAATTGTATAAACATATAGAATGATGAATTATGGAAATTGAGAGAAGATGGTTGATTCTAAAGGGAAGAGTTGAAGTTATGTGATTTGATAATATAATAACTTAAGCATATAATTAACTCCATATGGGAGTTAAGATAGTATTTTGTTAAGAATAAATTGTTATGGTACTGATAATTTCGAGGACGAAATTATTTAAGGGGGAGAGAATTGTAATATCCTCATATATGCCCTAGAAGTTGTGATTATGTTGTTGTTGTTGTTATATAATTGGATTGAATATATGTGTTAAATTACAAGAGAAAAGAAATAGAGAAAAGAATGTTTATGTATATGTGATTTGGGAAAGAATTTAGGGTTTAGAGAGAATGGTATATGTTGTGTATATGATGATATATATAACATATAAGTTGGTCAAAATGAAGAGTCAAGGAAAGAAGATATTTATTTTTGTTAAGTGTGAAGTTACTATAAAGGGCATGTAATGAATGGTAATCAAGACAAATGGTATAAGGGTGTTTAGGTAATTACTCTTGTTGAATCACTTGGTGGAGATTTAAAGAGGTGATATTTTGTCTTTTCTTCATTTCCTTCTCCTTCTTCTTCTCTTCTCCACGTTGGTTGGCTCCTCCTTAGACAAGAGAGAGCAAAGTGAGATTTGTTTAATTCTAACATCAAATTGAAGGGAGAATCAAAGGATTTAATTGAAGATTTGTGGAATTCAACAACTTAGGTAAGTTCTTTCTCTTGATTTTCCTTTGTTCTTTTGAAATTGTGTTTGGGATTGGTGAGTTGATATGGATGGTTGATTAAGTGTGTTTGTGATGTGTTTTTAAGTATTAAGTTTTGAAGGAAGTGAATTGTCATTGATTTGGGAAGTGAAGAAGTCTTGGAAAAGGAAGTGTTTAGAAGTGGTGCTTAAGGTAAGTACACACTTGTTTCTCTTGCTAATTGAAGTTGTTTGAAAGTTTGATTGTTATATGTTGGTGATGAAAATGTTGTGATGAGTATGTAAAATAATTGCTAATGATGTTGATTATGTCCATTTGAATGAGGTTATGTTGTGTACAATGTGTTTTAAGTTAACCAAAAGAAGTTTGGCTACATTTAGGGTTTATGTATGAGAGACGTAATTTGGGGCGGTCGCTATTTAGTCATGTGCGGTCGCGACTTAGGTCGGACTTATGACCGCGAAACCTACTGTGATAGGGTTTCATCTTTTGATTGTGAAGTGCGGTCGCGACTTAGGTCGGGCTTATGACCGTGAAATCTATTGTGATAAGGTTTCATCGTGTAACTGTATGGCGCGGTCGTATTCAGGTGAGGCGCGACCGCTAGAAGTGTTCTGTTCTGCTTTATTTGAAGCAATTTAATTTTGTAACAAGATTCTCAAATACATGTTAAATAGATCATCCATATGAGTTGTCAAGGATCAAAATAGAGATCATTTGTCTAACATCATTGTTGAGATTGAACAATGTTATATTATGTATTGTGAATGGTAATGAATTATATTGTTTGCATAACGTGACTAGTGTTATGACTTATATAGCGCAAAAGAGGCGATGATCATTCAAAAAGGTACGTACAATGTAATTTGTTATGATAAACGTTTTAATAATGAATGATGTTAATGTGTCTTGAGAAATGGTTGAAATGAAATAAATAGACATATTGTTTATATGACGATGAATTTAAGATACATATACAATGAAATTAATGATGTATTTCTGACGAGAGAGTATTTATATGTATAAATGAAGTTTTGATAAAGATAATGATTTTGTAAATGTTATTTAAATTAATGTATTATGGTTTGAACTCTGTTACAGGTTTTTAAAAGGTAACGAAAAGTGACATCCTTATACTTTATATATTTACTATATGTATACTAGGTATACGCATAGTACTTGTATAGGGTATCGGGGTGTTACATTTCCAAAACCTTTCCACTAGCCTTAATTGTATAAACATTATCACCGTAGTTTATTCCTCAAGCATCAAGAGCTTTAACCCTATTTTCATAAACCATGATCCTTTTTTACAGTAACCTAATCTCTTCCAAACCCTAAACTTATTTTCCAAATAATTCAAACCCTAATTTCCTATCTAAAAACCCTAAAAACTCTAGAATCTCTAATTTAAGATGTAAACCTAAATATGTATCTTTATTTACTTTATTTAAGTTTTAAATTCGATTATATAATTATTTATATGTATTGATGATTGATTTATTTAATTTTAATATTTGATTTGTTTATCATGGCTGGATGATTTCTTTATCATTATTATTATTTATTAAAATTGTAAGAGGTATGTTTCCATGATCGGGTATCTCATTAATTAATCTTTATGCAATCTAATTTATTTTCATATTTTAGAATTAATGTAAAGGACATGTTTCCACCTTTCAGTGAGTGTCCTATTTATTTTTAGATATTGGACAATGTAAGGACACATTTCCATCCTCGGATGGGCGTCCATTTATTTGTTTTGTCTGGACATTGCTTTGATTTTAATATAATGATGCTTTATTTTAATTGTTGCATGTAGTATGGATAATATCGTTATATTTAAGAATTTTATAATATTACAACCTGCAAAGGAGGCTGGTTCCAATGAACCGGGCATTGTTGGGGTGCTGGGCCATTTCTTACCTTCCCCACACGTATCCAACTTTTTGTGTAATATCCCAATGTATGCCCTAGAAGTTTGGATATAATTGTTGTTTGTTTGAATTATGTGTATATGTTATGTTGATAAGAAAAGAAATTGAAAAGAGAATGTTTATGTATTGTTTAAAAAGGAAAGGCATGTGTAGAGAGAAAGTGTATATGTTGGGTATATGGTAATATATATAACATATACATAAGTCAAAATGGATGGTCAATGCAAGAGGATATTTATTTGTGGTATGTGAAATTACTATTAAGGGCATATATGAAAAAGAGGTTAAGTTAAATGGATGAGGGCATTTAAGTAATTTTCCTTTTTGGAATGCATGGTGGAGATTTAAAGAGAAGAGAACTTTGACTTTTCCTCTTCATTTTCTATTTTCTTTCCTTTTCTTTCCTTGGGTGGCCGGCTCATCAAAGAAGCAAGGAAAACAATAGAGCAAGGAAGGGTTTTGGATGTTCCAAGTTCAAATTGAAGAAAGATTTCAAGTATACAAGTTGGAATTTCAAGGAATTTCATTATTTTGGTAAGTTTTCTCTTGTTTGCTTTTGTTGTTTTTGAAGTTATGTTTGAGTGGGGTTGTGGTTTGTTGATAGTATGATTAAGTTTGGTTGTGGTATGATTTTAAGTGTTGAAATTTCTTGTAAGATGAGAAGTTAAGTTGGTGTTTGAATTAAAAGAGTAAGTTGTGTTTATATTAGGGTTTTGAAGTGATTATTGAAGTATAACTTAAGTTTGATCAAGTATTTTCATAGATTTGCATGTGGTTGGGGTTTGTTGGAGTTGTAAGTCTTGGAATGGAGAAGTTGGCCAAAGGCAGTAGCCTTGTGGATGCCACGCCCATGGCCTTGGTTGGCCATGGCCGTGGCCAATTAGAACCATGGCCGTGGGGGAGTGGAGCTAGGAAGGCAGAAATGATTTCTGAGCCACGCCCGTGGGGGTGAAGGTGGCCACGGCCGTGGGCCTTTGTGAGTGATGTGGAAGTGTAATTTGTGGTTTAAGGGTTTATTAAGAGGTTATTAAGTGATAAATTGTATTAGAATTCATGAATTGTATCATCTTTGGATTAGGGTTTCAAAGAAGGTGATTTTCCCTAATTTGGGAAGTGAAGAATCTTGGAAAAAGGAAAGTGTTAGAGTTATGTGAATGGTTATTGAGGTAAGTACAAATGTTTATGATTGCATTTATTTACATGATTTAAGACTTAACACATTTGTTTGCAAATCTGTTAAGTGATTTACTATGTTGTTAATATAATTTGATTAAGGTTATGATTGGATGATGTGAAAGATATGAAGATTATCCAAAAAAGTATGTGCAATGCAATTTGTTATGATAAATGTATTAATAATGAATGGTGTAAATGTGTCTTGAGAAATGATGGAATGTGATGCTATCATGGTTGATAAAAATAATCAATATGAAATAAATGGACATATGGTTTATATGACAATGAATTTAAAATACATGTGCAATGTAATTGATTATGTATGTTTGGATGATATAGTGTAAAATGTGAATTGAGATAAAATGCGATGTGAAGCCATTGTGTTTGGCTATGATGATGCAAATGTGATGTGAAGCCATTGTGATGGCTATGATGATTCAATTGTGATAAATGAGGCATGTTTGCCTAGATGATGATGAGAATTGAGAATGAAAGTGCTAATGAAATAATAAATGAATTGTGTGGCTAATGTGTTATTCCATTTTCAGAGTTTGTTGTTGGTGGCATGCCTAATATTAGTAACAATCTCTTGAAGTTAGGTTGGATTGATCCTTGAAGCCAAGTTGGGTTGAAGTTTAACATGTTTTACTCCCCTTGAAGCTTGGTTGGATCTAATCCTTGAAGCCTAATTGAGATGTTACAACCCTTGAAGCTAGGTTGGATTGGTTCTTGAAGCCAAGTTGGGTTGATACTTAGCATGCTTTGTTCCCCTTGAAGCTTGGTTGAACCTAATCCTTGAAGCCTAGTTGGGATAATGATAAATGTGATGATTGAACCAAAGCATTAACTCTGAAAATTGAATGACATATTAGTGTCTTTTGGGCCCGAGTCTGTCTTTGTTGTCAATATGATATACAAATGTTGAAATAAATGAATAATGAGATCTATGGTTGACTTTGTTGACAATGTGATTCATGATTGGTGAATTGTGAACAAAATAATGCTATGAAGTATGTTGCGTAATGTGCGTATTGATATATTGATTGTGAGTGTTAGTAATGTATTATGGTTGGTGAATTGTGAATTAAACAATGTTATGAAGTATGATGTGAAATGTGTATATTAATATACTAATTGTGAGTATTAATGATGGATTGCGGATAATGATTCAATTGAATGATATAATGATTGCATTTGTTGCAAATATGATTAATGAATATTGAATTGTGGATAATGATTTAATTGAATGGTGTAATGAGATGTAAGGTTATGAAGTATGACATGTAATATGTATATGAGGTAGCAATGGTAAGTATCGTTTTATGAATGTTTTATGTAAATATATATATAATCTATGAGATTAGTGGGAGTATATGAAGAATGCACTAAGAAAGGAAAAACGGGATAAGAAAACAATAAAACAATGATGCTAAAAATATGAGGTACGATTCTTTTGTAAAGTATATTTTAATATTTATTTGTACTACTAAGCTCTTGGGCTTAGCGCAGATGTGTAATCGTGTAGGTGACTTGGAGGAAGATATGAAGTCTTTTGTTATGCCACGAGAAGAGTAAGAGTTTGTCGAGACCAACTAGAGGGTGATGCATACATGTATAATTTTTAATTATGATGTATTTCTGACAAGAGTGTATGTATATGTATAAATGAAATTTTGATAAAGATAAGATTATGATATATATGTAAGATCATTAAAAATAAACCCATTAGGGGGTTGGTGATTCCTTAAAAATTGACTCATCCACCCCTTTCTTTTCTCCCAGCCCGTTCGGGTGGCAACTCCATTTTCTCCAGGCTTAGGCCGGTATTCTCCAAGGCCCTGATCCTAAACATTATCGAAGTCGCAAGAACCATTCCACCGGGAGTGGGGGCAAAAATCTTCGGTCACAATGGCGACTCCACTGGCGATAAGAGAAGTTGATTCTGTTGGTCTTTATATTATAATATTCTTTCTTATCATGATATTATCCATTGCATCATATTAGATTGCATCGTGTGTGTGAGTTAGGATGCCCTTGTTACCCGTGTTATGTTATGTAAGGGATACCATACTTTCACTCAAGGTATGGAGATCGAGTATGACATAACCACTCATAGCCTTGTACCTTTTGGTATATACTTGCTATGGGAACCTAAGCCTTTTCAACCTAAAGACTAAAGCTCATGTAATTGGTCTAGTTACTTTCCTTAGGTTTTTTCCCCAAATGCTTGTTGTTTGACTATAGTTAATTTATCTTGTCTTAAATCATGGCTTATTTGGTTTGTTCTTTTTCTAATATGACCTAAGGACCATTGTAAGCTCAAAATAAATTTTTCTTCAAAGTCCAAAAGACCAAAGCTATTTTCAAAATTTTTCAAGATGATCTTTGGACATAAAACTTTTCTAAAATCAAATAAAAAAATTCTATTCTCATGACCCAAATACAAAGTATTTTTATAATGGGTTTTTCAAACAAAATTATGTTTGTATTTCATCCAACTTTTTCTTACAAAGAGCTTACAAATTATTTAGTTCAATTATAGAAATACCAAAAATTAATTGTGAGCCTAGTTTATACTAAGAATTATTAATCATGGGCTTATTTTTGGAATGAATCATTAGTTACTTTTTCAAGTGAGAAATCTATTTATAATAAACCTCTTAATTTAGTTTTAATCCAATAAAGCATAAAAGCTGCTCTAGTTGATTAGATGGATTAAAGCCTAATTAATGGGAATTATCATGAACTGATTTCCATTTTTGAAAATATAATTATTGGTTGAAACGTCCGAAGGAAATATTCAAAAATACGATATCCTATGTTGGTATTTTGTTAACCATATACCTAGGAAAAGAGACTCGCCATCCGTGTGTGGAAGTTATAAAGTTGGAAGGAATGTCCTAATTATCTTTGTTTGTAGTTATTCGTTCATATATTCATACATGCATACATACATTTGCATCTCATATCATTGATCCTTTCTAGCTCACAGCCCTAGATTATGACAGTTCAAAAGCTTACAACAATTTGACCTACGTCGGAGACGAAGAGTCTAGCAGCGACTCAATCACTTTTTCGCCAAAAGAAATGGAGCCTGAACAAAATCAAAGAAAGGTGGATGATGCCCTCAATGCTAAAATGGAAGAACTAAAGGGTGTCCTAGCTGAGATCATGAAAAATCAAATGACTACAATGTTTGGGGACAATGTCGAAGCATCTGCAAGCAAAAAGAAAGATAAGGGGAAGGCTTAAGTTGGTGAAGCGACTTTTGATGATGATAAGGTGATCATTGATGATGATGATGATTGGGCACAATACTTCCAAGATCCTCAAGACAAGAAGATGTTAGGAAATCAAGGAGATCACTGCAAACCAAAAACACGCAGCGGAAATTTTTTTTTATCTCTGATTTCCCACCAGGATCCATGCTATTCGTTTAATTTGACGAAAGTGTTCAAAGAACTAACCTGTTGATGATTCAAAATCACAGTTTGGAAGAGATGCCTCGATCGCGAAACACCCTCTATCGCGTATCCACACGAATGCTACCGTCTGGAGTGCTAGCTCTCTGCAATGGTGAAGGCTGGAAAAACGTTTTCTCTAAAACGTATTAGGGTTCCTTTGTTTTCGTTCTCTTTTGTTTTCTAATGTTACCTCTGAGAAGACTTAACGTCTAGAGTGCATATAATCACTCCAGAATCCAATTCGAAATTGGATAAGGTAAGTCAAATTCAGAATCCAAATCTAATAAGGATTCTGAATATATTATCTAATAATATATATATATATAATGAAAATGAAAATAATAATAAATATTAATATCTAATATTAATATTATTAATATTATATCCAGCCCAAAGCGCATTCTTGTGTGTGACCCGATAGGCCCATATTAATTGGCAGTCAATTTAATCTCTATTAAACCAACAAGTCGTAATTGGCTTCTAGCAAGGCGTTACAACTACCTAATTAATATAAGGAATGTCCAATTTGCCTAATAATAGTACATGCATTAATCCCTTTGTCACACGATATCTATCTTGAACATAAGTCATGGTCAACGTCATACTTATATTGTCCAAACTTATGATTACTCGATCTCCAAGTAGACTGATAAAAACAAATGAAATTGATCACACTATCAATTCATTTGAGCACGGCCATGTATTTCACAGTCTCACTTATCGAGGGGCCCAAAAGATATCTCTCTCAAAGAGAGGGACAAATTCTATCTTGATTGTTCATTATCCTCTACATAATTTCTATCATATATGATAATAACCTTTATTACTATCTAGTTACGGATAATGTTTGATCATGTCAAAATATAATAGTCCTTATATTGGAAACTATGACAATCTCAAGTCAAAGAATTAATACATAACTATCATGAGATTTACTTATGACACTAACCCATGTAGTAATCTCATGATGGGTCTATCCAATACATTGTTCTCTAACAAGTATCTATGAAATTGATTTGTATCACTATACACATAACCATCTGATGATTATCAAATCAATGTTCATACTAGTTAAGAATTATTTTTTTTATCTCTATAACAATAATAAACCAAGGACAAATATCAAAATTGTGTAACATGCAAACAAACAATAATGATAATAAAACCTCATTTATTAATAATGAATGTATAACATAAAGATCCAAATAAATGGCCTAGGGCACATACACTAACAATCTCCCACTTGCACTAGGCCTACAAATTTCTAAGACCCATAGATCTAGTGTGCTGATCATGCTTGACCCGTGAGAGAGGCTTTGTTAATGGATCTGCTATGTTATCATTTTTGTCAACTTTGCATATCTTGATATCTCCTTTATCGATAATGTCTCGAATGAGATGAAAACGCCTGAGTATATGCTTAAACTGTAATATCCTCATTTATGCCCTAGAAGTTTTGAGTATGTTGTTGTTATTGTGGTTGTTGATATATATATATTGGGAAGTGAATGTTTGTGCATATATGTGTTAAATTGTAAGAGAAAAGAAATGGGAAGAGAATGTATATGTATATGTGTTTTGGAGAAGAAATTTAGGGTTTAGAGACAAATGTATATGTTGTTTATATGATGATATAATTAACATATACATTGGTCAAATGAAGAGTCAAGGTGATGGTTAAGTGGAAGAAGATATTTTTGGTTGTTAATGAAATTACTATAAAGGGCTTATATGAGACAAAGAGTTAGTTATATGGTTAAGGGTGTTTTGGTAATTTTCCTTGTAAGATGCATGGTGGAGATTAAAAGAAGAAAAGGTGTTTGACTTGTGCATTTTCTTCTTTCTTTCTTGAAGTGGCCGGATTCTCCATAGACAAAGAGAGAAAGAGAGGTGATCTTGAGGTTTGAAGCATTTTGAAGAAGGAAGCAAGGGTTTTGGTTAAAGATTTGTGGATTTCTTCATTTGAGGTAAGATCTTTTCTTTAATTTCTTCAATTCTTTTGAAGTGGTGTGAGAAAGGAATTAGGGTTTGTTGGTTTGATGATGAGAAGTTGAGTTGGTGAAGGTGTTGGAAGTGATTGTGTTGAGTAAGAGTTGTGTTTAGTGAAATTGTTTCTGTTTTACAATTAGTAAAGGCTGTGATTTGTATGATTTTTAATTAATTATAGAAAAATGTTCTTGAAGTGAATTTTTGATATGTTGTGCCTCTATGAGTGTAGAATGACTGAAAAATATGTTGATTCGATTTTGGAATGGTTATGAGTTTAGAAAGATTATTTTTATTAGACCTGTTCCAGCAGGTACCTTAACTGAGATAGCTATACTTCGGGATTTTTAATAAAATGTAGAAAAATCATATCCAATAGAATTTTGGATATGTTGTTGCTTAGTGAGTCTAGTATTTGAGAAAAATAATTTGGAACCACGTTGATTGAATTTGATTTATGGAATTCACAAAGTTCAGAACTGCTGCCAGGATGCAGGGCAATTGGGGCAGTCTGGTTAGGTGAACTATTTGACCAAGATTTTGTGTTCAGTTTGATCTGAAATTTTAAAGGAATGATTTTTTCATACAAAACTAAATTCTGTAAAAATTTTAGAATTTTTAGTCAAGTAGATTATTTTATACAATTTTTCAAAATAAGGATAAAATGGAGTTTAAAACCAGAATGTACTATTCATATGAATCATATCAATTGTTCTTTGCCCTAATTGCATTGTTGAGATTGAACAATGTTATGTTATGCATTGTGAATGGTTATGTGTTTCATGAATAATATACATTGAAATTGAAATGATAATTCAAATAAGACATGATATGAGGCAATGCCATTGTGATTGGCTATGATGATGATATTGAAAGAAAGAAGGCATGTTTGCCTAAATGTGATGAGAATTTGAGAATGGAAATGGTAACTATATAATAAATGAATTGTTTGTTTAATATGTTATTCAGTTTCAGAGTTCTGGATTTGGGTGGCATGCCTAAGAAATGATAAAAGGTAACAGTCTTGCCGGGTTGAGGATCTCCTCATATGTGTTGAGTTGATGATCCAAGAGACTGGGTCTGTTACACTATGAGATATATGATTTGTAACAGTCTTGCCGGGTTGAGGATCTCCTCATATGTGTTGAGTTGATGATCCAAGAGACTGGGTCTGTTACACTATCCATGGATAGAGATACATGTATATACATTGCCTACGGGCGTGATTATTGTGACTATGAACCAAAGCAGTAACTCTGAACTCTGAATATCATATTAAATACTTGTTGGGCCCATAGGTGTCAGGGTTATATGAATGTCCTAAATAATGTTATGAGTTAATGAAATGAGATGTTGGTTATTGAGTATGATTGATTAATGTTGAATGTGGAAAGATGTTGAAATGTGGTATGCTCATATGACTATGATTTGTGAAATGCATAATTATGTGGTTAACTTTATATTTATGATATTGATCTTATCAATAACATATGTGGCATTGCATTACATTAAAGCATACCATTAGCATGTTTTATCTTACTAAGCCGTTGGCTTAGCGCGAATGTGATTCTTCGCGCAGGTGACAAGGAAGAACCAGAGAGTTCCTCTAGGCCGAGTCGAGCCTAGATTTTGAAGAGTGAATAGTGGGCTTTAAGATCGAAGACTGACTGCCAAACATGTATAAATTTTATGTGTTGTAAAACTTGAGTTTTGATGTATATGAATTTGTAAATATTGTTACTTTCCGTTGCATAGTGAACAAAGATTTTATCTGCTGTATTTCATAATAAACCTTTACTTTATTTTGTACTAGAAGTGTAAATCCTTTTTGCAGGTTGTAGTTGAGGTTATAAGGGGGATTTATTGGAAGTGTACTGAGAATGATTTTGTTTGCATTGGTTTGTGTAAAAATGTTTTCAAAAATTAGAAAAAAACCAGTTTTGTCGACACTTGGGATTGAATTTTTAGGCAAAACTATGGCAAAATTTCTATAAAAATCGGAACAAAAATTTGACTAAGTAAAAGTGGTAGCAACATTAGGATAGGGTGGCGCCTCTACTCAGCTTACACACGTAGGTCGGGAAGGGGTGTTACAATTTTTGGTATCAGAGCCTAGGTTTGAGATTCTCAACCTAGATCAATTGTAAGAAAAAGAATATTTTAATTTTTAAAGTGGGTTTTTGAGTAAAATACATGTTTTGGTATGGCAGTCTTTGATCTTTAATGAGGAATATTCTGCTGTGTTTGCAGATATAGGTAGAGATGGCATCTCATTCGCGACAATCTGTTGAGGGTAGTGCCGAGAGTATTGCTCCTGCTGAGGGAGCTAGGGTTGATAGTGTTGAGGAGGCACCTGCTTCGGTGTCGGGTAGACCAGCTGGGGAGGAGGTTCCGCCAGCCTGGTTTAGGCCTATGTTGGAAGCTATGAGACAAGCACCTGTGCAACCACAGCCACCGCCACCACCCCCTCAGCCTTCAGTACCAGTAAGGCACTATGATAAGCTAAGGAAATATGGAGCAGAGGATTTCTTTGGTACAGTTGATCCGGTTGTAGCAGAACAGTGGCTTGATAGAGTTCAGAGGGTATTTGTGCAGTTGCAAGCCACTTCAGAGGAGAAGTTTGACTATGCAAGATCTTTGCTACAGAAGGATGCCTACGACTGGTGGAAGACAGTGCCCCATTCTATGGATGATCCACCAACCTTGTCTTATGCGGATTTTCTGAGAGAATTTGAGTTGAAGTATACTCCTAGGGAGTATAAAGATGGGAAGAAAAGAGAGTTTCTAGATTTGAAGCAAGATCATCGGACCGTAACTGAGTATGAAGTTGAGTTTATTCGACTGAGTCAGTATGCTGGGGGTATCATTACTGATGAGATTGATAGATGTCGGCGATTTGAGGAGGGATTGAGGCCCTCGATCATGTGCTTAGTGGCTGGATCCAGATATCAGGATTTCTCACAGCTTGTGGCAGCAGCTCGAAGTGTAGAGCGAGCTCAAGTTATTGCAGCTGCTTCAGAGGAAGAGGTTAGGGTTAGAAGGCCCCAGTTCGAGGCAGGGTCTTCTTCTGCGAAGAGGGGTAGAGGAAGTTTTGTTCCTCGGAGTAGTAGGAGCCAGAGACCAGTGGGTAGGTCAGTGCAGTTCCAGAGGCAGAGATTTAGACCTGCAGCTTCAGTAGCGAGTGCTCCTACTCCTGGAGTTCAGAGATCCACCTTACCTGTGTGTAACCAGTGTGGTGGAAGACATGGGGGCGTTTGTTGGAGGCATAGTAGATCAGGGGTATGCTTCAGGTGTGGATCACCTGACCACTTTGTGAGAGACTGTCCTGAGAGGCAGGAGCAGATGCCAGTTGATTCTGCTGCTTCTCGAGCTAGTGTGAGGGGAGGCAGAGGAGGCAGAGGTGCCAGCCGGGGAGGTAGACCAGGATTCAGTTCTAGAGGAGGTGCTACATCCAGGGAGGGTAGACCAGAGGAGGTTGGATCTTCCCAGAGGATGTATGTTATGCAGAGACAGCCAGATACATCGGCAGTCATAGCTGGTACTTTTTCTTTATTTAATACTCCAGTACTTGCTTTGATTGATCCGGGTTCCACACATTCATATATTAGTGCATCTGTTTTGCCTGTATCTGATTTGCATGCTGAGTCCCTAGGATTTGATGTGTTGGTAACAAATCCGTTAGGGCATAGTGTGGTTGTGAGTAAGGTGCATAGAGATAGTGCAGTAGTGGTGCAGGGTGAGGAGTTCCTTGGGGATTTGATTGAGATGCCATTTAAGGAATATGACGTGATCTTAGGTATGGATTGGCTATCTTGACATGAAGCTGTGGTGGATTGTAAAAAGAAAATTGTTTCTTTGAGAACGGGTGATGGTAGAGAGGTGATAGTATCTAATGAGCAGGAACAGCTAGCCTCCTTATTTGTTTCAGCTGTTGCAGCCAGGAGGTTGATTAGAAAGGGGTGTGAAGCCTATCTTGCTCATGTGGTGGATACTAGAGTGAAGGGTTCCCCTATTGATAGCATTGCCACAGTTGCTGAGTTCCCGGATGTGTTTCCAGAGGAGTTGCCAGGGTTGCCTCCTGAGAGAGAGGTGGAGTTCGGTATTGAATTGTTGCCTGGTACCACTCCTATCTCTATTACTCCTTATAGAATGGCACCAGCAGAATTGAGGGAGTTGAAAGTGCAATTACAGGAGTTGTTGGACAAAGGATTCATTCGCCCCAGTGTTTCTCCTTGGGGAGCTCCTGTGCTATTTGTGAAGAAGAAAGATGGTACTATGAGGTTGTGTATCGATTATAGGCAATTGAACAAGGTGACTATTAAAAATAAATATCCTTTGCCTAGAATCGATGATCTCTTTGATCAGTTGAAGGGAGCGTCAGTGTTCTCCAAAATTAATTTGAGATCTGGGTACCATCAGCTGAGGGTAAGAAGTGAAGATGTTCCTAAGACTGCTTTTCGGACCAGGTATGGGCATTATGAGTTTTTAGTTATGCCTTTTGGTCTAACGAATGCACCTGCAGCTTTTATGGATTTGATGAATAGGGTGTTTAGGCCCTATTTGGATCAGTTTGTAGTGGTCTTCATTGATGATATACTGGTGTATTCGCGGAATGAAGAGGAGCATGATATGCATCTGCGGATTGTGTTGCAGATTTTGAGAGAGAATCAGTTATTTGCCAAATTGTCGAAGTGTGAGTTCTGGTTGGATCAAGTTGCTTTTCTCGGACATATTGTTTCTGCAGAAGGCATCAGAGTTGATCCGAGCAAAGTTGAAGCCATTTTAAATTGGAGTCCACCCAAGTCTGTGACAGAGATTAGAAGTTTTCTGGGTTTGGCAGGCTATTACCGACGGTTTGTGAAAGGGTTTTCTTTGATAGCTACTCCACTCACCAGATTACTTCGAAAGGGAGTGAGATTTGTGTGGACAGATCAGTGTCAGGCTAGTTTTGAGCAGTTGAGAGAGTTGTTGACTCAAGCGCCTGTTCTTACTTTACCTGTTGAAGGCAAACCATATGTGATCTACAGTGATGCTTCACATAGAGGTTTGGGGTGTGTATTGATGCAGGAAGGGAAAGTTATAGCTTATGCATCTCGACAGTTGAAACCGCATGAGCTTAACTATCCGACCCATGATTTAGAATTGGCTGCCATTGTGTTTGCATTAAAGATTTGGCGCCACTATCTGTTTGGGGAGAAATGTTTCATCTACACTGATCACAAGAGTTTGAAGTATTTGGGTGTCCAGAAAGAACTCAATCTTCGTCAGAGGAGATGGTTAGAATTGATTAAAGACTACGACTGCTTGATTGACTATCATCCAGGTAAAGCAAATGTTGTTGCTGATGCCTTGAGTCGGAAGTCTTTAGCTGGTTTAACTGTTTACTCGCTCTCGTTGCTTGTTGAGTTGAGAGCATTGCATGCCAGTTTTGTACCTTGTGTTGATGGTGCATTATTGGCACAGTTGCAATTAAAGCCGATTTTGTTAGATCAGATCAAAGAAGCTCAGTTGGCCGATAAGAAGATTCAGAAGATTTTTTCAGATTGCAAGAATGGGAAGACTAGAGATTTTGTTGTGAAAGATGATGGGAGTCTCTGGTTTAAGAACCGATTGTGTGTACCCGATGATGCTGATTTGAAAAGAGTCATTTTAGAAGAAGCTCATCAGTCAATGTTTGCTATGCATCCGGGTAATACGAAGATGTATCATGATTTGAGACAGCATTATTGGTGGATTGGTTTGAAGAGAGACATTGCTGAGTTTGTATCGAAATGTCTCACTTGTCAGAAGGTTAAAGCAGAGCATCAAGTTCCAACCGGGTTGCTTCAACCATTGTCAGTGCCAGAATGGAAGTGGGAAAGAGTGACAATGGATTTTGTGTCTGGTTTGCCATTGACACAAAAGAAGCATGATGCTATATGGGTGATTGTGGATAGATTGACTAAGACAGCTCATTTCCTTCCGGTTCGAATGGATTACTCTTTGGAGAGATTGGCTGAGCTGTATATCCATGAGATTGTGAAACTGCATGGTGTTCCAACTTCTTTAGTGTCTGATCGAGATCCCAGGTTTACTTCCAGATTTTGGAAGAGTTTGCATAGTGCTTTAGGTTCTCGACTGCACTTCAGCACTGCTTTTCATCCACAGACGGATGGACAGTCAGAGAGGGTGATACAGATTATTGAGGACATGTTGAGAAGCTGTGTCATCGATTTCTCTGGAAGTTGGGATAGGTTTTTACCTCTTGTGGAGTTTGCTTACAACAACAGTCACCAATCCAGCATTGGTATGGCACCGTTTGAAGCATTGTATGGCAGACGGTGTAGGACACCTCTTTGTTGGAATGAGCTTGGAGATAATAAGTTGGTTGGTCCTGATTTGATTCAAGAAACTGAAGATAAAGTAAAGTTGATTCGAGGCAGGTTAAAAGCAGCTTCAGACCGACAGAAGTCTTATGCAGATCTAAAAAGGAGAGATATAGAGTTAGATGTTGGAGATAAGGTATTTCTGAAAGTGTCTCCTTGGAAGAAAATTTTGAGGTTCGGTCGGAAAGGAAAATTGAGTCCTCGTTTCATTGGGCCGTATGAAGTGTTAGAAAGAGTTGGGCCAGTGGCGTATCGACTTGCTTTGCCACCTGAGTTGGATCGTATTCATAATGTATTCCATGTTTCTATGTTGAGGAGATATAGGTCGGATCCATCTCATGTGTTGCCATTTGAGTCTATTGAAGTGAGCCCAGATTTGACATTTGAAGAGGAACCAGTTGCTATCTTGGCACGAGAAGTGAAAGAGTTAAGGAACAAGAGAGTGCCATTGGTGAAGATTCTTTGGAAGAATCATGCAAAAGAAGAAGCGACTTGGGAAAGTGAGCATACCATGCGAGAGCAGTATCCGCAATTGTTTCAGCTTTGATATCAGGTAATTTCGAGGACGAAATTTTCTTTTTAGAGGGGGAGAATTGTAATATCCTCATTTATGCCCTAGAAGTTTTGAGTATGTTGTTGTTATTGTGGTTGTTGATATATATATATTGGGAAGTGAATGTTTGTGCATATATGTGTTAAATTGTAAGAGAAAAGAAATGGGAAGAGAATGTATATGTATATGTGTTTTGGAGAAGAAATTTAGGGTTTAGAGACAAATGTATATGTTGTTTATATGATGATATAATTAACATATACATTGGTCAAATGAAGAGTCAAGGTGATGGTTAAGTGGAAGAAGATATTTTTGGTTGTTAATGAAATTACTATAAAGGGCTTATATGAGACAAAGAGTTAGTTATATGGTTAAGGGTGTTTTGGTAATTTTCCTTGTAAGATGCATGGTGGAGATTAAAAGAAGAAAAGGTGTTTGACTTGTGCATTTTCTTCTTTCTTTCTTGAAGTGGCCGGATTCTCCATAGACAAAGAGAGAAAGAGAGGTGATCTTGAGGTTTGAAGCATTTTGAAGAAGGAAGCAAGGGTTTTGGTTAAAGATTTGTGGATTTCTTCATTTGAGGTAAGATCTTTTCTTTAATTTCTTCAATTCTTTTGAAGTGGTGTGAGAAAGGAATTAGGGTTTGTTGGTTTGATGATGAGAAGTTGAGTTGGTGAAGGTGTTGGAAGTGATTGTGTTGAGTAAGAGTTGTGTTTAGTGAAATTGTTTCTGTTTTACAATTAGTA
The DNA here is from genome assembly GCA_947685225.1 of Garcia nutans. NCBI lineage: Eukaryota > Viridiplantae > Streptophyta > Magnoliopsida > Malpighiales > Euphorbiaceae > Garcia > Garcia nutans. Next base: position 41,606,810 of record CANTUV010000005.1, read on the forward strand.
AAGGCTGTGATTTGTATGATTTTTAATTAATTATAGAAAAATGTTCTTGAAGTGAATTTTTGATATGTTGTGCCTCTATGAGTGTAGAATGACTGAAAAATATGTTGATTCGATTTTGGAATGGTTATGAGTTTAGAAAGATTATTTTTATTAGACCTGTTCCAGCAGGTACCTTAACTGAGATAGCTATACTTCGGGATTTTTAATAAAATGTAGAAAAATCATATCCAATCGAATTTTGGATATGTTGTTGCTTAGTGAGTCTAGTATTTGAGAAAAATAATTTGGAACCACGTTGATTGAATTTGATTTATGGAATTCACAAAGTTCAGAACTGCTGCCAGGATGCAGGGCAATTGGGGCAGTCTGGTTAGGTGAACTATTTGACCAAGATTTTGTGTTCAGTTTGATCTGAAATTTTAAAGGAATGATTTTTAGATACAAAACTAAATTCTGTAAAAATTTTAGAATTTTTAGTCAAGTAGATTATTTTATACAATTTTTCAAAATAAGGATAAAATGGAGTTTAAAACCAGAATGTACTATTCATATGAATCATATCAATTGTTCTTTGCCCTAATTGCATTGTTGAGATTGAACAATGTTATGTTATGCATTGTGAATGGTTATGTGTTTCATGAATAATATACATTGAAATTGAAATGATAATTCAAATAAGACATGATATGAGGCAATGCCATTGTGATTGGCTATGATGATGATATTGAAAGAAAGAAGGCATGTTTGCCTAAATGTGATGAGAATTTGAGAATGGAAATGGTAACTATATAATAAATGAATTGTTTGTTTAATATGTTATTCAGTTTCAGAGTTCTGGATTTGGGTGGCATGCCTAAGAAATGATAAAAGGTAACAGTCTTGCCGGGTTGAGGATCTCCTCATATGTGTTGAGTTGATGATCCAAGAGACTGGGTCTGTTACACTATGAGATATATGATTTGTAACAGTCTTGCCGGGTTGAGGATCTCCTCATATGTGTTGAGTTGATGATCCAAGAGACTGGGTCTGTTACACTATCCATGGATAGAGATACATGTATATACATTGCCTACGGGCGTGATTATTGTGACTATGAACCAAAGCAGTAACTCTGAACTCTGAATATCATATTAAATACTTGTTGGGCCCATAGGTGTCAGGGTTATATGAATGTCCTAAATAATGTTATGAGTTAATGAAATGAGATGTTGGTTATTGAGTATGATTGATTAATGTTGAATGTGGAAAGATGTTGAAATGTGGTATGCTCATATGACTATGATTTGTGAAATGCATAATTATGTGGTTAACTTTATATTTATGATATTGATCTTATCAATAACATATGTGGCATTGCATTACATTAAAGCATACCATTAGCATGTTTTATCTTACTAAGCCGTTGGCTTAGCGCGAATGTGATTCTTCGCGCAGGTGACAAGGAAGAACCAGAGAGTTCCTCTAGGCCGAGTCGAGCCTAGATTTTGAAGAGTGAATAGTGGGCTTTAAGATCGAAGACTGACTGCCAAACATGTATAAATTTTATGTGTTGTAAAACTTGAGTTTTGATGTATATGAATTTGTAAATATTGTTACTTTCCGTTGCATAGTGAACAAAGATTTTATCTGCTGTATTTCATAATAAACCTTTACTTTATTTTGTACTAGAAGTGTAAATCCTTTTTGCAGGTTGTAGTTGAGGTTATAAGGGGGATTTATTGGAAGTGTACTGAGAATGATTTTGTTTGCATTGGTTTGTGTAAAAATGTTTTCAAAAATTAGAAAAAAACCAGTTTTGTCGACACTTGGGATTGAATTTTTAGGCAAAACTATGGCAAAATTTCTATAAAAATCGGAACAAAAATTTGACTAAGTAAAAGTGGTAGCAACATTAGGATAGGGTGGCGCCTCTACTCAGCTTACACACGTAGGTCGGGAAGGGGTGTTACATAAACCTTTGATGAGATCTAGGCTCTTTTGCCTGTGCTATGGCACCATTGTTGTCACAATAAATATCCATAGGATTTGCAATGCTAGGCACCACTCCTAGCTCAGTGATGAATTTCTTCAACCAGACTGCTTCCTTAGCTGCATCTGATGCTGCTATATACTCAGCCTCTGTTGTAGAATCAGCCACAGTGCTTTGTTTTGAACTCTTCCAACTAACAGCTCCATCATTCAATGTGAATACAAAACATGGCTGCGATCTAAAATCATCTATGTCAGTTTGGAAACTAGCATCTGTGTAACCATTTACAACTAGCTCATCTTCCAAACCTCCATAAACCAAGAATACATCTTTAGTCCTTTGAAGGTACTTAAGAATATTCTTGACAGCTGTAATACCCCTATACCTCGTATACGTACACAGCATGCTATTACGATCGTAATATATGTATACTGAATATAGGAATGCCACGGTTTACTAAACAAACGACTCACTCCTTTTTCAATAATATAAGGAAACTCAAAACATTTAAGTTATATCATAAAATACAATAAATAAAATGTTCAGTCAATACGCAGCGGAAAATGTAAAAATATTTACAAATACATAAACATCAAAATCAAATTTTACAAAACATAAAGTTTTTACATGTTTGGCAGTCAGTCTTTGATCTTTACGCTCAAAATCAACTCTTCAAAATCTAGACTCAACTCGGCCTAGATGAACTCTCTGGCTCCTCCCTGTCACCTGTGCGATGAACCACAATCGCGCTAAGCCAACGGCTTAGTGGTACAAACCCCAATGATAATATGTTTCAATGCAATACCAATATCATATGTTCAAACATTATGAACAATACATAAAAATATCACATTTCACAGTCTTACCTTGAATTTCATTATACAATAACTTATCAAAGACATTCATGAGGTAATACTCACAATTTTCCATATCCATAAACATGCCATACATCATGTTGTATCTTCATAGTTTCATTAAGTTACTTATGTATTATAGTCATCTCATAACATTATATCTTACTTCATAGTTCATATTAAAGCAAAGACAAGCATGGGCCCAAAGGACACTAATATGTCATTCAACTTTCAGAGTTAATGTTTGGGTTTAATTATCACATTTATCATTATCATTATCCCAACTAGGCTTCAAGGATTATGTTCAACCAAGCTTCAAGGGGAACAAAGCATGTTAAGCATCAACCCAACTTGGCTTCAAGAACCAAACCCAACCTAGCTTCAAGGGTTGTAACATCTCAATTATGCTTCAAGGACTAGACCCAACCAAGCTTCAAGGGGAGTTAAGCATGCTAAACTTCAACCCAACTTGGCTTCAAGGATCAAGCCCAACCTAACTTCAAGAGATTGTTACTATAGGCATGCCACCAACAACAAACTCTGAAAATGGAATAACACATTAGCCACACAATTCATTTATTATTTCATTATCAATTTCATTCTCAATTCTCATCATTATCTAGGCAAACATGCCCCACTTATTTCAATTGAATCATCATAGCCAATCACAATGGCTTCAAATCTTATCATATCTCAATTCACATTATAATACTTCATCATTCAAGTATACATAATCAATTACATTGAACATCATCATCTAGGCAAACATGCCTCAATTATCTCAATTCACATTAAAACAACTCATCATTAAAGTATTCATCATAACTAATTGCATTGCACATATATTTCATATGTCATCATATCATCATATCTTTCACATTTTCAACACACATTCCACAAAGTTCACATTATACAAAACATAACATGATTGATATGCATCAACAATACAATAGATGACTTAACACATTTACAATCAAATGTGTTAAGTCTCAAGATCATATAAAAGTATGCAATAATATAGGGTTTGTACTTACCTTAAAAGCAATTCACACACAACACCAACTCCTCTTCCAAGAATCCTCACAACTTGGATTAGGGAAATTTAACTTCTTCAAGACCTAATCCAAAAATGATAAACTACATCAATTCCAATACAATTATTCACTTATTAACCTCATACTAGACCCTTAGATCACAAATTACAAGCCAACATCTCTCTCTAGGACCCCACGGTTGTGGCCTCCCAACCCCCATGGGTGTGGGTTAGCAAATGGTTCTGCCTCCCTTGCTCAAAACCCCCACAGCCATGGCTTCCAATGGCCACGGTCGTGGCAGCCAAAGGCCACGGGCGTGGCATCCAAAATGCTTTTGTTTCGGACCAAACACATGTATTCTAAACTTCAAACTTCACCAAACACAATTATCATGAAGATTTACAAGAATAATTAATCAAACTCAATATCTACAACAATCACCACTTCAAAACCCTAACACAAACACAACTCATACTCTTCCAACACCAACACCAACCTAACTTCTTATCTTCAATTCAATTCCAACATTCTCAAACATACTATAATCAAACATAAACACACTATCACATCTCAACAATCAAATTCAATTACAACTCAAAATAAAACAAGAGAAATCAAGAGAGAACTTACCAAAGTTGATAATACTTCACAAATTTCCAACTTAATCACTTGAATCTTCCTTCAATTCACTCTTGAAACATCAAAACTCCCTCTTGCTCTCTTGCTTCTTTGATAGCCGGCCACCCAAGGAGAAGAAAAGAAAAAGAAAGAATAATAAGTGACAAAGTCAAACTTCCCTTCTCTTTAAACCTCCACCAAGCAATTTTAATAGTAAATTACCTAAATACCCTCTTCCATTAATTTAATTCCATTTAAATAAATTCCATTAATTTAAAATGACTAAATATCTTCTTTTGACCATTTAATAGTTTGACTTGTATATGTTATATATATTTCCATATATACAACATATACACTCTCTTCACTTCTTTTCTCTTTCCAATTTAACATATACATTAAATCCAAATACAACAATAATTATTCCAAAACTTCTAAGGCATACTTTGGGGTATTACAACAGCTATCCAGTGACCTTCACCAGGATCAGCTTGAAATCTACTAGTTGCGCTTAATGGATATGAGACATCTGGTCTAGTACATAACATGGCATACATAATAGATCCTATAGCAGAAGCATAAGGAATCTTATTCATTCGATCTCACTCATCAGATGTCATAGGACATTGACTCTTGCTGAGATGAATGCCATGAGACATAGGCAAGAATCCCTTTTTGGAATCTTGCATGTTGAACCTCTTCAACACTTTATCTATGTATGTACTTTGACTCAGGCCAATTATCCTTCTAGATCTATCTCTATAGATCTTTATACCAAGGATATAGGCAGCCTCACCTAAGTCTTTCATTGAGAAAGAATTCCCTAACCAAGTCTTAACCTTTTGCAAGGTAGGGATATCATTCCCAATGAGTAATATGTCATCCACATATAAGACTAAAAACACTACTGCACTCCCACTAACCATCTTGTAAACACAAGGTTCATCTTCATTCTTGATGAAACCAAAGTTCCTAACTGTTTCATCAAAATGAAGATTCCAGCTTCGAGATGCTTGCTTCAATCCATAAATGGATCTTTGAAGCTTGCAAACCTTTGTAGAATTCTCAGGATTTACAAAACCCTCAGGTTGTGTCATATACACATCCTCAAGCAAGTTTCCATTAAGGAAAGCGGTTTTGACATCCATTTGCCATATCTCATAATCATAGTATGCTGTAATGGCAATGAGAATTCTAACAGACTTAAGCATAGCAACTGGTGAAAAGGTTTCATCATAGTCTATACCATGAGTTTGCTTGAAAACTTTTGCAACAAGCCTTGCTTTATAGGTCTGCACAGTCCCATCCATGTCAGTTTTCTTCTTGAAAACCCATTTGCAACCAATAGTCTTAATACCCTCTGGAGGATCAATTAAAGACCAAACTTGGTTGTCAAACAAAGATTGCATCTCAGATTTCATGGCTCCAAGCCATTTGTCTGAATCTGGACCTGACACAGCTTCTTGATAGGTAGTAGGCTCATCTTGATCTATGAGCATTACTTCACTATCATCAGTCACAAGAAATCCATATCTCTCTGGCTGACGACGTGTCCTATCAGACCTGCGAGGGATTTGTGTTACATCTTCAGACTCCACAACTATTTGTGGTTCTGAAATAGGCTCTATAGACAACTCAATGATTTCTTGTGGTACTTGAGTTTCCTCAAGTTCTACTATACTCCCACTAGTTCTCTTAGAAAGAAATTCCTTTTCTAAAAAGATCCCATTTCGAGCAACAAACACTTTGTTCTCTGAAGGAGTATAGAAATAGTATCCTTTAGTTTCCTTAGGATACCCCACAAAATTACATTTGATAGACTTTGGAGCTAACTTATCTGAAACTGGTCTTTTCACATAAGCTTCACAACCCCAAATCTTAAGAAAAGACAAACTAGGTGTCTTACCTGTCCATATCTCATATGGTGTCTTTTCAACTGCCTTAGATGGTACATGGTTCAGAATGAATGCAGCTGTCTCCAAGGCATGACCCCAAAAAATATAAAGGAAGATCCGCTTGACTCATCATTGATCGAACCATATCTAATAGAGTTCGATTTCTCCTTTCAGAAACTCCATTCCACTGTGGAGTTCCTGGAGGAGTCAGTTGTGAAACAATTCCACAATCCCTTAGATGATTATCAAACTCTTGGCTCAAATATTCACCACATCGATCTGATCGAAGTAGTTTAATTGTTTTACCAAGTTGATTTTGTACTTCATTTTGAAAAGTTCTAAACATTTCAAAAGACTCATGCTTATGTTTCATTAGGTAGACATAGCCATACCTACTGAAATCATTAGTAAAAGTAATGAAGTATCGAAATCCTCCTCTGGCACTAATGCTAAAAGGACCACATACATCTGTATGTATCAAGCCCAATAAATCATTACCCCTTTCACTATGCCCAGTAAAAGGATCCTTTGTCATCTTACCAAGCAAACAAGACTCACATGTTTCAAATGATTCAAAATAAAATGAATCTAATAATCCATCTTGATGGAGCTTAGAAATTCGTTTCTCATTTATATGGCTAAGGTGACAATGCCATAAATAAGTAGGGTTTAACTCATTTGGCTTAGTTCTCTTAGAAGTTATGTTATAGATATCATTACCATTAGAATCATCAAGATTAAGGATATAAAGGCCATTATAAGAATTTGCAATACCATAAAGCAAATCATTTTTATCAAAAATGGAACATTTCTTATTCTTAATAAAAAATGAATAACCTTCATCATCCAAAATAGATACTGAAATAAGATTCCTACTCATAGTAGGAACATAAAAGCAATTGTTCAAAATTAACAAAACCCCATTGGGCATAACAAGTTCATAAGTTCCTACAACTATAGCAGCAACTCTAGCTCTATTGCCAACACGTAGGTCCACTTCGCCCTTCTTCAGCATCCTACTCCTTTTGAGTCCCTGCATATTTGTACAAATATGAGATCCACATCCGGTATCTAATACCCAGGAAGAAGGAATAGATAAATTAATTTCTATAACATAAATACCTGAAGATGTAGTCGCACTACCCTTCAACTTCTTTAACTCATCCAAATAGAGTTGACAATTTCTCTTCCAATGCCCAGGCTTGTTGCAATGGAAACAAGTCCCTTCCTTAGGAACTTTAGCCTTAGGTTCAGGTTTTGGTTTAACTTGTCCCTTGGACCCTTTAGCAACTTTTGCCTTACCCTTGCCTTTAGTATCTTTGGCTTTCTTTTTCATTTGTTTAATATTGACATTCAATATTTGGGTAGGCTTTTTGATATTCCCCTCAGCAGTTTTGAGCATACCATGTAGCTCAGGAATGGATTTCTCCATGTCATTCATGTTATAGTTCATGACAAACTGTGAGAAACTGTTAGGCAATGAATGTAGGATCAAATCTGTGGAGAGTTCTAAACTCAGGGGATATCCAAGTCTAGCAAGGTGATCTAGATAGCCTTTCATCTTCAAAACATGAGCACTAACAGATTCACCTTCAGACATTTTGCAGTCAAATAATGCAACAGCGGTGTCAAACCTATCTTGCCTAGCCTGTTGTTGGAAAGCTTGTTTGAGATGCACACTCATCTCATAAGCCTCTAAGTGTTCTAGATCCTTCTGAAGTCCTGGACACATAGTAGCCAACATAAGGCATCCTATGTCATTGGAATCATCCACATGCTTCTTATGCTTACTCTTAGCAACATTAGAAGCAACAACAGGAGGTGGGTCAGGGATAGCTTCATCAAGCACGTAGGACTTTTTCTCTTATTTGAGAACAATTCTCAGGTTCCTAAACCAGTCAACAAAATTAGTCCCACATTCTTTCAGTTTTTCCTTCTCAAGGATAGATCGCAGTGATAAGGTGGAATTGTTATTAGCAGCCATCTATGCAAAGTCAAATTTTAATTAATAATGAGGTTTAAATTATTTAAACTCCTACTAAAATTATAACCCTCTAAAGAAATATTTTAGTAGGCTAAGATTCGTATTTCACTTAATTCTAAACTCAGCTTTGGCATGACGCTTAAAATCAAGTTATTTAGGTAGGTAACATCTTTACCAATTACATCTCATGTAACTCTTAGTAATTATGGAATATTGACATCATATGTCATAGCATGTTGAATTCCATCTAATGCCTTAGGCCCAAAACCATTTTGATAGCCTAATTAAGTCTAACCAATTTTCAAACATATGAGTAGCACTGTTACTCATCCTACTTAGCTAGAAATGTTTAAAGCATATTGCTTTGGCAATACCTACTCTAATACAATCTTAGTTTTGATAGGTGTTCAAAACGTGGATGGCATTTAGACAAATTATTAATGAGGGTTCAACTAAATTATTATCATGCTTGCATTACATATCATTATATTTTAGCATCCTATATGCATATATATAATTTATCACATAAGCATCATATACCAAATGACAAAATATGTAAACGTGACATAGCATGGCCAAACTAAATATGATCTTCAAGAGACCAAATGAAGATCATAAAGACAACCCTAGGTGAAAAACCTATCTATTACAACACTTGCAATATTACATATCTTCAAAACTTGAGCTTGTGCTTCCATCACCATAGAACCATCTTCTCCTTGGTATGAGTCTCCATCACAAACATTGTAGCTTGAATCTTCATTTATTACAATAAAAGAAAATCTAACTACTAGTAAAATAAATTACAACAAAATAAACGACACGCAGGCCGTATTTACCCAAAATTAAGATATGAATAAACCAATCATATAGGTCATAAGGCCATGCTATGCACCATGCCAAGACATCAAACAAACACAACATATTCATCACCAACATGTTAAATAGAGACAAATATATTGACATTCTTAATGTCGCGGTAACGAACTATAGGGCGCGAACATACGACGGTCCCTTTCTCATCATATGAAAAACGAATTAGGGTTTTATAGTTAACATGCCATACGAAATCAATATATCTCATGTAATCATATCAACATGGCATTTTGGACTTAAACGAAAACAACAACCTGGCTCTGATACCGCTGTTAGGAAATCAAGGAGATCACTGCAAACCAAAAACATGCAGCGGAAATTTTTTTTTATCTCTGATTTTCCACCAGGATCCATGCTGTTCATTTAATTCGACGAAAGTGTTCAAAGAACTAACCTGTTAATGATTCGAAATCACAGTTTGGAAGAGATGCCTCGATCGCAAAATACCCTCTACGCGTATCCACACGAATGCTACCGTCTGAGTGCTAGCTCTCTGCAATGGCGAAGGCTGGAAAAACATTTTCTCTAAAATGTATTAGGGTTCCTTTGTTTTCGTTCTCTTTTGTTTTCTAATGTTACATCTGAGAAGACTTAACGTCTGGAGTGAATATAATCACTCCAGAATCCAATTCGAAATTGGATAAGGTAAGTCAAATTCAGAATCCAAATCTAATAAGGATTTTGAATATATTATCTAATAATATATATATATATATAAATGAAAATAATAATAATAAATATTAATATCTAATATTAATATTATTAATATTATATCCAGCCCAAAGCGCATTCTTGTGTGTGACCCGATAGGCCCATATTAATTAGCAGTCAATTTAATCTCTATTAAACCAACAAGTCGTAATTGGCTTCTAGCAAGGCGTTACAACTACCCAATTAATATAAGGAATGTCCAATTTGCCTAATAATAGTACATACATTAATCCCTTTGTCACACGATACCTAGCTTGAACATAAGTCATGGTCAACGTCATACTTATATTGTCCAAACTTATGATTACTCGATCTCCAAGTAGACTGATAAAAACAAATGAAATTGATCACACTATCAATTCATTTGAGCACGACCATGTATTTCACAGTCTCACTTATTGAGGGGCCCAAAAGATATCTCTCTCAAAGAGAGGGACAAATTCTATCTTGATTGTTCATTATCCTATACATAATTTCTATCATATATGATCATAACCTTTATTACTATCCAGTTACGGATAATGTTTGATCATGTCAAAATATAATAGTCCTTATATTGGAAACTATGACAATCTCAAGTCAAAGAATTAATACATAACTATCATGAGATTTACTTATGACACTAACCCATGTAGTAATCTCATGATGGGTCTATCCAATACATCGTTCTCTAACAAGTATCTATGAAATTGATTTGTATCACTATACACATAACCATCTGATGATTATCAAATCAATGTTCATACTGGTTAAGAATTATTTTTTTTATCTCTATAACAATAATAAACCAGGGACAAATATCAAAATTGTGTAACATGCAAACAAACAATAATGATAATAAAACCTCATTTATTAATAATGAATGTATAACATAAAGATCCAAATAAATGGCCTAGGGCACATACACTAACAGAAGAAAGAGCCGAAGATTGTTAAAAGATCAGCTGTGGAGAAAACTGAAACTTCAGATGTTGAAAAGATGATTGCTGACCTAGAAAAGAAGTTTAAAAAGAAGCTGAAAACCGAAGAGATGTCTGAGATCGCCAAACTGTTTGAACAAGATGAGGAGGTCCCTTATAAGTTCAAGATGTCTTCCTTCTCTAGGTACAATGGTACTGAAAACCCTCATCTCTATATGAAACAGTACATCACTACTATGCAGTCTGCCTGAGCCACTAAAGCTCAAACTCTAAGATATTTCATGCTCTCATTGGACCCTATTGTCCAAAACTGGTTCAACACCTTAGAAGAAAATACTCAAAAAGCTTGGGACATGTTGTACAAGGCTTTCATTTAGCAGTATGGGTATAATGTCGAGCTGGAAGTTACCTTGATGGAGGTGGAAGCCATTAGACAACTGTTTTATTAGTTTTTGTCATATAATTGTATCTTATTTATTATGATGATTATTGTTTTCTTCAGGTATTTTGGTAGTTTTAATATGTTTATTTAGTGATTTCATTAATTTTGGTAGTTTTAATTTATTCCAGTGTTTGTCATTTTTGTACTAGTTTTTAGTGTGGTGTTTATGTGTTTTTGGTTAATGTTTCATTTGATTCTTGTTTAAAGTTTGTTTCAAGTGTTTGTTTTAGGTTAATATGCAAAAAACTTCCTTGGAAGAAAAAATAGCATGAAGCAGCAAGACCCGGCCAAGCCACTGGCCGTGTCTCACCTTAAAGGCAAAACCAAGGGAACCAAGAAAGGAAGGAAAATTTGGCAGAAGCTGACACACCCAGGTGACACGCGGCCACAAGCTTGGTCGTGTCCCATATTTAGCCAAGAAAGAAGAGAAAAGAAGAAAGATTACACAGAAGATGACATACCCAGGTGACACGGCCAAGTCACTGGTCGTGTCACATGACACGGCCAGGAGCTTGGCCGTGTCACACTTATCTCCACATAAGCAAAGAAGAAAGATTACATAGAAGGTGACACACCCAGGTGACACGGCCAAGCCACTGGCCGTGTCACAGGACACGACCACAAGCTTGGCCGTGTCACATCATGGGGCTAAGGAAAGAAAGAAAATGCAGATTTTGAGCGAGGGTTTTGTATAAATAAGAAGATTAGGGTTTTTGAAAGGGTTACACATTTTTCCAGCAGTCAAACATAAACTTTTGAGCTATTCTTCATTTTCTTTTGGAATTTTGATTACACTTGCATGCAAACACTCTAGATTAAATTAGTTTTAGCCATTGCATTATTCTTTTAGCAATGATCTGAGCAAGAGATTCTTCAGAAGCCAAAGGAAGTTTGTAATTTGGTTTTGTTCTCAAACTCTATCTCTTAAGTTTCATTGGAATTGTATTCATGAATTCTCTAATGTCTAAATTAATTTCTTTGAATTTTAATGAGATGAATTTGTTTGATTGCATCATTATGAACTAATTTTGATATAGTCTAGGGTTTGTATGGATCTACTATGATAGTATGAAATGGTTATTGCTCTTAACTGAATTATTTCTTTTATCCTTAATTGAATGGATTAATGTTAATATATAATTGATTGGCCACCAATTATGTATTTGAGGTATTAGATGAAGGATTGAGAAATGAAGTCTAATGCTGGAACAATTCAATTAGGGACTTAGGTGAATTAGAAATATAAACCTAAGAAAAAGATCACTTCAATTGTAACAAGATTATTTGAAAGAGGTTTGAATGCTAGAGATTATTTCCTTGATTCAATTAATTAAGTTGCTTGAAATCTGATCTTTGAAATTAAATTGGTTGAGAGGAATAGTCGTTCATACATATAAGTTAGTAGAGAAGTGCAAACCCTGGACCTTTCTATTAAGTGAGTCAATATATCAGCTCAGTTTACTTTCATTGTTTTTAAATTCAACTCGATCTGTCTTCCTTAGTTGTTTAGCAATTTAAATTTATTGATAATTTGTTATTTGTAATTTGATAAACAATTAGCTTATCTAGCTTCCTTGTGAGATGACCTTGAGGTGTTCACCAAAATACTACAGCAGCCTCGTATACTTGCGAGTGTAGTTCTAGTAGTGTTAATTAGAGCGCAACAACAATGACCAAATGAGAATTTCGTGGACTATGTGAAAAGGTGGAGGAATAAGGTTGCATTGCTTAGGAAGAGGCCCAATGAATATGATCAAATAAGGATGATTATGAGAGGGGTGTTGCCTAGTCTTCATGAAAGGATGTCTCATACACTCATCCGAGATTTCAAAGATCTTCTTCAAGCTGGTCTACAAATTGAAGAATGGAAAAGGGAGAAGAATCACTTTTCAGTAAGAAGGAATGAGAAAGGGAATTACCACTTGGGTAATCAAAGCTCCCAAAAGGAAGTTGATATTAATGTGACTGGTCAAGGAAATAATAGATCATTCGCAGAGTTGGGGAAACCTCTTTCTTGGGTTTTCAAAATGCTACAAAAGGAGGGACTATTACAACCATTGGCCCCTCGACCTTTGCCAAATCCTTTACCCCTAAAATTTGATACTAAGGCTTTTTGTCAATTTCATCATACTCAAGGACATGAGATCGATAGATGTGCCCAATTGAAGCATGAGATCCAAGATCTAATCGATAGTGGTAAGCTATCTGAGCCGGACAAGCCCAATACCAAGAACAATCCTTTGCTTAAATCTGGAAGAGTATCTCCACCGACAACCTTCATGGTGAGAAGAGGATTGAAGGAAGATTTTATCTTATCCTCTTTTCAAGATGAGAGTATTGAAGATGTGGAATAATGAGAAATTTTATTTAACAAACTTACCTTAGCTTGGATTGTTGCTCTATTTAATATTTAATTTAAGATTATTTGAATAAATTATTTTCATCAAAATTTTCATGGTTTTTGTTCATATTGGTGCTTAGCCAATGAGGAATCTAGCTTGATGTTCATAAATTAATATATCTAGGCATCATGATTCGAATGACTTTACTAGGTGGGGGAATTGCTCTATAGCATTGAGTTGTGTATGCTTACTTGGAGAGGACTCGTGCATAATGACTTTTGTCTAGGTACTAGTCAGTCTTAGAACATGCTTTGACAAACTTTCGAGGCAAAATTTAACTCTGCTTATTTAAGGGAGAGATGATCTAGGCATTGTTTGGTTAGCCAACAACTAGTATCCACCCAATTAAATATCAATCCCTAGTTGTCCCTTTGAGCCTTCTTAAGATTTCAACCTTCTTTTTATTGACTTATAAGCCTGATGACCCACCCTGAGCTTTTGTTACACTTTTGACAATCTTATGATCACTAAGGTGAAGAGGCAAGAAGATCAAAGAATGGAATGCACATCCAAAACCGTAAGGATAGTTGATGTTCTCAAGACTATAAGGGTAGTTGAAGTTCACCTAATATCTCCAATCTATCAAGATAACATCAGAGTAACAAATGATTTATCCCTGTTAAAGAAGATTTATGTCACTCCACTTATCCATTATTATAAATATAAGTTGGTACAAATAAGACAACTCTTTTAGAGCTAGAACAAAAAAAAAGAAGAACAGAAAAAAGCAAGAAAAGAAAAAAAAAGAAGAAAAGGAAAAAAAGAAAAAGAAAATAAAATAAAACCCAAAACGGTTCAGAAAGCCAACTGAGTTCTCTTTTGCCTAAAGCAACAAAAGGCTTCCATTTGGTTTATAAGGATAGTTTGACTTGAATTGGTCTAACCCAACCAATGATTCAATCAAAATTGAAGAAAAATGAGAAAATTCATCGAGTTCTTGAAAGTCCTATACTTGACAGTCCCACAGGGGAGAAGGACAAAATGATAAAATGCTCAAAGAAAAGAAGGGATAAGGAAAGAAAGAGAAAGAAAAGGGAAAACAAGAAAGAAAAGGAATGTGGGTATCAACCTTTTTATAAGGGAAAAAACTATCCCAATCAAGATCTAAATTAACGCCAAGAAGATGAGAGAACATCAAAAGCTCTATTTTTTTCATGCTCCCAACTGTCTAAAGTTTCAATAAGCAGTTTGTAGTGTGAAGGTTTGTCCATTGTGTCACATCAGCTCTAATCTCAAAATGGCTTTCATTTAACCCGTGTCCCTTATAGACCCCATTTCAAGCCTATCAAAGACATGTTGATCTCTCTTGGTAGGTAGAGTCTATTAGTGGAGATAGTTTGGATAAGCATGCATATGAGATAGATAATATTCAAACTCAAATGAGACCTTTGACCAAGTAATGTGTATGTGCCTATCTAAAGTGCAGCAGTTCTTGCACAAATAGAAATGATTCCTGAGTTTAGTATGGTAACTAGGGTTGTCATGCTACAGATATGTTAATTCTAAAAATCAAGTTCTGAGGTACAATGACATTGATTTGACAAAGTCAATATTTTATTAAAAAAACTATTTTCTTATTATAAAAACCTTTAAGTTAAGGGAAGTATGTTGAACAGTCGAATCTCGAAGGACACATTGGGCAAAGGAAATGATTATTGGTGAGGTTATGAAGAAGCTGCCAACTGACATACTGAATTATAATTTGAAATGGATGTATCTCTGCAACTTGGGGTCTCCACCACTCATGTTCTCAACATCTTGGAGATAAAAGCCATAAATGCAAAGCTTTCTGTCATTCCAATGAAAGACTTGTACGAGCATCTGAAAGGAACCAATGAGAACATTTCTGTTGATCACCTCGGTCTATGAGTTGATGGAACCACTGTAAGTATTACTCATGCATATCATGCATACATGATCATATCACACTGTATTTTTCTTTGTCAAAAGTAAACAATAATACTTTATGAAGCAAATATGAAGAAGATATAGAATCAGGGGGTATGGAAGGCCCATTGCTTGAGGAAGCTCTAGTCATTTTGTAAAAGAAAGAAGAGATGCATGCATATGTAAGGAACCGGACAAAATACAAACATCAATTAGAGCCTACCCGAACAAATCATTGGTTTGAGCCTACACAGGCGGCAAGAGTATATAGGTACCTCAGGTCCAGAATCCAAATCATTTTTGAGTCCAGAACTTGCTCAGGTCCAGAACCCAAATCATTTATGTGTCCAAAACTCGCTCTGGTCCAAGTACCCAAATTCAATCCAATCTCAGGTCCAAGTGCCCAATCACGGGTCCAAGTACCCAATTCGAGCCCAAGTACCCTGTCTCGGATCCAAGTACTCAAATCCAATTCAGTCTCAGGTCCAAGTACCCAATCTTGGGTCCAAGTACCTAGTCTCGGGTCTAAGTACCCAATCTCGGGTCCAAGTACCCAAATCTAATTCAGTCTCAGGTCCAAGTATCCAAATCAAATCTAAGTACCCATCCTCATCCAAAATTTGCTCAAAGTCATATTTCTTTTACTCTCTTCTACTAAAAGTCTCAGATCGTTCAAGCAGGGGGCAAACTGTAGACCCCTAGTTTTTGACCCAATCCAGCCCGATATTTTTAAACAGTTCAAAATAATTTTTGTGGTATTTATTTTATTTACTATTTATAATAATTATATTTATAATATTTAATAGTTATTTTTAATAATAAAAACAATAAAAAATAAAAAAATAGACGGATCGGCAAGCGGCGAGCGGCAGCGTGTTGGGATTCGTCGCAATAATTATATGCGGAAAATTGGGCACTGCCCAATTCACTACAGCAACAAACTGGTACAACCTAGTTAGCCCAGCCCGCAGGCCCAACAACCCTCTTGCTGCTGATTTTTTACCAAACCTTGTTTCATACATTTTATGATTTTTTCCTAAACAGTTGGTATTTTCTCATTAAAATAGGATTAGGTCTTTTTGTTTTCCTATAAATAAGAGTATTAAACACACGAACGAGGGCGGCAATGATGGACTGGAGTAGTTTGATAAAACATGAATCATAAAAAACCAATTGAGCAACATCAAACAAGGAAGAAAATAATATGAATCACAAAGAAGAAAGCAAAACAAAGTGGCAGTGGCTGATCTTTGGATCACAAAGTCTTCAACCAAGAATCAATTTTTCTAGGCAAAAAAGGAAAATATAGCTTGGATCAACAAATCAATTTGGTGGAGCCTACAGCACAAGTAACGTTCTTATTACCATCCAGTTAAATACATTGATTAATTTCAACACTTAATTCATTTAGCTTACTGTGATAATAATTCATGGATAGGATTTCGCAACAATTTTTATAATTACTTAACTCATCATCCAATCATCTGAAACCCTAATTAAATTAACCTAAACCATATTATTCTCTTCGAACTATAAAACACTAATTAATTATATTTTTCCAAAACCTTTCCAGTAGCCTTAATTTTATAAGCAGTATCATAGTAGTTTATTCCTCAAGCATCAAGAGCTTTAACCCTATTTTCATAAACCCTGATCCTTTTTTACAGTAACCTAATCTCTTCCAATCCCTAAACTTATTTTCCAAATAATCCAAACCTAAATTTCCTATCTAAAAACCCTAAAAAACTCTAGAATCCCTAATTCAAGATGTAAACCTAAATATGTATCTTTATTTACTTTATTTAAGTTTTAAATTTGATTATATAGTTTATTATATGTTTTGATGATTGATTTATTTAATTTCAATTTATTTATCATGGATGGATGATTTTTATTATTATTATTATTTGTTAAAATTGTAAGAGGTATGTTTCTATGATCGGGTACCTCATTAATTAATCTTTATCCAATCTAATTTATTTTCATATTTTGAAATTAATGTAAAGGATATGTTTTCACCTTCTGGTGGGTGTCCTATTTAGTTTTAGACATTGGATGATGTAAGGACATGTTTTCATTCTCGGATGGGTGTCCATTTATTTATTTTGTCTGAACATTGCTTTGATTTTAATATAATGATGCTTTATTTTAATTGTTGGATATAGTATGGATAATATCATTATATTTAAGAAATTTATAATATTAAGACCTACAAAGGAATTCGGTTCCAATGAACCGGGCGTTGTGGGGTGCTGGGCCATTTCTCACCTTCCCCACACGTACCCAAATTTTTGACATTAGGGGTTGGGGATTCCTTAGGAATTGAGTCATCCACCTCTTTCTTTTTTCCTAGCCCGTCCGAGTGTGTAGACCCTTAATTTTTGACCCAATCCGATCCAATATGCTTTATTTAGTCGAAAACGATTTTTGTTGTCTAATTTGTCCAAAATAATTTTAATTAAATAGTTTTTGATTTATTATCTAATCTTTATTAATAAAAAAAATAAAAATAAACAAATAAAAATAAAAATAAAAATAAAAATAAAAATAAAAATAAAAATAAAAATAAAAATAAAAATAAATATAAATATAAAAATAAAAATCGGAGTCGAAAAAAATCAGCAACGAAAAACAGTCGCACGGGCCCGAGGAAGTTTTGCCCCGCAGGAAAATCCTGCGGGCAAATATTCGCCCACAGGAATTTCCTACAGGCGACGCGCCCGCAGGCCCAACCGTTCACCCGCAGGAATTTCCTGCGAGCTGGCATGCCCATTGGCCCCAGCCACAGGTGTTGCGGTCGAATTAACTCTGCCACAAAGCGTCACTCGCAAGTATACGAGGTAGCTGTAGCAAAGGTGATCGCCCCAAGGTCGTCTCTCAAGGAAGCTAAAGTGGCTAATTGATTATCAAATTATAAATAAAAAGTAATAAAGAAATTTAAATTGCTAAATAATGAAGAAGATTGATTAAAGTTTAAAACGAATAAAAGTAAACTAGAACTGATGTTTTGATTCACTTGATAGAAAGGTCTAGGGTTTGCACTTCTTTACTACTTATATGTATGAACGGTTATTCCTCTTAACTAATTTAATTTCAAAGATTAAATCTCAAACAACTTAATTAATTGAGTCAAGGAAATAAGCTCTTGCATTCAAACCTCTTACAACTAATCTTGTTATAATTAAAACAATCTTTTTAATAGGTTATATCTCTAATTCACCTAAGTCCCTAATTGAATTGTTCCAGTATTAGACTTCATCTCTCAATCCATCATCTAATACCTAAAACACATAATTGGTGGCCAATCAATTATATATTAACAATATTTCATTCAATCAAGGCTAAAGAAATTATTAGCTAAGAGAATAACCAATTTATACAATCATAGCAGATCCATACAAACCCTAACTAGATCAAATTAGTTCATATTGCTATCAAACATACTCATCTCATTAATGTTCAAAGAAATCAAATTAGACATACAATTTCAATGAAAATAAAGAGAATAAGTTCGAGAACAAAACCAAATTACAAACTCCTTGAAGCTTCTGAAGAATCTCTTGTTCAAATCTTGCAAGAAGGATGTATCAATGGCTAGAACAATCTAATCTAAGCTAGATTAATCAAAGTGTAATCAAAAATCAAAGAAAACAAAGTTATCAAAACCCTCCTCTCTTTGACGGCTCAATCTGCTCTCCAAATCTCAACAGTCCCCAAAACCCTAGCTTCCTTTTCCTTTTATATGAAACATCCGCTTTAAAATCCGCTACGGCTTTGGTTCATGAGAGACACGGCCAAGTTGGATGTGACTTGGCCGTGTGGGTGCTCTTTGGAGGGACACGGCCAGTGACTTGGCCGTGTCCCTTGCATGTGTTCACTTCTACTTGCTTTCCTTCTTTTTCTTCTTTGGTTGAGTGACACAGCCAAGTCTTGAAAGTGACTTGGCCGTGTTGGTCCTTTTTGGAGGGACACGACCAGTGACTTGGCCGTGTCCCTTGCATGTGTTTGCTTTTGTGAGATTTTAGCCTTCTTTGCTTTGCATGTAGGTGAGACACGGCCAAGTCAACCAATCCTGGCTGTGTCTGAGCTTCTTTGGAGGGACATGGCCAGTGACTTGGCCGTGTCCCTTGAGTGTGTCCTTCACTGTGACTTGCTCTTCTTCTTTAACTTGGTATGGGACACGGCCAGTGACTTGGCCGTGTCCTCTGCATGTGTCAGCTACTGTCCATTTTTCCTACAGTCTTGGTTCCTTGGCTTTTTAACCTAAAACAAAACTTCGAACAAACTTTAAACAAAAAGTAAATAAACAATAATCAACAAAACATAAACACCACACTAAAAACTAGATAAAAAACAACATAAACATTGAAATAAACTAAAACTACCAAAATTAATGAAAACACTAAACAAACCGATAAAAACTAACAAAATATCTAAATAAAAGAATAATTATCATAATAAACAAGACACAAATCTACACACAAAAACTAATAAAACAACTGGCCCGGCTGTCGCAGTTTTTGCCAGCGCAAATTTTTTTACGCAAATTTTTTGAAACCTAATCCAATTAGGTTTTAATTTCTTTTTTTATTAATATTACTTGACGTGTATAATTAGGAATAAATAACCTAAAACCATTATAAATAAGGACCAATAGAACCAAATTGGAGGAGGAAGAAAAAGAGGCAGTAGCTTGATTTTTGAAACCAAATCAGTGAAGGAAAAGGGAAACTCAATTCAAGTGATTTTTAAAAGCAGCAGCAGCACGAATTAAGCAATTTAAAGGCAATAAAGGCTTGTCTTTGGATCTAGTTCATCCAAGAAGAATTGTTTTTGGAGGAATCAACAAAAGAAGGTATGTTAAATTCTTTTTGATTTATGTTTTCACAGTAGCAAACCTATGAAATTAGGGTTTTTTAAATAAAAAATCTTAGAGCTGTAACTTAATTTTTCCAAGATTAAAACACTAATACATTACTTTATTTTCCAAAAAGTCTTAAAATTATTATTTTTTGCTTCTTCAAAAGTCTCAAAACCCTAATTGAACAAATTCTTTAACAAAACCAAAACTTGATTTTGTTTCTTTCAAAATTTTCAAATAAGTTCTATTTCATTCAAAAAGTCTTCAAAAACATCTTTTCTACTTATAAAAACTTCAATCCGTGTGTTTAAATTCATAAAACCTCATGAAATCATGAAATTGTCTTTTTAAACCCTAATTCAACAAATCACCCGAGAACCCTAATTTTAAAGCATAAAACCCTAATTCAACTTTTAAACCTAAAATAGTAAACCCTAAACCTTTTAAAACATTAAACCCTAACTTTTTCTAAACTTTAATCCTTTAAAACATAAAAAACCATAAAAACACAAATATGCTAAAATTATACAGTAGCTTAAAATCATCATTTAAAACTACAAATCAAAAGTATTTTAAAGTGTCTAAAACCCTAGTTTCATGATTTCATCATTCAAATCTCAATTTGGTTAATCAAAGTGTCTTACCAACCTTTTAAAACATAAAACCCTAATCTATTTTAACTCCATAAAAATTCACAGTAGCTATAATTGAACTTTTATTTGCTTTATTCAATTCCATATTTGATTTTGCTTTGATTTATCTCTTATGCTATAATCTATTTAATTTTAATACTTGATTTATTTAATTTATCATGGATGGATGTTTATTTTATTGATATTTAAATACTTTTAATGAATGATTTATTTATTATGGATGATTATTTACTTTTATCAATCAATTTAGACTTCCAAAAGTTGTAAGAGGTATGTTTCCACTTGGTGGGTACCTCATTAGTTAAACATCATGTAATTTAATTTTCTTTTCTATTTTAGAACCTTTGTAAAGGGCATGTTTCCACCTTTTGGTGGGTGTCCTATCTAGGCATGTGATGTAAGGACATGTTCCCATCCTTGGATGGGTGTCCATTTATTTGTTTTGTTTTGTTTGGACATTGCTTTGATTTTAATATAATGATGCTTTCTTTTTTATTGTGTGTAGTATGGATAATATTGTTATATTTAAGAATTTTATAATATTAAGATCTATAAAGGAGGTCGGTTCCAATGAACCGGGCGTTGTGGGGGTGCTGGGCCATTTCTCACCTTCCCCACACGTACCCAACTTTCCGAACCCATTAAGGGGTTGGGGATTCCTTAGGAATCGAGTCATCCACCCCTTTCTTTTTCCCGGCCCATCCGGGTGGCGACTCCATTTTCTCCAGACTTAGGTCCGTGTTCTCTAAGGCCCTGAGCCTAAACAGTGCTGAAGTCGCAAGAACCATTCCACCGGGAGTGGGGGCGAAAATCCCCGCTCACAGGGTGGCAACTCCATTTTCACCCAACTTAGGCCCATGTTTTTTAAGACCCTGAGCCTAAACAGTGCTGAAGTCGCAAGAACCATTCCACTAGGAGTGGGGGCAAAAATTCCCACTCACACTATCCATGTCTGATAACTTGACTGAACCCTTATTCATGACTTGCTTTATAATATACGATCCTTCCTAACTAGGCTTAAATTTTTCTCTTGGATCAGAGATAGTAGGCTTACATTGCTTCAACACTAAGTCGTCGACTCTGAACTTTCTGACCCTAACCCATCTATTGTAGGCCCGAGCTATCTTTCTTTGATACAACTGATAATGACACAGTGCTTTTAACCTTCTGTCTTCTAATAAAACTAACTATGTGTTTCTGCACACTACCCACTCCATCTCAGGCAGTTCGGCTTCTATGACCACTCTTAATGACTTGATCTCTATCTCAATTGGCAATGCTACTTCCATCCCATAAACCAAAGAGAATGGTACCATTTCAGTCGACATCCACACACTTGTTTTGTATCCCCATAAAGCAAAAGGAAGAATCTCCGACCAATCCCTATACATCTTGGTCATCTTGGACAGGCTTTGCTTAATTATCTTATTTGTTGCTTCCACTACACCATTAGCCTTTGGTCTTATTTGTACTTCAAGAATAAGTCCTTAACTACACCTTGAAACTATACCCCATTATCTGATATCACACTGTGTGGGACGCCATATCTGTATATGAGATTCTTTTCAATAAATCTAGCCATTTGCCTTGCCCCCAGTTTGTTGAAAGATTCAGCCTTGACCCACTTTGAAAAGTAATCCACTGCTACTACAATAAAATAGTGATCATTTGAAGCTTTTGGATGTATCTCTCCTATGATATCAATCCCCTAAGTTTCAAAGGGCCAGGGTGAAGACATAGAATGCAATTCTTCAGGAGGCATGTGATTCAGATTACTATACATCTAACATTGTTGACATTTCTTCACCAACTCAATACAATCTCTCTCCATGGTCAACCAAGAGTAATCTTATTGAATTGTCTGCTTAACTAGGGCTAAACCACTCATGTGTGGACTACAACTTCCAGCGTGTATTTCTGACATGATGTGCTCAACTTCAGGCTTCCTCAAGCACCTCAAGTGCACCCCATCAGGCCATCTTTGATACAACTCTACATGAAATGTGATGTATTGTAAGGACCATCGCCTTATGGATCTTCTCTCTTTCCTTGTTGCCCCCAACAGGTATTCCTTATCCTCTAAAAATCGGCTTATGGTCTATATCAGTTTCCATGATTGCCTCATATTCATAGCAAGGATTTGATGAACTGGTCAAAACCAGAGGCTTAAGAAATAAGTTGATAGGATTTTTCCATACCGAAGCCAATGTAGCTAGGGCATCAACCATCTGGTTTTCTTCTCTGGGTAGGTGTATAAACCTGCACTCCTTAAAATTCTTCTTCATCATGGTCAAGTAATGTTGGTATGGTTTTAGCTTCTCTTCTTTTAGCTCCCACTCTCCATTTACTTGGGATACCACAAGCAATGAATTACCAAAGACTTACACCTTGTCCACCTTCATAACCATCAGGGTTTCCAAACCAAATATACATGCTTCATACCCCACCATATTATTAGTTGCCCTAAACTTCAACTTCTTAGCTAAAGGGATAAGCTCCCCTTTAGGTGATTCTAGTATGACTCCCAAACCATCTCTTTTCCTATTCACTACTCCATTGAAATACATTTTCCATCCTTGTATTTCTATGGCCTCTAAATGTTCATCAGGAAATTACAAGACTACCTCTTTGCTATCCGATAATGGTTGTTGGGCCAGGAATTCTGCCACCGCTCTACCTTTGATTATTTTCCTGGTTACATTCTCAATCTCAAATTCTTCTAAAATTATCAACCATCGACCATATTTCCTGATTAAAGAGGGTGTCTCCCTTAAGTGCTTCACTGGATCCAACCTGGAAATTACTTGCACACTATAAGATTATAAGTAATATCGTAACTTCTTAGAAGACCAAACCTCGGCTATATAGGTCTTTTCAATGATACTATACTTAATTTCATAAGGTAGGAGTTTTCTACTCAAATTGTAGACAGTGTGCTCAACCCTTGACTCATCTGCTTGGGCTATCATGGCTCCTATTGACTCTTCTTCTACTGCTAAGTATAGTAACAAGGGTTTATCGAGTTTAGGTGGTTTCAAAATAGGTGGATTTAGCATATACTCCTTTATGCACTCAAAGGCCTTTTGACACTCTTTATTCCACTTGTCTGGATGATTCTTTTTAAGTAATTTGAAGATAGGTTCACAAATCATGGTGAGCTTTGCTATAAACCTACTAATGTACTGCAACCTGCCAATAAACCCCCGAAGTTCTCTCTCCATCTTAGGGGCTGGCATATCCCTGATTGCCTTAACCTTATCAGGGTCAATCTCAATGCCATTTGGACCGATCACATGTCCAACAACTTGCTTGAGGTAACCCCAAACACGCACTTCTTTGGGTTTAACCTTAGCTTATACTTCAATGCTCTCTTGAAGAATAATTCTAAGTTTTGGAAGTGTTGTTCCCTTGTATCCGACTTTACCATCATATCATCAACATACACTTCGACTTCTTTATGAATCATATCATGAAACAAGGTAGTGGCCATCCATTAGTAGGTTGCTCCAACATTCTTTAATCCAAACGGCATCACCCTATAACAAAATATACCCCAATTAATAATGCAGGCAGTTTTAGCTTTATCCTCTTGGGCCATTAACACTTGGTTGTATATGAAAAATTCATCTATAAATGAGTTGCACTATCAATAAGGACATCTATATAGGGTAAAGGAAAATCATCTTTAGGGGAAGCCTTGTTCAAGTCTCTATAGTCCACACAGACCTTAATTCTTACATCTTTCTTTGACACGGGTACTATGTTGGCTAGCCAATCTGGATAATCTATCACTTCAAGGAACTTTACTATCAATTCAGCCCATTCCAGTCTTAACCATCTAAGCTTTTGTTTGACAGGTTTCATGTGAGTGTATGTAAGAATCAGATGCTCGGCTATGTATCGATCTATTCCAGGCATGTCTTCATAAGATGAAGCAAAAACCTCTTCATATTTTTTAAATATTTTTTCAAATCTCTCTCTCTCATCAGGAGTAAGGTCGGATGCTATGCTAATGTTTTTAGGATTTTTGGTTGTTCCAAAATTTAATGATTATGTATCAACAAAGTTAATATTAAAGATGCTAGTGCAACCACTATTTGAATGTATGCAACCATAAGGGAAAACATCACATAAGTAAGCAAAATAAGACTTTATTGCATTCATTTTGGAAAAGAAAAAAATCATCATCCTCATACAAAGTAGACAAATTAAAATCAAAATCAAAATAATTGTTCTCAAAATCATAAAGCCGAACATTTTCAAACTTCTCTTCAACTAGGGTAGCAATCTCCTTGGGAGCCTTCTCATATTTCAAGACAACTTCCTTCTCCCCTTTCGGACTGGGCTCCTTATCTGCTAGCAGGGTGAGATCTTTCTTCAATTATTCCACAGGTAAGCAACATCAGCAAAAATCTCAAAACTTGGGATCAACTTTCCCATTAACATAATTGGCTCGGGCTTTCCTTGGAGTGGTCCCATGTCTGGAGCTTTGACAAAACTTTCTTCAAGTGGTGGGAAGCTCATCTTCTCATTCTTCTTTAGCTGAACATCTTTGCTAGCTTCTTCATGTCCCAACCCTTTCTTGGAAGTTTGAGTCTTGAAATCTGGAAGCTTTGTCACACTGGCCTTACGCTGACTAGCACCAGGAAGGTAGCTCATGTTCTTCATCATGTTCAAGACCTTGGGGTCCACTATTTCATCATTAGAAATTGCAGCTACTTGGAAACCATTGAGAGGCCTCTCAATCATTAGAGCATTTACCATTTCATTATCTTCGGCCTCGATGACCACTGTCTCATCTCCGTTCGGGAACTTGATCTTTTGATGAAGGGTGGAAGAAACTCCACCAAGAGGATGAAACCATGGTCACCCCAAAAGTAGAGCAAAAGTAACAGGTATGTCCAAAACCATAAATTCTACCATAGACTCAATTGGACCAACCTTTACAACAACTTTGAAAATCCCCTTGGCGTGCCTCTTGGTATTGTCATAAGCCCTAATAGTTACCTCAATTGGGCTTAGATTTCTTATCGACATAGCAAGCTTGGGCAAAATCTTAAGTGGGAAAACATTTATGGCGGACCCATCATCAAGCATCACACATGGGATCCTTTTTCCATTGACTTCTACTTTGATAAAGAGAGGGCGAATGTGATCTCTCCCCTCTTTTGGCAAATCTGCATCCGAGAATGATACCATTCCCATGTCAACTCCCTCAACTTTCATGAAGTTAACCAGCTTATCCGGTGTTATAGAGGTGGAAATTGGCATGCTAGACAAGGCCTTGGCCATAGTTTCATGGTGATTTTTAGAATTGGCCAGTAGGTCCCAAATACTGACACTTGCTTGGGTCCTCTTCAACAGCTTAAGAACAGTGTCATCTTTTTCTTCTTTGTTTCCAACTTCAACTTCCTTTCCTTTATTAGCTTCTACTTCCTTGGGTGGTGGCCTTGCATAAGGTTTACTAGACCTAGTGTTCATTACTTCATCTTCTTCAGGTTTGAACCATGTCCATTCTTCCTTCTTGGGTTCACAATCATCATCACTATCGCTTGAATCCCAAAATTCATTCACAATGCAGATCGATACTTCTTTTCCAACCATAGCTTGTTCAATTTTGCCAAACACCACTTCTTCTTTGGTTGCTTCTCCATCTATATCTTAGAAAGAAGATATGACAAAACTTTCATGCAAACCTCTTCCAATCATGAAGGTTGATGGTGGTGGTACTCTATTGAACCTTGGCAGTGGATTGTCTTTGGTGTTTGACTTGTTGGGCTTTGGCGGCTTCCCACTATCAATCAAATTCTAGATCTTATGCCTCAACCTCAAACATTTATCTGTTTCATGCCCTTGCATTTGATGAAATTGGCAAAATGCTTTAGTGTCAAAATTAGGTGGGAGAGGGTTAGGCAAAGGACGAGGATTTAAGAGTTGTAACAATCCCTTCTTTTATAGCTTATTGAGGCCCCAAGACAGCGCTTCGCCAATTTTGAAAACTGCCTTCTTCCTCCTTAGCCAGTGGCATTAACATCAACTAATTTTTATGTGCTTCGATTACCAGAACAGTAGTTTTCCTTCTCATTCCTTCTCGCTGAAAAGCGGTTCTTCACTCTTTCCCACTCTTCAATTTGTATACCAGTTTACAAAAAGTCCTTGAAATCCTAAATGAGTGTATGAGACATCCTTTCAAGAAGGCTAGGTAACACCCCTCTCACAATCATTCTAATTTGATCAGATTCATCAGACCTTCTCTTGAGCAATGCAGCCTTATTCCTCCACCTCTTCACATAGTCCATGAAGTTCTCATTTGGCCTTTGTCTAATGGACTCCACCTCCATTAGAGTAACTTCCAATTCAGCATTATATCCATATTGTTGGATGAAGGCCTTGTATAGCAGATCCTAACCCTTTTGAGTGCCATCATCTAAGGTATTGAACCAATTTTGGATAACGAGATCCAATGACTGCATGAAGTGCCTTAGGGTTTGAGCCTTAGTAGCTCGGGCAAATTACATAGCAGTGATATACTGCTTTACATGGAGGTGAGGATTTTTTGTTCCATCAAACTTTGCAAAGGATGAAATCTTGAACTTGTTTGGAACTTATTCATCTAGCTCAAACAATTTGTCAACCTTAGACATTTCTTCGATTTTCAGCTTCTTTTCAAACTTATTTTCCATGTCAGCAATCAACTTCTCAACATTTGAAGTTTCAATTTTCTCCACAACTGATCTTTCAACAACCTTTGGCTCCTTCTTGTCTTGAGGATCTTGGAAGTTTTGAGCCCAGTCATCATCATCATTGATGACTACCTTGTCATCATCAAAAGCCACTTCACCAACCTTAGCCTTCCTTTTGTCCTTCGGCTTCTTGGTGCTAGCAAATGCTCTGGCATCGTTCCCCAAAATGGCAGCCAATTGGTTCTTCATGGTCTCAGCCAGGGCCTCCTTTAGCTCTTCCATTTTAGCATTGAGTGTGTCATCCACCATTCATTGAATTTGTTCGGGCTCCATTGTTCTTGGTGAGAAAGTAATTGAGTCACTGTTGGATTCAATGTCACTGGCGTAGGTGGGGTTTTCGTATGCTTTTGAGCTACAGTACTCCAGGTCTATGAGCCAGAAAGGATTAATGATATATCATGTAATACGTGTATACATGTATGCATAAAAAATAAACAATCAAAACTAGGACGTTCCTTCCAACCATATAACATCCACACATAAATGGCAAGTTTCTTTTCCTAGGTTTATGGTCAACGAAATACTAACATGGGATATTTTATTTTTGAAAAGTTCCCTCGGATGATTTAACCAATATTTCAATTTCTAATACAAAAGTTGGTCCATGATAATTCCCATTTTTTAAGCTTCAATCCATTGAATTTCAACTAAAATAGCTTTTATGCTATATTGGATTAAAACTAAATTAAGAGGTTTATCATAAATAGATTTCTTATTAAAAAAAAAGTAACTAATGATTTATGCCAAAAATAAGCCCATGATTAATAATTATTAGTATAAACTAGGCTCACAATTGATTATTTGTAATATCCCAAAGTGTGCCTTAGAAGTTTTGATATAATTGTTGTTTTATTTGAATTAAATGTATATGTGTAATTGGAAAGAAAAAGAATTAAGAGAGAGTTTATATGTTGTATATATGGAAATATATATAACATATATACAAGTCAAAATGGATGGTCAACTAAAGAAGATATTTGTTTATTATTGAATTAATGAATTAATTAGAAGAAATAAATGAGTGGAAGAGGAAATAATTGATTATTTTATTATTAAAAGACTTGGTGGAGAATGTTTGAAGACCATAAATTTGACTTTGTCTCTTTTTTTTTTTTCATTTTTTTTTCTTCTTCCTTCCATAAAATGTGGACTCCATCTTCACCATCACCATTTTCTTTTACTTTCTTCATCTTCCTTCATTTATTTACTTGAAACTTAGAATCCATTGGAAGTAATTCAAATTTTTATGGGAATTAGATAGTTTATGTATGGTTTTTCAAGAAAATCACCATAAACTCAAGAATTAGAGGAAAAGAGCAAGGAAAGAGCCACTTTAATGAGACAAAAGAGAGCAAGAGAGAGTTTTGTGTTCAACCTCAAAAAAATTGAAGGAGATTTCAAGAAAACAAGTTAGAAATTCAAGAAATTTCATTATTTTGGTAAGTTCTCTCTTGATTGCTCTTGTTGTTTTTGAAGTTATTTTTGAGTTTGATGAAGTGTTGTTGATAATATGGTTAGGATTGCTTGTGGTGTGTTTTTATGTGTTGGAAATGGAATTAAAGATAAGACGTTAGGTTGGTGTTGGTGATGGAAGAGTAAGAGTTGTGTTTAGTGAAATCTTTTCTGTTTTATAATTAGTAAAGGCTGTAAATTGTATGATTTTTAATTAAATATAGAAAAATGTTATTGAAGTGAATTTTTGATATGTTGTACCTCTATGAGTCTAGAATGACTGAAAAATATGTTGATTCGATTTTGGAATGGTTATGATTTTGGAAAGATTATTTTTATTAGACCTGTTCCAGCAGGTACCTTAACTGAGACAGCTATCTTTCGGGATTTTTAATAAAATGTAGAAAAATAATATCTAATTGAATTTTGGATATGTTGTTTCTTAGTAAGTCTAGTATTTGAGAAAAATAATTTGGAACCACGTTGATTGAATTTGAATTATGGAATTCACAAAGTTCAGAACTGCTGCCAGGATGCAGGGCAATTGGGGCAGTCTGGTTGGGTGAACTATTTGACCAAGATTTTGTGTTCAGTTTGATCTGAAATTTTAAAGGAATGATTTCAATATGTAAAATTTAGTTCTTTAAAAATTTTAGAGTTTTTAGTCAAGTAGATTATTTTATACAAATTTTCAAAATAAGGATTAAGTTGAGTCCAAAACCATAATTTGCTATTCATATGGTCATTTTGCTAATACTCCTTTTTGGATTAGGTTGTGAAGAGGTTGAATTGCCCTAATCTAAGTGTTGAGAATTCTTGGAAGAGTAAGTATATAAATTGGTGTGAGTTGATTTTAAGGTAAGTACAAACTACATTAGTGCATACATTCATATGATATTGAGACTTGAGACATATTTGATTATAAATGTGATAAGGAATCTAATGCATTGTGGATGTATATTAATAATGTTATGTTTGGTATAATGTGAATGTTGTGATGAGCATGTAAAATATGTGTTAATGCCATTGATTATATCCATTTGAATAATGAATTGATTAATGTGATTTGAAATATAACGAAATGTGAAATGTGCAAGATGTGATGATGAAATGAAATGTGAAAGATATGATGTTATGAAGAGTTGCTTTATTGTGAATTGAGATCATATGAGATATGAGGCCATGGTTGTTGGCTATGATAATGCAAATGAAATATAAAATTGGGGCATGGTTGCCTAATTAATTATGAGAAATGAAATGAAAAGAGACTGATAAAGAGATAAATGAAATGATTGTGTGCCTAACGTGTTAATTCAATTTTCAGAGTTCTGTTTTTGGTTGCATGCCTATAAAGTACTGGATAGGTGAAAAGACCGGGTCGTAAGCCGATTCCAGTTGATAAATGTGAAATGTGAATTATAGTAACAGTCTTGCCGGGTTGAGGATCTCCTCGAGTTAAGTCGGGTTGAGGTCCAAGAGACTGGGTCTGTTACATTTGTTTTGGTAACAGTCTTGCCGGGTTGAGAATCTCCTCGGGTAGCCGGGTTGAGGTCCAAGAGACTTGGTCTATTACCCTATCCATGGATAGAGATATATATATCGCCTACGGGCTTGATGATTGTGATTATGGACCAAAGCAGTAACTCTGAACTTTGAATAGCATATTAGATCCTTTTTGGGCCCATGCTTGTCTTTGTTTTCAATGTGAATCATGAATGTTTTGATTAATTATTAAATAATGTAAGATTGTGAAATATAATATTCTCTTGAATTGATCTTGAATCTTGATTGTGTGACATTAGCATGGCATTAAAGCATCATAGCACTGTAGTTTGAACCACTAAGCCGTTGGCTTAGCGCGAATTTGATTCTTGGCGCAGGTGACAGGGAAGAACCAGAGAGTTCCTCTAGGCCGAGTCGAGCCTAGATTTTGAAGAGTGAATAGTGGGCTTTAAGATCGAAGACTGACTGCCAAACATGTATAAATTTTATGTGTTGTAAAACTTGAGTTTTGATGTATATGAATTTGAAAATATTGTTACTTTTCATTGCATAGTGAACAAATATTTTATCTACTGTATTTCATAATAAACCTTCACTTTATTTTGTACTAGAAGTGTAAATCTTTTTTGCAGGTTGTAGTTGAGGTTATAAGGGGGATTTATTGGAAGTGTACTGAGAATGATTTTGTTTGCATTGGTTTGTGTAAAAATGTTTTCAAAAATCAGAAAAAAAAACCAGTTTTGTCGACACTTGGGATTGAATTTTTAGGCGAAACTATGGCAAAATTTCTGTAAAAATCGGAACAAAAATTTGACTAAGTAAAAGTGGTAGCAACATTAGGATAGTGTGGTGCCTCTACTTAGCTTACACACGTAGGTCGGGAAGGGGTGTTACAATTTTTGGTATCAGAGCCTAGGTTTAAGATTCTCAACCTAGGTGAATTGTAAGAAAAAGAATATTTTGATTTTAAAAGTTGGTTTTTGAGTAAAATACATGTTTTGGTATGGCAGTCTTTGATCTTTAATGGGATATATTCTGCTGTGTTTGCAGATATAGGTTGTAATGGCGTCTCATTCACGACAGTCTGTTGAGGGTTGTGCGGAAAGTGTAGCTCCTGAAGAGAATAGAGATGGAGCTAGAGTAGATAGAGTTAGTGAGGCCCCTACCCCTGTGCCAGGGAGATCAGATGCTGATGAGGTACCGCCAGGTTGGTTTAGGCACATGGTAGATTTGTTGAGAGGAGCTCCGGTGCAGCAGCCACCACCCCCACCACAGCCTCAGGTACCAGTGAGACATTATGATAAATTGAGGAAGTACGGGGCTGAAGATTTCTATGGCACCATTGATCCAGCTGTAGCTGAGCAATGGTTGGATATAATACAGAGAATATTCATCCAGTTGCAAGCAACTCCAGAAGAAAGATTTGATTATGCTAGATCACTGTTGCAGAAGGATGCATATGATTAGTGGAAGACAGTTCCTCATGCCATAGATGATCCATCTACATTGTCCTACAATGATTTTTTACGGGAGTTTGAGCTGAAATATACTCCGAGGGAGTATAAAGATGTGAAAAAGATGGAATTTTTGAATTTGAAGCAGGACAGCCGGACTGTGACAGAATATGAGGTCGAGTTCATCCGGTTGAGTCACTATGCTGGAGGTATTATTTCAGACGAGATAGACCGGTGCAGAAGATTTGAGGAGGGATTGAGGCCCTCTATTATGTGTCTTGTGGCTGGTTCTAGATATCAAGATTTTTCCCAGCTTGTTGCAGCAGCTAGGAGTGTAGAGAGAGCCCAGGGTATTGCAGCAGCTGCTACCGAGGAGGAGACCAGGGTTAGGAGACCCCAGTTTGAGCCGAGGTCTTCATCTGTGAAGAGAGGTAGAGGAAGTTTTGTTCCTTGGATCAGTAGGAGTCAGAGGTAGGCTAGTAGGTCAGTTCAGTTTCAGAGGCAGAGATCGAGACCTACAGTTTCAATAGCGAGTGCTCCGACTCCAGCGGTTCAGAGGTTCACTCCACCTATATGTGCTCAGTGTGGGGGGTCACATAGGGGTGTCTGTTGGAATAATAGTGGACTAGCGGTGTGCTTCAGATGTGGATCACCTGATCATTTTATTAGAGAGTGTCTTGAGATGCAGGAACAGAGGCCGACAGATTCTGCAGTTTCTCTACCTAGTGTGAGAGGTGGTCGAGGTGGCAGAGGTGTTGGTAGAGGTGGCAGATCTGGAGTCAGTCAGAGAGGAGGCTCTACACCCGCAGGCAGTAGGCCAGATGAGGCTGGGCCTTCTCAACGAGTATATGTGATGCAGAGGCAGCCAGATGCTTTAGCAGTTATAGCGGGTACATTCTCTTTATTTGGCATTTTAGTTTTTTGCTTTGATTGATCCAGGATCTACTCATTCATACATAAGTGCATCTATTTTTCCTGTGACTGAATTGCATTCTGAGTCCCTAGGATTTGATGTGTTGGTGACAAATCCTTTAGGGCATAGTGTGATTGTTAGCAAGGTGCACCGAGATAGTGCAGTTGTGGTGCAAGGTGAGGAGTTTCGTGGAGATTTGATTGAAATGCCTTTTAAAGAATATGATTTGATTTTAGGCATGGATTGGTTGTCTAAGCATGGAGCTGTGGTGGATTGTCAAAAGAAATGTGTTACTTTGAGAACTGGTGATGGTAGAAGTATATTGGTATCTAGTGAGCAGAGACAACTTGCATCCTTATTGGTTTTAGCTGTTTCAGCTAGAAAGTTGATTAGAAAAGGGTGTGATGCTTATCTTGCTCATGTTGTGGATACCAGAGTAGTGGGTTCTCAACTTGATAGTATACCCACAGTTGCTGAGTTTTCAGATGTATTTCCAGAGGAGTTGCCAGGGTTACCCCCTGAGAGAGAGGCTGAGTTTGGTATCGATTTGTTGTCCGGTACCACTCCCATCTCTATCACTCCTTATCGAATGGTACCTGCTGAATTGAGAGAGTTTAAGGTGCAGTTGCAGGAGTTGTTGGATAAAGGGTTTATTTCCTAGTGTTTCTCCGTGGGGAGCTCCTGTGTTGTTTGTAAAGAAAAAGGATGGTACCTTGAGATTGTGCATCGATTATAGGCAATTGAACAAAGTAACTATCAAGAATAAGTATCCTTTGCCTCGAATTGATGATCTCTTTGATCAGTTGAAGGGAGCAGCGGTGTTTTCCAAAATTGATTTGAGATCAGGGTACCATCAATTGAGGGTTAGAGCTGAAGATGTTTCTAAGATAGCTTTCCGCACAAGATATGGGCATTATGAGTTCTTGGTAATGCCTTTTGGATTAACGAATGCACTTGCAACTTTCATGGATTTGATGAATAGGGTGTTTAGGCCCTATCTGGATCAGTTTGTGGTGTTTTCATTGATGATATTTTGGTGTATTCACATAATGAGGAAGAACATGACAAGTATCTGCGAATCATGTTACAGATCTTGAGAGAGAAGCAGTTGTATGCTAAGCTGTCAAAGTGTGAGTTTTGGCTTGACCAAGTAACTTTTCTCGGTCATATAGTTTCAGCAGATGGTATAAGAGTTGATCCGAGTAAAGTTGAGGCCATTTTGAATTGGAGTCCACCAAAGTCAGTAACTGAAGTTAGAAGTTTTCTGGGTTTGGCAGGCTATTATCGAAGTTTTGTGAAAGGTTTCTCTTTGATAGCTACTCCACTCACCAGATTGCTTCGAAAGGGAGTTAGATTTGTGTGGACAGATCAGTGTTAAGCTAGTTTTGATCAGTTGAAAGAAATGTTGACTCAAGCACCTGTTCTTACTTTACCCGTGGAAGATAAACCTTATGTGATTTATAGTGATGCTTCACATAATGGTTTAGGATGTGTCTTGATGCAAGAGGGTAAAGTTGTAGCTTATGCTTCTCGGCAGTTGAAGTCGCATGAGCTCAATTATCCAACACATGATCTAGAATTGGCAGCTATAGTTTTGCTTTGAAGATTTGGCGACACTACTTGTATGGAGAGAAATGTTTTATTTATATGGATCACAAAAGTTTGAAATATTTGGGTGTTCAGAAGGAGCTGAATCTTCGGCAAAGGCGATGGTTAGAACTGATTAAAGACTACGATTATTTAATTGATTACCATCCTGGTAAGGCGAATGTAGTTGGTGATGCCTTGAGTCGGAAGTCTCTGGCAGGTTTGGCTGTTTATTCGCTCTCATTGCTTGTTGAGTTGAGAGCGTTACATGCTAGTTTTGAAGCATGTGATGATGGTGCATTGTTGGCTCAGTTGCAATTGAGACCAGTATTGTTGGATCAGATTAAGGAGGCTCAATTGACAAATGAGAAAATTCAGAAGATTGTTTCAGATTGCCAAAATGGGGAGAGCTGAGATTTCTTTGTGAGAAGTGATGGTAGCCTTTGGTTTAAGGATAGATTGTGTGTTCCTGATGATGCTAAATTGAGAAAAATTATTTTAGAAGAAGCACATCAGTCGGTTTTTGCTATACATCTGGGAAATACAAAGATGTACTATGATTTGAAACAGCATTATTGGTGGTCAGGTATGAAAAGAGACATAGCGGACTTTGTATCCAAGTGTCTCCTTAGAAAAAAGATATTGAGATTTGGTTGAAAAGGGAAGTTAAGTCTTCGTTTCATTGGACCTTATGAGCTATTAGAAAGAGTTGGGCCAGTTGCTTATCGTCTTGCTTTGCTACCTGAGTTGGATATAATCCATAATGTCTTCCATGTTTCTATGTTGCGAAGGTATAGATTTGACCCATCTCATGTTTTACCAGTTGAATCTATTGAGGTGAGTTCGGATCTGACATTTGAAGAAGAACCAATTGCTATTTTGGCACATGAAGTGAAAGAGTTGAGAAATAAGAAAGTGCACTTGTAAAGGTTCTTTGGAAGAATCATGGTGGAGAAGAGGCAACTTGGGAGAGTGAGCAAGCGATGCAAGATCAGTATCCTCAACTGTTTCAGACTAGATATCAGGTAATTTCGAGGACGAAATTTCTTTTTAGAGGGGGAGAATTGTAATATCCCAAAGTGATCCTTAGAAGTTTTGATATAATTGTTGTTTTATTTGAATTAAATGTATATGTGTAATTGGAAAGAAAAAGAATTAAGAGAGAGTTTATACGTTGTATATATGGAAATATATATAACATATATACAAGTCAAAATGGATGGTCAACTAAAGAAGATATTTGTTTATTATTGAATTAATGAATTAATTAGAAGAAATAAATGAGTGGAAGAGGAAATAATTGATTATTTTATTATTAAAAGACTTGGGGGAGAATGTTTGAAGACCATAAATTTGACTTTGTCTCTTTTTGTTTTTTTTCATTTTCTTTTCTTCTTCCTTCCATAAAACGTGGACTCCATCTCCATCTTCACCATCACCATTTTCTTTTACTTTCTTCATCTTCCTTCATTTCTTTACTTGAAACTTAGAATCCATTGGAAGTAATTCAAATTTTATGGGAATTAGATAGTTTATGTATGGTTTTTCAAGAAAATCACCATAAACTCAAGAATTAGAGGAAAAGAGCAAGGAAAGAGCCACTTTAATGAGACAAAAGAGAGCAAGAGAGAGTTTTGTGTTCAAGCTCAAAAAAATTGAAGGAGATTTCAAGAAAACAAGTTGGAAATTCAAGAAATTTCATTATTTTGGTAAGTTCTCTCTTGATTGCTCTTGTTGTTTTTGAAGTTATTTTTGAGTTTGATGAAGTGTTGTTGATAATATGGTTAGCATTGCTTGTGGTGTGTTTGTATATGTTGGAAATGGAATTAAAGATAAGAAGTTAGGTTGGTGTTGGTGATGGAAGAGTAAGAGTTGTGTTTAGTGAAATCTTTTCCGTTTTACAATTAGTAAAGGCTGTAACTTGTATGATTTTTAATTAAATATAGAAAAATGTTCTTGAAGTGAATTTTTGATATGTTGTACCTATATGAGTCTAGAATGACTGAAAAATATGTTGATTCAATTTTGGAATGGTTATGATTTTGGAAAGATTATTTTTATTAGACCTGTTCCAGCAGGTACCTTAACTGAGACAGCTATCTTTCGGGATTTTTAATAAAATGTAGAAAAATAATATCTAATTGAATTTTGGATATGTTGTTTCTTAGTGAGTCTAGTATTTGAAAAAAATAATTTGGAACCACGTTGACTGAATTTGAATTATGGAATTCACAAAGTTCAGAACTGCTGCTAGGATGCAGGGCAATTGGGGCAGTCTGGTTGGGTGAACTATTTGACCAAGATTTGTGTTCAGTATGATCTGAAATTTCAAAGGAATGATTTTAATATGTAAAAGTTAGTTCTGTAAAAATTTTAGAGTTTTTAGTCAAGTATATTATTTTATACAATTTTTCAAAATAAGGATTAAGTTGAGTCCAAAACCAGAATTTACTATTCATATGGTCATTTTGCTAATATTCCTTTTTGGATTAGGTTGTGAAGAGGTTGAATTGCCCTAATCTAAGTGTTGAGAATTCTTGGAAGAGTAAGTATATAAATTGGTGTGAGTTGGTTTTAAGGTAAGTACAAACTACATTAGTGCATACATTCATATGATATTGAGACTTGAGACATATTTGATTATAAATGTGATAAGGAATCTAATGCATTGTGGATGTATATTAATAATGTTATGTTTGGTATAATGTGAATGTTGTGATGAGCATGTAAAATATGTGTTAATGCCATTGATTATATCCATTTGAATAATGAATTGATTAATGTGATTTGAAATATAACGAAATGTGAAATGTGCAAGATGTGATGATGAAATGAAATGTGAAAGATTTGATGTTATGAAGAGTTGCTTTATTGTGAATTGAGATCATATGAGATATGAGGCCATGGTTGTTGGCTATGATAATGCAAATGAAATATAAAATTGGGGCATGGTTGCCTAATTAATTATGAGAAATGAAATGAAAAGAGACTGATAAAGAGATAAATGAAATGATTGTGTGCCTAATGTGTTAATTCAATTTTCAGAGTTCTGTTTTTGGCGGCATGCCTATAAAGTACTGGATAGGTGAAAAGACCGGGTCGTAAGCCGATTCCAGTTGATAAATGTGAAATGTGAATTATAGTAACAGTCTTGCCGGGTTGAGGATCTCCTCGAGTTAAGTCGGGTTGAGGTCCAAGAGACTGGGTCTGTTACATTTGTTTTGGTAACAGTCTTGCCGGGTTGAGGATCTCCTCGGGTAGCCGGGTTGAGGTCCAAGAGACTGGGTCTGTTACCCTATCCATGGATAGAGATATATATATCGCCTACGGGCTTGATGATTGTGATTATGGACCAAAGCAGTAACTCTGAACTTTGAATAGCATATTAGATCCTTTTTGGGCCCATGCTTGTCTTTGTTTTCAATGTGAATCATGAATGTTTTGATTAATTATTAAATAATGTAAGATTGTGAAATATAATATTCTCTTCAATTGATCTTGAATCTTGATTGTGTGACATTAGCATGGCATTAAAGCATCATAGCACTGTAGTTTGAACCACTAAGCCGTTGGCTTAGCGCGAATGTGATTCTTGGCGCAGGTGACAGGGAAGAACCAGAGAGTTCCTCTAGGCCGAGTCGAGCCTAGATTTTGAAGAGTGAATAGTGGGCTTTAAGATCGAAGACTGACTGCAAAACATGTATAAATTTTATGTTTTGTAAAACTTGAGTTTTGATGTATATGAATTTGAAAATATTGTTACTTTTCGTTGCATAGTGAATAAATATTTTATCTACTGTATTTCATAATAAACCTTCACTTTATTTTGTACTAGAAGTGTAAATCTTTTTTACAGGTTGTAGTTGAGGTTATAAGGGGGATTTATTGGAAGTGTACTGAGAATGATTTTGTTTGCATTGGTTTGTGTAAAAATGTTTTCAAAAATCAGAAAAAAACCAGTTTTGTCGACACTTGGGATTGAATTTTTAGGCGAAACTATGGCAAAATTTCTGTAAAAATCGGAACAAAAATTTGACTAAGTAAAAGTGGTACCAACATTAGGATAGTGTGACGCCTCTACTCAGCTTACACACGTAGGTCGGGAAGGGGTGTTACATTATTGGTATTTCATAATTGACCTAAAAATCTATAAGCATTTTAGATGAAATGGAAAATAATTTTGTTTGCTCTGGCCATAAGGTGTATAAAGATTTTTGACCCATCTTGAAAGGTTTCATCGTACAAAGACCTTTTTAAGAATTTTGAAAATGGTTTTGGTCTTTTGGATCTTAAAGGAAAAGAACCATTTTTGAGCTTACAATATAGGTAGGTCATATTAGAAAAAGAATAAACCAAATAAGCCATGGTTTAAACCAAGATATATCAATCATAGTCAAACAACAAGAATTTGGGGTAAAAACCTAAGGAAAGTAACTAGGTTAATTACATGAGATTATGTCTTTGGGTTAGAAAGTTTTAGGCTCCCATAGCAAGTATATACCAAAAGATACGAAGCTATGAGTTATTATGCTATGCTCGATCTCCATACCAAGAGTAAAAGTTTGGTATCCCTTACATGACATAACAAGGGTAATACGGGCATCCTAACTCATACATACAATGCAAACTAAATGATTCAATGGACAATATCATAATAAGAAAGAATAAAATAATATAACGACCAATAGAATCAACTTCTCTTATCCCCAGTGGAGTCACCACTGTGAGCGGGGATTTTTGTCCCCACTCCCATGTGGAATGGTTCTTGCGACTTCGGCATTGTTAGGCTCAAGGCCTTAGAGAACACGGGCCCAAACCTGGAGAAAATGAAGTTGCTACCCAGACAGGCTAGGAAAAAGAAAGGGGTGGATGACTCGATTCCTAAAGAATCCCCAATCCCCTAATGGGTTTGGAAAGTTGGGCACATGTGGGGAACATGAGAATGACCCAGCACCCCCACAACACCCGGTTCATTGGAACTGACCTCTTTTTCAGGTCTTAATATTATGAAAGTCTTGAATATAATGACATTATCCATAATTCAAGCAACAAATAAGAATAAACAAATACTTTATTAAAATCACAATAAAGTTCAAACAAAACAAACAAATAGGCACCCATCCATGGATGGAAACATGCCTTTACAATTGTCCAATGTCCAAAAGAAAATAAATAAAATAGGATACCCACCAATTGGTAGAAATGTATCCTTTACATTGATCCAAAACATGAAATAAATTAAAATACATGATTCACAATACGTGAGGTACCCAAAACATGGAGACATACCTCTTACAATGTTTTGAAATCAAAGCAAATCAATAAAAATAACCAACCAACCATTCATCATAAATTAATCATTCATCGAAGATATAAATTGAAGATGTAAATAAATCACTAATCAAAATATATAATAAATATTCATTTAATAATGAAGCAAATAAAGATGCAAGTTTAGGTTTATGTATCAACTTAGGGTTTCTTAAATAACATTTAGGATTTTGGAGTTTATATTTAAAAGCTAGGATTTGGGAAATTTAAGGAACTAATTATGAACGGGGATTTCTGCCCCAACTCCCGGTGGAATGGTTCTTGCGACTTCGGCACTGTTTAGGCTCAAGGCATTAGAGAACACGGGCCTAAACCCGGAGAAAAATGGAGTCGCCAACCGGACGGGCCGAAAAAAAGAAAGGGGTGGATGACTCGATTCCTAAGGAATCCCCAACCCCCTAATGGGTTCGGAAAGTTGGGTACGTGTGGGGAAGGTGAGAAATGGCCCAGCACCCCCACAACGCCCGGTTCATTGGAATCAGCCTCCTTTGCAGGTCATAATATTATAAAATTCTTAAATATAACAATATTATCCATATTACATGCAACAATTAAAATAAAGCATCATTATATTAAAATCAAAGGAATGTCCAAACAAAGCAAATAAATGGACACCCTTCCGAGGATGGAAACATGTCCTTACTCGTTCATGTCTAAACTAAATAGGATACCCACCGAAAGGTAGAAACATGTCCTTTACATTGGTCCAAAATATAAAAGCAATTTAAATTACATGATATTTAACTAATAAGGTACCCACAAAGTGGAAACATACCTCTTACAATTTTAATACTAAAACGAACAAATAATAATCATAACAATAAAGAAAATATCCATCCATGATAAATTAAATAAATCAAGTATTGAAATTAAATAAATCAACCATAAAAAAATATAATAAACTATATAATCAAATCTAAAATTAAATAAAGCAATAAATATATAAATTTAGGGCTTTAAAGAATTATCAATTGAATTTAGGGTTTCAAAACTTAGGGTTTTAGAAACTAAAGTTTTATAATTAGGGTTTTGAAATTAGGATTTTAGGGTTTTTAAAAATAGGGTTTTGGAAACTAGGTTTTTTGAATTAGGGTTTTTAAAACTAGGGTTTTGGAATTATGATTTTGGATAGTTAGGGTTTTTGGATGGTTAGGGTTTTTGAAACTAGGGTTTTTGGATTTAACTTACTACCTAAAAAAACATAATTTTGGATTTGGAGAAATAAATTAAGGTTTTGGAAAAATAATCAATATTTTGGAGTTTAATAATGAAATGGTTTAGGCTTTTGGATAAAAATAGTTTGAGGTTTTGAGTTTTAATAAAATAACCTACGGTTCTTGAAGTTAAAGTAAATAAAATAAATTCTAACAATTAATTTAAATCCTCGACGGCTACTAAATAGTTATATGTTTTTTATGAAACAATGCAAGTGGGGTTATGAATATCAACTGATCCATGTGTTAATTAAAGTAAATGATTAAAGTTATTGAAACAAAAATCAATTTACTGTATGTTCAAAGATCAAGGCACTGTGTGTTCAAAGATAAAGTTACTGCATGCATGTTTTTATTAATCTAAGAAACGAAGCTACTGTGATCATGTGTAATTTATGATTAAAGATCAAACCTCCGTTCATTGGTTTCTCCAAATTGATTTCTGGATGAACAATGAACAAAGACAGCATTATTGTCTTTGATGGATTGATGACTGATGAATGTTTGCTGCTAATCTTCTCTGTTTGTTGCCGTCTCTCTTTAATGTTCCTTGCTATCTTATTAATGTTCCTTACTATCCCCTGTTAATGTTCCTCCCTTTGTTATTGTTTCTCCCCCTTTTCTAAATTCTGAAACATTAATATTTATCACCGACCCTCACTCAGAATCCTTAACCTAATATAAATCAGTCCCTAAAATGAATTCTAGTTGAATTAGGAAACTTATCCAACCTCATGTCAATCTGGTTGCCCTAGGTAGACATGAGACCAACCTCATGTCGACCTTGGGCTGCCCAGGTTAACATGACCTTGGGCTGCCAAGGTTGACATGAAGCATGCTCATGTCGACCTAGCCTGCCAAGGTTGACATGAAGCATGCTCATGTCAACCTAGCCTGCCCAGGTCGACATGAGTCCAACCTCATGTCAATCTGGGCTCCCAAATCGACATAAGGCATGCTCATGTCTCGCCGACAGGCCTCACTCAAATTATTCTAGCAATTTTTAAATTATGGATTGAAAAGTTTTAATTTGGGCCAATTTCACTTGATTTTAGGGTTTTACAATTGAATTTATGCCTCTTTAATCCAAGCCAACTCCTTTAAAAATTATAAACTAGGTTTAAATATTTAAAGTAAGATCAAATTTATTTTGGCATCCTTTAATTAGGACCGTATCAAATTGGGGTCAAAAATTAAGGGTCTACAGTTTACCCCCTGCTTGAACGATCTGAGACTGTGGCAAAAGAAAGTGAAAAGCAATATTATTTTTTACTGATTTTGGATGAGGATGGGCACTTGGATTTGATTTGGGTACTTGGACCCAAGACTGAACTTGATTTGTGTACTTGGACCCGAGACTGAACTTGATTTGGGTATTTGGACCCAAGACTGGATTGAATTTGGGTATTTGGATCCGAGATTGGGTACTTGGACCCGAGGTTGAATTTAATTTGGGTACTTGGACCCGAGATTGGATTTGAATTGGTTACTTGGACTCAAGATTGAATTTGATTTGGGTACTTAGACCCGAGATTGGGTACTTGGACCCGAGGTTGAATTTGATTTGGGTACTTGGACCTGAGACTGAATTTGATTTGGGTACTTGAACCTAAGATTGGGTACTTGGCCCCAAGACTAAATTTGATTTGGGTACTTGGACCCGAGATTGGGTGCTTGGATCTGAGATTGAATTTGATTTGGGTGCTTGGACCCGAGATTGGGTAATTAGCCCCGAGATTGAATTTGATTTGGGTACTTGGACCCGAGATTGAGTTTGATTTGGATACTTGGACCCAACATTGGGTACTTGGACCCGAGATTGGATACTGGGCCCCGAGATTGAATTTGATTTGGGTACTTGGACCTGAGATTGGGTACTTGGACTCAAAATTGAATTTGATTTGGGTACTTAGACCCGAGATTGGGTACTTGGACCCGAGATTGAATTTGATTTGGGTACTTGGACCCGATGAGGATTCTGGCTTAACTGGTTGTTCCATTCTTTTGTTCTTCCTTTTGCAAAAATTCAGATATTTTTAGTTGGCCCTCATATCTTCTCCTTGCCCCCTACGTGGCGAAATATAAATAAGTGAGTTTGAAAATGTTTGGTATATAAACTCAAAAAATTGAAAAGGAGAAACTTTGCCCCCTGTGTAGGCTC
The DNA here is from genome assembly GCA_947685225.1 of Garcia nutans. NCBI lineage: Eukaryota > Viridiplantae > Streptophyta > Magnoliopsida > Malpighiales > Euphorbiaceae > Garcia > Garcia nutans. The sequence goes on from CANTUV010000005.1 coordinate 41,650,274, forward strand.
AAACCAAAGATTTTTTCCATTCAAGCCTTGATTGATGTTTTTATTGTCTAGTTCTTCGCACAAGCACGTATTTCTTCTCTTTGCAAAATTACTGGAGCTTCCTCAAGCAATGGGCTTTCCATGCCCCCCCTGATTTGATATCTTCTTTTGATTCTTTACTTCATAGGGTGTTTGCTATTCACTTTGACAAGGAGTAGATAATACAAGACAAGAAAGTGTGATGTGATATGCTCATGCATGCATGATATGCATGAATAATACTTACAATGGTTCCATCAACCCACAGACCGAGGTGATCAGTAGAAGTATTCATATTGGTTCCTTTTAGATGCTCATTCAGGTCTTGCATTGGAATGACACAATGCTTCACATTTATGGCTTTTATCTTCAAGATGTTGAAAATGAATAATGGAGGCCCCAAACAGAAGAGATACATCCATTTTAAATTATGATTCATCATGTCAGTTGGTAGCTTCTTCATGACCTTGCCAATAATCATTTACTTTGCCCAATGTGTCCTTTGGAGGTTCAATGATTCGACATACTTTCCTTAATTTGAAGGCATTGTAATTTTTTTAAATTTTTTTTAAATTTTAAATTTTGAATTTTGATTTTAAAATCAAATGTTGGCTTTGCCAAATTAATGTCAATGTACCTCAGGACTTGATTTTCCAAATTAACATATCGATAACATGGCAACCCTAGTTGCCATACTAAACTCGGGAATCATTTCTATTTAAGCAAGAATTGTTGCACTTCAAATAGGCACATACACATTACTTGGCCAAAGGTCTCATTTGAGTTTGAATATTGTCTATCTCATATGCATGCTTATCCAAACTATCTCCACTAATAGACTCTACCTACCAAGAGAGATCAACAGGTCTTTGATAGGCATGAAATGGTGTTTATAAAGGACACGGGTTAAAATGAAGGCCATTTGATAGGCTTCCCTTTCTTTGAGCATTTTATCATTTTGTCCTTCTTCCTTGTAGGACTGTTAAATACAGAACTTTCAAGAACTGGATGGTCTTTCTCCTTTTCTTCTGATTTTGATCGAATCTTGGGTTGGACCAATTCAAGTCAAACTTTCCTTATAAACCAAATGGCAGCCTTTTGCTCCTTTAGGTAAAAGAGACCTCAGTTGGCTTTCTGAACTGTCTTTTTAGGTTTTATCTTTTTTTTTTCTCTTTTTCTCTTTTTTTTTGCTTTCTTTTCTTATCTTTTTCTTTTCTTCTTTCTTCTTTTTTTTTCTTTTTGGTTCTAGCTTTAAAAGAGTTGTCTTGTTTGTACCAACTTGGGTTTCCAATAATGGATGAGTGGAGTGACATAAATCTTCTTTAACAGGGATAAATCATTTGCTACTCTGTTGTCAACTTGATAGATTGGGGATATTAGGAGAACTTCAACTACCCTTATGGTCTTGATAACATCAACTATCCTTATGGTCTTGGGAACTTCATGGTCTTGACTATTCATTTCTTTCTTTGATCTTAGTGATCATAAGACTTGTCAAAAGTATCACAACAGCTTAGAGTAGGTTGTTTGGATTATATGCCAATGAAAAGAAAGCTAAAATTTTATGAAAGCTTAAAGGGACAACTAGGGATTGATATTTAATAGGGTTGATACTAGTTGTTGGCTAACCAAACAATGCCTATATAATCTCTCCCTTAAATAAGCAGAGTTCAATTTCACCTCGAAAGTTTGTCAAAGCATGTTCTAAGACTGACTAGGACCTAGACAAAGATAATTATGCAGGAGCCCTCTCTAAGTAAGCATACACAACTCAATGTTATAGAGCAATTCCCTTATCTAGTAAAGTCATTCAAATCATGATGCCTCGATATATTAATTTATGAACATCAAGCTAGATTCCTCATTGGTTGAGCACCAAAATGAACAAAGACCAACAAAAATTTTAACGAAAGTAATTTATTTAAACAAATTTAAATTTGAAAAACACGATAGTTCCAATTAAATATTAAAGAAAGTAAAATTAAAAAGCAACATTCAAGCTAAGGAAAGTTTATTGAGTTAAGCTTCTTTTCCTTTCACATCTTCAATATTTCCATCTTGAAAAGAGGATAAGACAAAATCTTCTTCCAATCCTTTTCCTACCATGAAGGTTGCCGGTGGAGGTATGTTTTATTAGTTTTTGTCCTCAAATTGCTATTTATTTATTATGATAACTATTGTTTTCTTCTTGCATTTTGATAGTTTTAATCTGTTTATTTAGTGATTTTAGTATTTTTAGAACTCAAGGAAGTTTGGAAGAAAAAAATAAAAAAAAAAGAGCAAAAGTGAAGGAAAGAAGAACAAAGAGAAGAATTGAAGTTAAAGTGCAAAAACTCCCTTGGAAGATCAAAACAAAGAAAGAAGAGCATGAATCAAGCAAGACATGGCCAAGCCAAATCAGGCTTGGCTGTGTCACCTCAAAGGAAATGAAGGCAGAGCTTGACATGGCCAGGAGACACGGCCAAGCCACTGGCCGTGTCTCACCTAAAGACCAAAACCAAAGAAAGAAAAGAAAAGAAGGCAAGAAATGGCAGCAAGTGACACGGCCAACAGGCTTGGCCATGTCAAGTGACACGACCAACAAGCTTGGCCATGTCAAGTGACACGACCAACAAGCTTGGCCATGTCACTCTCATTTCCAAAGAACAAAGAAGAGCAAGGAGCAAAACAGAAGAGGACACACTCAAGTGACACGGCCAAGCCATTGGCAGTGTCACATGACACGGCCAGCGCCGTGTCCCATCACATGCCAAAGAAAAGACAAGCAAACTAGAGAAGCAGAAGGTGACACACCCACATGACATGGCCAAGCTTATGGTCGTGTCACACCCAGCACCCAAATTCACAGCGTGTGCAAATTTTTTTTTAGCTAAGGGATTTGTATAAATAGATAAGATTAGGGCAAGAGGAAGGAGGGATATACTTTTTCAGCCGTTCTTTATTTTTTTTTCTGGAGAATTTTTCTCTGAAATAAGAAAACTATCGAAGATTGATTTCACTTTCATTCAAACACTCTAGATCAAATTAGTTATATCCATTACGTTATTCTTTTAGCAAAAATCTGGGCAAGAGATTCTTCAGAAGCCAAAGGAAAATTGTAATTGGGTTTTGTTCTTTAACTCTATTTCTTAAGTTTTATTGAAATTTTATTTATGAATTCTTTAATGTCTAAATTAATTTTTTTGAATTTAATGAGATTAATTTGTTTGATAGCATTACTATGAACTAATTTTGATCTATTCTAGGGTTTGTATGAATCTACTATGATTGTATGAACTGGTTATTTCTCTTAATTGATTTATTTCTTTTATCCTTAATTGAATGGATTAATGTTAATATATAATTGATTGGCCACCAATTATGTGTTTTAGGTATTTAGATGAAGGATTGAGAAATGAAATCTAATACTGGAATAATTTAATTAGGGACTTAGTTGAATTAGAAAAATAAACCTAAGGAAAAGATCATTTTGATTGTAGTAAGATTAATTGAAAAAGGTTTGAATGCAAGAGCTTATTTCCTTAATTTGATTAATTAAGTTGCTTGAAATCTAATCTTTGAAATTAAATCAGTTGAGAGGAATAGCCATTCATACATATAAATTAGTAGAAAAGTGCAAACCCTAGGCTTTTCTATTAAGTGAATCAATATATTTGTTCAGTTTTCTTTCATTGTTATAAATTCAATTCCTTTCAATTGGATCGTTAGTTGTTCAGCAACTTAATTTTATAAATCAAAGACTATTAATTGATAATTAGTTTATTGCGATTTGATAAATAATTAGCTTATCTAGCTTCCTTGTGAGACGACCTTGAGGTGTTTACCGAAATACTACAGCAGCCTCGTATACTTGTGAGTGTAGCTTTAGTAGTGTTTATTAGAGCACAATAAGTTTTTGGCATGGAGCAAATATATGCCCCTCTGCGTACGAGTCTTATGGAAATGAGGCTGAGCAAGTTAACGCTATGGTGGGATATCAACCAAGGGCCTAGAATGATCCTTTCTCAAACACTTACAATCATGGTTGCTGGAATCGTCCAAACTTTTCGTGGGCATCAAATAATTCCCAACAACCTTTCCATTTGCTCCAAAGACAAAATTAACCACCAGGGCAATCTTTAAATCAAGGGCAGCCTAAGAGATATAGTTTGGAGGATAGTTTACATGCTTTTATCCAAGCCAGTACCAAGAATCAAGAGATGAATAATAAAAAGTTGGATTCATTGGAAGCGTCTTTCAAGAAAGTGGAGACCCAAGTGGGACAACTTGCACAACAGATGTAGATTCAACAGAAAGGAAAATTTCCAAGTCAACCTGAGCAAGCACAAGCAATGACTGTTCTTAGAAGTGGCAAGGTAATAAATAATGGTGTTGGAAATAATTCTGTGAATGCAGGTGATCAAGAAAACAAAAAAGAAGGAGAACCAGAGGACAAGAGTGATGGAGAAAAATTATTGAAGCAGTCTCTTTTAGTAGATTTACACAAGGCAAGCCATTCCCCAGCAGATTGAAGAATGATAAACAAGATAAGCAATTTTCAGACATCTTCAACATGCTGTCTAAGGTAAGTATTAACTTACCTCTACTTGAAGCAATAAAAAATATGCCGGCTTATGCTAAATTTTTCAAGGAATTGAACACCAAGAAAAATAGGTATGAGCCGAATGAAAAGGTGATAGTATCAGAGGTAGCCAGTGCTATTTTGCAACATAAACTACCTCTGAAGCTAAAGGATCCTGGAGCTTCGTAATTAAAATTACTATGGGTAATGGAAAGGTGACTGATGGCATGTGTGATTTAGGAGTTAGTGTTAATTTGATGCCTTACTCTATGTATCTTGAATTAGAACTTGGAGAACTTAAACCTACTAAAATGGTCTTGCAATTAGCTGACAGATCTCTTAGATTCCCGAAAGGAATTATTGAAGATGTGTTAGTTAAGGTTGGTGGGTTGATAGTGCCCTTGGATTTTATAGTCCTTGACATGGGAGGAGATAACCCTACACCATCCACTCACACTATTCTATTGGGTAGGCCTTTTATGGCTATGACCAACACCTTGATTGATGTTAAAAATGGTAAATTGTCAATGACTGTCTTGGGACAAACGGTTGTATTTTCTATTTTTTAACACTTCTCCTATTCCTACAACTGCATTATATGAGGATTGCTCTTTAATTGATTGTATTGATGCAGTTGTTTCAGATGTTTTCTTACAAATAGGTTCTCCGAATATATTGGAGCTGGCACTGACCTTAGATTGTAACTTGGATATTTTTGACTCAGAAGTAGCCAGTTGCCTTGATATATTGAAAAGTGCTGAAATAGAGGAATTTAAAGAGGAACCATCATTCGAGCTCCCCTCCATCCAAAAAGAAGAGAATAATCCTTCACTTAAGTTGGAGCTAAAAGAGTTGCCTAAAAACCTGAAATATGTGTTTTTAGGAGATCACGACACCTTACCTGTGATAATTTCTAGCGAACTTAGTGAAAGGGAAGAGATGAGGTTGGTGAGTGAATTAAAAAAAATGAAAAGAGCTATAGGATGGGGGTTGAGTGATATTAAAGGTACTAGCCCTTCAATGTGTATGCATAGAATTTTGTTAAAAGAGGGAGCTAAACCTGTAAGAGAGACCCAAAGGTGCCTTAACCCAAACATGAGTGAAGTGGTTAAGAAGGAAGTGCTTAAATTGCTTGATGAAGGAGTGATATACCCGATAGCCAATAGTGAGTGGGTTAGCCCAGTACATGTAGTGCATAAGAAATCAGGAATCACTGTGGTAAAAACTGAAAAGGATGAATTGATTCCTACTAGGACTACCACTGGGTGGAGAATGTGTATAGACTATAGGAAGTTAAATAATGCCACAAAGAAAGATCATTTCCTCTTCCTTTTATTGATCAAATGTTGGATAAACTTTTTGGACACTCTCACTATTACTTTTTGGATGGACTTTCAGGTTATTATCAGGTGCCGATAGCACTAGAGGATCAATCCAAGACCACTTTTATTTGCCCTTTTGGGACTTTTGCATTTCGGCGTATACCCTTTGGCTTGTGCAATGCGCCTGCAACTTTTCAGAGATGCATGATGTTTGTTTTCACGGACATGATAGATGACTTTATTGAGGTATTTATGGATGATTTTTCTATTTTTGGTGACGCTTTTGATAATTGCCTTAGTAAACTTGTTCTTATGCTTGAAAGATGTATTGAATGTAATCTCACTTTGAGTTGGGAAAAAAGTCATTTCATGGTTACTCACGGTATTGTATTAGGCCATATTGTGTCTAGTAAAGGGATTGAGGTGAATAAAGCTAAGGTAGAGTTGATTGCTAAGTTACCCCCACCTACATCTGTTAAGGAAATAAGAAGCTTTCTAGGGCATGCAGGTTTTTACCGGAGGCTTATTAAAGATTTTTCTAAAATAAGCCAACCATTGTGTCATTTTCTTGGAAAAGATGTTCCATTTGTATTTACTGCACAATGCATGCAACCTTTCAATTCCCTTAAGGAAAAATTGACTAGCGCACTGGTAATTATAGCTCATGATTGGTCCTTAACTTTTAAAATTATGTGTGATGCATCTGACCATGCAGTAGGAGCTATCCTTGGGCAAAGGGTTGAGAAATTTTTGAGAATGATTTATTATGCTAGCTTGACCCTAAGTAGCGCACAAGTTAATTACACAACAACTGAAAAAGAAATGCTAGCTGTTATTTTTGGCTTAGATAATTTTAGAGCATATTTGATTGGGTCTAAAATTATTGTGCATTCAGATCACGCAGCTTTAAAATATCTTTTGACCAAACAACATGCTAAACCTCGTTTAATTAGATGGGTGCTATTATTGCAAGAATTTGATTTTCAAATCAAAGATACTAAGGGAAGTGAAAATGTTGTAGCTGATCATTTATCTAGGTTGCCTTCCTTTGATGAAAATCTTACATCTGATAGCATTCATAGAAATCTAGAAGCATTTCCTCATGAGCAGTTGTTTGCGGTAATGAATTCACCATGGTTTGCAGATATTGCTAACTATCTTGCTTGTGGTCTTTTGCATTCTAACATGTCATTTCAGGAAAAGAAAAAGGTTTTTGCACATGAGTAAATTCTATTTCTGGGATGAACCTTACCTATTCCGGATATGCAAAGATGAGATAGTTCGTAGGTGTGTACCTGAGGAAGAACAACTTAGTGTTCTTCAATTTTGTCATGACCTTCACTGCGGTGGTCATTTTGGAGGGAGAAAGACTGCCGAAAAAGTGCTTCAAAGTGGATTTTATTGGCATACTCTATTCAAAGATGCTCAAGAATATTGTAAGCATTGTGACCGCTGTCAAAGAGTAGGTAATATTGGAAGGAGGAATGAAATGCCCCTCAAATCTTATATTGTAGTTGAACTGTTTGATGTTTGGGGAATAGAATTCATGGGTCCTTTTCCCAAATCTTTTGGTTATGAATACATATTGGCTGCTGTTGATTATGTTTCAAAATGGGTGGAGGCAATCCTCTCCTAAACTAATGATGCTAATGTGGTTGTTAAATTTGTGAAGGAATACATTCTTAGCAGATTTGGCACGCCAAAAGTGATAGTTAGTGATGGGGGAAGTCATTTCTTCAATAAACTTTTCAAGAAGTTAATGCACAAGTCGGGTGTGAAACACAAAGTGGCAATCCCATACCATCCACAGACTTTAGGATAAGTTGAGACATCCAACAAGAAAATCAAAGGAATTTTGGAAAAAATAGTCAACTCATCAAGGAAGGATTGGGCAAGTAGATTAAATGACGCATTGTGGGCATATCGAACTGCTTTCAAGACTCCCTTGGGTATGAGTCCATACCTATTGGTTTTCGGTAAGGCTTTTCATTTACCAGTGGAGTTAGAGCACAAGGCATATTAGGCAATTAAGACTCTAAATTTAGATTTGGACAAGGCAAAGAGAGAACGTTTTTTGCAAATTTCGGAGTTAGATGAACTAAGGAATGATGCATATGAGAGTTCGAGGATTTATAAGGACCGTACTAAAGCACTTCATGATCAAATTTTAGTACGAAAGACATTGAGCCCAGGAATGAAGGTCTTGATTTTCAATTCTCGGCTCTGACTATTTCTAGAAAAACTCAAGTCTCGATGGAGCGGTCCTTTCAAGATAACTCAGGTATATCCTTCCGGTGCTATAGAATTACTTAACTCTTGAGCGAATGAAACTTTTAAAGTAAATGGACATAGAGTTAAACCATATAATGAGGGGTTCTAAGAAGTAAGGATTGCCAATAGTACTTTGATCTACGATCCTTAATTCTTGCAGTAACGTCTAGCTAAGACGACGTTAAAGAAGCGCTCGATGAGAGGTACCCCATTGTTATCATTTTTATCATTTTAGTTTAGTATCTTCAATTTATTTATTTATTTATTTTCCCTTCTATTTTTCTTTAAGGCTTTATGGTTTGGAGATTGGAAGTATTTTTATTCTTGCAGAGAATAGGCCAGGAGCATTGAGTTTAATTGAGACAAGGAGGGCCATCCAGTTCCAACTTTCCTTGATCGCATGTTTATGCTGAAGTCGCTGTTTTTTTTTTCTTTCATGTTGATTATTTGTTCATAACGAAAAGCTTAATGGATCTTTTGTCCGAAAGCTCCACTATGCATGACACAAAAGAGGTTCTTTCTATCTTTTCTTTTGTTTACATTGAGGATAATGTAACTCATAAGTGTGGGGTAATTTTTAAGCTTTTCTTTAATTTTTGTTTTGTTTTCTTTGTGAGTTATATTGTGCGTTTTTCATGGCATAATTGTTGGAAACTTATTGACTTTTCTGTAATTCTAGCATTACATTTGAGCCTTTAGTATCAGCATAGAGATTAGCATTTGAATTCAGTCAGGATCAATTTTCACGTTCTGCAATTCATGACATATAAATCTCTGAGAACCCACCCTTTGTGAGTTTTGAGCCTCATAGATTGAATATTATTGTCAATCGATTTTCTTTTCATAAGTGTGCACCTTCATGATTTTGTATCTCTAGAGCTTGCTTTTGCATACTAATTGAACTCACATTATGATTTCATATCAAGTTTTAAAATGATGAAGGCAAATTAGGATTACCCCCTTTAGCTTAAAAAGACCTCCCTTAATTATGAATTCCTTAGTGAGCCAAGTTGAGCCTTTGACCTTTTCTTGATTGATCAACACAATTCACAACTCAACATTTTTCTATTTTTATCATACCTTCATTAAGGAATGGAGTTTGTTATGATATGACAATAGGAGTGGTTTAACTGATAAGTATGGGGTAAACATAAAAAAAAAGGTAAACAAAAAAAATAAAATAAAATAGTATTGTTTTAGTAAGATTTGGGGCTGAAATGCATACTTTGCAGATTTTATTTGACTAAGAGTTGATTATTCTTTTCTTCTACATTTGAGCTAGATGTTCAATGCATTTTTATATTTTGTATATATATATAAAATAAATAAAAATAAAAAGAGAAGATATATATATACAAAATTCATATATTTTCTAGCATTAGTCATCAAAGAGGAATTTCGACTCATTTACTTTTCTTTTAGTATTCAAATATTTGAGACTATCAAGGGTTGGTGAATATGCCATTTGAGGGAGTTACGAGTTTCTATGCAAGATTATTGTCTAATTTAGATGTTCCATTTCTTAATGTTCCAACTTAAATGTCTTTTCTCACACCTTCACCTTAGCCCCATTACATCCAAACGAAAAGACCTTTTGATTATTTCTTGAGAAAAATCAGTGAGAGAGATTGGATAATTAAGCAAGTTTATGACAGTATGCAATCATGATTGGTTTGAGTGAATTAACCTTTGAAATTGAGAGAAACACTTAGATGAGAGATGAGATTTGTTATGTCTGAATTAATGAATGAGTTAAGAAAATCTTGATTGAAGTAAATCGCATTTATTTATTGCTGAGAATTAAAGGATTTCATCTTATATACTTGAATTATAGTTAAGGTTAATTGAGTTTTTAATTTATGCCATGTAAATCTGCTTAAGGACAAGCAAAATTTTAAGTGTGGGGTATTTGTTTTTATTAGTTTTTGTCCTCAAATTGCTATTTATTATTATGATAACTATTGTTTTTTCATGCATTTTTGTAGTTTTAATCTGTTTATTTAGTGATTTTAGCATTTTTAGAACTCAAGGAAGTTTGGAAGAAAAAAAAAGAGTAAGAGTGAAGGAAAGAAGAACAAAGAGAAGAATTGAAGTTAAAGTGCAAAAACTCCCTTGGAAGATCAAAACAAAGAAAGAAGAGCATGAATCAAGCAAGACATGGCCAAGCCAAATCAAGCTTGGCCATGTCACCTGAAAGGAAATGAAGACAGAGCTTGACACTTCCAGGAGACACGGCAAAACCACTGGCCGTGTCTCACCTAAAGACCAAAACCAAAGAAACCAAAGAAAGAAAAGAAAAGAAGGAAAGACATGGCAGCAAGTGACATGGCCAACTTGGCCGTGTCACTCTCATCTCCAAACAACGAAGAAGAGCAAGGAGTAAAATAGAAGAGGACACACTCAAGTGACACGGCTAAGCCACTGGTCGTGTCACATGGCATGACTAGCAAGCTTGGCCGTGTCTCATCTCATGCCAAAGAAAAGACAAGCAAACTAGAGAAGCAGAAGGTGACACACCCACATGACACGGCCAAGCTTATGGCCGTGTCACACCCAGCACCCAAATTCACAGCGTGTGCGAATTTTTTTTTAGCCAAGGGATTTGTATAAATAGATAAGATTAGGGCAAGAGGAAGGGGGGATATACTTTTTCAGCCGTTCTTTTTTTTTTTTCTGGAGAATTTTTCTCTGAAACAAGAAAACTATCAAAGATTGATTTCACTTTCATTCAAACACTCTAGATCAAATTAGTTCTAGCCATTACGTTATTCTTTTAGCAAAAATCTGAGCAAGAGATTCTTCAGAAGCCAAAGGAACATTGTAATTGGGTTTTGTTCTTTAACTCTATTTCTTAAGTTTTATTGAAATTTTATTTATGAATTCTTTAATGTCTAAATTAATTTCTTTGAATTTTAATGATATGAATTTGTTTGATAGTATTACTATGAACTAATTTTGATCTAGTCTAGGGTTTGTATGAATCTACTATGATTGTATGAACTGGTTATTTCTCTTAATTGATTTATTTCTTTTATCCTTAATTGAATGGATTAATGTTAATATATAATTGATTGGCCACCAATTATGTGTTTTAGGTATTTAGATGAAGGATTGAGAAATGAAATCTAATACTGGAATAATTTAATTAGGGACTTAGTTGAATTAGAAATATAAACCTAAGGAAAAGATCATTTTGATTGTAGTAAGATTAATTGAAAATGGTTTGAATGCGAGAGCTTATTTCCTTAATTTGATTAATTAAGTTGCTTGAAATCTGATCTTTGAAATCAAATCAGTTGAGAGGAATAGCCGTTCATACATATAAATTAGTAGAGAAGTGCAAACCCTAGGCTTTTCTATTAAGTGAATCAATATATTTGTTCAGTTTTCTTTCATTGTTATAAATTCAATTCCTTTCAATTGGATCTCATGCCTCAACTTCATACAATTGTCTGTTTCATATCTAGGCTTTTGATGGAATTGGCAAAATGCATTAGTATCAAAGTTAGGTGGAAAAGAATTAGGCAAAGGATGAGGAGTCAAGGGTTGTAACAATCCCTTATTTTGTAGCATATTGAGAACCCAAGATAGCGGCTTCCCTAATTCTGAAAACTGTCTTATTCCTCCTTCACTAGTGGCATTAACATTAGCTTCCTTTTGTGTACTTTGATTGCTAGGCTGATAATTTCCTTTCTCATTCCTTCTTGCCATAAAGCGATTTTTCTCCCTTTTCCACTCTTCAATTTGTATACCAGCTTGGAGAAGATCTTTGAAATCCCTTATAAGGGTGTGAGACATCCTTTCACGGAGATTGGGCAGGACGCCTCTCACGTTCATCCTTATTTGATCAGATTCATCGGGCCTTTTCTTGAGCAAAGCAGACTTATTTCTCCACCTTTTCACATAGTCCACAAAATTCTCATTTGGCCTTTGTCTAATGGACTCAACTTCTATTAAGGTAACTCCCAGCTCGACATTATACCCATATTGCTGAATGAAAGACTTGTATAACATGTCCCAATCTTTTTGAGTACTTTCTTCCAAGGTGTTGAACCAATTTTGGACAACAAAGTCCAATGAGAGTATGAAATGTCTCAGCGTTTGAGCTTTAGTAGCTCAGGCAGACTGCATGGTAGTGATGTACTGCTTCACATGGAGATGGGGGTTTCCAGTACCATTGAACTTTGCAAAAGATGACATCTTGAACTTATAAGAGACCTCCTCATCTTATTCAAATAGTTTATCAATCTCTGACATCTCTTCAGTTTTCAGTTTCTTTTAAAATTTCTTTTCTAAATCAACAATCATCTTCTCAACATCAGATGTCTCAGTCTTTTCAATAGTTGCCTTCTCAACAATCTTCAGCTTCTTTTTGTTTTGAGGTGTAACACCCCGATATCCCATATAAGTACTATACATATACCTGGTATACATACAGTAAGTATATAAAGTATAAGGATGTCACTTTTCGTTACAATTTTAAAAACCTTTAACAGAGTTTAAACCACAATACATTAATTTAAAGAGCATTTACAAAATCATTATACTTTTAATGATCTTACCTATATATAAGAATCTTATCTTTATCAAAACTTCATTTATACATATAAATACACTCTTGTCAGAGATACATCATAATTAAAAATTATACATGTGTGCATCACCCTCTAGTTGGTCTCGATAAACTCTTACTCTTCTCGTGGCATAACGAAAGACTTCATATCTTCCACCTAGTCACCTGCGCGATTACACATCCGCGCTAAGCCCGAGAGCTTAGTAGTACAAATAAATAATATAAACATACATTACAGAAGTTCTAACATGTAATGATATATCAAATTCCATGTACCATTAGTTTCTTATCATGGTTTCCCTTTTTAATTACACCTTTCATATATCTCTACTAATCTCATATATTATATATACGTATATACATATCATTAACACCAACCACAATCCATCACTAATACTCAAAATCAATATATCAATACACACATTACATATCATACTTCATACCATTATTCTATTCACAATTCACCAATCATGAATCACATTTCCAACAAAGGCAATCATTATAACATTCATGAATCACATTAAACAAAGACAAGCATGGGCCCAAAACACACTAATATGTCATTCCATTTTTCAGAGTTAATGCTTTGGTTTTGTTATCACATTCATCATTATCATAAACCCAACTAGGCTTCAAGGATTAGGTTCAACCAAGCTTCAAGGGGAACAAAGCATGCTAAGTATCAACCCAACTTGGCTTCAAGAACCAACCCAACCTAGCTTCAAGGGTTGTAACATCTCAATTAGGCTTCAAGGATCAAATCCAACCTAACTTCAAGAGATTGTTACCAATATTAGGCATTCCACCAACAATAAACTCTGAAAATGGAATAACACATTAGCCACACAATTCATTTAGCAATTTTATTCTCAATTGAATCATCATAGGCAATCACAATGGCTTCATATCACATTTGAGTTATCATAGCCAATCACAATGGCTTCACATCACATTTGAGTTATCATAGCCAATCACAATGGCCTCATATCATGTCATGTCTCAATTCATATTATAATATTTCATAGTATACCTAATCAATTACCTCATCATATCCTTCACATTTTACATATAGCATCATTGATATAACATTACAAAGTACATTATTCATATAACACATTACCATTCACAAGATTCACAATGTATAAAACATAACATTGTTCATATAGTATCATATGCATCATCATTATCATCAAATGTATGTTCAATCTCAACAATGCAAGAAGAGCAAAGAATAATCACAGTAGCTAACACACTCAAGGGACACGGCCAAGTTTGTGGCCATGTCTCTCAATCAAAAGCTCTAACACGGCCAAGACTTCCCTAGCTTGGCCGTGTCTCTCAACACAAAATAGGCAGTGGCAGACACAGTCAAGGGACACGGCCGTGTCTCTCCAAAATTGATCCAACACGGCCAAATTTCCTTAAACTTGGCCGTGTCTCCCAAAAATCTTTAGTCTTGCCCGTGTCTCTTCTTTAGTTTGGCCGTGTCTCTCATGAATGAAAACCCTAAACATGGCCAAGTCTCTTTTTATTGAATTAAAACACATTATGCACAACATAACCTCATTCAAATGGATATAATCAATGTCATTAACACTTATTTTACATATTCATCACAATATTCACATTAACAATACATTTAATCACTTACCATTTCAAAACCCTAAAATCAACATCACTCTTATTCTTTCAATATCAACATCCACTTAACTTACCATCTTCAAACCAAAACCAACACCAATTCAATCTTTTTAACTTACACTCAATTTCAACACTTATAAACACATCTCAAACACACCAAATCATAATATCAACAAATCATAACTCACCTCAAACACAACTTCAAAATAACAAAGGAAAACAATAGAGTACTTACCAAAATTAAGGAAATTTCACAAATCTCCAACTTAATCCTTTGCTTCTTCCTTCAACTTGATTTTAGAATTTAGAACACCTCTCTTTCTCTCTCTTTCCTTTGGTAGCCGGCCACACAATGCAAAGAAGAGAAAATGAAGACAAGTCAAACTTCTCTTCTTCTTTAAATCTCCACCAAGCAATTCTAACAAAGCAATTACCTAAATGCCCTATCCATTTAACTTAGCTTCTTTTACTTATATGCCCATTTAAGTAATTTCACATATCACAAATAAAATATCTTCTTCCCTTGACTCCTCATTTTGACCAACATATATGTTATATATATTACCATATACCCAACATATACACTTTCTCTCTACACATTATTTTCCTTTTTAAACAATACCTAAACATTCTCTTTTCAATTTCTTTTCTTATCAACATAACATATACACATAATTCAAACAAACAACAATTATATCCAAACTTCTAGGGCACACATTGGGATATTACATGAGGATCTTGGAAGTATTGAGCCCAATCATCATCATCAATGATCACCTTATCATCATCAAAAGCCACTTCACCAACTTTAGCCTTCCCATTGTCTTTCTTGGTACTAGCAGATGCTTCGGCATGATTTCCTAAAATTGCAGCCAATTGGTTCTTCATGGTCTAAGCTAGGGCCTCTTTTATTTCTTCCATCTTGGCATTGAGGGCGTCGTCCACCATTCTTTGAATTTGTTCGGGCTCCGTTGCCTTTGGTGAAAAAGAGTTTGAGTCATTGCTAAATTCTTCATCTCCAGCATAGGTTGGATTGTCGTAAGTTTTTGAACTATAATAATCCAGGGTTGTGATCCAGAGAGGATCAATGATATGAGATGCGAATGTATGTATGCATGCATGTATGCACAAACAATAGACAAAGATAACATCCACACACGAATGGCGAGTCTCTTTTCCTAGGTAATGTGGTTAACAAAAATACCAACATGGGGTATCTTATTTTATTGAATAATTCCCTCAAGCATTTCAACCAATAGTTATATTTTCGAAAATGGAAATCAGTTCATGATAATTCCCATTAATTAGGCTTTAATCCATCCAACCAGCTAAAGTAGCTTTTATGCTATAGTGGATTAAAACTAAATTAAGAGGTTTATTATAAATAGATTTCTCACTTGAAAAAGTAACTAGTGGCTCATGCCAAAAACAAGCCCATGATTAATATCTCTTACTATAAACTAGGCTCACAATTGATTTTTGGTATTTTGTAATTGACCTAAATAATTTTCAAGCTCTTTGTAAGAAAAGGATGGATGAAAATAATTTTCTTTATAAGCCCATTGCAAAAAGATTTTAGAAAAAATGGATTTTAGGCTTAGTATTTGGGTCATGAGCAAAGTATTTTTGATTTGTTTTTAGAAAAGTTTTATGTCCAAAGACCATCTTCAAAAGTTTTAAAAATAGTTTTGGTCTTTTGGACTTTAAAGAAAAATTTATTTTGGGCTTAAAATGTACTTAAGTCATATTAGAAAAAGAACAAACCAAATAAGCCATGATTTAAGCCAAGATAAATTAACCATAGTCAAACAACAAGCATTTGGGGTAAAATCCTAAGGAAAGTAACTAGGCCAATTGCATGAGCTTTAGCCTT
Organism: Garcia nutans; assembly: GCA_947685225.1. Lineage (NCBI taxonomy): Eukaryota > Viridiplantae > Streptophyta > Magnoliopsida > Malpighiales > Euphorbiaceae > Garcia > Garcia nutans. The sequence continues at coordinate 41,666,533 of CANTUV010000005.1, forward strand.
TGGGTTAAAAGGGTTAGGTTCCCATAGTAAGTACATACCAAATGGTACAAGGCTATGAGTGGTTATGCCATGCTCGATCTCCATACCTTGAGTAAAAGTATGATATCCCTTACATAACACAACATGGGTAACACGGGCATCCTAACTCATGCACACAATGCAATCTAATATGATGCAATGGATAATATCATGATAAGAAAGAATAGAATAATATAAAGACCAACGAAATCAACTTCTCTTATCCCCAGTGGAGTAGCCACTGTAAGCGGGGATTTTTGCCCCCACACCCGGTGGAATGGTTCTTGCGACTTCGACAATGTTTAGGCTCAGGACCTTCGAGAACACGGGACTAAGCCCTGAGAAAAATGGAGTCGCCACCCGAATGGGCTGGGAAAAAGAAAGGGGTGGATGACTCGATTCCTAAGGAATCCCCAACCCCCTAATGGGTTCGGAAAGTTGGGTATGTGTGAGGAAGGTGAGAAATGGCCCAGCACCCCCACAACACCCGGTTCATTGGAACCGGCCTCCTTTGCAGATCATAATATTATAAAATTCTTAAATATAATAATATTATCCATATTACATGCAACAATTAAAATAAAGCATCATTATATTAAAATCAAAGGAATGTCCAAACAAAGCAAATAAATAGACACCCATCCGAGGATCGAAACATGTCCTTACATCATTCATGTCTAAACTAAATAGGACACCCACTGAAAGGTAGAAACATGTCCTTTACATTGGTCCAAAATATAAAAGAAATTTAAATTACATGATATTTAACTAATGAGGTACCCATGTTTTATTAGTTTTTGTTATAGATTTGTGTCTTGTTTATTTTGATAATTATTGTTTTATTTAGGTATTTTGTTAGTTTTTATCGATTTGTTTAGAGTTTTTATTAATTTTGGTAGTTTTAGTTTATTTCAGTGTTTATGTCATTTTTGTTCTAGTTTATAGTATTGTGTTTATGTTTTGTTGGTTATTGTCTTTTAAAGTTTGTTTTGAGTTTTGTGTTAGGTTAAAAAAGGCAAGGAAGCAAATTTGAAGAGAAAAGGGGCAGTAGCTGACACAGGTAGAGGACACGGCCAAGTCACTGGCCGTGTCCCATACCAAGCTAAAAGGAAGAGCAAGTCACATAGAGAGACACAAGCAAGGGACACGGCCAAGTCAGTGGCCGTGTCCCTCCAAAGGAGCTCAACACGGCCAAGTCACCTTCACTTGGCCGTGTCTCACTTAATTCCAAAGCAAAAGAGAATTACATCTTCACAGAAGCTAACACAGGTAAGGGACACGGCCAAGTCAGTGGCCGTGTCCCTCCAAAATAGTCCAACACGGCCAAGTCAAGCTTAAACTGGCCGTGTCACTCAACCAAAGAAGAAAAGAAGGAATTCTGAGACAGAAGTAGACACATGCAAGGGACACGGCCAAGTCACTGGCCGTGTCCCTCCAAAGAGCACCCACACGGCCAAGTCACATGCAACTTGGCCGTGTCTCTCATGAACCAAAGCCGTAGTGAGTTTTTTTGTAATATCCCTAATTATGCCCTAGTAGTCTTGGTGTTAGTGTTGTTGCACTTGAATTATGTATATATGTTAAGTTGATAAGAAATTGGAAGAGAATGTTTTTGTATGTGTTTTGGAGAAGAAATTTAGGGTTTAGAGACAAATGTATATGTTGTGTATATGATGATATATATAACATATAAATGGGTCAAAGGAAGAGTCAATGCAAGAAGATATTTTTGTGGAATGTGCAATTACATATAAGGGCTTATATGAGACAAAAAGTTAGTTATATGATTGAGGGCATTTTGGTAATTGCTTGGATAAGATCACTTGGTGGAGATTAAAAGCAAATTTGACTTTGTGTCTTCATCATTTCCTTCTTTCTTTCAAGAGGTGCTGGCTCTCCAAAAACCAAGAGAGAAAGAGAGGTGATCTTGAGGTTTGAAGCAATTTGAAGAAGGAAGCAAGGGTTTTGGTTAAAGATTTGTGGATTTCTTCATCTAAGGTAAGATCTTTTCTTTAAATTCTTCAATTCTTTTGAAGTGGTGTGAGAAAGGAATTAGGGTTTGTTGGTTTGATGATGAGATGAGTTGTGTTTAGTGAAATTCTTTTTCTGTTTTACAATTAGTAAAGGCTGTGACTTGTATGATTTTTAATTAATTATAGAAAAATGTTCTTGAAGTGAATTTTTGATATGTTGTGCCTCCATGAGTCTAGAATGACTGAAAAATATGTTGATTCGATTTTGGAATGGTTATGAGTTTAGAAAGATTATTTTTAGTAGAACTGTTCCAGCAGGTACCTTAACTGAGACAGCTATATTTCGGGATTTTTAATAAAATGTAGAAAAATCATATCCAATTGAATTTTGGATATGTTGTTGATTAGTGAGTCTAGTATTTGAGAAAAATAATTTGGAACCACGTTGATTGAATTTGATTTATGGAATTCACAAAGTTCAGAACTGCTGCCAGGATGCAGGGCAATTGGGGCAGTCTGGTTAGGTGAACTATTTGACCAAGATTTTGTGTTCAGTTTGATCTGAAATTTTAAAGGAATTATTTTAAGATACAAAACTTAATTCTGTAAAAATTTTAGAATTTTTAATCAAGTAGATTATTTTATACAATTTTTCAAAATAAGGATAAAATGGAGTCTAAAACCAGAATGTATTATTCATATGAATCATATCAATTGTTCTTTGCCCTAATTGCATTGTTGAGATTGAACAATGTTATGTTATGCATTGTGAATGGTTATGTGTTTCATGAATAATATACATTGAAATTGAAATGATAATTCAAATAAGACATGATATGAGACAATGCCATTGTGATTGGCTATGATGATGATATTGAAAGAAAGAAGGCATGTTTGCCTAAATGTGATGAGAATTTGAGAATGGAAATGGTAACTATATAATAAATGAATTGTTTGTTTAATATGTTATTCAGTTTCAGAGTTCTGGATTTGGGTGGCATGCCTAAGAAATGATGAAAGGTAACAGTCTTGCCGGGTTGAGGATCTCCTCATATGTGTTGAGTTGATGGTCCAAGAGACTGGGTCTGTTACACTATGAGAATTGTGAATATAAGATATATGATTTGTAACAGTCTTGCCGGGTTGAGGATCTCCTCATATGTGTTGAGTGATGGTCCAAGAGACTAGGTCTGTTACACTATCCATGGATAGAGATACATGTATATACATTGCCTACGGGCGTGATTATTGTGACTATGAACCAAATCAGTAACTCTGAACTCTGAATATCATATTAAATACTTGTTGGGCCCATAGGTGTCAAGGTTATATGAATGTCCTAAATAATGTTATGAGTTAATGAAATGAGATGTTGGTTATTGAGTATGATTGAGTAATGTTGAATGTGGAAAGATGTTGAAATGTGGTATACTCATATGACTATGATTTGTGAAATGCATAATTATGTGTTAACTTTATATTTATGATGTTGATCTTATCAATAACATATGTGGCATTGCATTACATTTAAGCATACCATTAACATGTTTTATCTTACTAAGTCGTTGGCTTAGCGCGATAGTGTTTAATCGCGCAGGTAATAGAGTGGATAGAGTTGAACCCGAGAGTTCATCAAGACCAAGTGAGAGTAGACCTTGTTGAATCCATTATTGGAGCTTAAAGATCAGAGCAGACTTGCCAATCATGTATATTTCTTTATATTTTGTAAAGAAATGTTTAGTATGTAAATATGTAAATATTTTATAACTTCCGCTGTGTAATATTTAAATATAGGGGTTGTCACAAAACCTTTATTTTATGTTGCACTAGAAGTGTAAATTCTTTTTGCAGGTTGTAGTTGAGGTTACAAGGGGGATTTATTGGGAGTGTACTGAGAATGATTTTGTTTGCATTGGTTTGTGTAAAATGTTTTTAAAAATAAGAAAAAAACCGGTTTTGTCGACACTTGGGACTCAATTTTTAGGCGAAACTATGGCAAAATTTTTGTAAAAAAAATCGGAACTAAAATTTGACTAAGTAAAATTGGTAGCAACATTAGGTTAGTGTGGCGCCTCTACTCAGCTTACACATGTAGGTCGGGAAGGGGTGTTACAATTGTTTTGGTATCAGAGCCTAGGTTTGAGATTCTCAACCTAGGTAAAATGTAATAAAAAGACTATTTTTACTTAAAAAGTGGTTTTGAATAACATATACGTTTGAGATTGGCAGTCTCTGATCTTTAATAAGATATAATCTGCTGTGTTTGCAGTGTTAGGTTGTGATGGATTCTCACTCACGACAGTCGGTTGAGGGTAGTGCCGAGAGTATTGCCCCTGATGATGGAGCTAGGGTTGTTAGTGTTGAGGAGGCACCTGCTTCGGTGTTAGGGAGATCAGCTGGGGAGGAGGTTCCGCCAGCTTGGGTTAGGAATGTGATAGAGGCTTTGAGGCCAGCACCAGTGCAACCACAGCCACCACCACCACCCCCACAGCCTTTGGTAGCAGTGAGGCAATATGATAAACTAAGGAAGTTTGGAGCAGAGGATTTTATAGGTACTACTGATCCAGTTGTGGCTGAGCAATGGTTAGACAAAGTTCAGAGAATATTTGTGCAGTTGCAAGCCACTCCAGAGGAAAAGTTTGATTATGCAAGATCATTGTTGCAGAAGGATGCTTATAGTTGGTGGAAGACAGTGCCCCATTCTATGGAAGATCCCCCAACATTGTCCTATGCAGATTTTCTGAGGGAGTTCGAATTGAAGTATACTTCGAGGGAGTATAAAGATGGGAAGAAGAGAGAGTTTTTAGATTTGAAGCAAAACAACTGGACTGTGACGGAGTATGAGGTTGAATTTATCCGGTTGAGTGAGTATGCCGGGGGCATTATATCGGATGAGATAGATCGATGCCGGAGATTTGAGGAGGGGTTGAGGCCCTCTCTTATGTGCCATGTGGCTGGTTCTCGGTATCAGGATTTTTCTCAGCTTGTGGCAGCAGCTCGGAGTGTGGAGAAAGCTCAGAATATTGCAGCTGCTTCTGAGGAAGAGGTTAGGATTAGAAGGCCCCAATTTGAGGCAGAGTCTTCTTCTGCTAAAAGAGGTAAGGGAAGCTTTGCTCCTCGGGTCAGTAGAAGTCAAAGATCAGCTGGTAGGTCAGTGCAGTTCCAGAGGCAGAGATTTAGACCTACAGCTTCAGTAGCGAGTGCTCCTACTCCTGGAGTTCAGAGATCCACCTTACCTGTGTGTAACCAGTGTGGTGGAAGACATGGGGGCGTTTGTTGGAGGCATAGTAGATCAGGGGTATGCTTCAGGTGTGGATCACCTGACCACTTTGTGAGAGACTGTCCTGAGAGGCAGGAGCAGATGCCAGTTGATTCTGCTGCTTCTCGAGCTAGTGTGAGGGGAGGCAGAGGAGGCAGAGGTGCCAGCCGAGGAGGTAGACTAGGGTTCAGTTTTAGAGGAGGTACTACATCCAGGGAGAGTAGACCAGAGGAGGTTGGATCTTCCCAGAGGATGTATGTTATGCAAAGGCAGCCGGATGCATCGGCAGTTATAGCTGGTACTTTTTCTTTATTTGATACTGCAGTACTTGCTTTGATTGATCCCGGATCCACCCATTCTTATATTAGTGCATCTGTTTTGCCTGTGTTTGATATGCATGCTGAGTCCCTAGGATTTGATGTTTTGGTGACAAATCCTCTAGGGCATAGTGTGATAGTTAGTAAAGTGCATAAAGATAGTGCAGTGAGGGTGCAAGGTGAGGAGTTCCTTGGAGATTTGATTGAGATGCCATTTAAGGAATATGATGTGATTCTAGGCATGGACTGGCTATCTCGACATGGAGCTGTGGTAGATTGTAAGAAGAAGATTGTTTCTTTGAGAACTGGTGATGGTAGAGAGGTGATAGTATCTAATGAGCAGGAACAGCTAGCCTCCTTATTTGTTTCAGCTGTTGCAGCTAGGAGGTTGATTAGAAAGGGATGTGAAGCCTATCTTGCTCATGTGGTAGATACTAGAGTAAAGGGTTCTCCCATTGATAGCATTGCCACAGTTGCTGAGTTTCCAGATGTTTTTCCCGAGGAGTTGCCAGGATTGCCTCCTGAGAGAGAAGTGGAGTTTGGTATCGAATTGTTGCCCGGTACCACTCCTATTTCGATTACTCCTTACAGAATGGCACCAGCAGAATTGAGGGAGTTAAAAGTGCAATTACAGGAGTTGTTGGACAAAGGATTCATTCGCCCCAGTGTTTCTCCTTGGGGAGCTCCTGTGCTATTTGTGAAGAAGAAAGATGGTACTATGAGATTATGTATCGATTATAGGAAATTGAACAAAGTGACCATTAAGAATAAATATCCTTTGCCTAGAATCGATGATCTATTTGATCAGTTGAAGGGTGCAGCTGTGTTTTCCAAAATTGATCTGAGATCAGGGTACCATCAGCTGAGAGTCAGAGCTGAAGATGTTCCGAAGACAGCTTTCCGGACCAGATATGGGCATTATGAATTTTTAGTTATGCCTTTTGGTCTGACGAATGCACCTGCAGCTTTTATGGATTTGATGAATAGGGTATTTAGGCCCTATCTGGATCAGTTTGTAGTGGTCTTCATCGATGACATTCTGGTGTATTCGCGGAATGAGGAGGAACATGATATGCATCTGCGGATTGTGTTGCAGATTTTGAGAGAGAAGCAGTTGTTTGCTAAATTGTCGAAGTGTGAGTTCTGGTTGGATCAAGTAGCTTTTCTCGGACATATTGTTTCAGCAGAAGGCATTAGAGTTGATCCAAGTAAAGTTGAAGCTATTCTGAATTGGAGTCCACCTAAGTCTGTGACAGAGATTAGAAGTTTTCTAGGTTTGGCAGGCTATTACCGGCGGTTTGTGAAAGGATTTTCTTTGATAGCTACTCCACTCACCAGATTGCTTCGTAAGGGAGTGAGGTTTTTGTGGACAGATCAGTGTCAGGCGAGCTTTGAGCAGTTGAGAGATATGTTGACTCAAGCGCCTGTTCTTACTTTACCTGTAGAAGGCAAACCATATGTGACAATTTCACCAACTGCTCCAATTACTGAAATGGCTACTATTGAACAAATTAAGGCCTTGCTAGATGGACAGGTTAAGGAAATTGAAGCTAGGATGCAAGAGAGAATTGATGAAGCTTTGGCTGCCCAAAGGGAAGCCATCCTGGCTGAATTGGGAGGGGCACCAAAGACGGCCTCTACTCCTGGAAATTTAGGAAAGGAACCCATTGTGGGGCAAACTAGTACCCCCATGACTGCTCAGAACAATACCCCTGTCATCAATTTGGAGGATCCACCCTCTAAGAATGAAACTAATGAACTGAAAAAGAAACTTGAATTGCTTGAATGGTCAATCACTGCCATGAAAACTCATAAAGAGGTGGTAGACATGGATTCCTTATCCTTGTTTCCCCAAGCTAGATTGCCTCCAAAATTCAAGATGCCTGGGATGGACAGATTTGATGGGACCACTTGCCCTAAAACCCATTTGAAGATGTATGTGGGGGCATTGAGCCCTTGGGGTTTAAATGATGAACTCTTTGCTCAACTCTTTCAACAATCCTTGACTGGGGCTGCCCTAAAATGGTTTGTAAGCCTGGACCGAGCCAAGATTAAGACCTAGGAAGACATCTGCAATGCATTTAACACTCAATACCACTACAATATTGAGGTGGATGTCACTAGAAGAGAACTTGAGACTACCAAACAAAACAACAATGAACCCTTCTCCTCGTTCCTTACGAGGTGGAGGGCAAAAGCCGCCCAAATGATCAATCGCCCTTCAGAACAGGAGCAGATTGATATTATAATCAGGAATCTAAGGCCTACATATCAAGCTCAACTACAAACCCAATACCTACCTACTTTCAAATCGCTCATTGCGACTGCAACTAAGGTAGAAGACTTGATACAATTGGGAAAAATAGTAGATGAGGGAGCTACTTCGAAGTATAAGAAACAAGGCCAAGCTACTTCATCAAGCAAGGTCAATGAAGTGGCCAACATTGCCCCTGCGAATCCTTTATGTGTGGGCAATCTTGGGCAGAGAAATCAGCCAAGAAGGCAATATACCGACCTTGGGGTGCCCCTTCATCTAGTGTTTAAAAAGGCCGTAGAAGGGAAGTATTTGAAGCCTTTGGACCCAAGGCCACCTCCAAACCCATTACCCGCCAGTTATAAGGCCAATGAATATTGTGAATACCACCAAGGAAAAGGGCATAGAACAGATGCTTGCTGGACTCTGAAAAACCGCATCCAGGATTTGGTGGATAGGGGTGACATCATTCCTCTCAGGAGTCAACCGAACATTAATACTAACCCTTTGCCTAATCATTCCATTCACGCCATCACTGTGGAAGAAGAGCTGTTTGATCCTTTCAAACTCCTCTTAGAAATGAATGAAGTGTGTGTGTTGGATTTGAATGACCTCGCTGAAGAGGTCGACGCTTTGACGAGAAGCGGAAGGCAATATCAGCCACTCGACTTGGGAAAAGCCCCTGCAACCTCAAATCACCCCCATAAGAAGACACCTGAACCAAAGGAAGACCCTATCCTCACTCAGCTTAAACAAACTCAAGCTAAGGTGTCAATTTGGGAGCTCCTTGCTTCCTCATTCCCACACCATCAGGCTCTCAGTGAAGCTTTGAGTCAGCTTGATACATCAGTAGACACAAGCCCAGAAGCTTTGGTAGCCACTTTGACCCAATCAACCAAGACATTGAGTATCCGATTTTTTGATACGGACCTACCAGAAGATGGCAGTAAACATAATGATGCTCTATACATCACCATACAAACCGGGGGAAAGACTGTTCCCATGGTTCTCATTGATAATGGGTCAGCCTTAAATGTATGTCCCTTAAAAGTAGCAAGTTGTCTGGGGTTGGAGGCTACAGATCTTACACCTTCTGATCAGATTGTTAGAGCATATGATAACACTCAAAGAGAAATTTTGGGTGTTGCCACTCTGGAAATTGTCATTGGGCCGGTGAAAATGAGAGTGCCCTTCCAAGTCATTGATGTACCCGCGAGCTTTAATCTCCTCCTTGGAAGGCCGTGGATTCATCAGAATAATTCTATCCCTTCTTCATTACACCAAAAACTTAAGTTCCCTTTTGAAGGAAAAATCATCACTATCAAAGGTGACACCTGTGAAATCAACAAGAGAACCATGGATCAGTCTCTCTTTGAGGTTGTTCCTGGCGAAACCTCCATGACCTTGACTGGTTTTCATTATGATACAGTCCAATGCATTGAAGGAGAAAAACCCAAAGGGCCATTTATCTTATATGATTTTGGAGAGGTCCAAATCAATTGCCTGGTGGGAATGATGCTAAGGGTAGGTCTGCTGCTCGGAATGGAAATGATAAAGTCTGGGAGGAAAACACCCGTAGTGCGGCCATGGGAAGAACCTGAGAATAGGGGAACTTTTGGCCTAGGGTACAAACCCACAGATGAGGAGATAGAAGAGTTTGAGCATGGAAGGAAGAAAAAGAAGAATTGGGGGGCAAGAAGCCTCAAAATGCGCCCTTATTTTAGAACTCTGAATGGTCACTTCTGCAAACCTGGGAAAATAGCTCCTTACTGTGGTTTCCAGGAGCCATTCTATGCTCCTATGACTGGGAAGCAGTTACCGGGTTTTGAGATGTTCACTGATGCTTTAGTGTTGAAGGAAGAAGAGCCAGAACCTATAACTGAACCACAAGTGGAAGATTTCATGCGGCCTAGTCTCTTTGATGAGGTTGCTATGATAACCAATTTTGAAGACAAAAGGGACTTCACAAAGCTGATCAAGACTACAGATGGACCACTGATGAACTGGTATGCCGAGGAGGGACAAGCAGCTACAGTCAAACCTAGTCATGTGTCATACCCCGAGCCTGAGTCTTGTACCGAGTCAAATCTCGAGTCAAACACTGAGTCAGAGTCTAGTTCTGAGTCTTTCTTAGCTTCAGGAATAGAAAACCCTGATGTCAAATGTAATGTAACTCTGGAGGATGACTCCGCCATTATTAATGAAACTGTTCAAGTTCTTGGTTACCCTGTGTCTTTTGCTTTCCAAGTATTATCTAGCAAAAATGAAATAAATGAAATAAAAGAAATAAATGAAAAAATAATGATTGGCAAAGAAAATGAACATACATACATTGCATATGATTGTGTGAATAAGGAACACGTTGTTGAGTGCATCAGAAGATATGTCGACTGCTTCATGTGGAAGGCAAGTGATGTCACGGGAATAGACCCAGCCATAGCAGTTCATAAGATTCCACTATACCCAGATGCGAAGCCGGTTAAGCAGAAATTGAGAAGAATGAAGCCTGAATGGTCTTTGAAAATTAAAGAGGAGGTTGCCAAGCAATTGGATAATAGGTTCATAGAACCAATTGCCTACCCTTCCTAGTTAGCAAACATTGTGCCGGTCCCGAAGAAAGATGGAAAGGTCAGAATGTGTGTTGACTACAGAGATTTGAATAAGGCCTGTCCCAAGGACGATTTTCCACTACCACACATCAATTTGCTGATAGACAGGATGGCTGGGCATGTGATGGTTTCCATGACTGACCTCACGGTTGGGTACAATCAGATCCTAGTTCACCCACCAGACAAAGAGAAGACAGCTTTCATTACAGAATGGGGCACTTTCTGCTACAGGGTTATGCCTTTTGGGTTGATAAATGCAGGGGCTACCTACCAAAGGATGGCGACAACAATCTTTCATGACATGATTCACAAAGAAGTAGAAGTATATGTTGATGATATGATTGTTAAGTCAAAATCTCCAGAAGAACACGTTGAAGCACTTGAGAAGTTCTTCCTTAGACTTTGCAAGTACAATTTGAAGCTTAATCCTGCAAAGTGCCTCTTTGGTGCAACATCAGGCTTATTTTTGGGATATTTGGTCAGCAAGAAGGGAATAAAAGTTGATCCAGCAAAGTCGAAGGCTATTCTGAAAATGCCTCCGCCAAGAACAGAAAAAGAGATTCAAGGCTTGCTAGGTAGATTACAGTATATCAGTCGATTCATATCGCAGTTGGCAGAGACTTGTGGTCCAATCTTTAAGCTACTAAGGAAAGGTGCTTCACAAGAATGGAATGAAGACTGCCAAAAGGCCTTCGACAAGATCAAAGAATACTTGTTAAGTCCGCCAATTCTACAACCTCCCAGAATGGGAAAGCCTCTGCTCTTGTATTTGTCTATAACAGATGAAGCCATGGGTGCAATGCTAGCTCAAGAAGCCGAAAGTACGAAGGTGGAAAATGCAATTTACAACCTCAGCAAAAGGATGCTGGATTATGAGTTAAAGTATAACAAGATTGAGAAGTTGTGTTTAGCCTTGTATTGGACTTGTACGAAGTTACAACACTACTTGTCTTCTTACACTACTTATGTCATCGCAGAACAGAGTCCCTTGAAATTCGTTATGGAGAGGCCTATTTTGGACAGCAAAATGGCTAAGTGGGTGTCAACATTGGCAGCCTTTGACCTAAAATTCATTCAAAGGAAAGCTGTGAAAGGTGGCGCAATAGCTGACCAATTAGCATAATTACCCGTGAATGACGAGATGAGAGAAGTGGGTTTCCCTGACGAAGACCTCTTGAATGTGGAAAGGAGTATTTGGGAGATGTATTTTGATGGGGCATCCAATTATCATGGAAATGGATTTGGGATTGTGTTCAAAACTCCTTGTGGAGAATACATTCCATTTGCAGTTAAACTTGACTTTAGCTGCACAAACAATGAAGCAGAATATGAAGCTTGCATCAATGGGCTTGAAGCCGCCCTGGAATTAGGAATTAAGAACCTAAAGGTCTACGGTGATTCTATTTTAATAGTATCACAAGCCTTAAGGAAATGGAAGATAAGAGAAGAGCGTTTGGTTCCTTACCTACAACGCCTTGATCATCTGGCACAATAATTCGATGATTTGTCCTTCAAATATCTCCCAAGAGCAAAGAATCAGTTTGCTGATGCCCTGGCTACTTTAGCTTCCATGATCAATATCAAGGAGGGGAAAGTCATTCGTCCATTGAAAGTTCAACTTCAGAAGCAACCTGCCCACATAATGCATTTGGCCGATGGTAAACCATGGTTTTGGGATATCAAAGGTTATCTCAAGGATGGAAGTTATCCGGAGGGATCATCAAAGGTTGATCAGAGGGCCATAAGGCAGCTAGCCACAGGTTACATTCTTAATGGAGATATCCTCTACAAGAGGAGTTGGAATGGAATGCACCTAAGGTGTGTGAATGAAGCAGAGGCTAAGCAGATAATGGAAATGGTACATGGTGGCGAATCAGGACCACACATGTATGGGATCACCTTGGCTCGAAAAATTTCCAATCTAGGATATTATTGGTCCACCATGAATGCAGACTGCATGGCATTTGTGCAAGAATGCCATCAGTGTCAGATATTTGCCAAGATGCAGAAGCAACCTCCCGTTGCCCTGAATCCGATCACTTCTCCATGGCCCTTCGCTACTTGGGGAATAGATATAATTGGCAAAATACATCCAAAAGCCTCAAATGGACATCAGTTTATTTTGGTAGCAGTGGATTACTTCACAAAATGGGTTGAAGCAGCTTCCTATGCAGAATTAAACGCCAAAAAGGCAGCACAGTTTGTCCGAACCAACATCCTTTGTCGGTACGGAATGCCATTTGAAATTATCACTGATAATGGAACTCATTTCCAAGCAGAATTTGCTAAGCTCTTGAAGGATAAGAATGTCCAGCATCATAAGTCCTCTCCTTATAGACCTCAAACAAATGGAGCTGTAGAAGCAGCGAACAAGTCTATAAAGGTGATCATACAAAAAATGATCAAGGAACATAGGCGTTGGCATGAGAAGTTACCGCTGGCTATGTGGGGATATAGAACATCAATTAGAACTCCTACTGGGGCAACCCCGTATTCCCTGGTGTACGGAATGGAAGCGGTACTCCCCATTGAACTGGAAGTTCAATCGGTAAGGACAATTCAAGAAAGTCAGATAAATGAAGCTGAATGGATCAGCAATTATCATCATCAGTTGTTGGGTTTGGATGAAAAAAGACTTCAAACTCTACATCGGATTCAAGGGTATCAGAGGCGAATGGCCGGACATTTCAATAAAAAGGTCAAAGATCGAAAGTTGGAAGAAGGTTGTTTGGTTCTGAAAGAGATTAGAACACCTGTTACAGATCCTCGTGGGAAGTTTCGTCCTTATTGGGCGGGACCCTACATTTTAAAGAAAATACTTTCCGGCGGAGCCGTCATCTTATCTGATTTGGATGGTCTGGAGTTCACAAACCCATGCAATCTGGATCAATTAAAGAAATATTATGTATAATCATGCATTGTAAGGAACTACATTAGACCTGATTCTCGCAAACTAATTCGAGATATGTAGGCAGCTCTCCTTGAGCACGGTCTAAATATTAATAAAAATCATCCATTCATCTTTCTTTTGCTAATATTATAAAAAAACAAAAAAACAAAAAACAAAAAATCCCGCTAAGTCGAAAACCCACAAAGGGCGGCTTAGGCAAGAATGGGTAAGAGCTCGCTAAGTTGAAAATCTGAAAGGACGGCTTAGGAAAAAATTAGAGCAAATAAATAAAGTAGATAATGCTTGGAAAGCAAACAAAAAAAAAGGAAATGGTCATTCATTAAGAGTCATTCATTCAAAAAAGAATCTTTCATTACAAAAAGAGTCAGTCATTACAAAAAAAGAGTCAGACCATAAGTCCTATACATTCACGGAACTAAAAAGGTACAAACAACCCAAAAAACAGACAATGGAGTCACCCTGGGATCTAAATCCTACGCCTCCTACGTGGGGCAGAGTCTTCGGTATCTTCCTTAGTTCCAGAACTCTCTGCAACGTCTATCTTCTCCTCGCTAAGAGGAACCACCTCCTCTCTCTCCAACTCCTGCAGCAAGGCATACCTCCTGGGTTTTTCAACGGGCCAAACTTCAGCTATAAACCAGGTCCTATACTCCGGAGTAGGCTGAACAAGGGAAGGCTCAGCAAAAGGCCTGATCATCTGATGGTCTCTGACCCAAGTTTGTAGAACAACTCAGGTAACTCCAGGGGTAATATGGGAAGCAATGGTAAGCCCAACCGGAAGGGGAACCCTCTAATTAATCCCCATCTGTCTGAGGACCCGGGAAGCACTATACCATGTGCTGTGGGTGAAACCAAGGAGATAGACATGGTTGTGCATGGCATTTGCCTCTATGAAGCTAGGAATTCTATACCAAGGGACGAACCATAACAATTCTTCTGGTCCAAGCTCAAACAACCAGATAGCCCACTTAGCCATGGAGGGAAAAGAAATCTGGATTCTCCTCGTACGGTACTGCGAAGGGTTATATGTCAAGGCATTAGGAGCAACAACCACTCGGAGATGGTCTCTCAGCCAAACTTGAAAAAATAGATCCTTTCTATTTACAAACAAAAAAGAGAGAAAGAAATTAGAAGAAGCAAAAAGGTATAACAAGATTACCTGAAGAATGATCGGGGTGACAGTCCAGTTCTCAAACCCGAGGGCAGCTCTGTCAAGACTCTGGATAGTCTCAGCCAGAATCATACCACCGATGCAATTAAGCTCTTCCATCTGCCTAACCATGGGGCAAAGCCTCAAATCGCCGAAGGTAGGATCACGATTGAAAAGAAACCCGGCTAATAGGCAGAAAACAAAAGCTCGCATTCTGTGTTTCAATTGAACCTCATCTTCAAAGTTGGCGGTCAGAAATTCATCAATCAGGGGAAGCAGCATCGCTCTACTCCCATCCATGATCATAGCTTGAGATTGAGGCCTGGTAAAATTGAAAAGCCTCTGAAAGGATCCCACATAACCAACTTGGACCTCATGCCTTACAAGAGGGGCATTTGGGTCACATCCAATGATTGAACAAAATTCCTCAAAAAGAGGACACATTTCCTCCATTCGAGCACCGAATCTGAAAACATGGGCTTGAGGATCCCAAAATCTAATGCAAGCATGCAAAAAATCCCAATCCACAGCAACGCCCCTAAGGGTAGTAACGGCTTTCAGTCCATACCTTCCCATGTTGATCCTTTCGACGTTATGAAGGCTCTTGGTCCAGTTATGCATCGCGTGGTTAAAAAGAGGATTCATTGTTGAGGGAAATAAAAAAAATCCTGCAATGAGAAATCTATTTCTGGCCCGAAAATGCACTCAAAATTATATTTTTTTCCAATACATATACTGCCCTCAGGGCCTCCCCGGCGGTCCGACCGCCGGCCACCGCGGCCAGACCGCCGGGCGGGCGGCTCGACCGCCGCCCCGGCGGTTGACCCGCCGGACCGGCGGCCCAACCGCCCCCACACAGCCTCGATTCCCGTTTATATATATATATATATTTATTTATTTTATTTTATTTTTATCTTTATTTTATTTTATTTTATGAAATTCTTGTGTTTTGGCCCTGTTTAGATTATTTTAGGTACTATTTTTGGGGTTATCTCAGGGATTTATTTTTGAAAATAGATTTCTAAAACAAACAAAAAACAAACATCATACATACATATCTGCTGTTAATACTAATAAATTAGTGCAGGTTTGTACTTGAGTTCAAATGACAGGTGGAAAATACGAAAAGTACAAAGTACAGAGCAAGAATAATTCAAATACTACAAATATAGTCCAAGACAAATATCAGAATTCAGCGCCGGGCTCTCCGTCTTTGCGGCCTATTCTGCCTCTCATAAGCAGCATCAGTCCAAGCACCAGCCAGCTCATCCAACAAAGCAGTGATCAGTGTTGTCATATCAACAACTAGGCCCTCAGGTACCTGTGAAAAAGACATAATCACAATCAATTTCAAGAGAATTTTATGAATCATTTTCATGAAAAGTTCTAAAAGAATATACCTGAGTGATGTGAACAAGCCTCCGGTAAGGTGCACTCTCCGCACTAATTGGTCGGGACACCCAACCATCAGGTGCATGATAACGAACAGCATATGGCAACCTCAAGTCGGCTAAAGCAGGGTCCAATTGACCGGTAGCCCCAAGGATGGATGGGGGAGGCCTCAAATGTGATGAACTGCTGCTTGCTCCAGTATGTGATGGTCCAGCCCTGAAAGTGGAAGCCCCAGTCCTAGAGGAAGAAGGTCTGTTAGCTCGCCAGCTGGAAGAGGGATGGTCTCCCGGGGTGCTGGAAGTAGGGGCTGAAGAGTGGGAGGACCGATAAGGTGGTGCAGAATCGAACCGTGCCCCAATGTGTGGCATCACTCGCTCAAGATAGTAGATATCATAATCTTCTTCATCCGAGGCAAAGGCCGATTCGAAGGGATCACCCTCATACTGGGACGCTGTAACAGGCAGAAGCGTCAGAGACAGCATGTCATCAGGGGGGTCCAAGGGAGCTGTACGGAAGCCGGCAATCTGGAAAGTCACTCTCTCAGCGAGATAGTATCGTCGATACTCTGGATGGGGAAGTATGAATCGACGGTGAGTCAGGGTCTGTGATCGCTGAAAGCTGTGATCTTGAGCAATCCACTCTGTCAGCCGGTTAGACATTGTTGTAAATGCTACCTGTAAAAATTTATTATGTTAGTGAATCATTTTCTCTAATATAATAAATAACGATGAAGATAAAGTATTTACCGAGTTCATGGAGCAACTGTCGAAGAATGATCTCAGCTCTCTGATAGGAAGCTTCCTCTTTGGTGCTGCTATCCTCTCTTTATACCACCTCCAAGCAATGGGAGAAAGAGGATCTACAGGGGCAAGTGGCTCACGAAGAAAAGGGGTAACATCAGGAAAGTACTCATAAGCCCAAGTCTGAAAAAATGAAGAAGAGATCAGAGTCGGTGTATGCAAGGTGAAGGAAATGTTCTTTACATTACCTCCCAGAAATAATACAGGCCACATGGAGCAATGTAGGTATAGCAAAGGTCTGACATGTCGTCATACAATTTACACAACATCATGCTAGCCCAATCATATGTCTGAAGTCGTGTCAGGTCGGTTAGACTCTTTAGCACATTGAGATTCACTGCATCCTTTCTGTTTGCTAAGAAGGAGCTAGCAAACAGGAGGATCAGGGTAAACCTGGCCGCCTGATCAGCAGTAAGATCGCCTACCTCATAGCCAGTATAGATGGCTGGCGCCTGCTCGACAAGCCACCTCCTCTGAATGCAGTGAGGCGCCTGATGTCGAGGGTAGTCAACCCCGATTAAAGTGACCATATCGGCTGAAGAGATGTCATGCCGCCAGTCATTGTAGTACTCCACCATCTCAACGCCAAATGGAATCCCAGAGATGACGGAAAAGTCGGTGGGCGTCATCGTCATCTCCCCCCAAGCAAAATGAAAGGTATCAGTGGTGGGCCACCATCGCTCAGCCAGCGCACAGATCAACTCTCTGTGGATATCTCTACCCGCATCTATAGTTCTCAAATGGTGGAGGAAAGCAGGTCTGATTAGATCCCCCACCGGATGCCCGGCATCAAAGACATAAGCCGGAATAGTGCTCATGGGTCTTTCTGAGAGAGATATCCTAATGGAAGTGTCCTAAAAAAAATCATCATCATTATTGTGGATAATTTCGGGGGCAACTTCAGAAAAATTTAAATTCTATCCCCAGCCGGGTGTGACTTCCTAAAGGATTATTTCTAAGTTCTTTACTAGAAATAATTACTGATGGCAGAAAATGGTGAAACCTGGTATTACCCTTGATTCATTACTAGTACATGTAAAGGAAGAATTCTTAAAAATTTGTTTCTAAGTTCCTTACTAAAAATAAATAAATTTCCTAAACATGCATACTAGGTAAGTAAAAGATAAGGTACTTACCTCGTAACAGCCGGTCCTGGAGCTGTGCTTCTCCTCCTCAAGTAAAAGATTGCAGGGAGGGAGTGGGATCTCGAAGTCTTCAAAGCCAGTGAAATCCATTGTTGAAAGAAAGTTTGAAGAAAATTGAAGAAAAAGAAAGAATGAAAGCAAATGAAAATGGAATTGAATCAGCCAATTTATAAGGAAAATGTGAAATCGCGGGCCTTTTTGCACCTCGCTCAAAATTCTTGTTTCAGACGACCACTGAGCCCCATAAATCATTTTTATGGGCCCCAGTGGGGGGCAATTGTGAATATTCGAATTTTGAGGCTCGAAAAGCCGACTGCAAAAGACCAAACCAGACCGGTCGACTGCGGCAGAGTTCACCAAAAATATACCTTCATGGTACTTGAAATGTCCGGAGCGACGCAAGGACCACAGGTATGGTCTCGGAATAATTTTTGGAGGTCCGCAGCTCCCAGAAAATCAGTTTAAACAAAAAAATGTGGATTTCGGTGCGGTTTTGGGGTGAACCGCTGGGACCGGCGGTCCGACCGCCGTCCGTGTCCTTTCCCATTTTTCCGGCGACCACCCGGTCCGACCGCTGACCACGGCGGTCCAACCGCCGGACCGGCGGTCCGACCGCCGTCCAGCTCGAATTTCGCCTATAAAATGCTGCTAAACTTTCAAAAAAGGAGGTGGGACTTTTTCGGATGGGCCTCATGCTGTCGAATTCTTTTCACGCTTAAAAACTCTTATTGGACTTTTATTTGCAAGAATCTAACCTTGTGTGGCAGGGATTAAGAATCATATTTCAAGATCTAAGAAAACAAGACCTGGAACTTCGAAGTGGAAGTACCCTAAACAAGGTAGTATGATAATTCATCATTTGTCAATTCAAGCATATCATAAAGCATCCTATCTTCTTCTTAATTTCTTTTCGGTCAAAGACCTAATCCTTTTAGGTCTAAGGCCTAATTAACTAATCAATCAACACTTCGGCATGAAGCCGCGAATCAATCAACTTTTTGGCACGGAGCCTAAATTGTATCTTTTTGGTACAAAGTACCTAAATTTCACAATTAAAATCAATCTTTTGGCCAAAGGCCTAAATTGCACTATTTAGGTACAAAGTACCTAAATTTCACAAATTTGCACTAAGTGCTAAAATTAACAACTTTGGCAAAAAGCCCGACAAATGCACGAAGCATACACACACACATGCATGAAGCATAATTTTCATCGCCTTTAAATAGGCTTTTCCGAACTACATGGGCTTTGATCTCTCATAAAAAAATGAGAGTATGTAGGCATATTTGAGATTCACCTCAAATAACAAGTCCGCAATTTACTAACGATCTATTCTTCTTCCTTTCTGTGTTCCTTTTGGATTCATTTCTAAATTGGCAAATTAATCAAATACATGACATAGTCCCCGAATCCTCCTTGGGTTCGTAGATTAGAAACCTTTACATTGGATGCATTAATTGGAGTCAAACAAGGGTTTTCTTAGTTTTTCCCTTTGAACAAAATAAACTGAGTGGCGACTCCCGACAACGAGTGAACTTTCATCCGAATCCTTTTCGGGTGGAAAATCGAGGTTCACAATGTAGTTCCTAAGAAATCTGGAATCACTGTGGTGAAAAATGAGAATAATTAATTGGTTCCTACTAGGACTACTACTGGGTGGAGAATGTGCATCAATTATAGGAAGTTGAACAATGCTACAAAGAAAGATCATTTCCCTCTTCCTTTTATTGATCAGATGTTAGATAAACTGTCTGGACACTCACATTATTGTTTTTTGGATGGCCTTTCAGGTTACTATCAGGTGCCAATATCTCTAGAGGATCAGTCCAAGACAACCTTTACTTGTCCTTTTGGGACATATGCATTTCGACGTATGCCCTTTGGCTTGTGCAATGCACCTGCAACTTTTCAGAGATGCATGATGTCTATCTTCTCTGACATGATAGACGATTTTATTGAGGTATTTATGGATGACTTTTCTATTTTGGGTATTTCTTTTGATAATTGCCTCAATAAACTTGTTCGTGTGCTTGAGAGATGCATTGAATGTAACCTCACTTTAAGTTGGGAAAAGAGTCATTTTATGGTTACCCAGGGCATTGTTCTAGGTCATGTGGTGTCAAGTAAAGGGATTGAGGTGGATAAGGCTAAAGTTGAATTGATTGCTAAATTATCCCCACCTACCTCTGTTAAGGGAATAAGAAGTTTCCTAGGGCATGCAGGATTTTACAAGAGGTTTATTAAGGATTTTTCCAAAATAAGCCAACCATTGTGCCATTTGTTGGGGAAAGATGTTCCATTTGAATTTACAGCACAATGCATGCAAGCTTTTAATTCCCTTAAAGAAAAATTGACTAGTGCACCAGTGATTGTAGCTCCTGTTTGGACTTTACCTTTTGAAATCATGTGTGATGCCTCTAATCATGCAGTAGGAGCTGTTCTTGGGCAAAGGGTTGATAAGTACTTGAGAGTAATATATTATGCCAGTTTGACCCTGAATAGTGCACAATTGAACTACACCACAACTGAAAAGGAAATGTTAGCTGTTGTTTTTGCTTTAGAAAAATTTAGAGCATATTTAATTGGGTCAAAAATTATTGTGCATTCTGACCATGCAGCTCTAAAATATCTTTTAACAAAACAACATGCTAAACCGCGCTTAATTAGATGGGTGTTGTTATTGCAAGAATTTGATTTCCAAATCAAAGTTACTAAGGGTAGTGAGAATGTTGTTGCTGATTATTTATCTAGATTACCCTTCTTTAGTGAAAATCTTGCATCTGATAGCATTCATAAAAATTAGAAGCATTTCCTGATGAGCAGCTTTTTGTGGTATTTGATGCACCTTGGTTTGCAGATATTGCTAACTATCTTGCTTGTGGTATTTTGCGTACTAACATGTCATTTCAGGAAAAGAAAAGGTTTTTACACTTGAGTAAGTTTTATTTTTGGGATGAACCTTATCTATTCCGGATTTGCAAAGATGAGATAGTTCGCAGGTGTGTATCTGAGGAAGAACAACTGAGTGTTCTTCAATTTTGTCATGATCTTCACTGTGGGGGTCATTTTGGAGGAAGAAAGACTGCAGAAAAGGTGCTACAAAGTGGTTTTTACTGGCCTACTTTATTTAAAGATGCTCAAGAGTATTGTAAGCACTGTGATCATTGCCAAAGAGTAGGTACCATTGGGAGGAGGAATGAAATGCCCCTTCAATCATATATTGTTGTTGAACTGTTTGATGTGTGGGGAATAGACTTCATGGGTCCTTTCCCCAAGTCTTTTAGATATGAGTATATTTTAGTTGCTGTTGATTATGTTTCCAAATGGGTGGAGGCAATCCCCACCCGTACTAATGATGCTAATGTAGTTGTTAAATTTGTGAAGGAAAATATTCTTAGCAGATTTGGTACGCCAAGGGTGATAGTCAGTGATGGGGGGAGCCATTTTTGCAATAGGCTTTTTGAGAAGTTAATGCACAAATCTGGTGTTAAGCACAAAGTGGCAACCCCATATCATCCACAGACTTCTGGACAAGTGGAAACATCCAACAAGCAGATTAAGGGAATTCTGGAGAAAACAGTCAACACATCAAGGAAGGATTGGGCAAACAGATTGCATGATGCACTATGGGCATATCGGACTGCTTTCAAGACTCCTCTTGGTATGAGTCCATACCGATTGGTGTTTGGAAAAGCTTGTCACTTACCAGTGGAGTTGTAGCACAGAGCATATTGGGCAATCAAGACTCTGAATTTGGACTTGGACAAAGCGAAGAGAGAACGATTTCTGCAAATTTCAGAGCTAGATGAGCTGAGAAATGAGGCGTATGAGAGCTCAAGAATTTACAAGGATCGCACTAAAGCACTTCATGACAAAATTATAGTGCGAAAGACATTGAGTCCAGGTATGAAAGTTTTACTTTATAACTCTCAACTCCGTCTTTTTTCAGGTAAACTTAAGTCTCGATGGAGTGGTCCTTTCGAGATAACTCAAGTGTATCCTTCTGGTGCCATTGAATTACTTAACTCTCGAACAAGTGAGACTTTTAAAGTGAATGGACAGAGAGTTAAACCATACAATGAAGGATTTCAAGAAGTGAGGGTCATTGACAGCACTTTGATCCATGATCCCTAGGCTTTGCATGATGTCCAGCTTTATGACATTAAAGAAGCGCTTAATGGGAGGCAACCCATCGGTTTGCATTTATTTTTGATAGTTGTAATTTTAAATTTAGCAAGTTTTGATTTTATGTTTAGTCTAAATAAATGGAACAGGTGCTTTGATCGGTTTTAATCTTTCTAATGTGTTTCAGGGTTGATCGGAGAAGAGGGTGCAATTCCTTTGATATTTGGTGATTTATAAATAAATAAAAAAATAAAAAAATGTGTTGAAAGTGGCAGAAGGAGACACAGCCAAAGGACTTGGCCGTGTCACTTGGCCGTGTCACATGAGACACGGCTAAGCTTCATCAGTTTTTTAAAAATCTTGTATCTGTCACAGTGAGTGACACGGCCAAGCTTCACCAGTTTTTCCTTCGATTTTATTTTTGCACCTTTCTTCCAGAGACGAACACGCCCAAGGGACACGGCCAAGTCACTGGCCGTGTCCCTCAAAAAAACACATGACACGGCCGTGTTGCCCACAACTTGGCCGTGTCTCCCATCTTTTCACTTTAAAAAGTCACAATTTTTGCACAGATGTTCCATTAAATCCCTAAATCCCTGTTTATTCATCTCTCTCGCTCTCTCGCTCTCTCTCTCGCAAACACCATTCTTTTTTATTCCAAGCTCCAAATCTTCCTTTAATCCTCAAATCTCTTCACCAAAACTAGAAATAATCCATTAAAACTTCTTCTTTTCTCATAAAATTTTGATTTGATTAAGTTTTGGTTTGAATTTTTTAGATTTCTAGAGATGCCAAGAACGAAGATTGTTTCACGCCGCAAGACGAAGAAGTCTACAACCGAAGGAGCTTCTTCTTCTTCATCATCTTTATCTTTTAGGAGAGCAAGTCTTTTGGCTCGGGGTTTTTTCCCGACAAGGTATGTTAATGATGAATCTCTTGATGTCCTGCAAATTAGGACTAATTTTGATCGATATGTGCAATTTCTTGGGTGGGAGACTCTAGTCACCTTGAGACCTTTGCTGTTTGAGGAGCTTACTATAGAGTTTTTGACATCTCTCAAGGTTGAACGAGATGATAAGAAAATCTGCACTAGAATGATGTTTAAATTGCTGGGTAAATCATTTTTGCTTAATATTGACCAGTTAAATGATATATATGGTTTTCATCAGCATGGGAAAAGGTCGATACCCAAAGAATTTAAACAACAATTTGCTTGGGGAGCTTTAGGCTCGGGTACTTATGTGGCCAAATCGGCCAAAGCATCTAAATTAAGAAATTCCGCTTTGAGGTATTTGCATAGGTTTATGGCTTGCGGATTCTTTGCTCTGAAGGAGAGCCCGGGTGTGGTTGAATTGAGTGAACTATTTTTCCTGGATTGTGCTTTCAATGCAATGCATGTTAGTACCGGCTATTGGTTAGCCGATATTTTTGATACTGTGGCTAACAATTTTCACATTCTGCAATTCATGACATATAAATCTTTGTGAACCCACCTGTGTGAGTTTTGAGCCTCATAATTTGATATTATTTTCATGTGATTTTCTTTTCTTAAGTGTGCACCTTCATGATGTTGCATCTCTAGAGTTTGCTTTTGCATACTAATTGAACTCACATTATGATTTAATCTCAAGTTTTAAAATGATGAAGGCAAATTAGGTTAGCCCTTTAGCTTAAAAAGACCTCCCTTAATATTGATTTCCTTAGTGAGCCAAGTTGAGCCTTTGACCTTTTCTTGTTTAATCAACACAATTCACAGCTCGATTTTCTCTTATTATCATCATACCTTCATTAAGGAATGGAGTTCTTATTATATGACAATAGGGTGGTTTATTTCAAAGTGTGGGGTAAGCAAATAAAAAAAAAAGAAATATGGTATTGCTATTTGGGGTGAAATGCATACTTTGCACTATGTATTTGATTAAGAGTTGACTATTCTTTTCCTCTACATGTTAAGCTAGATGATCTATGCAATGTTATATTTTGTATATATATGTATAAAAAAATTTATATATAATAAAAGAAAAAGAAAAGAGAAAATTTAAAAAAAAAAGATATATATATATATATATACAAAAGTCAAATATGTTCTAGCATTGGTTATCAAAAGAGGAATGTCGACTTGTGCATTTTTCTTTGGGTATGCAAGTTTGTGAGGTATCAAGGGGTGGTGAGTATGCTATTTGAAGGAGTTATGAGTTTCTTAGCAAGAATAGTGTCTAATTTAGATACTCCATTTCTTGATGCTCCAGCCTAAATGTCTTTTCTCACACCTTTACCTTAGCCCCAGTACATCCAAATGAAAGACATTCGGATTATTTCTTGAGAAAATCAGTGAGGGAGATTGGATAATTAAGCAAGTTTATGGTAGTATGCAATCATGAGTGGTTTGAGTGATTAACTTTTGAAATCGAGTGAAACACTTAGATGAGAGATAAGATTTGTATGTCTGGATTAATGAATGAGTTAAGAAAATCTTTATTGAAGGAAATTGCAATTATTTATGTCTGATGTCTTGAAGGATTTCATCTTATATGCTGGAATTATAGTTAAGGTTGTTTGAGTTTTTAATTTATGCCATGTGAATTTGCTTGAGGACAAGCAAAGTTTTAAGTGTGGGGTAGTTGTTTTATTAGTTTTTGTTATAGATTGGTGTCTTGTTTATTTTGATAATTATTGTTTTATTTAGTTATTTTGTTAGTTTTTATTGATTTGTTTAGAGTTTTTATTAATTTTGGTAGTTTTAGTTTATTTCAGTGTTTATGTCATTTTTGTTGGTTATTGTCTTTTAAAGTTTGTTTTGAGTTTTGTGTTAGGTTAAAAAAGGCAAGGAAGCAAATTTGAAGAGAAAAGGGGCAGTAGATGATACAGGCAGAGGACACGGCCAAGTCACTGGCCGTGTCCCATACCAAGCTAAAAGGAAGAGCAAGTCATAGAGAGAGACACAAGCAAGGGACACGGCCAAGTCAGTGGCCGTGTCCCTCCAAAGAAGCTCAACACGGCCAAGTCACCTTCACTTGGCCGTGTCTCACTTAGTTCCAAAGCAAAAGAGAATTACATCTTCACAGAAGCTAACACAGGCAAGGGACACGGCCAAGTCAGTGGCCGTGTCTCTCCAAAATAGTCCAACACGGCCAAGTCAAGCTTAAACTGGCCGTGTCACTCAACCAAAGAAGAAAAGAAGGAATTCTGAGATAGAAGCAGACACATGCAAGGGACACGGCCAAGTCACTGGCCGTGTCCCTCCAAAGAGCACCCACACGGCCAAGTCACATGCAACTTGGCCGTGTCTCTCATGAACCAAAGTCGTAGCGAGTTTTTTAAAGCAGACGATTCATATAAAAAGAAAGGAGAAGCTAGGGTTTTGGACTGTTGGCGATTTTGAGAGAGAATTGAGCCGTTCAAGAGATTAGGGTTTTGATAACTTTATTTTCTTTTGATTTTGATTTCACTTTGGATTAATTTAGCTTAGATTAGATTGTTCTAGCCATTGATTCATCCTTCTTGCAAGATTTGATCAAGAGATTCTTCAGAGCTTCAAGGAGTGTGTAACTTGGTTTTGTTTTCGAACTTATTCTCTTTATTTTCATTGAAATTGTGTTAATGGA
Organism: Garcia nutans; assembly: GCA_947685225.1. Classification (NCBI taxonomy): domain Eukaryota; kingdom Viridiplantae; phylum Streptophyta; class Magnoliopsida; order Malpighiales; family Euphorbiaceae; genus Garcia; species Garcia nutans. Next base: position 41,692,091 of record CANTUV010000005.1, read on the forward strand.
TATTATCATGTCTAATTTGATTTCTTTGAATATTAATGAGATGAGTATGTTTGATTGCATCATGAACTAATTTGATCTAGTCTAGGGTTTGTATGGATCTGCTATGATTGTATGAATTGGTTATTCTCTTAGCTAATAATTTCTTTAGCCTTGATTGAATGGAAAATTGTTAATATATAATTGATTGGCCACCAATTATGTGTTTTAGGTATTAGATAAGGGATTGAGAGATGAAGTCTAATACTGGAACAATTCAATTAGGGACTTAGGTGAATTAGAGATATAACCTATTAAAAAGATTGTTTCAACCATAACAAGATTAGTTGTAAGAGGTTTGAATGCGAGAGCTTATTTCCTTGACTCAATTAATTAAGTTGTTTGAGATTTAATCTTTGAAATTAAATTAGTTAAGAAGAATAACCGTTCATACATATTAGTAGTAGAGAAGTGCAAACCCTAGACCTTTTTATCAAGTGAATCAAAACATTAGCTTAATTTACTTTTATTCGTTTTTACACTACAATCATTCTTCTTCAGTATTTAGCAATTTAAATTTATTCATTACTTGTTACTTTTAATTTGATAATCAATTAGCCACTTTAGCTTTCTTGTGAGACGACCTTGGGGCGATCACCTTTGCTACAGCTACCTCGTATACTTGCGAGTGACGCTTTGTGGTAAAGTTAATTTGAGCGCAACAACCCACAAAGTGGAAACATACATCTTACAATTTTAATACTAAAACAAATAAATAATAATCATAACAATAAAGAAAATATCCATCCATGATAAATTAAATAAATCAAGTATTGAAATTAAATAAATCAACCATCAAAAAAATAATAAACTATATAATCATATCTAAAATTAAATAAAGAAATAAATATATAAATTTAGGGTTTTAAAGAATTATCAATTGAATTTAGGGTTTCGGAACATAGGGTTTTAGAAACTAAAGTTTTATAATTAGGGTTTTGAAATTAGGATTTTTAGGGTTTTTGAAACTAGGGTTTTGGAAACTATGGTTTTAGAATTAGGGTTTTTAAAACTAGGGTTTTGGAATTAGGGTTTTGGATAGTTAGGGTTTTTGGATTTAACTTACTACCTAAAAAAACATAATTTTGGATTTGGAGAAATAAATTAAGGTTTTGGAAAAATAATCAATATTTTGGAGTTTAATAATTAAATGGTTTAGGCTTTTGGATAAAAATAGTTTGAGGTTTTGAGTTTTAATAAAATAACCTACGGTTCTTGAAGTTAAAGAAAACAAAATAAATTCTAACAATTAATTTAAATCCTTGACGGCTACTGGATAGTTATATATTTTTTTATGAAACAATGCAAGTAGGGTTATGAATATCAACTGATCCATGTGTTAATTAAAGCAAATGATTAAAGTTATTGAAACAAAAATCAATTTACTGCATGTTCAAAGATCAAGGTACTATGTGTTCAAAGAGAAAGTTACTGCATGCATGTTTTTATTAATCAAAGAAATGAAGCTACTATGATCATGTGTAATTTATGATTAAAGATCAAACCTCTGTTCGTTTGTTTCTCCAAATTGATTTCTGGATGAACAATGAATAAAGACAGCATTACTGTCTTTGATGGATTGATGACTGATAAATGTTTGCTGCTAATCTTCTCTGTTTGTTACTATCCCTCTTTAATGTTCCTTGTTATCTTGTTAATGTTCCTTGCCATCCCCTGTTAATGTTCCTCCCTTTGTTAATGTTTTCTCCCCCTTTTTTGAATTCTAAAACATTAATATTTATCACCGACCCTCACTCAGAATCCTTAACCTAATATAAATCAGTCCCTAAAATGAATTCTAGTTGAATTAGGAAATTTATCAACCCTTATGTCGACCTGGTTGCCCTAGGTCGACATGAGACCAATCTCATGCTGACCTTGAGCTTCCTAGGTCAACATGAGGCATGCTCATGTTGACCTTGGGCTGCCAAGGTCGACATGAAGTATGCTCATGTCGACCTAGCTTGCCCAGGTCGACATGAGTCCAACCTCATGTCAATCTGGGCTCCTAGATCGACATGAGGCATGCTCTTGTCTCCCCGGAGGGCCTAACTCAAATTATTCTGGCCTTTTTTAACTTATGGACCAAAAAGTTTTATTTTGGGCCAATTTCACTTGATTTTAGGGTTTTACAATTGAATTTATACCTCTTTAATCCGAACCAACTCCTTTAGAAATTATAAACTAGGTTTAAATATTTAAAGTCAAATCAAATTTATTTTGGCATCCTTTAATTAGGACCGTATCAAATTGGGGTCTACACTAATATTATTGTTATTTTTCAAAAAGAATTATGCTACTATGTGATTAGAATTAGAATTTAGGATTTAAGTAAATAAAGTAAAACCTTGTGAAAATAAGATTAAAACTTAGATATTTGAAAAGAATAAGATACTGTGATGATTAAATAAAGAAAAAGAATTGATTAGGGTTTTAATAAAATAGATTAGTTTTTAATTAAACTGGGGTTTGGATTTCTAAGAAAACTAACACTATTATATTTATTTTTGAAAGGAGAATGGCTATTGTGAAGATTTAGGAAAATAGATTTAATTAGGGTTTTACAATTTTAAGTGAATTATGGTTTTGATTTTTATGAAAATAGAGTTAAGGTTGTGTAATTAACAAAATAGCTACTATAATAATATTTATTTAAAAAAAAAGACTAAGTGATGGATACTGTGTCTTTTTTTAAAAGTAGAAAACATTATCCGTGGGTTTTTATTAGATTATTGCATAAGTTTTTAGAGTTATAATTTATCAATTTTAATGTATCAATGGCTAATGGATGAAGATATTTTTGATAAATAAAATTAGATAAACATACCTACATGTGAAGGCTCCACCAAATCGTTGGATAAAAATTTTAGAGTAGCTAACATAAAGACAATTGCCACTTGTTTGTTGCCTTGATTATTGTCCTTTTTTAAAATATTTTTGTTGCAAATTTTTCACGTTTTAGAGTCTTCCCCTGCTAAGAAATTCTAATAATTCCAAAAGTCTCTCTGTCTCTTTAAAATAACTTTCCCGTCCAAAAATTCAAAAGTCCCTCTGTAATTGTTTTAATGTGGCATTTATAAGAAAAAAATAAAAACCTAATACCAATTGGTTAAAGAAATAAAATTATTTAAGAAAATAAAATTTTTTAGGAAATAAAATTTTAAAACCGAATAAAATAAGGTTTGGTCGAAAAACTGTGCGAGCTGGTGAGGCGTGCTGTTGGGCTTGTGAGGATTGCTGCGGCTGGCGAGGATTGGCGAGACGAGGCCTATTGCTTGTGCGAATCGCCTATGAGGATTGGTGAGACAAGGCCCATCATCTTTCCGCATAGGCATCATTGGCTGGCGAGGATCCTCAATTCACCACAGGCATGGCCTGCGGCGAATTGGCCTGCAACAGGCCAATTCTGCCACGCTGCGCACCGATTCGATCGTCTAATTTTTAATTTTTAATTTTTATATGTATATATATATATTTTATTTTTATTTTCATTATTAAAAATAAACATTGTATTTAAAATAAATTTTTATAATTAATTATATTATGAAAATAAATAATAAATAATAAATATTATTTTATTACAATAAATACTATAATAAATATTATAAAATAAATATTATATTATTAAAATAAATAGTAAATAATAAATATTATATTTTTAAAAATAAATATTAAACATTATTAAATAAATATTATATTATTAGAATAAATAATAAATAATAAAATTTAAACAATAAATACTACAAAAATTATTTCGGGGACTATCTTAAAATTTTTGGACTAGACTTGGTCAAAAATTAAAGGTCTGCACCAACCTTAGCCTTTCCTTTGTCTTTCGGCCTTTTAGTACTTGCAGATGCCTCGGTAGCGTTTCCCAAAAGTGCAACCAGTTGGCTCTTCATGATCTCAGCTAGGGCCTCCTTTAATTCTTTCATCTTGGCATTGAGGGCATCATCCACCATTCTTTGAATTTGTTCGGAATCCATCGCTCTTTGTGAGAAGCTAATTGAGTCATTGCTGGATTCTACGTCACTAACGTTGGTTGGGTTGTCGTATGCTTTTGAACTGCTGTACTCCAGATCTATGAGCCAGAAAGGATCAATGATAGGTTATGCAATACGTGTATGCATGTATGCACAAATAACAAACAAAGATAGTTAGGATGTTCCTTCCAACCTTATAACTTCCACACACGAATGGCGAGTATCTTTTCCTATATAATAGTTAATAAAATATCAACATGGGATATTTTGTTCTGAAAAAATTTTCTCGAATGATTTAACTAATAGTTGCATTTTCTAATATAGAAGTTAGTCCATGATAATTCCCATTAATTAGGTTTTAATCTATTGAATCTCAAAAATAGCTTTTATGCTATATTGGATTAAAACTAAATTAAGAGGTTTATCATGAATAGATTTCCTATTTGAAAAAGTAACTAGTGTTTCATGCCAAAAACAAGCCTATGGTTAATAATTCTTGCTATAATCTAGGCTCACAATTGATTTTTTAAATTTTCATAATTGACCTAAATAATTTATAAGCTCATTTTAGGAAGAGTTGTAATGAAGTGAAACATGGTTTTGTTTCAAACCCATAAAAAGATTTTAGAAAAAATGAATTTTGGGCTTTGAGCTTGAGCTATAAGGTGAAAATAAAAAAAAATTTTGATCTATTTTTAAAAGTTTTTATGTCCAAAGACCATTTTGAAAAATTTTAAAAATAGTTTTGGTCTTTTGAATTTTAAAGGTAAAAATTATTTTGAGCTTACAATATAGGTAGGTCATATTAGAAAAAGAACAAGCCAAATAAGCCATAGTTTAAACCAACATAAATTAATCATAGTCAAACAACAAGCATTTGGGGTAAAAACTTAAGGAAAATAACTAGGTCAATTACATGAGCTTAAAGTCTTTAGGTTGAAAGGTTCTAGGCTCCCATAGCAAGTATATACCAAAAGGTACAAGGCTATGAGTGGTTATGCCATGCTCGATCTCCATACCTTGAGTGAAAGTATGGTATCCCTAATATAACACAACATGGGTAACAAGGGCATCCTAACTCACGCACACAATGCAATCTAATATGATGCAATGGATAATATCATAATAAGAAAGAATAAAAAAATATAAAGACTAATGGAATCAACTTCTCTTATCCCAGTGGAATCGCCACTATGTGTAGGGATTTTTGCCTCCACTCTCACGTGGAATGGTTCTTGCGACTTCGGCACTGTTAGACTCAGAGCCTTAGAGAACACGAGAATAAATCCAGAGAAAAATAGAGTCGCCACCCTTATGGGCTGAGAAAAAGAAAGAGGTGGATGACTTGATTCCTAAGGAATCCCCAACCCGCTAATGGGTTCGAAAAGGTTGGTACATGTGGGGAAGGTGAGAATGACCTAGCACCCCTACAATGCCCAGTTCATTGGAACCAGCCTCCTTTTCTGTTCTTAATATTATAAAATTCTTAAATATAATGTTATTATCCATAATACATGTAATCATAAGAATAAACAAACACTTATTAAAAATTATAGCAATGTTCAAATAAAATAAATAAATAGACACCCATCCAAGGATGGAAACATGTCCTTACATCACCCAATATCCAAAATAAAATAAATAAAATAGGATATCCAACAATTGGTGGAAACATATCCTTTATATTGATCCAAAACTTAAAACGAATTGAATTACATGATACCCAACACATGAGGTACCCAAAACATGGAAAATACCTCTTACAATTTCTTGAAACCAAAATAAATCAATAAAATTAAATAAAGCAATAAATACACAAATTTAGGTTTACATCTTGAATTAGGATTTCTTAAATAAAATTAGGATTTTGTAGGATTAGATTTAAAAATTAGGGTTTTAAGGTTTAGATTTAAAATAGAGTTTTGATTTTGAGAAACTAATATTATTATAATTTTTTACAAGGATTATAGCTACTGTAATGTTTAAATAAGGGTTTAGGGCTGAAATAAATTAGGGGTGGATTTTTATGAGAATAGAATCAAGGTTTTGAAGTTGGAAGAAATAAGCTACTACCAAAATATTCAAAAAAATAAATGAAGCAACTATGATGATATATAAAAATTTAAATGAACCTACTATGTGTTAATTTAGGTGAAGAAAGAAGATATTCAGCACTTAAAACAATCAAAGCATGTTATATTTATTCAATTCAAAATGTACCTTCATTGTTGGTTCCTCCATTATTTATCGAATGAAATTCTGGATGAGCTAACACCAAGACATTACTGGTGGCTGCCTTGATTATGGATTATTTTTTGTTGCTAATCCTTAATTGCTGAAGTTCAACTTATAGTCCAAAAAGTCTCACGTCTAAGCTTTTGGAAAAATTGCAAGTCACTACAGTTTTAAAATCTCCAAAAATCAAAAGTCCCCGAATAAATTTCCAAAAGTCCCATTTCAATCTTATAATTGTGTTATTTATAAGAAAATAAAAAAAACCTAATACTATTTTGATAAGGAAATACAAACTATTTAGGAAAAATAAAAAAACTGAGTAAAATAAGAAAATCGAGTAAAATAAGGTTTTGGAAAAAGTCTGCCGAAGGTGCAGGCTGCGAGGAATTGGGCATGCTATGCATGGGTGCTGGTGCGAGCTGCGGGCCGTTACTGCGAGGATTGGTGTTGGGCTGCTAGGCACTGTCTGTGAGCGAATATGGGCCATTGCTATGAGGACTGGCGAGATTCACCGCAAGCCGCGCGTCGCTCGCCGATTCATCCTATTTTTTTATTATTTATTATTATTATTTTATTTTTTAAAAAATAAACATTATATTTAAAATAAATATTTATAATTAATTATTGTAGACCCTTAATTTTTGACCCAATCAGGTCCAATATGTTTTATTTAGCCCAAAATGATTTTTGTTGTCTAATTGGTCCAAAATAATTTTTGTTAAATAATTTTTGCTTTAGTATCTAATTTTTATTAATAAAAAATAAAAATCAAAAAATAAAAATCGGAGTCGAAAAAATCGGTATCGAAAAAACAGTCGCACGGGCCCGTGGGCTATTTCGCCCGCAGGAAATTCCTGCGGGCGAAATAACTGTTCTATTTTCTTGAGGGCGATGCCCCAGCCCGCCCACTACCGCAGTTTTCTGCGGTAGTTTTTTTTTCGCCAGCGCATTTTTTCCTGCAACAATTTTTTTTAGCAGCGCAAATTTTCCGACGCAAATTTTTTGAAACCTAATCCAATTAGGTTTTGGTTTCTTTTTTTATTAATATTACTTGCCTTAACTAATTAGGAATAAACAACCTCAAACCACTATAAATAAGGACCAAAGGCAATTAATTTGGAGGAGGAAAAATTTCACAGTGAGCTTTGGAAATTTGAATCCGAAGGTGAAGTGGAAAAGCAAAAATTCAATTCAATTGATTTTTAAAGGAGCGGCATCACAATTTAAACAATTCAAAGGCAAAAAAGGCTTGTCTTTGGAGCTAGTTCGTCCAAGAAGAATTGTTTTTGGAGGAACCATCAAAATAAGGTATGCGTTAATTGATTTTCTTCAATTGTTTTTACACAATAGCTAAAAACTAGGATTTTTGTGTTTTTCAAAAGTTAAAATCTTAGAACTTTAATTTAGTTTTTCTAAAGCCAAAAAACCTTATTTGGTTAGTTTATCTTCCAAAAGACTTACAATTGCTATTTTTACTTCTTAAAAATCTTAAAACTCTAATTGAACATATTTTTCAACAAAACTAAGATTAAAATTATGTTTCTTTTAAAATTTTAAAGTAGGTTCTATTTCATTCAAAAAGCCTTAAAAACATCTTTTCTACTTATAAAAACTTTAATTTGTTTGTTTAAATTCATAAAAATTCATGAAATTATCAAATTGATTTCCAAATTTCTAAAAATTAATTCACCACCCGTGACCCTAATTCTAAATCCTAAAATCCAAAATTCAACTTTTAAACCTAAAATAATGAACCCTAATCCTTTTAAAACCTTAAACCCTAATTTTTATGAACCCTAATCCTTTTAAAATATTAAAAACCATAAATAGATTAAATTTACACAGTAGCTTAGAAACCCAATAACCAAAAATCATAAATAAAAGTATTTTAAAGTGTCTAAAACCCTAGTTTCATGATTTCACCATTCAAATATTAATTTAGTTAATCAAAGTGTCTTACCAACCTTTTAAAAACATAAAATATTTAATCTATTTTAATTCCATAAAAGTCACAGTAGCTTAAATTCATAAAATTTCCAAAACCTTAACACATGAGATAAAGAACCCTAAATGGAAATAGTAACTATAATTTGGACTTTTTTATTTGCTTTATTCAATTCTATATTTGATTATGCTTTGATTTATTTTATATGCTTTAATTATTTTAAATTCAATGCTAGGATTATTTTATTTATCATGGATGGATGTTTACTTTTTGTTGATATTTGGTACTTTTGATGAATGATTTATTTATTATGAATGGTTATTTACTTTTATCAATTTATTTAGACTTCCAAATGTTGTAAGAGGTATGTTTCCACTTGGTGGGTACCTCATTAGTTAAATATCCTGTACTTTAATTTGGTTTTCTATTTTAGAACCAATGTAAAGGGCATGTTTCTACCTTTTGGTGGGTGTCCTATTTAGGTGTGTGATGTAAGGACATGTTTCCATCTTTGGATGGGTGTCCATTTATTTGTTTTGTTTGGACATTGCTTTGATTTTAATATAATAATGCTTTCTTTTAATTATTGTGTGTAATATTGATAATGTTATTATATTTAAGAATTTTATAATATTAAGACCTATAAAGGAGGCCGGTTCCAATGAACCGGGCATTGTGGGGGGTGCTGGGCCATTTCTCACCTTCCCCACACGTACCCAACTTTCCGAACCCATTAGGGGGTTGGAGATTCCTTAGGAATCGAGTCATCCACCCCTTTCTTTTTTCCCGGCCCGTCCGGGTGGCGACTCCATTTTCTCCAGACTTAGGTCCGTGTTCTCTAAGGCCCTGAGCCTAAACAGTGCCGAAGTCACAAGAACCATTCCACCGGGAGTGGGGTCGAAAATCCCCGCTCACAGTGGCGACTCCACTAGGGACAAGAGAAGTTGATTCCGTTAGTCTTTATATTATTCTATTCTTTCTTATAATGATATTATCCATTGCATCATCTTAGATTGCATCGTGTGCGTGAGTTAGGATGCCCGTGTTACCTGTGTTATGTTATGTAAGGGATACCATAATTTCACTCAAGGTATGGAGATCGAGCATGGCATAACCACTCATAGCCTTGTACCATTTGGTATATACTTGCTAGGGGAACCTAAGCCTTTTTACCCAAAGACTAAAGCTCATGCAATTGGCCTAGTTACTTTCCTTAGGTTTTACCCCAAATGCATGTTGTTTGACTATGGTTAGTTTATCTTAGTCTAAATCATGGCTTATTTGGTTTGTTCTTTTTCTAATATGACCTAAGTATATTGTAAGCTCAAAATAAATTTTCCCTTAAAATCCAAAAGACCAAAACTATTTTCAAAATTTTTCAAGATGGTCTTTGGACATAAGACTTTTTCTAAAAACAAATCAAAAATTCTTTGGCCCATGGCCCAAATGCTAAGCCCAAAATCCATTTTTCTAAAATCTTTTACAATGGGCTTAGAAACAAAACTATTTTCACCCAACCATTTCTTACCAAGAGCTTGCAAAAATATTTAGGTCAATTATGAAATACCAAAAATCAATTGTGGGCCTAGTTTATACTAAGAATAAATTAACCATGGGCTTGTTTTTGGCATGAACCATTAGTTACTCTTTTCAAGTGAGAAATCTATTTATAATAAACCTCTTAATTTTGTTTTAATCCAACATAGCTTAAAAGCTACTCTAGTTGGTTAAATGGATTAAAACCTAATTAATGGGAATTATCATGGATTGATTTCCATTTTTGAAAATATAACTAATGGTTGAAACGTCCGAGGGAATTATTCGAAAGCAAGATACCTCATGTTGGTATTTTGTTAACCATATACCTAGGAAAAAGGGACTCGCCATTCATGTGTGGATGTTATAAGGAATGTCCTATTTATCCTTATTTGTTTATTTGTTTGTGCTTACACGCATACATGCATACATTTGCATCTCATATCATTGATCCTCTCTGGCTCACAGCCCTGGATTATGATAGTTCTAAAACTTACAATAATCCAACCTACGCCGGAGATGAAGTATCTAGCAACGACTCAATCACTTGCTCACCTAAAATAATAGAGCCCGAACAAATTCAAACGATGGTGGATGAAGCCCTTAATTCCAAGATGGAAGAAATCAAAGAGGCCCTAGCTGAGACCATGAAGAACCAATTGACTGCAATCTTAGAGAATCATGTCGAGGCATCTGCTAGCACTAGGAAACCAAAGGACAAAGGGAAGACTAAATTTAGTGAAGTGGTTTTTGATGATGAAAAGGTGATCATTGATGATGATGATGATTGGGCTCAATACTACTAAGAGGTTCAAGAAAAGAAGAAAGAATCGAAGGCTGTTGAGAAGGCAACTATTGAAAAGACCGAGACTTCTAATGTTGAAAAGATGATTGCTTATTTAGAAAAGAAATTTGAGAAGAAGCTAAAAACCGAAGAGAGGTCTGAGATCGACAAACTATTTGAACAGGATGATGAGGTCCCTTATAAATTCAAGATGCCTTCCTTTGCTAAGTACAATGGCACCAGAAATCTCCATCTTCATGTGAAGCAGTATATCACTGTCATGCAATCTGCCCAAGCTACTAAGGCTCAAACTCTAAGGTACTTTATGCTCTCATTAGATCCTGTTGTCCAAAATTGGTTCAATACCTTAGATGATGGAACACAAAAGAGTTGGGATCTACTTTACAAAGCCTTCATCCAACAATATGGATATAATGTCTAGTTAGAAGTTACCTTAATGGAAGTGGAGTCCATTAGGCAAAGGCCAAATGAGAATTTTGTGGACTATGTGAAAAGGTGGAGAAACAAGGCCGCTTTACTCAAGAAGAGGCCCGATGAATCCGATCAAATAAGGATAATTGTGAGAGGAGTGTTGTCTAATCTTCGTAAGAGGATGTCTCATACGCTCATCCATGATTTCAAAAACCTTCTCCAAGCTGGTTTGCAAATTGAAGAATGGGAAAGGGAGAAGAATCATTTTTCAATAAAAAAAGAATGAGAAAGGGAACTACCAGCCTAACAATCAAAGCACACAAAAAGAAGTTGATGTTAATGTAACCAGTCAAGGAAATAAAAGATAATTTTCAGATCTGGGGAAGCCTCTATCGTGGGTTCTCAATAAGCTACAAAAGAAGGGATTGTTACAACCCTTGACTCCTCGTCCTTTGCCTAATCCTCTTCCACCTAACTTTGATACTAGTGCATTTTTCCAATTCCATCAAAGGCCTGGACAAGAAACTGACAATTGCATGAAGTTGAGGCATGAGATCCAGAATTTGATTGATAGTGGCAAGCTACCCGAGCCGGATAAGCCCAACACTAAAGTTAATCCATTTCCAAGGTTCAATAAGGTGCCACCACCAGTAGCCTTCATGGTGGGAAAAGGATTAGAAGAAGATTTTATTTTATCATCCTTTCAAGATGGGGATATTGAAGATGTGAATGGAAAAGAAGCCTAATTCAATGAACTTTCCTTAGCTTGAATGTTGCTTTTCAATTTTACTTTCTTTAATTGGAACTATCGTGTTTTTCAAATTTAAAGTTTCTTGAATAAATTACTTTCATCAAAATTTTTGTTGATCTTTGTTCATTTTGGTGCTCAACCAATGAGGAATCTAGCTTGATAATTCATGAATTAATATATTTATGCATCATGACTTGAATAACTTTACTAGGTAAGGGAATTACTCTATAGCATTGAGTTGTGTATGCTTACTTAGAGATGGCTCCTGCATAATTTTCTTTGTCTAGGTCCTAGTCAGTCTTAGAACATGCTTTGACAAACTTTCGAGGCGAAATTGAACTCTACTTATTTAAGGGAGAGATGATCTAGGCATTGTTTGATTAGCCAACAACTAGTATCCACCCAATTAAATATCAATCCCTAGTTGTCCCTTTGAGCCTTCATAAAATTTTAGCTTTCTTTTCATTGGCTTACAAACCCCAATAACCTACCTGTGCTATTGTGATACTTTTGACAAGTCTTATGATCACTAAGATGAATAGGCAAGAAGATCAAAGAAAGCAATGATTAGTCAAGATCATAAAGATAGTTGAAGTTCTCAAGACCATAAAGATAATTGAAGTTCTCAAGATCATTAGGGTAGTTGAATTTTTCAAAGACCATAAGGGTAGTTGAAGTTCACTTAATATCTGTAATATATCAAGACAACATTAGAGTAACAAATGGTTTATTCCTGTTAATGAAGATTTATGTTACTTCCCTCATCCATTATTGGGAGCCCAAGTCGGTACAAGCAAGACAACTCTGTTTGAGCTAGAACCAAACAAAAAAAATAAAGAAAAAAAAACAAAGAAAAAGAGAAAGAAAGAAAAGAACAAAAGAAGAACAAAAGAAAAAAGAAAAAAGAAAAGGAGGAAGGATAAAACCTAAAAAGGTGGTTCAAAAAGCCAACTGAGTTCTCTTTTACTTAAGAAATCAAAAGGCTTCCATTTGGTTTATAAGGATAGCTTGGCTTGAATTGGTCCAACCTAACTAAAGATTCGATCAAAATCAAAAGGAGAAAGACCATCCAATTCTTGAAAGTTCTGTACTTGACAGTCCTATAAGGAAGAAGGACAAAATGATAGGGAAGAGTAAGAGTAATAAAGAAAAGGGAGAAGAAGAAAAGAAATGAATTTGGGAACCAAACTTTTTACAAGGGCAAAAACTATCCTAATCAAGATCCAGATTAATGCAAAGAAGATATAAAGAATTTGGAGTCTAGCAAGATTGCTCCCAACTGCCTAAAGTTCAAACAAGAAATTTGTAGTGTGAAGGTTTGTCCTTTGTGTCACATCAGCTCCAATCTCAAAATGGCTTTCATTTAAACCCGTGTCCCTTATAAACCCCATTTCAAGCCTATCAAAGACCTGTTGATCTCTCTTGGTAGATAGAGTCTATTAGTGGAGATAGTTTGGATAAGCATGCATATGAGATAGACAATATTTAAACTCAAATGAGACCTTTGACCAAGTAATGTGTATGTGCCTATCTGAAGTGCAACAGTTCTTACTTAAATAGAAATAATTCCTGAGTTTAGTACAGTAACTAGGGTTGTCATGTTATAGATATATTAATTTGGAAAATCAAGTCCTGAGGTACATTGACATTGATTTGGCAAAGCCAACATTTGATTTCAAGATTAAAACTCAAAAAAATTCAAAAAAAAACTCAAAAAATGTTTTGTAATACAAAGCCTTCAAGTTAAGGGAAGTATGTTGAACCTCAAAGGACACATTGGGCAAAGGAAATGATTATTGGCAAGGTCATGAAGAAATTACCAACTGACATGCTGAGACATAGTTTGAAAAGGATGTATCCCTGACTCTGCTACTTAGGGTCTCCACCACTCATGTTCTCAACATCTTGAAGATAAAAGCCATAAATGCAAAGCTTTCTATCATTCCAATGCAAGACTTGAACGACCGTCAAAAAAGAACCAATGAGAACACTTCTGCTAATCACCTCGGTCTGTGAGTCGATGGAACAATTGTAAGTATTATTCATGCATATCATGCATACATGAGAATATCACATCACACTTTCTTGTCTTGTGTTGTCTATTCCTTGTCAAAATGAACAGTAAAACACCCTGCGAAGTAAATAATCAAAAGAAGATGTCAAATTTGGGGGGCATGAAAAGCCCATTGTTTGAGAAAGCTCCAGTAATTTTGCAAAGAGAAGAAGTACGTGCATGTGCGAAGAACTAGACAACAACAACATCAATCAGAGTTCGCATGGAAAAAATCTTTGGTTTGAGCCTACACAGGGGGCAAAGTTTATCCTTTTCAATTTTTTGAGTTTATATACCAAATATTTTTAAGCTCACTTACAAATATTTTTCCACACAGGGGGGCAAGGAGAGGATATAAGGTCCAATTAAAAATAGCTAAATCTTTGCAAAAAGGAAGAACAAAAGAATGGAACATTAGAACTCTCAAAAGAATGAAGATGCAAAAAACAAAAGACCAATCCAGCTAAAAGAGTTGAAGTCAGGGTAAAGACCCGACCTCCAATGGATAAAGACCCATGTTTCAGGGTGAAGACCCGATCTCAAAGGATGAAGATCCATTTGCAAGGGTAAAGACCCAATTTCAAAATATGAAGATTCATTTTCAAGGATGAAGACCTGATCTCAAAGGATGAAGATCCATTTTGAGGGTGAAAAACCATAATGCATAGAATAACCGGAGCAGTCAGATTTCTCAAATGATAAAAGGTCAGTCAAATTCAATCTCGGGTCCAAGTACCCAATTCAATCCAATCTTGGGTCCAAGTACCTAATCTCAGGTCCAAGCACCCAATCTCGGGTCCAAGTACCAAATCAATTCAAGCTCGAGTTCAAGTAACCAAATCAAATCTAATCTCGAGTCCAAGTACCCAAATCAAATCAATCTCGGGTCCAAGTACCCAATCCTGGGTCCAAGTACCCAAATTCCATCCAATCTTGGGTCCAAGTACCCAAATCGAATTCAATCCAATCTTGGGTCCAAGTACCTAATCTCGGGTCCAAGCACCCAATCTCGGGTCTAATTACCCAAATCAATTTAAGCTCGGGTCCAAGTACCCAATCTCGGGTCCAAGTACCCAATTTCGGGTCCAAGTACCCAAATCAAATCTAATCTCGGGTCCAAGTACCCAAATCAAATCAATCTCGGGTCTAAGTACCCAAATTCCATCCAATCTTAGGTCTAAGTACCCAAATTGAATTCAACCCAATCCCAGGTCCAAGTACCCAAATTTAATCCAATCTCGGATCCAAGTACCCAAAACAATTCATTCTCGGGTCCAAGTACCCAATCCCGGGTCTAAGTACCCAATCTCGAGTCCAAGTACTCAATCTCGGGTCTAAGTACCCAAATCAAATCAATCTCGGGTCCAAGTACCCAATCTCGGATCCAAGTACCCAAGATCAATTCAAGCTCGGGTCCAAGTACCCAATCACAGGTCCAAGTACCCAAATTCAATCAATAATGGGTCCAAGTACCCAATCTCGGGTCCAAGTACCCAATCCCGGGTCCAAGTACCAAAATCAATTCATGCTCGGGTCCAAGTACCCAATCCTAGGTCCAAGTACTCAAAATCAATTCAAGCTCGAGTCCAAGTACCCAATCATGGGTCCAAATACCCAAATTCAATCAATCTCAGGTCCAAGTACCCGATTTCGGGTCCAAGTACCCAATCTCTGGTCCAAGTACCAAAAACAAATTTAAATTTCCATCTCAAAAATTAAGTCTTATTGCTTTTCACTCTCTTTCACTAAGGTTTCAGATCATTCAAGTAGGGGGCAAACTGTAAACCCTTAATTTTTGACCCAATCCGGTCTAATATGTTTTATTTAGTCCAAAATGATTTTTATTGTCTAATTGTTCCAAATAATTTTTGTTAAATAATTTTTGCTTTAGTATCTAATTTTTATTAATAAAAAATAAAAATAAAAATAAAAATAAAAATAAAAATAAAAATCGGAGTCGGAAAAATCTATAGCGAAAAAACAGTCGCACGGGCCCATGGGCTATTTCGCCCGCAGGAAATTCCTGCAGGCGAAATCACTGTTCTATTTCACCCGCAGGAAAATCCTGCGGGCGAAATAGCTCGCCTACAGGAAATTCCTGCGGGCGACGCCCCAGCCCGCCCACTGCAGCAGTTTTCTGCGGCAATTTTTTTTTTGCCAGCGCATTTTTTCCTGCGGTAATTTTTTTCGGCAGCACAAATTTTTCGAAACCTAATCCAATTAGGTTTTGGTTTCTTTTTTTTATTAATATTACTTGCCTTAACTAATTAGGAATAAACAACCTCAAACCACCATAAATAAGGACCAAAGGCAATTAATTTGGAGGAGGAAAATTTTCACAATGAACTTTGGAAATTTGAATCTGCAGGTGAAGTGGAAAAGCAAAAATTCAATTCAATTGGTTTTTAAACGAGTAGCATCACGATTTAAACAATTCAAAGGCAAAAAAGGCTTGTCTTTGGAGCTAGTTCGTTCAAAAAGAATTGTTTTTGGAGGAATCATCAAAAGAAGGTATGTCTTAATTGATTTTCTTCAATTGTTTTTACACAGTATCTAAAAACTAGGATTTTTGTGTTTTTCAAAAGTTAAAATCCTAGAACTTTAATTTAGTTTTTCTAAGCCAAAAAACCTTATTTCGTTACTTTATCTTCCAAAAGGCTTAAAATTGCTATTTTTACTTCTTAAAAATCTTAAAACTCTAATTGAACATATTTTTCAACAAAACTAAGATTTAAATTCTATTTCTTTTAAAATTTTAAAGTAGGTTCTATTTCATTCAAAAAGCCTTAAAAACATCTTTTTTACTTATAAAAAATTTAATTTATTTGTTTAAATTCATAAAACTTCATGAAATTATCAAATTGATTTCCAAATTCCTAAAAATTAATTCACCACCCGTGACCCTAATTCTAAATCCTAGAATCCAAAATTCAACTTTTAAACCTAAAATAATGAACCCTAATCTTTTTAAAACCTTAAACCCTAATTTTTATGAACCTTAATCCTTTTAAAATATTAAAAACCATAAAACCATAAATAGATTAAATTTACACAGTAGCTTAGAAACCCAATAACCAAAAATCATAAATAAAAGTGTCTTAAAGTGTCTAAAACCCTAGTTTCATGATTTCACCATTCAAATATTAATTTAGTTAATCAAAGTGTCTTACCAACCTTTTAAAAACATAAAATCTTTAATCTATTTTAATTCCATAAAAGTCACAGTAGCTTAAATTCATGAAATTTCCAAAACCTTAACACACGAGATAAAGAAGCCTAAATGGAAATAGTAACTATAATTTGGACTTTTTTATTTGCTTTATTCAATTCTATATTTGATTATGCTTTGATTTATTTTATATGCTTTAATTATTTTAAATTCAATGCTTGGATTATTTTATTTATCATGGATGGATGTTTACTTTTTGTTGATATTTGGTACTTTTGATGAATGATTTATTTATTATGAATGGTTATTTACTTTTATCAATTTATTTAGACTTCCAAATGTTGTAAGAGGTATGTTTCCACTTGGTGGGTACCTCATTAGTTAAATATCATGTACTTTAATTTGGTTTTCTATTTTAGAACCAATGTAAAGGGCATGTTTCTACCTTTTGGTGGGTGTCCTATTTAGGTGTGTGATGTAAGGACATGTTTCCATCCTTGGATGGGTGTCCATTTATTTGTTTTGTTTGGACATTGCTTTGATTTTAATATAATGATGCTTTCTTTTAATTATTGTGTGTACTATGGATAATGTTATTATATTTAAGAATTTTATAATATTAAGACCTGTAAAGGAGGCCAGTTCCAATGAACCGGGCGTTGTGGGGGTGTTGGGCCATTTCTCACCTTCCCTACATGTACCCAACTTTCCGAACCCATTAGGGTGTTAGGGATTCCTTAGAAATCGAGTCATACACCCCTTTCTCTTTTCCCGGCCCGTCCAGGTGGCGACTCCATTTTCTCCGAACCTAGGTCCGTGTTTTCTAAGGCCCCAAGCCTAAACAATGCCGAAGTCGCAAGAACCATTCCACGGGAGTGGGGGCGAAAATCCCCGCTCACAATTATATTAATAAAATAATAAATAATAATGAAAATTATATTACTAAAATACATTTTCCATCTTTGTACTATCCCTAGACCTACCCTCTTTCTATTTACTGCTCCATCAAAATACATTTTCCATCTTTGTACTTCTATGACCTATAAATATTCATCGGGAAATTCCAAAACCACTTCCTCAATGTCTGACAATGGTTGCCGAGCCAAGAATTTTGCTAGTACTCTACCTTTGATTGTTTTCCTGGTTACATATTCAACTTAAATTATTCTAAAATTATCAACCATCGACCATATTTCATAATCAACGAGGGTGTCTCCCTTAAATATTTCATCGAATCCAACCTGGAAATTACTTGCACACTATAAGACTGAAAGTAATGCCGCAACTTCTTAGAAGACCAAACTATAGCTATAAAGGTCTTTTCAATGATACTATACTTAATCTCATAAGGTAGGAGCTTTCTACTTAAATAGAAGACTGCATGCTCAACCCCTAATTCATCTATTTGGGCTACCATAGCTCCTATTGACTCTTCCTCTACTGCTAAGTATAGTAACAAAGGTTTACCGGGTTTAGGTGGTTTCAAAACATGTGGATTCAGTAGATATTCTTTTATATGCTCAAAGTCCTTTTATATGCTCAAAGACCTTTTGACACTCTTCATTCCACTTGACTAGCTGGTTCTTTTTAAGTAATTTAAAGATAGATTCATAGATTGTGATCAGCTTTGCTATGAACCTACTAATGTGCTGTAATTGTCCAATGAACCCCCAAACTTTCTTCTCTGTCTTAGGGGCTAGCATATCCCTGATTTCCTTAACCTTGTCAGGGTCAATCTCAATGCCATTTAAGCCAATCATGTGCCCCAACATTTTGCCTGAAGTAACTCTAAATATACACTTCTTTGGATTCAACCTGAGATTATACTTCATTAATCTCTTGAAGAATATCTCTAGGTTTTGGAAATGCTGCTCCCTTGCATCTGACTTCACCATCATGTCATTAATATAGACCTCAACTTCCTTATGCATCATGTCTTAAAATAAGGTGGTAGCCATCCTCTGGTAGGTTGCTCCAGCATTTTTTAATCTGATCAGCATCACCCTATAGCAAAATATACCGCATGTAGTAATGAAGAAAGTTTTAGCTTTATCCTCTTTGGCCATTAACACATGGTTGTATCTGAAAAATCCATCTTCGAATGAGTGCAGCACACTAGAAGTTGCACTATCAGTAAGGACATTTATATGAGGTAAAGGAAAGTCATCCTTAGGGGAAGCCTTGTTCATGTCTCCATAGTCCACACAAACCCTAATTCTTTCATCTTTCTTTGGCACGAGAACTAAGTTGGGTAGCCTATCTGGATAATCTATCACTTCAAGGAACTTTACTTATATCTACTTAGTGACTTCTTTTTTTATCAATTCTACCCATTTGAGTCTTAACCGCCTAAGCTTTTATTTGACAGGTTTTATGTGAGTGTAAGTAGGAATCATGTGCTCGGCTATATCTCAATAAATTCCAGGCATATCCTCATAAGACCAAGCAAAGACTTCTTCATATTTTAAATATTTTTTTCTAATCTCTCTCTCTCACTAGGAGTAAGGTCGGATGCTATGCTAATATTTTTAGGATTATCGGTTGTTCCCAAATTTAATGATTATGTATCAACAAAGTTAATATTAAAAATGCTCGTATAACCACTATTTGAATGTATGCAACTATCAGGAAAAACATCACACAAGTAAGAAAAATCAGACTTTATTACATTCATTTTGGATAAGAAAATATCATCATCCTCATACAGAGTAGACAAACTAAAATCAAAATTAGAATCAACATCAATGTTCTCATCTGGACTAAGCTCTTTGTTAGTTAGCAGGTCAGGCTCTTTCTCCATTTGTTCCACCAATTCAGCAATATCAGCAAAGATCTCGAAACCCAGAATCATCTTTCCCATGAACTTGATTGGCTATGGCTTTCCTTGGAGTGGTCCCAGCTCTGGTGCTTTGACAAATATTTCTTCAAGTGGAGGAAAACTCATCTTCTCATTCTTTTTCAGCAGAACACCTCCATTTGCTTCATCATATCCCAACCCTTTCTTGGAAGTTTGAGTCTTGAAATATGAGAGCTCTGTTACACCTACTTTCCCCTTCCCAAGGCCAATACCGGGTAGATAATTCATTTTCTTCATCATTGCCAAAATTATAGAACCCATTATCTCATTATCAAAAACAACATCTACTTGAAATCCATTAAGAGGCCTCTCAATCATCAAAGCATTTACTACTTTATTATTCTTAGCCTCAAAAACCATTGTTTTATATACATTTGGAAACTTGATCTTCTGATGGAGTGTAGAAGGAACTCCACCAAGAGGATAGAACCAAGGTCGGCCCAATAGCAATGCAAAAGTGACGGGTATATCCAAAACCACAAACACAACCATGGATTCAATAGGGTCAACCTTCACAACAGCTTTAAAAGTCCCTTCAGCGTGCCATTTAGTATTATTATAAGCCCTAATTGTCACCTCGATTGGGCTCAAATCTCTTATTGACATAGCTAGCTTTGGTAAGATCATTAGTGGACAAACAACTATGGCAAATCCATCATCAACTATTACACATGGAGTCCATTTCCCTTTGACCACTACCTTGATAAAGAGCGGGCAAATGTGATCTCTTCCCTCTTTTGGTAAATCTGCATCCAAAAATTACACCATTCCCACATCAACCTTGTTCTTCTTTTGAGTATCTTCATACTTCATCACTCCTTCAATTTTTATGAAATTAACCAGGTCTTCTAGTGTTACAGAAGTAGAAATTGGCATGCTTGCCAAAGCCTTGGCGATAGTTTCATGATGTTTCTTGGACGTGGCCAATAGATCCCAAATGTTGACACTTGCTTGAGTCCTTTTCAATTGCTTAAGGACTCTATCATCTTCATCTTCCTTCACTTCTTTTTCAACATCCTTCTCCTTATCGGCTTCTACTTCCTTTGGTGATGGCCTTGCATAAGGCTTATCAGAGCGGGTGTTCAATACTTCATCCTTTTAAGGCTTAGACCAGATCCACTCCTCCTTCTTTGAATTAGAATCATCATCACTATCGGTTGAGTCCCAAAATTCACTCATAACACAAATGGCTACTTCCTCAACTTACTCCATCTTGCTTAACACTACTTCTTATTTAGTTGCCTCTCCATCTACATCTTAGAAAGAAGACAATACAAACTTTTCATTCAAACCTCCTCCAATAATAAAAGTTTCCAGTGGTAGTACTCTGTTGAACCTTGGCAATGAATTGTCCTTCATGCTAGGCTTGTTAGGTTCGGGAAAATTCCCACTGTCAATCAAATTCTAGATCCCATGCCTCAACCTCAAACATTTTTCCATCTCGTGCACTTGCATTTGGTGAAATTGACAAAATGACTTGGCATCAAAGTTGGGTGTAAGAGGATTTGGAAAAGGGCGAGAGTCAAGGGTTGTAAAAATCCCTTCTTCTGTAGCTTATTGAGAATGCAAGAGAGTGCTTTTCCCAACTCTAAAAATTGCCTCCTTCCTTCTTGACCAGTTGCATTAACATCAAATACCTTTTGTGTGCCTTGATTACCAAATTAGTAGTTCCTTTCTCATTTCTTCTTACAGAAAAACAGTTCTTCTCTCTTTCCCATTCTTCTATTTGCAAGCCAGCTTGAAGGAGATCCTTAAAATATCTAATAAGGGTATGGGACATCCTTTCACAAAGATTAGGTAGTACCCCTATCATAATCATCCTAATCTGATCTGATTCATCGGGTCTTTTCTTGAGCAATGCAGCATTGTTTCTCAACCTTTTTACATAGTCAATAAAATTCTCATTTTGTTTCTTCCTGATTGACTCAACTTCCATCAAAGTAAATTCCAACTTAGCATTATACCCATACTGTTGGATGAAGGTTTTGTATAGTAAATCTCAGTTCTTTTAAGTACCATCCTCTAAGATGTTGAACAATTTCTAGACAACAGGGTCCAAAGAAAGCATGAAGTACCTTAAAGTTTGAGCTTTAGTAGCTCGAAAAAACTACATAGCAGTGATGTACTGCTTCACATAGAGATGAGGATTCCTAGTTCCATCAAACTTGGCAAAGGAAGGCATCTTGAATTTGTACGAGACTTTCTCATCTTGTTCAAACAACTTGTCCACCATCGACAACTCTTCAATTTTTAGCTTCTTTTCAAACTTCTTTTCTAAATAGGCAATCAGCTTCTCAACATATGAAGTTTTAGTCTTTTCCACTGTTGATCTTTCTACAACCTTCGACTCTTTCTTCTTATCTTGAGGATCTTGGAAGTATTTAGCCTAGTCATCATCATCAACAACAACTACCTTGTCATCATCAAAGGCTACCTCACCAACCTTAGTCTTTCCTTTGTCCTTCTACTTCTTAGTACTAGCAGATGCCTCACCAATGTTTCCCAATAGTGCAGCCAGTGGCTATTCATAGTCTCAGCCAGGGCCTCCTTCAGTTCTTCCATCTTGGCATTCAGGGCATCGTCCACTATCCTTTAAATCTGTTTAGGTTCCATTGCTTTCGGTAAGAAGCTAACTGAGTTGCTACTAGATTCTATGTCATTGGCGTTGGTTAGGTTGTCGTATGCTCTTAAACTACTATACTCTAGGTTTGTGAGCCAGAAATGATCAACGACATGTACTACAATGCATGTATGCATGTAAGCTTGTATGTACAGGTAACAAGCAAACAAAGATAATTAGGACATTTCTTCCAACCTTATAACTTCCACACACCAATGGAGAGTCTCTTTTTCTAGGTATATGGTCAATAAAATATCAACTTGGGAAATTCTATTTTCAAAAAATTCCCTCGGATGATTTTAACCAATAGTTATATCTTCAAATATATAAGTCAGTCCATGATAATTCCTATTAATTAGGCTTTAATCCATTGAATCAACTAAAAATTACTTTTATTCTATATTGGATTAAAACAAAATTTAAAGGTTTATCATAAATATATTTCCTATTTGGAAAAACAACTAATGATTCATGCCAAAACAAGCCCATGATTGATGATTCTTGGTATAAATTAGGCCCACAATTGATTTTTGGCATTCCATAATTGACCTAAATAGTTTGTAAACTAAAAAAAAATTGTTAGGGAAAATAATTTTGTTTCAAAGCTCATTGTAACAAAATGTTTGTTTAAAAATAAATTTTGGATTTTATATTTGGGTCATGAGGCAGAAAAGAATTTTTGACCCTTTTTAGAAAAGTTTTATGTCCAAAGACCATCTTAAAAATTTCAAAATTAGTTTTGGTCTTTTGGATTTAAAAGGAAAAATTATTTTGAGTTTACAATATAATTAGGTCATATTAGGAAAAGAATAAACCAAATAGGCCATGGTTCAAACCAAGATATATCAATCATAGTCAAACAACAAGTATTTGAGATAAAAACCTAAGGAAAGTAACTAAGCTAATTACATGAGCTTTTAGTCTTTGGGTTGAAAAGGTTAGGTTTCCATAGCAAGTACATACCAAAAGGTACAAGGCTATGAGTGGTTATGACATGCTTGATCTCCATACCTTGAGTGAAAGTATGTTATCCCTTACATAACACAATACGGATTACATGAGTATCATAATAAGAAAGAATAAAATAATATAAAGACCATAGGAATCAACTTCTCTTATCCCCAGTGGAGTCGCCACTGTGAGTGGGGATTTTCATCCCCACTCCCATGTGGAATGGTTCTTACTACTTTGGCACTGTTAGGCTCAAGGCCTTTAGAGAACATGGGCCTAACCCAGAGAAAATAGAGTAGCTACCCGGACCAAAAAGGGGTGGATGACTCGATTCCTAAGGAATCTCCAACCCCGTAATGGGTTCGAAAAGTTGGGTACATATGGGGAAGGTGAGAATGATCCAGTACCCCTAAAACACCCGGTTCATTGGAATTGGCCTCCTTTTCAGGTCTAAATATTATTGAATTCTTAAATATTATAATATCATCCATAATACATGCAATTATCAAAATAAATAATCATCCATCATCTTTATTGAAATAAAGCAAACAAAACAGGCACATCCGTGGATGGAAACATGCCTTTACAATATTCAATGTTCAAAAACAAAATAAATAAGATAGGACACCCACCATTTGGTGGAAACATGCCCTTTACATTAATCCAAAACTTAAAGCAAATAAAATAATATTAAACTTAACAAATGAGGTACCCACAAAGTGGAAACATACCTCTTACATTATTAAAACTTAAATAATCAACCAAATTAAATCATTCACCATGAGCAAAATAAAAATAAATCATTCATAAAAATAAAACATTAATAAATTATTCATTAAGAAATAAAACATTCATATCTAAAATAGGGTTTTTCATGATAAAGTTAGGGTTTTTGAACTTTTTTTTGACTAAATTAGGGTTTTTAGGATAAAATTAGGATTTTAGGGTTTATGGATAAATATGAGGTTTTTAGGATTTTGAAAACATGATTAGGGCTTTTAGGGTTTATGAAAAAAAGATTAGGGTTTTTAGGATTTAGGAAAATAAGATTAGGGTTTTTAGGATTTTGATTTAAAATTATAATTTTTGGATAAACTTGGGGTTTTTTTAGGGTTCAAGAAATTAGGATTTTTGAATTTGGGTTTGGATTAGGGCTTTGGTATTTTGGTTATTTAGAAAAGTGATTTAAAGTTTTAGAAATCGGGACACAAATTATGGTTTTGCAAATTAGAGAAAACATGCTTAGGGTTCTTGGGCTTTAGGAACACAGATTAGGGTTTTATAAAAAAAACTCTAAAACTACTTTAGCCTGGTTTTTTTATAAATACTTATATGTAATATGGCTACTGGACGTTTAAAACATTGTGTGAATAATCTAGTGCTATGGTGATTTAATGGAACAAACTACTGGTCATACAAACAATAAAAAGAAGCAACTATGTTTACTGTGTATTTGTATATAAATTAATAGTTAAAAGAATGAATTTTAAACAAGGATTGTTAGATAGATGAAATAATAATAGGTTAACTTACTGTAAATTTAAATGAATTAAGTTAGAAATACATACCTCCATTTGTAGATTCCACCAAAATTAACCGTTGATACAATACTTTTGCTTGCATTAGCCTTGTACTTCTTGGTTGAATGAAATCAAGACAGTAAGCTACTGCCTTTTTTGATAGCATTCTCTATGTTTGATTACTTTTCTAGGTTGTTTGATAATCTTTTGTAGCTGCTTCATTGCTCTGTGTCAATTCCCATGTTGTTCCTCTCCTTTTGTTCTTTGTAAACCTATATTTATAGAAGAATTTGTTAGGTTAAACCTTATCCTTAACTTCCTATTTAAAAAAGGTTTCCTGAGGCATATCGAATTAATTCCAGAGAAACCATGAGCATGTCGGATTAAAACCAATTTAATTCGAGGCAAACTAGCACCATGTCAAACTAAAACAAGCCTAATCCAACATGGAATCAAAGTCCATTCGAATTGGCAATCCTAATTCAACATGGACAAGCTCAATATTGAATTAGGATTGCCATAATTCAGAATGGAGTCCCGCTGATTGGTCCCATATCAAACTAGGGTCCCACTTTTATATGGGGTTTCCCCATATCAAAATGGGTGTCCCAATTCGACATGGGGACACCCCATATCAATTATGGGGCATCCTAAATATATTTCAGTGGCAAGTCATTTTCAAAATCATTTTGCTATCAATCCGAGTGTAGCCAATGAAGATAGAGTAACCTCGGCACTTTTTTTTTGTGAAACTCAGCCTAATTTTCTAGCACTCTGATTTCACATCCTTTGCAAGTGGACCTGAACCAGGTGTGCTAAAATGGACCGGGGCTCCTTACATCATCCTCTTTCAATTTTCCCACTTCATTCAGTATGTTTGGAGAGTCCTATAACTGCTCCATTACTCAACATGTTCCAAATATGCATCCCAATATACATTCTAGCCATTCTACTAAAGTCCTAAAGACATGGAAATTTTTCCATGTCTAAGGAAAATTCATCATTTTCACCTTAGACATGGCAAATTTATCTATCTATATCCAAATTTACTATGTATTTGGGCTTTAAGCAAAATTCAAGGAGGCCTACTTGTTTTAAGAGCTCGTTTAGCTTAGTTGTCTTAATATGATCCATCCTTTGGTGTTTCGAACCAAGTGCACCATACCATTAGCCCAAACCCTCTACCACCAACATAAATCTCTATTTTTCTCTCATTTTGGGTTGACCATGGACTTTTCATTTGGAATAGATATTTAGAGCCACCAATATTTAATATAATGAAGGGATAGAAAATATGAGGGTCTACAATAACTCTTATAGGCCTGCCATTGTAATAGCTTCCACACATTTTACTCCCTTCTCCATAAGGCTTGATGGTGAGGAAATTTCTTATAATGCACCAAGTGATTAAAGACACCCTATCTTAGTTTAGTCTAGCTCTCGGCAACCATAGCATTAATGGTTCTCTTCTTAGGGCAATCTCTGACCAATGTGGGCCATTATGAATGAAACACAACTTAAATGGTATAGGCTTATCAACCTTAGAGTCATTGGACTTGCTAGGTTTGGAATTACCACTGATAGACTTTACTTCATCCTTGCAGCAAATATCCCTTTTTTGCCTATTATTATTTCTCCCACTCTTTTTAGAGTTGGATTTTTATCTTGGGACTAAGTAAAGAAATCAGTGAGTGATTTGAATGCCATAATGGGTTTTGACATTACATCTCTCTAGCTCTACGTAGTCTAAATCCTTTAACTTTTCTTTAAAATAGAAGGTTGAGTCTTTTTTTGACAGATCCTCGATCTCCAAGTCCAAGGTAGTTAATTCTTTAATGTAGTCAAAGAAATGACACTAACTATTTTCCTTAAGTAACATAGCTTGCTCTTACTTTTTTTGTCTATACTGTAGGGTACAAAGTGCTTTTGCAATGTTACCTTGAATTGCTCCCAATTGTTTATTACGTGCATGCTTTTCTCACATTTAGTATGCTTCCTTTTCCATTAGAGTTGCGAACACCATGAAGGAAGGTTGGGACATTGTTGATTCATGCAAAATCATCGGTTAATCCCATGGCCTAAAATACACAAGTCAAGACTAAATAGGAAGTTCCCCATAATAGTGGCACTTCATCTGCCACTGAATGTGGCAAGTTTAGGCACCTTCAAGTTTATTGTCATAATAATAGTACTTGTTGATGCGAGGGTACTAGTGCAACAATATGTTTTCCAATTTGTACAGACATCATCCATCTCTAATCATAGCTCATGCAACTCTCTCTTTACAAACCCATACAAGTTTTTAAGCTCTTAGATGAGAAATAGTAATTTCCACTTAAAAGTGTTGTTAAAATCCTTTAATAGAGCCTACGTAGCCCTATTGATATATACATTCTCCTCCATCAAATTATCAAGTTGATTGCCTAGATAATGAATGGTGGCTTCAACATTGCCCATATGCTTTTTTAAGTCATATAGGTAAGGCTCAAATATGTGCCTTGCTGCTAGTACCTTGGATTTGTCATATCGCTACTGAGCCCTATTTTCATCTACCCTATGAGCTTGTTTACACTGCATTTCCACCATAATAGCACCTCTTTGGCATATGGTGGAAATTAGCTCACTTTCTCATCCTCAAATGTGTGGTGGAAATCAAGCTTTTAGGTTCATCCATGCATTAAAAAAGATTAGCATTATTATGGCTAGTTCTAGAAATCTCAAGACCAATACAGGCTGGTTGGCTAGCTATGGGAAAGTGGATGTGTCCAAACTAGCCTATAAATTTTGCCAAAGGAGGTTTTAGTAGGCCTATAATCTTCCAACATCAAGGATAAAGCTTCCAAAGTTACTGTAATGCTCTAAGTCTCTCCACTTGTCTCTAGAGCATTCCATAAAGCTTTATTGTCCAGTTCCCTAGCCTTAGCAGTTGCCTTGTGTGAGCGGGAATTTTCGCCCCCACTCCTGGGGGAATGGTTCTTGCTACTTCAGCACTATTTAGGCTCCAGGCCTTAGAGAACACAGACCTAAGTCCTGAGAAAATGGAGTCACTGTTTAGGTCATTTTTGTACTAGTTTTTAGTATGATTTTATGTGTGTTTTAGTTAATGTTTTAATTAATTTTTGTTTTAAGTGTGTTTAAAATGTTTATTTTAGGTTTAGGTGCAAAAAGACCCTTGGAGGATCAAAACAGTGCAAGAAGAGCAAAGAACGAAGAACAGTAGCTGACACACTCAAGGGACACGGCCAAGCTTGTGGCCGTGTCCCATACCCAGCTAAAGAGGGAGATCAAGGCACAGAAGAGGACACAGGCTAGGGACACGGCCAAGTCACTGGCCGTGTCCCTCCAAAGAAGCTTAAACACGGCCAAGTTGCTTAAGCTTGGTCGTGTCTCACTCAGTTCCAAAGCAAAAGGAAGAAAATCAATCAGTAGAAGACACAGGCAAGGGACACGGCCAAGTCACTGGCCGTGTCCCTCTAAAATGGTCCAACACGGCCAATTTAACCTCCAACACGGCCGTGTCACTCAACCAAAGAAGAAAAGAAGAAAAGCAGGCAGTAGTGAACACAAGCAAGGGACACGGCCAGGCTTGTGGCCGTGTCCCTCCAATGCACCTCCAACACGACAATGTCTCACTCAACTTGGCCGTGTCTCTCATGGACCAAAGACTCAGACATGGCCAAGTCTCCTTTAACCTGGCCGTGTCACCTTAAATGCTATAAATTCTTTCGCACGAACAGAAATCAAAGGGGGGACTGGAGAGCGGCTA
Organism: Garcia nutans; assembly: GCA_947685225.1. NCBI lineage: Eukaryota > Viridiplantae > Streptophyta > Magnoliopsida > Malpighiales > Euphorbiaceae > Garcia > Garcia nutans. Next base: position 41,720,729 of record CANTUV010000005.1, read on the forward strand.
GGGTTTGGAGTTAGAAAAAAGAAAAGAGAAAGGGAGGCAAATACCAATTTGGGGATGAGGAGAGAGTGACACTCTCTTTGTCCCTCATCTTCATCCTCCATCTTCATCTTCTCCATCCTCCATTGAAGATCTTTGAGGCTCTTTGGGATTAAGTGGGTTACAAGCTCTCAAAGGTTGAAGAAGCTTCATTGAAAGGATTGGTGACTTGAGAAAGCTCCTTTCTATCTTCCAAAGGCAAAATCAATTGAAGGATTGGTGACTTGAGAAAGCTCCATTCCATATTGCAAAAGGGAAATCAACCATTGAAGAGGGCTTGAGTTCTTCATCAAATATCAAAGTGGAGCTAGGAGGAAGACTAGCAATCCTACTCTTGGCATCTTCACAAGGGGTTTTTCTATTCTCTCTTTTAATTCATTCCAATATTGTTTTTTTTTTGTTATATTAAGAGATTGATATTACAATGAACAATTTGTATTTGATTTATATTGAGTTGAATGAATGTCTTAAATTGATGATGTTGAGCTAAAAACCCAAGCTTAGGGTTTGTAGTATATTTGATTGAATGCTTTGATTTGATATTTTCATTTATGTACTTGTTATTGGTTGATTGCATTGGATTGTATGCTAGGTTAATAGATTAGCTACCTATTGATCTCTAGATATTGAATGAAGGACCGAGAGGTGAAATTTGATATCCGAATTATGCAATTGACTACCCTATGAATGAATTAGAAATATAAGTTCTAGGGTTTCATTAATTTGCAAATGTTAAATAATTGGTTATTGTTAATTCATGAATGTGAGAACTAATGGATTGGTAATTGACTAATTAACCTTAAGGAACAAATTAATTACAAGGTTATGTTAATGGATAATTGAGAATTGAGCTTTGATTAAATGGACCAATAACCCTAGGTACATTCCCAAGAACCGATTTGATCTTGAACAACCATCACACACATCAACCCTACTCGTTAATCTTAGGTTTAAATTGTTATTTTGAATTCCAAACAACAAACTCTCACTTTTAATTTAATTGCTTTAATCAAGCTATTACGAACCACACCTTCTTGGGGAAACGACCTTGGGGCGATCACCATTGCTACAGCTACCTCGTATACTTGCGAGTGACGCTTTGTAGTAGTGTTAATTCGAGCACAACAGTCACCACCCGAACGGGCCAGGAAAAAGAAAGGGGTGGATGACTCGATTCCTAAGGAATCCCCAACCCCCTAATGGGTTCGAAAAGCTGGGTACATGTGGGGAAGGTGAGAAATGGCCAAGCACCCCCCACAACGCCCGGTTCATTAGAACCGGACTCCTTTGCAGGTCTTAATATTATAAAATTCTTAAGTATAACAATATTATCAATATTACACGCAACAATTGAAATAATGCATCATTATATTAAAATCAAAGCAATGTCCAAACAAAGTAAGTAAATGGACACCCATCCGAAGATGGAAACATGTCCTTACATAATCCATGTCTAAACTAATAGGACACCCACCCAAAAGGCAGAAACATGTCCTTTACATTGGTATAAAATATAAAAGCAATTTAAATTACATGATATTTAACTAATGAGGTGCCCACAAAGTGGAAACCTCTTATAATTTTAATACTAAAACAAATAAATAATAACAATAAAGAAAACATCCATCCATGATAAATTAAAAAAATCAAGCATTGAAATTAAATAAATCAACCATCAAATCATATAATAAACTACATAATCAAATCTAAAATTAAATAAAGCAAGTAAAGATACAAATTAGGGTTTACTGTTTCTATTTAAAGTTCTTTAATTAACATTTAGGGTTTTGGGATTTTAGTATTATTATTGTTATTTATTTAGGCTACTGTAAAGGTTTTGGAAAAATGGAATGGATTAGGGTTTTATGAATTTAAGAAAGTAGTAAGGTTTTTTTTGGTTAATTAAATTAGGGTTTAAGGGTAATATTATGAAATTAGGGTTTTGAAATCTTAAGACATTAGGGTTTATAATTCATGGTTACTGGATTGTGATTTTAGTTTTATTAGATTATGGCTTTAGGGTTTAGATTAACTAGTTTGGAGTTTTAAGTTCACTGAATTAGGGTTTAGGAAAACTTAGGGTTTATTGTTTTGGTTTTGGGAAAATTATAGTTTTTGGTATTTTAGAAAACATATTTGGTTTTAGGATTTAAGAAAATAGTTTAAAGTTTTATAAAAATGATTATGATTTTTAGAAAACGTAAAGAAGATTAGGGTTTGGAGATTTAAGAAAACATTTGAAAATTTTGGAAAAAGTTAGAGGAAAACAGTTTAGGGTTTTTAAAGTTTTTGGAAACAGAAGAAACGATTTAAGGTTTTTAAGGTTTTTGGAAACAGAAGAAATAAATTAGGGTTTTTGAGATTTTTTTGGAAAATAGAAGAAATTATTTAGAGTTTTTAAGGTTTTTGGAATTAGAAGAAATAATTTAGGGTTTTTAAGGTTTTTGGAAACAAAAAAAATAAATTAGGGTTCTTAAGGTTTTTGGAAACAAAAGAGTACTTTTTAGGGCTTTTGATAATGTTTTGTGATTATATGAACATTAAACTCAAATCATGTTATTTAAATTAAGTAATCAAGACTACGAGGTTTAAATTAACTACTGGACCTAAACAACTTCTTAATCTTCAAACTTCTGTGTATAAATTAAATAAGTTGTAACTCAAGGATGAAACTACTGTGAATTCAAATAAATTAAAGAATTAAATCAAACCTCCGTTCGTTGGTTCCACCAAATTATTTTCTGGATGAACAATAACAAAGGCAATGCTGCTGCCTTTGTTGGGTTGATGATTGATGAATGCTTGCTGCTAATCTTCTCTGTTTGTTGCCGTCTCTCTTTAATGTTTCTCCTCGGGTTTCTTCTCTAGGGTTTTTATTTTTTTTCATCCTCCACTTTTTTCTTGTTTTAATGTGGTATTTATAAGAAAATAAAGAGTCATAATCCTATTTTAATAAGGAAATATGAATTTTTTAGGAAAAATTAAAAAATCGGGTAAAACAAGGTTTGGTCAAAATTCGGCAATGCGCGGGCTGTCAGGCCTGTGGGCTACGCTGGCAAAAACGGGCACAACAGGCCAATTTGTGCAATAACTAGCTGCAGCTAATTCGCCCCAAATGCCATCTGCGGCAAATTTGGGACTGCCCAATTCGCTGCATATAATTTCTGCGGCAAATTGGGCTGTCGCGCGATGCTCGCTGATTCGTCCGATTTCTTATTTTTTTCATTTTTTATTTTTTATTTTTTTTATTTTTAATAAAAATAACTATTAAATATTATTAGTAATTAAAATATTGTTAAAATAAATAAAATACCACAAAAATTATTTTGGGCTATCAGATTTGAATGGGTCAAAAATTAAGGATCTACAGTTTGCCCCCTGCTTGAACGATCTGAGACTATGGCAAAAGAGAGTGAAAAGCAATTAGATCTTTGACTGATTTTTGATGACTATGGGTACTTGGATTTGATTTGGGCACTTTGGCTCAAGATTGAATTTGATTTGGGTACTTGGACCCGAGATTGGGTACTTGAACCCGAGATTGAATTTGATTTGCGTACTTGGACCCGAGATTGGGTACTTGGACCTGAGGTTGAATTTGATTTGGGTACTTGGACCCAAAATTGGGTACTTGGACCCGAGATTGATTTGATTTGGGTACTTGGACCCAAGATTGGGCACTTGGACCCGAGATTGAATTTGATTTGGGTACTTGGACCCGAGATTGGGCACTTGAACCCGAGGTTGAACTTGATTTGGGTACTTGGACCCGAGATTGAATTTGATTTTATTTGGATACTTGGACCCGAGATTGAATTTGATTTGGGTACTTGGACCCGAGATTGGGTACTTGAACCCGAGATTGAATTTGATTTGCGTACTTGGACCCCAGATTGGGTACTTGGACCTGAGGTTGAATTTGATTTGGGTACTTGGACCCAAAATTGGGTACTTGGACCCGAGATTGATTTGATTTGGGTACTTGGACCCGAGATTGATTTGATTTGGGTACTTGGACCCAAGATTGGGTACTTGGACCCGACATTGAATTTGATTTGGGTACTTAGACCCGAGATTGGGTACTTGGCCCCGAGATTGAATTTGGTTTGGGCACTTGGACCCCAGACTGAATTTGATTTGACTGACCATTTATTCATTGAGGATTCTGGCTTAACTGGTTGTTCCATTCTTTTGTTCTTCCTTTCGCAAAAATTCAGCTATTTTTAGTTGGCCCTCATATCTTCTCCTTGCCCCCTGTATGGTAAAATATTAGAAGTGAGTCTCAAAATATTTTGTTCATGCATAAACTCAAAAATTGAAAAGGAAAAACTATGCCCCCTGTGTAGGCTCAAACCCATGATTTTTCTATGCGGGCTCTGATTGATGTTTTTGTTGTCTAGTTCTTCGCAAAAGCACACATTTCTTCTCTCTGCAAAATTTGTGGAACTTTCTCAAGCAATGGGCTTTCCATACCCCCCTGATTTGATATCTTCTTTTGATTGTTTACTTCACAAGGCGTTTGCTGTTGACCTTAATAAAGAATAGACAATACAAGACAAGAAAATGCGATGTGATATGCTCATGTATGCATGATATGAATGAATGATACTTACAGTCGTTCCATCGACTCACAGGCCGAGGTGATCAGTAGAAGTGTTCTCATTGGTTCCTTTCAGATGCTCGTTTAGGTCTTGCATTGGAATGACACAATGCCCCACATTTATGGCTTTTATCTTTAAGATGTTGAAAATATGAATAATGGAGGACCCAAACAGTAGAGATTCATCCATTTAAATTATGATTCAGCATGTCAGTTGGTAGCTTCTTAATGACCTTGCCAGTAATCATTTACTTTGCCCAATGTGTTCTTCGAGATTCGACAGTTCAACATACTTCCCTTAACTTGAAGGTTTTGTATGACAAAAACATTTTTGAATTTTTTGAATTTTGATTTTGAAATCAAATGTTGGCTTTGCCAAATCAATGTCAATGTACCTCAGGACTTGATTTTTCCAAATTAACATATCTATAACATGACAACCCTAGTTACCATACTAAACTCGGGAATCATTTCTATTTAAGCAAACTTTAGATAGGCACATACACATTACTTGGCCAAAGGTCTCATTTGAGTTTAAATATTGTCTATCTCATATGCAAGCTTATTCAAACTATCTCCACTAATAGACTCTACCTACCAAGAGAGATCAACAGGTTTTTGATAAGCTTGAAATGGGGTCTATAAGGGACACAGGTTTAAATGAAGGCCATTTTTACATTAGAGCCGGTGTGACACAAAGGACAAACCTTCACACTACAAACTGCTTGTTGGAACTTTAGAGAGTTGGGAGCATGAAAAGATAGAGCTTTGAACATTCTTCTTTCTTTTTGGCGTTAACCTGAATCTTGATTGGGATAGTCTTTGCCTTTGCAAAAAGTTTGGTACCCAAATTTGTTTCTTTTCTTCTTCTCCCTTTTCTTTTCTTTTTGTTTTTCTTACTCTTCCCTTTCTTTGAGCAATTTTTCATTTTGTCCTTCTTCCTTGTAGGACTGTCAAGTATAGAACTTTCAAGAACTAGATGGTCTTTCTCCTTTTTTCCTCCAATTTCGATTGAATCTTTAGTTGGGTTGGACCAATTCAAGTCAAAATGTCCTTATAAACCAAATGGAAGCCTTTTGCTGCTTTAGGTAAAAGAGAACTCAGTTGGTTTTGTGAATCGCCTTTTTAGGTTTTATCTTTCTTTTTTTTCTTTTCTTTTTTTTCCTCCTTTTTTTCTCTTCTTCTTTTCTTTTCCTCTTTCTTCTTCTTTTATTTTTGGTTCTAGCTCTAAAAGAGTTGTCTTGTTTGTACCAACTTGGGTTTTCAATAATGGATGAGTGGAGTGACATAAATCTTCTTTAACAGGGATAAATCATTTGTTACTCTGATGTTGTCTTGATATATTGGAGATATAAGTAAAACTTCAAATACCCTTATGGTCTTGAGAACTTCAACTATCTTCATGGTCTTTACTATTCATTTATTTCTTTGATCTTCTTGCCTCTTCACCTTAGTGATCATAAGACTTGTCAAAAGTATCACAACAGCTCAAGGTAGGTTGTTGGGGATCGTAAGCCAATGAAAAGAAAGCTAAAATTTTATGAAGGCTCAAAGGGACAACTAGAGATTGATATCTAATTGGGTGGATACCAGTTGTTGGCTAACCAAACAATGCCTAGATCATCTCTCCCTTCAATAAGCAGAGTTCAATTTTGCCTCAAAAATTTGTCAAAGCATGTTCTAAGATTGACTAGGACCTAGACAAAGGTAATTATGCAGGAGCCCTCTCTAAGTAAGCATACAAAACTCAATGCTATAGAGTGATTCCCTCACCTAGTAAAGTCATTCCAGTCATGATGCATAAATATATTAATTCATGAATTATCAAGCTAGATTCCTCATTGGTTGAGCACCAAAATGAACAAAGACCAACAAAAATTTTAATAAAAATAATTTATTCAAACAACTTTAAATTTGAAAAACACGATTGTTCCAATTAAATATTAAAGAAAGTAAAATTGAAAAGCAACAATCAAGCTAAGGAAAGTTTGTTGAGTTAAGGTCCTTCTCCTTTCACATCTTCAATATTTCCATATTGAAAAGAGGATAAGACAAAATCTTCTTCCAATCCTTTTCCCACCATGAAGGTTGCCGGTGGAGGTACTCTTCCAAATTTAGGCAAAGGATTGTTCTTGGCATTGGGCTTGTCTGACTCAGGTAGTTTGCCACTGTCGATTAGATTCTGGATCTCATGCCTCAACTTCATACAATTGTTTGTTTCGTGTCCAGGCCTTTGATGTAATTAGCAAAATGCATTAGTATCAAAGTTACGTGGAAGAGGATTAGGCAAAGGACGAGGAGTCAAGGGTTGTAACAATCCCTTCTTTTGTAACTTATTGAGAACCCATGACAGTGGCTTCCCTAATTCTGAAAATTGCCTCATTCCTTCTTGACTAATGGCATTAACATCAGCTTCCTTTTGTGTACTTTGATTACCATACTGATAGTTTCCTTTCTCATTCCTTCTTACCAAAATGCGGTTCTTCTCTCTTTCCCATTCTTCAATTTGCAGACCAGCTTGGAGGAGATCTTTGAAATCACGGATGAGTGTATGAGACATCCTTTCATGAAGACTAAGCAACACCCCTCTAACAATCATTCTTATTTGATCAGATTCATTGGGCCTCTTCTTAAGCAAAGCAGCCTTATTTCTTCATATTTTCACATAGTCCACAAAATTCTCATTTGGCCTTTGTCTAATGGACTCAACTTCCATTAAGGTTACTTCTAGCTCGACATTGTACCCATATTGTTGAATGAAAGCATTGTACAATATGTCCCAATCTTTTTGAGTACTTTCCTCTAAGGTGTTGAACCAATTTTGGACCACCGGATCCAATGAAAGCATGAAGTACCTTAGGGTTTGAGCCTTAGTAGCTCAGGCAGACTGCATGGCAGTGATGTACTGCTTCACATGGAGATGAGGATTTCCAGTACCATTGTATCTAGCAAAGGAAGGCATCTTGAACTTATAAGGGACCTCCTCTTCTTGTTAAAATAGTTTGTCAATCTTGGACATCTCTTTGGTTTTCAGTTTCTTCTCAAATTTCTTTTCTAAAGCAGCAATTATCTTCTCAACATTAGACGTCTCGGTCTTTTCAATAGTTGTCTTCTCAACAACCTTTGGCTCCTTCTTCTTGTCTTGAGGATCTTGGAAGTATTGAGCCCAATCATCATCATCATCAATGATCACTTTGCCATCATCAAAAGCCACTTCACCAACTTTAGCCTTCCCCTTGTCCTTTGGCTTCTTAGTGCTAGCAGATACTTCGGCATTGTTCCCTAAAATTGTAGCTAATTGATTCTTCACGGTCTCATCCAGGGCCTTTTTTATTTCTTCCATTTTAGCATTGAGGGCATCGTCCACCATTCTTTGAATTTGTTCGGGCTCCATTACTTTTGGTGAGCAAGTGATTGAGTTGCTACTAGATTCTTCGTCTCCGACGTAGGTCGAATTATCGTAAGCTTTAGAACTATCGTAATCCAGGGCTGTGAGCCAGAAAGGATTAATGATATGAGATGCAAATGTATGCATGTATGCATATATGCACAAACAATCAACAAACAAGGATAATTAGGACGTTCCTTCCAACCTTATAACATCCACACACGAATGGCAAGTCTCTTTTCCTAGGTATATGGTTAGCAAATTACCAACATGGGGTATCTTGTTTTTGAATAATTCCCTTGGACATTTCAACCAATAATTATATTTTCAAAAATAGAAATTAGTCCATGATAATTCCCATTAATTAGGTTTTAATCCATTCAACCAACTAAAGTAGCTTTTTATGCTATGTTAGATTAAAACTAAATTAAGTGGTTTATTATAAATATATTTCTCACTTGAAAATGTAACTAATGATTCATGCCAAAAACAAGCCCATGATTTATTATTCTTAGTATAAACTATACTCGTAATTGACCTAAATAATTTGCAAGCTCTTTGTAAGAAAATGTTGGATGAAAATAATTTTATTTCTAAGCACATTGTAAAAAAGATTTTAGAAAAAATGGATTTTGGGCTTAGTATTTGGGTTATAAGCAAAAGAATTTTTGATTTATTTTTAGAAAAGTCTTATGTCCAAAGACCATCTTGAAAAGTTTTGAAAATAGCTTTGGTCTTTTGGACTTTAAAGAAAAATTTTATTTTGAGCTTACAATGTACTTAGGTCATATTAGAAAAAGAACAAACCAAATAAGCCATGATTTAAGCCAAGACAAATTAACCATAGTCAAACAACAAGCATTTGGGGTAAAATACTAAGGAAAGTAACTAGGCCAACTACATGAGCTTTAGTCTTTGGGTTAAAAGGCTTAGGTTCCCATAGCAAGAAAATACCAAATGGTATAAGGCTATGAGTGGTTATGCCATGCTCAATCTCCATACCTTGAGTGAAAGTATGGTATCCCTTACATAACACAACATGGGTAACACGGACGTTCTAACTCACACAAACGATGCAATCTAAATGATTCAATGGATAATATCAATATAAGAAAGAATCGAAGAATATAAAGACCAACGAAATCAACTTCTCTTATGCCCATTATAGTCGCCACTGTGAGCGGAGATTTTCGCCCCCACTCCCGGTGTAATGGTTCTTGCGACTTCGGCACTGTTTAGGCTCGAGGCCTTAGAGAACACGGACCTAAGTTCAGAGAAAATAGAGTCGCCACCTGGACGGGTTGGATAAAAGAAAGGGGTGGATGACTCGATTCCTAAGGAATCCCTAACCCCCTAATGGGTTCGAAAAGTTGGGTACGTGTGGGGAAGGTGAGAAATGGCGCAGTACACCCACAATGCCCGGTTCATTAGAACCGGCCTCCTTTGCAGGTCTTAATATTATAAAATTCTTAAGTAGAACAATATTATCCATATTACACGCAACAATTGAAATAAAGCATCATTATATTAAAATCAAAGCAATGTTCAAATAAAGCAAATAAATAGACACCCATCCGAAGATGAAAACATGTCCTTACATCATCCATGTCTAAACTAATAGGACACCCACCCAAAAGGTAGAAACATGTCCTTTACATTGGTATTAAATATAAAAGCAATTTAAATTACATGATATTTAACTAATGAGGTCCCACAAAGTGGAAACATACCTCTTACAATTTTAATACTAAAACAAATAAATAATAACAATAAAGAAAACATCCATCCATGATAAAGTAAATAAATCAAGCATTGAAATTAAATAAATCAACCATCAAAGCATATAATAAACTACATAATCAAATCTAAAATTAAATAAAGCAAGTAAAGATACAAATTAGGGTTTACTGTTTCTATTTAAAGTTCTTTAATTAACATTTAGGGTTTTGGGATTTTAGTATTATTATTGTTATTTGTTTAGGCTACTGTAAAGGTTTTGGAAAATTAGAATGGATTAGGGTTTTATGAATTTAAGAAAGTAGTAAGGTTTTTTCTAGTTAATTAAATTAGGGTTTAGGGGTAATATTATGAAATTAGGATTTTGGAATCTTAAGACATTAGGGTTTATAATTCTTGGTTACTGGATTGTGATTTTAGTTTTATTAGATTATGGCTTTAGGGTTTAAATTAACTAGTTTGGGGTTTTAAGTTCACTGAATTAGGGTTTAGGAAAACTTAGGGTTTGTTGTTTTGGTTTTGGGAAAATTAGGGTTTTTGGTATTTTAGAAAACATATTTGGTTTTAGGATTTAAGAAAATAGTTTAGAGTTTTATAAAAATGATTATGATTTTTAGAAAATGTAAAGAAGATTAGGGTTTGGAGATTTAAGAAAATATTTGGAAATTTTGGAAAAAGTTAGAGGAAAACAGTTTAGGGTTTTTAAAGTTTTTGGAAACAGAAGAATCGATTTAAGGTTTTTGGAAACAGAAGAAATAAATTAGGGTTTTTAGGTTTTTGAGGTTTTTTGGAAAATAGAAGAAATAATTTAGAGTTTTTAAGGTTTTTGGAATCAAAAGAAATAATTTAGGGTTCTTAAGGTTTTTGGAAACAAAAGAAATAAATTAGGGTTCTTAAGGTTTTTGGAAACAGAAGAGTACTTTTTAGGGCTTCTGGAAATTGAAGAGTACTTTTTAGGGCTTATGATAATGTTTTGTGATTATATGAACATTAAAGTCAAATCATGTTATTTAAATTAAGTAATCAAGACTACGAGATTTAAGTTAACTACTGGACCTAAACAACTTCTTAATCTTCAAACTTCTGTGTATAAATTAAATAAGTTGTAACTCAAGGATGAAACTACTGTGAATTCAAATAAATTAAAGAATTAAATCAAACCTCCATTCGTTGGTTCCACCAAATTATTTTCTGGATGAACAATAACAAAGGCAATGTTGTTGCCTTTAATGGGTTGATGATTGATGAATGCTTGTTGCTAATCATCTCTGTTTGTTGCCATCTCTCTTTAATGTTTCTCCTCAGGTTTCTTCTCTAGGGTTTTTATTTTTTTTTTGTCCTCCACTTTTTTCTTGTTTTAATGTGGTATTTATAGGAAAATAAAGAGTCCTACTCCTATTTTAATAAGGAAATATTAATTGTTTAGGAAAAATTAAAAAAAATCGGTAAAAAAAGGTTTGGTCAAAAAAATCATCATCGCGCGGGCTGTCAGGCCCGTGGGCTGCGCTGGCAAAAATGGGCACAGCGGGCCAATTCGCAGCAAATAATTTCTGCGGTGAATTGGGCTGCAGCGCAACGCTCGCCGATCCGTCCGATTTTTTATTTTTATTTTTTTATTTTTTATTTTTTATTTTTATTAAAAATAACTATTAAATATTATTAGTAATTAAAATATTTTTAAAATAAATAAAATACCACAACAATTATTTTGGGCTATCAGATTTGAATGGGTCAAAAATTAAGGGTCTACACCTGGCCTTCTTAGCGCGGTAATGCCTTAGAGGTTAGCAATCTTCTACCAATGTCCTTAACACCTATGCCAAGTCCTTGGCCTTGCCAATATTATCCTTATTGTAAATTTTCCTTCTTCTAACTTGCATTCAAAAAGGCCAATCTTGTAGCTACCTTATGTATGGCCTTGAGAGCCAATTCACACACAAATTGGGCAACCAATTGGTAGGAAGTAACACTTAGTTCTCAAGCCTTATGTACCCTTTGCAATTTTCTTAGACATTTGGCGTTTTGGTGCATGCATTTACCTCATTGACTACCTCAATACTATTAGTTTTAGGATTAGAGACATTAATGAAAAGGGGGTAGAGAATGTGGATGGTGATGCACCATTAATGCCAAGACCATGTCTCATTAAGGATGGCCTTTGAGATACAATTAATGTATCAGTTAGTCTAGATTTATGCCAGTATGATTTTGCTCTTGGAAAATAAATTTAAGTGTTCTAATGGCTTCATCGAGTGTATATATAACAAGTGAATAACATATAATGATCCTAAGATTGAAAAAATTGAAGTTCTCTACATTGTGCTAGTAATATTATCTATAAAGACCATAATAGTGATATTACGACCGTGAAAATGAGATTGCAACCGTAAAAATGGTGTATTGACTGCCATAGGGGTTTGACAGCATAGTATTATTCAAGATGGAAGTTGAGATTGCACCCTGACTTCTCACCCCTACAACCTTGCTAAAGCCAAAAGTAAAAAAACACAAAAAAGAGATCACGTCTAGCTTTACATTGACTTTCCCGGAGCCAAAGGTCCTATTCAATTGTGTTATGAGATGTTCATGATTGTAATATAGCTAAAGGCCTAAAGCTTTAAGACACATAAGCCATCATTGAAAAGATATAGACTGCAATATGAAGATGACAAATGTGAAGTGAAGATAGAGACTACGAGATTCATATAGCCATCAGAGGGCTTTAAAAAATAATTGAAGAACCAATGAGATATTGCCACTTGTTAAAATAACCATTAGAATTATGAAGATTGTGACTACAAAAAAAAAAATACAACTATCTAACACATAAATCTAAGGAGATTTTATGGCTATTGGAGTTGACCTTGTCTGCCACTTCACCAATGGATAGAATTACTTTGAGACCTATAAATACAACCACAAATAAGATTAGTAGTGGTGAAGAGTGTATAAATAGTTTCCAAACTCTCGTAATTTTATTTCTTAAACCTCTTATTACACATTGTATGATTAAGTATTAGCCCTAAATGCTATTGTAAAGGTTTAGTGTGGACCTTAAACACTTAGGTTGAGAGTTAGCTTAGGACAAAAACTCATGTAAATGTTTAAGTGATAATCTTTGAGAAAAAACACTTGTAAAGAATTTGAGAGTTAACCTTAGGAAAACTCTTGGTTATGCTTTGTTTGAACTTGTAAAACACTAAGTTTGGTATGAGCATCAAACACCAAGTTGGGATTGAGCTTAAAAAACTATAAACTATAGTGAAATTCCCTAATTGAGGTTGGGGAGTGTATGTAGGATTGTTGAATCTAAACCACTATAAATCTCTTGTCTCCATCTTTCTTTTCCTTACTTTCTTTAGATTTTTTTATTTTCCATTATGCATCAAACATACCAATTCAACCCCCCTTCTTGGTGCCATCCATGGGGACCAAAAATTAGTATTAGTGCCAAAATAATCACTAGAAAGCTTCATTATTATTAAAGATTGAAGATGGAAAATAATGGTCTCCTGCAGCTTTTTAAAGGCTTCAACTATGCTTTTGGAAGTACCAAATGTGAGTCTACCTTGATAGTGATCACTCAAACTTGTGAGACTGCATTTTAAAAAAGTGAAAGCCTCTATTAAGAGTGGTTGATGGTGTAAAAGAAGAGATTCCACGAGAAGAGCAGAATGAAGAAGCAATGGAAGAAACAAAAGGCAATGATAATCCTCCTAAGATTATTGTCAAAGGAATAATAAGGAAGAGTTATGCATTGTAAAAATACTTATAGCATTTGGAAGACCTTGGTGAACTATTGTGAAAGCACACCTCAAGTGGTGTCTAAGAAGGTCCAAATTTATATATGTTTTTACACCGGATCTGAAAAGGCCTGGGTCCCAAATATTTCCTAGAAAAGAAATATATAAATTTGGAAATATTTAAATAACTTTAAATGCATTTTGGAAGATGTCAAGATGATAAAAAAGAGATATTAAGAAAAACCTAGGTGAATTGTTGGTCCAAGCTGAAAATAGGCTCTTTTTATGATTTTATCAAAAAAAAAAATCAAAACTCATTAAAAACATTTTCAAATATTTTTTTGAGCATTCTAGGAGATTCAAAGCATGAAAAAACCTTTGAGGGGTACAAATCCAAAGGTCGATGCCCGAAAGTAAAAAATATTAACTTTTTGAATTTGAAAGGGTCCATGGAAATAGGCTTACATGCTTATTCCCATGGAATAGGCATGGAACGCACCTATCCCCCCCACCTCACCTATAAATAAGTTTCCCCCAAACCTATTTCAGGGATTTTTGGCTCAAATTCTACCAAATTGGTTACTCAAACACTTAAAACACACAAATTTTATCATTTTCATTTATTTCAAACACAAACCTTAGGAAGAAATCCCACAAAAACTCGATCTAACAACCAAAATTGTAATTTATTAGGGATTTAGAAGGAGTTTTGCAACTTTTTTCAAAGATTAAAGAATATAGGAACATACTTGTTGGTTTGTTTCTTTTGACCTTGATTTTTCTATCTTTGTATATTTCTCTTCTTTTCATCTTGGTTTTCTTAAAAATATGATGGTTAAAATTAATTAAGTCACTATAGTTAAACTGAAATTTTATGGCTTTTAATCTTAATATTTTTATTTGGCCAAAATTTGATGTGGAAAATGGACATGGACAGTAACTTGAGATTATATTTTTGGATTTATTTCTCTTAAACTATGACATGAGACAATGAATTGAGAACATGGATGAATCTTTGCTTGATTAGAGTTGAGATTTTCCATAATAGTTGAACTTTTTAGATATTAATTGAACAAAAACCATGTAACACCCCTATACCCAATATACGCATACTGCACATACACACAATATGTAATATACGCATACCGGATACAAGAATGTCACAGTCCATTGTAAACAAACCAACCCATCCTTCTTAAATATAAAACCAAAGTCATCATTACTAAAATTTGAATAAAATAAAAACATTTAACTTATATTGTAAATAGTAATAGATGAAACAACCCTTGTTAAAATACATATACATATATCTTCATTACCCCAAAAGTTTATCCAAAACATTTGTTTAATAAGCAGTGGAAAATACATATGTATATATATATATATCAAAATCAATGTTTACAAAATTAAAGAGTTTATATATGCTGGCATTTCGTCTCTGATCTTGATGTTCACAACTCAACACTGCTCTCACAAACTCAAGCCTAGACTCAACTTGGTCTAGATGAGCTCTCCGGCACAACCGGATCTAACCTTTCACCTGCGCGATGAACCACAATCGCGCTAAGCATAAAACTTAGTAGTACAAATTTTAATTCAATATAGATCAATGCGATGCTCATACACAATACATATGAATATATCAACTCATTACATTATATCTCAACATATTAATCATTTACATCACATTTCATAATTCACATTAAAGCAAAGAAAAATATGGGCCCAAAAGGATCTAATATGCTATTCAAAGTTCAGAGTTACTGCTTTGGTCCATTATGACACCTTGTGTCTAGCCCCGTAGGCAATATATATATCCATGGATAATGTAAAAGCCCCAGTCTCTTGGACCTCAACTCGGCTAGACAGTATCTTGGTCCTCAACCCGGCTAGACTGCTACAGTTTTTGAGGCTTACGATCCAGTCTTTTCACCCCAAAAACATTACATTTATCAGCTGGGCACGGCTTACGACCCGGTCTTTTCACCTGCCCAGCAATTCATAGGCATGCCACCAAACCCAGAACTCTGAAAATTTAATAACAGACTAGGCACACAATTTATTCATATATCTCATTATCAAATACTTTCATAATTCCACTCTCTTTTCATTTCTCATATTCAAACTAGGCACATTGCCTTATTATACCATCATTTTCTCATCTTTTCTCAGTCTTCTCTTTTATATCAATATCAATTTGTTCCATTATGTTTTCACATATCATATCACTTTATTCAACATTTCTTTTCATATACAACACATTACTCAATTGCATTGATACATCAACATAATTCACATTATGCATATCATAACATATAACTCATTCATCAACAATATATTAATTAACTTAACACATTTCTCAACTAAATGTGTTAAGTCCCAATATCATGTAAATGTATGCAATCATTCAAAGTTTGTACTTACCTCTAAAAGAAACAACACCACTCTATCAATCTCCTCTTCCAAGGTGTCCCTCAAACCTTGGCTTGGGTATCTCAACTCTCTTCAAAACCTAATCCAAAGGTGATTATACAAACTCACTCAGAGATACACATAAGAACACAAGGAAGAGAACTATCTAGGGCAAACTCTACACTTGACACGCTCAACAACACTGGCGTGTCCCTGGTCTTGCCCTAAATCCACAACACAGAAGTTTTGACATGCTCAATGACATGGGCGTGTCACTGCACGTGTCAATTCTCCTCCAACATAGAAGCTATGACATGCTCAATGACATGGGCGTGTCACTGCATGTGTCAATCTTCCAACAACACAATAGCTGTGACACGCTCAGTGACATGGGCATGTCACTGGACGTGTCAATCTATCACTACATAGAAGCTGTGACACACTCAGTGACATGGGCATGTCACTGGATGTGTCACCAACCCAAAAAATAGAACCAACGATATGCCCAAAGACATGGCTATGTTAATGGGTGTGTCTGGCCAAAAACCCTAAAATCGACACCAAAACGCCACATCCAACAAACACCTTTTAATAACCTTATCAACACTACACAAACTCAACCAAAACCATCAGCATACCATATAATACTTGAGTAAACCTTAAAACAACTCAATTACAAACATCAAAACACAATCACAACCATATAACACAACTCAAGATCACACCACCCACAACTCTTGCCTCTTTCACCAAACTTAACCCTTTTCTCTTGAAACCAACCCCAAATATCAAAGTTAACAAAACAACACAACCTCAAATATAGCAAAACAACCATAAACACATCTACAACAACCATTCACCAAACTCATAAACACAACTCAAAAGAAAACAAAGAAACAAGTTGGAAACTTATAAAAAGTGAAGGAAATCCTTAAAACTCCAACTTGATCTCTTGAAAACCTTCAATCTCTTGAGTTTGGAAGTAACAAAATCTCTCCCTCTTGAAGATGGTGGTGATGGCAGGCCAAAGAAGAAAGAAGAGGATGAAGCAAAGTCAAACCACACTCTTTTAAGCAAACACTTTCCCCAAATCACTATCCACTAAGCAATTTAACAATATAATATTAAACCCAATTACATCATCTTCCACTAACTTAATATCACAATATAATTAAACCAAATATCCACTATCACTAACTTATATAATTTAAAATATATTTAGACCATATTAAGATATAGACTTGTATATAATGTATATATCTCCATATACATAACATATACACACTCCTTCCTCTTATCTTCTCACTTAATTAAACATACACTTAAAATCATATAATTAATTCTCACAAATAATATTTCCAAAAATTTTAGGGTATCACTTGGGATATTACAAATGAAATCAAGAATTTATGGATAGTAGTGACACATTTGAACATGCATAACCTTGAACCATCATCGGAAACCCAATTTTTAAAGGTCTAAAATGGTTCTTTAATTTTTTTTTGAATTGATCAATTCTAAAACCATTTTCTATATATTTAAATTAATTTAAGAGGATCAAAATGAATTTCTAGAATTTTGTATGAAAAACTTGATATTCAAATTTTAGTCTGGTTTTTGCCTCGCTTTACGTGCTGGGTGAATTTTTGAACTAAATTTAGAAATTAATTAGTATAATTACAAATTTATCATGTTTTGAGGTATTTGGTATGATAATTGGACAATTTAAATGAAAAATGGAACTTTTCATTAGTGGACTCAATTTTGCCTTATTAAACGAGTCATGTGATATTTTGTCCCGGTTTTGGTCATAATGCATCCATTTAACTATAATATGCTAATTGATGATACATAGAAGTGATTTCGACTAATTCTGGTATCATATGTAATTCTATTAAATTTATTGTCTTTTGCCTCAATTTGCGAACCATATTGATATCATCTCTATTTTGTTTTGAATATGCTTTAACAAATTCATTGTGATGGTCTATGGTTATTTATGGTGATTTTGGAATTGTTGTATTGTGATTGATGATGTTATATAGATATTAATGCATGATTTGCTTTATTGCTTAATTTTAATTTAATTTTCTCTCCTATTAGAAATGGTGTAAAAGGTTCTTCAAATGTAATTTTTGTTTTTCAAATTAAAGATTAAAGAATGGATGCAAGGGCATGTTTCCATCCCCGATAAGTGCTCATTCATTTTTATTTCTTATTTCTTGTTTCTTCTATCAATTCTTAACATTTTCATTTTGTACACATATTTTATCTGATTTGCGATACAATTCTTATTGTTGCTCTTTGCATATTCCTATTGCTTATGTATAAGATGATATTTTTTATATCTTCAAATAATATAATACAAGGACCTAAAAAAGTTGTTGATTCTAATGAGCTAGTTGTATAGAGATTTGCATATTATGGCTATGCGTATCCAACTTTCCCAACCCACAAAGGAGTTGGAGATTCCTTAGGAATTGAGTCACTGCACCCTTCTTTATTCCTAGTCTACCAGGGTGGCAACTCCATTCTCTAAGCTTAGGCTCATGTTCTCTAAGGTTGACAACCTAAATAATACAAAAGGCGCAAGAACCATTCCATCGGGTTTTAGGGATGAAAACCATGACTCACAGTGGCAACACCACTGGGGATAAGAGAAGTTGATTCCATTAGGGCTAGTATTATTTTATTTTCAAATATTATTAGTATTATTCATGCATCAGTAGTTGCATTAGGTGCATGATCTAGGACTTCTAAAATTAGCCATGTTAAGTGTGTGAGAGGGATACCATGCTTCCACTTAAGGTACAAAGAACAATCACAACATAACCACTCGCAACCTCATACCTTCTGGTGTATTTTATTGCTAAGACACTTAGCCTTTAACACCCTGAGACTAAAGCCCACATATAGGTAGCCTAGTAATTTCTCTTTAGGATTACCTTAGCATTTTTGTGTTTTGTACTATGTCTTTAAAACTTGTTGACTTTGGTTAACTTATTTAATTTAATTTTTTCTGATTTTGATCCAATCATGAATATGCACCCAAAAACATTTTCTAAAAATAACTTTAATCGATGCTCATACACATTTTTCGGATTATCTTGATCTTTTACAACATTTTCAAAACTAACTTCATAAAAAAAAACCCCAAAAATTAATTTTTCTCATCTGTTGAGCTCAACACATTTATTTGATCCATAGGCTAAGGGCCAAAATCATGTTGTCCCCAGGGGCATGAATCATTTTTCTATATTAATGGGAAGCCCAAAATATTTTGATAATCATTTGAGCCCAAATTGTTTCCACCATAGATCAAATGCCAAAGTCAAATAATTTTCCACATAGGCCCAATTTCTTTTTGATTAGTGGACTAAGGCCCAAATTGATTTTCTTCAGCATTATGACCTTAAATATTTTTTATGCCAATGGTTGAGACCCAAATCATTTCTCTATGAAAATCCACTTTGAATCTTCATATGGGCCAAGACCCAAACCTTTTTATAAAATAGGTCTGACACATTTTCCATAAGCCTTAATCCAAAATAATCTCTCTAATGCAAGCTTAAATTGAACAACCATCTTTACCAACTTAGGCCTCAATCCTAAATCATCTTTTTTATGAACCTTGTTTTTGAAAATTATTTCAAGTTTGTAATTTAAATTAGATCAATCAAGAAATAATAGAAGTCAAAAATAATAAAAGTCAACTGTGGATTTAATTTTAGCCAGCCTATTTCAAATATGGAAACTTATTTTGTGGCATGTGTTTTTAATTATTTCCCTAAAATTGTGCAAATCATTTTGAAATAAATTGGTTTATTAATTTATAATCCTAATTTTTTTAACCATAACACGGTGAAAATGCTGCTGAAAATTTGATTAATTTTTTAAAAGCTTTTTTGGGATTTTATTTCAAATTAACCGATTCATTTCAATCGGTTTTTTATATTTTGGAGTGATAATTTGGAGTATCTCGTCTAGAGAAAATAAGATTCTTTGATGCAGGTTACCCTCCTATTGGTAATTTTGTTGAGAAAAAAACCTAGGAAAAGAGAGTCAACTATCCGCGTATGGCAGAAATAAGGGTGGAAAGATCACCGTTATTGTCTTATGGTTTATTGTGTTCTATAATTCTACAATTATTTGTATTCATGCATGTATGCATCTATACATGTCATGCACATGTTGACTCACAGTCTTGAAGAATAACAACCTTCAAGCAGTTGAGGAAAAAGCCAATAATAGAAGTGACTTGAGGTGCGTGCCTATACATTGCATGTTGACACAAATGGATAATGGTAAAAATTGAACTATGATTCAAAGGATGGTGGCTTCAAGGGTAATTAAGTCAAAGGATCAAATGGCCAAGCTTTTGGGGCATATGGGTAATGTTAGTGACAATGAAGAAGTTTCAGGGAGCATAGTGAAAGGGAAGGGTAAAGAACATATGAAGACCACTAGTGATAAGAGATAGAATGATTTGGAAGGATTATGCAACTTAGGGTAATTGAAACTTGCTCTTAATTAAAAGTGGTCAAATTAGATATGCTAATACAACCTCAAAGAGTCTCTAATCTAGGGAAGCCCATGTAAAAGATACTTGAGATATTGCAAGTAAAAAGGCTACTCTTTTTGTTGATGCCAAAGCCCTTGTATAAGCCATTTCCTTCGAATTTTAATGCTAATACTTTATGTCGATTTCATCAAAGATTTTGGCACCATATTAATAAGTGTCCCAAATTGAGGAAAGAGACTCATAGTTTGATTGACATAGGCAATATCCTCAACCCTAAGGATCTAAAGAAGGAAAAGGATGGTTCACCTTGTTATAAAGATCTTTAGGTTGATGAAGAAGAGGACATGGCGCTATTCTTTGACTATCCAAAGAAAGGGAAGGAGGTTGTAGACCATTATTTTTTTACTAAGTCAAGTCCAATATTTTAAAACAGTCCGAAATAATTTTTGTAATATTTATTATTTATTTTAATATTTATTACTTATTTTAATAATATAATATTTATTTTAATAATATAATATTTATTATTTAAAATATTAAAAAAATTATAAATATTTATTTTAAATATAATATTTATAAAAAATATATAAAAAATAAAAAATAAAAAATAAAAAATTAGAAGAATCAGCAAACGATGCCGGCAGTGGCAGCGGCTACCTGCATGGCTAGCGATTCACCGCAGGCCTTATCCTACGGCGAATTGCCTGCCAGCTCACCTTGCCCTTGTCCAATCCTCATAGCTCGCCCTCGCTCGCCCATTGCTTGCATGCCAGCAGCCTCACTCACCCGTTGCTTGTGTGCCAGCAGCCACGCTAGTCCATTGCTCACATGCCAGCAGCCTCACTTGCCCAGTAGCCCTCGGGCCAGCGTTCTAGCGCGTTGGCCAATTTTTGTCAAAACTTTATTTTACTTGAAAACCTCAATTAATTTCCTTAACAGTTTTTAATTTTCTTAATATATTAGGTTTTGTTTTAATTTCCTATAAATAACAGTATTAAACATAGAAACAAGGGATGGACAATTATTCAAGGATTTTCTGGGACTTTTTGGATTTTTCTAAGAGAGAAGAATTTAAATAGTAACTCTAGCAATAATTAAGGAGGAACAAAAATTATCAAATAAAGGAAGCAACAATCAGTGACAAGGCAATGGCCAAATTTCAACCGAAGAAGTAATTGATTCAGGAAGTAGCAAAAATCAAACAAAAGCTTGGTTCAAATCTTTTAATTTTGGTGGAGCCAACAAACGAAGGTTTGTTTGTTATGTTTAATTCATTCAAATTTATTCAAAATAAGTAGCAATATTTATGCTTGTTTTATTGATCACAGTAGCACATATTAAATCTTAATTCAACCTAAACTAAAATTCTTAATCCCCTAATGTCTTAAATATCCAATAAACCAATTTTTTGAAATCTAAAATCATAATTGTATTTTTTCTACAACCTTCAAATATTAATCATATTTTCTTAAACCTTAATTTTATTCGAAGAACCCTAATTAAAGATGTAAACCTAAAGTTGTATATTTATTGCTTTATTCAAGTTAGTTGCATGTTTATTACATGTATTAATGGATGATTTTATGATGAATATTTGAATGCTTTGATTTATTTTTAGTTTCAAGAAATTGTAAGAGGTATGTTTCTGTGATTGGGTACCTCATTAATTATGATTCATGTAATTTAAATTATTTTCATATTTTGGAATTAATGTAAATGACACATTTCCACCTTTTGGTGGGGTTCTATTTAGTTTTAGGCATTGGACAATGTAAGGAAATGCTTCCATCCTCGGATGGGTGTCCATTTATTTGTTTTGTTTGCACATTGCTATGATTTTTAATAAAGTATTTATTTATTCTTATGACTGCTTGTATTATGGATAATATCATTATATTTAAGAATTTTATAATATTAAGACCTGAAAAGGAGGTTGGTTCCAATAAACCAGGAACCGTGGGGATGCTGAGCCATTTCTCATCTTCTCCACTGTAATTGGGGATTTTGTCCCCCACTCCCTGTGGAATGGTTATTGTGACTTCGGTACTGTTTAGGCTCAGGGCCTTAGAGAACCTAAGCCCGGAGAAAATGAAGTCACCACCCGAACGGACCGGGAAAACGAAAGGGGTGGATGACTCTATTCCTAAGGAATTCCTAACCCCTAATGGGTTCAAAAAGTTAGGTACATGTGAGGAAGGTGAGAAATTGCCCAGCACCCCCACAATGCCGGTTCATTGGAACCGGCCTCCTTTGCAGTTCTTAATATTATAAAATTCTTAAATATGACAATATTATCCATATTACATGCAACAATTAAAATAAAGTATCATTATAATAAAATCAAAGTAAGGTCCAAACAAAGCAAATAAATGGACACCCATCCGAGGATGGAAACATGTCCTTACATCATTCGTGTCTAAACTAAATAGGACACCCACCGAAACATGGAAACATGCTCTTTACATTAGTCCAAAAACTTTAAAATAAAATAATTACATGATTCTCACGACATGAGGTACCCAAAAATATATAAACATACCTCTTACAATATTTGGAAATCAAAATAAATCAATAAAAGTAAATAACCATTCATCAAAGATATCAAACATCAATCAAAATATATATTAAATATTCATCCAATTTAAATAAAATAGTAAACATATTAACTTTAGGGATTCATGCATTAATTAGGGTTTCTAGGGTTTTATGTTCAAAAACTAGGGTTTTGCATAAACTAGTTTAATTTGTGGAGAAATATTTTAAAGTAATAAAATAGCTACTAGATATTTAAAAGATTTAAGGTCTTGGATGTTTTTATGAAGATAATGCTACTGTGATTTTAAAAAGTAGGTTTAGTTAAGGTTTTAATTAAACATCATGAAATTAGGGTTTTTTTTAAGACATTAGGGTTTATAATTTTAAAAGATTGGGTTTTAGGTTCACTGATTAAGATTTTAGGTGTTGATGAACTTGTCATAAAGTTTTGATATTTTAAGAATTAGGGTTTAGGAAAAATAGGGTTTATTGGATTAGGGTTTTAAGAAGTAATAAGATAGTTTAGGGTTTTTGATATTTTGGAAAACATGTTTGATCTTAGGATTTAAGAAAATAATTTAGAGTTTTATAGAAACAATCATGATTAAAAGTTTTTAGAAACTGTAAAGAAGATTAGGGTTTGGAGATTTAAGAAGACGTTTGGAAATTTTAGACAAAAAGTTAGAGTTTAGATGATTAAGAAAATATTTCGGGGAAAAATAATCTAGGGTTTTTAAAGTTTTGGAAACAGAAAAAATGATTTAGGGTTTTTAAAGTTTTTGGAAGCAGAAGAGTAATTTAGGGTTTTTAAAGTTTTTACAAATAGAAGGATGTTTAGGGTTCTTGAAGTTTTGGAAACAGAAGGATGATTTAGGAATTTTGAAGTTTTGGAAACAAAAGAATGATTTAGGGTTACTAGATGAATGGACAATTTGATTTGTAAAACAAACTACTAAGTTTAATAATTTAGGTTACTGACTCAATATCAAAAAAATTATTATGCTTAAACAATTTATGAATCTAAACGTAACAATATAATAAAATCAAAGATTTATAATCAAACCTCCGTTTGATGGTTCCTCCACAATTGACTTCTAGATGAACAATGACAAAGGCAATGTTGTTGCCTTTGATGGATTGATGATTGCTTCTTATTACTAATGTCTCTTGCTCCTAGGGTTTTCTGTCTTTTTTCTTCCTCCCAAGTCAGAAGTCCAACGTTTAGCTCCAGTAAAACCAATTTTTGATCCTCCCAATTCTATGTTTTAATATGGTATTTATAGGAAAAATAATAAACCTACTTCTAATTGTCAAAGAAAATTAAAACCATTTAGGAAAAGAAACTAAAACCAAAAAAATTTTGGTTTTGAAAAAAACTGAGTTGAAAAATTGCGCTAGCGAAAAAACTGCTGCTGGCGAAATTGCGAGCGAGGGCCAAAAATTGCTGCGGTAAATTGGCCCAATCCGATTCACCTTCGGCGATGAAATTTTTCATCGCCGATTTTTATTTATTTATTTATTCTTATTTATTATATATATATTTAACTTTACTAATATTACTTAAAAACTATAAATAATAAATAATAAATACTAAAATAGATATTATTTAATTAAAATACCACAAAAATTATTTTGGACTATATAAAAAATATCAAACCAGACTGGGTCTAAAATTAAGGGTCTACAATTTGCCCCCTGCTTGAGCAATCTGAGACTACGGCAAAAGAGAGTGAAAAGCAATGTAATTTTTTACTGGGTTTGGAGCCATGCTGGATTCTTTGGACAAAAAAATAATTTGGGTTTTGGGCCAGAGCTAAGTTTTGGACTTAAGGGTAATTTGGGTTCTGGACCCAAGCTAAGTTCTGGACTTAAGGGTAATTTGGATTCTGGACCTGAGCTAAATTCTGAACTTAAGGGTAATTTTAGGTTTTGGACCTAAGGGTAATTTGAGTTCTGGACCCGAGCTAAGTTCTGGACTTAAAGCTAATTTGGGTTCTGGACTCGAGCTAAGTTCTGAACTTAAGGGTAATTTTAGGTTCTGGACCTAAGGATAATTTGGGTTCTAGACCCTAGCTAAGTTCTGGACTTAAGAATAATTTGGGTTCTGGACCCGAGCTAAGTTCTGGACTTAAGAGAGATTTTAGGTTCTGGACCTAAGGGTAATTTGGGTACTGAACCGAGCTAAGTTTTGGACTTAAGAGGAAATTTGGGTTCTGGACTCGAGCTAAGTGAGATTTAATTATTTGTAAAAAATAATTGTAGTCAGTAGGATACTAAAGGAATTTGCAAAAAAATTAGCTAATTTTTACCATACACATATCTTCTTTTTGCCCCCTGCGTGTAAAAATATTTTAAAAGTGCAAAAATATTTGTATACGCATAAATATTTGAATGATTAATTGAATAATTGAGTTTCCTATTTATTTACTGTGTAGTTACTGTTTATCTACAATTCACCACTATTCATTTACTATTTGTAAATAGTCACTTATTATTTATCAATAGTAAAATTTACTTTTTCTCTTTTTTTTCACGAGAATACTATTTTTTTTATTTTTGTCTTTTTCCTTTGCCATTTCTCTATATAAACGTTACAACTCATTTCTTCATTTCATTCATAACAGCTCATTTCTTCATTTAACATAGTTTAGAGAGTTAAGCATAGAGTTGAGGAGAAAATGCATGCTTCAAGATCAAGAACTCAATCTAATGTTGAGTTATTGGAGTTTATTCAACGGCATGAAAATGGAAATATAAGTCTATTAGCCGGGATGTCGCTTCATCGCAGTTTAAATCAAAAGACCAAGGTAATTATTTATTTTAATAGCAAATTATTTTTCATTATTTTTCATTTTTTCTTTTGTTTTTATTTTTTATTTCTTTTTGTTTCTTATTATTTTTTGTTTGTGTTTTTTTTACGAAAAATAAATTAATTAGATGAGTAAATTTAAGAATTTAATAAACAGATAGATAGACTAAAAATAGAACATAAATAAATTTAGCCTAAAAATCAACGGTATTGATATGATGACATACTTACCTTGTGTTAACTTACCTGACTCCGTGTTAGCGTGATCGTTGCATTACCCGGGGTGGAGGATGTGTCTATAAAGCCCGACAATGGTATGATGTAGCATCTTCTCGGGTAAGACGGATTATCCGAGATTGCGATTCTGAAAGCTTTATCTTGCAATTACCATCTGAGTATCCGATGGACAGGAGTGTAGTTCAAGCATTGTTAGAATGGTGGATGGACACGACCCATACTTTTTACCTACCTATAGGAGAAATGACCATTGGCCTGGTCGATTATATAGCCACAATTGGTATCTGGTACTATGGCCTTCCGGTCCCTCTTACCAATGATATTATGACATTCGAAGAAATCCAATAATTAATTGGTATAGAACCACCATTTAAAGGGCCTTTCAAGATAAAAATTGAGCCAATTTGGAGTTATTGGAAGAACTACGAAGGACTGATTCACAGAGACATAGCCAAACAACATGCTCAAGGATTTTTACTTTATTTGCTCGGGTCGACCATTTTAGGTAGTACCGAATTCGCCATCCATATGTCGGTGTTGAGGGCCCTTATTGATATGAGTATGGTACCACTTTACAGCTGGGGTGAAGCTAGTCTTGCCTGTCTTTACCATGGACTTTACAAAATTTGCAGAAATAAGAAGTCTTCTATTGGCTTTATAGCGATTGTCGAGGTACTCTTCTTTCACCAATGTCAATTCCATTCTTCTTCTTGGATGAATTTGATTTTTATTATTGTTGTAGGCATGGGCATATGAGCACAATCTTGTGAGGGTGCCCGGTATTTCCCAAGAGAGAGTCAGGTATCCGAGATTATATTTTTGGTTATCAGATCGTGTAGAAGTTCTCAGCTCTCACCATGTGCACACCCAACGCTAACTCTTGAGCTGCTTAACCTGGGGCCAGGTAAAATAGCATTAGTATACTTTAAAATTTATATAAAATTCCACTTACCTTATGTCATTTTGTATGTCAATTTGTCCTGGTGGAACATAGAAGAGCAAACAAACTGAACTTCCTCCATGAATGCCGCACTGCTTTTTCAACATACCCGTCGAGTCATTGCCGGCCCTGTGTCTAGTGGCTGGTTTCTATGAGAGAGAGTATACGAGTGGTTTCTTGGTCCTGAGCAGCAGAGGATCCCGATGCATTGCCCAGAGTATACCTTAAATATCACATCAATGCCGGAGAATGCATAGTGGTTGTCTCAGCACGGTTATGATGTTGAAACCTTTCTCTATCCACCGGGTGCATATTATACCCAGTTTATTCAAATAGGGATTTTGAACTTTGACGTATCTCATGTTGGTGTATAGGAGATTTTTGAGGAAAATGAGGATAGAGATGAAGAGGAATATCATGGAGAGGAAGAAGAGTTTGTCTCACATCTTAGGGCTAGCACTTCTCAGGTAAAGTTTTACCATTTTTCCATTGCATTCGCTTTTTTTCTTAACTCGTTTTGACCTTTTTAATGATTGTTGCAGGCTGCTGGCTCATTTAGTCATGAGACTGTACCTTCTTTTATTGCTCCTCCATTTGCTCATTCTAATCAACTGGAGATGCCATCTCATCCACAGGGCATTGATAAGAATTACCTGGTAGGTTTTCTTGTTCTATGATAATGTATGCTATATGTATGCATGATTATGTATGCTCTTGCTCTTTTCCTTTCTGGCTCACAGCGGATGTTTGAAGAACAAAATAAGAAACTTCAAGAAGAGTTGGCCGCTAGTCCTCAACAGGTCGTCCATTTTGAGAAATTGTATCACCAGTCAGAGTTTTTGAGACTTCCGGTTTCAGGGGATGAGAGATCCTGGTGCTTCTTCATCTAGAGGGCCACAACCTGATGACCATGAGATCCTTTCGTGTGCTTCAGATGAGGAATGTTACAGATCTGAATTCCAAGGTAATAGAGATTCAGGTGCTCCTACTTTAGATGGACTCGGGAGGGGTGAGATGCCTCCTCCTCCAACAGGCGATGATTTTTTCAGAGCTTTATTTGATGATCTACCACGTCCTTCTTAGTGATCTATGAATATTGCATTAATTGAGAAAATATTATATAATAAGTATAAAAATAATAATGGCAATATATAATTTTTATCTTTACTGCAACTCTTT
Source organism: Garcia nutans (assembly GCA_947685225.1). NCBI lineage: Eukaryota > Viridiplantae > Streptophyta > Magnoliopsida > Malpighiales > Euphorbiaceae > Garcia > Garcia nutans. The sequence goes on from CANTUV010000005.1 coordinate 41,748,867, forward strand.
TTTTCCTTTTATCATCATTATTACTTCGATATAATTATTAAATATTTACACAGTATCACTACAAAGCCAAATGCAATGCGCCAATTCAAGAACTTTCTTCGCCAATTCCCTATCCTCGTGCATCTCGGTCTCACACTTTTCCTTATCAATTTTGGAATAGCACAATCCTCCTATATAAATCACTTTTCACGCCATAATTTCATACATAAGCCAGGAGATTTTCTACTTCAACGTAAAAACTCCTTTTAACAATTCTAATTTTCCTTCAGTCTTCCACAATGAGCGAACTCCATTTGAAGAAAATAAAAGTTCTATTTAAAAATATGAATGTCATTCATTGGAAACAAATATCTTGGTCAAAAATTGATTCTTTGAAGTGTTTTTAAAATGTTAAATTGGACCATTCTTTTTTACATGCCATGGCTACTTTTTGGAATGTGGATTCTAGGACATTTAAAATTAATGGCTTTGAAATATGTCCCTTGATTGAAGAATTTGAGGCCATGCTTGGATATCCATTCAATCAACAAATGGCATTACCTATATTGATTTCCATGACTCAACAAAAGATACAAATGTTATTTCAACTTTCAAAACCCGATGTTCTACAGTTGATGAGAGGTGAGAAAATTCAGCTTGGTCCCTTAATTGACTTTTGCCTTTCTCATTTGGCTCCTACTAAGGCATGGGGACGTATTCTTTGTCTATGCTTGCTTGGCCAATTCTTGCTTGTTTCTTCTGATGGAGATATTGATCCACGAGTATTGGATATCATGGACCAAATGGAAGGAGGCTTGTTGCTGATACCCGTGATTTTAGCTGAGACTTTAGTTGGATTAGACCAACTTAAATTAGGATTGTCAAAGAAACTGACCGGGAGTCCATTGTTGCTTCAGGTAATTACCTAAACTGCCCTTTTGGGTTTTCAATTTAGGTTTTTTTTATTATTGTTGCTCTAATTTTTGTCTAGTCCGCCCTTTCGGGTTTTCGAAACTAGCAAACTGTCCAAATTTTTGCCTAAGCCGCCCTTGCAGGTTTTCAACTTAGTGGATCCCTTTTTATTATTATTTTTTATTGCTCTAATTTTGCATAGTCCGCCCTTGTGAATATTCAACTTAGCAGACCCCTTTTTTTAATTTTTAATTTTTTCTCACAGATTTGGCTTCAGGAGCATCTCTGCTTGCTTGATACTCCATCCATGGATTTTGCCAGATATCTACCATGGCATCATTATGCTAGGAAACTACTTCATCCTGCTTCTTCATATGCTGACTGGGTTGACTAGATCTACTCACGCGCTAAAGTCAACATCCATTGGTTGGTACCATAGTGGAAGATTTCTCATATCACCATGCGGACATACTTGATGTATGTTCCTCTTACTGCTTTTCGTCGAGGTACTTGCTATGACCCTCGCCGGCTTAACCGTCAGTATGGAGCTGAGCCTCGAGGTTCTGAATTTACTCCCTATTTATACATGCCTTTCCTGACTAAAGCCTACTTGGATCGGCTAAAGCAAAGCTGGCCTGCATGTTACACTTATCGTCTGCCATAGATTTTATATTTTTCAAGTTCTTTTAGAAAGTGTGTTGTTAGAATGGAAATAGTAAAAGTAATAATAAGAGATGTTTCTTTTCCTTTTATAATTTGTCATCACCTTTTGCTATTGTGTTTATTCATTTCATCCATATCTGGTCAAATACTTATAACAGTGCACATAGAATAATTTTAATATTAATTCTATTTTATTAAATTGGGGAACAACCAAACATAAAGCCAGCATACACAAGATCACTCATGTTGCCAACTAGCCCTTTCGAGTCCTCTAATTGATGATTTTCTCTCATTTAGCCCTAATTGCTGCCTAGCCCACCCTTTCGGGTTTTTGAAACTAGCAGACTGCTCAAACTTTTTCCTAGGGCGCCCTTTTTGGGTTTTCAACCTAGCAAGCTTTTCTTCTTTTCCTCTCTTTTTTTTAAATATAAAACCTCTACAACCTATCAATGTTCACTGGTTCACTAAACTCATTCCCGTCCATGTCTGATAACTTCACTACACCCTTATTCATGACTTGTTTCACAACATATGGCCCTTCCCAGCTAGGCCTAAACTTCCCTCTTGGATCAGATACATCAGGCTTACATTGTTTCAACACCAAATCCCCGACTCTGAGTTTTCTGATCTTAACCTGTAACACCCCCACATCCAATACACGCACACTACAAACCCCACAATGTAACATACGTGCACTGAACATAGGGATGCTACGGATTTTATTAACATTCAAAACATTTTAAATGATACTAGAAGCTTTCTCATTATACATTAGAGAAAATAAGTCATTAACTTATTATATAAAACATATATATATATACCGTTACTAAATACGCAGCGGAATATAGAAAATATTTACATATATGAAAGCATTTAATTCCATATTTACAAATATACACATATGTACATTAAAATCATTACTTTACAAAATATAAAAGAGTTATACATGATTGGCAAGTCTCCTTTGATCTTTAAGTTCCCAAAATCAACTCTTTACTGTCTACTCTCACTCGGTCTCGAAGAGCTCTCGGGTTCAACCCTATTACCTGCGCGATCAAACACTATCGCGCTAAGCCAACGGCTTAGTAAGACAAAATGTGCTAATGTTATGCTTCAGTGCAATGCAATGCCAATTCTCAATCCATATTATACATGTAATATCATATATGCAAGGCTAACAACATACCTTTGCATTTCATATGCCTCATTAGTTATTCATTTAACCATTCATGAACAACATTAAACAAATCATGACTCACACTAACAAAGACAAGCATTGGGCCCAAGACACACTAATATGCCATTCAATTTTCAGAGTTAATGCTTTGGTTTTATCACATTTATCATTATCACATATACCCAACTAGGCTTCAAGGATAAGGTTCAACCAAGCTTCAAGGGGAACAAAGCATGCTAAGTCTCAACCCAACTTGGCTTCAAGAACCAAACCCAACCTAGCTTCAAGGGTTGTAACATCTCAATTAGGCTTCAAGGACTAGACCCAACCAAGCTTCAAGGGGAGTAAAACATGTTAAACTTCAACCCAACTTGACTTCAAGGATCAAGCCCAACCTAACTTCAAGAGATTGTTACTATCATTAGGCATGCCACCAACAACAAACTCTGAAAATGGAATAACACATTAGCCACACAACTCATTTATTAATTTGTTATCAATTTCATTCTCAAATGAATCAATATAGCCAATCACAATGGCTCTATATTCCATTTCATCTCAATTCACGACATAACATTTCAATCTTTCATAAACACATTCATTTGCATCATCATGTCATTCATATTATTCATATATATATATATCATCATTGATATAAACATAACAATACACATTGCTCAAATAAATTAACAATGTAGTAATGCCACATTTGAACTTACACACAATCATATAGGTTTTGTACTTACCTCAAAAACAAATCACACCACTCTTAACACTTCCTTGTTCAAGATCCTTCTACCTCTTAAATCAATGATTAATCACTATCTTCAAGACCTAAATCAAAAGTAATAGCATATACTTGTTTAGGGATACACAAGAGATAATCCAATTAGGAATTAATTAGGGCAAACCCTAACCCTGACACGCTCACCCACACGGGCGTGTCCATGACCGTGCCTTAACTCCACAACACAGAAACATTTACACGCTCAACAACATGGGCGTGTTCCTGGGCGTGTAAATTCTCAAATCTTACAGTAGCTATGACACGCTCAATAACACGGGCGTGCTACTGGTCGTGTCAAACCTACTGCCTCCAACACCATTGACACGCCTAAAGACCCTGGACGTGCTCATGGGCGTGTCCGGCCACAAATCAAGATTCCGACCAAAACAACCAAACACTCAACAAAACACTTTTATCCAACAACATCCACTTCACACCATCTTAAAAAAACATACTCAAAACTCATCTAAAACTTACAACACACCAAAACAAGCCAAACACACATCAAGCACAAAACACAAAATCATCTCAAAATCCTCACCACATATACAACATCATCTCTTCCAACCACTTACTCTTTTCTTCAATCCATACTCAACATCCATCATCCAATCACTCAAACACTTCTCACATCTCAAAATCAACCAACACACTCTTAAAAATCTATCAAACTCAAATATCATTTCAAATAAACACAAAGATCACTAGAGAACTTACCAAAGTTATAAGACTTCTTGTATCATCCACTAGATCACTTCAATCTTCCATCAATTTGAGCTTAACACATCAAGATCTTCACTTTGTCTCTTGTTTTCCTTTGTCTATGAAGGAGCCGGCCACACAAAGAAGAAAGAAGAAATGAACCACAAAAATAAAGTCAACTCTTCTTTTAATCTCCACCAAGTGTTCCAATTCAAACAATTACCAAAACACCCTTTTATCATTTGTTCTAGCTTTCTTTTTAATCCAATGCCCTTAATAGTCATTTCACCAATAACCAAATAAATATCTCTACCCCCTTGACTCTTCATTTGACCAATTTATATGTTATATATCTCATCATATACACAACATATACCATTCTCTCTAAACCCTATTTTCTTTCCCAATTTCTTTTCTCTTGCAATTAACACATATATTCAATCCAATATAACAACAACAACAATAACAACAACATAATCAAAACTTCTAGAGCATACATGAGGATATTACAATTCTCCCCCTCTAAAAAGAAAATTTCATCCTCGAAATTACCTGATATCAAAGCTGAAACAACTGAGGATATTGCTCTCGCATGGATTGTTCACTTTCCCAAGTTGCTTATTCTTTTGCATGATTCTTCCATAGAACCTTCACCAATGGCACTCTCTTGTTTCTCAGCTCTTTCACATCATGTGCCAAGATAGCAACTGGTTCCTCTTCAAATGTCAAATCTTGATTTACCTCGATAGATTCAATCGGCAACACATGAGATGGATCCGATCTGTATCTCCTCAACATAGAAACATGAAATACATTATGAATACGATCCAACTCAGGTGGCAAAGCAAGTCGATAAGCAACTGGCCCAATCCTTTCTAGAACTTCATACGGTCCAATGAAACGAGGACTCAATTTCCCTTTCTGACCGAACCTCAATATCTTCTTCCAAGGAGACACTTTCAAAAAGACTTTATCTCCCACATTTAACTCAATATCTCTCCTTTTCAGATCTGCATAAGACTTCTGTCGGTCTGAAGCTGCCTTCAACCTCCCTCGAATCATTTTCACTTTCTCTTCAGTTTCTTGAATCAAATCAGGTCCAATTAACTTATTTTCCCCAAGTTCATTCCAACAAAGAGGTGTCCTACACCGTCTACCATACAACGCTTCAAACGGTGCCATACCAATGCTAGATTGGTGACTGTTGTTATAAGCAAACTCCACAAGAGGTAAGAATCTATCCCAACTTCCAGAGAAATCGATGACACAGCTTCTCAACATGTCCTCAATAATCTGTATCACCCTCTCTGACTGTCCATCCGTCTGTGGATGAAAAGCAGTACTGAAGTGTAATCGAGAACCCAAAGCACTATGCAAACTCTTCCAAAATCTTGAAGTAAACCGGGGATCTCGATCAGACACTAAAGAAGTTGGAACACCATGCAACTTAACAATCTCATGGATATACAGCTCAGCTAATCTCTCCAAAGAGTAATCCATCCGAACCGGAAGGAAATGAGCTGTCTTAGTCAATCTATCCACAATCACCCATATAGCATCATGCTTCTTTTGTGTCAATGGCAAACCAGACACAAAATCCATCGTCACTCTATCCCACTTCCATTCTGGTACTGATAATGGTTGAAGCAATCCAGTTGGAACTTGATGCTCTGGTTTAACCTTCTGACAGGTGAGACATTTAGATACAAACTCTGCAATATCTCTCTTCAAACCAATCCACCAGTAATGCTGTCTCAAATCATGATACATCTTAGTATTGCCCGGATGCATAGCAAACACTGACTGATGTGCTTCTTCTAAAATGACTCTTTTCAAATCAGCATCATCGGGTACACACAATCGGTTCTTAAACCAGAGACTCCCATCACCTTTCACAACAAAATCTCTAGTCTTCCCATTCTTGCAATCTGAAATAATCTTCTGAATCTTCATATCAATCAACTGAGTCTCTTTGATCTGATCTAACAAAACTGGTTTCAAAAGCAACTGTGCCAACAATGCACCATCATCACAAGGTACAAAACTGGCATGCAAAGCTCTCAACTCAACAAGCAATGAGAGCGAGTAAACAGTTAAACCAGCTAAAGACTTCCGACTCAAGGCATCAGCAACAACATTTGCTTTACCTGGATGATAATCAATCAAATAGTCGTAGTCTTTAATCAATTCCAACCATCTCCTCTGTCGAAGATTAAGTTCTTTCTGAACACCCAAATATTTCAAGCTTTTGTGATCAGTGTAGATGAAACATTTCTCCCCAAACAAATAGTGTCGCCAAATCTTCAATGCAAACACAATGGCTGCTAGCTCCAAATCATGGGTCGGATAATTAAGCTCATGCGGTTTCAACTGTCGAGATGCATAAGCTATAACTTTACCTTCCTGCATCAGCACACACCCCAAACCACTATGTGAAGCATCACTGTAGATCACATATGGTTTGCCTTCTACAGGTAAAGTAAGAACAGGCGCTTGAGTCAACATATCTCTCAACTGTTCAAAGCTAGCCTGACACTGATCCGTCCACACAAATCTCACTCCCTTACGAAGCAATCTGGTGAGTGGAGTAGCTATCAAAGAAAACCCTTTCACAAACCGCCGGTAATAGCCTGCCAAACCCAGAAAACTTCTAACCTCTGTCACTGACTTGGGTGGACTCCAATTCAATATAGCTTCAACTTTGCTCGGATCAACTCTAATGCCTTTTGCTGAAACAATATGTCCGAGAAAAGCGACTTGATCCAACCAGAACTCACACTTCGACAATTTGGCAAACAACTGCTTCTCTCTCAAAATCTGCAACACAATCCGCAGATGCATATCATGTTCCTCTTCATTCCGCGAATACACCAGAATGTCATCGATGAAGACCACTACAAACTGATCCAGATAGGGCCTGAACACCCTATTCATCAAATCCATAAAAGCTGCAGGTGCATTCGTTAGACCAAAAGGCATAACTAAAAATTCATAATGCCCATACCTGGTCCGAAAGGCGGTCTTGGAAATGTCTTCAGCTTTAACTCTCAATTGATGGTACCCAGATCTCAAATCAATTTTAGAAAACACAGCTGCACCCTTCAATTGATAAAAGAGATCATCGATTCTAGGCAAAGGATATTTATTTTTAATAGTCACCTTGTTCAATTGCCTATAATCGATACACAACCTCATAGTACCATCTTTCTTTTTCACAAATAGCACAGGAGCTCCCCAAGGAGAAACACTGGGGCGAATAAATCCTTTGTCCAACAACTCCTGTAATTGCACTTTCAATTCCTTCAATTCTGCTGGTGCCATTCTATAAGGAGTAATAGAAATAGGAGTGGTACCAGGCAATAATTCAATACCAAACTCCACCTCTCTCTCAGGAGGCAACCCTGGCAACTTTTTTGGAAACACGTCTGGGAATTCTGCAACTGTGGCTATACTATCAATTTGAGGACTCCTTACTCTAGTATCTACCACATGAGCAAGATAAGCATCACACCCCTTTCTAATCAATCTCCTAGCTGCAACAGCTGAAACAAATAAGGAGGCTAGCTGTTCCTGCTCATTAGATACTATCACCTCTCTACCATCAACAGTTCTCAAAGAAACAATTTTCCTTTTACAGTCTACCACAACTCCATGTCTAGATAGCCAGTCCATACCTAGAATCACATCATATTCCTTAAATGGCATCTCAATCAAGTCTCCAAGGAACTCCTCACCTTGCGCCCTCACTGCACTATCTCGGTGCACCTTACTCACAACCACACTATGCCCTAACGGATTTGTCACCAACACATCAAATCCTAGGGACTCAGCATGTATATCAAACACAGGCAAAACAGATGCACTAATATAAGAATGTGTGGAACCCGGATCAATCAAAGCAAGTACTGAAGTATCAAATAAAGAAAAAGTACCAGCTATGACTGCCGATGCATCTGGTTGTCTCTGCATAACATATATCCTCTGGGAAGACCCAACCTCCTCTGGTCTACTCTCTCTGGATGTAGAACCTCCTCTAGCACTGAACCTAGATCTGCCTCCCCGGCTGCTACCTCTGCCTGCTCGACCTCCCCTCACACTAGGTCGAGAAGCTGCAGTATCAACTGACATCTGTTCTTGCCTCTCAGGACAATCTCTCACAAAGTGATCTGGTGATCCACATCTGAAACAAACCCCTGCTACACCCGTCTTCCAGCAAGGACCACCATGTGGCTTACCACAATGGATACAGATGGGTAGGGTGGATCTTTGAATCATAGGGGTCAGAGCACTTGCCACTGAAGCTGCAGGTCTAAATCTCTGCCTCTGTAACTGCACTGACCTACCAGCTGACCTCTGACTCCTACTAACTCTAGGAACAAAGCTTCCTTTACCTCTCTTAACAGAAGAAGATCCTGCCTCAAACTGGGGCCTCCTAACCCTAACCTCTTCCTCTGAAGCAGCTGCAATAACTTGAGCTCGCTCCACACTCCGAGCTGCTGCCACAAGCTGGGAAAAATCATGATATCTAGATCCAGCCACTAGACACATGATAGAGGGCCTCAATCCCTCCTCAAATCTCCTGCATCTATCTATCTCATCAGCTATAATGCCCCCAGCATAATGGCTCAATCTAATAAACTCAACTTCATATTCAGTTACAGTCCTGCTGTCTTGCTTCAAGCTCAAAAACTCCATCTTCTTCATGTCTTTGTACTCCCTAGGAGTATACTTCAATTCAAATTCTCTCAAGAAATCAGCATAAGACAAGGTTGGTGGATCATCCATAGAATGGGGCACTGTCCTCCACCAGTCGTATGCATCCTTCTGTAGCAATGATCTTGCATAATCAAACTTTTCCTCTGGGGTGGCTTGCAACTGAATAAAGATCCTCTGTACTTTGTCAAGCCACTGTTCTGCTACAGCTGGATCAGTAGTACCAAGGAAATCCTCCGCTCCATACTTCCTTAGTTTATCATAGTGCCTCACTGATACCACAGGCTGAGGGGGTGGCGGCGGTGGTTGCACTGGTGCTTGTCTCAAAGCCTCTATCACATGCCTAACCCAAGCTGGTGGAACCTCCTCCCCAGCTGGTCTCCCCGACACCGAAGCAGGTGCCTCCCCAGCACTAACAACCCTAACTCCATCATCAGGGACAATACTCTCAGCACTACCCTCAACTGACTGGCGTGAGTGAGAATCCATAACAACCTAACACTGCAAACACAGCAGATTATACCATATTAAAGATCAGAGATTGCCAATCCCAAACATGTATTTTCTTTCAAAACCAACTTTTTAAGTAAAAATATTCTTTTTCTTACATTTTACCTAGGTTGAGAATCTCAAACCTAGGCTCTGATACCAAAACAACTGTAACACCCCCACATCCAATACACGCACACTACAAACCCCACAATGTAACATACGTGCACTGAACATAGGGATGCTACGGATTTTATTAACATTCAAAACATTTTAAATGATAGTAGAAGCTTTCTCATTATACATTAGAGAAAATAAGTCATTAACTTATTATATAAAACATATATATATATATATACCGTTACTAAATACGTAGCGGAATATAGAAAATATTTACATATATGAAAACATTTAATTCCATATTTACAAATATACACATATGTACATTAAAATCATTACTTTACAAAATATAAAAGAGTTATACATGATTGGCAAGTCTCCTCTGATCTTTAAGTTCCCAAAATCAACTCTTCACTGTCTACTCTCACTCGGTCTCGAAGAGCTCTCGGGTTCAACCCTATTACCTGCGCTATCAAACACTATCGCGCTAAGCCAACGGCTTAGTAAGACAAAATGTGCTAATGTTATGCTTCAGTGCAATGCAATTCCAATTCTCAATCCATATTATACATGTAATATCATATATGCAAGGCTAACAACATACCTTTGCATTTCATATGCCTCATTAGTTATTCATTTAACCATTCATGAACAACATTAAACAAATCATGACTCACACTAACAAAGACAAGCATTGGGCCCAAGACACACTAATATGCCATTCAATTTTCAGAGTTAATGCTTTGGTTTTATCACATTTATCATTATCACATATACCCAACTAGGCTTCAAGGATAAGGTTCAACCAAGCTTTAAGGGGAACAAAGCATGCTAAGTCTCAACCCAACTTGGCTTCAAGAACCAAACCCAACCTAGCTTCAAGGGTTGTAACATCTCAATTAGGCTTCAAGGACTAGACCCAACCAAGCTTCAAGGGGAGTAAAACATGTTAAACTTCAACCCAACTTGACTTCAAGGATCAAGCCCAACCTAACTTCAAGAGATTGTTACTATCATTAGGCATGCCACCAACAACAAACTCTGAAAATGGAATAACACATTAGCCACACAACTCATTTATTAATTTGTTATCAATTTCATTCTCAAATGAATCAATATAGCCAATCACAATGGCTCTATATTCCATTTCATCTCAATTCACAACATAACATTTCAATCTTTCATAAACACATTCATTTGCATCATCATGTCATTCATATTATTCATATATATATATATATATATCATCATTGATATAAACATAACAATACACATTGCTCAAATAAATTAACAATGTAGTAATGCCACATTTGAACTTACACACAATCATATAGGTTTTGTACTTACCTCAAAAACAAATCACACCACTCTTAACACTTCCTTGTTCAAGATCCTTCTACCTCTTAAATCAATGATTAATCACTATCTTCAAGACCTAAATCAAAAGTAATAGCATATACTTGTTTAGGGATACACAAGAGATAATCCAATTAGGAATTAATTAGGGCAAACCCTAACCCTGACACGCTCACCCACACAGGCGTTTCCATGACCGTGCCTTAACTCCACAACACAGAAACATTTACATGCTCAACAACATGGGCGTGTTCCTGGGCGTGTAAATTCTCAAATCTTACAGTAGCTATGACACGCTCAATAACACGGGCGTGCTACTGGTCGTGTCAAACCTACTGCCTCCAACACCATTGACACGCCTAAAGACCCTGGACGTGCTCATGGGCGTGTCCGGCCACAAATCAAGATTCCGACCAAAACAACCAAACACTCAACAAAACACTTTTATCCAACAACATCCACTTCACACCATCTTAACAAAACATACTCAAAACTCATCTAAAACTTGCAACACACCAAAACAAGCCAAACACACATCAAGCACAAAACACAAAATCATCTCAAAACCCTCACCACATATACAACATCATCTCTTCCAACCACTTACTCTTTTCTTCAATCCATACTCAACATCCATCATCCAATCACTCAAACACTTCTCACATCTCAAAATCAACCAACACACTCTTAAAAATCTATCAAACTCAAATATCATTTCAAATAAACACAAAGATCACTAGAGAACTTACCAAAGTTATAAGACTTCTTGTATCATCCACTAGATCACTTCAATCTTCCATCAATTTGAGCTTAACACATCAAGATCTTCACTTTGTCTCTTGTTTTCCTTTGTCTATGAAGGAGCCGGCCACACAAAGAAGAAAGAAGAAATGAACCACAAAAATAAAGTCAACTCTTCTTTTAATCTCCACCAAGTGTTCCAATTCAAACAATTACCAAAACACCCTTTTATCATTTGTTCTAGCTTTCTTTTTAATCCAATGCCCTTAATAGTCATTTCACCAATAACCAAATAAATATCTCTACCCCCTTGACTCTTCATTTGACCAATTTATATGTTATATATCTCATCATATACACAACATATACCATTCTCTCTAAACCCTATTTTCTTTCCCAATTTCTTTTCTCTTGCAATTAACACATATATTCAATCCAATATAACAACAACAACAATAACAACAACATAATCAAAACTTCTAGAGCATACATGAGGATATTACATAACCCTTCTATTGTAGGCCCGAGCTACCTTCCTTTGATACAGTTGATAATGATACAATGCTTTTAACCTTCTTTCCTCTAGTAAAGCTAACTGTGTGTATCTACTCACTACCCATTCCATTTTAGGAAGTTCAGCTTCCAAGACCACTCTCAATGACTTGATCTTAATTTCAATTGGTAACAATGCTTCCATCCCGTAAACCAAGGAGAACGGTGTTATTCCAGTCTGTGTTCGCACACTTGTTCTATATCCCCACAAAGCAAAAGGAAGCATCTCCAACCAATCCCTGTATGTCTTAGTCATCTTGGACAGAATTTGCTTAATTGTCTTGTTTGTTGTTTCTACCACACCATTAGCCTTTGGTCTATAAGGAGAGGATCAGTGATGATAGATTTGGTACTTCAAGAATAAATCCTTAACTGCTCCTTGAAAATGTACCGCATTATCTGATATCACACTATGCGGACCCCATACCTGCAAATGAGGTTCTTTTCAATAAATCTAGCCATTTGACTTGCCCCCAGTTTGTTGAAGAATTCGGCTTCGATCCATTTTGAAAAATAATCTACTGCTACTATAATAAAACGGTGACCGTTTGAGGCCGTCAGATGTATCTCTCCTATAATGTCGATACCCCAAGTAGCAAAGGGCCAGGGTGAAGACATAAAATGCAATTCTTCAGGAGGCATGTGATTCAAATTACCATACATCTAACATTGTTGGCACTTCTTTACAAACTTAATACAATCTCTCTCCATGGTCAGCTAATAGTAACCTTGTCGAATTATCTTATTAACTAGGGCCAAACCACTCATGTGTGGACCGCAACTTCCCTCATGTATTTCTGACATGATATTCTCCACTTCAGGCTTCTTCAAGCATCTCAAGTGCATCCCATCAGGCCATCTTTGATATAACTCTCCATGAAAGGTGATGTATTGTAAGGACCACTACCTTATGGCTCTTCTTTCTTTCTTTGTTGCCCCCGACTAGTATTTCCTTTCCTCCAAAAAATTTCTTATAGTATCACACCACGCATCATGATCTGTATCAATTTCCATGATTGTCTCATATTCATAGCAACGGGTTGATGAACTGGTCAAAATCATATTCATAGCAACGGGTTGATGAACTGGTCAAAATCAGAGGCTTGAGGAATAAATTGACAGGATTTTCCCATACTAAAGCCAATGTGGCTAGGGCATCAGCCGTCTGGTTTTCTTCTCTTGGAAGGTGTATAAACCTGCACCCCTTAAAGTTCTTCTTCATCATGGTCAAGTAATGGTGGTATGACTTTAATTTTTCTTCTTTCAACTCCCACTCTCCATTTACTTGGGATACTACTAGCAATGAATTGCCAAAAACTTCCACCTTATCCACCTTCATAATCAGTAAGGTTTCCAAACCAAAGATACATGCTTCGTACTCCACCATATTATTGGTTTCCCTGAATTTTAATTTTTTGGCTAAAGGGATAAATTCCCCTTCAGGTGATTCTAGTATGACTCCCAAACCTGCTCCTTTCCTATTTACTACTCCATCAAAGTACATTTTCCACCCTTGTACTTCAATTGCCTCTAAATGTTTATCCGGAAATTCCAAGACTACCTCTTCACTGTCCGATAATGGTTGTTGGGCCAGGAATTCTGCCACTGCTCTACCTTTGATTGTTTTTCTAGTTACATACTCAATCTCAAATTCTTCCAATATTATCAACCATCGACCATACTTCTTAATAAAGAGGGTGTCTCCCTCAAGTACTTCATTAGATCCAACCTGGAAATTGCTTGCACACTATAAGATTGAAAGTAATGCTGCAACTTCTTAGAAGACCAAACCACCGCTATACAGGTCTTTTCAATGATACTATACTTAATTTCATAAGGTAGGAGCTTTCTACTCAAATAGTAAATTGCATGCTCAATCCCTAACTCATCTGCTTGGGCTAGCATGGCTCCTACTGACTCTTCTTCTAGTGCTAAGTATAGTAAAAGGGGTTTACCGGGTTAAGGTGGTTTCAAAATGGGTGAATTTAGCAAATACTCTTTTATTCGCTCAAAGGCCTTTTGACGTTCTTCATTCCATGGGACCAGCTTATTCCTTTTAAGCAACTTGAAGATAAGCTCACGGATTGTTGTGATGTTTGCTATAAACCTGCTAATATATTGTAATTTACCAATGAATCCACAAACTTCTCTCTCCGTCTTAGGGGCTGGCATATCCCTGATTGCTTTAACTTTGTCAGGATCAATCTCAATGCCATTTGGACAGATCACATGTCCCAAAAATTTGCCTGAGGTAACCTCGAACACACACTTCTTCAAGTTTAATCTTAGCTTATATTTCAATGCTCTATCAAAGAATAATTCTATGTTTTGGAAGTGCTGTTCCCTTGTATCTGATTTCACCATCATATCATCAACATAAGCTTTAACTTCTTTGTGCATCATGTCATGAAATAGTGTGGTGGCCATTCTTTGGTAGGTTGCTCCGGCATTTTTAAGCCTAACAGCATCACCCTATAACAAAATATACCCCATGTAGTAATGAAAGCAGTTTTGGCTTTATCCTCTTGGGCCATTAACACTTGGTTGTTTTCGAAAAATCCATCTACAAATGAATGTAGCACGCTAGAGGTTGTACTATCAATGAGGACATCTATATGGGGTAAAGGAAAATCATCTTTAGGGGAAGCCTTATTTAAATCTCTATAGTCCACACAGACCCTTATTCTTCCATCTTTCTTTGGCACGGGTACTATGTTGACTAGCCAATCTGGATATTCTATCACTTCAAGGAACTTTACTTGTATTTGTTTAGTGGCCTCTTCATTAACCAATTCAGCCCACTCAGGTCTTAATCACCTAAGCTTTTGATTGACAGGTTTCATATGAGTGTAAGTAGGAATAAGATGTTCGGCTATGTCTCCATCTATTCTAGGCATATCCTCATAAGACCAAGCAAATACTTCTTCATACTTTTTGAATATTTTTTCAAATCTATCTCTCTCATCAAGAGTAAGGTCGGATGCTATGCTAATGTTTTTAGGATTTTTGGTTGTTCCCAAATTTAATGGATGTGTATCAACATAATTAATATTAAAGATTCTCATGTAGCTGCTATTTGAATGTACACAACCATCAGGAGAAACATCACTGTGAGCGGGGATTTTCACCCCCACTTTCAGTGGAATGGTTCTTGCGACTTTGACAATGTTTAGGCTCGGGGTCTTAGAGAACACGGACCTAAGCCCAGAGAAAAATGGAGTCGCCACCTGTATGGGCCGGGAAAAAGAAAGGGGTAGATGACTCGATTCCTAAGGAATCCCCAACCCCCTAATGGGTTCGGAAAGTTGGGTACATGTGGGGAAGGTGAGAAATGGCCCAGCACCCCCACAACGCCCTGTTCATTGGAACCGGTCTCCTTTGCAGGTCTTAATATTATAAAATTCTTAAGTATAACAATATTATCCATATTACATGTAACAATTAAAATAAAGCATCATTATATTAAAATCAAAGCAATGTCCAAACAAAGCAAATAAATGGACACCTATCCGAAGATGGAAACATGTCCTTACATCATCTATGTCTAAACTAAATAGGACACCCAACGAAAGGTGGAAACATGTCCTTTACATTGGTCCAAAATATAAACGATATTTAAATTTCATGATATTTAACTAATGAGGTACCCACAAAGTGGAAACATATCTCTTAAATTTTAATACTAAAACAAACAAATAATAATCATAATAATAAAGAAAATATTCATCCATGATAAATTAAATAAATCAAGCATTGGAATTAAATCAACCATCAAAATATATAATAAACTATATAATCAAATCTAAAATTAAATAAAGCAAGTAAAGATACAAATTAGGGTTTACTGTTTCAATTTAGAGTTCTTTAATTAACATTTAGGGTTTTGGGATTTTAGAATTATTATTGTTATTATTTAGGCTACTGTAAAGATTTTGGAAAATTGGAATGAATTAGGGTTTTATACATTTAACAAGTAGTAAGGTTTTTTTGTTAATCAAATTAGGATTTAAGGGTAACATCATGAAATTAGGGTTTTGGAATTTTAAGACATTAGGGTTTATAATTCATGTTTACTAGATTGTGATTTTAGTTTTATTGGATTATGGCTTTAGGGTTTAGATTTATTTGTCATAAGATTTTGAGTTTTTAAGTTCATTGGATTATGGTTTAAGGTGTTGTTGAATTTGTCATAAAGTTTTGATGCTTTAAGAATTTAGGGTTTAGGTTTGTATTTTGAATAAAGCTACTGTATTTTAAATAATCATAACAAAGGAAGTTAAACATAAAGACTTATAATATACAAATAAATATTGACCCGAGCCCGTACAGCGGTCCCGCTAGCCAGTTAGCGGGAGGGGTTAAGGGGGCAGCACCCGAAGATTTTGAAAACTGGCTTTTAGGATTATAGGTTTTAGTGTTGAAAATTAAGATTTTTGGGTTTAAGATTTAGAAAATAGGGTTTCGAGATTGGAAGAAACTAATGTTATTTTTAAAAGAATAATGCTTATTGTGTGATTTTTGAAAGAAGAATTAATTAGGGTTTTTGAAGTTTTAGAAATGGAAGGGTGATTTAGGGTTTTTGAGGTTTTTGAAGTTTTGAAGTTTTTGATCAAATTGTATGATGAAACAACTAATCCAATTTGAATGATAAAGCTACTGTAAAGAAAAAAATAAAGAAAATAGAGATTTAAACCTCCGTTCGTTAGTTCCACCAAAAAATGATTTCTGGATTAACAATAACAAAGAAAATGTTGTTGCCTTTGATGGATTGATGATTGCCTCTTGTTGATAATGTCTCTTGCTTGCTAGGGTTCTCCTTTGGTCGATGGAATTTTTGAGTCTCCGATCTAGTAAACAATTTTTCTCCTTATAAAATAATTTTTCTGACCCTTAATTCGGACTTTTAATGTGTTATTTATAGGAAAAATCATAAACCTACTTCTAATTGTTATAGGAAATTAAAACCAATTAGGAAAAGAAACCAAAACCAAATAGAATTTGGTTTTGGAAAAAACTGCGTTGGAAAATTGCACTGGCAAAAAAATTGCTGGCAAAAACTACGAGCGACTGCGGGCTGCTGAGGGCAGCCAGCCAATGGCCTCGGGAGAATTGGCCTGGCCAATTCTATCTTCATCGACGAATTTTTTTCGTCGCTGATTTTTATTTTTATTTTTATAACTTTACTAATATTACTCTTTTTTTATTTTTATTAAAATTATAAATAATAAATACTAAAATAAATATTATTTAATTAAAATACCACAAAAACTATTTTTGACTATAAAAAGAAAATTGGAACAGACTATGTCAAAAATTAAGGGTCTACAATCACACAAGTAAGAAAAATAAGACTTTATTGTATTCATTTTGAAAAAGAAAACATCATCATCCTCATACAAAGCAGAAAAATTAAAATCAAAATCAAAATCATTATTCTCAAAATCATCAGGCAGAATATCTTCAAACTTCTCTTCAACCAGGGTAGCAATCTCCTCTAGAGTCTTCTCAGCTTTCAGGATAGCTTCCTTCTTCTCTTCCTAATTGGACTCCTTCTTGGTTGGCAGGGTGAGCTCTTTCTTCACTTGTTCCACTAACTCGGCAACATCTGCAAAAATTTCAAAACCCGGGATCAACTGTTCCATGAACATGATTGGGTTGGGCTTTTCTTGGAGTGGTCTCATGTCTGGAGCTTTGACAAAGATTTTTTCAAGTGGCGGGAAGCCCATCTTCTCATTCTTCCTTGGCTGGACATCTTTGTTGGATTCTTCATACCCTAACCTTTCTTTAATGTTTGAGTTCTAAAATATGGAAGCTTTGTCAAACTGACCTTGCCCTTTCCAATACTATCTCCAGAAAGGTAGTTCATGCTCTTCATCATGTTCAAGACTTTAGAGTCCACTACTTTATCATTAGAAATTGCAGCTATTTGGAAGCCATTGAGAGACCTCTCAATCATTAGAGCATTAACAACCTCATTATCTTCAGCCTCGATGACCACTGCCTCATCTCCGTTAGGGAACTTGATCTTTTGATGAAGGGTGGAAGGAACTCCACCAAGAGGATGAAACCATGGTCATCCCAAGAGTAATCCAAAGGTAACAGGTATGTCCAAAATAACAAATTCAACAATAGATTCAATTGGACCAACCTTGATAGCAATTTTAAAAGTTCCTTTGGCTTGTCTCTAAGTGTTGTCATAAGCCCGAATGGTTACCTCGGTCGGGTTTAGATCCCTTGTTGACATGGCTAGTTTTGGTAATATTTTAAGTGGGCAAACATTTATGGTGGACCCATCATCAACCATTACACATGGAGTCCTTTTCCCTTTGATTTCTACTTTGATAAATAGAGGGTGAATATGATCTCTCCCTTCTTTTGATAAATCCGCATATGAGAAAGATACCGCTCCCATATTAACTTTGCTCTTCTCTTGAATATCTTCACAATTCATTACTCCTTTAGTTTTTATGAAGTTAATCAGCTCCTCCGGTGTTATGGATGTGGAAATTGGCATGCTGTCCAAGGCCTTGGTTATAGTTTCTCGGTGCTTTTTAGAAGTAGCCAATAAATCCCAAATGCTAACACTTGCTTGGGTTCTTTTCAATTGCTTGAGCATGGTATCATCTTCCTCTTCTTTATTCCCTACTTCAACTTCCTTTCCTTTATTAACTTCTACCTCCTTAGGCGGTGGCCTTGAATAAGGCTTACCGGATCTAGTGTTCATTACTTCATCTTCCTCAGGCTCGGGCCATGTCCATTCCTCCTTTTTGGGTACAAGATCGTCATCACTATCGCTTGAATCCCAAAACCTATTCACAACACAAATTGCTACTTCTTTACCCACCATAGCTTGTTTAATTTTGCCAAATTCCTCTTCTTCTTTGGTTGCTTCTCCACCCACATCTTAGAAAGAAGACATGACAAAACTTTCATGCAAACCTCCTCCAATCATGAAGGTTGCCGGTGGTGGTACTCTATTGAACCTTGGTAATGGATTGCCTTTGGTGTTCGGCTTGTTGGGCTCGGGCAACTTTCTACTATCAATCAAATTTTGGATCTCATGCCTCAACCTCACACATCTATCAGTGTCATGTCCTTGTATTTGATGAAATTGATAAAATGCTTTAGTGTCGAAATTAAGTGGGAGAGGGTTAAGCAAAGAACGAGGATTTAAGTGTTGTAACAATCCCTTACTTTGAAGCTTATTGAGAACCCAAGACATTGGTTTCCCTAATTCTGAAAACTGCCTTCTTGTTCCTTGGTGAGTAGCATTAACACCAAGTGCCCTTTGCATGCTTTGGCTACCAGACTGATAGTTTCCTTTCTCGTTCCTTCTTGTTGAAAAATGGTTCTTCTCTCTTTCCCATTCTTTAATTTACAGGCTAGCTTGGAGGAGATCTTTGAAATCACGGATGAGTGTATGAGACATCCTTTCACGAAGACTAGGTAACACCCCTCTCACAATCATTCTTATTTGATTAGATTCATCGGGCCTTTTCTTGAGCAAAGCGGCCTTATTTCTCCATCTTTTCACATAGTCCACAAAATTCTCATTTGGCCATTATCTAATGGACTCCACTTCCATTAAGGTAACTTCCATTTCAACATTGTATCCATATTATTGGATGAAGACCTTGTATAGTAGATCCCAACTCTTTTGTGTGCCATCAGATAAGGTATTGAACCACTTTTGGATAACAGGATCCAATGAGAGCATGAAGTACCTTAGAGTTTGAGCCTTAGTAGCTCGGGCGGACTGCATGGCAGTGATATACTGCTTCACATGGAGGTGAGGATTTTCGATTCCATCAAACTTTGCAAAAGATGGCATCTTGAATTTGTACAAAACTTCTTCGTCTAGCTTAAAAAATTTGTCAACTTTGGACATTTCTTTAGTTTTTAGCTTCTTCTCAAATTTTTTTTCCAAATCTGCAATCATCTTTTCAACATTAGAAGTTTCAGTTTTCTCCATAGCTGATCTTTCAACAATCTTTGGTTCTTTCTTCTTTCCTTGAGGATCTTGGAAGTATTGAGCCCAATCATCATCATCATCAATGACCACCTTATCGTCATCAAAAACCAGTTCACCAACTTTAGCCTTGCCTTTGTCCTTTGGCTTCTTAGTGCTAGCAGATGCTTCGGTATTATTTCCTGAAATTACAGCCAATTGGTTCTTCATGGTCTCAGCTAGGGCCTCTTTTATTTCTTCCATCTTGGCATTGAGGGAGTCGTCCACCATTCTTTGAATTTTTTCAGGCTCCATTGCTTTTGGTGAGCAAGTGATTGAGTTGTTGCTAGATTCTTTGTCTCCGCCGTAGGTCGGATTGTCGTAAGCTTTTGAACTATCATAATCCAAGAATGTGAGCCAGAAGGGATCAATGATATGAGATGCAAATGTATACATGTATGCATGTATGCACAAACAATAAACAAACAAGGATAAGTAGGATGTTCCTTCCAACCTTATAACATCCTTACATGAATGACGAGTCTCTTTTTCTAGGTAATATGGTTAACAAAATACCAACATGGGGTATCTTATTTTTGAATATTTCCCTCAGACGTTTCAACCAATAGTTATATTTTTAAAAATGAAAATCAGTTCATGATAACTCCCATTAATTAGGTTTTAATCCATTTAACCAACTAAAGCAACTTTTATGCTATATTGGATTAAAACTAAATTAAGAGGTTTATTATAATAGATTTCTCACTTGAAAAAGTAACTAATGATTCATGCCAAAACACAAGCCCATGATTAATAACTCTTAGTATAAACTAGGCTCACAATTGATTTTTGGTATTTCGTAATTGACCTAAATAATTTGCAAGCTCTTTGTAAGAAAAGGTTGGATGAAAATAATTTTGTTTCTAAGCCCATTATAAAAAGATTTTATAAAAAATGGATCTTGGGCTTTGTATTTGAGTCTTGAGAAAAAGAGTTTTTTGATTAGTTTTTAGAAAAGTCTTATGTCCAAAGACCATCTTGAAAAAGTTTTGAGAATAGCTTTGGTCTTTTGGACTTTAAAGAAGAATTTATTTGAGCTCACAATGTAATTAGGTCATATTAGAAAAAGAACAAACCAAATAAGCCATGATTTAAACCAAGATAAATTAACCATAGTCAAACAACATGCATTTGGGGTAAAATCCTAAGGAAAGTAACTAGGCCAACAACATGAGCTTTAGTCTTTGGGTTAAAAGGCTTAGGTTCCCATA
The DNA here is from genome assembly GCA_947685225.1 of Garcia nutans. NCBI lineage: Eukaryota > Viridiplantae > Streptophyta > Magnoliopsida > Malpighiales > Euphorbiaceae > Garcia > Garcia nutans. The sequence continues at coordinate 41,770,277 of CANTUV010000005.1, forward strand.
GCAAGTATATACCAAAATGTAAAAGGCCATGAGTGGTTATGCCATGCTCGATCTCCATATTTTGGTGAAAGTATGGTATCCCTTACATAACACAACACGGGTAACACAGGTGTCCTAACTCACGCACACAATGCAATCTAAATGATGCAATGAATAATATCATGATAAGAAAGAATAGAATAATATAAAGACCAATGGAATCAACTTCTCTTATCCCCAGTGGAGTCGCCACTGTGAGCAGGGATTTTCACCCCCACTCCAATGGAATGGTTCTTGCGACAATGGCACTGTTTAGGCTTAGGGCCTTAGAGAACACGAGCCTAAGCCTGGAGAAAATGGAGTCGCCACTCGGACAGTCCGGGAAAAAGAAAGGGGTGGATGACTCAATTCCTAAGGAATCCCCAACCCCCTAATAGGTTTGAAAAGTTGGGTATGTGTGGGGAAGGTGAGAAATGGCTTAGCACCCCCACAACGCTAAGTTCATTAGAACCGGCCTCCTTTGCAGGTCTTAATATTATAAAATTCTTAAATATGATAATATTATCCATATTACATGCGACAAATAAAATAAAGCATCATTATATTAAAATCAAATCAAGGTCCAAACAAAGCAAGTAAATGGACACCCATCCGAGAATAGAAACATGTCCTTACATCATTCATGTCTAAACTAAATAGGACACCCACCGAAAGGTGGAAACATGCCCTTTACATTAGTCCAAAAACTTTAAAATAAAATAAATTACATGATTCTTGTTTAGATCATTTTTGTACTTGTTTTTAGTATGATTTTTATGTGTTTTTAGTTAATGTTTCATTTGATTTTTGTTTAAAGTTTGTTTGAAGTGTTTGTTTTAGGTTATAGTGCAAAAACTCCCTTGGAAGATCAAAACAGTGCAGGAAAAGCATGAATCAAGCAAGACATGGCCAAGCCAAATCAAGCTTGGCCGTCTCACCTCAAAGGAAATGAAGGCAGAGCTTGACACACCCATGAGACACGGCCAAGCCACTGGCCGTGTCTCACTTAAAGACCAAACCAAAGAAACCAAGAAAGAAAAGAAAATACACAGTACTTGACACACTCACGTGACATTGCCATGTCGCTTGAAGCTTGGCCATGTCTGCTTGTCTTGGCCATGTCTTTGCCCATGTCTAATTATCTTGGCCGTGTCGCTTGAAGCTTGGCCATGTCTCATTGTCTTGGCCATGTTTCATCCTAAGAAAATAAAATCATATAAAAATAGAAGCAGTGTTGAACACATGCACCATCTTGTCCATGTCTCTACCCATGTCGCTTGAAGCTTGGCCATGTCGCTTGAAGCTTGGCCATGTCCAAGGAAAAATTGGTAGTCATAGCCATGTCACCCTTATCTTGGCCATGTCCCTCAAAGAAATTGAAACAGTGATTGACACTGGCAAGAGACGCGGCCAAGCCATTGGCCGTGTCTCACCTAAAGAGCAAAATCCAAAGAACAAAGAAAGAAAAGAAAGAAGGCAGAAGGCGACACTGACAAGTGACATGGCCAAGCCACTGGCCATGTCACATGACACGGCCAAGAGCTTGGCCGTGTCACCACTTGAGAACAAAGAAAAGAAAGAAGGCAGAAGGTGACACTGGCAAGAGACATGGCCAAGCCACTGGCCATGTCATATGACATGGCCAGGAGCTTGGCCGTGTCACCCTTAATATATATAAATTCTTTTGCACGAAACAAGAGGGAGGTCGGTTTGAGAGGGGGAGACGGCTAGGGTTTTTGAAAAAGAAAGGAGAAAGAGAAAAAACAAAGAAAAAGAGGGAGAGAGTGACACTTTCCCTTGGCTCTTCATCTTCAACCTCCATCTCTATCCTCTCCATCTTCTCCATCTTCCATTGACAAGATCTTTGAGATTCTTTGGGATAAATTGGGTTAAAACAAGCTCTTGAAGGTTGAAGAAGCTTCATTGAAAGGTTTGGTGACTTGAGAAAGCTCCATTCCATCTTCCAAAGGCATAATCAATTGTAGGTTTGGTGACTAAAGCTCCATTCCATATTGCAAAAGGGAATCACCATTGAAGAGGGCTTGAGTTCTTCATCATACATCAAAGTGGAGCTAGGAGGAAGACTAGTAATCCTACTCTTGGCATCTACAAGGTGTTTTTCTATTCTCTCTTTTAATTCATTTCAATATTGTTTTTGTTGTATTAAGAGAATTGATATTGCAATGAACAATTTGTATTTGTTTTCTATTGAGTTGAATGAATGTTTTAAATTGATGATGTTGAGCTAAATATCCATGCCTAGGGTTTGTAGTATATTTGATTGAATGCTTTGATTTGATATTTCCATTGATGTATCTTGTTGTTGGTTGATTGCATAGGATTGTATGCTAGGTTGATAGATTAGCTACCTATTTATCTTTAGATATTGAATGAAGGACCGAGAGGTTAAATTTGATATCGGAATTATGCAATCGACTACCCTAAGAATGAATTAGAAATATAAGTTCTAGGGTTTATTAATTTGCGAATGTAAAACAATTGGTTGTTGTTGATTCATGAATGTGAAAACTAATGAATTGGTAATTGACTTATTAAACTTAAGAAACAAATTAATTACAAGGTTAAGTTAATGGATAATAAGAGAATTGAGCTTTGATTGAATGGACCTATAACCCTAGGCACCTTCCAAAGAATCGATTTGATCTTGTGCAACCATCACTTCCATTACTTTTAGTTTTAATTGTTTTAAAACCCGATTCCAAACAATGCACAAACTTGCATTTTTAAATTAATTGTCAATCAAGCTATTATGAACTACACCTTCCTTGTGAGACGACCTTAGGGCGATCACTTTTGCTACAACTACCTCGTATACTTGCGAGTGATGCTTGTAGTAGTACTTAACTCGAGCGCAACAAGTTTTTGGCACTGTTGCCAAGGAAGGCTGTTTAAGTAGTGATAGTTTGATTTTTTTTATTTAATTGTTTGATTGTTTTCTTTGAATTGTTTGTTTGTTTTGTTTGATTTTCTTTCAATTTAATTATTTGTTTATTGTCTTTAAGTTGCTAAGTGCCTTTTGTAAAGATACAGTTTTCAAGGCACGGGGGAGTTTATGATAGGAACGATGAGTCTGAAATGGCATGGCAATTAGCAGAATTGACGAATCAACTTAAGGAGCTAAATACAAGAGGAAGAGCACCTATGCCACGCCAAGAGATATGTGCAGCAAGTGGCAATGCAGGGCATAGTGCAAATACATGCTCATTCGATTTTGCATGATACCAAGAATGGATAGAGGAAGAAGATGACTTTGATAGTTTCCAGCAAATGGGTAGAAATGACCAATATTCCAATCCTTACAACCCAAGCTGGGGAAGTCAACCAAATTTTTCTTGGGAAAATCAACAACACATTCCACCTCAAAATTGTTTTTAACCTTACCAAAGAAGTTCTTACTCTCAAGAACAATATTCAAATCAAGATTACCTTAATAAACCCTCATTGAAGGATAGTTTGAATGCCTTCATTCAAACTAGCGCACAAAATCAAGATCGACTTAAGGAACCCACTTTGGAAGATAGTTTGAATGCCTTCATTCAAATTAGTGAACAAAATCAGAATCAATGCAAGAAATCCATAGTGGAAGATGATTTGAATGCTTACCTTCAAATTAGCACACAAAATCAGGAAGGGAGCAATGAGAGGTTTGATTCTTTGGAGGAATCATTGAAGAGGGTGGAAATTTAGGTTGAGCAACTGGCACATCAACTCTAACCACACCAAAAGGAGGAATTTCCTAGCCAATTGGAGCAAGTCAAGGTAATCACAAATTTAAGGAGTGAACAGGTAATGTATAACAAATTTTGTGATTCCTTTTATGCAGGTACTAATCAAGAAGAAAATGGCGAGGAGATACAACCAAACATAGAGGAGTTAATTCAATCAAAGGAGGAGGAGAATTTGGAAGCATCAACATCTAAAAAATTGCATGAACCTCCAAATCCTTATATGCCCCCAATTCCAATCCCAGGTAGGCTGAAGGAAGAGTATCAAGGTATGCAACTTTCTAAACTTTATGACATGCCTTATAGTGAAGATAGTGAAAATAAGCTTGAGATAGCCATGACCTTAGAAGAAGAGCAGGCATTGCCCAATTTAGAAAATAAGGAGAGTAAGTGTAATATCCTCATTTATGCCCTAGAAGTTTTGCATATTGTTGTTGTTGTTATTGTTATATATTGGATTGAATATATGTGTTAAATTGTAAGAGAAAAGAAATTGAGAAGAGAAAGTATATGTATATGTGTTTTGGAGAAGAAATTTAGGGTTTAGAGACAAATGTATATGTTGTTTATATGATGATATAATTAACATATACATTGGTCAAATGAAGAGTCAAGGTGATGGTTAAGTGGAAGAAGATATTTTTGGTTGTTAATGAAATTACATATAAGGGCTTAGATGAGACAAAAGGTTAGTTAAATGGTGAAGGGTGTTTTAGTAATTGCAAGGTTAAAAACACTTGATGGATATAAGAAGCCAAATTTGACTTTGCTCTTCATATTTTCTGCTTCTCTTCATGTGTGGCCGGATTCTCCATAGACAAAGAGAGAAAGAGAGGTGATCTTGAGGTTTGAAGCAAATTGAAGAAGGAATCAAGGGTGTTGGTTAGAGATTTGTGCAAATTCTTCATTTAAGGTAAGTTTTCTCTTGATTTCTCTTGTTCTATTTGGAATTTTGTTTGAGTTTGATGGAGTGTGTTTGTGTAAAAGTGTTGAAATGGAATTATAGATAAGAAGCTAGGTTGGTGTTGGTGATGGAAGAGTAAGAGTTGTGTTTAGTGAAATTGTTTCTGTTTTACAATTAGTAAAGGCTGTGATTTGTATGATTTTTAATTAATTATAGAAAAATGTTCTTGAAGTGAATTTTTGATATGTTGTGCCTCTATGAGTCTAGAATGACTGAAAAATATGTTGATTCGATTTTGGAATGGTTATGAGTTTAGAAAGATTATTTTTATTAGACCTGTTCCAGCAGGTACCTTAACTGAGACAGCTATATTTCGGGATTTTTAATAAAATGTAGAAAAATCATATCCAATTGAATTTTGGATATGTTGTTGCTTAGTGAGTTTAGTATTTGAGAAAAATAATTTGGAATCACGTTGATTGAATTTGATTTATGGAATTCACAAAGTTCAGAACTGCTGCCAGGATGCAGGGCAATTGGGGCAGTCTGGTTAGGTGAACTATTTGACCAAGATTTTGTGTTCAGTTTGATCTGAAATTTTAAAGGGATGATTTTAAGATACAAAACTAAATTCTGTAAAAATTTTAGAATTTTTAGTCAAGTAGATTATTTTATACAATTTTTCAAAATAAGGATAAAATGGAGTTTAAAACCAGAATGTACTATTTATGGTTAGGGTTTTAATTCTTTGTTCTTCTTGCATTGCTTTGGTTCTCCAAAGGTAGGTTGGTCCTTAAACCTAACCCTAAACACTTTAAACACACTTGAATCAATGAATGTTATAATCAATTGTTCTTTGCCCTAATTGCATTGTTGAGATTGAACAATGTTATGTTGTGCCTTGTGAATGGTAATGTGTTTCATGAGTAATGTGGAATGAAATGTTGATATTTATGAATGATGCTATGTGAGATATAATGTGATCATGGATGAGATATATATATATACTTGAATAATGAGATGTTATATTGTGAAATGAAATGTGAAGCCATTGTTATTGGCTAAGATGATGTAATTGAAAGAAAGAAGGCATGTTTGCCTAAATGTGATGAGAATTGAGAATGGAAATGAATTGTTTGTTTAATATGTTATTCAGTTTCAGAGTTCTGGATTTGGGTGGCATGCCTAAGAAATGATGAAAGGTAACAGTCTTGCCGGGTTGAGGACCTCCTCATAGGTGTTGAGTTGATGGTCCAAGAGACTGGGTCTGTTACACTATGAGATATATGATTTGTAACAGTCTTGCCGGGTTGAGGATCTCCTCATATGTGTTGAGTTGATGATCCAAGAGACTGGGTCTGTTACACTATCCATGGATAGAGATACATGTATATACATTGCCTACGGGCGTGATTATTGTGACTATGAACCAAAGCAGTAACTCTGAACTCTGAATATCGTATTAAATACTTGTTGGGCCCATAGGTGTCAAGGTTATATGAATGTCCTAAATAATGTTATGAGTTTAATGAAATGAGATGTTGGTTATGGAGTATGATTGATTAATGTTGAATGTGAAAAGATGTTTAAATGTGGTATGCTCATATGACTATGATTTGTGAAATGCATAATTGTGTGGTTAACTTTATATTTATGATGTTGATCTTATCAATAACATATGTGGCATTGCATTTCATTAAAGCATACCGTTAGCATGTTTTATCTTACTAAGCCGTTGGCTTAGCGCGATAGTGTTTAATCGCGCAGGTAGTAGAGTTGATAGAGTTGAACCCGAGAGTTCATCAAGACCTAGTGAGAGTAGACCTTGAAGAATCCATTTTGGGAGCTTAAAGATCAGAGCAGACTTGCCAATCATGTATAAATTTTATGTGTTGTAAAACTTGAGTTTTGATGTATATGAATTTGTAAATATGTAAATATTTTATAACTTCCGCTGTGTAATATTTAAATATGGGGGTTGTCACAAAACCTTTATTTTATGTTGTACTAGAAGTGTAAATCCTTTTTGCAGGTTGTAGTTGAGGTTACAAGGGGGATTTATTGGGAGTGTACTGAGAATGATTTTGTTTGCATTGGTTTGTGTAAAATGTTTTTAAAAATAAGAAAAAAACCGGTTTTGTCGACACTTGGGACTCAATTTTTAGGCGAAACTATGGCAAAAATTTTGTAAAAATCGGAACTAAAATTTGACTAAGTAAAATTGGTAGCAACATTAGGTTAGTGTGGCGCCTCTACTCAGCTTACATATGTAGGTTGGGAAGGGGTGTTACAATTGTTTTGGTATCAGAGCCTAGGTTTGAGATTCTCAACCTAGGTAAAATGTAAGAAAAAGACTATTTTTACTTAAAAAGTGAGTTTTTGAACAAAAATACATGTTTGGGATTGGCAGTCTCTGATCTTTAATAAGAGGTATTCTGTTGTGTTTGCAGACTTAGGTTGTGATGGATTCTCACTCTCGTCAGTCGATTGAGGGTAGTGCCGAGAGTATTGCTCCTGCTGAGGGAGCTAGAGTTGATAGTGTTGAGGAGGCACCTGTTTCGGTGTCGGGTAGACCAGCTGGGGAGGAGGTTCCGCCAGCCTGGTTTAGGAATATGATGGAAGCTATGAGACCAGCACCTGTGCAACCACAGCCACCACCCCCTCAGCCTTTAGTTTCTGTGAGGCATTATGACAAACTGAGGAAGTATGGAGCTGAAGATTTTGTAGGCACTACTGATCCAGCTGTGGCAGAGCAGTGGCTTGACAGAGTACAGAGGGTATTTGTTCAGTTACAAGCCACTTCAGAGGAAAAGTTTGACTATGCAAGATCTTTGCTACAGAAGGACGCCTACGATTGGTGGAAGACGGTGCCACATTCGATGGATGATCCACCAACCCTGTCTTATGCGGATTTTCTGAGAGAATTTGAGTTGAAGTATACTCCTAGGGAGTATAAAGATGGGAAGAAAAGAGAGTTTCTAGATTTGAAGCAAGATCATCGGACCGTAACTGAGTATGAGGTTGAGTTTATTCGACTGAGCCAGTATGCTGGGGGCATCATTGCTGATGAGATTGATAGATGTCGGCGATTTGAGGAGGGATTGAGGCCCTCGATCATGTGCTTAGTGGCTGGATCCAGATATCAGGATTTCTCACAACTTGTGGCAGCAGCTCGAAGTGTAGAGCGAGCTCAAGTTATTGCAGCTGTTTCAGAGGAGGAGGTTAGGGTTAGAAGGCCCCAGTTAGAGGCAGGGTCTTCTTCTGCGAAGAGGGGTAGAGGAAGTTTTGTTCCTCGGAGTAGTAGGAGCCAGAGACCAGCGGGTAGGTCAGTGCAGTCCCAGAGGCAGAGATTTAGACCTGCAGCGTCAGTAGCGAGTGCTCCTACTCCTGGAGTTCAGAGATCCACCTTACCTTTGTGTAACCAGTGTGGTGGAAGACATGGGGGCGTTTGTTGGAGGCATAGTAGATCAGGGGTATGCTTCAGGTGTGGATCACCTGACCACTTTGTGAGAGACTGTCCTGAGAGGCAGGAGCAGATGTCAGTTGATTCTGCTGCTTCTCGAGCTAGTGTGAGGGGAGGCAGAGGAGGCAGAGGTGCCAGCCGAGGAGGTAGACCAGGGTTCAGTTCTAGAGGAGGTGCTACATCCAGGGAGGGTAGACCAGAGGAGGTTGGATCTTCCCAGAGGATGTATGTTATGCAGAGGCAGCCGGGTGCATCGGCAGTCATAGCTGGTACTTTTTCTTTATTTAATACTCCAGTACTTGCTTTGATTGATCCGGGTTCCACACATTCATATATTAGTGCATCTGTTTTGCCTGTGTATGATATGCATGCTGAGTCCCTAGGATTTGATGTGTTAGTAACAAATCCGTTAGGGCATAGTGTGGTTGTGAGTAAGGTGCACCGGGATAGTGTAGTGAGGGTGCAGGGTGAGGAGTTCTTTGGAGATTTGATTGAGATGCCATTTAAGGAATATGATGTGATCTTAGGCATGGATTGGCTATCTCGACATGGAGCTGTGGTGGATTGTAAAAAGAAAATTGTTTCTTTGAGAACTGGTGATGGTAGAGAGGTAATAGTATCTAATGAGCAAGAACAGCTAGCTTCCTTATTTGTTTCAGCTGTTGCAGCCAGGAGATTGATTAGGAAGGGGTGTGATGCCTATCTTGCTCATGTGGTAGATACTAGAGTAAAAGGTTTTCAAATTGATAGCATTGCCACAGTGGCAGAGTTCCCAGATGTTTTTCCAGAGGAGTTGCCAGGATTGCCTCCTGAAAGAGACGTGGAGTTTGGTATTGAATTGTTGCCTGGTACCGCTCCTATCTCCATTACTCCTTATAGAATGGCACCAGCAGAATTGAGGGAGTTGAAAGTGCAATTACAGGAGTTTTTGGACAAAGGATTTATTCGCCCCAGTGTTTCTCCTTGGGGAGCTCCTGTGCTTTTTGTGAAGAAGAAAGATGGTACTATGAGGTTGTGTATCGATTATAGGCAATTGAACAAGGTGACCATTAAGAATAAATATCCTTTGCCTAGAATCGATGATCTCTTTGATCAGTTGAAGGGAGCGTCAGTGTTCTCCAAAATTGATTTGAGATCTGGGTACCATCAGCTGAGGGTAAGAAGTGAAGATGTTCCTAAGACTGCTTTTCGGACCAGGTATGGGCATTATGAGTTTTTAGTTATGCCTTTTGGTCTAACGAATGCACCTGCAGCTTTTATGGATTTGATGAATAGGGTGTTTAGGCCCTATTTGGATCAGTTTGTAGTGGTCTTCATTGATGATATACTGGTGTATTCGCGGAATGAAGAGGAACATGATATGCATCTGCGGATTGTGTTGCAGATTTTGAGAGAAAAGCAGTTATTTGCCAAATTGTCGAAATGTGAGTTATGGTTGGATCAAGTAGCTTTTCTCGGACATATAGTTTCAGCAGAGGGTATTAGAGTTGATCCGAGCAAAGTTATAGCTTATGCATCTCGACAGTTGAAACCGCATGAGCTTAACTATCCAACCCATGATTTGGAATTGGCTGCCATTGTGTTTGCATTGAAGATTTGGCGCCACTATCTGTTTGGGGAGAAATGTTTCATCTACACTGATCACAAGAGTTTGAAGTATTTGGGTGTCCAGAAAGAACTCAATCTTCGTCAGAGGAGATGGTTAGAATTGATTAAAGACTACGACTGCTTGATTGACTATCATCCAGGTAAAGCAAATGTTGTTGCTGATGCCTTGAGTCGGAAGTCTTTAGCTGGTTTAACAATTTATTCGCTCTCGTTGCTTGTTGAATTGAGAGCTCTGCGTGCTAACTTTGTATCTTGTGATGATGGTGCATTGTTGGCACAATTGCATTTGAAACCAGTTTTATTGGATCATATCAGAGAGGCTCAGTTGACTGATATGAAGATTCAGAAGATTATTTCAGATTGTCACGATGGAAAGACTAGAGATTTTGTTGTGAGAGATGATGGGAGTCTCTGGTTCAAGAGCAAATTGTGTGTACCCGATGATGCTGATTTGAAGAGAGTTATTTTGGAAGAAGCACATCAGTCGATGTTTGCTATGCATCCGGGTAATACCAAGATGTATCATGATTTGAGACAGCATTATTGGTGGATTAGGTTGAAGAGAGACATTGCTGAGTTTGTATATAAATGTCTCACTTGTCAGAAGGTTAAAGCAGAGCATCAAGTTCCAACCGGGTTGCTTCAAACATTGTCAGTGCCAGAATGGAAATGGGAAAGAGTGACAATGGATTTTGTGTCTGGTTTGCCATTGACACAAAAGAAGCATGATGCCATATGGGTGATTGTGGATAGATTGACTAAGACAGCTCATTTCCTTCCGGTGCGGATGGATTACTCTTTGGAGAGATTGGCTGAGCTGTATATTCAGGAGATTGTGAAATTGCATGGTGTTCCAACTTCTTTAGTGTCTGATCGAGATCCCCGGTTTACTTCAAGATTTTGGAAGAGTTTGCATAGTGCTTTGGGTTCTCGACTGTACTTCAGCACTGCTTTTCATCCACAGACGGATGGACAGTCAGAGAGGGTGATACAGATTATTGAGGATATGTTGAGAAGCTGTGTCATCGATTTCACTGGAAGTTGGGATAGATTCTTACCTCTTGTGGAGTTTGCTTACAACAACAGTCACCAATCTAGCATTGGTATGGCACCGTTCGAGGCATTGTATGGTAGACGGTGCAGAACACCACTTTGTTGGAGTGAACTTGGTGAAGGTAAAATAATTGGACCTGATTTGATTCAAGAAACTGAGGAAAAAGTGAAGTTGATCCGAGGTAGGTTAAAAGCAGCTTCAGACCGACAGAAGTCTTATGCAGATCTAAAGAGGAGAGACATTCAGTTTGATGTTGGAGATAAGGTGTTTTTGAAAGTATCTCCTTGGAAGAAGATTTTGAGGTTTGGTCGAAAAGGAAAATTGAGTCCTCGTTTCATTGGGCCGTATGAAGTGTTAGAAAGAGTTGGGCCAGTTGCATATCGACTTGCTTTGCCACCTGAGTTGGATCGTATTCATAATGTATTCCATGTTTCTATGTTGAGGAGGTACAGGTCAGATCCATCTCATGTGTTGCCGTTTGAGTCTATCGAAGTGAGCCCAGATTTGACATTTGAAGAAGAACCAGTTGCTATCTTGGCACGTGATGTGAAAGAATTGAGGAACAAGAAAGTGCCATTGGTGAAGATTCTTTGGAAGAATCATGCAAAAGAAGAAGCAACTTGGGAAAGTGAGCAAACTATGCGAGAGCAATATCCTCAACTATTTCAGAGTTGATATCAGGTAATTTCGAGGACGAAATTTCTTTTTAGAGGGGGAGAATTGTAATATCCTCATTTATGCCCTAGAAGTTTTGCATATTGTTGTTGTTGTTATTGTTATATATTGGATTGAATATATGTGTTAAATTGTAAGAGAAAAGAAATTGAGAAGAGAAAGTATATGTATATGTGTTTTGGAGAAGAAATTTAGGGTTTAGAGACAAATGTATATGTTGTTTATATGATGATATAATTAACATATACATTGGTCAAATGAAGAGTCAAGGTGATGGTTAAGTGGAAGAAGATATTTTTGGTTGTTAATGAAATTACATATAAGGGCTTAGATGAGACAAAAGGTTAGTTAAATGGTGAAGGGTGTTTTAGTAATTGCAAGGTTAAAAACACTTGATGGATATAAGAAGCCAAATTTGACTTTGCTCTTCATATTTTCTGCTTCTCTTCATGTGTGGCCGGATTCTCCATAGACAAAGAGAGAAAGAGAGGTGATCTTGAGGTTTGAAGCAAATTGAAGAAGGAATCAAGGGTGTTGGTTAGAGATTTGTGCAAATTCTTCATTTAAGGTAAGTTTTCTCTTGATTTCTCTTGTTCTATTTGGAATTTTGTTTGAGTTTGATGGAGTGTGTTTGTGTAAAAGTGTTGAAATGGAATTATAGATAAGAAGCTAGGTTGGTGTTGGTGATGGAAGAGTAAGAGTTGTGTTTAGTGAAATTGTTTCTGTTTTACAATTAGTAAAGGCTGTGATTTGTATGATTTTTAATTAATTATAGAAAAATGTTCTTGAAGTGAATTTTTGATATGTTGTGCCTCTATGAGTCTAGAATGACTGAAAAATATGTTGATTCGATTTTGGAATGGTTATGAGTTTAGAAAGATTATTTTTATTAGACCTGTTCCAGCAGGTACCTTAACTGAGACAGCTATATTTCGGGATTTTTAATAAAATGTAGAAAAATCATATCCAATTGAATTTTGGATATGTTGTTGCTTAGTGAGTTTAGTATTTGAGAAAAATAATTTGGAATCACGTTGATTGAATTTGATTTATGGAATTCACAAAGTTCAGAACTGCTGCCAGGATGCAGGGCAATTGGGGCAGTCTGGTTAGGTGAACTATTTGACCAAGATTTTGTGTTCAGTTTGATCTGAAATTTTAAAGGGATGATTTTAAGATACAAAACTAAATTCTGTAAAAATTTTAGAATTTTTAGTCAAGTAGATTATTTTATACAATTTTTCAAAATAAGGATAAAATGGAGTTTAAAACCAGAATGTACTATTTATGGTTAGGGTTTTAATTCTTTGTTCTTCTTGCATTGCTTTGGTTCTCCAAAGGTAGGTTGGTCCTTAAACCTAACCCTAAACACTTTAAACACACTTGAATCAATGAATGTTATAATCAATTGTTCTTTGCCCTAATTGCATTGTTGAGATTGAACAATGTTATGTTGTGCCTTGTGAATGGTAATGTGTTTCATGAGTAATGTGGAATGAAATGTTGATATTTATGAATGATGCTATGTGAGATATAATGTGATCATGGATGAGATATATATATATACTTGAATAATGAGATGTTATATTGTGAAATGAAATGTGAAGCCATTGTTATTGGCTAAGATGATGTAATTGAAAGAAAGAAGGCATGTTTGCCTAAATGTGATGAGAATTGAGAATGGAAATGAATTGTTTGTTTAATATGTTATTCAGTTTCAGAGTTCTGGATTTGGGTGGCATGCCTAAGAAATGATGAAAGGTAACAGTCTTGCCGGGTTGAGGACCTCCTCATAGGTGTTGAGTTGATGGTCCAAGAGACTGGGTCTGTTACACTATGAGATATATGATTTGTAACAGTCTTGCCGGGTTGAGGATCTCCTCATATGTGTTGAGTTGATGATCCAAGAGACTGGGTCTGTTACACTATCCATGGATAGAGATACATGTATATACATTGCCTACGGGCGTGATTATTGTGACTATGAACCAAAGCAGTAACTCTGAACTCTGAATATCGTATTAAATACTTGTTGGGCCCATAGGTGTCAAGGTTATATGAATGTCCTAAATAATGTTATGAGTTTAATGAAATGAGATGTTGGTTATGGAGTATGATTGATTAATGTTGAATGTGAAAAGATGTTTAAATGTGGTATGCTCATATGACTATGATTTGTGAAATGCATAATTGTGTGGTTAACTTTATATTTATGATGTTGATCTTATCAATAACATATGTGGCATTGCATTTCATTAAAGCATACCGTTAGCATGTTTTATCTTACTAAGCCGTTGGCTTAGCGCGATAGTGTTTAATCGCGCAGGTAGTAGAGTTGATAGAGTTGAACCCGAGAGTTCATCAAGACCTAGTGAGAGTAGACCTTGAAGAATCCATTTTGGGAGCTTAAAGATCAGAGCAGACTTGCCAATCATGTATAAATTTTATGTGTTGTAAAACTTGAGTTTTGATGTATATGAATTTGTAAATATGTAAATATTTTATAACTTCCGCTGTGTAATATTTAAATATGGGGGTTGTCACAAAACCTTTATTTTATGTTGTACTAGAAGTGTAAATCCTTTTTGCAGGTTGTAGTTGAGGTTACAAGGGGGATTTATTGGGAGTGTACTGAGAATGATTTTGTTTGCATTGGTTTGTGTAAAATGTTTTTAAAAATAAGAAAAAAACCGGTTTTGTCGACACTTGGGACTCAATTTTTAGGCGAAACTATGGCAAAAATTTTGTAAAAATCGGAACTAAAATTTGACTAAGTAAAATTGGTAGCAACATTAGGTTAGTGTGGCGCCTCTACTCAGCTTACATATGTAGGTTGGGAAGGGGTGTTACAGTAAGCTAATTTTAGATGCCGAGGTTGTTGAGAGGGGACATGACATTGTTAAAGTGGATGAAGAAGTGATTCAACCAAACTTGGTTGAACTTAAAAAGTCCCTAAAAATCATTTCTTCTACTCTTGGTGGTAAGGAAGAGCAGAAATCTGATATGCCCATGTTGCACAAAGACAAAGATTATTACCACATTCCTATTGCACTGGAGGATTACCCTAAGATGAACTTCACATGTTTTCAAATATCGCTACTTAGGCGTAGCAATACATCGGGTATCCTTCAGAGTTGTATGCTATCCATCCCTGCAGACATGAGAGAAAATTGCATTATGGGTGGAAGGAGCCCTACACATCGTATATGGGAACGATGGAAATCAGGTTTCATCTAAACTCTCTCTTAGTTTATGCATGCTCACATTGAGGACAATGTGAATCTTTAAGTGTGGGGTGCATTTCTTTTAACCTGTTTTTGTTTTAAGTTTTAGTAATGTAATGTTTTTTTTTTGAATAAATGAATTTTGGAAGGTTCAATTGTTATAAATTGTTGATTGATGACCTTTGAATTTTTGAAGCATGAATTTGAGAATTGAGTAGAATTGGTACTTATCGTTAATTTTGTTGGTTTTTCCCTTGTATTGCCCTTAAACTAGTGAAGAATTGAGCCATCAACTTATCATTATTGTTATGGGTGAACATCTTTGATTGATGAATTGCTAGAACTTGCTTTGACATGCATTTTAAGACTACATAAAAATTTCAATTAGGCATTAAGATGATTAAGGCAATTAGGTGAACCCACTTTGGCTTAGAAAGACCAACCCTATTTTCAACCTTAGTTAGCCAATTTTGAGCCTATTTCATTTTCCCTTTTCTTTCTTTTTCACAACACTACTAACTTTGAATCATGCTATTTTGTCTCTTACCCTTTCATTAGGTCAAGAGCATTTTAAGAGTGTTTATGGCCGGATGTTGTGTTGAATTAAGTGTGGGGTTAAATTTAGTAGGTTTAAGATTGCAAACTACTATGTTATTTAGTTACAAACCCTAAAAAAATAGAAAATAAAAAAATAAAAAAAGAAGAAGAGAAAAATAAAAAAAAATAATAAGAATAAGAATAATTGATGTTCTTGTTCAAAGGGTTGGAATATGTTTGGGAATAATCATTGCAAGAGTTAATAAGTGAGTTCCCTTAAAAAGCTCTTTAATGACAAAGGGTAGATGAGTGGAAGGCGTTTTGGAATTGTTGGGGTATATATATATGAATGGTTACTTCATTCTTGAAGTTCTCTTGAACTTAATGATTAAGCTCACATTTCCTAAATGTCATGCCTTTACCTTAGCCCCATTACAACCAAAAGAAAGACCTTTTGATTGATGCTTGATTGTAATTTTATGGTAGAGATTTGATTAATAAGCAAGCCTATGGTAATATTCTTTCATTGATTGTTATGAGTGTAAACACCACCATGATCAAACACTTGTAAGAGTTGGTGAGGGAGCGACAACATAGGTTATGCATGGAAAACCACTTAATTGCATGGGTATCAATTTTTTTCAATTCGATATTGATTGTGGACTTAGGGATAGGGAAGTCTTGATGCATTCTTATAACTTTTGAACTTAACAAATTTTATCTTGTTTAGTGTTTTGATTTTAGCCTTGCTTGGGGACAAGAAAGAAATTAAGTGTGGGGTAGTTGTTTAGATCATTTTTGTACTTGTTTTTAGTATGATTTTTATGTGTTTTTAGTTAATGTTTCATTTGATTTTTGTTTAAAGTTTGTTTGAAGTGTTTGTTTTAGGTTAAAGTGCAAAAACTCCCTTGGAAGATCAAAACAGTGCAGGAAAAGCATGAATCAAGTAAGACATGACCAAGCCAAATCAAGTTTGGCTGTGTCACCTCAAAGGAAATGAAGGCAGAGCTTGACACACCCATGAGACACGGCCAAGCCACTGGCCATGTCTCACTTAAACACCGAAACCAAAGAAACCAAGAAAGAAAAGAAAATATGCAGTACTTGACACACTCACATGACATGGCCATGTCGCTTGAAGCTTGGCCATGACTTTGCCCATGTCTGATCGTCTTGGCCATGTCGCTTGAAGCTTGGCCATGTCTCATTGTCTTGGCCGTGTTTCATCCTAAGAAAATAAAATCATATGAAAATAGAAGCAGTGTTGAACACAAGCACCATCTTGGCCATGTCTCTGCCAATGTCGCTCGAAGCTTGGCCATGTCGCTTGAAGCTTGGCCATGTCCAAGGAAAAATTGGTAGACATGGACATGTCACCCTTATCTTGGGCGTGTCCATCAAAGAAATTAAAATAGTGACTGACACTGGCAAGAGACACGGCCAAGCCATTGGTCGTGTCTCACCTAAAGAGCAAAATCCAAAGAACAAAGAAAAAAAAGAAAGAAGGCAGAAGGTGACACTGGCAAGAGACATGGCCAAGCCACTGGCCATGTCACATGACATGGCCAGGAGCTTGGTTGTGTCACCCTTAATATATATAAATTCTTTTCCACAAAAAAAGAGGGAGGTCAATTTGAGAGGGGAGACGGCTAGGGTTTTTGAAAAAGAAAGGAGAAAGAGAAAAAACAAAGAAAAAGAGGGATAGAGTGACACTCTCCCTTGGCTCTTCATTTTCAACCTCCATCTCTATCCTCTCCATCTTCTCCATCTTCCATTAACAAGATCTTTGAGATTCTTTGGGATAAATTGGGTTAAAACAAGCTCTTGAAGGTTGAAGAAGCTTCATTGAAAGGTTTGGTGACTTGAGAAAGCTCCATTCCATATTGCAAAAGGGAATCACCATTGAAGAGGGCTTGAGTTCTTCATCATACATCAAAGTGGAGCTAGAAGGAAGACTAGTAATCCTACTCTTGGCATCTACAAGGGGTTTTTCTATTCTCTCTTTTAATTCATTTCAATATTGTTTTTGTTGTATTAAGAGAATTGATATTGCAATGAACAATTTGTATTTGATTTATATTGAGTTGAATGAATGTTTTAAATTGATGATGTTGAGCTAAATATCCATGCCTAGGGTTTGTAGTATATTTGATTGAATGCTTTGATTTGATATTTCCATTGATGTACCTTGTTGTTGGTTGATTTCATTGGATTGTATGCTAGGTTGATAGATTAGCTACCTATTGATCTTTAGATATTGAATGAAGGACCGAGAGGTGAAATTTGATATCAAAATTATCCAATCTACTACCCTAAGAATGAATTAGAAATATAAGTTCTAGGGTTTATTAATTTACGAATGTAAAACAATTGGTTGTTGTTGATTCATGAATGTGAAAACTAATGAATTGGTAATTGACTAATTAAACTTAAGAAACAAATTAATTACAAGGTTAAGTTAATGGATAACAAGAGAATTGAGCATTGATTGAATGGACCTATAACCCTAGGCACCTTCCCAAGAATCGATTTGATCTTGTACAACCATCACTTCCATTACTTTTAGTTTTAATTGTTTTAAAACCCGATTCCAAACAATGCACAAACTTGCATTTTTAAATTAATTGTCAATCAAGCTATTACGAACTACACCTTCCTTGTGAGACGACCTTGGGGCGATCATTTTTGCTACAATTACCTCGTATACTTGCGAGTTACGCTTGTAGTAGTACTTAACTCGAGCGCAACAATTCTCACAACATGAGGTACCCAAAAATATGGAAACATACCTCGTACAATATTTGGAAATCAAAATAAAACAATAAAAGTAAATAGCCATTCATCAAAAATAAATCATTCATCAAAGATATCAAACATCAATCAAAATATATAATAAACATTCATCCAATTCAAATAAAACAGTAACCAGGGATTCATGCATTAATTAGGGTTTCTAGGGTTTTATGTTCAATAACTAGGGTTTTGCAAATACTAGTTTAATTTTTGGAGAAATATTTTAAAGTAATAAAATAGCTACTGGATATTTAAAAGATTTAAGGTTTTGGATGTTTTTATGAAGATAATGTTACTGTGATTTTAAAAAGTAGGTTTAGTTAAGGTTTTAAGCAAACATCGTGAAATTAGGGTTTTTTTTAAGACATTAGGGTTTATAATTTTAAAAGATTGGGTTTTAGGTTCACTGGATTATGGTTTTAGGTGTTCATGAACTTGTCATAAAGTTTTGATATTTTAAGAATTAGGGTTTAGGAAAACTAGGGTTTATTTGATTAGGGTTTTAAGAAGTAATAAGATAGTTTAGGATTTTTGACATTTTGGAAAACATGTTTGATCTTAGGATTTAAGAAAATAGTTTAGAGTTTTATAGAAACAATCATGATTAAAAGTTTTTAGAAACTGTAAAGAAGATTACAGTTTGGAGATTTAAGAAGACATTTGGAAATTTTGGACAAAAAGTTAGAGTTTAGATGATTAAGAAAATATTTTAGGGAAAAACAATTTAGGGTTTTTAAAGTTTTGGAAACAGAAAAAATGATTTAGGGTTTTAAAAGTTTTTAGAAGCATAAGAGTAATTTAGGGTTTTTAAAGTTTTTAATTAAAAATAGAAGGATGATTTAGGGTTCTTGAAGTTTTGAAAACAGAAGGATGATTTAGGGTTTTTGAAGTTTTGGAAACAGAAGAATGATTTAGGGTTATCTGATGAATGGACAATTTTATCTGTAAAAAAAACTACTAAGTTTAATAATTTAGGTTACTGACTCAATATCAAAACAAATGATTATGCTTAAACAATTCATGAATCTAAACGTAATAATATAATAAAATCAAAGATTTATAATCAAACCTCCGTTTGTTGGTTCCTCTACAATTGACTTATGGATGAACAATGACAAAGGCAATGTTGCTGCCTTTGATGGATTGATGATTGCTTCTTGTTGCTAATGTCTCTTGCTCCTAGGGTTTTTTGTCTTTTTTCTTCATTCCAAGTCAGAAGTCCCAAGTTTAGCTCTAGTACAACCAATTTTTGATCCTTTAATGTGGTATTTATAGGAAAAATAATGAACCTACTTCTAATAAGGAAATTAAAACCATTTAGGAAAAGAAACCAAAACCAAATAGAATTTGATTTTGAAAAAAAACTGCGTTGGAAAATTACGCTGGCAAAAAAACTACTGCGGGCGAAATTGCGAGTGAGGGTTGAAAATTGCTGTGGGCGAGCGCCAATTCGTCGCAGGAAGTTCCTATGGTGAATTGGCCCAAGCTGATTCACCTTCGGCGATGAAATTTTTCATCGTTGATTTTTATTTATTTATTTATTTATTTTTATTTATTTATTTTTTATATAAATATATATTTTTTTAAGTTTACTAATATTACTTAAAAATTATAAATAATAAATACTAAAATAGATATTATTTAATTAAAATACCATAAAAATTATTTTAGACTATATAAAAAATATCGGACCAGACTGGGTCAAAAATTAAGGGCCTACACCCACACATACCCAACTTTTCTAACTCATTAGGTGGTTAGGGATTCCTTAGGAATCGAGTCATTCACCCCTTTCTTTTTCTAGCCCGTCCGGGTTGCAACTCGATTTTATCTGGGCTTAGGCCCGTGTTCTCTAAGGCCCTGAGCCTAACAGTGCCGATGTCACAAGAACCATTCCACACGGGAGTGGGGGCAAAAATCTCCGCTCACAGAGGTATGGAAGGAAGATGAAGATGCAATTCAGAAGGATATACGGCATGATGTGAAATCTTCTTTGGGAATTAATGAGAAAGATGTCAAAATAGTTGTGAGGAAAGTTATAGTTGAGGAGATTAAAGACTTAATGGAACATGTAGCAAAATCTAAAACTGTGCAAGCTATTAAGAAGCAAGTAGAAGAGATCAAGGAGATGCTCTCTAGTATTAGCCTTTGGGATGTCTTGCAAAAGAGTAATGTTGCCATCTAATATGATATGATAAGAATGAATCCATAAGAGCACCCTCTAATTTCTAAACTGGCTAATCCCTAGTCAAGCATACACTAACATGGGAGAGCTTTCATCTCAAACCCCTCACAAGTTGGAACAAAAATCCTGATAGCATTAGGTGTCCCTCAATCATTGTATAGTTCTGTCCTTAAGAGTTCTAAAGCATACTATCAATTTTATAAAATGATAGGACATACAATAGAGAGGTGCCCTAAAGTGACACATAAAGTGCAAGATATAGCCTTAAGGATTAGAGAAGCTAGAAAAAGAGAAAAGTGGAAAGAGTAAGCCTAATCAAAGGGGTTCAAAAGCACCAATGATCAATTGCCACTTTACTATAATAGGGGAATCTCTCTTAATGGTCTTTGAGAAGTTGAAGAGCTAAGGTCTACTTCAACCACTCACATCACGACTACTAACAAATCCACTGCCCTCAAGTCTCAACACCAAGCTTTATTGCCACTTTCACCAAGTGATGGGTCATTACACAGAAAAATGACAACATTTAAGACATGAGATACATGATATGATTAATAGTGGTAGAATCTCAAATCTTAGTAAGTTTTTATCATTATCAAAAATGGGTCATGAGGATATCACATTTGGGAAGAATGCTTTTATTATGATGTCTCTTCTTTTTTAAGACATATTTATGTTTTGAGCCAAGCTAAACAATTTTTTATGCTAGCAGATGTTGTTTAAATGCACTGATTATGTTGATCTAATGTTGTCTAGCGGTATGGATGGCATGATAAGTGTTTATGCATCTCAATTTGAGTTCTCTGTAAATGGCAATATTTGAATGTTTATGTATCTTTAATTGATCGTATAGAATTATATATGCTTAATTTGAGAGGGCTCCTACATATGTGTGAGTGGGGATTTTTGGTCCCACTTCCGGTGAAATGGTTTTAGAACTGACCTCCTTTTTAGATCTAAATATTATTAAATTCTTACATTATTATAATTCTATTCATATTACAAGCAATTAAAAAGGTAAATAAAATGAAAATAACCATATCATAAAATAAACAAGCAAATAACAAAGTGGGCACCCATATTAGATGGAAACATGCCCTTACAAACATCTACAATCCATAAAACTAGATAAAATGGGACACCCATTAGGAGGTTGAATCATGTTTCTTACATCAATCCCCAAATACAAATTAAATAAAAGAAGCAAATTAAATAAGGCACTCACAAAGTGGAAACATGCCTTTTACAAGTCCCTTAAAATCCTAAATAATAAGAAATTACAATCCATAAACACATAAATAATAATCATACACATAGTCATTAAATAATCATAAAATTAGGGCTTAATTGAAAGGAAATTAAAACTACAATCCACTAGCACATCTTAATATTAACCCCTAACGAAATATAGTGCGCAATGCTCATGGCGATTGCGAAAGATAAACAATTTTCCAGATAGGATTTTATTGTGGGATTAGGGTTTGGTTATGCAATTAGGGTTTTCTAACTGAAGTTAGGGTTCAACATGCAAACTAGAGTTTTAATTAATCAAATTAGGGTTTTGGATGGTTTAAATCATAAATCATTTGTAAAAACATACAAAACCATACTTATAATTTATTAATATAGTAAACAAGTATTGAAGTTGATCATTAAATTAGATTGAATTGGTTAAGAATAACTATACCTACGTTGTAGGATCCACCAATCATAATTTGTTGAACCAAGCTCACTCGTGCCATTGCCTGGATCAATTGCAATATTGGTTGAGCGAATGCAATATGAAGAGAGTTGCTACTTTAGCTACTGCCTCTCTTTGTTGCATGGATTGCCTTTTCTTTTTGTCTCAATTTTCTCTCTATCTCTTACTTTAATTTACTAATTACATTCTTCTGTTTAAGATCCTCCCCCCTTTTGAGGTCCTTTTGATTTGTATTTATAATGTTTAAATTGGGGTTAACTCTGATTATTAATCCTAATCCAGTTCCAATACTTGATTGTTATTCGAGATTTTCACAAGTTAAAAATGATTAGAACTTCTAATTTTGGTTGAAACCGAACTCATGTTGAATTGGACTTGCTCATATCGAACTAGACCATGGCCAATTCAATATTAGGTTTATGCTCATATCAAATTGGACATTGCCCAATTCGATATGAGTAAAGCTCATATTGATTTGGACAATGTCCAAATTGATATGAGCTAGCTCATGTCAATTTGGACATTATTCAAATCGACATGAGTGAAGCTCATATTGATTTGGATGAGTCCAATTCGATATGGGCTATGCCCATATCTACTCAAACCAAATTGAATCAATTTCTAATTTTTAGATTGGACTTAATTTGGACTTTTATAAATTGGACCAATTTAATTTGGGCCTTTTAAAATTGCACTGATATATATATTCAAGGCTTTTAACTAGGTTTAAGCTTCTAGAATCAAACCATATATGGCTTGGCCTCATTTAATCGGGATCAGACTTGTTTAGGGAAAAATTATGGGTCTGTAGTTTTGTCCCCTACTTCAATGTTCTTGAATTTATTCAAAGAGTGAAAAGCAATCTACCTTTAAGCCGATCTTAGATGCTTTTTGGGTTCTAGACTCATGAATTTGTTTTGGGTCCTGGACCCATAAATTGGTTTGGTTTTTGGACCTGTGAATTGGTTTGGGTTCTAGACCCTTGAATTGACTTGGGTTTTGAATTCGTGATTTAATTTGTGTTTTGCACCCTTGAATTGATATGGGTTCTGGACCCGTGAATTGATTTGGGTTCTGGACATGTGAAATGATTTGGGTTCTAGACCAGTGAATTGATTTCGGTTCTGGACCCATAAATTAATTTGAGTTATGGACCCATGAATTGGTTTGAATTCTGGACCCTTGAATTGATTTGAGTTTTGGACCCATGAATTGATTTGGATTCTGGACCCGGGAATTAGTTTGGATTCTGAACCCATGAATCAATTTGAGTTCTGAACCTGTTGGTTTGGCTTCTGGACCCAGGAATTATTTTGAATTCTAGACCCATGAATTACATCAAATTAAGCTCTTCTAGCTTCATTGACCTTCTATCATTTCGGAGTTGTGAGCGGGGATTTTTGCCCCCACTCCCATATGGAATGATTCTTGCAACTTAAGCACTGTTAGGCTCAGGGCCTTAGAGAACACAGGCCTAAACCCGAATTAAAATGGAGTCTCCACCCGTTCTAGCCGAAAAAAAATAAAGGGGTGGATGACTCGATTCCTTAGGAATCCCCAACCCCCTAATGGGTTTGGAAAGTTGGGTGCGTGTGGGGAAGGTAAGAATGACCCAGCACCCCCACAATGCCCGGTTCATTGGAACCGACCTTCTTTTCAGGTCTTAATATTATAAAATTCTTAATTATTATGATATAATCCATACTACATGTGATCACAAAAATAAATAAATACTTTATTAAAAATCATAGCAATGTCCAAACAAAACAAATCAATGGACACCCATCCAAGGATGGAAATATGTCCTTACATCGTCCAGTGCCTAAAAGAAAATAAACAAAATAGGATACCCACCAATTGGTGGAAATTTATCCTTTACATTGATCTGAAACTTGAAATAAATTAAATTACATGATACTCAATACATGAGGTACCCATAATATGGAAACATATCTCTTACAATTTTTAAAACCAAAACAAGCCAATGAAAACAATTAACCATTCATCATAAAATAAATCATTTATCATAGATTAAATAAACTATCATAAAATAAACCATCAATCAAAACATATAATAAATATGCATCTAGCTTAAACAAAGCAATAAAAATACAAATTTAGATTTACATTTTGAACTATGGTTTCTTAGAATAAAATTAAGGTTTAGAGGGTTTAGGTTTGAAAATTAAGATTTTAGGGTTTTAAATTTAGAAAGCTATTATTATTATTATTATTATTATTATTATTATTATTATTATTATTATTATTATTATTATTATTATTATTATTATTATTTAAAAAGATTATGGCTACTGTGTAATTTAAATTAGGGTTTAGGGTTTGAGGGAATTATTTATAAAATTCTTTGAATTAAGCTACTATAATAATTAAAGGTCCTTTGAAAAATTATTTGATTGAATTAGGGTTTGGAATTTATGAAAATTGGATCAAAGTTTTGAAGTGGGAAAGAAATAAGCTACTGTGAACTCAAAAATTAAAGACCAGCCTTCATTGATTTTATTGTGTTATTGCAAAAGTACTTAAAGTCACAATTATCAATTATAAAGGATTAGTTGCTAATGGATTAATTGCTAATAGATAAAGATTGATTTTTGATAAACAAAATTAAGTAAACATACCTACGTTTGAAGGCTCCACCAAAATCCTTGGATGAAAATTCTGGATGAGCTTGAAACCAAGATAACACTGCTTCTGCTTGCTGCCTTAATTATGGATAGTCTCTCCTTGCTTGTGAAAGAATTCCAAAGTCCAAAAGAGTCTATCTCTAAAAAAATAAGAAGTCTCAAAAAAGTCCCATGGTATAAAAGTCCAGAAAATCCAAAAGTCCCTCGTCTACTCAAAATTCCAAAAGTCCCAAAAAATTAAAATCTCATATACTGTGTGTTAATGTGTTATTTATAGGGAAAAAAATAAAAAATCTAATGTTATTTGGTTAAGGATTAAGGAAATATAGGCTTGTTAAGTAAAAAAATCACAAAATCGACTAAAACAAGGTTTGGGCATAAATTGCCTACAAGGCCTGGGTGTTGGGCCTGCGTGTTGGGGCGTTGGGCCTGCTGAGGCTTGCGTGCAGGGGCACTGCGAGCATCGCTGGGCCAATTGCGAGGATCATGCTACGGGCCTATGAGGATTGGCGTGCTGGGCACAATTCGTCGCAGGCCTATCGACCTGCAGCGAATCGACGTGCCACGCTGGCTGCCACTCATCCGTCTATGATTGGTCCGATTTTTATTTTTTATTATTTTTATTTTTATTTTTAGAAAATAAATATTATATTATTAAAAATAAATAATAATAAATAATAAATAAAATAAATATTATAAATAAAAAATAAATATTATATTATTAAAATAAATATTAAA
The DNA here is from genome assembly GCA_947685225.1 of Garcia nutans. Taxonomy (NCBI): domain Eukaryota; kingdom Viridiplantae; phylum Streptophyta; class Magnoliopsida; order Malpighiales; family Euphorbiaceae; genus Garcia; species Garcia nutans. The sequence continues at coordinate 41,795,569 of CANTUV010000005.1, forward strand.
ATCAATAATAAATACCACAAAATATTATTTCAGATAGATTTAAAATTTTTGAACTGGACTTGGTCAAAAATTAAGGGTTTATAGTTTATCCCCTGCTTGAACGATCTGGGATTATAGCAAAAGAGAATGGAAAGCAAAAGAGAATAAAAAGTAATGTGATTTTCAACTGGGTTTAGAGCCAAACTGGACTTCATACCCGAGGTTGGATTGAGTTCTAAACTCCAAAAATAATTTTGGTTTTTGGACTCGAGGATGAGTTCTGGACTCAAAAATAATTTTGGGTTCTAAACCCGAGGGTGAGTTCTGGACTCAAATAATTTGGGTTCTGAACCCGAGGGTGAGTTTTGAACTAAAAAATAATTTGGGTTTTGGACCCGAGATGAGTTTTGGACTCAAAAATAATTTGAGTTCTGAACCCGAGGTGAGTTCTGGACTCAAAAATAATTTGGGTTCTAGACCTGCAGTGAGTTCTGGACTAAAAAAAATTTGGATTTTGGATCCAAGGGTGAGTTCTGGACTCAAAAATAATTTGGGTTTCTGAACCCGAGATGAGTCCTGGACTCAAAAATAATTTGGGTTCTGAACACGAGGTGAGTTCTAGACTAAAAAATAATTTGGATTTTGGACCCAAGTGTGAGTTTTGGACTCAAAAATAATTTGGATTGTGGACCTGAGGTATTTGTAAAATATAATCATCTTTAGTAGGATGTGTTAATAAAAATTTGCAAAAAAAATAGCTATTTTTTTACAATATCTATATCCTCTTGCCCCTTGGGTGAAAAAATATTTTAAAAGTAAAAATATTTTTATACACTCAAATAGATGAATAATTGAATTGAATATTGAATTTACTATTTAGACATTATTTATTACTATTTGCTCACTATTCACTAATAGTGAATTCATCGTGGTTTTTTTTTCACGGGAATTACTGTTTTCCTTTTTTGGTTTTGTCTTTTTCTTTTTCCATTTGCCTATATAAAGGCTCGGTGTACACCATTTTCACTCACACTTTCATTCAAACAATTTCAGTTATACTTTATATAGAGAGCTTGTGAGCAGAGAGTTAAGCAAGATAATAGAGATTTGAGTAGAGAGTTTAGTAAACAAATGGAGAGAATGCATGCTTCAATGTCTGGTCCTCGATCCAATGCTGAGTTGTTGAAATTTATTCGATGGGACGAAAATGGAACTGTCGATCAACTAGCTGGGATGCAACTTCATCGTTGTTCTAGTCAAAAGACTGAGGTAACACTGCAATTTAATATTTTAGCAGCACAAATATTTATCATTTTATTTTATTTGTTATTTATTATTTATTATTTTTTAGTTTTTAGTTATAGTTTAGCATATTAGCGAATGATTTATAACAAATTTTAGGAAATATTCTAATGTTAAAAATAAATTAATTAATAGACTATTAACAAAAATTAATTAAATAAATAGATTAAAGTAGAAAGTAAAGAGTAATTTCAGACTTTGAAACAATAGTATTTGTGAGATGATATACTTACCTCGTACTGGCTTACCTTGTTTAGGTGTTAGAGTGATCGCTGCATTGTTCGGGGAGGAGGGTGTGTTTATAAAACCCGGCAATGGTATGATGTAGCACCTTCTTGGGTGGAATAGATCATCTAAGAGTGCAATTTTGAAAGCTTTATTCTACAATTACCATTCTGGGAATGTCCAATACAGCGGAGTGTAGTTCAAACATTGTCAGAGTGGTGGATGGACACGACTCATACTTTCCACCTACCAGTGGGAGAGATGACTATTGGCCCAGTCAATTTTACAGCCATAACTGGTATTCGGTATTATGGTCTTTCAGTCCCTCTTACAAATGATATCCTAACTCACGAAGAAATTCAACAGTTAATCGGTATGGAACCGTCACTAAAAGAGCCCTTCAAGATAAAAATTGAGCCAATTCGGAGTTATTGGATAAGCTATGATGGACGGGTTCATAGAGAAATAGTCGAACAATATGCTTGGGCATTTTTGTTGTATTTACTTGGGTCGACCATTTTATGTAGTACCAAATCCTCCATCCATTTATCTGTATTGAGGGCCCTTGCTAATATGGATCTGGTACCACTTTACGATTGGGGTGAAGCTGGCTTTGCCTATCTCTATCATGGGTTAGACAAGATTTACAGGAATAAGAAGTCTTTCATTGGCTTCATGGTGATTGTCGAGGTACTATCTTCCACCATTGTCAATTCCATTCATATACTTGTATGAATTTGATTTTCATTGTTATTACAGGTATGGGCATATGAGCATAATCTTGTGAGGGCGCTAGACATTTCTCGAGAGAGAGTTGGGTATCCAAGGTTGAATTTTTGGTTGTCCGATCACACAACAGTTCATGGTTCTCACCATGTGCACATCCAACGCTATCACCTGAGTCATTTAACCTGGGGCCAAGTAAAATAATGTCAGTATACTCTAAAATTTATGTAAAAAGTTTACTTACCTTTTGTCAACTTGTAGGTCACTTTGGCTTGGTGGTATGCTGCAGAGCGGGCGAACTGGACTCCTTCCATTTAGATTTATATGGTTTTAAGGTTTTAAAAATTAGGATTTAGAAAAATTAGGGTTTAGGTTAGCTAGTTTAGGGTTTACTGTTTTGGGTTTTGGAGTTGAATTAGGGTTTTAGAATTTTAGAATTAGGGTTTCGGAGAATGCATTAGGTTTTAGAATTTGAAAATCAATTGATAATTTTATAAAACTTTATGAAAATAAACAAAATGATTTATGGTTTATGGAAACAGAAAAGATGTTTTTTAGGATTTTTGGAAAGAAACATAATTCAATTTAAGGTTTTGAAAAATTGGAAAGCAAATTAGGGTTTTAAAATTTTGAAGAAACAAAAACACAATTTTAAGATTTTTGGAAAACAAAGAAATGAATTAAGGTTTTTAAGCTTTAGAAAAGGTAAATTAAGGTTCTAGGGTTTTTTTATTTTGAAGAAACATAAACAATTTTTGACCTTGAGTGATGATGCTACTGTAAATTAATGAAACAAATAAAGAAATTCATACCTTCATTTATTGGTTCCACCAAAAATTTCTTCTTGGATGAACAAAAACAAAGATAAGCTTTGCTACCTTTGATGGATTGAATTGCTTGTTTACTCTCTCAAAAAGTCCGATTGATTCAAAGTTTTCCTCCTCAATTTCGGTCTCCAATTTCTCCTCCAAATTTTCGTCCCTTTTTGTGTTGTTTTAGTCCTTATTTATAGAAGATTTTTATGATTAATTTTGGTTATTCATGGAATCTAACATTAATTAAGAAAAGGAAACCGAAAACTAATTGTATTTGGTTTCAAAAAAATTTGCATCGGAAAAATTTCACTGGCGAAAAAATTGCTGCGGAAAAATTGCGCTGGCAAAAAAAACTGCTGCAAAAATAATGCGCTGGCAAAAAAACTGTAGCAGCTGGCTGCAGGCGAGAATTGGCCTGCGGGCCATTTTGCCCGCAGGAAATTCCTGCGGGTGAAATGGCCCTGGCCATTTCTCTTGCAGGATTTCCCTACGAGCGAAATGGCTTGGCCAAGCCATTTCGCCGCAACTCTTTTCGGCGATGAAAAATTTCGTCGTCGATTTTTTTTTATTATTTTTTTATTTTATAAAAATTAAATACTAAAGCAAATATTATTTAATTAAAATAACAAAAATTATTTTGGACTAATTAAAATATATTGAACAACATAAAAATTATTTTGGACTAATTAAAATATATTGGACCAGACTGGGTCAAAAATTAAGGGTCTACACTAACACTTCAAGTTAAGGGAGGTTTGTTGAATAAAATTTCTCCTTATTCCACATCTTCAATACTTCCATCTTGAAAGGAGGATAAAATAGAATCTTCCTCCAATCCTCCTCCTACCATAAAGGTTGCTGGTGGTGGCACTCTGTTTAACCTAGGTAGATGATTGTCCTTTGTATTAGGCTTATTAGGCTCATGTAACTTCCTGCTATCAATTAAATTTTGGATCTCATGCCTCAACTTCATACAGTTGTCCATTTTATGTCCAGGCCTTTGATGGAATTGGCAAAATGCCTTAGCATTAAAGTTAGGTTGAAAAAGATTAGGCAAAGGATGAGGATTCAAGGCTTGCAACAATCCCTTCTTTTATAGCTTATTGAGAACCCAAGACAACGGCTTCCCTAATTTTTAGAACTATCTTCTATTTCCTTGACCAGCAGCATTAACATCAACTTCCTTTTGAATGCTTTGATTACCCAACTGGTAGTTCCCTTTCTCATTCCTTCTTGCCAAAAAGCAGTTCTTCTCCTTTTCCCACTCTTCGATTTGCAAGCCAGCTTGCAAAAGGTATTTGGTGTGAGATAGTCTTTTGTGGAGATTAGGTAGGATGCCTTTGACTATCATTCTAATTTGGTCTGACTTATCAGGCCTCCTTTTGAGCAACGCAGCTTTATTCCTCCACCTCTTCACATAGTCCATGAAGTTCTCATTTGGCCTTTGTCTAATGGACTCCACCTCGATCAAGGTAACTTCTAGCTCGACATTGTACCCATACTATTGAATGAAAGCCTTGTATAACAAATCCCAATCTTATTGGGTACTTTCCTCTAGTGTATTAAACTAATTTTCCACAATAGGGTCCAATGAAAGCATGAAATACCTTAGAGTTTGAGCCTTAGTAGCTCTAGCAGACTACATGGCAGCGATGTACTACTTAACATCCAAGTGAATAATTCCTGTACCATTCTATCTAGCGAAGGAAGGCATTTTGATCTTATAAGGTACCGCTTCATCTTGTTCAAAAAACTTATCAACCTCCGACATTTCTTCAGTTTTTAGCTTCTTTTTAAACTTCTTTTCCAAATCAACAATCAACTTCTCGACATTAGAAGTATCAGTCTTTTCAACAGTTGCTCTTTCCACAACCTTTGGCTTTCTTCTTGTCTTGAGGATCTTGAAAGTATTGAGCCCAGTCGTCATCATCATCAATGACTACCTTGTCATCATCAAAAGCCACTTCACCAAACTTAGCCTTCCCTTTATCCTTCGGCTTCTTGGTGCTAGCGGATGCCTCAGCATTGTTCCCCAAAAGTGTAGCCAGTTGGCTCCTCAGAGTCTCAGCTAGGACCTCTTTTAGTTCTTTCATCCTAGCATTGAGGCTGTCATCCACCATTCTTTGAATTTGTTCAGGCTCCATTGTTCTTGGTGTGAAGCTAATTGAGTCGCTATTGGATTCAATGTCAATGGCATAGGTGGAGTTGTCGTATGCTCTTGAGCTATTGTACTCCAGGTCTATGAGCCAGAAAGGATTAATGATATGTTATGCAATATGTGTATGCATGTATGTACAAACAATCAAATAAGCAAAAGATAATTAGGACATCCCCTCCAATCTTATAACTTCCACACACGAATGGCGAGTCTCTTTTCCTAGGTATGTGGTCAATCAAAATGCCAACGTGGCATATTTTGTTTTCAAAAAGTTTCCTCAGACGGTTTAACCAATAGTTATATTTTCTAATATAGAAGTCAGTCCATGATAATTCCCATTAATTAAGCTTTAGTCCATTGAATCTCAACTAAAATAGATTTTATGCCATATTGAATTAAAGCAAAATTAATAGGTTTATCATAAATAGATTTCTTGTTTTGAAAAAGTAACTAATGATTCATGCCAAAAATAAACCCATGATTAATAACTATTGATATAAACTAGGCTCACAATTGATTTTTGGTATTCCATAATTGACCTAAATATTTGTAAGCTCTTTTCATGAAAAGGTTGTATTTTTAGATAATTTTGTTTGTTTGGGTCATAAGGTGTAAAAAGATTTTTGACCCATCTTGAAAGGTTTTAATGCCAAAAGACCTTTTTTAAAAATTTTGAAAATAGTTTTTGGTCTTTTGGATTTTTAAAGAATTGCCTTTGAGCTTACAATATAGGTAGGTCATATTAGAAAAAGAACAAACCAAATAAGCCATGGTTTAAACCAATATAAATTAATCATAGTCAAACAACAGGCATTTAGGGTAAAACCTAGCGAAAGTAACTAGGTCAATTACATGAGCATAACTCTTGGGTTGTGTGAGTGGGGATTTTCGCCCCCACTCCCGGTGGAATGGTTCTTGCGACTTCGGCACTGTTTAGGCTCGGGCCTTAGAGAACACAGACCTAAGCCTGGAGAAAATGGAGTCGCCACCCGGACGGGCCAGGAAAAAGAAAGGGATGGATAACTCGATTCCTAAAGAATCCCCAACCCCCTAATGGGTTCAGAAAGTTGGGTACGTGTGGGGAAGGTGAGAAATGGCCTAGCACCCCCACAACGCCTGGTTCATTGGAACCGGCCTCCTTTGCAGGTCTCAATATTATAAAATTCTTAAATATAATAATATTATCCATATTACATGCAACAATTAAAATAAAGCATCATTATATTAAAATCAAAGCAATGTCCAAACAAAGGAAATAAATGGACACCCATCCGAGGATGGAAACATGTCCTTACATCGTTCATGTCTAAACTAAATAGAGCACCCATCAAAAGGTAGAAACATGTCCTTGACATTGGTCCAAAAGGTAAAAGCAATTTAAATTACAGAGAATTTAACTAATGAGGTACCCAATAATGGAAACATACCTCTTACAATTTTAATACTAAAATAACCAAGTAATAATAATAATAAAGAGAATATCCATCCATGATAAATTAAATAAAACAAGCATTGAAATTAAATAAATCAATCATCAAAACATATAATAAACTACAAATCAAATTTAAAATTAAATAAAGCAATAAATTTATAAATTTAGAATTTGCATCTTAGAATAGGGTTTTTGGAACTTAGGGTTTTGAATCGTATGGTTTTAGATTGAGGTTTCATCATTTAGGGTTTAGGGTTGTTTTTTAAGGTTGCTGGGATTATGAAATTTAGGGTTTAAGAAATTTTAAGGTTTCTATGAAACTAGGGTTTAGGAATTAAGTTATTGGAAAATAGATTTTCTGGAATTAAGCAACTGGAGTTAGGGTTTTAGGTTTTCTGGAATTTAAAGAATTCTGATATTTTAGAATTTGATCAAAGCTTTGGTATTTTGAATTTGGAAAATAGATTTTATAAATTTAGGTTCAAAATTTAGAAAATCTTTTAGGATTTTGGAAAATTAAGAAAATAATTTGGGTTTTGGAAATTAATAAAATGATTTAAGGTTTTGTAAAATTATGAAAACAGATTAGGGTTTTTAACAACTGGGCAATTAGATTAGGGTTTTGATAATATTTTGGGATTATATGAAAATTAAACTCAAATCATATTGTTTAAATCAAGTAATCAAGACTACGAGGATTAAGTTAACTATTGGACCTAAACAACTTCTTAATCTTCAAACTTCTGTGTATAAATTAAATAAATTGGAACTCAAGGATGAAACTACTGTGAATTCAAATAAATTAGAGAATTAAATCAAACCTCCGCTCGTTGGTTCCACCAAATTATTTTCTGGATGAACAATAACAAAGGCAATGTTGCTACCTTTGATGGGTTGATGATTGATGAATGTTTGTTGGGTTGATGATTGATGAATGCTTGCTGCCAATCTTCTTTGTTTGTTGCCATTTCTCTTTAATGTTCCTCCTTGGGTTTCTTCTCTAGGGTTTTTGTTTTTTTTTGTCCTCCCTTTTTTCTTGTTTTAATTTGGTATTTGTAGAAAAATAAAGAGTCCTAATCCTATTTTAATAAGGAAATATGAATTGTTTAGGAAAAATTAGAAAACTGGGTAAAACAAGGTTTGGTAAAAAAAATCGGCAACGCGCGGGCTGTCTGGCCCGTGGGCTACGCTGGCAAAAATTGCATTGGCGAAAATGGGCGCAGCGGCCAATTCATGCAAGAACTGGCTGCAGCAAATTGGGCAGTGCCCAATTCATCCCAGATGCCATCTCCGGCAAATTTGGGACTGCCCAATTCGCCACAGATAATTTCTGCAGCGAAATACACGCAGCTCGCCGATCTGTCCGATTTTTTATTTTTTTTATATTTTTTATATTTTTTATTTTTATTAAAAATAACTACTAAATATTATTAGTAATTAAAATATTATTAAAATAAATAAAATGCCGCAAAAATTATTTTAGGCTATCGGATTTGAATGGGTCAAAAATTAAGGGTCTACAGTTTGCCCTCTGCTTAAATGATTTGAGACTACTGCAAAAGAGAGTGAAAAGCAATAAGATCTTTGACTAATTTTTGATGAGGATGTGTACTTGTATTTGATTTGTGTACTTGGACCTGAGATTGAGTTTTATTTGGATACTTGGACCCGAGATTGGGTACTTGGACCGGAGATTGAATTTGATTTGGGTACTTGGACCCAAGATTGTATTTGATTTGGGTACTTGGACCCGAGATTGAATTTGATTTGGGTTTGGGTGTTTGGACCCGAGACTAGATTGAATTTGGGTACTTGGACCAGATATTGAATTTGATTTGGGTACTTGGACCCGAGATTGGGTACTGGGACCCGAGATTGCATTTGATTTGGGTACTTAGACCCGAGATTGAACTTAATTTGGGTACTTGGACCCGAGATTGAATTTGATTTGGGTACTTGGATCCGAGATTGGGTACCTGGACTCGAGATTAAATTTGATTTGGGAACTTGGACCCGAGACTGAATTGAATTTGGGTACTTAGACCCAAGATTAAATTTAATTTGGGTACTTGAACCCGAGATTAAATTTTATTTTGGGTGCTTGGACAAGAGATTGGGTACTTGAACCCGAAACTAGATTGGATTTGGGTACTTGGACCGGTGACTTGGTACTTGGACCCGAGATTAAATTGGATTTGACTGACCTTTTATCAGTTGAGGATTCTGGCTTAACTGGTTGTTCCATTCTTTTGTTCTTCCTTTTGTAAAAATTCATCTATTTTTTGCTAGCCCGCATATCTTCTCCCTGTCCCCCTGCGTGGTGAAATATTTGCAAGTGAGTTTGAAAATGTTTGGTATATAAACTTAAAAAATTGAAAAGGAGAAACTTTGCCCCCTGTGTAGGCTCAAACCAATAATTTTTCTCATGCAGGCTCCGATTGATGTTTTTGTTGTCTAGTTCTTCGCACAAGCAAGGATTTCTTCTCTTTGAAAAATTATTGGAGCTTTCTCAAGTAATGGGCTTTCCATGCCCCCTGATTTGATATCTTCTTTTGATTGTTTACTTCATAGGGTGTTTGCTGTTCAATTTAATGAAGATTAGACAATACAAGACAAGAAAGTGTGATGTGATATGCTCATGTATACATGATATGCATAATACTTACAGTGGTTCTATTGACTCACAGACCAAGGTGATCAGCAGAAGTATTCTCATTTAGTCCTTCCAGATGCCCATTCAGATTTTACATTGGAATGACAAAAAGCTTTGCAATTATGGCTTTATCTTCAAAATGTTGAAAACATGAATAATGGAGGCCGCAAACAGTAGAGATGCATCCATTTCAAATTATGATTCAGTATGTTAATTGGTAGGTTCTTCATAACCTTGCCAGTAATCACTTCCTTTGCCCAATGTGTCCTTCAAGGTTCGATAGTTCAAGATACTCCCCTTAACTTGAAGACTTTGTAATTTTCTTTTTTTGAATTTTCAATTTCAATTTTTGATTTTGAAATCAAATGTTGGCTTTGCCAAATCAATGTCAATGTACCTCAGAACTTGATTTTTCAAATTAACATATCTATAACATGACAACCCTAGTTACCATACTAACTCAGGAATCATTTCTATTTAAGCAAGAATTGTTGCACTTCAGATAGGCACATATACATTACTTGGCCAAAGGTCTCATTTGAGTTTAAATATTGTCTATCTCATATGCATGCTTATTCAAACTATCTCCACTAATAAATTATACCTACCAAGAGAGATCAATAGGTCTTTGATAGGCTTGAAATGGGGTATATAAGGGACATGGGTTAAATGAAGGCCATTTGTATGTTGGAGCCGATGTGACACAACGGACAAACCGTCACACTACAAATTTCTTATTTGAACTTTAGGCAGCTGGGAGAAATCTTGCTAGACTTGAAATTCCTTCTATCTTCTTGGCATTAATCTGGATCTTGATTGGGACAGTCTTTGCCCTTGCATAAAGTTTGGTACCCAAATTTATTTCTTTTCTTCTTCTCCTTTTTCTTTCTTTTTATTTTTCTTACTCTTCCCTTTCTTTGAGCATTTTATCATTTTGTCCTTCTTCCTTGTAAGACTGTCAAGTATAGAACTTTCAAGAACTTGATGGTCTTTCTCCTTTTTCTCTGATTTTGATTGAATCTTTGATTGGGTTGGACTAATTCAAGTCAAACTGTCCTTATAAATCAAATGGAAGCCTTTTGCTGCTTTAGGAAAAAGAGAACTCAATTGGCTTTCTGAACCGCCTTTTTTAAGTTTTATCTTTTTTTTAATCTTTCTTCTCTTTTTCATTTGTCCTTTTTTTTCTTTTCTTTTTTTTTCTAGCTCTTAAAAAAGTTTTCTTATTTGTACCAACTTGGGTTTCCAATAATGGATGAGTGGAGTGACATAAATCCTCTTTAACAGGGATAAATCATTTGTTACTCTGATATTGTCTTGATAGATTGGAAGTGAACTTCAACTACCCTTATGGTCTTGAAAATATCAACTATCCTTACAGTTTTGGCTATGCATTCCATTCTTTGATCTTCTTGCCTCTTCTTCTTAGTGATCATAAGACTTGTCAAAAGTGTCACAACAGCTCAAGGTAGGTTATCGGAGTTTGTAAGCCAATGAAAAGAAAGCTAAAATTTTATGAAGGCTCAAAGGGACAACTAGGGATTGATATTTAATTAGGTGGATACTAGTTGTTCGCTTATCAAACAATGCCTAGATCATCTCTCCCTTAAATAAGTAGAGTTCAATTTCACCTCAAAAGTTTGTTAAAGCATGTTCTAAGACTGACTAAGACCTAGAAAAAGGTAATTATGCAGGAGCCAACTCTAAGTAAGCTTACATAACTCAATGTTATAGAGTAATTCCCTCACCTAGTAAAGTCATTCAAGTCATTATGCATAAATATACTGGTTTATGAACATCAAGCTAGATTCCTCATCGGTTGAGCACCAAAATGAACAAAGACCAACAAAATTTTTGATAAAAGTAATTTATTCAAACAAATTTAAATTTGAAAAACATGATTGTTCTAATTAAATATTAAAGCAAAATTTGAAAAGCAACATTCAAGGTAAGGAAAGTTTGTTAAGTTAAGCTTCTTTTCCTCTCACATCTTCAATATCCCATTCTTGAAAGGATGATAAAACAAAATCTTCTTCCAATCCTTTTCCTACCATGAAGGTTGCCGGTGGAGGCACTCTTCCAAACTTAGGCAAAGGGTTGTTCTTGGTATTGGGCTTGTCTGGCTTAGGTAGCTTACCACTATAGATTAAATTTTGGATCTCATGCCTCAACTTCATACAATTGTCCATTTCGTGTCTAGGCCTTTGATGGAATTGGCAAAATGCATTAGTATCAAAGTTAGGTGGAAGAGGATTAGGCAAAGGACGAGGAGTCAAGGGTTGTAACAAACCCTTCTTTCGTAGCTTATTGAGAACCCAAGACAGCGGCTTTCCTAATTCTAAAAACTGTCTCATTCCTCCTTGACTAGTGGCATTAGCATCAACTTCTTTTTCCATGCAATGATTGCCAGGCTGATAATTCCCTTTCTCATTTCTTCTTTCCAAAAAGTGATTCTTCTCCCTTTCCCATTCTTCAATTTGCAGACCAGCTTGGAGAAGATCTTTGAAATCATGGATGAGTGTATGAGACATCCTTTCACGAAGACTAGGCAACACCCCGCTCACAATCATCCTTATTTGATCGGATTCATCGGGCCTCCTCTTGAGCAAAGCAGCCTTATTTCTCCATCTTTTCACATAGTCCACAAAATTCTCATTTGGCCTTTGTCTAATGGACTCAACTTCCATTAAGGTAACTTTCAACTCGACATTATACCCATATTGCTGAATGAAAGCCTTGTATAACATGTCCCAATCTTTTTGAGTACTTTCCTCCAAGGTGTTGAACCAATTTTGGACAATAGGGTCTAATGAGAGCATGAAATATCTCAGAGTTTGAGCTTTAGTAGCTCGGACAGACTGTATGGTAGTGATGTACTGCTTCACATGGAGATGGGGGTTTCCAGTACCATTGAACTTTACAAAGGATGGCATCTTGAACTTATAAGAGACCTCCTCATCTTGTTCAAATAATTTGTCGATCTCAAACATCTCTTCGGTTTTCAGTTTCTTTTCAAATTTCTTTTCTAAATCAGCGCTCATCTTCTCAATATCGGACGTCTCAATTTTTTCAATAGTTGTCATCTCAATAACCTTCGGCTCCTTTTTGTCTTGAGGATCTTGTAAGTATTGATCCCAATCATCATCAATGATCACCTTATCATCATCAAAAGCCACTTCACCAACCTTAGACTCCCCTTTGTCCTTTGGCTTCTTAGTGCTAGCGGATGCTTCGGCATTATTTCCTAAAATTGCAGAAAATTGATTCTTTATGGTCTCAGCCATGGCCTCTTTTATTTCTTCCATCTTGGCATCGAGGGCGGCGTCCACCATTCTTTGAATTTGTTTGGGCTCTATTGCTTTTGGTGAGCAAGTGATTGAGTTGTTGCTAGATTCTTCATCTCCAGCATAGGTCAGATTGTCGTAAGCTTTTGAACTGTCGTAATCCAGAGCTTTGAGCCAAAGAGGATCAATGATATAAGATGCAAATGTATGTATGCATGTATGCACAAACAATAGACAAACAAGGATAATTAGGACATTCCTTCCAACCTTATAACATCCACACACGAATGGCGAGTCTCTTTTCCTAGGTAATATGGTTAACAAAATACCAACATGGAGTATCTTGTTTTTTGAATAATACCCTCGGACGTTTCAACCAATAGTTATATTTTGTAAAATGGAAATCAGTTCATGATAATTCCCATTAATTAGGTAGTATCCATTTATCCAACTAAAGTAGCTTTTATGCTATATTGGATTAAAACTAAATTAAGAGGTTTATTATAAATAGATTTCTCACTTGAAAAAGTAACTAATGATTCATGCCAAAAACAAGCCCATGATTAATTATTCTTAGTATAAACTAGGCTCACAATTGATTTTTGGTATTTCATAATTGACCTAAATAATTTGCAAGCTCTTTGTAAGAAAAATGTTGAAAATAATTTTATTTCTAAGCCCATTGTAAAAAAGATTTAAAAAAATTAATGGATTTTGGGCTTAGTATTTGGGTCATGAGCAAAAGAATTTTTTATTTGTTTTTAGAAAAGTTTTATGTCCAAAGACCATCTTGAAAAGTTTTGGAAATAGCTTTGGTCTTTTGGACTTTAAAGAAAATTTTATTTTGAGCTTACAAATGTACTTGGGTCACAGTAGAAAAAGAACAAACCAAATAAGCCATGATTTAAACCAAGATAAATTAACCATAGTAAAACAACAAGCATTTGGGGTAAAACCTAAGGAAAGTAACTAGGCCAATTACATGAGCTTTAATCTTTGGGTAAAAAGGCTTACGTTCCCATAGCAAGTATATACCAAATGGTACAAGGCTATGAGTGGTTATGCCATGCTTGATCTCCATATCTTGAGTGAAAGTATGGTATCCCTTACAAAACACAACACAGGTAACATGGGCATCCTAACTCATGCACATGATGCAATCTAATATGATGCAATGGATAATATCATGTAAGAAAGAATAGAATAATATAAAGACCAACATAATCAACTTCTCTTATCCCCAATGGAGTCGCCACTGTGAGCGGGGATTTTTTCCCCCACTCCCGGTGGAATGGTTCTTGCGGCACTGTTAAGGCCCAGGGCCTTAGAGAACACGGACCTAAGCCCAGAGAAAATGGAGTCTCCACCCGGATGGCTGGGAAAAAGAACGGGGTGGATGACTTGATTCCTAAGGAATCCCCAACCCCCTAATGGATTCGGAAAGTTGGGTATGTGTGGGGAAGGTGAGAAATGGCCCAGCACTCCCATAACGCCCGGTTCATTGGAACCAGCCTCCTTAGCAGGTCTCAATATTATAAAATTCTTAAATATAATAATATTATCCAAATTACATGTAACAATTAAAATAAAGCATCATTATATTAAAATTAAAGCAATGTCCAAACAAAGCAATTAAATGGACACCCATCCGAGGATGGAAACATGTCCTTACATCGTTCATGTCTAAACTAAATAGGACACCCATCGAAAGGTGGAAACATGTCATTTACATTGGTCCAAAATATAAAAGCAATTTAAATTACATAGAATTTAACTAATGAGGTACCCAATAATGGAAACATACCTCTTATAATTTTAATACTAAAATAACCAAGTAATAATAATAATAAAGAGAACATCCATCCATGATAAATTAAATAAATCAAGCATTGAAATTAAATAAATCAACCATCAAAACATATAATAAACTACAAATCAAATTTAAATTTAAATAAAGCAATAAATTTATAAATTTAGAATTTGCATCTTAGAATAGGGTTTTTGGAACTTAGGGTTTTGGATCGTAGGGTTTTAGATTGAGGTTTCATCATTTAGGGTTTAGGGTTTTTTTTTAGGTTGCTGGGATTATAAAATTTAGGTTTAAGAAATTTTAAGGTTTCTATGAAACTAGGGTTTACGAATTAAGTTATTGGAATTAGGGTTTGGGTCTAGGTTTGGGAATTAAGCAACTAGAGTGAGGGTTTTAGGTTTTCTGGAATTTAAAGAATTTTGATATTTTAGAATTTGATCAGGGCTTTGGTATTTTGATTTTGGAAAATAGATTTTATAAATTTAGGTTCAGAAATTAGAAAAGCTTTTAGGGTTTTGGAAAATTAATAAAACAATTAGGGTTTTGGAAATTAATAAAACGATTTAAGGTTTTGGAAAATTATGAAAACAATTAGGGTTTTTAGCAACTGGGCAATTAGATTAGGGTTTTGATAATGTTTTGGGATTATATGAACATTAAACTTAAATCATATTGTTTAAATCAAGTAATCAAGACTATGAGGTTTAAGTTAACTACTGGACCTGAATAATTTCTTAATCTTCAAACTTTTGTGTATAAATTAAATAAGTTGTAACTCAAGGATGAAACTACTGTGAATTCAAATAAATTAAAGAATTAAATCAAACCTCTGTTTGTTGGTTCCACCAAATTATTTTCTGGATGAACAATAACAAAGGCAATGTTGCTGCCTTTGATGGGTTGATGATTGATGAATGCTTGCTGCCAATCTTGTCTGTTTGTTGCTGTCTCTCTTTAATGTCCTCCTCGGGTTTCTTCTCTAGGGTTTTTGTTTTTTTTGTCCTCCCCTTTTTTCTTATTTTAATGTGGTATTTATAGGAAAATAAAGAGTCCTAATCCTATTTTAATAAGGAAATATGAATTGTTTAGGAAAAATTAGAAAACTGAGTAAAATAAGATTTGGTCAAAAAATCGGCAGCGCGCGGGCTGTCGTGCCCGTGGGCTGCGCTGGCAGAAATTGTGCTGGCAAAAATGGGCGCAGCGGGCCAATTCATGCAAGAATTGGCTATGGCAAATTGGGCAGTGCCTAACTCACCCCAGATGCCATCTGCGATGAATTTGGGACTGCCCAATTCGCCGCAAATAATTTCTACTGCGAAATGGGCTGCCGCGCGACGCTCGCCGATCCGTCCAATTTTTTATTTTTTTTCATTTTTTAATTTTTTATATTTTTTATTTTATTAAAAATAACTATTAAATATTATTAGTAATTAAAATATTATTAAAATAAATAAAATACCACAAAATTATTTTGGACTGCCGGATTTGAATGGGTCAAGAATTAAGGGTTTACAGGTTGAAAAGCTTAGGTTCCCATAGCAAGTATATACCAAATGGTACAAGGCTATGAGTGGTTATGCTATACCCGATCTTCATACCTTGAGTGAAAAGTATGGTATCCCAACATGACACAACACGGATAACACAGGCGTCCTAACTCACACACAATGCAATCTAAATGATGCAATGGACAATATCATAATAAAAAAGAATAGAATAATATAAAGACCAATGGAATCAACTTCTCTTATCCCCAGTGGAGTTGCCACTGTGAGCTGGGATTTTTGCCCCCACTCTTATGTGAAATGGTTCTTGCAACTTCAGCACTGTTAGGCTTAGGGCCTTAGAGAACATGGGCCTCCACCCGGATGGACCGGAAAAAAAAAAGGGGTGGATGACTCGATTTCTAAGGAATCCCCAACCCCTATTGGATTTTGAAAGTTGGGTACGTGTGGGGAAGGAGAGAATGACCTAGCACCCCCACAATGTCCGATTCATTAAAACTGACCTCCTTTTTAGGTATTAATATTATAAAACTCTTAAATATAATAATATTATCCATAATACATGCAATAATAAGAATAAACAAATACTTTATTAAAATCACAACCATGTCCAAACAAAACAAATAAATAGGCACCCATCCATGGATGGAAACATGCCTTTATAATTGTCTAATGTCCACAAGAAAATGAATTGGTGGAAACGTATCCTTTACTTAGATCAAAACTTAAAAATAAATTAAATTATATAATAAAAATTGAGGCACCCACGAAAGTGAAAACATGCCTTTTACAATCCAAATAAGCAAACATAATTTAATTAAATAAAATAAGCAATAAAGTAATCAAAATGTATCATCCATTATAAATCATGTAATAATAAATCAAGCAATCCAACCTAGGTTAATCACGCAGGCTTACAATTCACGAATAAATATTGGCCTCATCAGCAAGCCCATACAGCCATCCCGCTATGCGGAAGATTTTTAAAACTGGTCTTTAGGAATATATGTTTTGGTATTGAAAATTAAGATTTTAGGGTTTTAAAAATATATTTTTGTTACTATGATATTTGAGGATTTAAAGAATAATTTAAATAAAATAATGAAAACTAGTAATTGAATTACTGTAATCTTAAAAAACAATTTAAATAAAAGATTGCAAACCTTCGTTGTAGGTTCCACCAATATTTAAGCTTGTAAATATTGGTTGAAATGTATTGAAGACAGTGGCTACTGCCTTCCTTTTGTTTGTGAATTCTCCGTGTTTGCCTTTTCTTTTCCTGTTTGTTGTTTTACTGTATGAAAATTTGTTCCAATTCCAAAGTCGAAAGCCTGCTCCTCGTTGCTTCCTTTTGTTACGAGTTATTGGAGTTCAAAAGTCTGTTCAAGTTAAAAGTTCATGAAGGCTGCTCTCTATTGAAAATTCCCAATAGCTACTGCCCTTTTTTTTAATTGTTGTTGCCCAAAAAAAAGGAAAAAGCAAAAGTCTAAATTCCTTCTCAAATTTTCAAAAGTCCTCCCAAAGAAAAGTCTAGTCCTGAATAATTTTTTCCGTCCCTTTTCCTAGTTTAATGTTGTTATTTATAGAAAAGTCATAAACCTAATTACATTTAGTTTAAGAAAAATAAAACTATTCAGGAAATATAAAAAAAAACAAAACCGACTAAAACAAGGTTTGGGCAGAAATTGGCAGCATTCGTTGGCTGCTAAGTGAGCACGGGCTACTGGGGCGAGCTTGACTTTGCGGGTTGCGCTGGGCGAAAACTCAATGCTAGGGTGAGCACTGCTGGGCAAGCAATAATTCGCCGCAGGCCTAGGTTGCGGAGAATTGGCTGCCAGCAACCAATTGCTGCTTGCCGTGCGGCAGCGCTTCCGCAAATCGCTCGTCGATCCGTATGATTTTTATTTATTTACATTTTATTTTATTTATTTACTTTTTATTTTATTTTTTATTAAAAATAAATATTATTATAAATATTATAAATAATAAAAATAAATTAAATAAATATTAAAAATAAAATAAATATTAAAATATTAAAATAAATATTTAAAATAAATAATAAATATTAAAATAAATAAATAACAAATGTTAAAATAAATAATAAATACCACAAAAATTATTTTGGATAGTTTTAAAATCTTGGGACAGAACTTGGTCAAAAATTAAGGGTCTACACTCTTATTGGGTTCGAAAAGTTAGGTACGCATGGAAAAGGTGAGAATGACCCAGCACCCCTATAATGCCTGATTCACTAGAACCGGCCTCCTTTTAAGGTCTAAATATTATTAAATTCTTACATTATTATAATACTATTCATATTACAAGCAAATAAAAAGTAAATAAAATGAGAATAACCATATCATAAAACAAACAAGCAAATAATAAAGTGGGCACCCATATTAGACGGAAACATGCCTTTACAAATATCCAGAATCAATAAAACTGCAATACCCTTATACCATATACATGTATAATATACACATCTAGTATATATAAAATATGTATATACGGTACAAAATATCACGATCCGACTTAATAAAAATTAAAATAAATATAACACCCTTATACCTTATACACGTATAATACACACATCAGTATATGTAAAACATGCGTATGTGGTACAAATATGTCATGACCCGGCTTAATAAAATTTTTTATATTTCTGATTCAAAATTCTAAACACCTTAAAATGTATAATTAAATAGCAAACAAAATATTCTTTATTAATTATAGGAACCCAAAAATAAATATTTCATATAAAAATCTTTGAAAAAAATTTGCTAGAATTTCGTTTGTAATTTAGACATCCCAAAAATTCAACAATTTCCACAACCTGCATAAAAACACTCCCAATAAAACAATTTACACATTTCCATCTCAACTTCTCAAATTCTCCATATTTCTCAAAACATTTATATCAATATACATATATATATTTATATATATCAAAACACTGTACACAACCCACATTTTACAATTATTCAAAATATTCTTTATGATTTACAATATATATACTCTATAAATATAATATAATAAACATATTATCAAAATATACTATAATATAAAATTTATACATGCTGGCAAAGTGGCTCTGATCTTGATATATCCAAAATCAGCTCAACAAGCAGTCTCTAATCTAGACCCGATCTAGTCTAGAAGAACTCTCTAGCTCAATGAGATCTCCCCTGTCACCTGCGCGATGAAATTCAATCGTGCTAAGCTAAAAGCTTAGTAATACAAACTTTAAAATAATGACAATGCAAAAATGCTCTTATGCCATGTCACAATGTGGCATTAAAGCACACTTTTAAACATATTCTTTCATCATTTAATAATTCACACAAACATATACACAAGCATGGGCCCAAATAACTAATACATTATTCAAATCCTAGAGTTACTATTTTTGGTCCATAATGACACCAAGTGTCTAGCCTGGAAGGCAAATCAAGTAATGTTCAAAAGATAGCCCCGAAGGTAAATCATATCACAATGACGCCAAGCTTCTAGCCCCGAAGGCAAATAATGAGGATAACCTCATAGGCATGCCGCCAAATACATAACTCTAAAAATTGAATAACATACTAAGCATACAATTATTTCATATTTTCCATCATCAATTTCTCTCTCATTTTCCCATTTTCAATTAAGCACATTACCTCATTTTCACATTTTTCTCATTCATATCAATGTCATTGTAAACCCTTAATTTTTTTATAAAGTCCAGTCCGATATTTTAAAAGCAGTCCAAAAATAATTTATATAGTATTTATTATTTATTTTAATATTCATTACTTATTTTAATAATATAATATTTAATATAAAAAAGAAAAAATTATAAATATTTAATTTTAATAGTAAAAATAAAATAAAATAAAAAGATAAAAAAATCAAAATAAAAAATCGGACGGATAGGCGAGAGACGCCCAACAGGACGGCAGTGCTACCGCATGGCAAACAGCAATTGGCTAGTAGCCAATTCGCCCTAGCCTGGGCTTGCGGCGAATTGGCTAGTAGCAGTCAATTCACCGCAGGCCCAAGCCTGTGGTGAACTGCTGCTAGTCCAGCACAGCGCCTCCAATTCCTCGCAGTCCTGTGTGTGCTAGCAGCAGTCTGCGTGCAACAGCCAATCCTCACAACTCAGTAGCTACAGGCCCAGCGCCAGTCTCGCCCAGCGCAGCCCGCACGCTAGTCTCGCTCGAGCCCGTGTGTAATTTTTTGAAGAAACCTTATTAATCTCGATTTTAATATTTTCCTAAATAGATTTTGATTTTCCTTAACATACTAGGTTTTCTCATTAAATTGCCTATAAATAACACACTAAAAGAATTGTTTAAGGACTTTGAATTTTTCTTTTTTTAGGCAAAACACAAAATAAAAGAGGCATAGAACTTGCACTGGGACTTTTTCTTTGGGGGTGACTTTTTTTTTCTTTTTTGGCTGAGAATATTAAGCAATTTATTCAGAGGACTTTAAGCAATTATTGAGACTTGGAAAATTATTCACAGGGAGAGACTTTTTGGAATAACAGCAAACTTTGATTTTGCCAGAGAGCAACAGAGCAACAAATTAATTCTAAATCATTATCAAACAAAGCAGTAGCAAGCAATGAACCATCAAACACCATCAAGGTAGTAGCAAACTCTCACTGCCATGATTTCCTTCCAACCAAGAAGAATAAATTTGGTGCAAGCAAATACTTTACATCAAAGTTTAATTGTTGGCGGAGCCTTCAATGGAGGTTTTGTTTTCTATATCTCACTCGTTTTAAAATTACAGTAATAAGTTTCATTATTAATATATTCAATGACTTACAATTGATTAAGTCTTTAGTAGCAATCTTTTTTAAACCAACACATCTCATATAATATTCATCTAAATTAAACATCCAAAACCTTAGTTTACTCAAACCCTAAAATCCTAATTAATTCTTTTTTATCCAAAAGACACAGTAGCAACAATCTTTTAAAAAAATAATAATAATGTTAGTTTTTTTCAAATTAAAACTCTGTAAACCCTCTAAACCCTAATTTCCCTTAAGAAACCCAAATTGAAGTTCTAAAACCCTAAATTTATAAATTTTTGCTTTATTTAATTTTAGATTTGATTATGTAGTTTATTATATGTTTTGATGATTGATTTATTTAATTTCGATGTTTGGTTTATTTAATTTATCATGGATGAATATTTTCTCAATTATTATTTGTTTATTAAAATTGTAAGAGGTATGTTTCCATGATTGGGTACCTCATTAATTAAGCTTCCTGTAATTTAAATTATTTTTATATTTTGGGATTAATGTAAAGGACATGTTTCTACCTTTTGGTGGGTGTCCTATTTAGTTTTAGATATTAGACAATGTAAGGATATGTTTCCATTCTCGGATGGGTGTCCATTTATTTATTTTGTTTGAACATTGTTGTGATTTTTACTAAAGTAATTATTTATCCTTATGGTTGTATGTATCATGGATAATATTGTTATATTTAAGAATTTTATAATATTAAGACCTGAAAAGGAGGTCGGTTCCAATTAACTGGGCATTGCAGGGGTGCTCGGTCATTCTCACCTTCCCCACACGTACCCAACTTTTCGAACCCATTAGGGGGTTGGGGATTCCTTAGAAATTGAATCATCCACCCCTTTCTTTTTTCCCTGCCCATCCGGGTGGTGACTCCATTTTCTCCGAATTTAGGCCCGTGTTCTCTAAAGCCCCGAGCCTAACAGTGCCGAAGTCATAAGAATCATTCCACATGGGAGTGGGTGCAAAAAGCCCCGCTCACAGTCGTGACTCCACTGGGGATAAGAGAAGTTGATTCCATTGGTCTTTATATTATTTTATTCTTTCTTATTATGATATTGTCCATTGCATCATTTAGTTTGCAGTGTGTGCGTGAGTTAGAATGCCCGTGTTACCCGTGTTGTGTCATGTAAGGGATACCATACTTTCACTCAAGGTATGGAGATCGAGCAAGGCATAACCACTCATAGCCTTGTACCTTTTGGTATATACTTGCTATGGGAACCTAAAACTTTCCACCCAAAGACTTAAGCTCATGTAATTGACCGAGTTATTTTCCTTAGGTTTTACCCCAAATGCTTGTTGTTTGACTATGATTGATATATCTTGGTTTAAATCATGGCTTATTTGGTTTGTTCTTTTTCTAATATGGCCTACCTATATTGTAAGCTCAAAAATATTTTTTTTTCCCTTTAAGATCCAAAAGATCAAAACTATTTCAAAATTTTCAAAAAGGTCTTTGAACATTAAAACCTTTCAATTATGGGTGAAAAATCCTTTTACACCTTATGGCCTAAAAAGCAAGATTATCTTTTACTTCATCTAAAAATACAACCTTTTCTTAAAAAGAGCTTATAAATATTTAGGTCAATTACGAAATACCAAAAATCAATTGTGAGCCTGGTTTATACCAATAATTATTAATCATGGGCTTATTTTTGGCATGAATCAATGGTTGCTATTTCAAATAAGAAATCTATTTATGATAAACCTCTTAATTTAGTTTTAATCCAAAATAGCATAAAAGCTATTTTAGTTGGGCTTCAATGGATTAAAGCCTAATTAATGGAAATTATCATGGACCGATTTCTAAGTTAGAAAATGCAATTATTGGTTAAATCGTCCGATGGAACTTCTCAAAAATAAAATATCCCATGTTGGCATTTTATTGACCATACACCTAAGAAAGGAGACTCGCCATTCATGTGTGAAAGTTATAAGGTTGGAAGGAATGTCCTAATTATCTTCATTTGTTTGTTGTTTATGCATTCATGCATAAATGCATACACACATTGCATAACATATCATTGATTCTTTCTGGCTCACAAACCTGGAGTACAATAATGCAAAAGCGTACGACAACCCCACCCACACTAGTGACATAGAATCTAGCAGTGGCTCAATTACTTCTCACTAAGAGCAATGGAGCTCGAGAAAATTCAAAGAATGGTGGATGATACCCTCAATGCCAAGATGAAAGAACTGAAGGAGGCCCTGGCTGAGACCATGAAGAACCAATTGGCTACAATTTTGAAAAACACTGCCAAGGCATTTGCTAGCACTAAGAAGTCGAAAGACTAAGGGAAGACTAAGGTCGGTGAAGCTGCCTTTGATGATGACAAGGTAGTCATTGATGACGATGACGACTAGGCTCAATATTTTCAAGATCCTCAAGATAAGAAGAAGGAGCCAAAGGTTGTTCAAAAATCAATCGTGGAAAAGACTGAAACCTTAGATGTTGAGAAGTTAATTGTTGATTTAGAAAAGAAATTTGAAAAGAAGATGAAAACTGAAGAAGTGTCTAAAGTTGACAAGTTGTTTGAGCTAGAAGAAGAAGTCCCATACAAGTTCAAGATGCCTTCCTTCACTAGGTACAATGGTATAGGAAATCCTCACTTGCATGTTAAGCAGTACATCATTGCCATACAGTCTGCCAGAGCTACTAAGGCTTAAACTCTAAGGTATTTCATTCTCTCATTAGACCCTATTGTCAAAAACTAGTTCAACACCTTAGAGAAAAGTACCCAAAAAGATTGGAACATGTTGTACAAAGCCTCCATTCAATAGTATGGGTACAATGTCGAGCTAGAAGTTACCTTGATGGAGGTGGAGTCCATTAGACAAAGGCTAAATGAGAACTTCATGGACTATGTGAAGAGGTGGAGGAATAAGGCTACATCACTCAAGAGAAGGCCTGATGAATCAGATCATATTAAGATGATAGTGAGAGGGGTGTTGCCTAGCCTTCACGAGAGGATGTCTCATAGACTCATATGAGATTTCAAGGATCTTTTGCAAGCTGGTTTGCAAATTGAAGAGTAGGAAAGGGAGAAGAATCACTTTTCGGCAAGAAGGAATGAGAAAGGGAACTACCAGTCGAGTAATCAAAGCAAACAAAAGAAAGTTGATGTTAATGCGATTGTTCAAGGGAATAGAAGACAGTTCTCAGAATTGGGGAAGATGCTATCTTGGGTTTTCAACAAGCTGCAAAAGAAATGGTTGTTACAACCATTGGCTCCTTGACTGCTACATAATCCTCTACCACCAAACTTCGATGCCGAGGCCTTCAGTTAATATCATCAAATGCAAGGGCATAAGATGGATAAATGTTCTCATTTAAGGCACGAGATCCAAGATTTGATTGACAGTGAAAAGTTCCTGAGCCTGATAAGCCCAATACTAATAGCAATCCTTTGCCTAAATTTGAAAGAGTACCTCCACTGGAAACCTTCATGGTAGGAAGAGGATTGGAGGAAGATTTTGTCTTATCCTCTTTTCAAGATTAGGGTATTGAAGATGTGAAGTAAAGAAGAGAAGCTTAACTCAACAAACTTCCCTTGGCTTGTTTGATTTTTCTTGTTGTTCTATTTTCTTTATTTGGTGTTTTTTTGGAATAATTATGTCTTTAAAATTATGAATTATTTGAATAAATTATTTTCATCAAAATTTTCATGGTCTTTGTTTATTTCAGTGTCCAACCGATGAGGAATCTAGCTTGATGTTTATAAATTAGTATATCTATGCATCATGATTTGAATTACTTTACTAGGTGAGGGAATTGCTCTATAGCATTGAGTTGTGCATGCTTACTTAGAGAGTGCTTCTACATAATTACCTTTATCTAGGTCTTAGACAGTCTTAGAACATGCTTTGATGAACTTTCAAGGCAAAAATAAACTCTGCTTATTTAAGGGAGAGATGATCTAGGCATTGTTTGACGAACCAACAACTAGTATCCACCCAATTAAGTATCAATCCCTAGCTTGTCCCTTTAAGCCTTCATGGAATTTTAGCTTTCTCTTTATTGGCTTGTAAGCCCGATAACCTACCCTAAGTTATTGTGATACTTATGACAAATCTGATGATCACTAAGGAGAAGAGGCGAGAAGATCAAAAAATAGGAATGCCTAGTCAAGACCATAAGGATAAAAAAAAGGAAAAAACAAAGAAAGAAAAGAAAGGAAAAAGAAGAAAAAGAAAAGAAATAAAACTCAAAATGGTTTAAAAAGCCAGCCGAGTTCTCTTTTACCTAAAGCACTAAAAGACTTCCATTTGGCTTATAAGGATAGTTTGACTTGAATTGGTCCAACCCAACCAAAGATTCAATCAAAATCAGAGAAAAAGGAGAAAGGTCATCCAGTTCTTGAAATTCATGTACTTGACAATCCTATAGGGAAAAAGGACAAAATGATAAAATGATCAAAGAAAAGAAGGAGTAAGAAAAAGAAATAGAAAGAAAAGGGAAAAGAAGAAAAGAAATAAATATGGGTACCAAACTTTTTGCAAAGGAAAAAACTGTCCCAATCAAGATCCAGATTAATGCCAAGAAGATAGGAGAACATTCAAAGCTCTATCTTTTCATGCTCCCAACTACCTAAATTTCCAACAAGAAGTTTATAGTGTGAGGGTTTTCCCATTATGTCACATAAGCTCCAATCTCAAAATGGCTTTCATTTACCCATGTCCCTTATAGACTCCGTTTTAAGCCTATCAAAGACCTATTGATCTCTTTTGGTAGGTAGAGTCTATTAGTGGAGATAGTTTAGATAAGCATGCATATGAGATAGATAATATTTAAACTCTATGAGACCTTTGGCCAAGTAATGTGTATGTGACTATCTAAAGTGCAACAGTTCTTTCTTAAATGGAAATGATTCCCGAGTTTAGTATAGTAACTAGGGTTGTCATATTATAGATATGTTAATTTGCAAAATCGAGTCTTGAGGTAAATTGACAGTGATTTGACAAAGCCAAAAAAATGATTTTAAGATTTTTTTTTTAAAAAAATGTGCTTTTGTTATACAAAGCCTTCAAGTTAAGGGAAGTATGTTGAACCGTCGAACCTCGAAGGACACATTGGGTAAAGTAAATGATTATTGGCAAGGTTATGAAAAAGGTACCAATTGACGTGTTGAATCATAGTTTGAAATGGATGTATCTCTGTTACTTGGGCCTCCACTACTCATGTTTTCAACATCTTGAAGATACAATAAATGTGAAGCCTTATGTCCTTCCAATGCAAGGCCTGAATGAGCATCTGGAAAAAACCAATGAGAACATTTCAGCTGAGCACCTCATTCTGTGAGTCGATGAAATAACTATAAGTATTACTCATGCATATCATGCATACATGAGCATATCACACTATATTTTTCTTTGTCAAAAGTAAACAGCAATACTCTATGAAGCAAACATGAAGCAGATATGGAATCAGGAGGCATGGAAGGCCCATTACTTAAGGAAGCTCCATTTATTTTGCAAAAGAAGAAATGCATGCTTGTCTAAAGAACTAGACAATATACCAACATCAATCAGAGCCTGCATGGGAGCAAAATCATTTGAGCCTACACAGGGGGCAAAGTTTCTCCTTTCAATTTTTTGAGTTTATACGTGTACAAAATATTTGAAGACTTACTTCTAATATTTTGCCACACAGGAGGCAAGGAGAAGATATGAGGGCCAGCTAAAAAATAGCCAATTTTCTTTGCAAAAGGAAGAACAAAAAGAAAGAAACAGCCAAAATAGCAAGAATTCTCAACTGATAAAAGGTCAGTCAAATTCAAACTTGGGTCCAAGTACCCAGTCTCGGGTTCAAGTACCCAAGTCAAAACCAGTTTAGGATCAAATATCCAAATCTAGTCTCGGGTCGAGTACCCAAAATCCAGTTTAGGATCGAGCATCCAAATCCAGTTTAGGATCGAGCATCCAAATCCAGTTTAGGATTGAGTATCTAAATCCAATTTCGGGTCGATAATATAAATCAAGTTTAGAATCGAGCATCCAAATCTAGTTTCTAGTCAAGCACCCAAATCTAGTCTCGGCTCGAGTACCCAAAATCCAATTTTGGGTCGTGCACCCGAAATCCAGTCTCGTGTCGAGAACCCAAATCTAATTTTGGGTCAAGCACCCAAATTCAGTTTAGGATCGAGCATCCAAATATAGTTTAGGATCGAGTATCCAAATCCAATTTCTGGTCGATCACCCAAATTTAGTTTAGGATCGAGCATCCAAATTTAGTTTTTGGTCGAGCACCCAAATCTAGTCTCAGGTCGAGTATCCAAAATCCAATTTCAGGTCGAGCAACCAAAATCTAGTCTCTAGTCGAGTATCCAAAATCCAGTCTTGGGTCGATAACCCAAACCCATTTTCGGGTCAAGCACCCAAATCCAGTTTAGGATCTAGCATCCAAATCCAATTTTTGGTCGAGCACCCAAATCTAGTCTCGAGTCGAGCATCCAAAATCCAGTTTAGGATTGAGCATCCAAATCAAATTTCTAGTCGAGCACGCAAATACAGTTTTGGGTCGAGGACCCAAATCCAGTTTAGGGTCAAGCACCCAAATCCAGTTTAGGATTGAGCATCCAAATCCAGTTTTGGGTCGAGCACCCAAATCCAGTTTAGAGTTGAGCATCCAAATCCAGTTTAGGGTCAAGCATTAAAATCCAATTTTTGGTAAAGCACCTAAATCCAGTCTTGGGTCGAGAACCCAAATCCAGTTTTGGGTTGAGCACCCAAACTCAGTTTAGGATCGAGCATCCAAATCCATTTTAAGATCAACTATCCAAATTCAGTTTTTGGTCGAGTACCCAAAAATCCAGTTTTATGTCAAGGACCAAAAAATCTAGTCTCGGGTTGAGAACCCAAATCATTTTTAAGTTCATAACTCATTCTGGGTCTAAACCCAACTATTTCAAATCTCGGGTTGAGAACCCATCCTCATCCAAAATCAGCTCAAAAATTCTATTGCTTTTCACTCTCTTCTACTGAAGTCTCAGATCATTCAAGCAGAGGGCAAACTCTAGACCCTTAATTTTTTACCAAGTCCAGTCTGATATTTTAAAAATAGTCCAAAATTAATTTTTGTAGTATTTATTATTTGTTTTAATATTTATTACTTATTTTTATAATATAATATTTAATATAGAAAAAGAAAAAAAGAAAATTATAAATATTTATTTTTAATAATAAAAATAAAAAATCAAAATCAAAAATTGAACAACGGCGAGCGACAATCCTCTCAGTCCTACGGTGAACTGCTCAGTCATGCATGTGCCAGTGCCCAGTGCAGCGCCTCTAATTCCTCTCAGTCCTGTGTGTGCTAGCAGCGGCCCGCACACAGCAGTCAATCCTTACAATGCCACAGCATGCAGGCCTAGTACCAGTCTCGCCCAGCGCAGCCCGCATGCCAGTCTTGCCTGGGCCCGGACGTTATTTTTTGAAGAAACCTTATTAATCTCAGTTTTAATATTTTCCTAAACATATTTTGATTTTCCTTAACATACTAAGTTTTTTTCATTAAATTGCCTATAAATAACACACTAAAAGAATTGTTCAAGGACTTTGACTTTTTCATTTTTCGGGAAAAAATACAAAACAAAAAAGAAGTAGAGAACTTGGACTGGGACTTTTTCTTTAGAGGTTGACTTTTTTTTCTTTTTTGGCTGAGAATATTGGGCAATTTATTTAGGGGACTTTGAGCAATTATTGAGACTTGAAAAATTATTCACAAGGAGAGACTTTTTGGAATAACAACAAACTTTGATTTAGGCAGAGAACAACAGAGCAACGAATAAATTTAAATCATTATCAAACAAAGTAGTAGCAAGCAATGAACCATCAAACACCATCAAGGCAGTAGCAAACTCTCATTGCCTTGATTTCCTTCCAACCAAGAAGAATAAATTTGGTACAAATAAATACTTTACATCAATGTTTAATTATTGGAGGAGCCTTCAATGGAGGTTTTATTTTCTATATCTCACTCGTTTTAAAATTACAGTAATAAGTTTCATTATTAATATATTCAGTGACTTACAATTGATTAAATCTTCAGTAGCAATCTTTTTAAGACTAACACATCTCATGTAATATTCATCTAAATTAAACATCCAAAACCTTAGTTTACTCAAACCCTAAAATTCTAATTAATTCTTTTTTATCCAAAAGACACAGTAGCAATAAGCTTTTAAAAAAATAATAATAATGTTAGTTTTTTTCAAATTAAAACTCTAATTTCCCTCAAGAAACCCTAATTGAAGTTCTAAAACCCTAAATTTATATATTTATTACTTTATTTAATTTTAGATTTGATTATGTAGTTTATTATATGTTTTGATGATTGATTTATTTAATTTTGATATTTGATTTATTTAATTTATTACATGAGCTTTAGTCTTTAGGCTGAAAGGTTCAGGCTCCCATAGCAAGTATATACCAAAAGGTACAAGGCTATAAGTGGTTATGCCATGCTCGATCTCCATACCTTAAGTGAAAGTATGGTATCCCTTACATAACACAAAACGGGTAACACGGGCGTCCTAACTCACGCATACGATGCAATCTAAATAATGCAATGGACAATATCATGATAAGAAAGAATAGAATAATATAAAGACCAATGGAATCAACTTCTCTTATCCCCAATGGAGTCGCCACTGTGAGCACGGCTTTTGGCCACACTCCCACATGGAATGGTTCTTGCGACTTCGACACTGTTAGGCTCGGGGCCTTAAAGAACACAGGCCTAAACATAGAGAAAAATGAGTCACCACCCAAACAGGCTGGGAAAAAGAAAAGGGTGGATGACTCGATTCCTAAGGAATCCCCACCCCCCTAATGGCTTCAAAAAGTTGGGTACATGTAGGGAAGGTGAGAATGACCCAGCACCCCCACAATGCCTAGTTCATTGGAACCGGCCTCCTTTTCAGGTCTTAATATTATAAAATTCTTAATTAATTCAATATTATCCATACTACATGCGATCATAAGAATAAATAATTACTTTATTAAAATCACAACAACATCCAAACAAAAAAAAAACAAATAGGCATCCATCCATGGATGGAAACATGCCTTTACAATTGTCTAATGTCCAAAAGAAAATAAATAAAATAGGATACCCACCAATTGGTGGAAACGTATCCTTTACATAGGTCCAAAACTTAAAATATATTAAATTACATGATGCTCAATATATGAGGTACCCAAGTATGGAAACATACCTCTTACAATTTTAATAAGCAAATAATAATAATAAATAATCATCTATGATAAATTAAACATTGAAATTAAATAAATCAATCATGAAAATACATAACAAACTACATAATCAAATCTAAATTCAATAAAGAAATACATTTATAATTTTAGTGTTTACATCTTAAATTAGGGTTTCTAGGGTTTTAAACATGAAATATGGTTTTTTAAGGTTTTAGATGGGAAATTAGAATTTTTAGAGTTTTTCCTTAACCTAAGACTTAATATATATAAAATAAGATTTAAAATACAAATTAAAATTTAAAATAATGCACAATTATAATTTAATGTAGACTAACATTAAAAGATACTATGATGTAATTCTAAAATGAAATTGTAATTAGGGTTTCAAATAATTAGATGATGAGTCTGTAAGTAATTATAAGAATTGTTACAAAATCCTATTCATGAATTATTAACACAGTAGGTTTACCTTAACCCTAAACCTAATCCAACTCTCATAAGTTAATTAGAAAGTCAAATGGTTGGTACAATTGTGTTTAGGACTTGGATTAAAGGTCAAAATCGACATGGAGTGCACCTCATATCAATTTCGGCTAGCCAAATCGATATGAGGCAGATTTCATATCGATTTGGCCAACCAAATTGATATAAAATTGCCTCATATCGATTTAGCCCGATTTGGCTTGCCAAAATCGATATGAGGCACTTGCCCATATCGATTTGGCTTGCTCAAATCGATATGGGCATTACCCATATCAATTTGGGAGAACCAACTCGACTAAAACCATTAATTTTGACTAAAATCGGTCCAAAATAATTAAATTTTCAGCCGATATTTTTGCAATTTTGATATAACCTCCAATTTAATTCTAAAATTAGGTTTAAAAAATCTAAATTCATAATGGACAAACATAAACCTTTTAAATTTAAATCGATCCAAATTTAAGGGTCTACAGTTTGCCCCTGTTTGAACGATCTAGGACTTCATTATAAGAGAGTGAAAAGCAACATGATTTTGAGCTGATTTTGGATGACGATGGGTTCTCGATCCAAGGTGGATTGGGTTTTGGACTCGAAAAAGATTTGGGTTCTAGACCTAAAATGAGTTTCGGACTCAAAAAAGATTTGGGTACTTGGACTCGAGACTGGGTACTTGGACCCGAGACTGGGTACTTGGACCCGAGATTGGGTACTTGCACTCGAAAAAGACTTAGACTCAAGACTAGGTACTTGGACCCGAGATTGAATTGGATTTGGGAGCTTGGACCTGAGACTAGGTTTTTGGACCCTAAAATGATCTGGATTTAGGTACTTAGACCCACAATGAATTGGATTTGGGTACCTGGACCTAAGACTGAATTGGATTTGGGTGCTTGCACCCAAGACCATATACTTAGACCCAAGATTGAATTGGATTTGGGTACTTGAACCCGAGATTGGGTTTTTGGACCCGAGACTGAAATGGATTTGCATACTTGGACTCGAGGCTGGGTACTTGGACCTAGAATGAATTGGATTTGATTATTTGGACCCGAGACTAGGTACTTGGACTCGAGACAAAATTGGATTTAGGTGCTTGGACTCGAGACTGGATACTTAGACCTGAGACTAAATTGGATTTGGGTACTTAGATCGAAGACTGAGTTTTTAGACCCGAGACTAAAATGGATTTGGGTACTTGGACTCGAGACTGGGTACTTGGACCTAGAATGAATTGGATTTGGGTACTTAGACCTGAGACTAAATTGGATTGGGTGCTTGGACCCGAGACTGGGTACTTGGACCCGAAACTAAATTTTGAATTGTGTACTTAGACTCGAAAAAGATTTGGGTATTTTGACCCGAGACTGAATTCGATTTGGGTACTTGGACCTAGACTGAATTGGGTACTTGGACTCGAGATTGAATTGGGTACTTAGACCCGAGACTAGGTATTTAGACCCGAGATTGAATGGGGTACTTGGACCCGAGATTGAATTGAATTTGGGTACTTGGACTCGAGACTGAATTTTGGGTGCTTAGACCCGAGACTGGGTACTTGGATCCAAGACTGAATTTGATTTGGGTACTTGGACCTGAGGCTAAGTTTTATTTACCTTTTATCAGTTGAGAATTCTGGCTGCTCCAGTTGTTCCATTCTTTAATGGATTGTAGGTCTTCACCCTTGAAAATGGATCTTCATCCTTGGCATCAGGTCTTCACCCTTGAAAATGGATCTTCATTCTTTAAATTGGATCTTAATTCTTAGCAGGGTCTTCACCTTCAAAATGGATCTTCATCCTTTGAACTTTGGGTCTTCATCCTTTGAAATTGGATCTTCATCCTTGGCATCAGGCCTTCACTCTTTAAAGTGGATCTTCATCCTTGGCAGGGTCTTCACCCTTCAAAATGGATCTTCAACCTTAAAGATCGGGTCTTCACACTTCAAAGTGGATCTTCATCCTTTGAGATCGGGTCTTCACCCTTTAAATTGGATCTTCATCCTTGGTATCAGGTCTTCACCTTTAAAAATGGATCATCATCCTTTTGGACATTTGTCCTATATTGGCTTCAACTTTTCTAGTTGATTGATCTTCTATCTTCTGCATCTTTATTCTTTTGATAGCTTTAATGTTCTATTCTTTTTGTTTTTCCTTTTTCACTTTTGCAAATAATTTAGCTATTTTTTAGCTGCCCTCATATCTTCTCCTTGCCTCATGCGTGGCAAAATATTTGAAAGTGAGTTTGAAAATATTTTGTACACGCATAAACTCAAAAAAAATTGAAAGGAGAAAGTTTTGCCCCCTGTGTAGGCTCAAACCAATGATTTTTCCCAGGCAGGCTTTGATTAGTGTTTGTGTTGTCTAGTTCTTCGCACAAGCATGCATCTCTTATCTTTATAAAGTGACTGGAGCTTCATCAAGCAAATGGGCTTTCCATGCCCCCTGATTTTATATCTTCTTTTGATTCTTTGCTTTTCATGGTGTTTCTTATTCACTTTGATAAAGAATAGACAATACAATACCAGAAAATGCAATGTGATATGCTCATGTAAGCATGATATGCATGAATAATACTTATAATGGTTCCATCGGCTCACAGACCGAGGTGATCAGCAGAAATGTTCTCATTGGCTCCTTCCAGATGCTCACTCAGGTCTTGCATTGGAATAACAGAAGACTTCACATTTATGGCTTTTATCTTTGAGATATTAAAAACATGAATGGTGAGGACCAAGCAGCATAGTCAGGGATACATCTATTTTAAACTATGATTCAGCATGTCAATTGGTAGCTTCTTCACAACATTGTAGATAATTCTTTACTTTGCCCAATGTGTCCTTTGAGGTTTGATTGTTCAACATATTTTTCTTAACTTAAAGGTTTTTATAATAAGAAAATAGTTCTTTTAAAAAAAAACAAATGTTGACTTTGTCAAATCAATGTCATTGAACCTCAGGACTCAATTTTTATAATTAACATATCTATAATATGACAATCCTAGTTACCATACTAAACTCGGGAATCATTTCTATTTGAGGAAGAACTGTTGCACTTCAGATAGGCACATACACATTACTTGGTCAAAGGTCTCATTGAGTTTGAATATTGTCTATCTCATATGCATGCTTATTCAAACTATCTCCACTAATAGACTCTACCTACCAAGAGAGATCAACAGGTCTTTAATAGGCTTGAAATGGAGTCTATAAGGGAACAGAGGGCAATTGTAAATTGGAGTCGATGTGACAATATGGACAAACCTTCACACTACAATTTTCCTGTTTTGACATTTTGGAAACATGAAAAGATAGAGCTTTGAGCATTCTTCTTTCTTTTTGACATTAATCTGGATCTCGATTGGGATAGTCTTTGCCTTTGCAAAAAGTTTGGTACCCATATTCATTTCTTTTCTTTTTTTCCCTTTTCTTTCTCCTTCTTTTTCTTACTCTTCCCTTTCTTTGAGCATTTTATCATTTTGTCCTTCTCTGTAGGATTGTCAATATAGGACATTCAAAAACTAGATGGTTTTTCTCCTTTTTCTTGAATTTTGATTGACTCTCTGGTTGGGTTGGACCAATTTAAGTCAAACTATTCTTGTAAACCAAATGGAAGTCTTTTCTGGTTTAAGTAAAAGAGAACTCGGTAGGCTTTTTAAACCATTTTGGGTTTTATTTTCTTTTCTTTTTCTTTTTTTTTCTTTTTTTCTTTTTTTCTTTTTTTTTCTCTTTTTTTAAGTTCTAGCTCTAAAAGAGTTGTCTTGTTTGTACTAACTTGTGTTTCTAATAATGGATGAGTGAAGTGGCATAAATCTATTTTAACAAGGATAAATCATTTATTACCCTAATGTCATCTTGATAGATTGGAGATATTAGGTGAACTTCAACTTTCATTATAGTCTAGAGAACTTCAGCTATCCTTATTGTCTTGACTATGCATTCCTTTCTTTAATCTTCTTGCCTCTTCACCTAAGTGATCATAAGATTTGTCAAAAGTATCATAACAGCTCAGGGTAGGTTATTGGGTTTACTAGCCAATGAAAAGAAAGCTAAAATCTCAAGAAGGCTCAAAGGGACAAACTAAGGATTGATGTCAATAGGGTTAATACTAGTTGTTGGCTCATCAAACAATGCCTAGATCATCTCTCTCCTAAATAAGCAGAGTTCAATTTTGCCTAGAAAGTTTGTCAAAGCATGTTCTAAGACTGACTAGGACTTAGACAAAGGTAATTATGCAAGAGCCCTCTCTAAGTAAGCATACACAATTCCATTTTATAGAACAATTCCCTTACCTAGTAAAGTTATTTGGATCATGATGCATAGATACCCTAATAAACTCATCATTAGTTGAGCACTAAAATGAACAAAGACCATGAAAAATTTTGATGAAAGTAATTTATTTAAATAGTCTTAATTTTAAAGACATAACTGTTCCAAATAAGTAGTAAAGAGAGCAAAAATAAAGAGAGCAACACTTCAAGCTAAGGGAGGTTTATTGACTAAAATTTCTCCTTATTCCACATCTTTAATACTTTCATCTTGAAAGGAGGATAAGACAGAATCTTCCTCCAATCCTCCTCGTACCATGAAGGTCACTGGTTGTGGCACTCTATTGAACCTAGGTAGAAGATTATCCTTTGTATTGGACTTATCGAGCTCAGGCAGCTTACCACTGTCGATCAGGTCTTGGATTTCATGCCTCAATTGGGTGCATCTATTTGTCTCATGTCCTTGAGTATGATGAAACTGTAAAAAGGCTTCAGTATCAAATTTTAGCTATAAAGGATTCAGCAAAGATCGAGGGGGCAATGGCTGTAATAGGCCCTTCTTTTGTAGCTTGTTGAAAACCTAAGACAGAGGTTTTCCCAACTCTTAAAATTGTCTTCTACTTCCTTGACCAGTTACATTAACATCAACTTCCTTCTGGGTGCTTTGATTAGGCAATTAGTAGTTCCCTTTCTCATTCATTCTTTCCAAAAAGCGGTTCTTCTCCCTTTCCCACTCTTCGATTTGCAAACCAGCTTGCAAGAGGTCCTTAAAATCTCTTATAAGGGTGTGAGACAGCCTCTCACTAAGGTTGGGCAGGATGCCTCTCACAATCATCCTGATTTGGTCTGACTCATCAGGCCTCCTCTTGAGCAATGCAGCTTTGTTTCTCTACCTTTTTACATAGTCCACGAAGTTCTCATTTGGCCTTTGTCTAATGGACTCCACCTCCATTAAAGTAACTTCCAATTCAACATTTTATACATATTGTTGGATGAAAGCCTTGTATAGCAAATCCCAATCTTTTTGAGTACTTTCCTCTAAGGTGTTGAACCAGTTTTGGACAATAGGGTCCAATGAGAGCATGAAATACCTTAGAGTTCGAGCCTTAGTAGCTCGAGCAAACTGCATAGCAGTGATGTACTGCTTCACATGGAGATCAGGGTTTCCAGTTCCATCGAATTTGGCAAAGGAAGGCATCTTGAACTTGTATGGGACCTCCTCGTCTAGCTTCAACAACTTGTCAAACTTGGACATCTCTTCAATTTTCAGCTTCTTTTCAAATTTCTTTTCTAAATTAGCAACCATCTTCTCAACATCAGACGTCTCGATCTATTCAACAGTTATCTTCTCAACAACCTTCGGCTCCTTCTTTTTATCTTGAGGATCTTGGAAGTATTAGGCCTAGTATTCATTACCATCCATAACCATCTTGTCATCATCGAAGACTACTTCACCAACTTTAGCCTTTCCCTTGTTTGTCTTGGTGCTTACAGATGCTTCAGCAGTGTTCCCAAATATTGCAGCCATTTGACTTTTCATGATCTCAGCTAGGACCTCCTTTAGTTCTTGGCATTGAGGGAATTGTCCATCATCCTATAAATTTGTTCAAAATCCATTACTTTCAATGAGAAGCTAATTGGGTCACTGCTGGATTCTATGTCACTGGCTTAGGTCAGATTGTCCTAGGCTTTTGAATTGTTGTAATCCAGGGCTGTGAGCCAGATAGGATCAATGATATGAGATGCAAATGAATGTATGAATGTATGCATATATACATAAACAATAAACAAACAAAGATAATTAGGATGTTCCTTCCAACCTTATAACTTCCACACACGAATGGCGAGTCTCTTTTCCTACGTATATGGTTAACAAAATACTAACATGGGGCATCTTGCTTTCGAATAATTCCCTCGGATGTTTCAACCAATAGTTATATTTTTAAAAATAAAAATTAGTTCATGATAATTCCCGTTAATTATGGCTTAATTCATCCAATCAAC
The DNA here is from genome assembly GCA_947685225.1 of Garcia nutans. Taxonomy (NCBI): domain Eukaryota; kingdom Viridiplantae; phylum Streptophyta; class Magnoliopsida; order Malpighiales; family Euphorbiaceae; genus Garcia; species Garcia nutans. The sequence continues at coordinate 41,832,225 of CANTUV010000005.1, forward strand.
TAAAGCAGCTTTTATGCTATGTTGGATTAAAACTAAATTAAGAGGTTTATTATAAATAGATTTCTCACTTGAAAAAGTAACTAATGATTCATGCCAAAAACAAGCCCATGATTAATAATTCTTAGTATAAACTAGGCTCACAATTGATTTTTAGTATTTCCATAATTGACCTAAATATTCGCAAGCTCTTTCAAAAGGTTGTGAAAATAATTTTATTTCTAAGCCCATTGTTAAAGATTTTAGAAAAAATGGATTTTGCGCTTTGTATTTGAGTCATGAGAAGAATTTTTGACTTGTTTTGGAAAAGTTTTATGTTCAAAGACCATTTTAAAAATTTTGAAAATAGTTTTGGTCTTTTGGATTTAGAGGAAGAAAATTGTTTGAGCTCACAATGTAATTAGGTCATATTAGAAAATGAACAAACCAAATAAGCCATGATTTAAATCAAGATAAATTAACCATAGTCAAACAACAAGCATTTGAGGTAAAAGCTAAGGAAAGTAACTAGGCCAATTACATGAGCTTTAGTCTTTGGGTTGAAAGGTTTAGGCTCCCATAGCAAGTATATACCAAAAAGTACAAGGCTATGAGTGGTTATGCCATGGTCAATCTCCATACCTTGAGTGAAAGTGTGGTATCCCTTACATAACACAACACGGGTAACACGGGCATCCTAACTCAAGCACATGATGCAATCTAAATGATGCAATGGACAAAATCATGATACGAAAGAACAGAATAATACAAAGACCAATGAAATCAACTTCTCTTATCCCAGTGGAGTCGCTACTGTAAGCGGAGATTTTTGCCTCCACTCCCACATGGAATGGTTCTTGCGACTTCGGCACTGTTAGGCTTAGTGCCTTAGAGAACACGGGCCTAAACCAAGAGAAAATGAAGTTGCCACCTGAACGGGCTGGGAAAAAGAAAGGGGTGGATGACTCAATTCCTAAGGAATCCCTAACCCTCTAATGGGTTCAAAAAGTTGGGTACGTGGGGGGAAGGTGAGAATGATCCGGCCTCCCTTTAGGGTCTTAATATTATAAAATCCTTAATTAATACAATATTATTCATACTGCATGCAATCATAAGAATAAATAATTACTTTATTAAAATCACAACAATGTCCAAACAAAACAAACAAATAGTCATCCATCCATGGATGGAAACATGCCTTTACAATTGTCTAATTTCCAAAAGAAAATAAATAAAATAGGATACCCACCAATTGGTGAAAACGTATCTTTTACATAGGTCCAAAACTTGAAATATATTAAATTACATGATGCTCAATATATGAGGTACCCAAAATATGGAAACATACCTCTTACAATTTTAAAAAGCAAACAATAATAAAAAATAATCATCCATGATAAATTAAATATTGAAATTAAAAAAATTATTCATCAAAATATATAACAAACTACATAATCAAATCTAAATTAAATAAAGAAATACATTTATAATTTTAGAGTTTATATCTTAAATTAGGGTTTCTAGGGTTTTAAACATGAAATATGGTTTTTTAGGGTTTTTGATGGGAAATTAGGGTTTTTAGGGTTTTAAACATGAAATATAGTTTTTTAGGATTTTAGATGGGAAATTAGGGTTTCTAGAGTTTTTCCTTAACCTAAGACTTAATATATATCTAAAACAAGATTTAAAATTCAAATCAAAATTTAAAATAATTCACAATTACGATTTAATGTAGACCAGCATTAAAAGATGCTGTGATGTAACTCTAAAATGTAAATTGCAATTAGGGTTTCAAATAATTGGATAATGAGTTTGTAAGTAAATATAAAAATTATTGCAGAATCCTATTCTTGAATTATTAACACAGTAAGTTAAATGATTCAAGTATTGAAATTAATTAATGTATTTAACTGGATGGGTTAATAAGAATGTTACTTGTATTGTAGGCTCCACCAAATTGACGTGTTGATCCAAGCTATCTTTTCCTTTTTGCCTAGAACAATTGATTCTTGGTTGAAGACTTCGTGATCCAAAGATCATCCACTGCCACTTTGCTTTGCTTTCTTCTTTGTTTTCAGATTATTTTCTTCCTTGCTTGATGTTGCTCAATTGCTTTTTGATGATTCCCATTTTATCAAACTGCTATTGTCTTTTTTACTACCAATTTGTTAATCAAAATTCCTTCCCTGATTTACATTCTTAATTATGTATTTATAGGAGACCTTACCTTAACTCTAAACATAATCCAACTCTCATAAGTTAATTAGGAAGTCAAATGGCTGGTACAATTGTGTTTACGACTCGGATTAAAGGCCAAAATCTACATGGAGTTCGTCTCATATCAATTGGGGCTAGCCAAATTGATATTAGGCAGATTCCATATCGATTTGGCCAAACAAATTGATATGAAATTGCCTCATATCAATTTGGGCTAGCCAAACCGATATGAAATTGCCTCATATCGATTTGGCTTGCCAAAATCATTATGAGGCACTTGCCCATATCAATTTGGCTAGCTCAAATCGATATGGGCAGTACCCATACCGATTTGGCCCTCTCAAATCGATATGGGCAATAACCATATCAATTTGGGAGAACCAACTCGACCAAAACCATTAATTTCGACTCAAACCAGTCTAAAATAATTAAATTTTTAGCAAATATTTTTGCAATTTATATATAACCTCCAATTTAATTCTAAAATTAGGTTTAAAAAAATCTAAATTCATAATGGACAAACATAAACCTTTTAAATTTAAACCCATCCAAATTTAAGGGTCTGCAGCTAGGTATATTTCACATATATATTCTATTTTTTTAACTTAAAATCCTTTCATTTTCCATTTAAATCATTTATTTAATTTATTTAACTTAATTTTAATTTATTTTATTTAATTTCAAAAATTTGAGATGTTACAATTCTCTCCCCCTAAAGAAAATTTTGTCCGCAAAATTACATGCTATCAACTCTAGAATAACTAAGGATACTGACTCCGCATCATCTGCTCACTCTCCCATGTCGCCTCCTCAGTGGCATGATTCCTCCAAAGAACTTTCACGAGTGGCACCTTCTTGTTCCTCAACTCTTTTACCTCCCATGCCAAAATTGTTCTTCTTCATAAGTCAGATCTAGGCTCACCTCAATAGACTCCCCTGATAAGATATGAGATGGATCTAACTTGTACCTTCGAAGCATAGAGACATGGAAGACATTATGTATCCGATCTAACTCAGGCGGCAGAGCCAATTTGTAAGCCACTAGACCAACTCTCTCCAAAATCTCATATGGTCCTATGAAACGAGGACTCAACTTCCCTTTGTGATCGAATCTCAAAATCTTCTTCCATGGAGACACCATCAGGAACACTTTATCTCCCACAATGAACTCTATATCCTTCCTATTCAAATTTGTATTGGATTTATGTAGGCCTGAAGCTACTTTCAAACGACCCCGAATCAATTTCACTTTCTCTTTTGTTTCTTTAATCAAATTAGGACCAACCAATTTACCTTTTCCAACCTTATCGCAACACAAAGGTGTCCTGCATCTCCTGCCATACAAGGCCTCATAAGGTGCCATCCCAATACTAGAATGATGACTGTTGTTATACATAAACTCAATCAGTGGCAAGAATCTATCCCATCTCCCTATGAAATCAATGATACAGCTCCTCAACATATCCTCTAGAACCTGTATCACTCTCTCTGACTGCCCATCTATCTAAGGATGGAAAGCAATACTCAAATGCAACCAAGAACCCAATGCATCCTGCAAACTCCTCCAAAATCTCGATGTAAACCAGGGATCTCATCTGACACCAAAGAAATTAGAACTCCGTGTAACCTCACTATCTCACTGATATACAGTTCGGCCAACCTCTCAAGTGAATAGTCCATCCAAACTGGAAGGAAATGAGCTTCATCATTTGATTAACTATCACCCAGATTGCATCATGCTTCTTCTGAGTCAAAGGCAATCCAGTCACAAAATCTATCGTCACTCTCTCCCATTTCCACTCTGGTACTGATAATGGCTAAAGTAATCATAAAAGGAACTTGGTGCTCAGTCTTTACTTTCTAGAAAGTGAGACATCTGGATACAAACTCAACTATATCCCTCTTCATACCTGACCATCAATAATGCTACTTCAAATCTTAATACATCTTGGTACTACCAGGGTGCATAGCATAAATTGACTGATGTGCTTCCTCTAATATCATCCTCTTCAATCTTGTATCATCAAGAATGCATAACCTATCTCTGTACCATAGACTGCCATCATCTCTCACATGAAAGTATCGATTCTCCCCATTTTGGCAATCTAACACAATCTTCTGGATCTTCTCATCTGCCAACTGGGCTTCCCTAACCTGATCCAACAACACTGGCCTCAATTGCAACTGAGACATCAATGCACCATCATCATAAGACTCAAATCTGGCATGCAACGCTCTCAACTCAATAAACAATAAGAGCAAATAAGCAGTCAAACCTGCCAAAGACTTCCTACTCAAGGCATCAGTAATAACATTTGCTTTGCCAGGATGATAATCAATCAAATAGTTGTAGTCTTTAATCAACTCTAGCCTTCATCTCTATCGAAGATTTAGCTCTCTCTAAACACCAAATACTTCAAACTCTTATAATTAGTATAAATGAAGCATTTCTCCCCATACAAGTAATGCCACCAAATCTTCAATGCAAAAACTATGGTTGCTATCTCCAAATCATGAGTCGGGTAATTCAGCTTATGTGGCTTCAACTGTCGAGATGCATAAGCAATGACTCTACCCTTCTGAATCAGAACACAACCTAAACCACTATGTGAAGCATCACTATATATCATGTATGGTTTACCTTCCACAGGTAGGGTAAGAATAAGAGCCTGAGTCAACATCTCTCTCAGCTGCTCAAAACTTGCCTGACACCAATCTATCCACACAAATCTAACTCCTTTTTGAAGTAATCTAGTAAGTGGTATAGCTATCATAGAAAAACCATTCACAAATCAATGATAATAGCTTGCCAAACCCAAAAAACTTCTAACCTTTGTCACAGTCTTCGATAAACTCTAAATCAAGATAGCCTTAACATTACTCGGATTAACTCTAGTACCCTTTGCTTATGCCACATGACTGAGAAAAGCTTGATAGAGCCAAAACTCACACTTAGACAACTTGGAATAAACTGCTTCTCTCTCAAAGTCTACAGTACAATCCATAAATGCATACCATGATCTTCCTCATTATGTGAATACACCATAATATCATCAATGAAGACTACCACAAACTGATCTAAGTATGGTCTAAACACCCTATTCATCAAATCCATAAATGTTGCTGGTGCATTCGTCAATCCAAAGGGCATCACCAGAAACTCATAATGCCCATACCTCGTGTGAAAGGCTATCTTGGGTACATCCACATCTCTAACTCTCAACTGATGGTACACTAATCTCAGATCAATCTTAGAGAATATTATTGCTCCCTTCAACTGATCAAAGAGATCATCTATCCAAGGTAATGGATACTTGTTATTGATAGTCACCTTATTCAACTACCTATAATCAATACATAATCTCAAGGTGCCATCCTTCTTCTTCACAAACAAAATAGGTGCTCCCTATGGAGACACATTAGGGCAAATGAACCCTTTATCAAGCAACTCCTAAAACTGCACCTTCAACTCCTTTAACTCTATAGGTGCCATTCAAAAAGGGGTAATGGAGATAGAAGCAGTACTAGGCAACAAATCAATACCAAACTCATCCTCTCTCTCAGGATGTACCCCTGGCAACTCATTAGGGAAAACATCTAGAAACTCGACAACTGTAGGTATACTATCAAGCTGGGACTCCACTACTTTGGAATCTACCACATGAGCAAGATATGCCTCACATCCCTTCCAAATCATCCTCCTAGCTAAAATAGTTGAAATAAACATGGATGAAAGATATCTCTAATCACTACATATCACCATATAACTACCATCACGTGTTCTTCGAGTAACACATTTTCGCTGATAGTCTACCATAGCCCCATGCCTGGATAACCAATCCATGCCCAGAATTAGATCATACTCCCTAAAAGGCATCTCAATCAGGTCACCAAGAAACTCCTCATCCTGAACAACAACTGGACCATCTCGGTGCACCTTGCTAACCACAACACTATGCCCTAAAGTATTTGTAACCAAAACATCAAATCCTAGGAACTCAAAATGCAAATCACTCACAGGTAGTATGGATGCACTTATGTATGAATGAGTCAAACCAGGGTCTATCAATGTAAGAACTGAAGTACCAAATAAAGTTAAAGTACCAGTTATAATAGCTAAAGTATCCATCTGCCCCTGCATCACATAAACCTACTATGATGGCCCTGCATCCTCTGGTCTACTCCTTGCTGTAGAACCTCTCCTCTGACCAGACCCTGATCGACCACCTCTACAAAAATCTCTGCCACCATGACCCCCTCTGACACTAGGTCTAGAAGTTATTGTATCTATATGCCTGTCCTCTTGTGGCTCTGGACAATCTCTGAGAAAATGGTCTGGTGATCCACGTCTGGAACACACTGCTGGTGTACTTGTCCTCCAGCAGACACCCCCATATGCCCTACCACAATGAACACAGGTAGGTGGAGTAGGCCTCTGAGTCACTGGGGTTGGAGCACTAGCCACTGAGGCTGTAGGTCTCTGTCTCCACTACTATGATGACCTATCAGACTGCCCCTGGCTCTTACTGAACCTCTGAGGATAATCCCCTCAGCCTCTCTTAACTGATGAAGACCCTGCCTCACCCTAGGGTCTCCTAACTCTGTTCTCCCCTTCTATAGTGACTGTTGCATGACCCTGTGCTCTCTTTACATTCCTGGTAGCTATAACCAACTGAGAGAATTTCTGATACCGAGAACTTGCCACCAAACACATGATTGAGGGTCTCAGCCCCTCCTTAAACCTCCTGCATCTGTCAACCTCATCAGAAATAATCCCTCCAACATACTGGCTCAACCGAATGAACTCAATCTCATACTCTGTCACTGTCCTAGTGTCCTATCTCAAACTCAAGAACTCCATCTTCTTTGCATCCTTATACTCTCGCGGAGTATAATTCTTCTCGAATTCCCTTAGGAAATCGGCATAAGTCAGAACCGATGGATCAGTTGTGCCATGGGAAACTGTCTTCCACCACTCATAGGCATCCCCCTGCAGAAGTGATCTAGCATTATCAAACATCTCCTCTAGACTAGCCTGCAGCTGAATGAATACCCTCTGGACCCTGTCTAGCCATTACTCTACTACAGCAAGGTTTATAGTACCAACAAAGTCTGTGGTTCCAAATTTCCTCAGCTTATCATACTTCCACGTTGGCAACTTCTGTTGCAGCTGCATCTGTGGTGGCAGCTGCTGCTACTGAACTGGAGCCTGCCTCAACAGCTCCACCATATGTCGTACCCAGCCAGGGGGAATCTCCTCAGCTGCTGGTCTAACAGGCACAGAAGAAGATGCCTCACTAGCAAACTCAACACCAGCTTCAACTCTACTCTCATCATGAGCTACACTCTCTGCACTACCCTCTGCAGACTGGTGAGTCCGTGACGCCATAACTACTAAATCTGCAAATACAGCAGAAATTGCTACATCAAAAATCAGAAAATGGCAGTGCCAAAGCATGTATCACAATTGAAAACCATATTTAAAATCTCCATTTTCTCTCTCTAACAACCCACCTAGGTCGAGAACCTCAAACCTAGGCTCTGATAACAAAATAAATGTAACACCCTTATACCCTATACACGTATAATACACACACCTAGTATATATAAAATACACGTATACGGTATAAAAATGTCACGACCCAGCTTAATAAAAATATTTATATTTCTAATTTAGAATTCCAAACACCTTAAAAATGTATAATTGAATAGTTAACAAAATATTTTTTATTAATTACAGAAACCCAATATAAATATTCATATACAAATCTCTAGGAAAAAATTCGCCAAAGTTTTATCTGAAATTTGGACATCCTATAGACCCTTAATTTTTTACCCAATCCAGTCTAATTAGTCCAAAATAATTTTGTGTTGTCCAATATATTTTAGTTAGTCCAAAATAATTTTTATGGTATCTTGATTAATTTTAATATTTATTTTAGTAAAAAATGGTGAAGTGAATAAAAATTCAAAAATAATAAAAAATAACAAAATAACAAAAAAAATTCGGCGACGAAAAAATCATCGCCGAAAGTCAGCGCGGGCCCGTGGGCATTTCGCCTGCAAGAGTTTCCTGAGGGCGAAATGGCCCAGGCCATTTCGGCCGAAGTGCCATAGCCAGCTGCGGCAGCTTTTTTACCAGCGCAGTTTTTCCGTAGCAGTTTTTTTTCGCCAGCGAAATTTTTTTGATGCAAATTTTCCGAAACCAAATGCAATTAGGTTTTGATTTCCTTTTCTTAATGAATAATGTATGTCGTGAGCAACTAGAATTAATCAAGAATTCTTCTATAAATAAGTACAATTACAACACAAAAAATCAAGGAGAAATAAGGAAGAAATCGGACAGAAGCTTGAACAAAAGTGGAAGCCAAAACTATGAAGGAAAACCTTGAATCAAGCTATTTTTTTTTAGAGAGCAGAAAAACAATTCAAGCAATTCAAAGGAAAAAAAAGGCTTGTCTTCGACCTTGTTCATCCAAGAAGCAATTTTTGGTGTAACCTATGAAAGAAGGTTTGAATTCTTAATTTCTTTTATTTTTTCACAGTAGCTTAATCACCTAATTATTCCTTTTAATTCAAAAACCCTAGAACCTCAGTTCATTATTTCTAAAGTTTAAAAACCTTAATTCATTGTTTTGATTTCCAAAAAGTTTAAAGTTATTAGTTTTGTTTCTTCAAAACCCCAAAACCAAAATTTATTTTCCAAATTTTCAAAACCCTAAAATTGAGTTATGTTTCTTTCCAAAAGCCCTAAAAACTTCTTTTTTGCTTTTATAAACTTTAAATTGTTTGTTTATTTTCATAAAACTTCAAAAAGTTATCAATTGTTTTTCCAAATTCTAAAAAATAATTCATTCCCCAAAACCCTAAATCAAAAATTCTAAAACCCTAATTCAACTTCAAAAACCAAAACAGTGAAACCTAACCCCCTTAAAACCTTAAACCCTAATTTTTTTTTCTAAACCCTAATCCTTTAAAACTCTAAAAACCATATAGACATGAATATCATAATGTTACACAGTAAGCTTAAACCATAATTCAATGAATAACTGTAAACCATAAATCTAAGTATTTTGAAGTGTTCAAAACCTAATTTCATGATTATACATCACAAACACTAATTTGGTTAATCAAAGAACTTTATCAACCTTTTAAATCATAAAACTTTAATTTATTTTAATTCCTTTAAAAACTCACAGTAGCCTAATTCCACAAAATCCAAAACACTAAACACATGAAATAAAAAACCCTAAATGGAAACAGTAGCCATAATTTAGATTTTTATTTGCCTTATTCAACTCTATATTTGATTATGCTTTGATTTATTTTATATGCTTTAACTTATTTAAGTTCAATGCTTGGTTTATTTAATTTATCATGGATGGATGTTTACTTTCTATTGATGTTTAATACCTTTGATGAATGATTTATTTATGATGAATGGTTATTTACTTTTATCAATTTATTTAGATTTCCAAATGTTGTAAGAGGTATGTTTCCACTTGGTGGGTACCTCATTAGTTAAATATCATGTAATTTAATTTGCTCTTCTATTTTAGAACCAATGTAAAGGACATGTTTCTACCTTTCGGTGGGTATCCTATTTAGGCATGGGATGTAAGGACATGTTTCCATCTTCGGATGGGTGTCCATTTATTTGTTTTGCTTGGACATTATTTTGATTTTCAATATATCGATGCTTTATCTTAATTATTGTGTGTAATATGGATATTATTGTTATATTTAAGAATTTTATAATATTAAGACCTGTAAAGGAGGCCGTTTCCAATGAGCCGGGCATTGTGGGGGTGCTGGGCCATTTCTCACCTTCCCCACACGTACCCAACTTTTCGAACCCATTAGGGGGTTGGGGATTCCTTAGGAATTGACTCATCCACCCCTTTCTTTTTTCCTGGCCCGTTCGGGAGGCGACTCCATTTTCTCCGGACTTAGGTCCGTGTTCTCTAAGGCCCCGAGCATAAACAGTGCCGAAGTCGTAAGAACCATTCCACCGGGAGTAAGGGCAAAAATCCCCGCTCACACATCCCAAAAATTTAACAATTTCCACAACCTGCATAAAAACACTCCCAATAAAACAATTTACACATTTCCACCTCAACTTCTCAAATCCTCCATATTTCTCAAAATATTTATATCAATATACATATATATTTATATATATCAAAACACTGTACACAACCCACATTTTACAATTACTCAAAATTTTCTTTATGATTTACAATATATATACTCTAAAAATATAATTTAATAAACATATTATCAAAATATAATATAATATAAAATTTATACATGCTGGCAACGTGGCTCTGATCTTGATGTATCCAAAATTAGCTCACCAAGCAGTCTCTAATCTAGACCCGACCTGGACTAGAAGAACTCTCCGGCTCAACCGGATCTCCCCTATCATTTGTGCGATGAAATGAAATCGTGCTAAGCTAAAAGCCTAGTAATACAAACTTTAAAATAATGCCAATGCAAAAATGCTCTTATGACATGTCACAATGTGGCATCCAAGCACACTTTTAAACATATTCTTTCATCATTTAATAATTCACACAAACACATACACAAGTATGGGCCCAAATAACTAATACATTATTTAAATCCCAGAGTTACTATTTTTGGTCCATAATGACACCAAGTGTCTAGTCCCGAAGACAAATCAAGTAATTCTCAAAAGGTATCCCCGAAGGCAAATCATATCACAATGACACCAAGCGTCTAGCCTCGAAGGCAAATAATAAGGATAACCTCATAGGCATGCCGCCAAATACAGAACTCTGAAAATTGAATAACATACTAAGCACACAATTATTTCATATTTTCCATCAATTTCTTTCTCATTTTCTCATTTTAAATTAGGGACATTGCCTCATTTTCACATTTTTCACATTCATATCAATGTCAATTCATCATATTTCATCATTTCATCACAATGTACCTCATTTCCCATTAAAATCACATTACCCAAATATTTTGGATAATTCTCACGTAATGTAAATAAAACACATTTTATGTAATTTAGCCATTAAAAATGGCTTTTCATAATGCACATAGTGCATATACAACAATTTACAAGTCATAACACAATGTTTATGAATGTTCAATGTAACAAGTAGCTTAACACATTTTTCAATCAAAATGTGTTAAGCCCAATTTAATGCCAGCATATCTAATTTATCAAAAGTTTGTACTTATCTAAGAAAGCACTCCATAACAAGCTTCAAAACTCCCTTCAACCTTCTCTTCCAAGTTGTCCTTCAACACTAGGGTTGGGCAAACACATTCCTCTCAATGCCTATAACAAATGTGATCATAAACAATCATTTAGTATCACATTCTAAGGTATTCTCAATATCAAACCATAATTAAACAGCACTCTAAAGAAAATCCCAAAATTTAGCATTTCCTTACTTTAACATTAAACTTCCATTTAAATTAGTGTTTTAAGTTTATTAATATCATTAAAAACATATTTTAATATGTTTAAAGCTATTACATTACATAAACACATACTTTTCTTCCAAACCCTAAAATGGCATAACCTTCCCACATTGAAGGTTCTTGTAACACCCTCATACCCTATATACGTACAATACATATTTTCAGCATACGTAAAATACGCATATACGGTATAAAAATGTCACAGACCAATTTAATAAAAAAATTTAAATTTCTGTTTTAAGATTTCAAATACTAATATATAAAAATAAATAGTATATAAATATTATTTGCTTGTTATAGAAATCAAAAATAAATATTTTATATGAAAATCTCTGAGAAATAAATTTGCCAGAGTTTTGTTTGTAATTTGAACATTTCCAAAATTCAACAAAACACAACCTGCATAAAACAAACACTCCAAATAAAATCAATTCACCTATACTTCTCAATTTCTCCATATTTTCTCAAAATACTTATATATAGGTGTATATATATATATCAACATTATATATAAAATCTCATCTTAAACAAAATTATTCAAATCATTCTTTACAATTTAATATATATACTTCAAAAACATATCATAACATACATAATATCAAAAATGTACATGCTGGCAACTGGCTCTGATCTTGATGTACCCAAAACAACTCTTCAAGCTCAATACATACAAACCTAGACCCGACCAGGTTTAGTAAAACTCTCCGGCTCTACCAAAACATCCATGATACCTGCGCGACGAATTACAATTGCGCTAAGCCGAAGCCTAGTGGTACAAACTTTGATAATAATAAAAATGTAAAGTAATGCCAATGCACAATGCATATAGAGGTCACATCATTTCACTTTCTTATATTTTTCAAATATTTCATACTCACAACTCATAACATTATATTGCTCAATTGTACCAAAATTCATAATTCATATTAAAGCAAAGACAAGCATGGGCCCAAAAAGGATCTAATATGCTATTCAAATTTCAGAGTTACTGCTTTGGTCCATAATGACACCATGTGTCTAGCCCGTAGGCAATATATATATCCATGGATAATGTAACAGCCCCAGTCTCTTGAACATCAACCCGGCTAGACCCTTAGGCCCCAGTATCTTGGTTCTAAACCCTGCTAGACTGCTATAGTTTTTGAGGCTTGCAACCCAATCTTTTCACCCCAAAAACATCATATTTATCATTTATCAGCTAGGCTCGGCTTACGACCCGGTCTTTTCACCTTCCCAGCAATTCATAGGCATGCCGCCAAATCCAGAACTCTGAAAATTGAATAACATACTAGGCACACAATTAATTCATTTATCTCATTATCAAATACTTTCACAATTCATTTCTCATTTTATTTCTCATAATCAAACTAGGCTCATTGCCTTATTTTCAAATTTTTTTTTCTCATTTTTCTCACTTTTCTCATTTTTTTTTCTCATTTTTATCAATATCAATTCATTTCATTATTCCACATATCTCATTTTTGCATTCACAACACATTACCCAATTACTTTGGGTATTTTCACATAATATGCATATTTCACACTTTACACAATTTAGCCATTATCAATGGCTTTTCACAATACATTTAACACATATATGACATTAAAAATGTCATAGCACATTATTCATACTCAATCAATGAACCAAGTAGTTTAACACAGTTTTCAACCAAAATATGTTAAGTCCAAATGTCATGCAAATATAAACATTATACTCAAAGTTTGTACATACCTCTACTAGCAACCCAACGCAAGCTTAATACAACCTCCAATCATATCCTTCCAACTTGCCCTTCACCACTTGGATAAAGCAAATCAACCTCCCTCAATGCCTATACCAAATGTGATCATACATAATCATTTAATATCATATTCTAAGGTATGCTCAACATAAAAACCATAATTAAACATCACTCTAAACCAAATCCCAAAATTAAGCTTCACCTCTCTTTAACTTTGAAAAACCATATCAAGCCATTTAAATTAGTGTTTTAAGTTATTAATATCATTAGAAGCATATTTTAATACATTTGAACCATTTACATTATAAAAATACACTCTTATATACAAAACCATAAAATGGCATAACCTTCCCCCATTGAAGGTTTTCCATTCCAACACAATCCATTACTCATTTCAAGCTTATATTCATCACTTTTAATACTAAACAACATGCTTAAACAAATAAAATCACACAATTCAACCACTTTGGAAAATCACTTTTCCAAAACCCTAAATCTCCACTTCCATTCTCAAACTCCAACCAAACACAACCAAATTCAATATTTGACTTTAAAATACTTGTTTATGTATCAAAACAACTCATTTGGAATCAATTTACACAATTAAAAACCATGATTTCAAAACCCCAAAAATTACATAACCCTAAATTCTCTCTCTTCACCAATCTTACCCAAACTCAACCATTTCTTTAATCCAACCTTAAAATCATTGTTAATCACTTAAAATAACTTCATATATACCCAAATAGACAATTAAATCTTAGAACTTTAAAAACTCAAAACAAACATAATCACAATTCCTATGAAATCCAAAGAAAGAAGTTGAGAACTTACCCAAACTCAACCATTTCTTTAATCCAACCTTAAAATCATTGTTAATCACTTAAAATAACTTCATATATACCCAAATAGACAATTAAATCTTAGAATTTTAAAAACTCAAAACAAACATAATCACAATTCCTATGAAATCCAAAGAAAGAAGTTGAGAACTTACTAATTTTGGTGGAAATCACCAAAAATCCACTTTAAACTTGTTGAATCCTTCAATTTCTGGAGTATGGAAGATCAAAATTCTTGAGGTTAATAGCCATGGTGGCTGGCCCTTGATGTAGAAGAAGAAGATGATGAAAAACTTTTAAATTTTCTTTTTCTTTTCAATTTTATTTTTAACCATATATATATATATATTAAAATAATTTGATAATTAATTATTTATTTATTTATTTAATAAATTAAAAGTCATAAATTTCCTCTTCCATTCAAAAATAATTTATTTTTGAATTATTTTATTAATTTTAAATTTCTAAAATTTAATTACTAAAATAATCTTTTACTTTGACTTTTCTTTTAAAAAGTGTTGACTTTTATATGTTATTTATATTTTACATATATATCACATATATTATCCACTTTTTCATTTAAAACCCCTTCATTTTTCATTTAAAACCCCTTCATTTTTCATTTAAAATCATTAATTTAATTTATCCATTTAAATTATAATTTATTTTATCAAATTTTCAAAAATTAGCACTTTTCAAAAATTTAGGATATTACACATATGCACAAGTAATGTGTATCTTATATACACATCAAATGTACCTTATGTGTGTATTAAATATTAAGTATGTAATGTATTAATCCAACATATACAATTAATATACTATATGTATATGTTATGTATACTCTAGATATATATATTGAGTATATACAATTTATCTCTCCAAATACTTATTTAATTTCTCTAAAATCACGGATGTTAAAATTTTCTCCCCCTTAAATAATTTCGTCCTCGAAATTATCAAGTATAATAATAAATCATCCAAATCATTATTTTATCAAATTACATAATTTCTATTCTCCCCCTTAGGTTCATTCTTAATTTTCTTTTTACCATTCCCTAACACATCATTATATTGTCTATTTACTCAAACAGTCACAACAGATTATTATATCTTCAATCGAATTATCATTAGACAAAATTAGTTCATCTCCTTAATATATATACACCACACACCTATTGCACTCAAGATATCTGATCACTTCATCATTTTAAAAATATACTCTCATCACCTTAAATTCAAATGTTAATAACTTTTATCTTAACACAATAATTTTACACATCTTCACTTTGATCCTATTCTTTATACAATTACCACATATTAATTTAATATCACCATTATACAATAACAAAATCTTATTTCCTTATTGAAATTCATTCTAATTATACTATAACTAACACTTTTCTCTTATAATTATTTGAAACTAATATAACTTAGCTCATTTCATATGCATATACATATCAAAACATTGTATTATGCACATTATCATATAGCTTGCATATTCTTAATACAACTACACACATTGAATTTCAATAAATACTTGTAAACTTATTACATTTCAGATCAATTGATCTAACTATCACAATATGACCATCACAACCTTATTCTATTATGACCAACCTTTTTTCTATTTTAAATTCATCAATCTGTTTTCAATTCATGACCTAATTCTATTAGGTCAAATTTATTCTCAAAATTTAATTCTTTTCGAATTCATCATTATAGATAATATTCACTTCCCCTAGTCTCGTTTACTTTACACAACATTTTCATCAACTTATTCATTTTATACCACTTTCAAACACATTTATTATAACTCTTACTCACATTTCATAATTCCTTTCATTTATCATTTTCTCACATTTCTTATAGTTACCTTATTTACACAAATCACTTTTCTTATACATCATTTAAAGTTCATCATATTTTTACAATTCTCTTTTGTTTCCACACTTTCTATAATTATAAACAAATTTCTAGTATAAAATTATAAGATACAACTATGCAAACCATAAGTCTTGACCATGTTTCTTGAAGCATAACTATCAATCTCACCAAAACTATCCAACGGTCATGCCATAATAATAGTCACATCCGTGGCTTATAAATAAATACTGCCCTTCTATCATTCTTCTTCAAACATTTCCAATCACAATGTTAAATTCGTATCGCAAAAATTACATATTCATTTTCTAATCTTTTGATACACAAAAAGTTAACACATTTCAGCTCTATTTCAAAGCAATGTACTCTTGATCACTTGATCATCATTAGCCTAACTCATGTTTCAACAATATTATCATTAACATCTCTTACATATACACATTCGTTCATATGCTAATTTACACAATTTCAATTTATTACTCTATTTCTAATCTATCTCTTATAAAAATTTTCATTCATTTTTTTTTCACTTCTATACTTTTTTCATTATACTTTCCTTTTTCCTTACAATCTCTTATTTATACGCATATACTTTAGGCCCAAAACACTATACAATCATGAAGTTCAGTTGTTAAAATAACAATTTCACCGTCCAGCTCTGTTCGGGTCCATTCTCAATCTCAATTCATCACATGACCTAACTCTACGCAATTCAATACCTAATCTCTCTTATATCTATTAATACATGCAATATCATTCTCAATATCACCAGACACGTATTTGTATAAGGCAGTAAACACTCAATAACATTTTTTTTAATCATCCATATACACCTTCGTAAGTCATAATCACAATGTGACTTACTTTCCACATTTTCTTACATATCATATTTCTGTTCATATAGAAAAAAAAAATCTCATCACACAAATCATACAATTATACTCAATTCCTCTTTTACATACAACCTATACAAAGTTAACATTTATCACCTTTCAGAGAACATTATCATTTCTCATTCTTTTGACATTACTTAGGTTATTCATCAATTCAACATATATACACACTCTGACCACAACATAATTAACATCTTCCTTATTCAATCGCCCATCTCTTAAATATGTTTCTTATTATATATATTTTTTTCTAACACTTCACATAAATCTTAGTCACGTTTCCAATGTGACTTCTCTCTCACATTTTTTTTTGCATTGATCACACCTTTCATATCCATTTTCATCATTTCCAATTCAATTAACTAAAGTAACTCATTTTTACTTGATTAATCATTTCCCTTTATTTCATAATAAATTTCTATATTATCAACCACATTACACCTTAGTTAGTACTTTTATAAATAATATTACTCATTCAAAATTACTCCCATGCTTATTAAACATTAAACTATCAATATCTAAACAATCCTCATCAAAATTCCCTTACAACTCTAAATTTCCAATTTACTATTTTACTTAAACTTCATTCTATTAATCTCACTTTCAAGAGCTAACTTTATAAACATTATTTTTCTGTTAATATAACATCAAAACACATCACTTTCACAATTATGGAAACCTATTTCAAAAATTCAAATTTCACATAATACAACCAACAACATGAACCTCACTAAATTTCACCCATATCACATTCTCAATCTTAAGATCATAACATTTACTTTAAAAAAAATAATAATTCATTTCCTTACACTAATTAACATCATCCTTTTAGATACTTTAATTTTACACACTCAACCCTAAATTATGCATCATTATTCCATAATAAATAATTCACTATCATATATGATTTCACTCTTTAATTTTAATTATGAACTCTTTGTTGCAAATTATTAAAAACTCCATATTCCTTCTATACTTATACCCATATGCATATAATTTTTTTTTTATAATTTTCTTCATTCATTTGTCTCATGAAATTAATTTATTACTCATGTACACAAAATTGTTTGACTTCCTTAGTTTCATCTCACTCTTACATTCAATTTTTATATTCCTTACCAATTCCTTATAAAAGCTTGTAAACTTTTATCCATGTGCACTTAACACATATATGGACTTATATTTAAAGTTTTAGATTTTTCCAAGTTGATTTAATATATTTAAAAATTAAATCTTCCAAAATCAGAGAATCTGTCTCTTTAACAATTTCTCTGGCAGCACCTGGTTGTCCATTTGTTTTAGGTACCAAACCTTAATAAATATTCATGAAATTTTAACCATATGTTATAGAAATAGATATGATATTGGGTGTAAATTTTCATATTTTTCTGGGTGGTTGTGCCATAGTTTTTAAATATGTTTCTCAATTTCTACAGATTCTGAGTTTCTGGAACTCCTCCAACAATCTGTGTTCTTCAACCTTTCTTAATTAGTAATTCATCTTTAAAAATTATGAAATTTTATACATTAGATTCTAACATATAGAAAAACTTTTCATTAAATTTTCAAACTCATCCAAGATTCCTATATTTATTTAAAAAAAATTCAACAATATCATTTTACAGCATACCTATAAAATTTTCTGTAACTCTCATGTCCATTTCTCAAACTTTTTATTTCATATCATAAATCATTTCATAAATTATTTTTCTTAATTCCACTTATTCATCAATTGAATCAACTATGAATCTTAATTTCGAATAGAAGTTCCAAAAATTCTTAATCCATAAGATCCAGAATGATGCTTCTACTACGCCACTCTGATCTATGCAACCCAGACGCCAACTCAACTCATATCCATTATATCAAATTGACATTGCCACATCAGGGATCAGATAAATTACCAGTGCCAATGCATGCATCACAATTGAAAATTATTTTTTGAAATTCCAAATTTCTCTCTCTAACCCACCTAGGTCGAGAACCTCAAGCCTATGCTATGATACAAAAATAAATGTAACACCCTTATACCCTATATACGTACAATACATATTTTCAGCATATGTAAAATACGCATATATAGTATAAAAATGTCACAGACAAATTTAATAAAAAATTTTACATTTCTGTTTTAAGATTTCAAATACTAATATATAAAAATAAATAGTATATAAATATTTTTTGCTTGTTATAGGAATCCAAAATAAATATTTTATATGAAAATCTCTGAGAAATAAATTCGCCAGAGTTTTGTTTATAATTTGAACGTTTCCAAAATTCAACAAAACACAACCTGCATAAAACAAACACTCCAAATAAAATCAATTCATCAATTTACCAATACTTCTCAATTTCTCCATATTTTCTCAAAATACTTATATATAGGTATATATATATCAACATTATATATAAAATCCCATCTTAAACAAAATTATTCAAATCATTCTTTACAATTTACAATATATGCTTCAAAAACATATCATAACATACATACTATAAAAAATGTACATGCTAGCAACTGGCTCTGATCTTGATGTACCCAAAACAACTCTTCAAGCTCAATACATACAAACCTAGACCCGACCAGGTTTAGTAAAACTCTCCGGGTCTACCAAAACGTCCATGATACCTGCGCGAGGAATTATAATCGCGCTAAGCTGAAGCCTAGTGGTACAAACTTTGATAATAATAAAAATATAAAGTAATGCCAATGCACAATGCATATAGAGGTCACATCATTTCACTTTCTTATATTTTTCAAATATTTCATACTCAGAACTCATAACATTATATTGCTCAATTGTATCACAATTCATAATTCACATTAAAGCAAAGACAAGCATGGGCCCAAAAAGGATCTAATATGCTATTCAAATTTCAGAGTTACTGCTTTGATCCATAATGACACTATGTGTCTAGCCCGTAGGCAATATATATATCCATGAATAATGTAACAGCCCCAGTCTCTTGAATCTCAACCCGACTAGACCCTTAGGCCCCAGTATCTTGGTCCTCAACCCGGCTAGACTGCTACTGTTTTTGAGGCTTACGACCCAGTCTTTTCACCCCAAAAACATCATATTTATCATTTATCAGTTGGGCTCGGCTTACGACCCGGTCTTTTCACCTACCCAGCAATTCATAGGCATGCCGCCAAATCTAGAACTCTGAAAATTGTATAACATACTAGGCACACAATTAATTCATTTATCTCATTATCAAATACTTTCACAATTCATTTCTCATTTTATTTCTCATAATCAAACTAAGCTCATTGCCTTATTTTCACCTTTTTTTTTCTCATTTTTCTCATTTTTCACATCTTTCTCATTTTTCTCACTTTTCTCACTTTTTTTCTTATTTTTATCAATATCAATTCATTTCATTATTCCACATATCTCATTTTTGCATTCACAACACATTACCCAATTACTTTGGGTATTTTCACATAATATGCATATTTCACACTTTACACAATTTAGCCATTATCATTGGCTTTTCACAATGCATTTAACACATATATGACATTAAAAATGTCATAGCACATTATTCATACTCAATCAATGAACCAAGTAGCTTAACACATTTTTCAACCAAAATGTGTTAAGTCCAAATGTCATGCAAATATAAACATTATACTCAAAGATTGTACATACCTCTACTAGCAACCCAAAGCAAGCTTAATACAACCTCCAATCCTATCCTTCCAACTTGCCCTTCACCACTTGGATGAAGCAAATCAACCTCCCTCAATGCCTATACCAAATTTGATCATACATAATCATTTAATATCATATTCTAAGGTATTCTTAACATCAAACCATAATTAAACATCACTCTAAACCAAATCCCAAAATTAAGTTTCACCTCACTTTAACTTTGAAAATCCATATCAAGCTATTTAAATTAGTGTTTTAGGTTTATTAATATCATTAGAAGCATATTTTAATACATTTGAACCATTTATATTATAAAAGTACACTCTTATATATAAAACCATAAAATGGCATGACCTTCCCCCATTGAAGGTTTTCCATTCCAACACAATCCATTACTCATTTCAAGCTTATATTCATCACTTTTAATACTAAACAACATGCTTAAACAAATAAAATCACACAATTCAACCACTTTGGAAAATCACTTTTCCAAAACCCTAAATCTCCACTTCCATTCTCAAACTCCAACCAAACACAACCAAATCCAATATTTGACTTTAAAATACTTGTTTATGTATCAAAACAACTCATTTGGAATCAATTTACACAATTAAAAATCATGATTTCAAAACCCCAAAAATTACATAACCCTAAATTCTCTCTCTTTACTAATCTTACCCAAACTCAGCCATTTCTTTAATCCAACCTTAAAATCATTGTTAATTACTTAAAATAACTTCATATATACCCAAATAGACAATTAAATCTTAGAACTTTAAAAACCCAAAACAAACATATTCACAATTCCTATGAAATCCAAAGAAAGAAGTTGGGAACTTACTAATTTTGGTGGAAATCACCAAAAATCCACTTTAAACTTGTTGAATCCTTCAATTTGTGGAGTATGGAAGATCAAAATTCTTGAAGTTAATAGCCATGGTGGCCGGCCCTTGATGGAGAAGAAGAAGATGATGAAAAACTTTTAAATTTTCTTTTTCTTTTCATCTTTTATTTTTAACCATATATATATATTAAAATAATTTAATAATTAATAATTTAATTATTTATTTAATAAATTAAAAGTCATAAATTTCCTCTTCCATTCAAAAATAATTTATTTTTGAATTATTTTATTAATTTTGAATTTTTAAGATTTAATTACTAAAATACCATTTTACTTTGACTTTTCTTTTAAAAAGTGTTGACTTTTATATGTTTTGTATATTTTACATATATATCACATATATTATCCACTTTTTCTTTTAAAACCCCTTCTTTTTTCATTTAAAATCATTAATTTAATTTATCCATTTAAATTATAATTTATTTTATCAAATTTTTAAAAATTAGCACTTTTCAAAAATTTAGGATATTACACATATGCACAAGTAATGTGTATCTTATATACACATCAAATGTAACTTATGTGTGTATTAAATATTAAGTATGTAATGTATTAATCCAACATATACAATTAATATACCATATGTAAATGTTATGTATACTCTAGATATATATATTGAGTATATACAATTTATCTCTCCAAATACTTATTTAATTTCTCCAAAATCACGGATGTTACAGTTCTTCACTCAAACTCATTCCAATTATCAATCTAATCTTATTTCCATCACTTATATCCTTAAAGAACATGATTAAAACAATAAAACCAAATAATTTACCATACTTGAAAAATGCCTTTTCCAAAACCATAAATTAATACTACCATTCTCAAACTCTATCCAAACTTAACCAAATCCACCATTTGACTTTAAATTCATTGTTTATGCATCAAAAAAACACATTTAGAACCAATTTGCACAATTACCAAAATAACTCTTGATTCTTGAAATTTCTTGCAAAATTGGTTATTTAAATAGAGAAAAAATCACCCCTAACATCCATGGAAATCACATTTTTTTTTTTAAGAAGAAGAAGAAGACCACTTTAATTTCTCTTTCTTTCCACTTAAAAAAATATAGCCATATATAAATATTATTTTATTTTTAATAAATAATTAATTATTTAATTATTTAAAAACCCCAAATTACCTCTTTCAACCAAAAATAATTTATTTAAATTTATTTAAATAATTTTAATTTTATAAAGTATAATTACCATTTTGCCCTTTGACTTTTGACTTTTCTTTTAAAAGAGTTGACTAATGTATATGTTAAGTATATGTTAGGTATATTTCACATATACATTATATTTTTTTACTTAAAATCCTTTCATTTTTCATTTAAATTATTTATTTAATTTATTTAACTTAATTTTAATTTATTTTATTTTATTTTAAAAATTTAGGATGTTACAAAAACTAAATAAAACAGGACACCCACCAGGAGGTGGAAATATGTCCCTTACATTAATCCCCGAATATAAATTAAATAAAAGAAGCAAATTAAATAAGGCACCCACAAAGTGAAAACATGTCTTTTACAAGTCTCATAAATCCCAAATATTAAGAAATTACAATCCATAAACACATAAATAATAATCATACACATAGTCATTAAACAATCATAAAATTAGGGCTTAACTAAAAGGAAATTAAAACTTTAATCCACTAGCATGTCTTAATATTAACCCCTAATGAAATATAGTGTGCAATGTATACGGCAGTCCCGAAAGGTAAATGATTTTCTAGATAGGATTTTATTATGGAATTAGGGTATAGGGTTTTCTAACCTAACTATAGTTTTCAACATGAAAACTAGAGTGTTAATTAATCAAATTAGGACTTCAGATGGTTTAAATCATAAATCATTTGTAAAAACTTACTAAACCATTGTTATAATTTATTAATACAGTAATCAAGTATTGAAGTTGATCATTAAATTAGGTTGAATTGGTTAATAAGAATTATACCTGTGTTGTAGGCTTCGCCAATCATAATCTGTTGAACCAAGCTCCCTTGTCCCAATTCCTAGATCAATTGCAGTATTGGTTGAGTGAATGCAATCTGAAGACAGTTGCTACTTTCAGCTATAACCTCTCCTTGTTGTGTTGATTACCTTCTCTTTCTGTCTCAATTTGCTCGCTGTCTCTTACTTTAATTTACTAATCACGCTCTTCTATTTAAGGTCCTCCCCCATTTTGAGTTCATTTTGATTCATATTTATAATGTTTAAATTAGGGTTAACTCTAATCATTAATCTTAATTCGATTCCAACTATTGATTGTTATCTAAGCTTTTCACAAGTTAAACATGATTAGGACTTCTACTTTTGGTTGAAACCAAACTGATGTCGAATTAAACTTACTCATATCAAATTAAACCAAACTGATGTCCAATTATATATTAGCATAAAGCTTATATTGAATTGGACATTGTCCAATTTGATATGAGCTTCACTCATGTCTATTAGAACAATGTTACATTGTTCTAATAGACATGAGTGAAGCTCATATCAATTTGGATGAGTGAAGCTCATATCGATTTGGACCAGTTTAATTTGTGTCTTTTAAAATTGGACTGATCAAATTCAATTCTTTAAACTAGGTTTAAGCTTTTAGAATCAGACCATATTTGGCTTAGCCTCATTCAATCAGGATCAAACTTATTCAGGGCCAAAATTATGGGTCTATAATATGCCCTATGTCTGATAAAACACTTATCCTAGAACATGCTCCAACGAATCATTGAGGTGAAATTGAACTTTGCTTATTTGAGAGAGAAATGATATAGGCATTGCTTGCTGAGCCAACAATTCATATTTACCCTAATTACATAATCCATAGTTTGTCCCCTTTGAGCCTCGGTATTATTTTAACTTATTATTTTAACTTACTCTTTTCGTGGCATAAAACCTAGTTAACTACCTTAAGCTTGTATGTTTATGTTAAGGATTAAGGCCTCGATCTAATTGCTAGAGTCGTTCAGTGGTTAGATGGGCCTCACAACATTTGTTAGAAGATTGATACCAAGCTTAAAGATAATTGTTGCAAGATATCAAGAAAGCAAATAGCAAACCTTTCGATTGTAACATAATATAAGATTAATTATTCCATATGAAAGGAAAGAAGAAGGAAAAGAATCAAAGAAGGTATAAAAAAATCTGAACAAAAATGAAAATAAACAAAAACAAAAAGAAGAATCAAGGAAAGCATACAAAAGACAAGCAAAAATAAATCAAACAAAAATATGAAAAATAAGAAGAAAATGGTAATAGAAAAATAATAAAAGAAAAGGAAATAAGAAAAAATGGAGAAGAAAGGAGTTAAGAAACAAAAAACACACAAAGACGAGAAAGAGAGCAAAGTGAAAAAAGAGGGGTCTATAGCATTATAAGCTAATCCATCGAACCCCCTGAAAATTAGATTTTTGAAATTACAAAGAATAGGAGTAATGAACAAAGCATAAGATTGCTTCTATTTGACTTACCTCAACTGATTTAGGACTTCAACAAAGATTCTTTGATTTTAGAATTTCTCAATTGTATAATATCAGCTTCAATTCCAACTGGCCTCCACTTAGCCCTCAATCCTTAGAAGGCTCCATTAAAACCTTACCAAAGACCTTTTGAACTCTCTTAGTAAGCAAAGTCTATTAATAGATATGGTTCGAAGGAGTATTCCTATAAGATAGACATGTTCACATTCATGATAACTTGGACCTATTTGAAGTGCAACCAATTCTTTAAAATTAACTTTAGTGCAAATTAATAGAATATGATTAAGTGTGATTGTTGAGCTTCATATTTAAGCAAAAGTTTTAGTTTTATGTAGTACATGTTCAAAGACATTGAACAGAAGTCCTCAGAAGATCCAAGAGTGATTAGCCAAAGGTGAATGTCATCTCATGAAGCTAAACTTGCAAAAAGACAAAAAGAGCTTGCTAAACTAAAAATCCAAAAGGGTGGTCTAGGTAAAAATTATAGCTAATAAAAAAATTGATTAAAAATGAAAGAAAAAAATGAAAATACTTGATGGGCTAAAAACCCTAAAGGGTGATATAGTCAAAAGTTAAAATAAGGCCGGCTAGTTTGAAACTTGCAAAGGGTGATCTAGGCAAGAAAGGTAAGAATAAATGAAATGAAAAAGAGATTGATTTTATAAAATGGATACCAATGAATTTGCAACTTCCAGTTTGACATGGAAACACTCTCTCACTTCAAGATTAACTATTGAGCTTCCCTAAGAATCCTAGTAGAAAGTTAATGGGTCTCTTACTAAAAAGATTTTTTCTTTGAAAGGCGGATGATAAGGTTTCCTACACTCATATCTAGTGTTCCTTGCACTATGTAGACCCTTAATTTTGGCCCTAGATAAATTTAGTACAATTAAAAAAGCCCAAATTAAGTCCAATCTTGATTTAAAAGACAAAATTACTTAATCAACCATAAAAGTCATGACAAATTGGCCATAGGCTCATTACCAATTGGCCATAAGCCTTGTTTATGTCGAATTGGCCATAAGCAATTAGTCGTGAGCCTTGCTTATGGCCAATTGGTCATGAACCTTTCTCACGACCAATTGGATATGAGCCTTTCACTATGAGCCGGTTTCCTAATCCTACTCAAACTCGAGATTATTCAGATAAATAGAAGGATTTTTTATGCAATCTGAATTTTTAATCTACATTAACTCTAATAAAACCCTAATTAACCATTTGTGAGCGGGGATTTTCCCCCCACTCCCGGTGGAATTGTTCTTGCGACTTCGGTACTGTTTAGGCTTGGGGCCATAGAGAACACGGACCTAAGTCTGGAAAAAATGGAGTTGCCACCCGGATGGACCAGGAAAAAGAAAGGGGTGGATGACTTGATTCCTAAGGAATCTCCAACCCCCTAATGGGTTTGAAAAGTTGGGTACGTGTGGGGAAGGTGAGAAATGGCCCAGCACCCCACAACGCCCGGTTCATTGGAACCGGCCTCCTTTACAGGTCTTAATATTATAAAATTCTTAAATATAATAACATTATCCATATTACACACAATAATTAAAATAAAGCATCGATATATTGAAAATCAAAACAATGTCCAAGCAAAAAAATAAATGGACACCCACCCGAAGATGGAAACATGTCCTTACATCCCATGCCTAAATAGGACACCCACCGAAAGGTAGAAACATGTCCTTTACATTGGTTCTAAAATAGTAAAGCAAATTAAATTACATGATATTTAACTAATGAGGTACCCACCAAGTGAAAACATACCTCTTACAACTTTTGGATATCTAAATCAATTGATAAAAGTAAATAATCATTCATAATAAATAAATCATTCATCCATGATAAATTAAATAAATCAAGTATTAAATTTAAATAAATTAAAGCATAAGAAATAAATCAAAGCATAATCAAGTATGAAATTGAATAAAGCAAATAAAAGTCCAATTATGGCTACTGTGACTTTTTAAGGAATTAAAATAAATTAGGGTTTTATGTTTTAAAGGGTTGGTAAAACTCTTTGATTAACAAAATTAAGGTTTGAATGATGATATCATGAAACTAGGGTTTTAAACACTTTAAAATACTTTAATTTGTAATTTTTGGTTCTTGGGTTCCTAAGCTACTGTGTAAAATTTAGGTTTTTATGTTTTTATGTTTTTAATGTTTTAAAAGGATTAGGGTTCATAAAAATTAGGGTTTAAGGTTTTAAAAGGGTTAGTGTTCATTATTTTGAATTTTGGAAGTTGAATTTGGATTTGATATTTTGGAATTAGGGTCACAATGGTAATTTTAATCTTAGGGTTTGGAAGATAATTTAATATTTTATGGAATTTTATGAATTTAAACAAGTGAATTAAAGTTTTTATAACTAGAAAAGATGTTTTAGAAGACTTTTTGAAGGAAAAAGTACCAAGTTTAAAGTTTTGAAAGAAACAGAATTTGATTTTGGTTTTGTTGAAGAATATGTTCAATTTGAGTTTTAAGGTTTTTAAGAAGAAAAAATAACAATTTTAAGCCTTTTGGATGATAAACCAATGAAATAAGATTTTTTTTTGGCTTTAGAAAAACTAAATTAAAGTTCAAAGGATTTTAATTTTGATTTTATAAATTTGCTACTGTGTAAAAAGAAAACAATCAAAGAAAATTAATTAATACATACCTTCTTTTGATGATTTCTCCAAAAATAATTCTTCTTGGATGAACTAGCTCCAAAGACAAGCCTTTTTTTTGCCTTTGAATCCTCTAAATCATGCTTCTACTGTTCCAGAAAAGAGTTGAATTGAATTTCTTCTTTTCCTTCCTTGATTTGGTTTCAAATTTTCCAAACTACTCTTGGATTTTTGCCTCACCCTTTTTTAATTGTCTTTGGTTCTTATTTATAGTGATTTGAGGTTGTTTTTTCCTAATTAGTTAAGGTAAGTAATATTAATAAATAAATAAAAAACCAAAACCTAATTGGATTAGGTTTCAAAAAATTTGCGTCGGAAAAACTGCGCTGGCGAAAAATATTTTATTTAGTCCAAAATGATTTTTATTGTCTAATTGGTCCAAAATAATTTTTGCTTCAGTATATAATTTTTATTAATAAAAAATAAAAACAAACAAATAAAAATAAAAATAAAAATCGGAGTCGGAGTCGGAAAAATCGGCAGCAAAAAATTATCAAGCGGGCCCGTGGGCATTTCGCACGCCGAAATTTTCTGCCTGCGAAATAGCTTACGGGCCCGCTCTGCGCATGCTGCCGCAGCCAGCTGCGGCAGATTTTTTCGCCAGCGTAGTTTTTCCGCAGTAGTTTTTTTTCGGCAATGCAAATTTTCCGACACAAATTTTTCGAAACCTAATCCAATTAGGTTTTTCTTTCTTTTTTTTATTAATATTACTTACCTTAACTATTTAGGAATAAACAACCTCAAACCACTATAAATAAGGACCAAAGACAATTGCAAAAATCCAAGAGTAGTTTGGAAAATTTGAAACCAAATCAAGGAAGGAAAAGAAGAAATTCAATTCAACTTTTTTCTGGAACAGCAGCAGCACGATTTAGAGGATTCAAAGGCAAAAAAGGCTTGTCTTTGAAGCTAGTTCATCCAAGAAGAATTTTTTTTTGGAGAAATCACCAAAAATTAATTTTCTTTAATTTTTTTTTTTACACAGTAGCAAATTTATGAAATCAAAATTAAAAACCTTTGAACTTTAATTTAGTTTTTCTAAAGCAAAAAAAAAAAAAACTTATTTCGTTGGTTTATCATCCAAAAGGCTTAAAATTGTTGTTTTTTCTTCTTAAAAACCTTAAAACTCTAATTGAACATATTCTTCAACAAAACCAAAATCAAATTTTGTTTCTTTCAAAACTTTAAGCTTGGTACTTTTTCCTTCAAAAGGTCTTCTAAAACATCTTTTCTAGTTATAAAAACTTTAGTTCACTTGTTTAAATTCATAAAATTCCATAAAATATTAAATTGTCTTCCAAACCCTAAGATTAAAATTACCACCCGTGACCCTACTTCCAAAATATCAAATCCAAATTCAACTTACAAAATTTAAAATAATGAACACTAACCCTTTTAAAACCTTAAACCCTAATTTTTATGAACCCTAATCCTTTTAAAACATTAAAAAACATAAAAACATAAAAACCTAAATTTTACACAGTAGCTTAGGAACCTAGTAACCAAAAATCACAAATTAAAGTATTTTAAAGTGTTTAAAACCCTAGTTTCATGATATCATCATTCAAACCTTAATTTTGTTAATCAAAGAGTCTTACCAACCCTTTAAAACATAAAACCCTAATTTATTTTAATTTCATAAAAAGTCACAGTAGTCATAATTGAACTTTTATTTGCTTTATTCAATTCCATACTTGATTATGCTTAGATTTATTTCTTATGCTTTAATTTATTTAATTTCAATACTTGATTTATTTAATTTATCATGGATGGCTTTTTATTTTATATTTTGATTAATAGCTTTGATGAATGATTTATTTATGATGAATGATTATTTACTTTTATCAATTAATTTAGATTTCAAAAACTTGTAAGAGGTATATTTCCACTTGATGGGTACCTCATTAGTTAAACATCATGTAATTTAATTTGCTTTTCTATTTTAGAACCTATGTAAAGGCCATGTTTCTACCTTTTGGTGGGTGTCCTATTTAGGCATGTGATGTAAGGACATGTTTCCATCCTTGGATGGGTGTCCATTTATTTGCTTTGTTTGGACATTGCTTTGATTGGACATTGCTTTGATTTTAATATAATGATGCTTTCTTTTAATTATTGTGTATAATATGGATAATGTTATTATATTTAAGAATTTTATAATATTAAGACCTGTAAAGGAGGCCGGTTCCAATGAACCGGGCGTTGTGGGGGTGCTGGGCCATTCTCACCTTCCCCACACGTACCCAACTTTCCGAACCCATTAAGGGGTTAGAGATTCCTTAGGAATCGAGTCATCCACCCCTTTCTTTTTTTTTTTCAGCCCGTTCGGGTGGTGACTCCATTTTCTCCGGACTTAGGTCTGTGTTCTCTAAGGTCTTGAGCCTAAACAGTGCCGAAGTCACAAGAACCATTTCACCGGGAGTGGGGGCAAAAATTCCCGCTCACAGTACTACAGTTTACCAATAAATCCCCAAACTTCTCTCTTCATCTTTGGGGCTGACATATCCCTGATTGCTTTGACTTTGTCAGGATCTATCTCAATACCATTCGGACCAATCACATGTCCCAATAATTTACCTGAGGTAACACCGAATACACACTTCTTTGGGTTTAATCTCAGCTTATACGTCAAAGCTCTATCGAAGAATAATTTTAAGTTTTGGAAGTGTTGCTCCCTTGTATCCGACTTCACCATCATATCATCAACATATACTTCAACTTCTTTGTGCATCATGTCATGAAATAGTGTGGTGGCCATCCTTTGGTAGGTTGCTCTAGCATTCTTTAAGTCGAAAGGCATCACCCTATAACAAAATATACCCCATGTAGTAGTGAAGGCAGTTTTGGCTTTATCCTCTTGGGCCATTAATACTTGATTATATCTAGAAAATCCATCTACAAATGAGTGTAGCACGCTAGAGGCTGCACTATCAATGAGAACATCTATATGAGGTAAAGGAAAATCATCCTTAGGGGAAGCCTTGTTCAAATCTCTATAGTCCATGCAGACCCTTATCCTTCCATCTTTATTTGGCACGGGTACTATATTGGCTAACCAATCTGGATATTCTATTACTTCAAGGAACCTCACTTGTATTTGCTTAGTGACCTCTTCTTTAACCAATTCAGCCCACTCAGGTCTTAATCGCCTAAGCTTTTGTTTGACAGGTTTAATGTGAGTGTAAGTAGGAATATGATGCTCGGCTATGTCTCGATCTATCCCAGGCATATCCTCATAAGAACAAGCAAACACCTCTTCATATTTTTTGAATATTTTTTCAAATCTCTCTCTCTCTCATCAGGAGTAAGGTCGGATGCTATGCTAATATTTTTAGGATTTTCAGTTGTTCCCAAATTTAATGATTGTGTGTTAACATAATTAATATTAAAGATGCTCATGTAACTGCTATTTGAATGTATGCAACCATCAGGAGAAACATCACACAAGTAAGCAAAATCAGACTTTATTACATTCATTTTGGAAAAGAAAACATCATCATCCTCATACAAAGCAGACAAATTAAAATCAAAATCAAAATCATTGTTCTCAGAATCATAAAGCAGGATGTCTTTAAACTTTTCTTCAACTAGGGCAGCAATCTCTTCCGGAGTCTTCTCGGCTTTCAAGGCAGCTTCATTCTTCTCTTTTGGATTACATTCTTTGTTGATTAACAGGGTGAGCTCTTTCTTCACTTGCTCCACTAGCTCAGCAACATCTGCAAAAATTTCAAAACCTGGAATTAACTTACCAATGAACATGATCGGCTTGGGATTTCCTTGGAGTGGTCCCATATCTGGGGCTTTGATAAAAATCTCTTCAAGTGGTGGGAAGCTCATCTTCTCATTCTTCTTTGGCTGGACATCATTGTCTTCATCATATCCTAACCCCTTCTTGGATGTTTGAGTTCTAAAGTCTGGCAACTTTGTCAAACCGGCCTTACCCTTTCCAAGACCAGCTTCGGGAAGGTAGTTCATGTTCTTCATCATATTCAAGACTTTGGAGTCCACTACTTCATCATCAGAAATTGCAGCTACTTGAAAACCATTGAGAGGCCTCTCAACCATTAGAGCGTTAATAATCTCAATATCTTCAGCTTTAATGACCACTGTCTCATTTTCGTTGGGGAATTTGATCTTTTGATGAAGGGTGGAAGGAACTCCACAAAGAGGGTGAAACCATGGTCGCCCCAAGAGCAATGCGAAGGTAACTAGAATGTCTAAAACAACAAATTCAACAATAGATTCAATTGGACCAACCTTGATAGCCGGTTTGAAAGTCCCTTCGACATGCCTCTTAGTGTTGTCATAAGCACGAATTGTCACCTCGGTTGGGTTTAGATCTCTTGTTGACATGGCTAGCTTTGGCAATATCTTAAGTGGATAAACATTTATGGTAGACCCATCATCGACCATGACACATGGAGTCCTCTTCCCCTTGACTTCTATTTTGATAAAGAGAGGGCGGATGTGGTCTCTCCCCTCCTCTGGTAAGTCCGCATCTGAAAAAGAAACTGCTCCCATATTAACTTCACTCTTTTCTTGGACCTCTTCACATTTCATTACTTCCCCAATTTTATGAAGTTGATCAACTCCTCCGATGTTGTGGAGGTGGAAATTGGCATGCTAGCTGTAATATCCCTATTTGTGCCCTGGAAGTTTGGTTGTTGTTGTTGTTGTTGTTCATTTGGATTAATTGTATATGTTAAGTTGTTAAGGAATTAGGGTTTAGAGAGAAGTGTATATGTTGTGTATATGGTAATATATATGACATATAAGTTGGTCAAAGGGAGAGTCAAGGTGTTGGATTTAGTGGAAGAAGATATTTCTTTTGTTATTATGGAATTACATATATGGGCATATAAGAGACAAGAGCTTAGTTATATAGTTAAGGGTGTTTTAGTAATTTTTTTTCCTTGTAGAATTGCATGGTGGAGATTAAAAGAAGAAAAGTAAGGTTGACTTATCATTTTCTTCTCTTTTCTATCATGTGTGGCCGGCTCAACATAGAGACAAGAGAGCAAGAGAACCAATGAAGGTTTTGATGATTTCAAGCTCAAATTGAAGAAAGTTTTCAAAGTTACAAGTTGGATTTTCAAGGAATTTCATTATTTGGTAAGTTTTCTCTTGTTTACTCTTGTTATTTTTGAAGTCTTGCTTGAGTTGAGTTGTGATTTGATGATGGTATAATTAAGTTGCTTATGGTGTGATTTTAAGTATTGATTTTGCTTGATAGATGAGAAGTTGAGTTGGTGAAGGTGATGGAAGTGATTGTGTTGAGTTTGAGTTAGGGTTTTGAGTTGATAAGTGAGGTTTTTGTTATGTTTGATTGGTTATTTTTGTTAATCTTTGAATTAGTGGTGTTTGTTGGTTTTGAAAGTGAAGAAAACATGATTTTGGAAAGGGGCAGTAGCGTTTGGGATCCCACGCCCGTGGCCTTTTGATAGCCATGGCCGTGGGGGAGGTGACCACTTTTGGACAGAATTGTTCTCAAAGCCACGACCGTGGGGGTTGGAGGTGACCACGGCCGTGGGCTTTGCTTAGGGTTGTTGAGTTTTGTTTAGTGTTCTAAAGGTCTAAGATAAGCTTAATAAGTGTTAAATATTATAGAAATTGATGTATTGCATTATTGTTTTGGGTTAGGTTTTGGAAGAGGTGGTTTGCCCTAATTGTGAAGTGTAAAACCTTTGGAAGGAAGGATTGCTTAGAGTTGTGTGAGTGTTCATAAGGTAAGTACAACTACATTATTGCATTCATTTATAAGATGATGAAACTTAACACACATGTGAGTGTTAAGGTGTTAAAAGCATTAATGCATGGTGAATGCATATTGTTAATATTGTGATAAGCAATGTGGAATGTATGTTAAGATCATTGTTTGTGTATACTTGAGTAGTAAAGTGTGGAACCATATGATTAATTGTTCATGATGAAAGTAAAATGGTTAATGTATAGTTGTCTATATGATAATGTAATGTGATACTATATATGAAGGATGTGATGAATTGCCCTAATGTGATTGATATTTGGTGTACAATCATTGTGATTGTTTATGATGATTTATATGATATGTGAGGCCATTGTGATTAGGCCAATATGATGCAAATGGAATAGTTGAGGCATGGTTGCCTAATGAATGGTGAATTGTGAAATGAGAAATGAATTGAGAAAGAAATAAATGAAATGTTTGTGTGCCTAATATGTTGATTCAACTTTCAGAGTCCTGTTTTTGATGGCATGCCTATGAACCATTGGATAGGTGAAATGGGAGGCCCGTAAACCGATTCCAATTGGTAATTATGATATGAATCACTGGATAGGCGAAATGGGAGGCCCGTAAGCCGATTCCAGTTGAAAATGTGAATATGGAATGATGGTGAAATGGGAGGCCCGTAAACCACTTCCATTTGAAAATTTGTAACAGTCTAGCCGGGTTGAGGATCTCCTCATGTTAATGGGTTGATGGTCCAAGAGACTGGGTCTGTTACACTATCCATGGATAGAGATATGATGTATATTGCTTACAGGCTTGATGATTGTGATATTGAATCAAAACAGGGACTCTGAACTTTGAATAACGTATTAGATGTGTTATGGGCCCAATGCTTGTGTTTGTCTATATGTGGTTATTGTTTGATGAAACTTATGAGTAAAGATAAGATATGATGTTATGAAACATGATTGTGGTTTGAGATACTATGATGACTATGGTATGAACTGAAGTGAAATATTTACTTGCTTTGTGCATAGAACTTGATTGTGTGACATGAGTATTGCATCATAGCATATCGATATTGTAGTTGCTTTACTAAGCCGTTGGCTTAGCGCGATTGCGTTCATCGCGCAGGTGTTAGAGAAGAACCCGAGAGCTCCACTAGACCGAGTGAGTCTAGGAATTGAAGAGTTGTGTTGGACTTAAAGATCAAAGGGAAAGCTGCCAATCATGTATAAACTCTTTATGTTTTGTAAAGTATTGGATTTAATGTATATGTATATAACTTTGTAAACTTGTACTTGGATGTATTTATATATGTAAATATTTTTATAAATTCCGCTGCGTATTAAATAAAGTGTTTATACTTATTTTATTTTATTTTATTTTACAAGTAAATATCATTATACTATATATATATATATATATATATTGTGAATTGTTTATGGAAAAAAAAATGTAGCATTCTTAGGTTCTATGTATGTTCATTACATGGTGGTGATATGTAGTGAACGTATATGGGACTTAGGGGTGTTACACTAGCCAAGGCTTTGGCCATAATTTCTCGGTGCTTTTTGGAAGTAGCTAACAAGTCCCAAATGCTAACACTTGCTTGGGTTCTTTTCAATTGCTTGAGCACAACATCATCTTCTTCCACTTCAACTTCCTTTCCCTTATTCGTTTCTATCTCCTTAGGTGGTGGCCTTGCGTAAGGCTTATCGGATCTAGTATTCATCACCTCATCTTCTTCGGGCTCGGACCAATCCCACTCCTCCTTTTTGGGTATAATATCATCATCACTATCCCTTGAATCCCAAAACCCGTTGACAGCACAAATTGCTACTTCTCCACCCATCACAGCTTTTTTAATTTTAACAAATGCCTCTTCTTCTTCTTTGGTTGCTTCTCCACCCACATCTTGAAAAGAAGACATGACGAAGTCCTCATGCAAACCTCCTCCAATCATAAAGGTTGCCGGTGGTGGTACCCTATTGAATTTTGGCAATGGGTTGTCTTTAGTGTTTGGCTTATTAGGCTCAGGTAGTTTCCCATTATCAATTAGGTTTTGGATCTCATGTCTTAACCTCACACATCTATCTGTGTCATGCCCTTGCATTTGGTGAAATTGACAAAATGTTTTGGTGTCAAAGTTAGGTGGGAGAGGGTTAGGCAA
Source organism: Garcia nutans (assembly GCA_947685225.1). Taxonomy (NCBI): domain Eukaryota; kingdom Viridiplantae; phylum Streptophyta; class Magnoliopsida; order Malpighiales; family Euphorbiaceae; genus Garcia; species Garcia nutans. The sequence continues at coordinate 41,867,854 of CANTUV010000005.1, forward strand.
AGGATGAGGATTTAAGGGTTGTAACAATCCTTTTCTTTGAAGCTTGTTGAGAACCCAAGACATTGGTTTTCCCAATTTTGAAAATTGTCTCCTTGTTCCTTGGTTAGTAGCATTAACACCGATGGCCTTTTGCATGCTTTGGCTACCAGGTTGATAGCTCCCTTTCTCGTTCCTTTTTGTTGCAAATCGGCTCTTCTCCCTTTCCCATTCTTCAATTTGCAAACCAGCTTGAAGTAGGTCTTTGAAATCACGGATGAGTGTATGAGACATTCTCTCATGAAGGGTAGGCAACACCCCTCTCACAATCATCCTTATTTGATTAGATTCATCGGGCCTCTTCGTGAGTAAAGCGGCCTTGTTTCTCCACCTTTTCACATAGTCCACAAAATTCTCATTCGTCCTTTGCCTAATGGACTCCACTTCCATCAAGGTAACTTCTAACTCAACAAAGATCAAGTTATTACATCTTCAAATATTGAAGTTTTGAGTGTGTAATCTTATGAATTAAATAAAGGACGAAGCTACTATAAGAAACAAAAAGAAATTAAGAATTCAAACCTTCGTTCGTAGGTTCCACCAAAAATTTCTTCTTGGATGAACAAAAACAAAGACAAGCTTTGCTGCCTTTGATGGATTGAATTGTTCTTTTCTCTCTAAAAAAAATCAGATTGATTCAAAGCCTTTCCTACTCAGTTTCGGTCTCAATTTTTCTCCAAATTTTCGTCTCAATTTCTCCTTTGATTTCTTGATGCTTTTTGTGTTGTTTTTGGTATTATTTATAGAAGAATTTTTTTGTTAATCATAGTTATTCACGGAAGATAATATTGATAAGAAAAGGAAACCGAAACCTAATTGCATTATGTTTCAGAAAAATTTGCGTCGAAAAAATTTTGCTGGCAAAAAAAAAACTGCTGCGGAAAAATTGCGCTGGCGAAAAAAAACTGCTGCGGAAAAAATGCGCTGGCAAAAAAGTTGCCACAGCCAGGGGGCGAACTGGCCTAGGATTTCCTTGCAAACGAAATGGCTAGCAAAGCCATTTCGCCCGCAGGAAACTCCTGCTGGCGAAATGGCCCACGGCCAGTCGTCCCGCGCTGGTTTTCGGCGATGATTTTTTCTGTCGCCAATTTTTTATTTTTATTTTTATTTTTAATTTTTGTTTATTATTATTGTTTATTATTTTTTATTAATAAAAATTAAATATTAAAGCAAATATTATTTAAGATAACAAAAATTATTTTGGACTATTTAAAATATATTGGACTGGACTAGGTCAAAAATTAAGGGTCTACAGTTTGCCCCCTGCTTGAATGATCTGAAACTTTATTGAAAGAGAGTAAAAAGCAATAAGACTTAATTTTTGAGATGGTGAGGTTTTGGGTTCTAGACTCGGTTCGAGTTCTGGACTCAAGAATAATTCTAGGTTCTGGACCTAAAAAAAATTTGGGTTCTGGACCCGAGCTAAGTTCTGGACTTAAGAAAGATTCTAGGTTATGGACCTAAGAATAATTTGGGTTCTGGACCCGAGTTAAGTTCTGGACTTAAAAGAGAGTCTAGGTTCTGGACTAAGAAAAATTTAGGTTATGGACCTGAGCTAAGTTCTGGAGTTAGAAAAGATTCTAGGTTATGGACCTAAGGAAATTTAGGTTCTGGACCCTGTTGCTCTCGAATTAACTCTACCACAAAGCGTCACTCGCAAGTATACGAGGTAGCTGTAGCAAAGGTGATCGCCCCAAGGTCATCTCACAAGGAAGCTAAAGTGGCTAATCGATTATCAGATTAAAAGTAACAAGTAATGAATAAATTTAAATTGCTAACTAATGAAAAAGTTTAATTGAAGTTTAAAACAATAAAAGTAAACAAGAGCTGAGGTTTTGATTCACTTGATAGAATGGTCTAGGGTTTGCACTTCTCTACTACTTATATGTATAAACAGTTATTCCTCTTAACTAGTTTAATTTCAAAGATTAAATCTCAAACAACTTAATTAATTGAGTCAAGGAAATAAGCTCTCACATTCAAACCTCTTACAACTAATCTTGTTATAATTGAAACAATCTTTTTAATAGGTTATATCTCTAATTCACCTAAGTCCTTAATTGACTTGTTCCAGCATTAGACTTCATCTCTCAATCCCTCATCTAATACCTAAAACACATAATTGGTGGCCAATCAATTATATATTAACAATATTTCATTCAATTAAGGCTAAAGAAATTATTAGCTAAGAGAATAACCAATTCACACAATCATAGCAGATCCATACAAACCCTAGACTAGATCAAATTAGTTCATAATGCAATCAAACATATTCATCTCATTAATGTTCAAAGGAATCAAAATAGACATGATAATATCCATTAATACAATTGCAATGAAAATAAAGAGAATAAGTTCGAGAACAAAACCAAGTTACAAACTCCTTGAAGTTTCTGAAGAATCTCTTGTTCAATCTTGCAAGAAGGATGTCTCGTTGGCTAGAACAAATCTAATCTAAGCTAGATTAATCAAAGTGAAATCAAAATCAAAGAAAACAAATGTTAAACCCTAACTTTGCTCTCTGACGGCTCAAACAACACTCCAAATCGTCAACAGTCCCCTCAAACCCTAGCTTCCTTTTCCTTTTATATGAATCGTCCGTTTAAAATCCGCTACGCGTTTGGTTCATGAGGGACACGGCCAAGTTAGAAGTGACTTGGCCTTGTTGGAGTGTATTGGAGGGACACAGCCACTGACTTGGCCGTGTCCCTTGCATGTGTTCACTTCTGTTGCTTTCCTTCTTTCTCTTCTTTAGTTGAGTGACACGGCCAAGTCAGAGGTGACTTGGCCGTGTTGCACCATTTTGGAGGGACACGGCCAGTGACTTGGCCGTGTCCCTTGCCTGTGTCTTCCGCTGTGAAATTTAGTCTTCTTTTCCTTTAGAACCAAGTGAGACACGGCCAAGTGGGTGTGACTTGGCCGTGTCTGGGCTTCATTGGAGGGACAGGGCCACTGACTTGGCCGTGTCCCTTGAGTGTGTTCCTCTCTGTGAATTGCTCTTCTTCTTTAACTTTATATGGGACACGGCCAGTGACTTGGCCGTGTCCTCTACCTGTGTCAGCTACTGTCCATTTTTCCTTCAGTCTTGGTTCCTTGGCTTTTTTAACCTAAAACAAAACTCAAACAAACTTTAAATAAGAAGTAAATAAACAATAACCAACAAAACATAAACACATACTAAAAACTAGATCAAAAACGACATAAACACTGAAATAAACTAAAACTATCAAAATTAATGAAAACACTAAACAAACCGATTAAAACTAACAAAATACCTAAATAAAACAATAAGTATTATAATAAACAGGACACAAATCTATAACAAAAACTAATAAAACAACTACCCCACACTTACAACTTTGCTTGTCCTCAAGCAAATTCACATGGCATAAATTAAAAACTCAAACAACCTTAACTATAATTCCAACATATAAGATGAAATACTTTAAGACTCAGACATAAATAATTGCAATTTCCTTCAATCAAGATTTTCTTAACTCATTCATTAATTCAGACATACAAATCTCATCTCTCTTCTAAGTGTTTCACTCGATTTCAAAGGTTAATTCACTTATACCACTCATGACTACATACTACCATAAACTTGCTTAATTATCCAATCTCCCTCACTGATTTTCTCAAGAAATAATCTGAAGGTCTTTCATTTGGATGTAATGGGGCTAAGGTAAAGGTGTGAGAAAAGACATTTAAGCTGGAGCATCAAGAAATGGAGTATCTAAATTAGACAATACTCTTGCTGAGAAATTCATAACTCCCTCAAATGGCATACTCACAATCCATTGATAATCTTTCATACTTGCATAAAAATACATGAGTCAACATTCCTTTTTAGATAACCAATGCTAGAACATATATGAATTTTGTATATATATAACTTTTTTTTATGGAACATCTAGCTTAAAATGTAGAGGAAAAGAATAATCAACTCTTAATCAAATACAATATGCAAAGTATGCATTTCAACCCCCAAATAGCAATACCATTTTTTTTTACTTGCTTACCCCACGCTTTGAAATAAACCACCCTATTGTATATAATAAGAACTCCATTCCTTAATGCAGATATGATGATAATAAGAGAAAGTTGAGCTGTGAATTGTGTTGATCAAACAAGAAAAGGTCAAAGGCTCAACTTGGCTCACTAAGGAATTCAATATTAAGGGAGGTCTTTTTAAGCTAAAGGGCTAACCTAATTTGCCTTCATCATTTTAAAACTTGAGATTAAATCATAATGTGAGTTCAATTAGTATGCAAAAGCAAACTCTAGAGATGCAAAATCATGAAGGTGCACACTTAAGAAAAGAAAATCAAATGATAATAATATCAAATTATGAGGCTCAAAACTCACACAGGTGGGTTCTCAAAGATTTATATGTCATAAATTGCAAAATGTGAAAAGTAATCCTGAATGAATTCAAATGCTAATCTCTATGCTGATACTAAAGTCTCAACTATAATGCTAAAATCATAGAAAAGATCAATAAGTTCTCAACAATTATACCATGCACAACAAATACAATAAACAAAACAAAACAAACAAAACAAAAATTAAAGAAAAGCCAAAAGACTACCCCACACTTTAGAATTTACATTGTCCTCAATGGAAAACAAGAATAATAAAGAAAAAGATTTTAATGACAACCTGTTTTCCATCGTACCCTGGTGAGGCAAAACCTAACTTTCAAACACAGATGTTCAAAAACAAAATGCAAAAGAGCTTTAGGGTTTCTATTTATTTAAACTAAACATAAAATCAAAATTGCAAAATATAAAATTATAACTATGAAAAAGAAATTCAAACTAATGGGTTGCCTCCCATTTAGCGCTTCTTTAATGTTATAAAGCTGGACATCATGCAAGACTAGGAAGCATGGATCAAAGTGCTGTCACTGATCCTCACTTCTTGAAATCCTTCATTGTATAGTTTAACTCTATGTCTATTTGCCCTAAAAATCTTATTGGTTCTAGAGTTAAGCAATTCAATGGCACCAGAAGGACATACCTTAGTTACCTCGAAAGGACCACTCCATCGAGATTTGAGCTTACCTTGAAACAGACTGAGTCTTGAATTAAAAAGTAAAACTTTCATACCTGGACTCAATGTCTTTCGCACAATAACTCTGTCATGAAATGTTTTAGTGTGATCCTTAAAGTTCCTCGAGCTCTCAAATGCTTTTGGGTTAAAACACCTTTGGGTCTCCCTCACTGATTTAGCCCCCTCTTCTAAAGTCAGTGACAACTCCAATTTATCTGGAGATCCTGTCTGCAAGAAAGCATCTGAAACAACTGCTTCAACACAATTAATTAAAGAACATTCCTCATATAAAGCAGTTGTAGGAATGGGAGAAGTGTTAAAAATAGAAAAATCAACAGTTTGTCCTAAGACATTCATTGATAACTTACCATTTTTAACATCTATTAAGGTGTTGGTAGTAGCCATAAAAGGCCTACCCAACAAAATAGTGTGTGCTGATGGTCCAGGGTTACTCCCTTCCATGTCAAGTACTATGAAATCCACAGGTACTATCAACCCTCCAACCTTAACTAACACATCTTCTATAACCCCTTTCGGGAATCTAAAAGACCTATCAGCTAATTGCAACACCATTTTTGTCGGTTTAAGCTCCCCTAGTTCTAATTCTTTAAATACAGAATAAGGCATTAAATTCACACTAGCTCCTAGATCACACATGCCTTCAGTCCCCTTTCCATTCCCCACAGTAATTTGAATTATAAAACTTCCAGGATCCTTTAGTGTGGGAGGTAGTTTATGCTGCAGAACAGCACTAGCTACCTCTGAAACTATCACCTTTTCATTCGTCTCATACCTCTTTTTCTCGGTGATCAGTTCTTTGAAGAACTTGGCATAAGATGGTATGTTCTTTATTGCCTCAAGTAAAGGTAAGTTAATACTTACCTTAGACAGCATGTTGAAGATGTTAGAAAATTGCTTATCTGGTTTATCATCCTTCAACCTGCTGGGGAATGGAATAGGTGGCCGGTATGGATTGCTTGCCTTATGTAGATCTGCTGTAGGGGACTTCTCCACTGATCTTTCTCCAGCACCTTTGTTCTTTGGTTCTCCTTCCTCCTTGTTCTCTTGTCACCTGCATTCACAGAATAATTTTCAACATTATTGTTAATTTCCTAACCACTTCTAAGAACAGTCACTGAATGTGCCTGCTCAGGTTGACTTGGGAATTTCCCCTTCTGTTGAATCTGCATCTGTTGTGCAAGTTGTCCTACTTGAGTCTCCACTTTTTTAAAGGATGCTTCTAATGAGTCCAGCCTCTTATTAGTCATCTCTTGATTTTGAACACTGACTTTGATGAAAGCTTGTAAACTTTCCTCCAAGCTCTCTATCTTAGACTGCCCTTGATTTGAGGATTGGCCCTGCTGTTGGTTCTGTCTCTGGAGCAAATGGAAAGGCTGCTGAGAATTATTTGTTGCCCAAGAAAAATTTGGGTGATTCCTTCAAGCAGGATTGTATGAATTTGAATAAGGATCATTCCGAGCTCTTGGTTGAAATCCCCCCATGGCATTGACTTGCTAAGCTTCATTCCCATATGATTCATATGCAGAGGGGCAACTGTTTGCTCCATGCCCTAATGTCCCATAGATTCCACACACTTCTTGAGTAGATGAAGAAATATTGTTCTTCATGTTTAGCATCTGAACCAGCCTTGTTAATTCAGCTATTTGACTAACCATTTCACTATTGGCTTCCAATTGATTCACCCCTTTACTTCTTCCCCTTACACTCTTTTGTTGAGAATTAGCTCCCAACATCTGAAAGATCTCATAAGTCTCATCAACTGTCTTTTCTCCCATAGCTCCCCCAGCTGCATTATCAACAGTGTTCTGAAATTGCTGGGTTAAACCATCATAGAAGAACTGATTAAGAAGTTGAAGCGGGTAATGATGGTGTGGACACTGGATCAAAAGCATCTTAAATCTGTCCCAAGCTTCATGGAATGGCTCTCCTTCAAATTGAGATAATGTAGCAATCTTCCCTCTCAACTCAGCTGTCTTTTGATGTGAATAGAACTTGCCCATGAACTTGTTATAAAATTGCTCCCAAGTTGTCAGTGAGTTTTCGGGTAACATCATAAGCCAGCTCTTTGCCCTATCCTTCAAAGTATAAGGGAAACATCTCATCCTCAACTAATCTTCTGTTAGTCCTCCCAAAGGAAAAGTGTTGAGGGTAGAATAAAAATCCCGAATAAAGTTCAGAGGATCTTCATTTGGAACTCCATAAAATGATGGCAGCATGTTGTAGTGAATGTTCTTCAACTCATAATTTCTTGTTGCATCTGTCAGTATTATACAAGAAGTGGAAGTTCCAATGACAGGTCTAGCAAAGTCTCTCATCGTTCTTTGCCTTTCTTCAGCCATTTTAACAGATTGTTCAGATTCCGATTCAAATTCAGAAGTGTCCTCCTCTGTATCAAATCCGGTGTAGAGCTCAAACTCTTCTCTGCTCCTTTTCACTCTTTGAATTTCTGGAATGAATGGATATAGCTCTCCTTCGAGTGATCTCCTGCCTTGCATAAACAGAATTTTTCTAGAAAAAGAAATTATTAAAAATAAAAGACAAGTAAAATAAAATGAAAAAGGTGAAAAATAATCTAGAATATTTTTGCCTAATAAACAATTTTGCCAATTAGCCTCCCCGGCAACGGCGCCAAAAACTTGTTGCGCTCGAATTAACTATACCACAAAGCATCACTCGCAAGTATACGAGGTAGCTGTAGCAAAGGTGATCGCCCCAAGGTCATCTCACAAGGAAGCTAAAGTGGCTAATCGATTATCAGATTAAAAGTAACAAGTAATGAATAAATTTAAATTGCTAACTAATGAAAAAGTTTAATTAAAGTTTAAAACAATAAAAGTAAACAAGAGCTAAGGTTTTGATTCAATTGATAGAATGGTCTAGGGTTTGCACTTCTCTACTACTTATATATATGAACAGTTATTCCTCTTAACTAATTTAATTTCAAAGATTAAATCTCAAACAACTTAATTAATTGAGTCAAGGAAATAAGCTCTCACATTCAAACCTCTTACAACTAATTATGTTATAATTGAAACAATCTTTTTAATAGGTTATATATCTCTAATTCACCTAAGTCCTTAATTGACTTGTTCCAGCATTAGACTTCATCTCTCAATCCATCATCTAATACCTAAAACACATAATTGGTGGCCAATCAATTATATATTAACAATATTTCATTCAATCAAGGCTAAAGAAATTATTAGCTAAGAGAATAACCAATTCACACAATCATAGCAGATCCATACAAACCCTAGACTAGATCAAATTAGTTCATAATGCAATCAAACATATTCATCTCATTAATGTTCAAAGGAATCAAAATAGACATGATAATATCCATTAATACAATTGCAATGAAAATAAAGAGAATAAGTTCGAGAACAAAACCAAGTTACAAACTCCTTGAAGTTTCTGAAGAATCTCTTGTTCAATCTTGCAAGAAGGATGTCTCGTTGGCTAGAACAAATCTAATCTAAGCTAGATTAATCAAAGTGAAATCAAAATCAAAGAAAACAAATGTTAAACCCTAACTTTGCTCTCTGACGGCTCAAACAACTCTCCAAATCGTCAACAGTTCCCTCAAACCCTAGCTTCCTTTTCCTTTTATATGAATCGTCCATTTAAAATCCGCTACGCGTTTGGTTCATGAGGGACACGGCCAAGTCAGAAGTGACTTGGCCGTGTTGGAGTGTATTGGAGGGACACAGCCACTGACTTGGCCGTGTCCCTTGCATGTGTTCACTTCTGTTGCTTTCCTTCTTTCTCTTCTTTAGTTGAGTGACACGGCCAAGTTAGAGGTGACTTGGCCGTGTTGCACCATTTTGGAGGGACACGGCCAGTGACTTGGCCGTGTCCCTTGCCTGTGTCTTCCACTGTGAAATTTAGTCTTCTTTTCCTTTGGAACCAAGTGAGACACGGCCAAGTGGGTGTGACTTGGCCGTGTCTGGGCTTCATTGGAGGGACACATCCACTGACTTGGCCGTGTCCCTTGAGTGTGTTCCTCTCTGTGAATTGCTCTTCTTCTTTAACTTGATATGGGACACGGCCAGTGACTTGGCCGTGTCCTCTACCTGTGTCAGCTACTGTCCATTTTTCCTTCAGTCTTGGTTCCTTGGCTTTTTTAACCTAAAACAAAACTCAAACAAACTTTACAAAAGAAGTAAATAAACAATAACCAACAAAACATAAACACATACTAAAAACTAGATAAAAAATGACATAAACACTGAAATAAACTAAAACTATCAAAATTAATGAAAACACTAAACAAACCGATTAAAACTAACAAAATACCTAAATAAAACAATAAGTATTATAATAAACAGGACACAAATCTATAACAAAAACTAATAAAACAGACCCAAGCTAAGTTCTTGGCTTAAATGAGATTCTAGGTTCTGGACCTAAGGAAAATTTGTGTTCTGGACCCTAGCTAAGTTCTGGACTTAAAAGAGATTCTAGGTTCTGGACCTAAGGAAAATTTGAGTTCTGGACCCGAGCTAAGTTTTGGACTTAAAAGAGATTCTAGGTTCTGGACCTAAGGAAAATTTGGGTTCTGGACCCGAGCTAAGTTCTGGACTTAGAAAAGATTCTAGGTTCTGGACCTAAGGATAATTTGGGTTTTGGTCCCTAGCTAAGTTTTGGACTTATAAAAGATTCTAGGTTCTGAACCTAAGGATAATTTGGGTTCTGGACCCTAGCTAAGTTCTGGACTTAAAAGAGATTCTAGGTTCTGGACATGAGGAAAATTTGGGTTTTAGACCCGAGCTAATAATTTTTTATTTCAAAAAGTTTGGCTAATTTTTATGCATATGTCTTCTTCTTGCCCCATGCGTGTAAAAATATTTATATACACACAATTATTTGAATGATTAAAGTGAATAATTGAATTTACTGTTTATTTACTGTGTAGTCACTGTTCATGCACTATTTACTATTTATAAATAGTAAATTTACTATTCGAAAATAGTAGCAAATAGCATTTATTATTGAAAATAGTAATTTTACAATTCATCAATAGTAATTTACTATTTATAAATAGTAACATTTACTATTCATGAATACTAAAGTTTACTATTTATGAACAGTAAAACTTAGTTTTGAATTTTTGTTTTTTTCCTTACCATTTCTCTACATAAACTCACGAGTTCCTTCGTTTTATCCACAGCAAAGTTTATCAATTTCTATAATTCTCTCAAATTTTTTCAAATTTAGCATATAATTTTCAAAAAAAAAAATGCATACTTCAAGGTCAGGGACTCATTCTAATGCCGAGTTATTGGAGTTTATTCGGCGTCATGAAGATGGAAATATAGATGTAACACCCTTATACCCTATATACGTACAATACATATTTTCAGCATATGTAAAATACGCATATACGGTATAAAAATGTCACAGACCGATTTAATAAAAAAATTTACATTTCTGTTTTAAGATTTTAAATACTAATATATAAAATAAATAGTATATAAATATTCTTTACTTGTTATAGGAATCTAAAATAAATATTTTATATAAAAATCTCTGAAAAAAATTCGCCAGAGTTTTGTTTGTAATTTGAACATTTCCAAAATTCAACAAAACACAACCTTCATAAAACAAACATTCAAAATAAAATCAATTCACCAATTCACCAATACTTCTCAATTTCTCCATATTTTCTCAAAATACTTATATATAGGTATATATATATATCAAAATTATATATAAAATCCCATCTTAAACAAAATTATTCAAATCATTCTTTACAATTTACAATATATGCTTCAAAAATATATCATAACATACATAATATAAAAAATGTACATGCTGGCAACTGGCTCTGATCTTAATTTACCCAAAACAACTCTTCAAGCTTAATAAATACAAACCTAGACCCGACCAGGTCTAGTAAAACTCTCCGGCTCTACCAAAACGTCCATGACACCTGCACGACGAATTACAAGCGCGCTAAGCCGAAGCCTAGTGGTACAAACTTTGATAATAATAAAATGTAAAGTAATGCCAATGCATAATTCATATAGAGGTCACATCATTTCACTTTCTTATATTTTTCAAATATTTCATACTCACAACTCATAACATTATATTTCTCAATTGTATCGCAATTTATAATTCACATTAAAGCAAAGACAAGCATGGGCCCAAAAATGATCTAATATGCTATTTAAATTTCAGAGTTACTGCTTTGGTCCATAATGACACCTTGTGTCTAGCCCCATAGGCAATATATCCATGGATAATGTAACAGCCCCAGTCTCTTGAACCTCAACCCGGCTAGACCCTTAGGCCCCAGTATCTTGGTCCTCAACCCGGCTAGACTGCTATGATTTTTGAGGCTTACGACCCAGTCTTTTCACCCTAAAAATATCATATTTATCATTTATCAGCTGGGCTCGGCTTACGACCCGGTCTTTTCACCTGCCCAGCAATTCATAGGCATGCCGCCAAACCCAGAACTCTGAAAATTGAATAACATACCAGGCACACAATTAATTCATTTATCTCATTATCAAATACTTTCACAATTCATTTCTCATTTTATTTCTCATAATCAAACTAGGCTCATTGCCTTATTTTCACTTTTTTTTTCATTTTTCTCATTTTTCTCATTTTTCTCATCTTTCTCATTTTTCTCACTTTTTTCTCATTTTTATCAATATCAATTCATTTCATTATTCCACATATCTCATTTTTGCATTCACAACACATTACCCAATTACTTTGGGTATTTTCACATAATATGCATATTTCACACTTTACACAATTTAGCCATTATCAATGGCTTTTCACAATGCATTTAACACATATATGACATTACAAATGTCATAGCACATTATTCATACTCAATCAATGAACCAAGTAGCTTAACACATTTTTCAATCAAAATGTGTTAAGTCCAAATATCATGCAAATATAAACATTATACTCAAAGTTTGTACATACCTCTACTAGCAACCCAAAGCAAGCTTAATAAAACCTCCAATCCTATCCTTCCAACTTCCCCTTCACCACTTGGATGAAGCAAATCAACCTCCTTCAATGCCTATACCAAATGTGATCATACATAATCATTTAATATCATATTCTAAGGTATTCTCAACATCAAACCATAATTAAACATCACTCTAAACCAAATCCCAAAATTAAGCTTCACCTCACTTTAATTTTGAAAAACCATATCAAGCCATTTAAATTAGTGTTTTAAGTTTATTAATATCATTAAAAACATATTTTAATATATTTAAATCATTTACATTATAACAAAACACTCTTAGACACAAAATCTCAAAAATGGCATAACCTTCCCCCATTTAAGGTTTTCCATTCTAACACATTCCATTACTCATTTCAAGCTTATATTCATCACATTTAACACTAAACAACATGCTTAAACAAATAAAATCACACAATTCAACCACTTTGAAAAATCACTTTTCCAAAACCCTAAATCTCCACTTCCATTCTCAAACTCCAACCAAACACAACCAAATCCAATATTTGACTTTAAAATACTTGCTTATGTATCAAAAAAACTCATTTGGAATCAATTTACACAATTAAAAACCATGATTTCAAAACCCCAAAAATTACATAACCCTAAATTCTCTCTCTTCACCAATCTTACCCAAACTCAACCATTTCTTTAATCCAACCTTAAAATCACTAATAACCAATCAAAACAACTTCATTCATATCCAATTAAGCAATTAAATCATGCTACTATAGAATTCCAAAATTTACATAACACACTTTTCCATAGAATTTGAAAATTTGGTAAGAAAGCTTACCAATTGATGAAGAAACTTCTAAAACTCCACTTGAATCCTTAAAATCTCTTCAATTTTTGGAGTATGGAAGAAGCAAATCCCTCTCTTGAAGCCATCAAATTTGTCCTTAAAGGAAAGAAGAAGAAGAAGACATTTCATAATTCCTTTCATTTACCATTTTCTCACATTTCTTATAGTTACCCTATTTACACAAATCACTTTTCTTATACATCATTTAAAGCTCATCATATTTTTACAATTCTCTTCTGTTTCCACACTTTCTATAATTATAAACAAATTTCTAGTATAAAATTATAAGATACAACTATGCAAATGATTAGTCTTGACCATGTTTCTTGAAGTATAGCTATCAATCTCACCAAAACTATCCAACGTTCATGCCATAATAATGATCACATTCGTGGCTTATAAATAAATACTGCCCTTCTATCATTCTTCTTCAAACATTTCCAATCACAATGTTAAGTTTGTATCGCAAAAATCACATATTCATTTTCTAAAATCTTTTAATACACAAAAAGTTAACACGTTTCAGCTCTTTTTCAAAGCAATTTACTCTTGATCACTTGATCATCATTAGCCTAACTCATGTTTCAACAATATTATCATTAACATCTCTTACATATACACATTCGTTCATATGCTAATTTACACAATTTCCATTTATTACTCCATTTCTAATATATCTCTTATAAAACTTTTCATTCATTTTTTTTTCACTTCCATACTTTCTTCATTATACTTTCCTTTTTCCTTACAATCTCTTATTTATATGCATATACTTTATGCCCAAAATACTATACAATCATGGAGTTCAGTTGTTAAAATAACAATTTCACCGTCCAGCTCTGTTCGGGTCCATTCTCAATCTCAATTCATCACATGACCTAACTCTACGCAGGTCAAGACCTAATCTCTCTTAGGTCTATTAATACATGCAATATCATTCTCAATATCACCAGACACGTTTTTGTATAAGGTAGTAAACACTCGATAACATTTTTTTAATTATCCACATACACCTTCGTAAGTGTTGCGCTCTAATTAACTCTACCACAAAGCGTCACTCAGAAGTATACGAGGTAGTTGCAGCAAAGGTGATCGCCCCAAGGTCGTCTCACAAGGAAGCTAAAGTGGCTTATTGATTATCAGATTATAAATAAAAAAGTAATAAAGAAATTTAAATTGCTAAATAATGAAGAAGATTGATTAAAGTTTAAAACGAATAAAAGTAAACTAGAACTGATGTTTTGATTCACTTGATAGAAAGGTCTAGGGTTTGCATTTCTCTACTACTTATATGTATGAACGGTTATTCCTCTTAACTAATTTAATTTCAAAGATTAAATCTCAAACAACTTAATTAATTGAGTCAAGGAAATAAGCTCTCGCATTCAAACCTCTTACAACTAATCTTGTTATAATTGAAATAATCTTTTTAATAGGTTATATCTCTAATTCACCTAAGTCCTTAATTGAATTGTTCCAACATTAGACTTCATCTCTCCATCCATCATCTAATACCTAAAACACATAATTGGTGGCCAATCAATTATATATTAACAATATTCCATTCAATCAAGGCTAAAGAAATTATTAGCTAAGAGAATAACCAATTCATACAATCATAGCAGATCCATCCAAACCCTAGACTAGATCAAATTAGTTCATCATGATTTCAAACATACTCATCTCATTAATATTCAAAGAAATCAACTTAGACATGATAATGTTCATAAATGCAATTTCAATGAAAATAAAGAGAATAAAGTTCAAGAACAAAACCAAATTACAAACTCCTTGAAGCTTCTGAAGAATCTCTTGTTCAAATCTTGCAAGAAGGATGTATCAATGGCTAGAACAATCTAATCTAAGCTAGTTTAATCCAAAGTGAAATCAAAATCAAAGAAAACAAATGTTAAAACCCTCACTTCACTCTTGACGGCTGAAACCTCTCTCAAAAACTCAACAGCCCAAACCCTAAGTTCTTCTTTTCCTTTTATATGAATCGTCCGCTTTAAAATTCGCCGCGTGTTTGGTTCATGAGGGACACGGCCAAGTCAGATGTGACTTGGCCGTGTGAGTGGTTTTTGGAGGGACACGGCCAGTGACTTGGCCGTGTCCCTTGCATGTGTCACCTACTGCTTCAGAATTCCTTCTTTTCTTCTTTGGTTGAGTGACACGGCCAGATGGAGCTTGACTTGGCCGTGTTGCACCATGTTGGAGGGACACGGCCACAAGACTTGGCTGTGTCCCTTGCCTGTGTCTTCCACTGTGAGATTTGAATCTTCTTTTCCTTTGAAACTTGGTGAGACATGGCCAAGTGAAGGTGACTTGGCCGTGTGGGTCTTCGTTGGAGGGACACGGCCACAAGACTTGGCCGTTTCCCTTGCTTGTGTCTGCTACTAGGACTTGCTCTTCTTTTTTAACTTGGTACGGGACACAGCCAGTGACTTGGCCGTGTCCTCTGCCTGTGTCAGCCACTGCCCCTTTCTCCTTCAATTTGTTTCCTTGCCTGTTTTAACCTAACACAAAACTCAAAACCAACTTTAAACAAGAAATAAATAGACAATAACCAACAAAGCATAAATACAATACTAAAAACTAAATCAAAAACGACATAAACACTGAAAGAACTAAAACTATCAAAATTAATGAAAACACTAAACAAGCCAATTAAAACTAACAAAATACCTAAAGAAAACAATAATTATCATACTAAACAAGACACAAATCTATAACAAAAACTAATAAAACAACTACCCCACACTTAAAACTTTGCTTGTCCTCAAGCAAATTCACATGGCATAAATTAAAAACTCAAACAGCCTCAACTATAATTCCAACATATAAGATGAAATCCTTCAAGACTCAGACATAAATAATTGCATCTTACTTCAATCAAGGATTTTCTTAACTCATTCATTAATCCAGACATACAAATCCCATCTCTCATCTAAGTGTTTCACTCGATTTCAAAGGTTAATCACTCAAACCATTCATGACTGCATACTGCCATAATCTTGCTTAATTATCCAATCTCCCTCACTGATTTTCTCAAGAAATAATCCGAAGGTCTTTTATTTGGATGTAATGGGGCTAAGGTGCAGGTGTGAGAAAAGGCATTTAAGCTGGAGCATCAAGAAATAGAGTATCTAAATTAGACAATACTATTGCTAAGAAACTCACAACTCCCTCAAATGGCATACTCACCAATCCTTAATAATCTTACATACTTGCACACTAAAAGAAAAGTACATGAGTCAACATTCCTCTAATGCTAGAAAATATATGAATTGTGTATATATATATATCTCTTCTTCTTTTTTTCTTTTTTCTTTTTTTTATTTATTTTATCATCATTTTTTTTATATATATACAAAATATAAACTTGCATAGAACATCTAGCTTAAAATGTAGAGGAAAGAAATAATCAACTCTTAATCCAACACAATGTGCAAAGTATGCATTTCAACCCCAAATAGCAATACCATTTTTTTTTACTTACCCCACACTTTGAAATAAACTACCCTATTGTCAAATCATAAAACTCCATTCCTTAATGCATAGGTATGATGATAATAAGAACATGTTAAGTTGAGAATTGTGTTGATCAAACAAGAAACGGTCAATGGCTCAACTTGGCTCACTAAGGAAATCAATATTAAGGGAAGTCTTTTTAAGCTAAAGGGGTTAACCTAATTTGCCTTCATCATTTTAAAACTTGAGATTAAATCATAATGTGAGTTCAATTAGTATGCAAAAGCAAACTCTAGAAATGCAACATCATGAAGGCGCACACTTAAGAAAAGAAAATCAACTGATAATAATATCAAATTGTGAGGCTCAAAACTCACACAAGTGGGTTCTCAAAGATTTATATGTCATAAATTGCAGAATGTGAAAAATGATCCTAAATGAATTCAAATGCTCATTTCTATGCTGATACTAAAGTCTCAACTATAATGCTAGAATCACAGAAAAGATCACTAAATTTTCAACAATTATGCCATGCACAACACAATAAAAAACACCAAGACAAACAAAACAAGAATTAAGGAACAGCTAAAATATTACCCCACACTTTAGAATTTCCATTGTCCTTAATGGAAAACAAGAATAATAAAGAGAAAGAGTTAAGTACAACCTGTCTTCCATCGTACCCTGGTGAGGCAAAACCCTAACTTTTCATCACAAACACAAATGGTCAAAAATAAGATACAAGAGAGCTTAAGGGTTTCCATTTATTTAAACTAAACATAAAATCAAAATTGCTAAATATAAAATTATAACTATGAAAAAGAAATTCAAACTAATGGGTTGCCTCCCATTAATCGCTTCTTTAATGTCATAAAGCTGGACATCATGCAAGACTAGGAATCATGGATCAAAGTACTGTCAATGATCCTCACTTCATGAAATCCTTCATTGTATAGTTTAACTCTATGTCTATTTGCTCTAAAAATCTTATTGGTTCGAGAGTTAAGCAATTCAATAGCACCAGAAGGACATACCTTAATTATCTCGAAAGGACCACTCCATCGAGACTTGAATTTACCTGGAAACAAACGGAGTCGATAATTAAAAAGTAAAACTTTCATACCTAGACTCAATGTCTTTCGCACAATAAATCTGTCATGAATTGCTTTTGTGCGATCCTTGTAAATCCTCGAGCTCTCATATGCCTTTGGGTTAAGGCACTTTTGGGTCTCCATCACTGGTTTAGCCCCCTCCTCTAAGGTCAGTGTCAGCTCCAATTTATCTGGGGAACCTGTTTGCAAGAAAGCATCTAAAACAACTGCTTCAACACAATTAATTAAAGAACATTCCTCATATAAAGCAGTTGTAGGAATGGGAGAAGTGTTAAAAATAGAAAAATCAACAGTTTGTCCTAAGACATTCATTGACAACTTACCATTTTTAACATCTATTAAGGTGTTGGTAGTAGCCATAAAAGGCCTACCCAGCAGAATGGTGTGTACAGATGGTGAAGAATTACCTACTTCCATGTCAAGAACAATGAAATCCACAGGTACTATCAAACCACCAACTTTAACTAACACATCTTCTATAACCCCTTTTGGGAATCTAAGAGATCTATCAGCTAATTGCAACACCATTTTTGTTGGTTTAAGTTTCCCTAATTCTAACTCACGGTACACAGAATAAGGCATTAAATTCACACTGGCTCCTAGATCACACATGCCTTCAGTCCCCTTTCCATTTCCCACAGAATTTTGAATTATAAAGCTTCTAGGATCCTTTAGTTTGGGAGGTAGTTTATGCTGCAGAACATCACTAGCTACCTCTGAAACTATCACCTTTTCATTCGTCTCATACCTCTTTTTCTTGGTGATCAGCTCTTTGAAGAACTTGGCATAAGCCGGCATGTTCTTTATTGCCTCAAGTAAGGGTAAGTTAATACTTACCTTAGACAGCATGTTGAAGATGTTAGAAAATTGCTTATCTGGTTTATCATCCTTCAACCTGCTGGGGAATGGTATAGGTGGCCGGTATGGATTGCTTGCATTATGTAGATCTACTGTAGGCGACTTCTCCACTGATCTTTCTCCAACACCTTTGTTCTTTGGTTCTCCTTCCTTCTTGTTCTCTTTGTTACCTGCATTCACAAAATCATTTTCAACATTATTATAAATTTCCTTACCACTTCTAAGAATAGTCACTGATTGTGCCTGCTCAAGTTGACTTGGGAATTTCCCCTTTTGTTGAATCTTCATCTGTTGTGCAAGTTGTCCAACTTGTGACTCCACTTTCTTAAAAGATGCTTCTAAGGAATCCAGCCTCTTGTTTGTTATCTCTTGATTCTTAGCACTGACCTGGATAAAAGCCTGTAAACTTTCCTCCAAACTTTCTATCTTAGACTGCCCTTGATTTGAGGATTGGCCCTGCTCTTGGTTCTGTCTCTGGAGAAAATGAAAAGGTTGCTGAGAATTATTTGTTGCCCAAGAAAAATTTGGGTGATTCCTCCAACCAGGATTATAAGTATTCGAATAAGCATCATTACGCGCCCTTGGTTGGAATCCCCCCATGGCATTGACTTGCTCAGTATTACCAAAAGACTCATATGCAGAGGGACATATATTCGTTCCATTCCCGAGAGTCCCACAGATTCCACACACTTCTTGAGTAGATGAAGAAATATTGTTCTTCATATTCAGCATCTGCACTTGCTTTGTCAACTCAGCTATCTGATTGACCATTTCACTATTAGCTTCCAGTTGATTCACCCATTTACTTCTTCCTCTTACACTTTTCTGTTGAGAATTAGCTCCCAACATCTCAAAGATATCATAGGTTTCAGCTGCTGTCTTTTCTCCCATGGCTCCCCCAGCTGCATTATCAACAGTGTTCTGAAATTGCTGGGTTAAACCATCATAGAAGAACTGATTAAGAAGTTGAAGCGGGTAATGATGGTGTGGACACTGGATCAATAACATCTTAAATCTGTCCCAAGCTTCATGGAACGGCTCTCCTTCAAATTGAGAGAATGTAGCAATCTTCCCTCTCAACTCAGCTGTCTTTTGATGTGAATAGAACTTGCCCATGAACTTGTTATAAACTTGCTCCCAAGTTGTCAGTGAGTTTTTGGGCAACATCATAAGCCAGCTCTTTGCCCTATCCTTCAAAGTATAAGGGAAACATCTCATCCTCAACTGACCTTCTGTTAGTCCTCCCAAAGGAAAAGTGTTGAGGGTAGAATAAAAATCCCGAATAAAGTTCAGAGGATCTTCATTTGGAACTCCATAAAATGATGGCAGCATGTTGTAGTGAATGTTCTTCAACTCATAATTTCTTGTTGCATCTGTCAGTATTATGCAAGAAGTGGAAGTTCCAATGACAGGTCTAGCAAAGTCTCTCATCGTTCTTTGCCTTTCTTCAGCCATTTTAACGGATTGTTTAGATTCTGATTCAAATTCAGAAGTGTCCTCCTCTGTATCAAATCCGGTGTAGAGCTCAAACTCTTCTCTGCTCCTTTTTACTCTTTGAATTTCTGGAATGAATGGTTATAGCTCTCCTTCAAGTGATCTCCTGCCTTGCATAAACAGAATTTTTCTAGAAAAAGAAATTATTAAAAACAAAAGACAAGTAAAATAAAATGAAAACAGTGAAAAATAATCTAGAATATTTTTGCCTTATAAACAATTTCGCCAATTAGCTTCCCCGGCAGCGGCCCCAAAAAACTTGTTGCGCTCGAATTAACTCTACCACAAAGCGTCACTCGCAAGTATACGAGGTAGCTGCAGCAAAGGTGATCGCCCCAAGGTCGTTTCACAAGGAAGCTAAAGTGGCTTATTGATTATCAGATTATAAATAAAAAAGTAATAAAGAAATTTAAATTGCTAAATAATGAAGAAGATTGATTAAAGTTTAAAACGAATAAAAGTAAACTAGAACTGATGTTTTGATTCACTTGATAGAAAGGTCTAGGGTTTGCACTTCTCTACTACTTATATGTATGAACGGTTATTCCTCTTAACTAATTTAATTTCAAAGATTAAATCTCAAACAACTTAATTAATTGAGTCAAGGAAATAAGCTCTCGCATTCAAACCTCTTACAACTAATCTTGTTATAATTGAAACAATCTTTTTAATAGGTTATATCTCTAATTCACCTAAGTCCTTAATTGAATTGTTCCAACATTAGACTTCATCTCTCCATCCATCATCTAATACCTAAAACACATAATTGGTGGCCAATCAATTATATATTAACAATATTCCATTCAATCAAGGCTAAAGAAATTATTAGCTAAGAGAATAACCAATTCATACAATCATAGCAGATCCATACAAACCCTAGACTAGATCAAATTAGTTCATCATGATTTCAAACATACTCATCTCATTAATATTCAAAGAAATCAACTTAGACATGATAATGTTCATAAATACAATTTCAATGAAAATAAAGAGAATACAGTTCAAGAACAAAACCAAATTACAAACTCCTTGAAGCTTCTGAAGAATCTCTTGTTCAAATCTTGCAAGAAGGATGTATCAATGGCTAGAACAATATAATCTAAGCTAGTTTAATCGAAAGTGAAATCAAAATCAAAGAAAACAAATGTTAAAACCCTCACTTCACTCTTGACGGCTGAAACCTCTCTCAAAAACTCAACAGCCCAAACCCTAAGTTCTTCTTTTCCTTTTATATGAATCATCCGCTTTAAAATTCGCCGCGTGTTTAGTTCATGAGGGACACGGCCAAGTCAGATGTGACTTGGCCGTGTGAGTGGTTTTTGGAGGGACACGGCCAGTGACTTGGCCGTGTCCCTTGCATTTGTCACCTACTGCTTCAGAATTCCTTCTTTTCTTCTTTGGTTGAGTGACACGGCCAGATGGAGCTTGACTTTGCCGTGTTGCACCATGTTGGAGGGACACGGCCACAAGACTTGGCCGTGTCCCTTGCCTGTGTCTTCCACTGTGAGATTTGAATCTTCTTTTCCTTTGGAACTTGGTGAGACACGGCCAAGTGAAGGTGACTTGGCCGTGTGGGTCTTCGTTGGAGGGACACGGCCACAAGACTTGGCCGTGTCCCTTGCTTGTGTCTGCTACTGGGACTTGCTCTTCTTTTTTAACTTGGTACGGGACACGGCCAGTGACTTGGCCTTGTCCTCTGCCTGTGTCAGCCACTGCCCCTTTCTCCTTCAATTTGTTTCCTTTCCTGTTTTAACCTAACACAAAACTCAAAACAAACTTTAAACAAGAAATAAATAGACAATAACCAAAAAAACATAAATACAATACTAAAAACTAAATCAAAAATGACATAAACACTGAAAGAACTAAAACTACCAAAATTAATGAAAACACTAAACAAGCCAATTAAAACTAACAAAATATCTAATGAAAACAATAATTATCATACTAAACAAGACACAAATCTATAACAAAAACTAATAAAATAGTAAGTCATAATCACAATGTGACTTACTTTCCACATTTTCTTACTTATCATATTTGTGTTCATATAGAAAAAAAAATCTCATCACACAAATCATACAATTATACTCAATTCCTCTTTTACATACAACTTATACAAAGTTAACATTTATCACCTTGTAGAGAACATTATCATTTCTCATTCTTTTGACATTACTTAGGTTATTCATCAATTCAACATATATACACACTCTGACCACAACATAATTAACATCTTCCTTATTCAATCGCCCATCTCTTAAATAAGTTTCTTATTATATTTTTTTTTCTAACACTTCACATAAATCTTAGTCACGTTTTCAATGCGACATCTCTCTCACATTTTTTTTTTGCATTGATCACACCTTTCATATCCATTTTCATCATTTCCAATTCAATTAACTAAAGTAACTCATTCTCACTTGCTTAATCATTTCCCTTTATTTCATAATAAATTTCTATATTATCACCCACATTACACCTTAGTTAGTACTTTTATAAGTAATATTACTCATTCAAAATTACTCCCATGCTTATTAAATATTAAACTATCAATATCTAAACAATCCTCATCGAAATTCCCTTGCAACTCTAAATTTCCAATTTACTATTTTACTTAAACTTCATTCTATTAATCTCACTTTCAAGAGCTAACTTTATAAACATTATTTTTATATTAATATAACATCAAAACACATAACTTTCACAATTATGGAAACCCATTTCAAAAATTCAAATTTCATATAATGCAACCAACAACATGAACCTCACCAAATCTCACCCACATCACATTCTCAATCTTAAGATCATAACATTTACTTTTAAACAACACTAATTCATTTCCTTCACTAATTAACATCATCCATTTAGATACTTTAATTTTACACACTCAACCCTAAATTATGCATCATTGTTCCATAATAAATAATTCGCTATCATATATTATTTTACTCTTTGATTTTAATTATGAACTCTTTGTTGAAAATTATTAAAAACTCCATATTACTTCTATACTTATACCCATATGCATATAAATTTTTATAATTTTCTTCATTCATTTGTCTCAAAATTAATTTATTACTTACTTACTCAAAACTACATAACTTCCTCAGTTTCATGTCAATCTCACTTTTATTTTTTATATTCCTTACCAATTCTTTATAAAAGCTTGTAAACTTTTATCCATGTGCACTTTACACATATATGGACTTATATTTAAAGTTTTAGATTTTTCCAAGTTGATTTAATATATTTAAAAATTAAATCTTCCAAAATTAGAGAATCTGTCTCTTTAATAATTTCTCTGGCAGCACCCGGTTGTCCAATTTTTTCAGGTATCAAACCTTAATACAAATTCATGAAATTTTAACCATATGTTATAGGAATACATATGATATTTGTTGTAAAATTTTAGATTTTTCTGGGTTGGTTTACCATAGTTTCTAGATTTATTTGTTTTTTCCAATTTCTACAGATTCTGAGTTGCTAAAATTTCTCCAACAATCTGTGTTCTTCTATTTTTCTTAATTAGAGATTAATCTTTAAAATTTATAAAATTTTATACATTTGGATTCTAACATATAGAAAAACTTTCTATTAAATGTTCAAACTCATCCAACATTTCTAGATTTGTCCAACAATTCAGACTATATCACTTTGCAGTACATCTATAAATTTTTTTGTAACTATCATGCTCATTTCTCAAACTTTTTATTTTTATATCTTAAATTATTTTCTAGATTGCTTTTTTCTAATTTCACTTATTCATCAATTGAATTAGCTATAAATTTTAAATTTCAAATAAAAGTTCCAAAAATTCTTAATCCATAATCACTAGAATAACGTTTCCACTGCGCCACTCTGATCTATGCAACCCAGACACCATCTAAACTCATATCCATTATATCAAATAGACATTGTCACATCAGTGATCAGATAAATTGCAAGTGCCAATGCATGCATTACAATTGAAAAATCATTTTTTTATTCCAATTTTCTCTCTATCATCCCACCTAGGTCGAGAACCTCAAACCTAGGCTTTGATACCAAAATAAATGTAACACCCTTATACCCTATATACGTACAATACATATTTTCAGCATATGTAAAATAAGCATAAACGGTATAAAAATGTCACAGACCGATTTAATAAAAAAATTTACATTTCTGTTTTAAGATTTCAAATACTAATATATAAAAATAATTAGTATATAAATATTCTTTTCTTGTTATAGGAATCAAAAATAAATATTTTATATAAAAAATCTCTGGAAAAAATTTGCCAGAGTTTTGTTTGCAATTTGAACGTTTCCAAAATTCAACAAAACACAACATGTATAAAAGAATCACTCCAAATAAAATCAATTCACCAATTCACCAATACTTCTTAATTTCTCCAAATTTTCTCAAAATACTTATATATAGGTATATATATATCAACATTATATATAAAATCCCATCTTAAACAAAATTATTTAAATCATTCTTTACAATTTACAATATGTGCTTCAAAAACATATCATAACATACGTAATATCAAAAATGTACATGATGGCAACTGGCTCTGATCTTGATGTACCCAAAACAACTCTTCAAGCTCAATAAATACAAACCTAGACCCGACCAGGTCTAGTAAAACTCTTCGGCTCTACCAAAACGTCCATGACACATGCGCGACGAATTACAATCATGCTAAGCCGAAGCCTAGTGGTACAAACTTTGATAATAATAAAATGTAAAGTAATGCCAATGCACAATGCATATAGAGGTCACATCATTTCACTTTCTTATATTTTTCAAATATTTCATACTCACAACTCATAACATTATATTGCTTAATTGTATCACAATTCATAATTCACATTAAAGCAAAGACAAGCATGGGCCCAAAAAGGATCTAATATGCTATTTAAATTTTAAAGTTACTGCTTTGGTCCATAATGATACCATGTGTCTAGCCCCGTAGGCAATATATCCATGGATAATGTAATAGCCCCAGTCTCTTGAACCTCAACCCGACTAGACCCTTAGGCCCCAGTATCTTGGTCCTCAACTCGGCTAGACTGCTACGGTTTTTGAGGCTTACGACCCAGTCTTTTCACCCCAAAAACATCATATTTATCATTTATCAGCTGGGTTCGGCTTACGACCCGGTATTTTCACCTGCCCAGCAATTCATAGGCGTGACGCCAAACCCAAAACTCTGAAAATTGAATAACATATTAGGCACACAATTAATTCATTTATCTCATTATCAAATACTTTCACAATTCATTTCCCATTTTATTTATCATAATCAAACTAGACTCATTGCCTTATTTTCACTTTTTTTTTTCATTTTTCACATCTTTCTCATTTTTCTCACTTTTCTCATTTTTTTTCTCATTTTTATCAATATCAATTCATTTCATTACTCCATATATCTCATTTTTGCATTCACAACACATTACCCAATTACTTTGGATATTTTCACATAATTTGCATATTTCACACTTTACACAAATTAGCCATTATCAATGGCTTTTCACAATGCATTTAACACATATATGACATACAAATGTCATAGCACATTATTCATACTCAATCAATGAACCAAGTAGCTTAACACATTTTTCAACCAAAATGTGTTAAGTCCAAATGTCATGCAAATATAAACATTATACTCAGTTTGTACATACTTCTACTAGTAACTCAAAGCAAGCTTAATACAACCTCCAATCCTATCCTTCCAACTTGCCCTTCACCACTTGGATTAAGCAAATTAACCTCTCTCAATGCCTATACCAAATGTGATCATACATAATCATTTAATATCATATTCTAAGGTATTCTCAACATCAAACCATAATTAAACATCACTCTAAACCAAATCCCAAAATTAAGCTTCACCTCACTTTAACTTTGAAAAACCATATCAAGCCATTTAAATTAGTGTTTTAAGTTTATTAATATCATTAGAAGCATATTTTAATACATTTAAATCATTTAGATTATAACAATACACTCTTATACACAAAATCTCAAAAATGGCATAACCTTCCCCCATTGAAGGTTTTCCATTCTAACACATTCCATTACTCATTTCAAGCTTATATTCATCACATTTAACACTAAACAACATGCTTAAACAAATAAAATCACACAATTCAACCACTTTGAAAAATCACTTTTCCAAAACCCTAAATCTCCACTTCCATTCTCAAACTCCAACCAAACACAACCAAATCCAATATTTTTATTTAAAATACTTGTTTATGTATCAAAACAACTCATTTGGAATCAATTTACACAATTAAAAACCATGATTTCAAAACCCCAAAAATTACATAACCCTAAATTCTCTCTCTTCACCAATCTTACCCAAACTCAACCATTTCTTTAATCCAACCTTAAAATCATTAATAACCAATAAAAACAACTTCATTCATATCCAATTAAGCAATTAAATTATGCTACTATAGAATTCCAAAATTTACATAACACACTTTTCCATAGAATTTAAAATTTTGGTAAGAATGCTTACCAATTGATGAAGAAACTTCTAAAACTCCACTTGAATCCTTAAAATCTCTTCAATTTTTGGAGTATGGAAGAAGAAAATCCCTCTCTTGAAGCCATGAAATTTGGTCTTGAAGGAAAGAAGAAGAATAAGACTTTATTTTTTTTATTTCTCTTTCCTTTCACCCTTTAATTTTAAACCATATATATATATTAAAATAATTTAATAATTAATTATCTAATTATTTATTTAATAAATTAAAAGTCCTAAATTCTCTCTTCCATTCAAAAATAATTTATTTTTGAATTATTTTATTAATTTTAAATTTCTAAGATTTAATTACCAAAATACCCTTTTACTTTGACTTTTCTTTTAAAAAGTGTTGACTTTTATATGTTATGTATATTTTACATATATATCACATATATTATCCACTTTTTTATTTAAAACCCCTTCATTTTTCATTTAAAACCATTAATTTAATTTATCCATTTAAATTATAATTTATTTTATCAAATTTCCAAAAATTAGAACTTTTCAAAAATTTAGGATATTACACATATGCACAAGTAATGTGTATCTTATATACACATCAAATGTACCTTATATGTGTATTAAATATTAAGTATGTAATGTATTAATCCAACATATACAATTAATATACCATATGTATATGTTATATATACTCCATATATATATTGAGTATATACAATTTATATCTCCAAATACTTATTTAATTTCTCAAAAATCAGGATGTTACAATAGATATACTAGCCGAGATGCCGCTTCACCGAAGTTCAAACCAAAAAAGCGCGGTAATTATTTTTCTCTTTCTTTTTTTCCCTTTTCGTCTTTCTGTTTTGATTTTTGATTTTTTTTTATTTTTTTATTTTTTGATTTTGTATTTTTTTATTATTTTTATTTATTTGTATTTATTTATTTGTTATTTTTATTTGTATTTGTTTATTTTTATTTTTTATATTATGCTTTTTTATTGTATTTACTTAATTTTTATTTTTTTATTTCTTATATTATAATAATTTTTAGAAAATTTAGGAAAAAGATATTAATTTAAGCAGATAGGATAATATGTACTTACCTGGTATTAACTTACCTGGCTCTGTGTTAGCATGATCGTTGAGTTGTTTAGGCTGGAGGGTGTATTTACAAAGCCCGACAATGGTACGATTTAGTACCTTTTCGGGTAAGGCGGATTATCCGAGATTGCGGCTTTGAGCAGTTCATTTTACAATTGCAATTCGAGGAATAACAGATAGACCGGAGCGTAGTCCAGGCGCTTGCAGAGCGATGGTTGGACACAACCCACACTTTTCACTTGCCCATTGGAGAGATGACAATTGGTCCGGTCGATTTTACTGCTATAATCGGCCTTCAATATGATGGTGTTCCAGTTCCTCTAACCAACGATATTTTAACATTTGAAGAAATTCAGGAATTAATTGGTATGGAACCATCATATAAAGGGCCTTTTAAGATAAAAATTGAGCCAATTCGTAGTTATTGGATGAACTACGAAGGACGGATTGGCAGAGACACGGCCGAACAGTATGCTTGAGGATTTTTGTTATATCTGCTTGGGTCGACCATCTTAGGTAGCACTAAATCCTCTATCCACCTGTCAGTGTTGAGTGCCTTTTCTTATTTTAGAATGGTACCATCTTCTGGCTGGGGTGAAGCTGGTCTCGAGTGTCTTTACCATGGTCTTGATAAACTTTGCCGAAATAAGAAGTCTTTTGTCAGCTTGATGGCGATTGTCGAGGTATTCTTCTTCTACCAATGTCATTTCTGCTCTTTTCTTGTATGAATGTGATCTTTATTGTTATTGTAGGCATGGGCTTATGAACACAATCTCGTGAGGGTACCCGATATTTCCCGAGAGAGAGTCGGGTATCTGAGATTAAATTTCTAGTTGTCCGATCGTGTGGACGTTCCCGGCTCTCGCCATGTGCATACTCATCGCTTTGTGTTGAGCCGTTTAACCTGGGACCAGGTAAAATAACATTAGTATATTTTAAATTTTATGTGAAAGCTTACTTACCTTATGTTATTTTGCAGGTAAATTTGGCCTGGTGGAACCCAGAAGAGTGAGCAAACTAGTCTCCTTTGATAAGGGTTGCGCTATCTTTCCAACATTCTCACCAAGTCATCGCTGGCCTAGTGTCTAGTGGCTGGTTTCTCGGGGAGAGAGTTTATGAATGGTTTCTCGATCTAGAACAGTGGAGGGTCCCAATGCATATCCCGAAATATATTTTAAATATTATGTCAATGCCGGAGGATGCATGGTGGCCGGCTCGGTACAGTTATGGTGTTGAGTCATTTCTTCATCTTCCTGGTGCATTTTATGCCCATTTTATTCAAAGGAGGCTCTTGAACTTTGATGTATCTCCTGTTGGTGTGCGGGAGATTCCCGAAGAAAATGAGGGTAGAGATGAAGAGGAACATCATGGAGATGCAGGAGAGTCTGTTCCACATCTCGGGGCTAGTACTTCTCAGGTAAAACTTTTATCATTTTTCCTTTGCAACTGCTTCTTTCTATTTTTGATTCTTTAATGATTGTTGCAGGCTGTTGGTTCATTTGATCTTGAGGCTGGACCTTCTTTTATTGCCCTTTGTTTGCTCATCCTGGCCCGCTAGATATGCCATCTCATCCATAGGGCATTGATATGAACTACCTGGTATGTTTCTTATTTCATGGTAATTTATGCTCTATGTATGCATGATTATGTATGCTCTTACCTTTTTCCTTTTTGGCTCACAGCAGATGCTCGAAGAACAAAATAGGAAACTTCAAGAAGAGTTGGCTGCAAGTCGTCAGCAGGCTTCTCATTTTGAAAGTTTATATCATCAATCCGAACAAAATTTTTGAGACTTTCGATTTCAAGGGATGAGGGATCCCGGCGATTCTTCATCAAGAGGCCCCCAGACTGATGACCATGAGATCCTTTTGTCTGCTTCTAATGAGGACCATGAACTTCAAGGTAATAGAGATTTTGGTGCTTCTACTTCGGGTGATCCCGGGATGAGTAATTTGTCAGATTTTGGTGCTCCCGCTTCGGGCGAACTCGGCACGAATGATTTGCCCCCTCCTCCAACAGGCGACGACTTTTTCAAGGCTTTATTTGATGACCTACCACCACCCTCTTAGAGATATGTGAATATTGTAGCAATTGTAAAATATTAAACAATAATGATAAAATACAATTTCCATCTTTACTGTAACTTTTTTTTTACCGCGCCACAATTATTATACTTCTTTTTCTTTTTTTTATATCATAAACAGTGCATCACAATTTCATAATTCACAGCCGCACCATTTGCTAAACTAAATCCAATGCGGTAAAGGAAATTTATTGCTAATTCCTTTCCTTATGACATACTGTCCCATTCTTTCCCATCACCTTTTCCTTATCACTTTTGGAAAAGGTTATTTCCTCTATATAAATCACCTTTCATGCCATATTTCACACAGAATTCAAAATTCTTCCCAATTCAACGTGAAGACCCCTTTAACAGTTTTAATTTTCCTTCATTCATCAACCATGACCAAGCATCATTTAAAGAAGATAAAAATTCTATTTAAGAATATGGATGCCATTCATTGGAAGCAAATTTCGTGGTCAAAACTTGATGTTTTAAAATATTTTCAAAATGTTAAATTGGACCACTCCTTACATGTCGTGGTTTCCTTTTGGAATACGGATTCTAGTGTATTTAAAATTAATAGCTTTGAAATATGTCCCTTGATTGAAGAATTTGAGGCCATCCTTGGATATTCAAATAATTAACAAATGGCGTTATCGACAATGATTTCCAAAACTCAACAGAAGATGCAGACGTTATTTCAAATTCCAAAACCTGAAGTTCTTCGGTTGATGAGAGGTGAAAAAATTCTACTTGCTCCCTTGATTGATTTTTGTCTCTCTCATTTGGTTCCTACTAAGGCATGGGGATGCATGCTTTGTCTTTGCTTGCTCGGCCAATTCTTGCTTGTCTCTTCTGACGGCGATATTGATCCACGAGTATTGGATATTATGGACAAAATGGAAGGAGGCTTGTCACCGGTACCTGTGATCTTAGCCGAGACCTTAGTTGGATTAGATCGACTTAAATCAAGATTGTCAAAGAGACTGACTGGGAGTCCGTTGCTACTTCACGTAATTACCTAAACTGCCCTTTCAATTTAGGTTTCCTTTTTTCCTTTTTTTTTGCTTTGCTCTAATTTTTGCCTAATCCGCCCATGTGGGTTTTCGGAAATAGCGAGCTGTCCTAATTTTTGCCTAAGCCGCCCTTGATGGTTTTCAACTTAGCAGACCTTTTTCTTTTTTGTTATATATTTTTTTATTACTTTAATTTTTGCCTAGTCCGCCCATGTGGATTTTCAGAACTAGCGAGCTGTGCTAATTTTTGCCTAAGCTGCCCTCGCGGGTTTTCAACTTAGCGGACCTTTTTCTTTTTTTCTTTTTTTTAATTCTTTCTTCATAGATTTGGCTTCAGGAGCGTCTTCATCCATGGACTTTGCTAGATACCTACCACGTCATCATTCTGCTAGGAAACTACTCCATCCTGCTTCTTCATATGCTGACTGGCTTGACTGGATCCAATCACGCGCTGAAGTCAATATCCGTTGGTTGGTATCTTGGTGGAAGATTTCTCGTATCACCATGTGGACATACTTGATGTATGTTCCCCTTGCTGCTCTTCGTCAAGGTACATGCTATGATCCTCGCCGACTTGGCTGTCAGTACGGAGCTGAGCCTCGCGATTCTGACTTTACTCCCAATTTAGACATGCCTTGCTTGACTGAAGCCAACTTGAATCGGCTGAGGCAAAGCTGGCCTGCACGTTACATTTATCGACTGCCATAGATTTTGCATTTTTCAATTCAGAAAGTGTATTGTTAGGATGAAAAAATAATTAAAGTAATAAAAGATGCTTCTTTTCCCTTTATAATTTGTCATCACCTTTTGCTATTGTGTTTATTTATTTCATCCATACCTGGTCAAATACTTATAACAGTGCACATAGAACAATTTTAACATTAATTCTATTTAATTAAATTGGGGAACAACCAAACATAAAGCCAGCATACACAAGATCACTCCTGTTGCCAACTAGCCCTTTCGGGTTTTCTAATTGACAATTTTCTCTCATTTAGCCCTAATTGTTGCCTAGCCCGCCCTTTCAGGTTTTTGAAACTAGCAGACTGCTCTAACTTTTGCCTAGGCCGCCCTTTTTGGGTTTTCAACCTAGCGAGCTATTTTTTTTTTATATCATACATAAAACCTCTTCAACCTGTCAATGTTTACTGGCTCACTAAATTTGTTCCCATCCATGTCTGATAACTTCACCGCACCTTTGTTCATGACTTGTTTCATGACATATGGCCCTTCCCAGCTAGGTCTGAACTTTCCCCTTGGATCATATACATTAGGCTTACATTGCTTCAACACCAAATCCCCAACTCTGAATTTCTAATTTTAACCCTTCTATTGTAGGCCCGAGCTACCTTCTTTTGATACAGTTGGTGATGATATAGTGCTTTTAACCTTCTCTCTTCTAGTAAAGCTAACTGTATGTATCTGCTCGCTACCCATTCTATTTCAGGCAGTTCAGCTTCCAACACTACTCTTAATGACTTGATCTCAATTTCAATTGGCAATACTGCTTCTATCTCATAAACCAAAGAGAACGGTGTCATTCCAGTAGGTGCTCGTACACTTATCCTATATCCCCATAAAGCAAAGGGAAGCATCTCTGACCAATCCCTGTAAGTCTTGGTCATCTTGGACAGAATTTGCTTAATTGTCTTGTTTGTTGCTTCTACTGCACCATTAGCCTTTGGTCTATAAGGAGAGGATTGATGATGATGGATGCGGTACTTTGAGAATAAATCCTTAACTGCTCCTTGAAACTGTACACAATTGTCTGATATCACACTGTGCGGGACACTGTACCGACAGATGAGGTTCTTTTCAATAAATCTAACCATTTGACTTACACCCAGTTTGTTGAAGGATTCGGCTTTGACCCATTTTGAAAAATAATCTACTGCTACCATAATGAAACGGTGACCATTTGAGGCTGTCGGATGTATCTCTCCTATAATGTCGATACCCCAAGTGGCAAATGGCCAGGGTGAAGACATAGAATGCAATTCTTCAGGAGGCATATGACTCAAGTTACCATACATCTAACATTGTTGGCACTTCTTGACAAACTCAATACAATCTCTCTCCATGGTCAACCAATAGTAACCTTGTCAAATAATCTTCTTAACTAGGGTCAAACCACTCATGTGCGGACCACAACTTCCTGTATGTATTTCTGACATGATACGCTCCACTTCAGGCTTTCTCAAACATCTCAAATGCACCCCATTGGGCCATCTTCGATATAACTCCCCATGGAAGGTGATGTATTGCAATGACCACCGCCTTATGGCTCTTCTCTCTTTCTTTGTTGCCCCCGGCAGATATTCTCTTTCCTCCAAAAATTGCCTTATAGTATCATAACACGCATCATGGTCTGTATCAATTTCCATGATTGTCTCATATTCATAGCAAAGAGTTGATGAACTGGTCAAAATTAGAGGCTTAAGAAATAAGCTGACAGGGTTTTCCCATACCGAAGCTAATGTGGCCAGGGCATCAGCCATCTGATTTTCTTCTCTTGATAGGTGTATAAACCTACATTCATTAAAATTCTTCTTCATCATAGTCAGGTAATGGTGGTATGGTTTTAATTTTTCTTCTTTCAACTCCCACTCTCCATTTACTTGGGATACTACTAGTAATGAATCGCCATAAAATTCCACCTTATCCACCTTCACAATCATTAGGGTTTCCAAACCGAAAATACAAGCTTCGTACTCCACCATATTATTGGTTGCCCTAAATTTCAACTTTTTGGCTAAAGGGATGAGTTCCCCTTCGAGCGATTCTAGTATAACTCCCAAACTTGCTGCTTTCCTGTTCACTGCTCCATCAAAAAACATTTTCCACCCTTGTACTTCAATTGCTTCTAAATGTTCATCCGGAAATTCCAAGATTACCTCTTTGCTTTCTGGTAATGGTTGTTAGGCCAAGAATTCTGCCACCACTCTACCTTTGATTGTTTTCCTGGTTACATACTCAATCTCAAATTCTTCTAATATTATCAACCATCGACCATATTTTCCAATTAAAGAGGGTGTCTCCCTTAAGTACTTCATTGGATCCAACCTGGAAATTGCTTTCACACTATACGATTGAAAGTAATGTCGCAACTTCTTGGAAGACCAAACCACGGCTATACAAGTCTTTTCAATGATACTATACTTAATTTCGTAAGGTAAGAGCTTTCTACTCAAATAGTAAACTGCATGCTCAATCCTTGACTCATCTGCTTGGGCTAGCATGGCTCCTATTGACTCTTCTTCCACTGCTAAGTATAGTAATAAAGGTTTGCCGGGTTTAGGTGGTTTTAAAATAGGTGGATTCAACAAATACTCTTTTATTCGCTCAAAGGCCTTTTGACGCTCGTCATTCCATATGACCGGCTGATTCTTTTTAAGCAATTTGAAGATAAGCTCACAAATTGTTGTGAGTTTTGCTATGAATCTGCTAATGTATTGTAATTTACCAATAAATCCCCGAACTTCTCTCTCCGTCTTAGGGGCTGGCATATTCCTGATTGCTTTAACTTTTTCAGGATCAATCTCAATGCCATTTGAACCAATCACATGTCTCAATAATTTACCTGAGGTAACCCCGAACACACACTTCTTCGGGTTCAATCTTAGCTTATATTTCAAAGCTCTATCAAAGAATAATTCTAAGTTTTGGAAATGTTGTTCCCTCAAGTCTGATTTAACCATCATATCATCAACATATACTTCAACTTCTTTGTGCATCATGTCATGAAATAATGTGGTGGCCATCCTTTGATAGGTTGCTTCAGCATTCTTTAAGCCGAACGGCATCACTCTATAACAAAATATACCCCATGTAGTAATGAAAGCAGTTTTGGTTTCATCCTCTTGGGCCATTAACACTTGATTGTATCCAAAAAATCCATCTACAAATGAGTGTAGCATGCTAGAGGCTGCACTATCAATGAGAACATCTATATGAGGTAAAGGAAAATCATCCTTAGGGGAAGCCTTGTTCAAATCTCTATAGTCCACACAGACCCTTATTCTCCCATCTTTCTTTGGCACGGGTACTATGTTGGATAGCCAATCTGGATATTCTATCACTTCAAGGAACTTCACTTGTATTTGCTTAGTGACCTCTTCTTTAACCAATTCAGCCCACTCAGGTCTTAATCGCCTAAGCTTTTGTTTGATAGGTTTTATGTGAGTGTAAGTAGGAATATGATGCTCGGCTATGTCTCGATCTATTCCAGGAATATCCTCATAAGACCAAGCAAACACTTCTTCATATTTTTTGAATATTTTTTCAAATCTCTCTCTCATATCAGGAGTAAGGTCGGATGCTATGCTAATGTTTTTATGATTTTCGGTTGTTCCCAAATTTAATGATTGTGTGTTAATAGAATTAATATTAAAGATGCTCATGTAACTGCTATTTGAATGTATGGAACCATCCGGAGAAACATCACACAAGTAAGTAAAATCAGACTTTATTGCATTCATTTTGGAAAAGAAAACATCGTCATCCTCATACAAAGAAGACAAATTAAAATAAAAATCATTGTTCTCAAAATCATAAAGCAGGATGTCTTCAAACATTTCTTCGACCAGGGCAGCAATCTCCTCCGGAGTCTTCTTAGCTTTCAGTACAGCTTCATTCTTCTCTTTTGGATGGGATTCTTTGTTGGCTGACAAGGTGAGCTCTTTCTTTACTTGGTCGACTAGCTTGGCCACATCTGCAAAAATTTCAAAACCTGGGATCATCTTAACCATGAACATAATTGGCTCGGGTTTTCCTTGGAGTGGTTCCATATTTTGAGCTTTGACAAAGATCTCTTCAAGTGGTGGGAAGCTCATCTTCTCACTCTTGTTTGGCAGGACATCATTGTCTTCATCATATCCCAACCCCTTCTTGGAAGTTTGAGTTCTAAAATCTGGAAACTTTGTCAAACTGACCTTACCCTTTCCAAGACCAGCTCCGGGAAGGTTGTTCATGCTCTTCATCATATTCAAGACTTTGGTGTCCACTATTTCATTATCAGAAATTGTAGCTACTTGAAAACCATTGAGAGGCCTCTCAATCATTAGAGCGTTAACGATCTCATTATCTTCAGCTTCAATGACCACTGTCTCATCTCCGTTGGGGAACTTGATCTTTTGATGAAGGGTGGAAGGAACTCCACCAAGAGGATGAAATCACGGTGGCCCCAAGAGTAAGGCGAAGGTAACCTGTATGTCTAAAACAACAAACTCAATAATAGATTCAATTGGACCAACCTTGACAGCCGCTTTGAAAGTCCCTTTGGCATGCCTCTTAGTGTTGTAATAAGCACGAATTGTTACCTCGGTCGGGTTTAGATCTCTTGTTGACATGGCTAGCTTTAGCAATATCTTAAGTGGATGAACATTTATGGTGGACCCATCATAGACCATTACACATGGAGTCCTCTTTCCCTTGACTTTTATTTTGATAAAGAGAGGGCGAATATGATCTCTCCCCTCCTCCTGTAAATTCGCATCTGAAAAAGAAACTGCTTCCATATTAACTTCGCTCTTCTCTTGAACCTCTTCACATTTCATTACCCCTCCAATTTTTATGAAGTTGATCAGCTCCTCTGATGTTGTAGAGGTAGAAATTGGCATGCTAGCTAAGGCTTTGGCCATAGTTTCTTGGTGCTTTTTAGAAGTAGCTAATAAGTCCCAAATGCTAACACTTGCTTGGGTTCTTTTCAATTGCTTGAGCACAGCATCATCTTCTTCTTCTTCTTTATTTCCTACTTCAACTTCCTTTCCCTTATTAGTTTCTACCTCCTTAGGTGGTGGCCTTGCATAAGGCTTACCGGATCTAGTGTTCATTACCTCATCTTCTTCGGGCTCAGACCAAGTCCACTCCTCCTTCTTGGATACTATATCATCATCATAATCGCTTGAATCCCAAAACCCATTGACAACACAAATTACTACTTCTTCACCCATCATGACTTTTTTAATTCCAACAAATACCTCTTCTTCTTTGGTTGCTTCTCCACCCAAATTTTGAATAGAAGACATGACAAAATCCTCATGCAAACGTCCTCCAATCATGAAGGTTGCCGGCGGCGGTACTCTATTGAACTTTGATAACGGGTTGTCTTTGGTGTTTGGCTTATTGGGCTCGGGTAGCTTCACATTATCGATTAGATTTTGGATCTCATGTCTCAACCTCACACATCTATCCCTGTCATGCCCTTGCATTTGGTGAAATTGACAAAATGCTTTAGTGCCGAAATTAGGTGGGAGAGGGTAAGGCAAAGGGCTAGGATTTAAGGGTTGTAGAAATCCCTTTCTTTGAAGTTTATTGAGAACCCAAGACATCGGTTTCCCCAATTCTTAAAATTGTCTCCTTGTTCCTTGGTTAGTAGCTTTAACATCGACTGCCTTTTGCATGCTTTGGCTACCAGATTGATAGTTTCCTTTCTCGTTCCTTCTTGTTGAGAAACGGTTCTTCTCTCTTTCCCATTCTTCAATTTGCAAACCAGCTTGGAGAAGGTCTTTGAAATTACGAATGAGTGTATGAGACATCCTCTCACGAAGACTAGGCAATACCCCTCTCATAATCATCCTTATTTGATCGGATTCATTGGGCCTCTTCTTGAGCAAAGTAGCCTTGTTTCCTCATCTCTTCACATAGTCCACAAAATTCTCGTTCGACCTTTGCCTAATGGATCAAAGTCACTTCCATCTTGACATTGTATCCATATTGTTGGATGAAGGCTTTGTAAAGCAGATCCCAACTCTTTTGTGTTCCGTCATCTAAGGTATTGAACCAATTTTGGACAATAGGGTCCAATGAAAGTATAAAGTACCTTAGGGTTTGA
Organism: Garcia nutans; assembly: GCA_947685225.1. Classification (NCBI taxonomy): domain Eukaryota; kingdom Viridiplantae; phylum Streptophyta; class Magnoliopsida; order Malpighiales; family Euphorbiaceae; genus Garcia; species Garcia nutans. The sequence continues at coordinate 41,905,215 of CANTUV010000005.1, forward strand.
GCCTTAGTAGCTCGGGCAGACTGCATGGCAGTGATATATTGCTTCACATGGAGATGAGGATTTTCGGTTCCATCAAACTTTGAGAAAGATGGCATCTTAAACTTGTACGAGACTTCTTCATCTAGCTCAAATAATTTGTCAACTTCGGACATTTCTTCAGTTTTCAGCTTCTTCTCAAATTTCTTTTCCAAATCAGCAATCATCTTTTCAACATCAGAAGTTTAGGTCTTCTCCATAGTTGATCTTTCAACAATCTTCGGTTCTTTCTTCTTGTCTTGAGCATCTTGGTAGTATTGAGCCCAATCATCATCATCATCAATGATCACCTTTTCATCATCAAAAACCACTTCACCAACTTTGGTCTTCCCTTTTTCCTTTGGCTTCTTAGTGCTAGCAGATGCCTCGTCATGATTTTCTAAAATTGCAGTCAATTGGTTCTTCATGGTCTCAGCTAGGGCCTCTTTTAATTCTTCCATCTTGGCATTAAGGGCATCATCCACCATTCTTTGAATTTGTTCGGGATCCATTGTTTTTGGTGAGCAAGTGATTGAGTTGTTGCTAGATACTTCGTCTCCGGCGTAGGTTGGATTGTCGTAAGCTTTTGAACTATCATAATCCAGGGCTGTGAGCCAGAAAGAATTAATGATATGAGATGCACATGTATGCATGTATGCACAAACAATAGACAAACAAGGACAAAGAGGACATTCCTTCCAACCTTATAACATCCACACACGAATGGCGAGTCTCTTTTCCTAGGTATATGGTTAACAAAATACCAACATGGGGCATCTTGCTTTCGAATAATTCCCTCGGACGTTTCAACCAATAGTTATATTTTCAAAAATAGAAATCAATTCATAATAATTCCTATTAATTAGGTTTTAATCCATTTATCCATCTAAAGTAGTTTTTATGCTATATTGGATTAAAACTAAATTAAGAGGTTTATTATAAATAGATTTCTCACTTGAAAAAGTAACTAATGATTCATGCCAAAAAACAAGCCCATGATTAATTATTTCTTAGTATAAACTAGGCTCACAATTGATTTTTGGTATTTCTTAATTGACCTAAATAATTTGCAAGATCTTTTAGATGAAAATAATTTTGTGCCTAAACCCATTGTTAAAAGGTTTTAGAAAAAATGGATTTTGGGCTTAGAGTTTTGGGTCATGAGCAAAAGAATTCTTGATTTGTTTTTAGAAAAGTCTTATGTCCAAAGACCATCTTGAAAAAGTTTTGAAAATAGTTTTGGTCTTTTGGACTTTAAAGGAAAATTTTATTTTGAGCTTACAATGTACTTAGGTCATATTAGAAAAAGAACAAACCAAATAAGCCATGATTTAAGCCAAGATAAATTAACCATAGTCAAACAACATGCATTTGGGGTAAAAACCTAAGGAAAGTAACTAGGCCAATTACATGAGTTTTAGTCTTTGGGTAAAAAGGCTTAGGTTCCCATAGGAAGTATATACCAAATGGTACTAGGCTATGAGTGGTTATGCCATGCTCGATCTCCATACCTTGAGTGAAAGTATGGTATCCCTTACATAAAACAACACGGGTAACACGGGCATCTTAATTCACGCACACAATGCAATCTAATATGATGCAATGGATAATATCATTATAAGAAAGAATAGTATAATATAACGACCGACGGAATCAACTTCTCTTATCCCTAATGGAGTCGCCACTATGAACGGGGATTTTTCCCCCACTCCCTGTGGAATGGTTCTTGCGACTTCGGCACTGTTTAGGCTCAAGGCCTTAGAGAACATGAACCTAAGTCCGAAAAAAATGGAGTTGCCACTCGGACGGACCGGGAAAAAGAAAGGGGTGGATGACTTGATTCCTAAGGAATCCCCAACCCCCTAATGGGTTTGGAAAGTTGGGTACGTGTGAGGAAGCTGAGAAATGGCCTAGCACCCCCACAACGCCCGGTTCATTGGAACCGGCCTCCTTTACAGTTCTTAATATTATAAAATTCTTAAATATAACAATATTATCCATATTACACACAATAATTAAAATAAAGCATCTATATATTGAAAATCAAAACAATGTCCAAACAAAACAAATAAATGGACACCCACCCGAAGATGAAAACATGTCCTTACATCCCGTGCCTAAATAGGACACCCACCAAAAGGTAGAAACATGTCCTTTACATTAGTTCTAAAATAGTAAAGCAATTTAAATTACATGATATTTAACTAATGAGGTACCCACCAAGTGGAAACATACCTCTTACAACATTTGAAAATCTAAATAAATTGATAAAAGTAAATAACCATTCATCATAAATAAATCATTCATCAAAGATATTAAATATCAATAGAATGTAAACATCCATCCATGATAAATTAAATAAACCAAGCATTAAACTTAAATAAGTTAAAGCACATAAAGAAAATCAAAGCATAATCAAATATAAAAGTGAATAAAGCAAATAAAGATTCAAATTAGGGCTACTGTTTCTACTTAAGATTCTTTAATTAATATTTAGGGTTTTGGAATTTATTGGTTTAGGCTACTGTGATTTTGAGGGAATTAAAATGGATTAAAGTTTTATGATTTAAAAAGTTGGTAAAGTTCTTTGATTAACCAAATTAGGGTTTGAGATGTAAAATCATGCAATTAGGGTTTGGACACTTTAAAACATTGGATTTATGATTATTAGCTACTAAATATGGTTTTTAGGTTTACTGTGTTTGAATTTTAATATTTACGTTTATAAAGTTTTAAGGTTTAAAGATTAAAGGGTTAGGGTTTAAGGTTAACTAATTTGGGGTTGATGTCTTGGTTTTGAAAGTTGAATTAGGGTTTTTTTATGTTTCGGAGAATGTATTTTATTTTAGAGTTTGAGAAAACAATTTATAGTTTTATAAAACTTTATGTGATTTTTAGAAGCTGTAAAGTGAAGTTTGGGGTTTTAAGATTTTGAAACATTGGAAAACGGATTAGGGTTTTGATATTTTGAAGAAACAGAAAAAGTAATTTAGGGTTTTTTGAAAATAGAGAAAATGATTTAAAGTTTATAAAAACAAAAGAGACAATTTAGGGTTTTTGGGGACAAGGAATAAATTAGGTTTTTGAGGTTTTGGGGAAATAGAAGGATGATTTTTAGTGTTTTAGAACGATTTAAGGTTTTTCGGAAAAACAAATAAACGGATTAAAGTTTTTAAAGGTATCTAGAAATAGAGGAATTCTTTTAAGGTTTCTAGAAACAAAGATCAAGTTATTACATCTTCAAAGATTGAAGTTTTGAGTGTGTAATCTTATGAATTAAAAAAAGGACGAAGCTACTATAAGAAACAAAAAGAAATTAAGAATTCAAACCTTCATTTGTAGGTTCCACCAAAAATTTCTTCTTGGATGAACAAAAACAAAGACAAGCTTTGCTACCTTGGATGGATTGAATTTTTGTTTGCTCTCTCAAAAAAATCAGATTGATTCAAAGCCTTTTCTACTCAGTTTCGGTCTCAATTTTTCTCCAAATTTTCGTCCCAATTTCTCCTCCGATTTCTTGATGCTTTTTGTGTTGTTTTTGGTATTATTTATAGAAGAATTTTTTGGTTAATCATAGTTATTTACGGAAGCTAATATTGATAAGAAAAGGAAACCGAAACCTAATTGCATTATGTTTCGAAAAAATTTACGTCGAAAAAATTTTACTGGCGAAAAAAAAAACTGCTGCGGAAAAATTGCTCTAGCAAAAAAAAAACTGCTGCGGAAAAAATGCGGTGTCGAAAAGCAGCCGCAGCTGGCTGCAGCAGGGGGGAAAACTGGCCTGCGGGCGAAATGGGCTCGCAGGATTTCCCTGCTAGTAAAATGGCAAACCATTTCACCCGCAGGAAACTCCTACAGACAAAATAGCCCACGTCCAGTCGTCCCGCGCTAGTTTTCGGCGATGATTTTTTTGTTGCCGATTTTTTATTTTTATTTTTTTGTTTATTATTATTATTTTTTAATTTTTTATTATTAAAAATAAAATATTAAAGCAAATATTATTTAAGATAACAAAAATTATTTTGGACAACACAAAAATTATTTTGGACAATTTAAAATATATTGGACCGGACTGGATTAAAAATTAAGGGTCTACACCATTATAAAAGGGCAGGAATTAGCAATTGATAAAAGGTAATTGGCATACGACAATTAATAATCACAGAGAGCATAGAAACAAAAAAGAGAAAAAGAAATAAAGAGCAAAGATTGATGGAAAGTGAACATAAGAGAGACAAAAAGCAAGCTGAGAAACCCTTGAGCAATATTACTCGACCAAAGCACAATTTTACCAAGGCAACTAAAGAATCTTTAAGGCAAAACCCTAACATCAACATTCAAAGAGGATTGTGTCAGTCTAGTGTTTGGTTTAATATAACTTTTTGATGGAGTAAATAACGCATGTATGTTCCTTAATAAGTGATATTTGTTAATAAATTATAATTCCTTTCATGTTACATTACTATGTAGATTTATTTTTTTTTTGTTGTTTTGTTTAAATTGTGATCTCCCTAATTTTACAAATCAAAACCCTAACTGCACATTAAACCCTAATCTTGCAATCTAAAACTCCCACTTGAATCTTAAAACCCTAATTTTATAAATTAAACCCTAATTTTATGGTTATTTATATGATGATTAATTATATGTATAAATTGATCGTTTAATTGTGTTTGTTTTATTATTTGGATTTTAAAGTGCTTGTAAGAGGCATGTTTCCACTTTGTGAGTACCTTGTTTATTTAAATTGTTTCTTTTATTTAATTTATATTAGGAGATTAGTTTAAGGGACATGTTTCCACTTTCCTATGGGTGTGTCATCTTATTTCATTTGTATTATGGATATTTAGACATTGTAAGGGCATGTTTCCATCCTTATATGGATGCCCATTTTTATTGTTTGTTTGTTTGATTTATGGTATGGTATTATTTCCATTAAATTGTTTGTAATATGATTAACATCATAATAATCTAAAATTTTAATAATATTTAGACGTGAAAAGGAGGTTGATTCTAATGAACTAGGCATTATGCGGTACTAGGTTACTTCTCACCTTCCCCATGTGTACCTAACTTTTTGAACCCAATAGGAGTTGGGATTCCTATTCTTCAAATTTAGGCCCTTGTTCTCTAAGGCCTAGAGCCTAACAGTGTCGAAGTCATAAGAATTATTCCATTAGGAGTAGGGGAATAAATCATTGCTTACAGTGGTGACTCCACTGGGGATAAGAGAAGTTGTTTTCGTTAGTCTCTATATTATTTTATTTCTTATTATTATGATATTATTCATTGCATCACTTAGAATTGCATTGTGTGCGTGAGTTAGGATGCCTTGTAGAACCCATGTTATATGTTTGTATGTGATACCATACTTTCATTCAAGGTATGGAGATCGAGCATTGCATAACCACTCATAGCCTTATACCTTTTTGTATATACTTGCTTAGAAAACCTGAGCCTTTTTACCCTAAAGACTAAAGCTAATGTAGTTAGCCTAGTAACTTTCCTTAACTTTACTCTAATTGCTTGTTGTTTGACTATGATTGACATATCTTGGCCCAATTTAAGGCCCATTTAGTTTGTCTTTTTCTAATATGACCTAATTATGGTAAAAGCCCAAAACTATTTTATGGCTCAAAAACTCTTTTTATAACTTTTCAAAGTTGAGTCAAAATTTATTTTCTACCTTTTGGCCCAAGTATGAAGCCCAAAATTGATTTTCGAAATAAACTTTTTTACAATGAGCTTTGAAATATTCTCAAAGAAGGGTCCAAAAAACTATCTTTCACTTCATGGCCCATTTTTCAAGTCAAGCTTTCATTAGGCTTTGAAATTATAGTTTTCTACAATGGGTCAAATTTTTAGGAATAGGCTTACATTTAATTGAGTCAATTATGGAATATTAAAATCAATTGTGGACCTTATTTATGTCAAGACTTGTTAATTGTGGGCTTGTTTATGGCACGGATCATTAGTTGCCTTTCCAAATAAGAAGTCTATTTATAATAATTCTATTAATTTAGTTTTAACCCAAATTATAGTAAAATACTGCTAAATTTTTCACTGGGTCCAAAGTATTAAGCTTAATTAGTTGAATTATCATAGACTGACTTCTGTATTTGAAAAATACAACAATTGGTTATTTCATCTGAGAGGTTCTTTTAAAAATAAAAATATCCCATGTTAACACTTTTGTTGACCAAAACACCTAGGAAAAGAAACTCACCACTCGTGTCTATGAAGAAATAAGGTTAGAATGTCTTGACTCTATTTGTTCATTTGCTACACATGCATACATTGCCTTGTATTACATTGATCCTTTTTAGTTCATAAACCTGAGTATAGCAGTTCAAGAGCATACGACAATCCAACATACATCAGTAATTCAGAGTTTAGTGAAGATTCAATCAACTTCGCATCAAAAGAAGCAATGGATTGGGAGCAAGTTTAGAATCTGGTTAATGAAGCCCTCACATCCAAGATTGAAAAATTGAAAAGGGCCCTAGATGATATCGTGAGAAGTGAATTTTTTTACACTGCTGAAGAACAACATTGTTGAGACATCTACAAATTCTAAGAAGCAAAAGGACAAAGGAAAGGCTAAGGTAGCTTTCAATGAAGAAAAGGTGATGATTAATAAAGATGATTGGGAGATGTATTTCCAAGATCAGCAAGAAAAGAAGAAAGAGAAGAAGGTGGAAGTAAAAATAGAGCTTGCTAATGTGGAAAAGCTCATTATTGGCCAAGAAAAGAAGTTTGAAAAAAGACTGAAAGCTGAAGAGGCCTTGGAAGTTGATAAACTTTTTGAAGAATATGATAATCTCCCATACAAGTTCAAAATGTCTACTTTTGCTAAGTACAATGGTACATGAAATAATCACTTGTATATCAAGCAGTACATTACTGTTATGCAGTCTGTTAGAGTCTCTCTTTGGATCTTGTGGTGCAAAACTAGTTAAATACTTTAGAGGAGAGCACTCAGAAAGACTGGAAATTATTATACAAAGCTTCCATCCAATAGTATGGGTACAATATTGAGTTATAGGTAACCTTGATGGAGGTTGAGTCTATTAGGCAAAGAAAAAATAAGGGCTTCTTTTACTATATAAAGAGATGGAGAAATAAGACAGCAATTTTTTTACCAGCGCACTTTTGCAAGCCCGTCTCGCAAACGATTTTGCCAAAATCCTATTCTACTTGGTTTCTAATTTTATTTCCTAAAAGGTTTTTATTTTGTTAGCCAATTAGGATTAGGTTTATTATTTTTTTCTTAAAAATACCACATTAAAGGCACATAATTAAGGATCGAGAGCTAAAATTTTTTACTGGACATTGGACTTTTGGATTTTTTCGGCCAATCTCAAGCTTGAAAGATCAAGAGGCAGCAAACAACAATCCATCAAAGGCAGCCTACACTGCCTTTATTATTGTTCAACCAGAATTCAAAGATTGTGGTGGAACCAACAATGGAGGTTTGAATCTCTATTTCTTTATTTATGTTTACAGTAGCTTCATCAAGTTGGATATTGTTTCATCATACAATTTGATCAATTATTCTACAAACCATCCAAACTTTATTTGAAACCCTAAAAATATTTGTTCAAAAATCCTAATGCCTTAATACCCATAGCACATATTTTCAAAATCTAAAACCCTAAATTACACTTTTCTAAAGGCCCTAACCAAATCTATTTTTCTAAAATCACAGTAGCTTATCTTTTTAAATACCTAATCTAAAAACAAATTTTTATCATTTTCAATCTTACTTATTTAAACCCTAAATTTTCAATATTATTTTTATATAACTTCCGAAACCCTAAATCCAAAACATCCATTCCTTAGATTCAAACACTAATTTATTTCAAATCTAACCTTTATATTCAAACATCCAGTAGCCATGTTATTTCTTTAAAATATTTCTCAACTAATTAAACTAGTATATGTAAAACCCTAAATTGTTAAACATAAAACCCAAGAAACCCTAATTGATGCATGAACCCTAAAGTTATATACTTTCTATTTTATTTAAATTGGATGAATGCTTATTATATATTTTGATTGATGTTTGATGTCTTTGATGAATGGTTTATTTATGATGAATGGATGTTTACTTTTACTGATTTGTTTTGATTCCAAAACATTGTAAGAGGTATGTTTCCATATTTTGGGTATCTCATTAGTTAAATTTTATGTAATTTATTTTATCTTTAAGTTTTTGTAACAATGTAAAGGACACGTTTCCACCTTTCGGTGGATGTCCTATTTAGTTTTAGACATGGACGATGTAAGGACATGTTTCCATCCTCGGATGGGCGTCCATTTATTTTTTTTGTTTGGACATTGCTTTGATTTTAATATAATGATGCTTTATTATAATTGTTGCATGTAATATGGATAATATTATTATATTTAAGAATTTTATAATATTAAGACCTGCAAAGGAGGTCGGTTCCAATGAACCGGGCATTGTGGGGGTGCTGGGCCGTTTCTCACCTTCCCCACATGTACCCAACTTTTTGAACCCATTAGGGGGTTGGGAATTCCTTAGGAATCGAGTCATCCACCCCTTTCTTTTTCCTGACCAATCCAGGTGGCAGCTCCATTTTTCTCTGGGCTTAGGCCCATATTCTCTAAAGCCCAAAGCCTAAACAGTGTCAAAGTCACAAGAACCATTCCACCGGAAGTAGGGGCAAAAATCCCTGCTCACAGTGGCGACTCCACTAGGGATAAGAGAAGTTAATTTCGTTAGTCTTTTTATTATTCTATTCTTTCTTATCATAGTATTATCCATTACATCATTTAGTTTGCATCGTTTGAGTGAGTTAGGATGCCCGTGTTACCCGTATTGTGTTATGTAAGGGATACCATGCTTTCACTCAAGGTATGGAGATCGAGCATGGCATAACCACTCAGGGCTGAATTAGAAATTGTGCCAAATATCACATGTTTACTGTTTTAATCTGAAATTGTTACTGAATATATCCTTATGTGTCTAGTTTAATTTAAGATAAGAATTATCTCAATCCGAGTTGCGTAGGTAAAGTTATAAATGAAATAGTACGCATTGCGCGGACTTGAGTAACCAATTGACCAGGGAAGAGTTCAAGGAGTCATCAAGAATTATGTGTAACAAATTTAAATCTAGAAATCTAACCATAAGGACTCATATGAGTCTAGTTCGAGTGAAAACAATAATTTTTACATTTGGATTAGTAGAACAAAAGTTATTGGGAAAATAAGATAACAAGGTACATAAGAAACTAAATGCTAGAATTCACTGTTCATTTGGTAAGAAATAAATGAGGTATAATCGAGATAAAATATTCATTTGGAATGAAATAAATTATCAAAAATATGCTCTTGAAAGCTTGACCAATTAAGAACAAGATAGCATTTTTCATTTTTTGAAAATCACATCCCAATTGTGTTTTATTTAGATTTTAAAGCCCAACGAGGGATTTTTGCAGTATTGTAAAACCCAGTGTGGCCTAAAAAGTGCAGCCTGGCCCAAAGGCCCGGAATGAAAATGGTGGTGAGGGCCACCTGTGATAGAGTGGTGAGGGCCACTCCTGTGATATGAAAATGGTGGTGAGGGCCACCTGTGCCATGGAAATGAAACGGTGGTGAGGGCCACTCGTGCCATGCTGGTTCCATATGGTATTGCCTCATCCCACTTTGATTCTACTATTATTACCTTGAGGAGCTAAGTAAGAAAAATATGTGATAATATACAGATAAAAAAAAAGGAAAGATGTTCTCACCTTATGTTGGGATCAGCCGTAACCAACATAGAGCGAGACACGTAATGAAATAAATAGTACTTCGAGAATAATGGTATCATGGACTGATCACCTATGAGCTATTATTCGAGATGTATATATGACAACACAAGAAAAGTCAAATGAGCCAATACTTAAGAAATGCCACCACACTGCACGAATATACATAGGACATACAAATTCAGTAAGCAGTAAATAAAGAATAACCACAATGCAAAGAGAAGGAAGCTTAGAAATGAATACATTAGAAAGTGAAAAACGTACAAGAAGGAATGAGAAAGAACAAACATGAATCAAAGTTGAAGGAAATATAAGAGAGTAATAGTGATGCTTCAAATGAGAAATCGTGACAAAAGTCAAAGCATGTTGAACCACATAATAGTCTATTGGACAATCTTGTAGAATAATAAACAGCAAGTGAGCAGAGATGGGAAGAAAACATAATACAAAAGGTAAAACATGTTGAATCCTAAAATAGTTAATCCCAGTAAATGAATAAGTGTCAAAATAAGGCAATGCGTAAACAATATAGAGAGATGACAGAGAGCAATCAAGTGAATAAGGTTAAGTATATAGAATGAGTAAGCTTCGGGGCAAAGCTTAAATTAAGGGGGATAGAATTGTAACATTCCGAATCCCAGATTGGTAAGAAACAGACATAGAGGATATGATTTAGGCTTAGAACAAAGGAGTTTAGAACATCACCTATAACTTGAGCTCGAATTTCATCAGAGTTAATGATAGAATTAGAGAGTCTCAAAGAAGACTTAATTGTTTATTTGTGTCTTAGCTAGATGTATAATTTGAAATTACTCAATTTAAAGTTGTACAGAATAAGATATGATGGATTTAGTTGACAATGTAAAAGCTACCTTAGGACAGCATAGTGACTTCGAAGGACCGTCAAAAATCAGATATAGCTCGGATCGACCTGAAATTTTGACACAATGTAGCCCCGGATGTCTATTTTCAGTGGGCATAAGAATTACTTAATTTGGAGTTGTGAGTAAAAAGATATTAATAAAGAAACACAGCAAGGTCAGGAAGGGATATCAAAAGGACCTAAGTGAAAATTTCTCAAAAGTTAGGGGCAACTATGTAAACTTAAAAATTAAGAGTCGAAAGTTCTTAATAGTGCCCATATCCGACCCCGAAATAATATTCTCGAGATTAATCGGGTCATAACTGTGGGTTTCTATTTTTTCCGAAAATGCACGGTTTAAAAGTTACAATCGATTAATCGCTGGAGGGTATTTTGATATTTTCACACCCTAGACTATAAAATTACAGCACAAGAAAGTTGAGGGGGTCAAAATATGAATAAAAGGAAGCCTAATGGCTTGCCAAATAAATAGATAAAAGAAGAAGGCAAGTGGACCAATTAAAAGTGGCCATTTTTGCTATAAGGTGTACCAATTGGAAGTCAACATCTATACCAACATATTTTCACCACTTATGGCTGCCATTTAGATCAAAATAAGCTAAGGAAAGAATATAAAAGCCCTCTCTTACATGGTGAACTCGTCCAAACCATAAGAAAAGGAAGAAGGAGGTGATTTTTCCAAAAGTTTAAGGCTTTTGGTTGAAGATTTTGGTTGAAGATTTTTATAAGGTAAGAGAAACCTATCTCTAGTTTTAATTTCATGGATTAATGGTTAATTTAAGAGATTGAAATTAGGGTTCATGTAGCTAGATTTGGAGAAAATTCAAGAAATAATTATTTGAAGGGTTTGATGAAAGAAATAATGGTTTTAAGGTTAGAGGAGATTAGATTGAGGAAAAATTGGCAAGAAATGAATTGGTAGCTTATGTTTTCAAACCATAGGATGTATGTTTAAAGTGTGTATGCTGAAATTCTTGTAGGAAATCAAGAAAAGCTAAAGGAAAAAGAAGAACAAGATCAAAGATGAGCTAAGGAAAGCAAAGGGGAAAAAGGTTTGGTACTTTAACCTTCTTGAATTAGTGATCTCTATTGCCTTTGCATTTGGATGTGTAATTGCTATAATTGTTCAAGTGCTTGAGTTGTGGTGGTTATGTGGTTGAGATTGATGATGATATAGAAGTGTTTTTTGTGTATTTATTGATTTTGGGGTTGAGGTTATAAGGGAGGTAAATATGGGAGTGCTATGTTGTGTTGTTTTGTTGCAGCCAGCCATGTGTCCTGCATTTTTCTGGAACTTCAACCGAAATTTAGACTAGCAAAATGATAGAACTGGAACTTGACAAAGAAAACTTAAATGTACCCTTATGTGTTAGGAAACCATAGAATTTTGAATTTCCTAAATCCCACTTGTAGATAAAAAGATATTATCAAAAGAGTATAACTCATGCACACTGGAATTGTGAAACCGGACAGACTGAGATTTGTGCCTTGAGTCCAGGTGACCTTAATGACACATTTAGAAGCTTTGAAAAAAAACTTAAATGTATCCTTATGTGTTAGGAAACCATATAATTTGGAATTTTCTAAATCCCACTTGTAGATAAAAAGATATGATCAAAAGAGTATAACTCATGCACACTGGAATTGTGAAACCGGACAGACTGAGATTTGTGCTTTGAGTCCAGGTTTTGGTCCATTTAACTCAGGAATTAGATGTTGTGATAGAATATATAAATTAACCCTTGTATGTTTTTGAATCATAGGAGTTTGATTCATCTCGATTGGACTTAAAATGTAGAAGTTACACACGAATGAGTGAACCATGCGAAGGCAGACCCTAGCAGACTGCAGGGCTGAATTAGAAATTGTGCCAAATATCACGTGTTTACTGTTTTAATCTGAAATTGTTACTGAATATATCCTTATGTGTCTAGTTTAATTTAAGATAAGAATTATCTCAATCCGAGTTGCGTAGGTAAAGTTATAAATGAAATAGTACGCATTGCGCGGACTTGAGTAACCAATTGACCAGGGAAGAGTTCAAGGAGACATCAAGAATTATGTGTAACAAATTTAAATCTAGAAATCTAACCATAAGGACTCATATGAGTCTAGTTCGAGTGAAAACAATAATTTTTACATTTGGATTAGTAGAACAAAAGTTATTGGGAAAATAAGATAACAAGGTACATAAGAAACTAAATGCTAGAATTCACTGTTCATTTGGTAAGAAATAAATGAGGTATAATCGAGATAAAATATTCATTTGGAATGAAATAAATTATCAAAAATATGCTCTTGAAAGCTTGACCAATTAAGAACAAGATAGCATTTTTCATTTTTTGAAAATCACATCCCAATTGTGTTTTATTTAGATTTTAAAGCCCAACGAGGGATTTTTGCAGTATTGTAAAACCCGGTGTGGCCTAAAAAGTGCAGCCTGGCCCAAAGGCCCGGAATGAAAACTTTGAACTACAAATTAGTTCTATTAAGCTGATTTAGGATAAAAATAGTCAGATTCTTAATCACTGGTGCCATATCTGTAACATTGTGTGGTTTGTATCTAATTTCTACTTAACGGTTAAAGTACCCACTAAGCTATATGCTTAGCGAGTTTAGTTTTCTAAACTCGTAGGTTATGGAGTCCAAGCTGACAAATGGGAAGCTACAAAGGAGCACCAGAGTGCACAACAGGAGGCGAAGTGAGGAGCAAAGTAAAGTTTAGCTTGGCATGTACTGTTAAGGACTTTCAAAATGTAATTATAACAATTAAAGAAATGTGTAAATTATTATTATTTGTAATAAAAAGGAAAAAAAATTATTTAGTGCATGTTCTGTATACCATGCTGCATATACTATAGCACACTTGGCTCGGCTGAAAATAGTCGGGTTAAGGGGTGTTACAACTTTCCTTATGTTTTGCCCCAAATGCTTGTTGTTTGACTATGGTTAATTTATCTTGGCTTAAATCATGGCTTATTTGGTTTGTTCTTTTTCTAATATGACCTAATTACATTGTGAGCTCAAATAAATTTTTCTTTGAAGTCCAAAAGGCCAAAGCTATTTTTAAAACTTTTCAAGATGGTCTTTAGATATAATACTTTTCAAAAATTCTTTTCTCATGACCAAAATACAAAGCCCAAAATCAATTTTTTCTAAAATCTATTTATAATTGGCTTAGTAACAAAATTATTTTCATAACCTTTTTAAAGAGCTTACAAATATTTAGGTCAATTATGAAATACCAAAAATCAATTGTGAGCCTAGTTTATACTAAGAGTAATTAATCATGGGCTTATTTTTGGCATGAATCATTAATTACTTTTTCAAGTAAGAAATATATTTATAATAAACCTCTTAATTTAGTTTTAATCCAATATAGCATAAAAGCTGCTTTAGTTTGCTAAATGGATTAAAACCTAATTAAAGGGAATTATCATGAACTGATTTCCATTTTTGAAAATATAACTATTGGTTGAAACTTACGAGGAAAATATTCAAAAATAAGATACCCCATGTTGGTACTTTGTAAACCATATACTTTGGAAAAAGAGACTCACCATCCGTGTGTGGAAGTTATAAGGATGGAAATGACGTTCTACTTATCTTTATCTATTGTTTGTGCATACATGCATACATTTGCATCTCATATCATTAATCCTTTCTGGCTCACAGCCCTAGATTACGATAGTTCAAAAGCTTACGACAATCCAACCTACGCCGGAGATGAAGAATCTAGCAATGACTCAATCACTTGCTCACCAAAAGCAATGGAACCCGAACAAATTCAAAGAATGGTGGATGAAGCCCTCAATGCCAAGATAGAAAAAATAAAGAGGCTCTGGCCGAGACCATGAAGAACCAATTGGCTGCAATTTTAGGAAATAATGTCAAAGCATCTGCTAGCACCAAGAAGCCAAAGGACAAGGGGAAGGCTAAAGCTGGTGAAGTGGTTTTTGATGATGATAAGGTGATCAATGATGATGATGATGATTGGGCTCAATACTTCCAAGATCCTCAAGGCAAGAAGAAAGAGTCAAAGGTTGTTGAAAGATCAGCTGCGGAGAAAACCAAAACTTCAGATATTGAAAAGATGATTGCAAACTTGGAAAAGAAATTTGAGAAGAAGCTGAAAACTGAAGAAATGTCCAAAGTTGACAAATTATTTAAGCTAGACAAAGAAGTTTTGTATAAGTTCAAGATGTCATCCTTTGCAAAGTTTAATGGAACCAAAAATCCTCACCTCCATGTGAAGCAGTATATCACTGCTATGCAGTCTACCCAAGCTACTAAGGCTCAAACTCTAAGGTACTTCATGCTCTCATTGGACCCTATTATCCAAAATTGGTTCAATAACTTAGATGATGACACACGAAAGAGTTGGGATCTGCTATACAAGGCCTCCATCCAACAATATGGATACAATGTTGAGATGGAAGTTACCTTAATGGAAGTTGAATCCATTAGACAAAGGCCAAATGAGAATTTTGAGGACTATGTGAAAAGGTGGAGGAATAAGGCTTCATTGCTCAAGAAGAGGCCCGATGAATCTGATCAAATAAGGATGATTATGAGAGGAGTGTTACCTAGCCTTCGCGAAAGAATGTCTCATACACTCATTCGGGATTTTAAAGACCTTTTGCAAGCGGGACTACAAATTAAAGAGTGGGAAAGAGAGAAGAACCGTTTTTCAACAAGAAGGAATGAGAAAGAAAACTACGAGTCTGGCAACCAAAGCATGCAAAAGGCAGTTGGTGTTAATGCTACTGGCCAAGGAGAAAGAAGGCAGTTTTCAGAATTAGGGAAGCCGCTGTCTTAGGTCCTCAATAAACTATAAAAGAAGGGATTGTTACAACCCTTAAATCCTCATCCTTTGCCTAACCCTCTCCCATCTAATTTTGACACTAAAGCATTTTGTCAATTTCATTAAAATGCAAAGGCACGACACGGATAGATGTGTGAGGTTGAGACATGAGATCCAAAAATTGATTGATAGTGGGAAGCTGCCTGAGCACAACAAGCCAAATACCAAAGACAATCCATTGTCGGGGTTCAATAGAGTACCACCACCGGCGACCTTCATGATTGGAGGAGGTTTGCATGAAAGTTTTTCATGTCTTCTTTCCAAGGTGCGGATGAAGAAGCAACCAAAAAAGAAGTGGTATTTAACAAAGTTGAACAAACTATGGTGGGTAAAGAAGTAGTAATCTGTGTTGTGAATGAGTTTTGGGATTCAAGCGATAAAGATGATGATCTTGTACCCAAGAAGGAGGAATGGACCTAGTCCAAGCCTAAAGAAGATGAAGTAATGAACATAAGATCTAATAAGCCTTATGCAAGGCCACAACCTAAGGACGTAGAAGTTAATAAAGGATAGGAAGTCGAAGGGGGAAATAAAGAATAGGAAGATGATACTATGCTTAAGCAATTGAAGAGAACCCAAGCAAGTGTTAGCATTTGGAACTTATTGGTTACTTCTAAAAAGCACCGTGAAACTATGGCCAAGGCCTTGGCTAGCATGTCAATTTCCACCTCTGCAACACCAAAGGAATTGATTAACTTCATGAAAGTTGAAGGAGTAATGAAATGTGAAGATGCTCAAAAGAAGAGCGAAGTTAATATGGGAACGGTATCTTTCTCAGATGCGGATTTACTGGAAGAGGCGAGAGATCACATCTGCCCTCTCTTTATCAAAGTAGAAATCAAAGGAAAAAGGACTCCATGTGTAATGGTTGATGATAGGTCCGCCAAAAATGTTTGTCCACTTAAAATATTGCCAAAGCTAGCTATGTCAATGAGGGATCTAAGCCCAACCTAGGTAACAATTCAGGCTTATGACAACACTAAGAGGCATGCCGAAGGAACTTTCAAAGTTGTTGTGAAGGTTGGTCCAATTGAATCTATTATTGAATTTGTTATTTTAGACATACCTGTTACCTTTGCCCTACTTTTGGGATGACCATGGTTCCATCGTCTCGGTGGAGTTCCTTCCACCCTTCATTAAAAAAATTAAGTTCCCTAACGGAGATGAGACGGTGGTAATCGAGGTCGAAGATAATGAGGTTGTTAATGCTCTAATGGTGGAGAGGCCTCTCAATGATTTCCAAGTAGCTATAATTTCTGATGATGAAGTAGTGGACTCTAAGGTCTTGAACATGATGAAGAACATAAGCTACATTCTCGGAGCTGGTCTTGGAAAGGGCAAGGCCGGTGTGAAAAAGCTTCCATAATTTAAGACTCAAACTTCCAAGAAAGGGTTGGGGTATGAAGAGACCATCAAAGATGTCCGACCAAAGAAGAATGAGAACATGAGCTTCCCACCACTTGAAGAGATCTTTGTCAAAGCTCCAGACATAGGACCACTCCAAGGAAAGCCCAAGCCAATCATGTTCATGGAAAAGTTGATCCCGAGTTTTGAAATTTTTGCTGATGTTGCCGAGTTAGTAGAACAAGTGTAGAAAGAGATCACCCTGCCAGCCGATAAGAAGCCCAATCCAGAAAGGAAGAAAGAAGCTATCCCAAAAGCAGAGAAAACTCCAGAAGAGATTGTTGCCCTGGTTGAAGAGAAGTTTGAAGATGTTCTGCTTTATGATTTTGAGAACAATGGTTTTGATTTGATTTTAATTTGTCAGCTTTGTATGAGGATGATGATGTTTTCTTTTCCAAAATGAATGCAATAAAGTCTGATTTTGCTTACTTATGTGATGTTTCTTCTGATGGTTGCATACATTCAAATAGTAGTTACACGAGCATCTTTAATATTAACTATGTTGATACACAATCATTAAATTTGGGAACAACCGGAAATCCTAAAAATATTAGCATAGCATCTGACCTTACTCATGATGAGAGAGAGAGATTTGAAAAAAATTTTAAAAATATGAAGTATTTGCTTGGTCTTTTGAGGATATGCCTGGAATAGATCGAGACATAGCCGAACATCTGATTCCAACTTACACTCACATGAAACCTATCAAACAAAAGCTTAGGTGTTTGAGGCTAGAATGGGCTGAATTGATTAAAGAAGAGGTCACTAAACAAATACAAGTAAAGTTCCTTGAAGTGATAGATTATCCAGATTGACTAGCCAACATAGTACCCGTGCCAAAGAAAGATGGAAGAATTAAGGTCTGTGTGGACTATAGAGATTTAAACAAGGCTTCCCCTAAAGATGATTTTTCTTTACCCCATATAGATGTTCTCATTGATAGTGCAGCTTCTAGCATGTTACACTCATTTGTAGATGAATTTTTCGGATACAACCAAGTGTTAATGGCCCAAGAAGATAAAGCCAAAACTTCTTTTATTACTACATGGGGTATATTTTGTTATAGGGTGATGCTGCTCGGATTAAAGAATGCTGGAGCAACCTACCAAAGGATGGCCACCACATTATTTTCATGACAGGATGCACAAAGAAGTTAAATAATATGTTGATGATATGATGGTGAAATCAGATACAAGGGAACAACACTTCCAAAACTTAGAATTATTCTTCGATAGAGCATTGAAGTATAAGCTAAGGCTAAACTCAAAGAAGTGTGTGTTTGGGGTTACCTCAGGCAAATTGTTGGGTCATGTGATTGGTCCAAATGGCATTGATATTGACCCTGAAAAAGTTAAAGTAATTAGGGATATGCCAGCCTCTAAGACGGAGAGAGAAGTTCACGGATTCATTGGTAGATTATAGTACATTAGCACGTTTATAGCAAAGTTCACAACCTATCTTCAAATTACTTAAAAAGAATCAGCCAGTCCTGTGGAATGAAGAGTGTCAAAAGGCCTTTGAGCAAATAAAGGAGTATTTTTTGAAACCACCTATGTTAAAGCCACCTAAACCCGGTAAACCCTTGTTACTATACTTAGCAGTAGAAGAAGAGTCAATAGGAGCTATGCTAGCCCAAGCAGATGAGTCAGGGATTGAGCACGCAGTTTACTATTTGAGTAGAAAGCTCCTACCTTATGAAATTAAGTATAGTATCATTGAAAAGACTTGTATAGCTATGGTTTGGTCTTCTAAGAAGTTGCGACATTATTTCCAATCTTATAGTGTATAAGCAATTTTCAGGTTAGATCCAATGAAGTGCTTAAGGGAGACACCCTCTTTGATTGGGAAGTATGGGCGATGGTTGATAATATTGGAAGAATTTGAGATTGAGTATGTAACCAGAAAAACAATCAAAGGTAGAGCAATGGAAAAATTCTTGGCCCAATAACCGTTATCGGATAGCGAAGAGATAGTCTTGGAATTTTTGTATGAACATTTAAAGGCCATTGAAGTACAAGGATGGAAAATGTATTTTGATGGGGGCAATGAATAGGAAAGGAGCAGGTTTTGGAGTCATACTAGAATCGCTCGAAGGGAAACTTATCCCTTTAGCCAAGAAGTTGAAATTCAGGGAACCAATAATATGGTAGAGTACGAAGCATGTATCTTTGGTTTGGAAACCCTAATGATTATGAAGGTGGATAATGTGGAAGTCTTTAGCGATTCATTCCTAGTAGTATCCCAAATAAATGGAGAGTGTGAGTTGAAAGAAGAGAAATTAAAACCATACCACCATTACTTGACCATGATGAAGAAGAACTTTAAGGAGTGCAGGTTTATACACCTACCAAGAGAAGAAAACCATATGGCTGATGCCCTAACCACATTGGCTTCGGTATGGGAAAATTCTGTCAACTTATTCCTCAAGCCTCTGATTTTGACCAATTCGTCAATTCCTTGCTATGAATATGAGACAATCATGGAAACTGATATAGACCATGATGCGTGGTATGATACTATAAGATGATTTTTGGAGCAAAGGGAATACCCGTTGGGGGCAACAAAGAAAGAAAGAAGAGCCATAAGGTGGTGGTCCTTGCAATACATCACCTTCCATGAAGAGTTATATCAAAGATGGCCTGATGGGGTGCACTTGAGATGCTTGAGGAAGCCTGAAGTGGAGCATATCATGTCAAAAATACACGCGGGAAGTTGTAGTCCACACATGAGTGGTTTAGCCCTAGTTAAAAAGATAATTCGGCAAGGATACTACTAGTTGACCATGGAGAGAGATTGTATTGAGTTTGTAAAGAAGTGCCAGCAATGTCAGATGTATAGTAATTTGAATCACATGCCTCCTAAAGAATTGCATTCTATATCTTCACCCTGGCCCTTCACCACTTGGGGATTGACATCATAGGAGAGATACATCTGACATCCTCAAATGGTCACCGTTTCATTATAGTAGCAGTAGATTATTTTTCAAAATGGGTCGAAGCTGAATCCTTCAAAAAATTGAGGGCAAGTCAAATAGCTAGATTTATTGAAAAGAATCTCATCTATAGATATGGGGTCTCACACAGTGTGATATCAGACAATGGGGTACAATTTCAAGGAGCAATTAAGGACTTATTCTTGAAGTACCAAATCCATCATCATCGATTCTCTCCTTATAGACCAAAGGCTAATGTGCAGTAGAAGCAACAAATAAGACAATTAAGCAAATTCTGTTCAAAATGACAAGACATATAGGGATTGGTCAGAAATACTTCCTTTTGATTTGTGGGGATACAGAATAAGATTACGAACACTAACTGGAATGACACCATTCTCTTTGGTTTACGGGATGAAAGCAGTGTTGCCAATTGAAATTGAGATCAAATCATTGAGAGTAGTCTTGGAAGTTGAACTGCCTAAGATGGATTGGGTACTAAGCAGATACACACAATTAGCTTTACTAGAGGAGAGAAGGTTAAAAGCATTGTATCATCATCGATTGTATCAAAGGAGTATAACTCGAGCCTATAATAGAAGGGTTAAGATTAGAAAAATTAGAGTCGGGAATTTAGTGTTGAAATAATGTAAGCGTAATATATCTTATCCAAGAGGGAAATTTAGGCCTAGCTAGGAAGGGCCATATGTTGTGAAATAAGTCATGAACAAGGGTGCGGTGAAGTTATCGGACATGAATGAGATAGAGTTTAGCGAGCCAGTGAACATTGACAGGTTGAAGAGGTTTTATGTATAAAAAAATCTCACTAGGTTGAAAACCCAAAAGGGCGGCCTAGGCAAAAGTTAGAGCAGTTTCCTATTTCTGAAAACCGAAAGGGTGGGCTAGGCAACAATTAGGGCTAAGTTAGAGAAAATTGTCAATTAGAAAACATGAAAGGGCTAGTTGGCAGTAGGAGTGATCTTGTGTATGATGGCTTTATGTTTGGTTGTTCCCTAATTTAATAAAATAGAATTGATATTAAAATTGTTCTATGTGCACTGTTGTAAGTATTTGGTCAGATGTGGATGAAATAAATAGACACAATAGCAAAAGGTGATGACGAATTATAAAAGGAAAGAAACATCTCTTATTATTACTTTTATTATTTTTTTCATCCTAACAATACTCTTTCTAAAGAAATTGACAAATGTAAAATCTATGGCAGACGATAAGTATAACGTGCAGGCCAACTCAGCTTTAGCTGATCCAAGTAAGCTTCAGTCAGACAAGGCATGTCCAAATCAGGAGTAAAATTGAAATCTCGTGGCTCAACTCCATATTGACGGTCAAGCCGAAGAGGATCATAGCAAGTATCTCGACGAAGAGCAGCAAGAGGAACATACATCAAGTACATCCGAATGGTGATACGAGAAATTTTCCACTAAGGTACTAACCAACGGATATTGACTTCAGCACGAGAATGGATCCAGCCAACCCAGTCGGCATATGAAGAAGTAGGGTGGAGTAGTTTCCTAGCAGAATGATGTCGCGGCAGATATCTAACAAAATCTATAGATGGAGTATCGAGCAAGAAGAGATTCTCCAGAAGCCAAATTTGTAAAAGAAAGAAAAAAATAAAAAGGAAAAAAGGAAAAAAAAAGAGAAAAAAAAGAGGGGTCCGCTAAGTTGAAAACCCGCAAGGGCGGCTTAGGAAAAAATTGGGACAGTTCACTAGTTCCGAAAACCAACAAGGGCGGACTAGACAAAAATTAGAGCAATAATGAAGAAGAAGAAGAAGAAGAAGAAGAAGAAGAAGAAAGAAACCTAAATTGAAAACCCAAAATGGAGATTTAGCTAATTACTTGAAGCAACAATGGACTCCCAGCCAATCTCTTTGATAATCCATATTTAAGTTGGTCTAGTCCAACTAAAGTCTTAGCTAAGATCACGGGTATCGACGATAAGCCTCCTTCCATTTGATCCATGATATCCAATACTCGTGGATCAATATCACCATCAGAAGAAACAAGCAAAAATTGGCCAAGTAAGCTTAGACAAAGCATACGTCCCGATGCCTTAGTAGGAGCCAAGTGAGAAAGGCAAAAGTCAATTAAGGGACTAAGCAGAATTTTCTCACCTCTCATCAACTGTAGAACTTCAGGCTTTAGAAGTTGAAATAGCATTTACACCTTTTATTGAGTCTTGGAAATCAATATAGGTAATGCCATTGGTTGATTTCTTGGATATCCAAGGATGGCCTCAAATTCTTCAATTATGGGACATATCTCAAAGCCATTAATCTTCAATGTCCTAGAATTCACATTCCAAAAAGAAACCATGGCATGTAAAAAAGAACGGTCCAATTTAATATTTTGAAAACACTTCAAAGTATTAATTTTTGACCAAGATATTTGTTTCCAATGAATGGCATTCATATTTTTAAATAGACCTTTTATTTTCTTCAAATTCAGTTCGGTCATTGTTGACAATTGAAAGAAAATTGGAATTGTTAAAAGGAATTTTGATGCTGAAGTGGAAAATTTTCTGGCTTCTGTATGAGATCATGGCATGAAAAGAGATTAATAAGGGATGATTGGCTATTCCAAAATTTACAAGGAATAGCTTGAGACTGAGACGCGCAAGGATAGGAAATTGGTGATAAAAAAGTTTTTGAGTTACCTCGTTACCTTTAGTTTTGTGAATTAGTGCTATTGTGGAAATTTTGAATGTGAAGAGGAAAGAACAATAATTGTATCATAAGAATAATAATGATGATAGAAACGTGAAAAAAATAAAAAATAAAACAAAAAAAGAAAAATAAAAAAAGTCAAAAGTTATAGTAAAAAGTGTAAATCATATATCATCATTATTATTTTTATCATTTATTATACAATATTTCCCCAATTAATACAATAATGATAGATCACTCGGAAGGGGGTGGAAGATCATGATCAAATAAAGTCCTGAAAAAGTCATCGCATGTTGGAGGAGGAGGCATATCACCTATCTCGAGTCCACCCAAAGCAGGAGCACCTGAATCACTATTACCTTGGAATCCAGATCTGTAATGGTCCTCATTCGACGTAGATAAAAGAATCTCATGGTCATCAGTTTGGGGTCCCTTAGATGATGAAACACTAGGATCTCTCATCCCCTGAAACCAAATGTCTGAAAATTCTTACTCTGACTGGTGATACAAGTTTTCAAAATGGGTAACCTGTTGACGACTAGCATCTAACTCTTCTTAAAGATTCTTGTTTTGTTCCTCAAGCGTCCACTGTGAGCTAGAAAGAAAAAGGTAAGCGCATACGTAATCATGCATACATGTAGTATAAATTATCATAAAACAGGAAAACCTACCAGGTAATTCATATCAACACCCTATGGATGAGATAGCATCTCCGGTTGATTAGAATGAGCATACAAAGGAGCGGTAAAGGAAGGTCCAACCTCATGACCAAATGAGCCAGCAGCCTGCAACAATCATTAAAATGTCAAAAGAAGTTAAGAAAGAAGCAATTGCAATGGAAAAATGGTAAAAGTTTACCTGAGAGGTGCTAGCCCCGAGATGCAGGACGGACCCTCCTCCCTCTCCATGATTCTCCTCTTCATCTCTATCCTCATTTTTCTCAGGAATCTCCCGTATGCCAATAGGAGATACATCAAAGTCCAAGATTTCTACTCAAATAAACTGGATATATGATGCACCCGGTGGACAGAGAAAGGTTTCAACATCATAACCATGTCGAGCTAACCACCATGCATTCTCCGGTATTGATGTGATATTTAAATATACTCTGGGTAATTCATCAGGATCTTCAACAGCTCGGGACTAAGAACCACTCATACACTCTCTCCCAGAGAAATTAGCCACTAGACATAGGGCCGACAATGACTCGGCAGGTATGTTGAAAAGGCAATGTGGAATTCATGGAAGAAGTCCAGTTCGTCCGCTCTTCTGTGTTCCACCAAGCCAAATTGACCTACAAAATGAAATAAGGTAAGTGAACTTTTATATAAATTTTAAAGTATACTAATACTATTTTACCTGGCCCCAGGTTAAGCAACTCAAGAGATAGCGTTGGGAGTGCACATGGTGAGAGCCGGGAACTGCTACACGATCGGACAACTAAAAATTTAATCTCGGATACCCGACTCTCTCTCGGAAAATGCCAGGCACCCTCACAAGATTATGCTCATATTCCCATACCTACAACAATAAAAAAAATCAAATTCATGCAAGAATAAGAATGGAATTAACATTGGTAGAATAAGAGTACCTCGACAACCTCCATGAAGACAACGAAAGACTTCTTATTTCTGCAAATCTTGTCTAGTTCATGATAGAGACAGGCAAGGCCAGCTTCACCCCAACCGTAAAGCGGTGGCATACTCATATCAATAAGGGCCTTCAACACCGACAAATAGATGGCAGATTCGGTGCTGCATAAAATGGTCGACCAGAGCAAATACAGTAAAAATCCTCGAGCATATTGTTTAGTTGTTTCCCTATAAACCCGTCCTTCATAGTTCATCCAATAACTCTGAATAGGCTCAATTTTTATCTTGAAAGGCCCTTTTAATGATGGTTTCATACCGATTAGCTATTGGACTTCTTCAAATGACAAAATATCATTGGTAAGAGGGACCAAAAGGCCATAGTATCGGATACCAATTATGGTTGTATAATCGATTGGGCCAATGGTCATATCTCCTATAGGTAGGTGAAAAGTATGGGTCGTGTCTATCCACCGCTCCAACCATGCTTGAACTATACTCCTATCTATCGGACACTCCTCAAATGGTAATTGCAAGATAAAGCTTTCAAAATCGTGATCTCGGACAATCCGTTTTACCCGAGAAGGTGCTACATCATACCATTGTCGAACTTTATAGACACATCCTCCGCCTCAGATAACGCAATGATCACGCTAACACGGAGCTAGGTAAGTTAACACAAGGTAAGTATATCATCATACCAATACTACTTATTTATAGACTAAGTTTATTCGTTATGTTTTGTTTTAGTTAATCTATTTACTTGTTTATTAAATTCTTAAGCATAGTCCTCTAATTAATTTATTTTTCCTAAATCTCAAAAAAAAACACACACACAAAATATATATATATAATATAATAAAAAATACATATTTGTGATGTTAAAATAAATAATTACATTGTTACCTTGGTTTTTTAACTTGAACTGTGATGAAGTTGCATCCCAGCTAGTAGACTTATAGTTCCATTTTCATGCCTTCGAATAAATTCCAATAAATCAGCATTGGATCAAGGTCTTGATCTCGAAGCATGCATTTTCTCCTCAACTCTATGCTAAACTCTCTGATTTATCTATCAAAATATGTGAGTATGGATGAATATGGTAGAAATGAGCTGAGGTTTATATAGAAAAATTACAAAGGAAAAAGACAAAAAGAAAAAAACAGTATTCTCGTGAAAAAAAAAAAAAGTAAATATTACTATTGATACAATATTCTTGTGGAAAAAAAAAGAAAGAAAAAGTAAATATTACTGTTGATAAATAGTAAATGAATAGTTAGTGAATAATGCATAAATAGTTACTACACAGTGAATAAATAGTAAACTCAATTGTTCAATTCAATTATTCAAATATTTGCCTGTATATAAATATTTTGTACTTTTAAAATATTTTTACACGCAGGGGGCAAGAAGATATAAGCATAGTAAAAAATAGCTAAAATCCAACTTATTTTTAAGTCCAGAACTTACCTCGGGTCCAAAACCCAAATCCTAAATTCACCTTGGGTCCAGAACCCAAATTATTTTTAAGTCCAGAACTTACCTCGGGTCCAGAACCCAAATTCTAAATTCACCTTGGGTCCAAAACCCAAATTATTTTTAAGTCCAGAACTTATCTCGAGTCCAGAACCCAAATTCTAAATTCACCTTGGGTCTAGAACCCAAATTATTTTTAAGTATAGAACTTACCTTGGGTCCAGAACCCAAATTCTAAATTCACCTTGGGTCCAGAACCCAAATTATTTTTAAGTATAGAACTTACCTTGGGTCCAGAACCCAAATTCTAAATTCACCTTGGGTCCAGAACCCAAATTATTTTTAAGTCCAGAACTTACCTCGGGTCCAGAACCCAAATCCTAAATTTACCTTGGGTCCAGAACCCAAATTATTTTTAAGTCCAGAACTTACCTCGGGTCTTGAACCCAAATTCTAAATTCACCTTAGTTCCAGAACCCAAATTATTTTTAAGTTTAGAACTTACCACGGTCCAGAACCCAAATTCTAAATTCACTTTGGGTCCAAAACCCAAATTATTTTTAAGTCCAAAACTTACCTCGGGTCCAAAATCCAAATTCTAAAATCACCTTGGGTCCATAACCCAAATTAGTTTTAAGTCCAGAACTTACATTGGGTCCAGAACCCAAATCTTAAATTCACCTTGGGTCCAAAACCCTAATTATTTTTTAGTCCAGAGCTCAAACCAACCTTGAGTACAGAGTCCAGTATGGCTCTAAATCCAGTTAAAAATCACATTACTTTTCACTCTCTTTTGTTGTAGTTTCAGATCACTCAAGCAGGGGACAAACTATAGACCCTTAATTTTTTATCCAGTCTATTCTAATATTTTTAAAAAAATAGTCCAAAATAATTTTTATGGTATTTTAATTAAATAATATTTATTTTAATATTCATTACTTACAATATTTATTTTTAATAAAAATAAAAAAGGTAACAGTAAAAATATAATAAAAATAAATAAATAAAAATCAGCGACAGAAGAATCGGTGATGAAAAATTTTTGCAATTGGCTTGGGCTGCGGCGAATTGGCCACAAGCCAATTAGTCGCAGATTTTCCTACACACTAGTGCACTTTCGCACACCTATCCCATACGCGGTTTTGCCAAAACCCTATCCTACTTGGTTTCTAATTTTATTTCCTAAAAGATTTTTATTTTGTTAGCCAATTAGGATTAGGTTTATTATTTTTTTTTCTTATAAATACCACATTAAAGGCACAGAATTAAGGATCAGGAGCTGAAATTTTTTACTAGACATTGGACTTTTGGATTTTTTCGGCCAATCTCAAGCTTGAAAGATCAAGAGGTAGCAAACAACAACTCATCAAAGGCAGCCTACACTGTCTTTATTATTGTTCAACCGAAATTCAAAGATTGTGGTGGAACTAACAATGGAGGTTTGAATCTCTATTTCTTTATTTATGTTTATAGTAGATTTATCAAGTTGGATATTGTTTCATCATACAATTTGATCAATTATTCTACAAACCATCCAAACTTTATTTGAAACCCTAAAAATATTTGTTCAAAAACCCTAATGCCTTAATACCTATAGCACATATTTTCAAAATCTAAAACCCTAAATTACACTTTTCTAAGGCCACAACAATCTGTTTCCTTAAGACCCTAACCAAATCTATTTTTCTAAAATCATAGTAGCTTATCTTTTCAAATACCTAATCTAAAAATCAATTATTATGATTTTCAATCTTACTTATTTAAACCTTAAATTTTCAATATTATTTTTATATAACTTTCGAAACCCTAAATCCAAAACATCCATTCTTTATATTCAAACCCTAATTTATTTCAAATCTAACCTTTATATTCAAACATCCAGTAGCCATGTTATTTCTTTAAAATGTTTCTCAACTAATTAAACTAGTATATGAAAAACCCTAAATTGTTAAACATAAAACCCAAGAAACCCTAATTGATGAATGAACCCTAAAGTTATATACTTACTATTTTATTTAAATTGGATGAATGCTTATTATATATTTTGATTGATGTTTGATGTCTTTAACTCCGCTTGCGAGTATCGTAGCCGGTCCCAAGCCTGGATAAAGGAGGAGGGTTGCGGTAGGTTGGCGGCCAGTGTAAAATTTTGCCAAACTTTTATGGATCCTCAAAGCTATCATTATACCGTTGGGACGTGCCCACCTAGGCACGCGCTACATCGGCACCCGGGTGTAGTGTTAAATGAGCAAGGGGTTCCATCACATCGATGCCTGGGTGTGGTGGAGTATGAGCAAAGGTTCCCATGCCAATGAAAATTTTTGGATTTTGCGGTGGCTTATGATCTAGTGCTGGCAAATACCTGCTTTGAAAAGAGGGGGTCACACTTGATTACCTTTAAGAGTGGACAAACCCAAAGTCAAATAGACTTCATACTTACTCGAAGACGGGACATCGTATTGTGGTTTTAGATGTTAAGAATAAATGTAGCTGGAGGAATGATAAGAAAGTATTGGAACCAAGGATAAGATGGTGGAAATTGAAAGACCTAGCTCAAGGTACCTTTAAGGAGGAGTTACTAAAGGAAGACATTTGGAACCTTGAGGCTAGTGCAGAGGACTTGTGGACAAAAATGGAAGGTGGCATTAAGAAAGCAGGTAGTAAATTGCTTGGGATCTCTAAAGGGGCAGGGCCTCAACCTCACGATGCATGGTGGTGGGATGAGGAGGTTCAAAAGGCTATTAAGGCTAAGAGGGAATGGTATAAAAAGTTACCGAATGCGGTTAATAGCGAGGCCTTTGAGGAATATAAGAGGGCTAAGAAAGATGCAAAGAAGGCTGTTAGTGTAGCTCGTGGCAGAGCCTTAGAAGGGATTTATCAAAAGTTAGGTACTAAAGAGGGAGAAATGGGCATTTATAAGATTGCAAGGATGAGAGAAAGGAAAAGCAGAGATTTAAGCCAAGTCAAATGTATAAAGGATGAAGATCAACGGGTGTTGACAGGAGATGTTGAGATTAAGGAGAGGTGGAAGGCTTATTTTGAGCAGTTATTCAACCCTGAACATGAACAAGATTTTCAAGGTCTTCATGCAACAAATGGTTACATCAGCTGGTCTAGGAGGATCTTGCATAGTGAAGTAAGAGAAGCTTAAAGTATATGAAAGTTAGTAAAGCTTGTGGCCCGGATGATATTCCTATAGAGGTTTGGAAGAACCTTGGAGAGGTAGGAGTTGCCTGGTTAACTAAACTCTTTAATGCTATTGTGAAAGGACGTAAGATGCTGAATGCCTGGAGGAAGAGTATCCTGGTACCCATATATAAAAATAAGGGAGACATTCAATGCTGTACAAATTATCGGGGTATCAAACTTATGAGCCATACTATGAAATTATGGGAAAGGATTATTGAACACAGATTGAGGAAGCTTACAAGAGTTTCAGAGAATCAATTTGGGTTTATGCCAGGGAGATCTACCATGGAGGCTATTTCTCTTCTAAGAAGACTAAAGGAATTGTATCAAGAGAAGAAGAAAGATCTCCACATGGTATTTATTGACTTGGAGAAAGCCTATGATAGAGTACCAAGAGAAGTATTATGGTGGGTTTTGAAGAGGAAAGGAGTCAGCGGCAAATATATCAACATCATCAAGGACATGTATGAGAATGCATCCACTAGTGTGAAAACACCTGGTGGAGACACTGAGGCTTTCCCCATTACTACCGGATTGCATCAAGGTTCGGCCATGAGTCCATATTTATTTACCCTGGTTATGGACGAGCTAACCAGAAACATACAAGACGATGTTCCTTGGTGTATGTTGTTTGCTGATGACATTATTTTAATTGATGAGACTAGTGCTGGTGTAAACCGTAAGTTGGAAGTGTGGAGAAAAACCCTCGAGGACAAAGGTTTTAAGTTAAGTAGGAGTAAAACGGAATATATGCACTGTGGGTTCAGTCTAAGGAAGAAGCAGGAACATGAGGTTAAGTTGGATGGAGTTTTGGTTCCTAAAACCAAGCAATTCAAATATTTGGGTTCGGTGTTCCAGAATGATGGCCTTATAGATGAAGATGTGGCTCACAGAATACAGGTAGGGTGGTTGAAGTGGAAGGGTGCGACTGAGGTTCTATGTGATAAGAAAATACCTCTGAAAGTGAAAGGTAAATTCTATAGGATGATTGTTAGACCTGCGATGCTCTATGGTAGTGAGTGTTGGGCACCAACGGGACAACATTTGCATAAGATGAGTATGGCAGAAATGAGGATGCTAAGATGGATGTGTGGACATACCAGACTGGACAAAATTAAGAATGTTCATATTTGACAAAAAGTCCAAGTAGCGGATGTCGGAGATAAGGTGAGGGAAGGAAGACTTAGATGGTATGGGCATGTTTTAAGAAGACCTCCTAATGCTGCGGTTCGTAAGTGTGAGAATTTATTGATTGAGGGGGCTAGAGGTCTTGGAAGACCTAGAACTGTGTGGAATGAGGTGATAGCAAGAGACTTACGTGCCTTAGATCTTGACCCGGATTTGATTAATGACAGACTTGAATGGAGGCATAAAATCCGTGTCTTGGAAGGGGCCTAAGGCTGGAGTATTTTTTTTGGTGTCTTTTGAGCTTATTTTGTTGAGGATCCATACAGCCAACCCCAACTTGTTTGGGACTAAGGCTTAGTTGTTGTTGTTGTTGTTGATGTTTGATGTCTTTGATGAATGGTTTATTTATGATGAATGGATGTTTACTTTTATTGATTTGTTTTGATTTCAAAATATTGTAAGAGGTATGTTTCCATATTTTGGGTATCTCATTAGTTAAATTTTATGTAATTTATTTTATCTTAAAGTTTTTGGACCAATGTAAAGGACACATTTTCACCTTTTGGTGGGTGTCTTATTTAGTTTTAGACATGGACGATGTAAGGACATGTTTCCATCCTCGAATGGGTGTTCATTTATTTGTTTTGTTTGGACATTGCTTTGATTTTAATATAATGATGCTTTATTATAATTGTTGCATGTAATTTGGATAATATTATTATATTTAAGAATTTTATAATATTAAGACCTGCAAAGGAGGCCGGTTCTAATGAACCGGGCATTGTGGGGGTGCTGGGCCATTTCTCACCTTTCCCACATGTTCCCAACTTTTTGAACCCATTAGGGGGTTGTGGATTCCTTAGGAATCGAGTCATCCACCCCTTTCTTTTTTCGGCCCGTCCAGGTGGCGACTCAATTTTTCTCTGGGCTTAGGCCTGTGTTCTCTAAGGCCCCAAGCCTAAATAGTTTCGAAGTCGCAAGAACCATTCCACCAAGAGTGGGGGCAAAAATCTCCGCTCACACACATCAATGATGGAAAGATCCTCGTCCCTGACATGTACAAGTAAGTGAAGCATTTTTTACTCCAACTCAACACACTTCCCTTTGTTTGAGTGTTGTTCATCTTATTTTCTTTCTTGTGTATTTCATTGGAATATTTATGTTTTTTAAAATTAAAATTGTTTAAATAAATTGCTTTTGTTACATTTATAATTTTTTTGGTTTTTGATGTTATGGCATTCAATTGATGATGAATCTAGTTTGATATTCATAAATTAATGTATCTATGCATCATGATTCAAATAACTTTATTTGGTGAGGGAATTATTCTATAGCATTGAGTTGTCTATGCTTACTTAGAGAGAGCTCCTGCATAATTACCTATGTCTAGTTGATTTTAGAACATGCTTTAATGAACTTTCAAGATAAAATTGAACTCTGCCAATTTAAGAGAGAAATAATCTAGGCATTATTTGGTGAGCTAAAAACTAGTATCTTCCATATTTATATCAATTCCTAGTTTGTTCCTTTGAGCCTTCATGAGATTTTAGCTTACTTTTTATTAGCATGTAAACCCGATAACCTACCTTATGCTATCATGACACTTATAATAAGTCTGATGATCACTGAGTTACCAAAGGGGGTAAGAAGATCTAATATAGGGATGCTTAATTAAGACTATGAAGATCGTCACAGTTTACTTGAATTAAATTTGATATCTTAAATCTATTTCATCTTGAGATGGCATCAAGATTATAAAGGATTCATCCTCACTGAAGAAGACACACTACTCCACTCATCCATAGTTAAAAGTATAAGATGGCACAACCAAGACAACTCTCTTAGAGATAGGACATAACCAAAAAAAATTAAAAAAATAAGAAAAAAAAAAGAAAATAACAAAAGTTTGAATTGAAAACCTAAAAGGGTTATCCAGAAAGCAAATAGAGTTTTTTTACCTAAAGCAGTAGAAGGCTTCCACTCAGCCTACGAGAAGAGTTTGACTTGAATTGGTTCAGCCCAACCAGAGATTCAGCTAAAAAAGACCATCTTTCATTTTATTTGACACAAATCAACAATCTTAAAAGTCCTAGACTTGATATTCCAAAAAAAAAGAAAAAGGCAGGATGATGAAATGCCATGTCCCAGAAAAAAAAATAAGGAAAAAGAGCCAAAAAACAAAAAAAGGAAAAAAGAAGAAAAAGGGTCTTGAGTTTTTTGCAAAAGAAAAAGGAAAAGATGAAGATCATCCTCACTAGATCCAAATTTCATCCAAGAATATGGAAAAAAATTCAAGCTCTATCTTTTCATAAAGTAAAATAACAAGACGCCTAGAAGGTAAAAATGATGCCTAAAGTTTAAGAATGCTTCCAACAGTATACGGTCCCAACCAAAAGTTTATAGTGTAAAGATTTGTTATCAATGTCACATTTGTGCCAGTTTGGCCTTTGCTTAACCCATGTCATTTATAGGCCTCATTTCAAGCCTGTTAAAGACCTGTTGATCTCTCTTGGTTGGTGAAGTCTATTAGTGGAGATTGTTTGAAAAAGCATAGACAATATTTAAAATCAATGAAACATTTGGCCAAGTAAAGTGTATCTGCCTATCTAAAGTGAAACAATTCTTACTCGAATGGAAATTATTCCTATGTTTAGTATGGTAACTGGGATTGTGATGTTATAGATATGTTAATTTGTAAAATCAAGCCTCAATTTATATTAACACTGATTTGGCAAAACCGACATGTAGTTTTTAAATTTTAAGGTGTTTTCTTATCACATGAGCCATTAAGCTTAGGAAAGTACATTGCATTGTTGAACCTTAATGGAGGCATTGGGCAAAGGTTAATGAAAGAATCGTTTGCAAGTTCATGTGTTGAATCATGGGTTAAAATGGATATCCCTTGTGTCTCTGACTATCCTGCTTAGGCCCCCTACTACTCATATTTTATACAAATTAAGAATCATAGAGAGTATAGAAATAAAAAAAAGAGAGAAAAGAAACAGAGAGCAAGGATTGATAAAAAGTGGACATAAGAGAGATAAAAAGCAAGATGAAAAACCCTTGAGAAATATTGCTCAACCAAAGCACAATTGACCCAAGCCATTAAAAAATCTTCAAGGCCAATCCCTAACATCAACTTTCACAGAGGATTGTGCCAGTCTAGTGTTTGGTTCAATATAACTATTTGGTGGAGCCAACAAGGCAGGTATGTTCCTTAATAAGTAATATTTATTAATAAATTATAATTCCTTTCTTGTTACATAACTATGGAGAATTGTTATTTTGTTTGAATTGTGATCCGAAGCCCTAATTTTGCAAATCAAAACCCTAATTGCATATTAAACCCTAATCTTGCAATATAAAACTCCCACTTAAATCTTAAAACATTAATTTTATAAATTGAACCCTAATTTTATGATTATTTGTATGATGATGAATTGTAAGTATAAATTGATTGTTTAATCGTGTTTGTTTTATTATTTGAACTTTAAAGTGCTTGTAAAAGGCATCTTTATCTTTAGTGGTTGTAAAAGGCTCTTTCCACTTTATGGGTACCTTATTTATTTAAATTATTTTTTATTTAATTTATATTTGGGGATTATTTAATTTATATTTAAGGACACGTTTCCACTTTTCTGTGTGTGCCCATCTTATTTCATTTGTATTGTAGATATTTGGGCATTGTAAGGGCATGGTTCTATCGTTGTGTGGGTGCCCATTCTCATTGTTTGTTTGTTTGATCTATGGTATGGTATTGTTTTCATTAAATTGTTTGTATTATGAGTAATATCATAATAATCTAAAATTTTAATAAAATTTAGACTTGAAAAGGAGGTCGGTTCTAATGAACTGGGCGTTATGGGAGTGTTGGGCCACTTCTCACCTTCCTCATGCTTATCCAATTTTTTGAAACCAATAGGGGTTAGAGATTCCTTAGGAATCAAGTCATCCACCCCCTCTACTTTCTTCCTAGCCCATCCAAGTGGAGACTCATATTCTCTGGGTTTAGGCATGTATTCTTTAAAGCTCAAAGCATAATAGTGCCAAAGTCACAAGAACCATTCCATCGGGAGTGGGGGTAAAAATCTCCCCACACACTATCTCATTCTAGTTGGAACTGACGCCTTTGTTCCTCTATCCCTAAGTTAAAGCCATTATGCAATCTATCTTTCTAAAAATTTAAGTGTCTCAGAGGCACCCTCTTTTATTGGTTGCATCATTCTCACAGCATGCTATCTCATGTTATTGCACTTCAAAGGTTCCCATGAACACATCTCAAATTTCCTCCTTAAATGTGGGTTAATGAAACCACTATAAGTAATTTTTATGAATACATGCATCCATGCATACATGCATCATATAATTTCATTCCTAACCATGGGATACAAAGACACTCTAGTGGTCTTAAAAGTTTATAGTAGTGTACAACTTGACTAGATTCATAAGAAGCAGTCGTCAAAGATTTTCACATATATAAGTATGATCGAGGAGTGGACCACCCTTAAATAAATGAAGAGTGATAGTGATTGAAGAGAAAAGAAGAAATCCCAATGCCATTAAAGAATCACTAAATAGTTTGCATTAAAGTACATTTCCTTTGAATTACTATGTATTTCTTTTTCTTTGCTATTGCACTTGTATGAGTTTCTCCTTGTCTTTTGAGCATTGGTGTTGCAGGATTCAGAATCTTATACATTGAGGCCAACTTTCCATCAAATGCATTAAGAATCCTCAGTTAATGATGGAAAGTTAACATTAGCAACATCTTCAAAATAGATGGGTCTGACGTCATATTAGCAACCTAGACTGCTAGGGGCATAGCAAGTACCCCGATGAAGACAGACCAATAGCACATAAGTGGTATAAGTAAGGATAGTGAAAAAAGTAATATGCCACCAAGGGAAAAGCTAATGAATGTTCTTCTCATGTTAAGATTGAAACCACCCCACCCAGTTGATGTAAGTGGCAATCAACCGCTCAACCCTTCTAGCAGAATGATGGCATTGATGATACTGAAAGAAATCCACAGTTAGAATTGCCAGCAGAGCAAGCCTCCCTTAGAGCCAAACCTATAAAATAAGTGTTAATGTAATATCCCAAAGTGTGCCCTAGAAGTTTTGATAAAATTGTTGTTTTATTTGAATTAAAATGTATATGTGAAATTGGAAAGAGAAAAGAAGTTAAAAGAGAGTGTATATGTTGTATATATGGAAATATATATAACATATACACAAGTCAAATGGATGGTCAAAGGAAGAAGATATTTATTTTGTTATTTATGAAATTACTAAAAAGGAAAGTAAGTGAAAGGGAGTTTAATTATATAGAAGAGGGTATTTAGGTAATTTTCTTTTTAAATTGCTTGGTGGAGGTTTAAAGAGAGGGGAAATTTGACTTTGCTTCATTTTTCTTTTTCTTCCTTTCTTCTCCTTTGTTGGCCGGCCATCCAAAGCAAGAGAGCAAGAGTGAATTTTGCTAGTTCCAAACTCAAAATTGAAGGAATATTCAAGTGATTAAGTTGGAAATTTGTGAAGATTCATCAACTTTGGTAAGTTCTTTCTTGATTTTCTTGTTTTGTTTTAAGTTGTTTATGAGTTTGATTGTGGATATTTTAAAGTAGGGTTGTGTTTATGGTAGTATGTTGGTGTTTGTTTGATTTATATGATTGTGGTGTTGGTTTTGAATTGGAAATAAGAAGTTAGGTTGATGTTGGTATTGGAAGAGTAATGGTGATGTTGGTTTTAGGGTTTTGAAGTGGTAAGTGATGTTTAACTTGAGTTTGATCAATTATTCTCATAGATTTTCATGTTGTTGATGTTTGTTGGAGTTGTAAGCATAGAATATGTGAATTTGGTCAGAAACAGTAGCGTTTTGGATACCACGCCCGTGGCCCTTGGTTGCCATGGCCGTGGCCATTTGTAGCCATGGCCATGGAGGTTTGGAACAAGGGAGGCAGAACCATTCTCTAACCCACGCCCGTGGGGGTTGGGGTGGCCACAGCCATGGGCTCTAGTATGTGGGGTTGATCGGTAATTTGTGATTTAAGGGTCTAGTAAGAGGTTATTAAGTGAATATTTGCATTGGAATTGATATTTTTTTTTAAAAAAAAAGGTTCAAACCCCCGGAAATACATTTTTTTAGGGTTCGAACCCGCGACCTTCCCTTAGTGGGTTGAGTCGCTAGCCCGCTGGACTAACCCCAGCGGGTTACCCATTGGAATTGATATATTTTATCTTTTTTGGATTAGGTCTTGAAGAAGATAATTTGCCCAAATTCAAGTGGTGAAGAAGTGTTGGAAGAGGAAGTGTATAGATTTGTATAAGTAGTGCTTAAGGTAAGTACAAACTACATTATTGCATACATTCATATGATGTTGAGACTTAACATACATTTGATTGTAAATGTGTTAAGAAATCTAATGTATTGTTGATGCTTATTAATAATATTATGTTTGATATAATGTGAACATTGATGATGCATATGAATCATGCTATGTTGTGCACAATGTGAATTATGTGGAATATATGTTGAAGATTTTAAATCTATGAATAAGGTAAATTGCTATGTATATATATATCAATGATGATCATTATTAATGGATGTTCAATGTAATTGATGGTGAGTACTTAAATGATGAATTGAGACATAATGAGATGGTTAAAGCATGTTTGTCTATATGAAATATGGAATATGAAATGTGAAAGATATGATGATATGATGAATTGTATTAATGTGATTTGAGATATTATGAGATATAAGGCCATGGTTGTTGGCTATGATAATGCAAATGAGATAATGGAGGCATGACTGCCTATGTGATTATGAGAATGAAATGAATTGAGAAAGAAATGTACAAAGATATAAATAAAAGAAAAGATTGTGTGCCTAATGTGTTATTCAACTTTCAGAGTTATGAGTTTGGCGGCATGCCAATGAATCACTGGATAGGTGAAAAGACCGGGCGTAAGCCGATTCCAGTTGAAAAATGTGAAATGATAAATGTGAAATGTGATGTTTTTGGGGTGAAAAGACTGGGTCGTAAGCCTCAAAAACAGTAACAGTCTAGCCGGGTTGAGGATTTCCTCGGTTCTAACCGGGTTGAGATCCAAGAGACTGGGTCTGTTACACTATCCATGGATAGAGATATATACATATTGCCTACGGGCTTGATGATCATGATATAGACCAAAGCAGTAACTCTGAACTTTGAATAACATATTAGTTTCTTTTTGGGCCCTTGCTTGTCTTTGTTTTTAATGTGAGTTATAAATGATGAAGTAAATAAATAATGAGATCTATGCTTGTTTTGAGTTCAATATGGCCTATGATTATGACACAATTGTTTGATACATTGAAAGGTAATGTCATGAAATATGAGATTCTTGAGAATCACTTATATGTTGGAAAGTATGACATTGGCATTTCATTATAGCATGATATCATTGTAGTTTGTACCACTAAGCCGTTGGCTTAGCGCGATTGTGGTTTATCGCGCAGGTGACAGGGAAGAACCGGAGAGTTCCTCTAGGCCGAGTAGAGTCTAGATTTGAGGTGTTGATAGTGGAGATTAAAGATCAAAGAAATACTGCCAAACATGTATATACTTTATGTTTTGTAAAACTTGAGTTTTAATGTATAAGTATTTGTAAATATTTGTTATATTTTCCGCTGCTTTTAAATAAACATTTTATCTTTTGTCTTTTATAATTTCTTTTAAATGATTTAAATTTGTTCATGTTTTTGTAAAGGGATGAGTCATTTATTAAGTATATCGTGGCATTTCTATATTCAATATACGTATATTACGATCGTATTAGCATGCTGTGTACGTATACAGGGTATAGGGGTGTTACAGTTAAGTTTCGATAAAATGAAAAGTTAAGGAACAATGATATTTTGGGTATATCTGAAGGAGTAAACTACCTCCCAATCCATAACCTAGATTTTCTTTGAACATATACAACCAAATCAATGTCTCTACAAGAATCAAAGGAATGGGGGAGTAACCGAGCTCCATTTGGTCAATAATATGTAATACACTAATAAGAACGCACCGAGTAAACACAAACAACACATCTAACTCCGAGTTTTTATTATAGCAATGTTGGCCATATAAGAGTCGATGAGAGGGATAAGAAGAATCTTTCCCCCATTGGTTAATTATTTGGCTTTACAAAGGGAAATATTAAACATGTCTCACATTTTGGGATATGGCACACTTGTTAAACCTGAGGGAGCTGTGACATTTCCTTGAGAAGTGGGAAAGAATAAGATAGCTTTAAATTCTTCAAGGAGAGGACATATTTCAAAATTAGAATTTTTGAATGCTTTATGCCTCACATCCCAAAAAGAAGCCATTGCATGAAGAAAGGGAGGATTGATTTTAACATGTTGAAATTATTTGAGGTTTTATAGATGAGACCAGGAAAGTTAGTTCTAGTCATGTAAATCCATCTGAGAAAATAATGACTTCATTTGATTCAAAGCCATTTTTGCCATGGTGATGAAAATGGACGACAGTGAGAGCAAAGAGGAACTTCTAAAAAATGTGTAAATGATGAATTAGTGTAAGATTTTCATAGAGGGGACAATACAGTTTATAATATAAAAAAGGTCAGTTAAGATAGTATGGTAACTAATCAAAGGTCAGTTAAGGTTGTATGGTAACTAACCAAAGGTAAATTAAGGTTATATGGCAATTGACCAAAGGTCAGTCAAGACTGCTAGGTAATTTATCAAAGGTCAGCTTCGACTATGTGTTAAACAACCAAGTCTGACTAAGGATCAATCCCAAGTCTCAGTGGATTGATGAATCATTAGCTATGACTTCCATGATAGATCATCAATATAACAGCAATCACGAACAACACGGAGGACATCATCACTCAAATGCCTACATAAGGGGCAAAATTCTCTTCTCTTATTTCAATTAGATTATTTTATGTGTGGAAAAGACATTTCCAAGATTAATTTTCAATATCTTCCCACACAGAGGGCAAAGATAAGAAGATCAAATATTCAAAAAAAATTGCAAAACAAAGAAGATCAACAAGCAAGGAAGAAGAAGAAAATGAGAAGAAGAGAAGGATAAAGATATAAAGTGAAGAGGAGAAGGATAAAGATCCACCATGAAGGGTAAAGGCTTGAAATAGAAAGAAGGATAAAGATCTTCTTTGAAGGGTAAAAATGTAACTTTCGAAGAGAAAAGCAAAGGATAAAGATCCATTCTAAAGTGTGAAGACTCAATGTTTGAGGATGAAGATCTATTTTGATGGGTGAAGACTTGATGTTTGAGGTTGAAGACCCATTATGAAAGGTCAAAGGACCATTTTGGGCTAAAGAACTGGATCCCTGAGGTTGAGAGAAATTTTGCTACTAGAATCAACAGAATTGAGATGAAGGGCAGTTAGAAGCAAATTGAGGGCAAAGGATCCCTACCACTAAGGCCAACGTGCCATTTTGGCTGGAGAGCCAAATTCCTAAGGTGGGAGAGTTCTGTGAGTTTGGATGCTTATTTGGATGTTTTGATATGTGTTAACACTATGCCTGCACATGTCTTTTCACTGCTTCAAACAAATATTTTGAAACTATTCAAGCAGGAGGGGTAACCCAGGGACCCTAAAAGTCACTACCAAGTCAACTTACCAAAAGCCTATAGAGTTAGAAGTTAACTGACCAAAGATTAGTATAGTTAAAGGGTAACCAACGAAAGGTAAGTTGCCAATACAAGGTGATAAACCAAAGGTTAGTTGATTAGATAGCATCATCAGGTGACTACTTGGCCTTAATCAACTACCAATCTCAGGTCCCGGCAAATTGACTAATCACTAACTGAACGAATCATTAGCACAAGTGAAATTCATCCCAACTAGGAGGCAAAATTCCTAATCCTTAATTCTATATGTATATGCATGATGCAAACATTTTTAAACTAGCTTTTAATATCCTATCATATAGGAGGCAAGGATAACGTATCAAAAAATACTAGAAGCTTCACCAAAAAATAGAAGAATTTTTTGCTTTAACTCTATAAACTGGATTAAAGAATCACTCTAGAGGTGGGAAAATTTAAAGCAAAAGCAAATGACCTAACTATTGAGGTTGAAAAACCAGTTCAGGCTAAAGAACTAATTTCATGAGGGGAAAAAACCTATAGATCTAGAATCAATAGCATTGTGACAAAAGGCAATCAAAAGAGACGAGGATAGAAGGTCCCCCACTAAGGAGTTCGAGGACAACTCGGGCAGAAGAGCCATATTCCCAAAGTGGGAGCATTTGTAAGTATGGATGATTGTTTAATGCGTGGAATCTTGCAGTTAAATGCATGCTTTGCACTGCTTCAAAATGCATATTTTAGAGATATTCAAGCAGGGAGCAAACTGTAGAGCCTTAAGTTTTTACACCGAACCTGAAAAGGCTCGGATCCTAAATATTTCATGAAATATATATATATTTAGAAATATTAAATAATTTTACATGAATTTTGGAATATGTAAAAATGATTAAAAAAGAGATATTAGGAAAGACCTGGGTGAATTGTCGATCTAGCCTGGAAATCAACTCTTTTTAGGGGTTTATCAAAAAAATGTTTAGAACTCATTGAAAACATTTCCAAATCATTTTTTGAGCATTATAGGAAATTTGGAAAATGAAAAAATTTTTAGGGGATACAAATCCAGAGGTTGGGCCCAAAAAGTCCAAAATATTGACTTTTTGAGGTTGGAAGGGCCCATGGGACTAGGTTCACATGCCTATTTCCATGGAATAGGCATGTGACATGCCTATTCCATGGGAATATGCATGAATAGGTGTGCCTCCTCCTATAAATAGGTCGCCCCATATCTGTTTCAAGGACTTTTGGCTCGGACATAAGGGGAAACTCTACTAAATTGGTTGTTCAAATACCTCAAACACTTAAAACATATATCTTTTTATCATTTTCATTGATTTTAAAGATAAAACTTGGGAAATCCTACAAAGGCTCGAACACAATAATCAAACATCATCATTTTTTAAGGATTTAGAAAGGTTTTTGCATCTTTTTTTAAAGATTAAAGAATGGAGGAACCTACTAGTAGCCTTTGATTTTTTTTTTATCATCTTTATATATTTCTCTTATTTTCATCTTGGTTTTCTTAAAAATATGATGGTTAAAATGAATTAAGTTACTATAATGAGCCAAAATGAAATTTTATGGCTATTAATCTTTATATTTTTATTTGGCCAAAATTTAATATGGACAAATGAAAGTAGCTTGAGATTATATTTTTGGATTTATTTCCCTTGAACTATGACATTGAACAATGAATTGAGAACACAGATGAAACTTTGCTTGATAAGAGTTGGGATTACTCGAACTTTTTGGATATTGATTGAACCGAAACCAAATCTGGGATGAATAGATTGTAACGACCCATTTGAACATGTATAACCTACTTGGATTTTGGACATTAAGTTAAAATGAACCTTAAATCATCGCTGAAAACCCAATTTTTAAAGGCATAAAATGACTCTTTAATTCTTTTTTTGAAATTGATCAATTCTAAGACCATTTTCATAATATTTAAAGTAATTTAAGAAGATTAAAATGAATTTCCAAAATTTTTTATGAAAAACACATTTTTTGGATTTTGGTCTAATTTTTGCTTCGATTTGCGTGCCGAGTGAATTTTCTAACCAAATTTGGAAATTAGTCAGTATAATTACAAATTTATTTTACTTTGAGGTATTAGATATGATAATGGAACATTTTAAATAAAAAATGGAACTTTTCATTAGTGGACTCAGTTTTGCCTCGATAAATGTGTCATGTGTGATTTTGTCCCCAGTTTTGGTCCTAATGCGTCCATTTAACTATAATATGCTAATTGAAGATAAATTGAAGTGCTTTTGACTAATTCTAGTATCATGTGCGATTCTATTGAATTTATTGTCTTTTTACCTAGATTTGCATGCCATATTGATATCATCTGTATTTTAGTCTAAATGTGCTTTAACTGATTCATTATGGTGGTCTATGGTTATTTATGGTGATTTTTGAATTGTTGTGTTGTGATTGATGATGTTATACAGATATTAATGCATGATTTGCTTTATTGATTAGTTTTAATTTATTTTTCTCTCCTATAAGAAATGGTGCAATAAGCTCTTCAATTGTAATTTTTATTTTCTAGAATTAATGTATAGGATTTATGATCGGATGTAAGGGAATGTTTCTATCCTCGACGGATGCTCATTCATCTTTATTTTTTATTTCGTATTTCTTCTATCAGTTCTTAACATTTTCATGAACATTTTCATGTTGTACATATATTTTATCTAATTTGCAATAAATTTCTTGTGGTTGCCCATTGTATATTCTTATTGCTTGTGCAGAGGATGATACTTTTTCCATCTTTAAATAATATAATACTAAGACCTAAAAAGGAGGCAAGTTCCAATGAACCAGGTGTATATAGAAAATAGGATATATCCTATTACAACTATGCATACCCAATTTTTCAAACCCAGTAGGGGTTAGGGATTTCTTAGTAATCAAGTCATTGCCCCCTTCTTTATTCTATGTCTACTTGAAGTAACAAGAACCATTCCACTTTGCATCAGAGATGAAATTCCCGGCTCACATTGAGTATGAGATATTCCAAATGAAGCCCCATGAAGATGTGATGGAGATGACTAACTGACTTATTTCCATTGTCACAAATTTGAAGAAATTTGGTAAAGTCTACTCTTTGGAAGGCATTAATAACAAAATCCTTAGAGCTCTTCCAAAGAAATTTGAAGCAAGAGTAGCATCCATTAAGGAAGTACATGATTTAAGCAAGCTTCCAATGAATGTTCTCATTAGGAAGCTACCATATGAGATGACAATTAGCAAGGAAGATGCTCAAGAGGGAGGGAAGAATAAGATACAAGATCTTAAGGCAACCACTAGAGAGCAATATGAAGGTGAGAGTATAAGTGACTCTTCTAATGGAGATGACGATGAGAAGTTTCTAATCCTCCTAATAAAAGTGAAGGAGATTATGAAAAGAAGAAAGAAATAAAAATCACCTTCCTCTTCCTATTACAACACCTACTCCTACAAGAAGAAGGGATGGGGGAAAGCCAAGAAGAAGACTTTCAAGGCTTCAAGATATGAAAGCTCCTCCAATGATGATGATGAAGTTGAAGATGGAAAGGACAATGCCTACCTTGATTTCAAAACATTAGAGGACCCCCTCAAATGATAAGGGAAAATGGCATGAAGATGGTAGAGGATGAGGACACCATTAAATCAAGCTCAACAATGCCAAGGATAAGGCAATTGACATTGAAAATTGATAAAATCTCTTGCCTTGAAATTTATAAATATTTTATGTTTTGATTTATGATTTTGTTATAAGCTGTGAAATTGGTGCAGACATGAAATATATGTCCAACACTCTCCTTTGAAATTGGACATGCCAAGAAAAAAGATGAAGAAGAAGTGAAAGCTTGGCTAAAGAATGACAATAAAACAAATTTAACCCACTTCTTTTATTTTATTATTTATCATTGATTTTTATCTTTTCAATGGTTATTAACTTCTATTTTTCAAATTTCAAGTCTTAGAAGTCTAGATGAGTTGAACCATTGGAACTTTAATAAATTATTTTGTTGGTACTTTTTATTTTATCATTATCCATTAGAGGTTGTAATATATTAATATACATTTTATTTTTCCAGTGAAAGTAGTGCAGATGAATTGAACTTCTTTACTTATTAATTATTATTATATTTATATTTATCCAGTTATCCTTATACAAATAAAAATGTTAACTTAATCAATTTCTGCCTTTTACTATTATCAAGGATATTAGCATTGAAAATATCTCACAATTATGGTTTAAGGTGTAATTTATAGTTTTACACTCATCTTCACCTCTATATAAAAATATCTCCATAGCCCATACTATACGTGCATTACATTAAAAAAATACCTAAAATTTTGTCCTCTAAAAAAAGCAATGGAAAGCAAAGGGAAAGAAATTTACAGGCCAAGAAGTCAAAATATTAATTTTGATGATAAATCATTATGGAACCTTGTGACAATTTTATCGATTCTAGTGGGTGGAGGGGGAAATAGAGTATGGACATGCAATTACTGCAATAAAAACTTACAGGTTCACTCACAAAAGGAAAGCACATCTTCTAAAAATTTCAAATTAAGGAGTTGAAATTTGCAAATCAATCTCTGATGATGTTTTTAAGACTATAAAAGAAGAGAATGAGAGGGCTAAATTG
Organism: Garcia nutans; assembly: GCA_947685225.1. Lineage (NCBI taxonomy): Eukaryota > Viridiplantae > Streptophyta > Magnoliopsida > Malpighiales > Euphorbiaceae > Garcia > Garcia nutans. Next base: position 41,949,431 of record CANTUV010000005.1, read on the forward strand.
AAAAAAAGAAAAGCAGGTGTTAGAGAGTAGGAGAAAAATAGAATTTGCTTCACTTTCACTAGTTCAGACCTCTTACAGCATAAAAAAAAAGAAAAGAAAAGGTCCTTTGGAGAAGGCTTTAAATGTTATCGAAAGAGATGAAGCCAAAAAAAAAAAACAGCAATGATGTTTTACACTGGTGGAATACCATTCAATCCTCATTTTAGAAAAAATAGTCAAATACTAGTAATGGAAACTTGAGTGATTTTGTACCTCCTACATATAATAGATTGTGAACCACTTTACTTGCCCAAGAAAGAGCACACGTGGATAGTTTACTTCAACCCATTAGAGATTCTTGGAAAAAGAAAGGGGCTTTTATGTGTTGTGACGGATGGTGTGATTGATAAAGACGTCCATTAATCAATATTATGGTAGCATCTATTTCAAGCATGATGTTTATGAAAGCAATTGCTACCAGTGGCAACATTAAGGATGTTAAATATGTATCAAAATTATTTATTGAAGTGGTGGAACAAATTGGTCTAGAAAAATATGGTGCAAATCATGACTGATAATGATATGAATTTCAAGTCAGCTAGTCTCATCATTGAAACACAATATCCACATATTTTTTAGACTCCATGTATAGTGCACTGCTTAAATTTGGCTTTAAAAAGCATGTGTGATCCATCTGAAAAGTCAATACATTATTTTGAATGCAAATGGATAAAAGATTTATTGAATGACATCTAGGAGATAAAGAATTTTATCATGACTCATGGCTTGGCATTGGCAATTTTTTGCAAGTAATTAGTAAATTATGCTTTTAATTTTTAAAATTTTTATTTTTTTTAATATTTACCATTGACAATTTGTTTTACATTTCTTTATTTTTATTAGGTACTCCAAAATAAAGTTATTAAAAGTTGCAGAAACAAGATTTGCTTCCTCAATTGTGATGGCCAAAATATTGAAAGATGTGAAGACATCAATAGAGCAAATGGTTATGAATTCAAATGAGAAAAATTTTAGAGTTAATGGAAAAACTCCTATTGAAATCAAAACAATGGAAGTGAAGGAGTTCATTGTTAATGATCGGTGGTGGGACAAAATTGATTATTTCTTAAGATTTACCAAACCCATAAATGAAATTTTATAGGCTACAGATAAAGATACTTCTATTTTGCATTTGATATATGATATGTAGGGTACAATGATTGAGAATGTGAAAAGTATCATCTTTGCACATGAAGGGAAAGACATGCTACAAGGCTGATCAAACTTCATTGATGTTATTCACGAAATTTTGGAGAGTCGTTGGAACAAAAGAAATACTCCTATTCATTGCATGGCTCACTCATTAGTGCCTAAGTACTATATTGGACAGTGGCTTCAAGGTGGAAATAAATGTGTCCATCGACAAGAACCAAATGAAGATAAAGAGGTATCTCTAAATAGGGACAAATGTTTGTGAATCTCTTCTCTAATAAAGATGATTTTCAAAGAGTACTAAAGGAGTATGGAATATTTTCTAGTTCATCTGAGTATTTCAACCAATCACATGTCATATATGCAAGAGTAGATGAAGATCCAATTTCATGATGGGCTAATTATGGTGCATCAACTCCTTTACTATTGTGAGCCCCCACTCCAAATGGAATGGTTCTTGTGACTTTGGCACTGTTAGGCTCTGGGTCTTAGAGAACACTGGCCTAAGCCCAGAGAATAAGAGTCGCCACCCGGACGGGTCAAGAAAGAAATAGAAGGGGTGGATGACTTAATTTCTAAGGAATCTTCAACCCCTACTGGGTTCAAAAAGTTGGGTACGTATGAGGAAGGTGAGAAGTAACCCATCACACCCATAATGCCCAGTTCATTGGAATCAGCCTCCTTTTCATGTCTAAATATTATTAAATTTTTACCTTATTAAAATATTATTCATATTACAAACAATTTAAAATAAATATGGAATAATCATGTTAACTCTATTTTGATCTTAGACAATCAAATTGAATAGAACTAACATTTGCACCAAGTTACATTTTATAGGAAGTCAATCCTTGAAGAATCTATGAAAACTCCAATCGGACCATCAGGAAGCCCAACCGGACCATTGACATAGACTCAAGTGAAAATCACACAGAAAGGTTCGCGAGGAAGGGTACTCTCAAAATCTCACTGAACCACTTAAAGTCCATTCGGACCAACTCATAGTCCGGCCGTAACATTGACTTAAAAATTAGCAAATTCATCTAGAAAGGTTCATGGCCTAAGGTACTCTCAGATTTTGAGCATATCACCATTAGTCCCACCGGACCATCCATCTTTCTAATTAGATTTATACAAATATTTTCAAATTCATAACTGTTATTCCTCCACTCAATTGGTGGATGCCACGTGGACTAACTGTTAGAGGACCATCTGTTAGAAATTTAAAAAGTATGACTGGACTATAAGAATTTTGACCGGCCCTTGATAACTACAACCAGGCCAAGTACATTCTGACCATAAAATTGCTATGAACAATGATTAAAGTGGGAGATAAGAATCAAACATATTAGCACCCACTTCAAGCAGCTAGTTGAAGACTTAAAGGCTATAAATACTACGAGAAATCTCATTTTTTTTGGAGGATTGTGATTAAAATTGCCAAGATAAACAACTTTCATTTCTTTGAATTAAAATTTCTTTTTGTACTCTTTGAGTGTTGGGTGTGAGCATTAAGCTCCATTGTATAAGCTTGAGTGTGAGCTTTGAAACACTTAGTTTTTAGAGTGAGCCTAGAAAAAATCTTGTTGGATTGTGAGGAAAATACTCAAACCTTGTAAAAGTTTGGTATGAACTTGTGAAAATACTAAGTTAGAGTTGAGCTTGTAAAAACTCATTAATAGTAGAAACTCAACAAGTTGTTGAGGAAGTGGATGTAGGATTGAGGAATCCAAATGTAATGGTCAAAATTTTCAACAGGGACGTTTTAACAAATATTGAAAAAAATGCATAATGTATAGTGACAAAAGTGTTATGGATACATGTTATACGTAAAGAATAGTAAATTGGATATCTTAAAACTTTACTGAAGAGATTATTGTTACTGTTTTACGAGATTAAAACTCGATTTAGAATCAACAGTTAAGAATGAGGGTGCACCATAGTTATTATGAGCATTCCCTCACTGGATTAAAAATATTATATATATATATATGTGTGTATTGTGTAGAAAATTCTTCTTTCTTCTTTTCTCCACGCCATCATCACCATCTTCACTCCTTTCTTCTTCCATCTTTCCATGATTTGAATCAAAACTTAAGATTAAGTTGGAAAAGTGGTAATTATCAACAAGGTATGTGCTTTTGATTTATACTTTACAAAAATATGAATTTTTATGAGTTTTAATGATTTAATTGAATGATTGAGTTATGTATAATGATATATTTCTTGAAAGTATTGATTAAAAAGATTGATGAGTGAAAAATAACTTTTATATGATGGATTTTGATCCTTAACTCAACCTTTATGAGAATTGAATGGTTTGATGTTGGTTTTATTCATAGGAAATGATTGAAAGTTTGATTGAGTGAAGTTGTGGTAAAATATTTGATATGAATTCTTTTTCTATCAAAACTTTGAGTTTGATATATTTTGATCTTAGATCTTAAACATGTTTGTGTTTAATGAAGTTAAAAGTGCAGAATACATTATTTTACTCCGAAAACAGTCCCAAAATCAATGCCACGGCCGTGGCAATTGAGTGCCACGACCGTGGGATTGAAAGTGATGCTGTTTCTTTAAAAACATTCGATAAAATAGAGCAAGTTACAATGCCACGACCGTGGCCCTTGAAGGCCACGGCCGTGGGGTCTTCAAACTTATTTTACAGCTTCATTTGGGATCCCACGGGCGTGGGGTTGAGATGCCACGGCCGTGGGGTATCTAAATAATATTTTTGGCTTGTAATTTATGATCTACGGGCCTAGTATGAGACTAATATGTGAATAATTGTATTGAGACTTCATGTGTATGTGTTAAATGCATGAAAAAGAGTGAGAAACTTGAGATAAGTGACAAATATATATATATATATCATACTAAATATTGATAAGAGTAATGTACTAATGAAATGATATAAATAAGTGAAATATAAACAAGTGCTTATATAAACAAGTGAGTGTTTATATAAGCAAGTGTTAATCAATGACATGAGACTAATATGTGTATAGTCTATATTTTTGTGTTAATGTGTTAAATGTATGAAAATGAGTGATAAACTTTATATACATGACACACATATATATTCTACCAAATGTTGATAAGAGTATAGTATCAATGAAAGGAAATAAACAATGTAGTGTTCATCAAAATTAATGAATTGCCCAAATCATATTAAATTTATATCTAGCTTTGGATTGAATGGTTAACCAGAGGATGGATAGCCACAGTGATAGTGGGCACCTCGTGCCTTTAATGGACACATTGTGTTATCAGTGATAGTGGGCATAATTGCCATTATAAATTCTTGAGATTGCTATACTAACATGTTATCCAAACCTATGATCTAAGTTTAGTATGTTTGGGAATAATTAATGAAAATATATGTGAACATGATAGTTGAAAGAAATGTAAAATAATAATATAAATCAATTACTTGAAATTGAAGTATTGTGTTATAGTGTAAAAGAAAATGGTGTGAAAGTCCTAATGCACGTAATGGTAATGTTATGCTCAATGTATTGAATTAATCAAAGGATTAAAAGTGTATATAATGCTATGAGATACAAAGTGCTCCAAAGTATATCAAATGATTGAAAGTGTATATCATGATGTGAGATACAAAGAACTCTCAAGTATAGTACTAAAATGAAGTGATGAAAAATATAAATTGAATGAAATGATACTAGAAGTGAACTTGAAAAGAAAGACTTATTGAAAAACAAAATAAGTGTATTGTGAACAATGTCATCAAATAAGAAAACAAGTCTTGAATAAACTGCTTCTCAATGAGACAAGAGGCAATACTGAAAGTATTATATTATATGATAACTTTATACAAGGATAGCTCTTATTTTGTGTATTCAGCATGGTATATTGACTTGTTACTAAAATTAGTTTATATATGGAAATACTTCTTAAAACTAAGTGTTATTACTATATTTTCATAAGTATATTTCTTTAATATTAAGTGTTAAAATTTGTGTATACAAGCACCACTAAGCTTTGCTTAGCGTGTTAGAATTGTTTTCTGACACGCAGGTATCAGGACATCAGAGCAAGATATGAACAGATGAAGATCTTGTGTATATTGTATTCATAAGTGATAAATGTATATAGATACTTCAATTTGGCTATTTATGAGATTGTATAAAATTGTAAACATAAGAGGATATATGTATTTAGAGAATGGAGTTTGAGATTTTAGTGAATGAGTATCATGAAAGAAATGTATTGTTTATTTATTTGATTTGATGAACTTATAAAGTTTATCTAATTTATAATTTCTATTCGGATTATTGGAAATATTGGAAATTTGTCTAAATGTTGGATCTATAAGTGTTGTGATATACAGATTTTATTATGATTTGAAAATTTTATTTCTAAAGAGAGTAAAATATGAATTGATTGGAGCGTGTAAAGTTATCGAATAACATTCTCTGATAGTTTTTATATAAGAATTGTCAGAGGATGTTACATTTAGTGGTATCGGAGCGTGGTTTAGGCGTTTCTGGCATGTGAAATTATGGGAGAAGTGAAATGTAATTGTCTAAGTTATGTGAAGTGAAAAAGTGGATATGTGTTGTGACACAATTGATATTCCATATGTTTATGGTAATATAATGTTTACTAAGAATTGATTGACAATTCGTAGTGTATTGTTTGGAGTACACTAGATCTATTTGTGATAAAGAATGATGTGAAAAGAAAACAAGATATGAGTAGTGAAAGAGATATGTCAAAGTAACACAGTGAAAGTGTAATAATTTATTGGAATTTGAGGAATGAATTATGACAGAGAGATAAATTTCGAGCATGAAATTTCTGACGAGAATGAGAATTGTCATGTTTTACAACATTAAGTATTGATGTTCTACATTAAGTGAGTGAATATATGAGTGTCAAAGTGGAGTGATTATGATATGAGAGTATTTGAAATTGATAGTGCTAAGGTTTAATAAGCCTTAATAAGAGTAACAGTGAATCCGAGTATGGATAATATCCGTATAGTGGAAAAAGATTTCGAAGAGGTAAGAAATTATAAAAATACTCTTATAGCTCGAAATGAATTCGAGCTATACTTTGAATGTGAAATATGGATAATAAAGTGTTAAAGTGTCAAAAGTAATTGTTTTTATAATGTTTCAACGTTAAGGATTGAAGTGATAGTTAAATGAAAGCATGTGAATGCATCGAAACTATTGTATAAGTGAGTATATTGGATAAAAGTCCTAAAACTTATGTAAAGATTTCTAGTGTCTTCTATTTTCCTCTAAAATATCATCAAAACAAAAGATTGAAATGAAAATTAATGTAAGAGTATTGATAAAGAGGTTAGTGCTTGAATACTATTGAGTGCTATTTAATGAAAGGGATTTGTGAATTGATAAAACACCAGTACTTGTGAAAGATATGATGTAATAAATAATTGTGAAAACTTTACTTCTATGATAGTAAAGTTCTCCGTGCAATATGTAAATGTGTATTTAACTGGAACAATGATTAAATCTATTATTGAATCATTTAAGAGTTAATAGATGGTTGTGAAAGAAGATAATGTTTTGAAAAATTTTAGGGTTATGGACATTGAGATTTGAATTTGATAGTGCATGGACGAGTTGAATCCTATTTCTGCAATTTGTATGAGTTGCCTTATGAATAACTTATTGATTAAATCAAGAAAAGAAATTCGAGCGGAGATATGCATGATTATGTGTATAGTCATGCATATATGGTTGTGTAAATGTCTATTCTTCAAACTTTGAGAAGAAATTCCAATATTGAGGTGCATGATCATTGATATGGACATGCATATAGTTGTGCCCTTAAAACATTGAAAATAAATTTCAGTAGAGATGTGCAAGACCATTCGCATGGTTATGTATCTGGCTATGTATATCTATTCTACAAAAAGTTTAGTAATGTGTATACTTTCACAGAGTAGTGTTTATTGGTGGAATTAGTAGTGAATTAATGACTACATCTTGGAAATAGTTATAAGTGACAAAAGATTGCTTATAAGATTGAAATGAAATCAATCCATTAAATGATGAAACTGAAATGTAAGAGAAAATGTGAGGAAAGTAAGGATAAATGTAATTGAGATATGAAAGAAGTGTAAAGGTAGAGAAAAGATAAAAGACAAGTACAAGTGATTAGTGGATTTAACATCTTCATGATGAAATAAGATAATTTCTGAAGTAAAGTGAAAAGCATGATAGATTGATAAATCAGTAATGATTGTACATAATGTGAAGAGCAAGTTAAAGAAACTAAAGAAATATATACAAATTGATTGAGTAATGAAAGTAAGAATGTGAGATTTATATATTGTGTACTAATGAAATATGTGATAGTCACATTCTTTAGTGAGTAAAAACAAGTTATAGATTATATATAGAAGTGTTAAAGAGTTACTTAATACTAATTGATTGCAAATGGAAAGAAAGGAAGTGATAATGTAAAAAGAAAAGAATGTAGTGAGATGTAAAGGTAGTGAACCCTTCTAGTGAAATGATGAATGGTACAACAAGTTAGTAATATATACATATATGTGTGTGTGTGTGAATGTGTGTATGAGACATAGAGAATAAAGTATAAATGTACATGTACATGTACTCTTAAAGTGAAAGAATAGTGATAAATTCTTAATATGTTAAGAAAAGAATTAAATAAGTACAGAGTGGAAATCTTTGAAGATTTCATTATTACTGTAACATCCTCTGACAATTCTTATATAAAAACTATCAGAAAATGTTATATGATACACTGTTTGCGTTTCAATCAATTCTTAGAAAACTCTCATCATAAATAAAAATTTTCAAATAATAATAAAATCTGTATATCACAATACTTATAGATACAACATTTAGACCAATTTCCAATATCTCCAATAATCCGAATAGAAATTATAAATTAGATAAACTTTATAAGTCCATCAAATCAAATAAATAAACAATACATTTCTTTCATGATACTCATTCACTAGAATCTCAAACTTCATTCTCTAAATACATATATCCTCTTATGTTTACAATTTTATACAATCTCTCAAGTAGCCAAACTGAAGTATCTATATACATACACTTTATAACTTATGAATACAATAAACACAAGATCTTCATCTGTTCTTATCTTGCTTCGATGTCCTAATACTTGCATGTCAGAAAATAATTCTAACACGCTAAGCAAAGCTTAGTGGTGCTTGTATACACATATTTATCACTTAATATTAAAGAAATATACTTATGAAAATATAGTAATAACACTGAGTTTTAAGAAGTATTTCAATATATAACTAATTTTAGTAACAAATCAACATACCATGCTGATTACACAAAATAATAGCTATCCTTGTATAAAAGTTATCATATAATGCAATACTTTCGGTATTGCAACTTGTCTCATTGAGAATCATTTTATTCAAGAATTGTTGTCTCATTTGATAACATTGTTCACAATACACTTATTTTGTTTTTCACTAAGTCTTTCTTTTCAAGTTCAAGTTCACATATAGGATCATTTTAGTCAAGCTATACTTTTCATCACTTAATTTCAGTACTATCCTTTAGAGCACTTTGTATCTCACATAGACACTTTCATTCATTTGAAATAATTTGGAGCACTTTGTATCTCACATAGACACTTTCATTCATTTGATTAATTTAATACATTGAGCATAACATTTCCATTACGTTCATTAGAACTTTCACGTGTAAGCAGTAATATATATATTACAATCCCTTTTTCACTGGAACACAATACTTCAATTTCACGTAATTGACTTATATTAGTATTTTACATTTCTTTCATTAGTCACAACTATCATGTTCACATATATTTTCATTAATTATGCCCAAAAATTCTAAACTTAGATCATAGGTTTGGATAACATGTTAGTGTAGCAATCTCAAGAATTTATAATGGCAATTATGCCCACTTTCACTGAAAACACAATGTGTCCACTAAAGGCACGAGGTGCCCACTATCACTGTGGTTATCCATCCTCTGATTAACCATTCAATCCAAAGCTAGATATAAATTGAATATGATTTGGGCAATTCATTGATTTTGATGAACACTACACTGTTTATTTCCTTTCATTGTTACTATACTCTTATCAACATTTAGTCGAATATATATGTGTGTCACGTATCTAAAGTTGATCACTCGTTTTCATACATTTAACACATTAACACAAAAGTATGGACTATACACATATTAGTCTCATGTCATTGATTAACACTTGTTTATATAAACACTCACTTGTTTATATAAGCACTTGTTTATATTTCACTTGTTTATATCATTTCATTAGTACATTACTCTTATCAATATTTAGTATGATATATATATTTGTCACTTATCTCAAGTTTCTCACTCTTTTTCATGCATTTAACACACACATGAAGTCTCAATACAATTATTCACATATTAGTCTCATACTAGGCCCTTAGATCACAAATTAGAAGCCAAAAACATTATTTAGGTACCCCACGGCCGTGGCATCTCAACCCCACGCCCGTGGGATCCCAAATGAAGCTGTAAAATAAGTTTGAAGACCCCACGGTCGTAGCCATCAAGGGCCACGGTCGTGGCATTGTAACTTGCTCTATTTTATCGAATTTTTTGAAGAAACAGCATCACTTTCAATCCCATGGTTGTGGCATTGATTTTGGGACTGTTTTCGAAGTAAAATCATGTATTCTGCACTTTTAACTTCATTAATCACAAACATGTTTAAGATCTAAGATCAAAATGTATCAAACTCAAAGTTTTGATAGAAAAAGAATTCATATCAAATATTTTACCACAACTTCACTCAATCAAACTTTCAATCATTTCCTATGAATAAAACCAACATCAAACCATTCAATTCTCATAAAGGTTGAGTTAAGGATCAAAACCCATCATATAAAAGTTATTTTTCACTCATCAATCTATTTAATCAATACTTTCAAGAAATATATCATTATACACAACTCAATCATTCAATTAAATCATTAAAACTCATAAAAATTCATATTTTTGCAAAGTATAAATCAAAAGCACATACCTTGTTGATAATCACCACTTTTTCAACTTAATCTTCTCAACACTTATATTTAGATGTAATCTTATCTTAGTTTTGATTCAAATCATAGAAAGAAAGAAGAAAGAAGAAACTTTGGTAGTGTTGGTGATGGTGGCGTGGAGAGAAGAAGGAAGAAAGAAATCAGAAAATTCTACACAATAGACACACACACATATATATATATATAATATTTTTAATCCAGTGAGGGAATGCTCATAATAACTATGGTGCACCCTCATTCTTAACCGTTGATTTTAAATCGATTTTTAATCTCATAAAACAGTAAAAATACTCTTTTCAGTAAAGTTTTAAGATACACAATTTACTCTTCTCTACGTATAGCATTTATCCACAATAATTTGTTCACTGTATACTATGCATTTTTCAATATTTATTAAAACGTCCCTGTTTGAAAACTTGACCATTACAATTCTCCCCCACTAAAGAAATTTCGTCCTCGAAATTTACATACTATAGCAATAAGCTATTTACTTTTTAAATAATCTCATATGTCACATAAAATTAATGATTTTATTAACTTATATAACATTTCTTTCTATCTGATATCAATCAATATAACACTTTCAGAATAATCTTATTATAGAACTGTAGAAAATTATTCAACTCTACACACTTACACTTTTCGAGTTCAATTTTGGATTTGCCTTTATTCCTCTTTAATTTTAATTTTTTTTTATCTCATTACATTCCACTGTTATATATATATATATATATATCTTGTTCTCTCTTATATACTGAACATTAAATCCTAGTTCCGGATAGCAGGTCACTGATGGTAAGTAAATGCCCACTGTATCAATATGGCCAAAGGCCCACTATGGCATAAATGGTCACTGTATATGATGTCACGGAGTGAGCACTGAGAGAAAGGAACCAAAGGTTCTCTATGACGCAAAGCGTCCACTGATGGCATAAATGCCAATATCACTGGGACATATATATAAATAAAATGTCCTCTATGGCACAAAGTGCCCACTTTCGATATGGGACATAAGTGTCCTCTATGGCACAGAGTGCCCACTTTCAATATGGAACATAAATGTTCTCTATGGCACAGAGTGCCCACTTTCAATATGGCATAAAATGCCCACTATTATATTTACCCTTTAGCTAATCCGGAAACTAGATTTAACATCAGTATCATTTATTTCAATGGTACAAAGTATTGTCAATTATAATACTTTGAAATATAATACTTTCTCTTTGAATGGAATATAACACTTTCTCTTTGCAATGTTTGTTTCTTACTGTAAGTGTATAAGCTATAAACAATCATTTCAAACACAACACATATACACATTATACTTGTTTTCAAGTAGTTCGATTGATTTTAGTTATTCATCAATCTTTATCTTTTCAATTCATTTCCATGTGTCCACTGTAATAATGAAATCTACAAAGATTTCTACTCTTTACTTGTTTCATACTTTTCTTAACATATTAACTTTAAGAGTACATGTACATTTATACTTTATTCTCTATGTCTCATACACACATTCACACACACACACATATATGTATATATTACTAACTTGTTCTACCATACATCATTTCACTAGAAGGGTTCACTACTTTCACATCTCACTACATTCTTTTCTTTTTACATTATCACTTCCTTTCTTTCCATTTGCAATCAATTAGTATTAAGTAATTCTTTAACACTTCTATATATATAATCTATACCTTGGCTTTAATCACCAAATAATATTACAATCACGTATTTCATAAATACACAATATGTAAATCTCACATTCTTACTTTCATTACTCAATCCATTTGTATATACCTCTTTAGTTTCTTTAACTTGCTCTTCACATTATGTACAATCATTACTGATTTATCAATCTATCATGCTTTTCACTTTATTTTGGAAATTATCTTATTTCATCATGAAGATGTTAAATCCACTAATCACTTGTAATTGTCTTTTATCTTTTCTCTACCTTTACACTTCTTTCACATATCCAATTACATTTGTTCATACTTTCCTCACGTTCTCTTCACATTTCAGTTTCATCATTTAATGCATTGATTTCATTTCAATCTTATAAGCAATCTTTTATCACTTATAACTATTCCCAAGATGTAGTCATGAATTCACTACTACTTCCACCGATAAACTCTACTCTGTGAAAATATGCACATTACTAAAATTTTGTAGAACAGAAGTATACATAGCCAGATACATAACCATGCGAATGGTCTTGCACGTCTCTACTGAAATTTATTTTCATTGTTTTGAGGGCACAAATATATGCATGTCCATATAAATGATCATGCACCTCAATATTAGAATTTCTTCTCAAAGTTTAAAGAATAGAAATTTACATAAGCATATGCATGACTATACAAATAATCATGTGTATCTCTGCTAGAATTTCTTTTTATGATTTAATCAATAAGTAATCATTAATTCAACTCATACAAATTGAGGAAACAAAATCCAACTCTTTAAGGCACAATCAAATTCAAATCTCAATTTCCATAACCCTTTCAACCTTATTTTCTTTCACAACTTTATATTAACTCATAAATGATTCAATGATAGATTGAATCATTGTTCCAAATAAATAAGATATAGCTACACATTTACATATTGCATGAAATTTTCACAATTATTTATTACACCATTTCTTTCACAAGTAATGGTGTTTTCTCAATTCACAAATCCCTTTCATTAAATAGCACTCAATAGTATTCAAGCACTAACCTCTTTATCAATACTCTTACATTACTTTTCATTTCAATCTTTTGTTTTGATGATGTTTTAGACGACAATAGAAGACACTAGAAATCTTTACATAAGTTTTAGGACTTTTATCCAATATACTCACTTATACAATAGTTTTGATGCATTCACGTACTTTCATTTAACTATCACTTCACTCCTTAACGTTGAAACATTATAAAAACAATTACTTTTAACACTTTAAAACTCCATTATCCGTATTTCACATTCAAAGTATAGCTCGAATTCATTTCGAGCTATAAGGATATTTTCATAATTTCTTACCTCTTCGAAATCATGTTCCACTATACAGATATTATTCATACTCGGATTTAATGTTACTGTTATTAAGGCTTATTTAACCTTATCACTATCAGTTTCAAATACTCTCATATCATAATCACTCCACTTTGACACTCATATATTCACTCACTTAATGTAGAACATCGATACTTAATGTTGTACAACATGACAATTCCCATTCTCGTAAGAAATTTCATGCTCGAAATTTATTTATCTGTCATAATTCATTCCTCAAATTCCAATAAATTATTACACTTCCACTGTGTTACTTGACATATCTCTTTCACTACTCATATTTTTTTCTTTTCACATCATTCTTTATCACAAATAGATCTAGTGCACTCCAAACAACACACTACGAATTGTCAATCAAGTCTTAGTAACATTCTATTACCATAAACATATGGAATATCAATTGTGTCACAACACATATCCACTTATTCACTTCACATAATGTAGACAATTACATTTCACTTCTCCCATAACTCCAAATGCCAGAAACGCCTAAACCACGCTCTGATACCACTAAATGTAACATCCTCTGACAATTCTTATATAAAAACTATCAGAAAATGTTATATGATATAATGTTCGCGCTCCAATCAATTCTTAGAAAACTCTCATCATAAATAAAAATTTTCAAATAATAATAAAATCTGTATATCACAATACTTATAGATACAACATTTAGACCAATTTTCAATATCTCCAATAATCCGAATAGAAATTATAAATAGGATAAACTTTATAAGTTCATCAAATCAAATAAATAAATAATACATTTCTTTCATGATACTCATTCACTAGAATCTCAAACTTCATTCTCTAAATACATATATCCTCTTATGTTTACAATTTTATACAATCTCTCAAGTAGCCAAACTGAAGTATCTATATACATACACTTTATAACTTATGAATACAATAAACACAAGATCTTCATCTGTTCTTATCTTGCTTCGATGTCCTGATACTTGCATGTCAGAAAATAATTCTAACACGCTAAGCAAAGCTTAGTGGTGCTTGTATACACATATTTATCACTTAATATTAAAGAAATATACTTATGAAAATATAGTAATAACACTGAGTTTTAAGAAGTATTTCAATAAATAACTAATTTTAGTAACAAATCAACATACCATGCTGATTACACAAAATAATAGCTATCCTTGTATAAAAGTTATCATATAATGCAATACTTTCGGTATTGCAACTTGTCTCATTGAGAATCATTTTATTCAAGAATTGTTGTCTCATTTGATAACATTGTTCACAATACACTTATTTTGTTTTTCACTAAGTCTTTCTTTTCAAGTTCAAGTTCACATATAGGATCATTTTAGTCAAGCTATACTTTTCATCACTTAATTTCAGTACTATCCTTTAGAGCACTTTGTATCTCACATAGACACTTTCATTCATTTGAAATACTTTGGAGCACTTTGTATCTCACATAGACACTTTCATTCATTTGATTAATTTAATACATTGAGCATAACATTTCCATTACGTTCATTAGAACTTTCACGTGTAAGCAGTAATATATATATTACAATCCCTTTTTCACTGGAACACAATACTTCAATTTCACGTAATTGACTTATATTAGTATTTTACATTTCTTTCATTAGTCACAACTATCATGTTCACATATATTTTCATTAATTATGCCCAAAAATTCTAAACTTAGATCATAGGTTTGGATAACATGTTAGTGTAGCAATCTCAAGAATTTATAATGGCAATTATGCCCACTTTCACTGAAAACACAATGTGTCCACTAAAGGCACGAGGTGCCCACTATCACTGTGGTTATCCATCCTCTGATTAACCATTCAATCCAAAGCTAGATATAAATTGAATATGATTTGGGCAATTCATTGATTTTGATGAACACTACACTGTTTATTTCCTTTCATTGTTACTATACTCTTATCAACATTTAGTCGAATATATATGTGTGTCACGTATCTAAAGTTGATCACTCGTTTTCATACATTTAACACATTAACACAAAAGTATGGACTATACACATATTAGTCTCATGTCATTGATTAACACTTGTTTATATAAACACTCACTTGTTTATATAAGCACTTGTTTATATTTCACTTGTTTATATCATTTCATTAGTACATTACTCTTATCAATATTTAGTATGATATATATATTTGTCACTTATCTCAAGTTTCTCACTCTTTTTCATGCATTTAACACACACATGAAGTCTCAATACAATTATTCACATATTAGTCTCATACTAGGCCCGTAGATCACAAATTAGAAGCCAAAAACATTATTTAGGTACCCCACGGCCGTGGCATCTCAACCCCATGCCCGTGGGATCCCAAATGAAGCTGTAAAATAAGTTTGAAGACCCCACGGTCATAGCCTTCAAGGTCCACGGTCGTGGCATTGTAACTTGCTCTATTTTATCGAATTTTTTGAAGAAACAGCATCACTTTCAATCCCATGGTTGTGGCATTGATTTTGGGACTGTTTTCGAAGTAAAATCATGTATTCTGCACTTTTAACTTCATTAATCACAAACATGTTTAAGATCTAAGATCAAAATGTATCAAACTCAAAGTTTTGATAGAAAAAGAATTCATATCAAATATTTTACCACAACTTCACTCAATCAAACTTTCAATCAATTTCTATGAATAAAACCAACATCAAACCATTCAATTCTCATAAAGGTTGAGTTAAGGATCAAAACCCATCATATAAAAGTTACTTTTCACTCATCAATCTATTTAATCAATACTTTCAAGAAATATATCATTATACACAACTCAATCATTCAATTAAATCATTAAAACTCATAAAAATTCATATTTTTGCAAAGTATAAATCAAAAGCACATACCTTGTTGATAATCACCACTTTTCCAACTTAATTGTAATATCCCAAATTGTACCCTAGGAGAATTGGATTAATTGTTGATATTAATTGGATTATGTGTATAAGCTTAATGGTAAGAGAATAAGGAATATGAGAAAGTGTATATGTGGTGTATATGAGTTATATATGGTTGCAAGTCAAAGGAAGAGATTATTGTTATTATTTAATTGTGTTTAAGAATTATTTAAGTGAGTTTTGTGTAGTGGGAAAAGATATTTTTTTTGTTTAATATTAAATGAAAGGTGGAGAGGATTTTAAGGAAAGTTGTTGGAGAGAGAAGGTTTGAATTTGTCTTTGGCTTCTCTTCTTTCCTTTCTTACGTGACAGCCCATTTCTTTCTTTCCTTTTTCCATTTCTTTTCCTTTGTTCTTCGGCTAGCAGAAACAAGAGAGAGAGGAAGAGATTTATCCTTGCAAGATCAAGAGTAGAAGAGTTTTCAAGAGAACAAGTTGAAGGTTTAAGAGTTCTCCATCCTTGGTAAGTTCTTTCTTGACTCTTTGTGTTGTTTTGAGTTGATTGGATATTTGATGGTTTGAGTTGTGTGTTTGAGATGTGTTTTTGAGTGCTTGGTTCTTTGGTTTTTGGATTTTGGGGTTTGATTGAAGGAAAGAGTAAGGTTGTTGGTAAGGTAGAGATGTGTTGGTGTTATGGGTTTGAAATAATGAGTATGGTTTGTGATTTGTGTTTAATGTGTGTGTTTTGAGTTGTTTTGATGTTCTTGGCAAGTTCATTATGGTTTTGGGTGTGTCTAGTTGAGTTATGTTGAAGTGAAAGATGATGAAAGAGTGTTGTTTGTTGGTTTGATTGTGGTTTGGCCGGAATCTGGGTTTTTGGTCGGACACGCCCATGGGCACGTCCAGGATTGTTAGGCGTGTCAATTGTGTTTGAGGCAGTAGGTGAGACACGGCCATGAGCACGCCCGTGTTAGTTAGCGTGTCATAGCTACTATGATTTTGGAGAAATTACACGGCCAGGAGCACGTGCATGATGTTGGGCGTGTCAATACTTTTGAGAGACATAATGTATTACACGCCGATGAACACGCCCGTGGTGTTGAGCGTGTAAATGTTTCTGTGTTGAAGAGTTAGGGCACGGTCAGGAACACGGTCGTGTGGGTGAGCGTGTCCAGTTTAGGGTTTTGCCTTAGTTGGTTCTAAACCTCATGAGCTTAAGAGGGTTTCTTTATTCTTTTGGAATAGGTTGTGAAGAAGGTGAATTTACCCATATTCAAGAGGTGATAGATTCTTGAAAAAAAAAGTGTTTAGAGTTGTGAGGGTTGTTGTTAAGGTAAGTACAAGTTCTTCATTAATGCATATACATGTTGAGACTCAATGCATATGAATGTAAATGTGTTGAGTATTGCATTATATTGTTCATACATATAAATAATGTTATTTTGTGTATAATGTGAATTGTTAAGTATATGCCATGTTGAGATATGATGAAATGTGAAATCAATGTGGTTGATAATAATGATGTGAATGAAAAGGTTGAGGTATGCTTGCTTATATGAGATATGAAGCCATGATGATTGGCTAAGAAATGTTAAATGAGAAATGAATTGAAATATGAAACCAAATAAAATGATTGTGTGTATAATATGTTGATTCAATTTTCAGAGTACTGTATTTGGCGGCATGCCTATGAATCATTGGATTGGTGAAATGGGATGGCCCGTAAACCGATGCCAATTGAAAATGTGAATCACTGGATAGGCGAAATGGGATGGCCCGTAAGCTGGTTCCAGTTGAAAAATGTGAAATGAATCATTGGATAGGCGAAATGGGATGGCCCGTAAGCTATTTTCCAATTGAAATTTAGTAACAGTCTAGCCGGGTTGAGGATCTCCTCATATTTATGAGTTGATGGTCCAAGAGACTGGGTCTGTTACGCTATCCATGGATAGAGATATGATATATATTGCCTACGGGCTTGATGAGTTGTGATATTGAACCAAAACAGTTACTCTGAACCTTGAATAACATATTAGTGTCATTTTGGGCCCATGCTTGTGTTTGTTATAATGTGATTATGAATTGGAGAAATTGATGAGAAATGATATAATGTTATGATATATGAACATAATTTGATTGTATGACTTGAACATTGCACCATGGCATATTGATATTATAGCTTGTATTACTAAGCCGTAGGCTTAGCGCGATTGTGGTTCTTCGCGCAGGTGTCAGAGAAGAACCTGAGAGTTCCACTAGACCGAGTGAGTCTAGACATTGAGGAGTTATTCTTGGACTTAAAGATCAGAGATCAAGCTGCCACTTATGTATATATTTTATATTTGTAACTTTGATTTCAATGTTTATGTCATTGTGAATATTTCTACCATTTCCGCTGCGGAGTAATTAAATGTTTTTAACTATTGTGTTTTATAAATACTCTCGTGAATTTGGATCTCTTTTATTTGTTTTAAAAGGTATGTTTTGTGTATTTTATAAATAGTGGCAACCTATATTCAGTATACGTATATTACGATCGTATCAGCATGCTGTATACGTATACGGTATATAGGGGTGTTACATTAATCTTCTCAACACTTATATTTAGATGTAATCTTATCTTATTTTTTATTCAAATCATAGAAAGAAAGAAGAAAGAAGAAACTTTGGTGGTGTTGGTGATGGTGGCGTGGAGAGAAGAAGGAAGAAAGAAATCAGAAAATTCTACACAATAGACACATATACAATATATATATATAATATTTTTAATCCAGTGAGAGAATGCTCATAATAACTATGGTGCACCCTCATTCTTAACCGTTGATTTTAAATCGAGTTTTAATCTCATATAAAACAGTAAAAATACTCTTTTCAGTAAAGTTTTAAGATACACAATTTACTCTTCTCAACATATAGCATTTATCCACAATAATTTGTTCACTGTATACTATGCATTTTTCAATATTTATTAAAACGTCCCTATTTGAAAACTTGACCATTATAATTACAGTGAAAACATGAAAATGATTTGAAAAGATAAAGATTGGTGAAGAAATAAAATCATTCAAACTAATCAAAAACAAGTATAATGTGTTCATATGATAAATGTGAATTAAATGATTGTTTATATCTTATACATTTACAGTAAGAAACAAACATTTCAAAGAGAAAGTGTTATATTCCATTCAAAGAGAAAGTGTTATATTTCACAGTATAGTATAATTGAGAATACTTTGTACCATTGAAAGAAATGATACTGATGTTAAAACTAGTTTCCGGATTAGCTAAAGGGTAAATATTCAAAGTGATAGTGGGCATTTTATGTCCCATATTGACAGTGGGCACTCTGTGCCATAGAGAACATTTATGTTCCATATCGAAAGTGGGCACTTTGTACCATAGAGGACATTCTTATATATATATATATATATATATGTCCCAGTGATATTGGCATTTATGCCAGCAGTGGACGATTTGCGTCATAGCGAACCTTTGGTTCCTTTCTCTTAGTGGTCACTCTGTGACATCATATATAGTGGGCATTCATGCCATAGTGGGCCTTTGGCCATATTCATACAGTGGGCATTTACTTGCCATCAGTGACCCACTACCCGAAACTAGGATTTAATGTTCAGTATATAAGAGAAAGCACGAGATATATATATAACAGTGGAATGTAATGAGATAAAATATTAAAAAAAATTCAGAGGAATAAAGGCAATTCCAAAATTGAACTTGAAAAGTGTAAGTGTGTAGAGCTGAATTTTCTACAGTTCTATAATATGATTATTCTGAAAGTGTTATATTGATTGATATCAGATATAAATAAATGTTATGTAAGTTAATAAAATCATTGATTGAATGTGAAATTTGAAATTATTTAAAAAGTAAATAGCTTAGTGCCATAGTATGTAAATTTCGAGGACGAAATTTCTTTAGTGGGTGAGAATTGTAATGGTCAAAATTTTCAACAGGGACGTTTTAACAAATATTGAAAAAAATGCATAGTGTATAGTGACAAAAGTGTTGTGGATACATGTTATACGTAAAGAATAGTAAATTGGATATCTTATAACTTTACTGAAGAGATTATTGTTACTGTTTTACGAGATTAAAACTCGATTTAGAATCAACAGTTAAGAATGAGGGTGCACCATAGTTATTATGAGCATTCCCTCACTGGATTAAAAATATTATATATATATATATATATGTATATATGTGTATTGTGTAGAAAATTCTTCTTTCTTCTTTTCTCCACGCCATCATCACCATCTTCACTCCTTTCTTCTTCCTTCTTTCCATGATTTGAATCAAAACTTAAGATTAAGTTGGAAAAGTGGTAATTATCAACAAGGTATGTGCTTTTGATTTATACTTTACAAAAATATGAATTTTTATGAGTTTTAATGATTTAATTGAATGATTGAGTTATGTATAATGATATATTTCTTGAAAGTATTGATTAAATAGATTGATGAGTGAAAAATAACTTTTATATGATGGGTTTTGATCCTTAACTCAACCTTTATGAGAATTGAATGGTTTGATGTTGGTTTTATTCATAGGAAATGATTGAAAGTTTGATTGAGTGAAGTTGTGGTAAAATATTTGATATGAATTCTTTTTCTATCAAAACTTTGAGTTTGATACATTTTGATCTTAGATCTTAAACATGTTTGTGTTTAATGAAGTTAAAAGTGCAGAATACATGATTTTACTCCGAAAACAGTCCCAAAATCAATGTCATGGCCATGGCAATTGAGTGCCACGACCGTGGGATTGAAAGTGATGCTGTTTCTTTAAAAAAATTTGATAAAACAGAGCAAGTTACAATGCCACGACCGTGGCCCTTGAAGGCCACGACCGTGGGGTCTTCAAACTTATTTTACAGCTTCATTTGGGATCCCACGGGCGTGGGGTTGAGATGCCACGGCCGTGGGGTACCTAAATAATATTTTTTGGCTTGTAATTTGTGATCTACGGGCCTAGTATGAGACTAATATGTGAATAATTGTATTGAGACTTCATGTGTATGTGTTAAATGCATGAAAAAGAGTGAGAAACTTGAGATAAGTGACAAATATATATATCATACTAAATATTGATAAGAGTAATGTACTAATGAAATGATATAAACAAGTGAAATATAAGTGCTTATATAAACAAGTGAGTGTTTATATAAACAAGTGTTAATCAATGACATGAGACTAATATGTGTATAGTCCATACTTTTGTGTTAATGTGTTAAATGTATAAAAACGAGTGATAAACTTTAGATACGTGACACACATATATATTCTACCAAATGTTGATAAGAGTATAGTATCAATGAAAGGAAATAAACAATGTAGTGTTCATCAAAATTAATGAATTGCCCAAATCATATTAAATTTATATCTAGATTTGGATTGAATGGTTAACCAGAGGATGGATAGCCACAGTGATAGTGGGCACCTCGTGCCTTTAATGGACACATTGTGTTATCAGTGATAGTGGGCATAATTGCCATTATAAATTCTTGTGATTGCTATACTAACATGTTATCCAAACCTATGATCTAAGTTTAGTATGTTTGGGCATAATTAATGAAAATATATGTGAACATGATAGTTGAAAGAAATGTAAAATAATAATATAAGTCAATTACTTGAAATTGAAGTATTGTGTTATAGTGTAAAAGTGAATGGTGTGAAAGTCCTAATGCACGTAATGGTAATGTTATGCTCAATGTATTGAATTAATCAAAGGATTAAAAGTGTATATAATGCTATGAGATACAAAGTGCTCCAAAGTATACTAAATGATTGAAAGTGTATATCATGATGTGAGATACAAAGAACTCTCAAGTATAGTACTAAAATGAAGTGATGAAAAATATAAATTGAATGAAATGATACTAGAAGTGAACTTGAAAAGAAAGACTTATTGAAAAACAAAATAAGTGTATTGTGAACAATGTTATCAAATAAGAAAACAAGTCTTGAATAAACTGCTTCTCAATGAGACAAGAGGCAATACCGAAAGTATTATATTATATGATAACTTTATACAAGGATAGCTCTTATTTTGTGTATTCAGCATGGTATATTGACTTGTTACTAAAATTAGTTTATATATGGAAATACTTCTTAAAACTAAGTGTTATTACTATATTTTCATAAGTATATTTCTTTAATATTAAGTGTTAAAATTTGTGTATACAAGCACCACTAAGCTTTGCTTAGCGTGTTAGAATTATTTTCTGACATGCAGGTATCAGGACATCAGAGCAAGATATGAACAGATGAAGATCTTGTGTATATTGTATTCATAAGTGATAAATGTATATAGATACTTCAGTTTGGCTATTTGAGAGATTGTATAAAATTGTAAACATAAGAGGATATATGTATTTAGAGAATGGAGTTTGAGATTTTAGTGAATGAGTATCATGAAAGAAATGTATTGTTTATTTATTTGATTTGATGAACTTATAAAGTTTATCTGATTTATAATTTCTATTCGGATTATTGGAGATATTGGAAATTTGTCTAAATGTTGGATCTATAATTGTTGTGATATACAGATTTTATTATGATTTGAAAATTTTTATTTCTAAAGAGAGTAAAATATGAATTGATTGGAGCATGTAAAGTTATTGAATAACATTCTCTGATAGTTTTTATATAAGAATTGTCAGAGGATGTTAGACCAAACCACTATAAATCCTTTGTGTTCATTCTTCTACTCTATTCTTCTCCTTCCTTGCTTTGATGTTTTTAAATTTTAATTTTCCATCACCTTTTTAAAACAACCAATTCACCCCCCCCCCCCCCCTTCTCCCACCGTCTTAGTTGCCATCTTAGGACAACAAATCATACCATAAATCAAACAAACAAATAAAATGGGCACCCATACAATGATGAAAATATGCCCTTATAATATCCAAATAATACAAATAAAATAAGACATCCACCAAAAGGTGGAAACACGTCCCTTACAATTATCCCTAAAAATAAATTAAATAAAAGAAGCAAATTAAATAAATAAGGCACCTACAAAGTGGAAATATGTCTTTTACAACCTTAAAATCCAAATAATAAGAACTGCAATCCACAAACATATAAATTATTATTCAAAGAATTATAAAATTAGATCTTAATTAAAAGAAAATCAAGATTAATCACAAAAATTTCAATCTACAAGCAGATCTTAATATTAACCCATTAATGAAATATAGAGTGCGATGTACACAGTGGTCCCGCTAGCCGGTTAGCAGGTAGGGGTCAAGAGGGCAGCACCCTCAAAAGGTAAATGATTTACCATACTCGTTGAATGAGTTGCTACCTCCAGAATATAAATTAGGGTTTTAAATCATAATTTAGGGTTAATTCTAAAACTAGGGTTTAACATGCAAAGTTAGGATTTTAGTTATAAAAATGAGGGATTTTATCCTAAAACTAGCGTTTAATATTTAAGATTAGGGTTTCAATCCTAAAACTAGCATTTTAGACATGCAATTAGGGTTTTGACTGAAAAATTAAAGAGTAAACACTAAATTAAATTTTCAATTGCAAAACTAGGGTTTTAATATATGATTAAACAAAATAAAGTAAAATAGACTTTGCAAAGTTATAAAACAAATGAAGATGTTGATTTATTAAACTTAAATAAAGAAGAGTATTAGAAGACCATATTGACATTGTTGGTTCCTTCGATCTTTGTGTTAACTTCTGTAGAACTCAAGCTTTTTCTGCTGTAACAACAAACTCCTTTGGTAAAATCACTTCCAAAGCCTATCTCTTAATGTCTTGGTTTGAGTATTTTACTATCCAGTATCAATAACTCATTTTTGCCTCTGTCACTTTTCTTAGTTTTAGTTTATGTATCTTTAATTGCCTTTTTGTTTGCTGCCTTTTATTTGTTGCCTCTTTGTTACTTCTCCCTCTCAGCCTCTCTCTAATTAATTGTTCTTTGTTTATTTTTACTCTCATTTCTATTTACTTTCTTTTAATTGATAATCCTCTCCTCGATTGTCATTTAATTGCTGATTGTGGCTCTTTGTTGCTGCTCTTTTGCTTTGCATTTATAAGCCAAATTAAGGCGATCTTTGGCTCATCAATCCCAATCCTATTAGAAGAGCTCTTGCTTATTCGAGTTTATTTTACTTAAAGCACAATTAAGAGACTTTAAAACCAATAAAAATGCATGGAATTAAGGTTGATTTGAGTCGGTTTAGTAATTTTAGCTTTTAAATTGGACCATACTCAGTTTGAGCTTTTAAAATTAGATTGGATTTAATTTGGACCTTTTAGTTGGGACTGAATTTGATTTAGGACTAAAATTAAGGGTCTACTACCACAAGCTTTAGCATTATCATCACAACCAGCATCATCCTCATGTTGTGACAGAAATTGGAGTACCTATTCATTCATTCAAAATGTCAAAAGGAATAAATTAACAACTCAAAGGTCTGAAGATTTAGTTTATGTTCACTCTAACCTTCAATTGCTTTCAAGGAAAGAGAATGACTATATTAAAGGAGCTTCAAAATATTAGGATATTGGTAATTCTATTTTAGTTTTTTTTTTTTTGGCTTAAGTTTTAATATTACAAATTTATAATTATTAAATTAATAATCATTTTGTCTATAGGTATAGATACCTTTGCGATGGGAGAGGATGACTTGCTTGATGTTGTTGATTTATCCATTGATGATCCAAATTTAGAGAGAATTATCTTTGATGTGGAGGAAGATTTAGAGATGGAATAGTTATTAAGATGCCAATTATTGATATATATTTCTTTTTTTGAATCATAATTATTATTATATTTGTTGAAATTAGTTATGTTTTGGATATTGATAGTATATTTAGATAATAGTTATTATATAATCTATATTTTTTATTTAATTCACATAACGTATCTATGCACCCGTATTCTAATTTGGATACATATCTTTTTATTTTCTAATTATAATTTTCATGAGTCTGACACATCGATATATACCCGTACCCAAGTCCTAGTAAGATAGGTGTTTATATAACGAGTAAATAACTTAGAATGAGCTAAATATTGAAAAATTTGGAGTTCTCTAAGTTATGCTAAGAATCTTGTCTGTATAGACCACAACAGTATATCACGACTGTAAAAATGAGATTGCGACTGCTAAAAAGGTGTATTGACCACAACAAAGGTTTGACAACACAGTATTGTTCACGATGGAAGTCGTGAGTGTGCCCATGTCCTCGCCTCTATGACCTTGCTAAAGCCAGAAGTAAAAAAACACACAGAAGAGATTGCGTCAAGCAGCGCATTGACTTTCCTAGAGCAAAAGGTCCTATCCAACCTTGATCGTAGAAGTTTGTGACCGCAACATAGCTAAGGGCCTGAAGTCTAAAGACACAGAAGCCATCGCAGTAAAAATCTAGACCGTAATATGAAGATCGCAACCATAACATGAAGATAGCGACTGCGAGATTCATATTGTCATTGGAGGGCTTGAATGGATAGTTGAAGAACCAATGAGATATTGCCAGATATCAAACTAGCCATTAGAATTATGAACATCACGACTGCAAAAAAGGCTCTGTGACCATGACAATTATCCTACACATAAATCCAATGGAATTTTATGGATGTCAGAGTTGGACTTTTCTAGCCATTTCACCAACGGACAGAATTGCTTTGAAGCTTATAAATACAATCTCAAGCAAGACTCCAAGTGATGAAGAATGTGTCAATAGTATCTAAACTCTTGCAAATTTATTTATTGAGCTTTAATTTCTTTTTACTCTTGGTAAGGTAAAGTGCTAGCCTTAAACACTATTGTAAAGGTTTAGTGTGAGCCTTAAACACTTAGGTTGAGAGATAGCCTAAGACAAAAACTCTCATAAAGGTTTGAGTGAAAAAAAAAAAAACTTATAAAGGATTTGAGAGTTAGCCTTAGGAAATTGGTTAGATTTTGTGTGAACCCATAAAATACTAAGTTTATTGTGAGTTTCAAACACCAAATTGGGAGTGAGCCTGTAAAATTTTAAAGTATAGTGAAATTCTTAATTGAGGTTGGAGAGTAGATGTAGATTGTTGAATCTAAACTATTATAAATCTCGTCTCCATCTTTTTCTTCCCTACTCTAATTTTTTTTTTCCTAATTTCTCATTGCACATCAAGCACAGCAATTTAACCCCCCTCTTGGTGCCATCTACAGGGGCCAACATTATCCAAAGTTTCATTTCTTTTGTGAAATTTCACAATAAAGCTCTTAATTCCTCGGCTTCCAATTTTAAGGAATTATTTTCTTTATAAATATTTTAAAAGAAGAAATTTTAGAAGAAACTCCATACAATTAGTTTTTAAGTATCTCATTGGAAGTTTTCAAATCCAAAGAAATTTTTCCAAGACCTTTAAATTTTTTTTTAAGCTCTAAATATTTTTCTTTGTAAAACTTAATTTTCAATAAATATTTTTCATATTTTTTAGCCATGGCTTCCATCAATACTTCATCATCCACATCATGCTCATCATCATTATCATAAGAATGAGAAGTAGAACATACCTCATTTGTTGGCTCTTCTAAGGCTATGAAACACAAATTTGCAGTCTCCTCCTCTTCTTCATCATTGGAGAAGTCATCATCCCAAGTGGTCTTAAAGCTCTTTTTCCCACCTCTTTTTGTTCTTTAAATTAGGACATTTAGATTTTGTATGGCATTGCTTGCTACATTCATAGCATGTCAAAACTCCCTCTTTTTTTCCTCTGGAAGAGTTGGAGTTTGAGTTGGAAGGAGACTCCCTTGGAGGTCTTCTATCTTCTTATTCTTAATTATCTCCTTTGTTTTATTTGAAAGCATAGCTAACTCTTTATTATTGTCACACCCCATTTCTAGAGGCGTGACGGTCATAGGTGCAAGAAGATTTAAGATCATTGGACACCACATAGAACCCTCCTACTGTTATGTATCAGATATCTCAATCCCAACATTTTACATAAATTGTAACTATCTGTTTTATATAACAGGTAAGCAACTAGTCAACCCATATGAACATATATATGCATATTTAACCTCTTGTTTATACTAGGTTATAAACAAGCCGATAATTTAAGCTCTTGTCATTTTTTCGATCATACACAAAATCATAATCTCTCCTCCCATTTCCATATTTAATTATCATCATTTTCGATAATCATTATTATCATGTGTGACTATTATATCATTTTTGTAATCATTTATTATAAGGCAGTCATTATTATAAAGAGCTTTTGGCCGGCTAGAAAGCATTCTCTTTGTGATTGCCCTTCATCTCCATTTCATTCAGTTCAACGCAATAATTTTGCTTCACCATTTCTTAGTTTATCCTTTTAATTATTAGGAACATTCCTTCTGAATTGATGGACAAAAGTTTTTTTTTTTTTCATGTCATATCCTCGTTTCTCCATTTTATAAATGAAAGATTGAAATTTTTACTTTTTACTCCTTTATTTTTTCTAATTTATTTATTTAACTTTTTCTGAATTATTATTTTTTACCAATATCTTTAATGCTCTCATTAAAAGAAAATATTAATAAAAACTAAAATTATAATTGTTGAAAAAACATTAACTAAAATTATAATTGTTGAAAAAAAAAATTCTTTATGTGTCAAATTAATTTTTATAAAAATTATTTATATAGTCATCTCATATGATAATATTTTTGTAGGTTTTGTAAAATATATATAATTTTTTTATATATAGATCATCTCTATATAAAGGGGTTGTTTTAATAGACGTTAGTCCATAAATTTTATTTTCATTAATATTAAAATAATCAAAAGATAACATTCAAATTTCATAAAATAGTAATACTTATTTATGTATATTAAAATATTTTAAGAAAATATTATCTTTATGTATATTAAAATATTAAAATATTATCTTTTAATTTGACACATGTATAATAGACATTAGTCCATAAATTTTATTTTTGTTGATATTTAAAAAATCAAAAGATAATATTCAAATTTCATAAAATAATAATAATTTATATGTATTAAAATACTTTAAGAAAATACAAATTATATAAAATATATATATAATCAAAGTGTACTAAAAAATGCAAGTTTACAATTAAAAGCAATTTTATAAAGCATATATTTCAATTTCAGTTGTGATATACACACAAATGAATAATTATCTAGCTACTATCCTACTACTACTACAGGAAAAAATATAATATAATATAAACAAAAGAAATGCCAGAATTAATATTGAAAAAACTTAATGTGGTAGTGGTAGATAAGTGATTTAACAAGTCAGAATACGATCAATTGCGTTTCACAATCACTCGTACACTAAAACTAAAAATGGGTCGTTGTGATGATAATGTGAATTGTGTAAGAGACGAACAAGTTCAATGTTGATTTGCTGATTGCTAAGTTTCACCAACTACTCTCTATAATTTTCTCAACAAATTAAAGTATGTGATTAGGACTTGTTGGAGTTTTGTGACTATAAGTTAAGAAATAAGAAAAGTTAAAAAGGTTAAACGGCCGGACTCTAGAGTATTTAACAAGAAGATAAAATAAAATGGAAAAAAATAAGTATGCAAATGAAACATCTATTGTATTTTTTTTTTCTCAACCAAGTATATATGCCTGTTGCTTAAAATAAGTACTTCTATGAATGAATTATGATTCTAGAGAATTCATTTGATTTTTAATTAATCTTTCAGATTATAAATTCAAATTTTAATTAGATTGCAAGATATGTTTTTTTGCATATTAGAAATTTTTACAATGAATAGAGTTGTGCGGATTTTTTGAATTTTTTAAACTTAGCCACTGAGTTATTAGCTCGATGGTTAAGATTCAAATTCTGAATAATTTAATACGAGGAATAAAGCCATGTTAAACACTATATCAATAAAAATTTTATTAAACCGATGAATGTCAAAGCTTAAAACTAACCAATAAAGTGTCTAACCTCAAATCTGAGTAAAATATCAATATGAACACTATATATAATCAAATGGATGGCTATAATTAAGTTCAATTCTAAACCATGCTTGGACTTCCCTCGATTATTTTTATAGATTCAACCTCCTATATGTAAATCGAATCGAAGATTGTTATGTGTATATATATGAGTGATCAAAATTAAATGTCAAAGTTGAATCATTTGCAAGAATATCAAAGCCAAGACAGAGGGAGACAATCTTAAAGAAGAAATTTACATTTTATTCCAAACTACTATATATTTTTTATTTTTCTTTTTATGGGTACACTCAAATTATTCCTATGTTAGACAGAAAGAGACTAGAGCAAAGAATTTTATTTTTGACAAAGTAATGAGTTGAAGAAACAACAATTAGAACAAAGCAAATGTTTTAGAATCAAGAAAATATGTTTTATTAAAAAAAAAAAGACGAACTACTTTAAAATTTTAAAGGATATATAACTATTTATTTTCTATGAAAATAAAATTTAGAAGAAAAAGAAAAAGGAAGAAAACAGAAAAAATCTAAAATATTTTTTCATCTTTCATATAGAAATTATATTTGTGAAAATTGCCAACAAAATTATTAGGTTTATGAGCAATAAGATCTCTGCCCATACTATTGGGAGATAATTCAATGTGAGACAGTTGTAATCCTCTCAAGTAATTGCATCCATTAATAGATGGCCAAGAAAACAAGAAAAAATATGATTTGGAATCCTAATTCCCATACTACATTTTGCTATTAAAAGATACAAAATCTTTCAGTTTTCTATTTTCTTCAATCTTCTCTTGGAATAAGTAAATACCAAATAAAATTAATAAACAAAGAGTGAGCAATTTTAACCGCCATAAAATATGAAATAAAAAGATAAAAATGTCAAATTGATGGCATCGTGTGATCTTAAGTAATCTGAAGAAGATAAATATCAATCCAGGATAACCCATATAAAATTTTTTATAAAATAAATTCATGAAGGGTTGGCATAAGTTGACCAACTAATTATATATATATATATATGTGTGTGTGTGTGTGTGTGTGTGTGTGTGTTTATATGTAAAACAATGAAGTATAAGAAGTTTGGTACATTATGTTAGAAATGTCAGTTCTATGCAAAAACTGTGAAGTGGCAAATGGTGGGTGGGTTCAAGTTGGGGCTCATTATGCATTTGAGTTATTTTAAATTCGCATTATTTTCAAATTTTTAAGAGTGATTTAAATGGAATCACTTAAATTGTGGTTGAATTTGATCATAAAATATTGGATTTATTTATTTATTTATAATTATCTTATTAGCATAGCATGAAATCAAAATGTTTGTTCATTAAACATTGGAAATCAAAACAATAAAGCATAGAATATATTATCTTAGAACTTTTTTTTAATTACCATTTATAACATAAGCAAATATAATCTACTATAAGTATATTAGTAAAGTCATATATAGAAAGTAGAGGATTTTTAAACTTGATTTTGAAGCTTTAATTTGCAGATCTAAGAATCAATATAGGAAGTAGAATAAGTATATAGGATAAATTACTTTTGAAAATGGCTTTTTTTTAGGGGATTGAAAATGGGGTTTTAGTATTATATTTAAAGAAGAAGAAGGTTGTACTATGGCATATTAGAATGTTTTAGCAAGTTGAGGTATAAAGCCCCTTAAAAAAGTGTATTATTTAGAAATTATTAAACATTATTGAATAAAAGCATAAGATAAATGGATATATGCCAAATATATTGTCTCCACTATAGGAAGAAAATGTATTATGACCAGGGCCGTCTTAAATATTTAAGGGGCCCTGTTCTTACGTACCAAATTGATATAAATATTTTGTTTTCTTTCCTCATATGCCTTAAAGTAAGAGTATATTAGCAATTTTTCAATTTTTTGGGACCCTGTGCAAGCGGGGGGCCCTGTGCAGTAGCCCAGTTTGCACAGGGCCTTCACCGGCCCTGATTATGACATGTGTTATCATCATCTATACATTGAAATTAATTGAAAAAAAAAATATTCTATGAATAAAAAAAAGGTTTTAATAAAACATATATAATAACAATGTAAATGGAATCGCATCCTTCATTATAATTGAGTTGCAAAGGTAAAAGATGTTTGATGCAAATCAAATATCTATGATTATGGGTAACTAAACAAATTCAAATATTCCACAAAGATAACCTCAATTATTACTTCCACCGGTTTCTTCTTTATTCTTAGAAACTAATATTTTTCGTAAACTACTCCTCGAATATTCTATATATATATATATATATATATAACCTTTTTATTGTACATTTTCTGTATAAATTCTTTTTATCTTCTTATGTATTATTTAAAATTATAACAATTTTCTAGAATAATAAGAGGTATTTTCGGATAAATTCCTTTTTCGTAAATTTTTATTTTGAGTTTAAGAATTATATCGATTTTTAACATGAATAATCACTTTTATTGGCATAGCATTTTCTTTTTAAGTGAAATGGAAGATAATTTAAACTTAAATATATATTTTTCAAATCGCATATACACTCACTATTATATATATATATATATATATATATAGAACAGCCGTAATCAAAATATTTTGGTATACCCTAACAAATATTTGACAATATTACTAATATATATATATATATATGTTCAATGAGTTTATTAATTATTTTTTAATACTAATAATGAAATTAATTCCAAGTTGAGACATGTATAAATGTATGTATCCACAATTGAATTAAAGCAAGTCAAGTTCAGTTAATTTTGACGTAATTTTGAGAACATAATGACAGATTGACAGTTACGTGAAATGAAAGAATGCTGAAATTGTAAAACTGACAACATATTTAGATTTTAAAAAAAAAAAGAAAAGGAATTGAAATAAGAAGTAACCACTAAAAAAATAATAATAATAACTAGAGAGAATAATAAGTGTGTTTTGAGAAACCAAATATGTATGGTAATGTAGGAGTTAAGAATATAAATTGTTAGTTGAATTGGAATTAATGAGTGATGATCTGAGTATTAGTTGTCAAAACAGAAGAGTCCTATCCCCACTATGTAACTCCCATTTCTGAGAAACTGTTCAACGTTTTATCTGTCTATATCAAACTCCTTAATTTAGCCACATTGTTGATTCGACCCTTTTTAAAATTTTCTATTTTTAATTATATTAATTTCACCATTTCATTTCATTGATATGACTAATTCTGATTCCTTATCAAAAGATTTTTATTTTTTGACTACATTTTAATATTTTAAATTTAATTAGATTATGAAATAAATAATTTTTTTTCAATTATAGCATAAACTTTCAATTTTATCAATAAAAATAACAAATTTGAACTTGATTTGCAATGTTATCATGTGACTTGTTGATATTAAATTAAGTACATCCATTTACCAATATATGTCATATCAAATATGGATTTATGACATGTTACACCAGAAATTTTTATTTAGTATTGATTGGCTATTTATTTCCAACTCTTCTTCTTCTTTCCTTTATAAAGTTTATGTATTTTTTTTAATTAATTCTTTGGTTTATTAAAATAAGTTATATTTTTTAATAATATTCAAATCTTATTAGTAATTAATCTTATTATCAATTAATTGTTCTTTAATAGTATTTTTAAGTGGTTTCATAGTATTTTTACAAAAAGATTGATTTAATTATAACAGTGAGTAAGGCATTTAATAATCACATTTTAATTAATAAATCATCATCATCATCATTATTAGGAAAATTTAGGGAAAAAAACCAAAAAAAAAAAGAAGGAAATAGTTAAGTAAGAAAAAAGGGAAAGACAGTTAGTTTGTCAAGTCCAAACAAAATGTATAATATTACATAATAATAATACAGGATGATATGGGCCATGTGGGGGATTCCCTCTTTTTTCATGTAAATCTGGACCGTTCATCAAATACTCTCACTCCCTATTTATACAAACCCATTCTCACATATTTCTCTTCAGTCTCAAACTTCCCTTCTCTTTTCAGTCTGTCATCACTACCACAAAAGAACCACCAAAACAAAAAAACCCCAAAAGAAAAACCTCTTCTTCTCTTTTTCCCATCTTCAGCATTTTAACAAAGAAATATCATCAATTAATGGCTTGTTTGGAGATGTGTAATATTGAGGTTAGTAAAAAGCTCCTCCTCTCTATATGTTTATTCGATACTTCTTAAATTGGTTTTCTTTATTACTATTAATTTTTTTTTCTTTCTATAATACTTGTTTTACATATTCATGCATTAATGTTTAATTAGTTTAATTTTGGGTTCTATGTATTTTTATATATGTGAAGGATAATAATAAGATGAAAAAGAATGAAGAAGAATGCGTTCTTGATGGAGCAGTGGATTGGTATGGTCGTCCTGCTATTAAACACAAATCTGGAAAATGGTTTGCTGGAATTATCATTCTTCGTAAGCTCTCTTAAAACATAAATGCTACTATTTTATTTTATTTCTTTTTAATTTTTTTTCACATGGTTTTTCACTATTTATATTTTAATTAAAAAAATAGCTATAAATAGTCATTTTCAGATATACTGATGTATATGCTATAATTTTTCCTAGCCAGAAGAAAGAAATATATGGGTCCAGAATCTATAATAATTTAATTATATTAAAACAATACATATATCAGTCTCTTTCCTAGTATTATGGATAAATATATATATATATATTATTTTATTTTTAGTATTGCTTTGTCCTAGCGCACTAAGGAATACATAAAATAAAAATAAAAAATTAATATGCACACATACTGTACATGCTTACTTTTGTACAATATTTATCCATCAAAAGTTGAAATTCTTCTTAGGAAAATTAATCACAATTTTTCTTTTTTGAAATTTTGCTGGTTAATAGGGTGATAAAATAAGAGCAATTTCTTCTCTTCTCAGCAGCAACAAGCTTTTAATTGGAAAAGAGAGAAATTAATGAATTTTTCTTTATCAATATTTAAAAAAGAAAAACAGGAAAAAACCAAATGTTGAAGTGATTGTTGCATGCTGGGTTTTAAGACAGCTATAAGACTCCAAAACTAATAGACGACGACACGAGGTGAGTGCGAGAAACTGAAGAAAGCATGCAATAAAAGCAAACACTTACCTGACACGTAATCTTTCCTTTTATTTGCAAGAATTGGGTCTTTGCCACGTACCCCTTTAATTAATTTTCTAACCAAAACAACTGAAAATTCCCTTTTTTTTTCTAATTTTTTTATATTAATAAAATCTTTAAATTTCTGTTTTTGAGAAAGATAATTTCTGAACTTGTTGATATAATGTTGGGAACTACTTAACAGCTTTTTTATTTAATGTGTTTGATAAACTAAATCAGTCAACTAATCTTATATTATTGTATTACCCTTTAAGAAAGAAAAGCATAATTTCTGTATAAATTCATCGTAAAGAAGATAATAATTTTGTTTTATTAAAAAAATAAAGAAGAAGAAGATAAGAGAAAATGAAGATAGATATTTGGTGGTAAGAAAGAGAGGATATGATGAGATTCTATTTTTGGTAATCATACCAAAAAGCATATAAAATTGCTAGGTATATATAAGTGTGACGTATAGGTTATACAAATATAAGTAAGGAGGTTGGTGATTCACATAATATATAGTTTCCTTATTATAAAGGTATAATATTTACTTATCACAAATACCAATATATATACTACAAAAAATGGAAGTATTTGGTTCATAGCATGTACGTTAGAGGTTAATACTTTGATATCATGCGTCTCAAAAAAAATAAGTAAATTACAGGGATTAGCTCAATTGTTATATTCATATATGAAATTAGATAATCATTCGTATATTTTATCATCACTGATAAGTACCCCGATAATCTTATGCTTTTCAAAGCTCTTTTTTTTATATTACTGTAGAAATTAATAATGTCTTTATTTTTGTTTAGTAAGAAACTGTAAAATGTATTTTTTCCCCCTTGCAATCAAAAGAATATGTAAAGTGATTAATTTAATTTTTTATTATATCAATACTTAAAAAAATAATTATCTTTGAAATTTTCAAAAATATCTATTTTTTAATTCAACTGAAATTGTATTTTCTGTATAGCTATAGTATACTGTGTATTATGCAGTTGTATACTAGATATATAGTTCTGGTATACTTAGTTGTTACAAATTGAAAGTAAGTATTTCTAAAATTATAAGAAGGTGAATGAGTATTTTAAAAAAATATTATATATATATATATAACATTATATTTTTCTAAAACATTATTGTATACAAGTCTTTTTGAGAACTGATGGATGGGCCATTTAAACAGCAAAAAGCAAAGAGAAAATAACTAATTTTAAAAATTTTTATTTTTTTATTAGGAATATTTTATTTATTTTATTATAAATTCATAATAAATTTATTATAAATTGTATAAAATATAAATTGTGTAAAATTTATAAACTCATTATAAACTTATTATAAATTAATTATAAACTATAAAAATATAAATATTTTATAAATTTTTATATTTTGATAAATATTTTATAAATATGATAAATTTAAAATTATTTTTAAATTTTTTTATATTTCTATCAAAAGGCCAAAGGCAAACCTAGGAAGCCCTTTTCAATCCTACGTACCCTGTAATTGGGCTGCTAATAAGGTGGCCTGTGGATATGACATGAAAATTAAGTGGGGAAGGCAAGAAAGCAGCTTCTTTTTCCACTAACAAAACAATGAAAGAAGCTTCTTTCAAGTCCAATAATAAAAACGTGAAAGCAGCCTGTTACAGCCATTATTCTTGAACCTTATTGCACAATACTATTTTTGCCTTTTTCACCACTTATATTGAAAAAAGTGATGAAATATTTAAATTCAGAAAATATTATTTGATATGCAATTGTTGGTATTCCTTCATGGAGCGTACAGTATTGGTACCAATTTTCTAAGGAACTTGTCAAATTGCTAAATGTGCATCTCTCATGCACATGAAGTTTTAAAAAATATGCATCTCTCATGCACGTGAAGTTTGTAAGATATATATATATATATATTGGCTGTTTTCTTTTAATTTTATGTAGGCTAATGCAAGAAATGCTTGTTATGGAGAAACTTAGCATATGAAAAGTTCATTTAATGTGATTTTTTTTTATGATTATTGATAGATACTTGCTAGCATAGTTATTTAACATTTTGTTTTTTAGAATCATTTAAGACATGCATAATTATTATCTTTAAATCCATAAATATTAAGGGAAATGAGAGATTTCAATAGAATATCTTCCCTTTCCAATCAGATTGCTTTGCCTAAGTTTACTGTTTTTGAATAACTTCTTCAAACAATCACAGTTTGTTCATACTATATGATGCAGGAGCGTCCATTAAGTCTCCATGAAACTGTTTAAAACATTAAAACTGTACTGAATAAACAAAGAAACATTAAGAATCTAGAAAATTGGCTGTTAAATTAATAAAGATACTAACCATGAAATGTTATGTTCCATGAATAAACCAGTGAACCAAGGCCTGGCAACCCTTGCATTCTTCGGCGTAGGGGTTAATTTAGTGCTGTTCCTGACAAGAGTATTGCAACAAAACAATGCTGATGCTGCTAACAATGTTAGCAAATGGACTGGGACTGTTTATATTTTCTCTCTCGTCGGTGCTTTTCTCAGCGACTCTTACTGGGGAAGATACAAAACCTGTGCCATTTTTCAAGGCATTTTTGTCATTGTGAGTTACTCTTATTATTATTATTATTATTATTATTATTATTATTATTATTATTATTATTATTATTATTATTATTATTATTATTATTAAATTAGTTGAGTTCCAATGGGGTTTGAACTCAAAAACTGCTCAGCTCAGCCCTTTAGATGACTCTCTAATACCACTGAGCCAAAGCTCATTCCTATCACATAAATTACTTCACTCAACATTTGTGTTTTTGTTATTGACAACAGGGTTTGGTCTTACTGTCACTTTCTTCATACCTTTTCCTGATAAGACCAAAAGGATGTGGTGATGAAATGAATGTATGTGGGCCTCATTCAAACATGGAAGTTGGGTTCTTTTACCTCTCAATCTGTCTAGTTGCTCTAGGAAATGGAGGGTATCAACCAAATATTGCTACATTTGGGGCTGATCAGTTTGATGAAGAGGACCCTAAGGAAGGGCGCTCAAAAGTTGCATTTTTCAGCTACTTTTACTTGGCTTTGAACTTAGGTTCTCTCTTCTCCAACACAATATTGGGCTATTTTGAAGATGAAGGGATGTGGGCACTAGGCTTCTGGGCATCTACTGGCTCTGCCTTCGCTGCATTGGTCCTGTTTCTTGTTGGAACAGCTAGGTATAGACACTTCAAGCCTAGTGGTAACCCTTTCTCCAGATTCTGTCAAGTCATAGTTGCTGCAACGAAGAAGTGGAGAGTCGAATTGCCTCAAGATTCAGAGGTGTTGTATGATTTGGATGGAAAAGAGTGCTCTGCAAATGGCAGCAGAAAGATACTTCACACTCATGGATTCAAGTAAGTCTTGAAAGAATTACTGGACTCATGAAATAATCATTTAATCTATATCAATGTTAATCAATTTGTTTTTATCTATGTGCTTCAGGTTCTTGGATAAAGCAGCTTTTATCTCCTCCAGAGATATGGATGAGCAGAGTCAGGGTCGTCACAACCCATGGCGACTCTGCCCAATTACACAAGTAGAAGAAGTTAAATGCATACTAAGACTACTCCCAATTTGGCTCTGTACTATAATCTACTCAGTGGTCTTTACACAAATGGCTTCTCTTTTTGTAGAGCAAGGTGCTGCAATGAAAACTTCTGTCTCAAACTTCAGAATCCCTCCTGCTAGCATGTCTAGCTTTGACATTCTAAGTGTAGCAGCTTTCATTTTCATTTACCGGCGAGTTCTCGATCCACTTGCGAGCAGGATTAGGAACTCAAAATCAAAAGGACTAACTGAGCTTCAAAGAATGGGTATAGGCCTTGTAATAGCAATCATGGCGATGGTTTCAGCAGGTATTGTGGAGTGCTATAGACTAAAGTATGCAAGAAAAGACTGCACACATTGCCAAGGCTCAAGCTCCTTGAGCATATTCTGGCAAGTTCCTCAGTATGCACTTATCGGAGCGTCTGAAGTTTTCATGTATGTTGGTCAATTGGAATTTTTCAATGCACAAACACCGGATGGATTGAAGAGCTTCGGAAGTGCACTTTGTATGACGTCTATCTCACTCGGGAACTATGTGAGTAGCTTGTTGGTGACCATGGTGATGAAGATTTCAACAGAGGATCACATGCCAGGATGGATCCCAGGAAATCTGAACAAAGGCCACCTGGATAGATTTTACTTCCTCTTAGCTGCATTAACAAGTATAGACTTGTTTGTGTATATTGCATGTGCTAGGTGGTACAAGTGTATCAAGCTCGAAGGAAAATGCGAGGCCATCGAGGAAGAGGACTTCAAAGTTTGATCACCAGAAATTGACACCTATGGCACCAGCATAAATAAAAAAAATGGAGGCATGGGCTACCCATAAGCATTTTGTAGTGAGTTTCAGTTTAAAAAGAAAAATGGGTGTTATGTGACACCTAATTCTCATGTTTTAGGGTTAGGGTTGAGTAGAAATGAGTTTAAGGAGTGAGTTTCAGTTTAAAAAGAAAAATGGGTGTTATGTGACACCTAATTCTCATGTTTTAGGGTTAGGGTTGAGTAGAAATGAGTTTAAGGAGGTGTACTAACTTTAGATTTGAAGTGCACCTCATACTAATTTGTTGGTTTTACAAGCTATAGAATTGACTGTGCTTGTAAGCAAATTTTATGTAAAAAAAAAAATAGAGTGGCTCTCCTTGTAGAAAGCAGAAAAGTTCCTGTATATGAGAGCAGCTCATTGGGCCATAATAGAAAAGAAAAAAAAATGCCTCCTTTCCTTCAAATTACTTTGTCAGTTTCCACTTCACCACAGGCTAACAGGAAATCACATGTATGAATCATATCATTAAACTTTCTAATCAAATTCTAAACTTGATATTATGCAACAAAGAGTGCATCCCCACTGCATAAGCCTCCTGATCTTTTCCCTTGCGTTTTTGCCAGAGAGAGACTTTTCACTCGCAAAAGAAGTAGGGGCAAACCTTAGCATAGCACAAAGGATCGCCTCATAATTTAGACTCCAATTAAAATCTCCTAAGCATTACTGTAACATCTTTTCTACCTACTCAGAAAGAACCCAGCGGCTGGAATTATTATGCATATCAGATATATTCCTTCTTGACTCAATCAACAATCAAATATTGAATGACAAAAACAAAAAAGGATCAATAGCATTTGGTTCTTCTATCAGTTAATCACCTCATCAATCAAAATATATGTATATATACATCAAATAGGAGTTGATCTTGATTATTCAGTAATGGTTAATCAGCCTAATTACACTCTCATATGGAATATCTATTCTTCATTTATATGTGAAATTTGTATTTGAAAATTTTTGGAATTATCTGCATCTTTTATTAGTTCATTCATATATAAATTTACTATGTAAATACTATACCAGTTTCCTCACTCTTTAAACATGCAAGAAATTTAAGATTTCAAGTCTACGACGTATCAAAGTAATATGTATATTTCATTTGACTCGAGCTGACACCCAGGCTGCTGTGTCCCAACAAAAGCCTCCTTTCGTAGACCATGGAAAGTCAAAATAATAGGACAAAATATTAATGGATATCTAAATATAGATTAGCCTTAGTGTATTA
Organism: Garcia nutans; assembly: GCA_947685225.1. NCBI lineage: Eukaryota > Viridiplantae > Streptophyta > Magnoliopsida > Malpighiales > Euphorbiaceae > Garcia > Garcia nutans. The sequence goes on from CANTUV010000005.1 coordinate 41,989,302, forward strand.
ATCAAAGTCCCAACAACAAACATTTCATCCCTCCACTATTTTTTTTTTTTTTTTGTTATAACAACATAATTGAGTCGAGAAAATCCTTTTCCAAAATAATACAATGAATCTGTTCATGAAAGGTCAGCCACATTGTTGGGTAATTAAAATCATGTGAAAAGATTATGTTGAAGTGAGAGGCTGAATAAGGCAAACGCTAAAGACAAAAATTAGTGATCAGCAAAGCACCAGAGATTTAATAATAATAATAATAATAATAATAATAATAATAATAAGCACGACACTTTATGTCCTTAATTAACAATAAATAAGATATTAATTGAATAAGTATGAATGAATAAATTTATGGTACGCCTTTGGACAGCTGACTTGTAATCTAGAATAATTGCCATCAAAATTTTTCCAAAGAAAAACTTTAATTCATGGTATTTCAGATTTATCAGAATTTTTCAAATTCATACTTGCAGCAATAAGTCAAGAGATTGCTAGTTATTAAACAAAAATAAAATAATGCTTCATACAAATATCAGCTATTTCAAAATAACATGTATAGTGCAAAGCTTTCCCGGTACAAAATCAGCTCTGGACCCTGCGAACTTGAATGTGATGAATAGATTCTTGACGCCAGATTGGTTGCGCTCCACTCTGAACAAGAGTCACGTGTTGTCCTTCTACCAACAGACCTTTTTTCTATAGCACGGAAAGGATTTAGATGAATTTAACCCATAAAGTGCAGAACCAAGAAGAAAAACAACGTATTTTTATCACTAACCAGTAATAATGTAAGTGCTCGGGTGAAGGTCTCCTCTGCGTCACTTGAGAACTGCATATATATTGGCATGACACCCCGATAAAGTGACAGTCTCTGCTTAATCCTATCTCTGTCCAGCATAAATGTGTAATGATAAATTAATGAATAAGACAAAAAGAACTCAAACATGCAGACTATATGAGCAAGCTTAAGGCAAGTTTGCACCTAGACGTCATTTCTGAAAGGACACAAAATGGTAATCAATGAACATCAATGATAGCAAGTAAAATGTAATGTACAAGGGCTACACCTTAACAATTAGTACTCAAGCAACTGAATGTTAGTCACGGAAAAGGAAATAGGAGAAAGGGAGTAGGGATTAGGGAGTGATAGAGACAGAGCAAGAGAAAGAGGATTAGAGGAGAAGAGAGGAAATTAGTGAATATTCATTGATTAACTTCCCATACGTACAGAGCAAGATTCATATAGAAAATGGCTACTAAATACAGTTCAAACAATTCCCATTCAATCAGCACACTACCTGACCAAGTGGTTGCACTCGTTTTGTCCCTTTTTACATCTCATTCTCACCTCACTCCCTCCATTTACTTTCTTACCCATGGACAAGCTCATAATTGCCTTTTTCTTCTTCCCCTTGGATGTGAGATAAAATATCATTAATATGGCCTTTAAACAAAAAAACTCAGGCAATTAAGATTATACCCTTTTCTACACACATCCCACCAGGTGGTGATGCAACATTAGTGCAATATGACAGAAATGTGAAAAAATACACACAGCTGAAATTTGGTGTGAATTATTTCCTAAATTACCAATAGTGTTCTAAAAGCTTTTGGTAAAACCATTGGCAGAGTTACACATACAGACACCTCAAACTTGAAACCAACTAATTTGCAAGAAAACAACTTTGTTTCACAGTGCATCAGAAACTCACTCATTTGTGAAGGCAAATATTGTTGATGAAGGTTGATAATGACTTAGAAGTATAGCCATGGATCCTGTTCTTGTGAACACAATGATGGGTGTATTAAGAGTGTTGGCCATAATTGTGGAATGGAAAGCAAACATTTCACCCATATGACCCTGCAAAATAATATCCGCCAAGTAATCAGACCATTAAGGAACCATCAAGATAGAATTTAAAAGGAAAAAAAAATTTGAAAAAAAAAGGTCAGTTGAACAGTAGGAGCAAGGGCATAAATTTGTTTCATTTCAATTCTCATCAAGCCTCAAATAACAAATTGAGTTTACAATTGATGTAACATTCAAACCTATATGTTGAAACATATATATATATATATATATATGAGAAAGGTATGCTCTCACTCTCATCACACATACCTTATAAGCACCATGGGCAGGAGGTGTTGTGTTAACCGGCAGGCTGGATTCTGTCCTCAGTGCCACCGTATGCATGACTTTAACAGCTTTCAGTGGATATCTATAGCCATCATTGAACAGAAAAGCAAAGATCAAATAAATTCATCGACAATTAAGGAATAAAAAGATAGTATCTGGCGCAACCAAACTTGAAAGACTCTGAAGTTTCTCACAATTCGAGAAGGAAAATATCCTATTAGGCTCTCTACATTCTTAACCATATTAGATTTGAGCATTTCTTTAATTAAAACTACACTAAAATAGATTTATACAATCTTATGTACATTTCTTTGACTATTTTGCAAACGAAAATGTAATGCTCCCGCTAAAGTTTACTATTTTACAGGCATAAGATTAGAGCAGCACACCTACAAGCTATGAGTGAATTTCAAATATGGTCTTAGCTTATTGCAGTATGTGTTATATAATCATGTTTCAACTAACATAAAATCATAAATAAGAACAATATCTATCATTAAAAGAGCCAATTTTTCACTTACTTTCCATGGGCAGTTTCTCCAGAAAGCATGATTGCATCAGCACCTTCACGTACCGCAATTGCTATGTCTGAAACTTCAGCCCTTGTTGGCGTAGGATGATTAATCATGCTTTCCAGCATGTTTGTAGCTACAATCACAGGTTTCTGCATACTGTGACACCTTCGAATTATCTCTTCCTGTTCAAATGATAACTAAACTTGATGACACAATAGACATCAACATTATTCAACTGAATAATGAATTCAAACACCATTCCAGACTCTGATAGGCCATACCATAATAAGGCATATAGCAGCTTCACCGTCAATATCTTTAGCTTTACCAAATAATATGATTTAAGAATGAAAGATAAGATTTTACCAGAAGTAGAATGCTGTTAACTTGGATTTGAAAATACTCGATCTGTCATCTTGTATGACCTTAAGAATTGGGTGAAAATCAAAATTATTTTGAAAATTGTCATCTTAGTTATCTCTTCTTTGCTTCAAGATGCACTTTTTCCATATTTGGTTAAGATGTGAACCTAAGGCTTACCCTTAGCCCAAACTTTTCCACCTTAATCTAGGAGAGGAGGAATTCCAGTGCATATACATTAATATGTATGAGAAAATTTGTTGAGAAGTCTTTTACAGTTTAATTTACCTGCAATAAAGGGACTTCCTCAATTGGAAGTTCGGCACCAAGATCCCCACGAGCAACCATTGCCTATAATAAAAAATGGAGTTAAAATGGAACAGAAAACAACAGTTACCAAGTACCTGAAACTCTTGACACATGCAAAAGGGTAATTGAATAACCCATAGAGAGGGAAAGTATATTAGGTAATCCATTAAGGACACTTAAAACGAACCCCATCAGATGCAGAAAGTATCGAATGAAGATTTGGTATGGAGTCAGCACTTTCAATTTTTACAGTTACATGAATGTCAGCATTGCAGCCTACATAGGTTCGCAACCGCTTGGTTAGACAAATATGGAAGTGAATACGCAAATGAAATTATGACTCCAGGACCATATCACAATGAATAAACTTTACTTTTGAGGTAATCTTTCAATTCATGGACCACTTTAGCATCCTTCACAAAGGAGACAGCATAGAAATCAACTTGGTTGTCCACCCCAAATTTGATATCTTCCCAGTCTTTGTCTGTGAAAAAATGACAAATAATGCTGAGTCTTCTCTTAAGAAATAAAAAAATGGTAAATAAAATAGTAATAAGTATTCATATCAGAAAAATTACCATTTTTAAGTAAAACAGATCATACCTGTAATTGAAGGCAGATTTGCACTTTTTCCGCGCACATTTAAATGGCGCCTGGACTTTAGTTCTCCACCATCAACCACAACACATTTAACTGTATCCTTTGTCTTTGATTTCACAGCTAAAGACATCATTCCACCTACAACAGTCACAGAAAATAACTCTTCATGTGTTGCAAACAAGTGGTAACATCATCAAATACTAAACAAAAAGTGATCCCTTTGAGATAAAGGAAAAATGAGTGGGGGGAATAGAAGAAATATAGCAACAGGTTGACTCAATATTTTGGCAGTTACAAGCTGGCTACCCTCAAGAATTGGGCAAAATAAATGATAATCTGGACAACAAAAGATCACAGGAAGATGAAAAAAGATAGCACACCAACCTCAATACTTGAATTCAGCAATTTAGTGGACATGCACAAGTTCAAATGTCTTTGATCCTCAAAATCAGGTAACCAACCTTTCTACATTGTAAAATTCAGAAGTTCTGATACTATTGATTGTCCACTATAAATGCCAAAAACAAAAACCTCCTATAAGATATTGTATTGCACAAGAAAATTAACCGCCCAACAACAACGATGAAGTAGACCCACTGACAAGGTCAAGAGTCAAACTTCTAAATTTTAACAATTTTCCCCTCAAATTCTTGTATAAAAGGCCTCAGCTCAATATTCTTTCAATGAGAATAAGGGTACCTGCATTCAAGCATACAAAATCCTTATTGTGCCCTTGACACAAGTCTTAAAAGAATATTTTCTTAAAATGCAGTTAATGTGAGTGATAAAATCTATTAATACCGATGTTTCATTTCAAAATGGTTAAACAATAACATTCCCCGTGCAGTAAAATGCTAAATTCTATAAAAAAAAATAATTCTAGTTCAACTCTAGTGTCATTTTGTATCATCCCAACCAGCCTATTGCCTTGGTAACTGCCACGGAAGGAGACTTATCGGGATGGACCCAAAGTTTAAGTCTCAAGTCATAAAATTTATTTCACTTAAGCTCTTATATCTATTCATGTATCCTTTGATGCGGGTTGGGAAATCACAAACATTACAGAAGTGCATACACAATGTAACTCCTCCAACGATCACCCCAAAGGCAATGTGAAAGATTATTACTTACCATCCACCAATAGTATATCCCCAACCTCAACATCATTCACAAAGTCATCATAATTTACACTGACAGTGTCTTCTGCACTTACTCCTCTCCTGATTGTGAAAATAAATTCTTGTCCCTCCTTTAGTGTGATTGGCTGAGGTACATCCCCACTTCTAACCTCAGGACCCTGCATTTATTAAAAGAAAACCTTGATATTTGAAAAGCAGGTCTAAATACATATTAATTTGGCAAGGAACTTCGCAAGATAGTCAATGATTAGACTGATCAGATTTAGGTAATGGTATTACTAGCCACAATATTTGTTTGGCATGCAACCTAAACTTTCCTTCTTTTTTTTGGCAAAGAAAAATGCAACAGGCAAGCAACATTCCAATTGAAAATGGCATGTGAATACTGAAAGCATTATGTGTTAACTTCCGCTGCTACACTCATTAAAAGCTTCGACAATAATGACTAATTTTAAAATTTTATATTGGAAAACAAGAAACTGGTTACTAGTAAGGTGCAGAAAATTAAAGACCAAAATTTAGAATCTATAAACTTTGTCCTGTTTTAGCTTATCCGGTTTTCAGTGTAATTAGAGATCCAATATAAAATAAATAAGTTAACAAAGATCTAATTATTAAAAACTTTTCTAAAAGGGATCAACATACCTTGGTGTCTAGCATTATAGAAATAACCTTGTCATCAGATTGAGCATTGAATTCTTTAACGAGATCAATGGTTTTCTGGTGGGATGCATGGTCTCCATGTGACATATTTAGACGAGCCACGTTCATTCCAGCTTCTGCTAGTTTCCATAAAATTTCGCGTGAGCTTGTAGAAGGACCAATTGTACAAACTATTTTGGTTTTTCGCAAAGCATTTGAAATTTTCTTTTCCCGTCCCAAAATTTGGGTGCTAGTCAGAGGCTCAAAAGAAGAGTTAAGCTTGTCCTACAACAATTGAATGTTTCCAGACCACAAACTTGTAAAGTAAATAAATCAAAGTACTCTTTAAACCTTAAAAGTGGAAAAATAGATAAAATTTGTGCCAGTACTAAACAATCCTACGCCCTTTCTCGGAGTACTAGTCATTAATCTCAATAATTTGTAAAACTGTTCAATTAGACAAGTTTAACTGTTCAAAGTAAGATTTCATAGTTAAAAATAACAAAATCACATACCAATCATTATCTTCCCTGATTTAAGCTTAACTGAAGTAACTTATTAATCAAAACAAGAAATTCCAAGAGTTAACCATTGCTTGTGGTGATACATGCGATTTAATACCGTTAATCGATCATGACAATTAATACTGTTAATCTGCCAGTTCCTCAATTAACACGAAAAGGCAAAACAAACTATTGAAACGAACTTTTAAGATTTCCTTATTATACTATAAAAGAAATTTGATATTCTTAGTATTTCTCAGCAACCAAACAACAGAAAGAGCAAAAGTAGATGACTCACAGCAGGAGTTAAAGGTCCATTTTCAGATACGAGTTTCCCTTGCTGTGGATTTTGTTCAGTGATAGCCATCGATCTAACAGCAAAGACTCGTTTCTGAGCGACAAATCTCTTTCTAGAAATTGAGGATTCGAAAAGAGTAACATCGTTCAAGTTCTTTGATGAAGATAAAAAGAGATCACGATTATTTGTGCACATTCTCGAAGAAATATGGTTAATAGTCGCCATTTTTAGAAGCTCTGAGTTTCGTTATACACGCACAGAAGAGAGACTCTCCTGAGAAAGACAGTTGATGTGTTTTGATCGAATTTTTGAGATTTTTATTTTCGCTGGGACGGTTGGCTGTGCTGCTCAAGACTAGACCCCAGTTTGAGTGTTCTTTCGTTATCAAATAAAATAGAAGCTGAGTACTCTCGCAACCGCGGGTTTCGGGCACCTCCCGATTTTTGTGGATCGCCAATTTTTCGGTTTTTGTCTTTCTTTTTAATTAGAAACATTAATAATTTTAGTTATTTGACAAAATGTTACCAACGGCAAAAATAAAATAATAAATTCCTAAAATATTTTGGCTATTGTTTTGGGTTGGGTCTTGTGCAATACCATCCATGGCTGTTTTATTTTGACCAATGCAATTAGCCTATGGGTAATAAGCGGATTATTGATCCATGTCTGCAAGACTGCTAGCCATTTTAATTAGAGTTTTTGATAAAAATATTAAAAAAAATTAAAAAAATTTTAAATTTATTATATTTATAAAATATTTATCAAAATATCAGAATTTATAAAATATTTATCAAAATATCATATTTTCATTAATTTACAAAACATTTATAATGAGTTTATCATGAGTTTATTATGTGTTTATAATAAAATTACTAAAATATTTCTGATAAAAAATAAAAATTTTTAAAAATATAACGGGGAATGTCATTTTTTCTTTTAATTATTATGATCCACTTGCTAAATTTATATTTTTCTTTAGCACAAAACGCATGTTAATTATATTTCATTTTTACATTAATATCTACATGTTAATTTTTTTAAATATTAAATTGTCTAACAAGTATCGTACTGATTAATAAACGATTGATGGCGAATAATTAACAGTTGATAAAAATAATTATTTAATAAAATCATATTAATTATTATAATCAAATATCTAATAACAATTAAGTACGTATAATATTTATTTTTTAATATATTATATTAATTACATAATCAAAATGTAATATGATCTAATAAAAATATTTTTAATTAGGACTAAAAATTACATTATGTTACCTAATTATATTTTTAAATAAAAAATTAAAATATAATTAAAAATAAATGAGAAAATAAAATAAAACTATCTATGACAGAGTAATATTAAAAATTTTAGAAAGAATGAATTGCGGGCGCTCGAATATTTAATCAACGACATTATGAAATAAATATTTTAGCTTATTGATAGGCTAAATGAAAATATTACTACCATAAATATATATATACAATACACGCATACGTGTCTGATTATGCAAAAAAGGAGCACTATATAAAATGTGATATATGATCCGATAATAATAAAAATACCTATGTTTTTAATTAGTACTAAAAATTACCCATGTTACATAATAAGAGGGAGGATCAGTTCAAAAAAAAATGAGAGGGAGTAAGAAAGTGATCAAAGAAGTTTAAAAAAAAAAAAGAAAAAAAAATTGGCCCAAGTTGTTTTATTATTTTAATTATATTAAAAAATTGACAAGTGAAGTCACGCACCAAGAGGAGAGTGGTCTTTCTATCACCGTATCACCTAGATTTGCTTCTTGCTGCTCTATTGTTGCTCTGAAATATCATGGGCCACGTGGCGTTCGGCCTTTAGCTGCCAAATGTGAAGTCACAGATATCTGCCACGTGGACAAAGCATAATCCGACGGTCAACTACAAAACGAAAACCAAATGGCAACATTTTTTTAGGCCAGGTTTTTTTTTTAGGCACACAAATGGCACGATGTTCACCGTTCTTGTAAAAATCCTGAAGGCTATTTTAAATTCTAGCAAATAAAATGGAATGCAGAAAATGATATTATCGGCATCAATGTGGAACGGCGCCGTTTTAGTTAGCTTGGTGTGCTAAATTGACAGGTGTATTTAGTAGACTCTCCGCAGTATATGTGAAGATATACTGTTGTATCGAAATTATCGAAGGAAATAAAGCATGTGAGTACAGCAGAACGGGGCTGACTACATTATAATAATAATAATAATAATATTTAATATAAGAATCAAACTTTTCCCTTTTGAGTCTGGCAGGCTGGCAGCCTAAACAAACAACAAAATATTAATAATATAATTATATTATTTAATTATTATTTATTAATCCCGTTATATTTTTTTCAGATTAGAGGTTTATTTAGTTTATTTTTCTAGGCAGTTTAATAAAAATTTATTAGAAAAGATCTTGGGGGACACTACAAATATTCTTACTTAATATATATAATTTTACTGCAGATATCTTACTTAATATATATGTATGTACTAATTTCTCAATATCATATCCACCTTCAACGATGATAAGTTATTTAATAGATTTAGAGAACAAATGCTCGAATAGGAACTTGGTTAGGCAGGCTTTCTTGCCTTCAGAAGCCGATTCTATTTTGAAACTATCCATCAGTGTGTCAGACTTTATGCTAATTAGTTATTTTGAATTCATTTTAAGTCAGATCATTATACTGTGAAAAAGGGACATAAGGTGGCAGAATATGTTCATCTAGCTCCTTCAGGTATGGCCTCATCCTTAACTAATAATTCAGAAATATGAAAGATGGTGTGGTAGTTTAAAGTTACTCCAAAGATCAGTCATTTTTTCTGGAGATTACTAAAGAACGTAGTCTTGTGGTGAATCTTTGAGAATAAGAAGCATAATTAATCAGTTGTGTTCAGGGCCATCTCGGATATTTTAGGGGCCCCGAGCAGAAATTAAGATATGGACCCTTAAAAACAGTGTCGGAGCGAAAATTTTAAATTTGAGGGGCCGTCCAAAAATAAATATTTAGGACTTAAGAGCCTAAAAATAACAATATAAAATAACAATTTTTATATAAATTAATGAATTGTATGTTTGAGGGGCCCATATATAACTACTGAATTACATAACTTTTTTCCTATTTGCTTTTGAACCAATTGAATAGGATTTGAGGCCCTAAACCAATTGAATAAATTAATGAATGGTTGAGATACAATTCAAGGTTCAAGTCTCAAGATAAAATTGCTAAAATAGGATTTGAGGGAGCCCTGAGCAACCGCTCAGGGTGCTCCCCCTTGAGAGCCGGGCCTGGTTGTGTTATACTAGATATGTGTTTTTCTGATGAAACTTATATATTTTTAAAGATTGCTCAATTGTTAAATATGTATGGAAAGGTATTGATAGGTAGGTCAGAGTTCATAAGTTCACGTCCACTAATGTAATGAAATGGTGCATCTCTGCCTTTCGCTCTCTCTCACTCGATGATTTTACTTTATTTATGATTACCATGTGGTATATAGGTTTAACACCTAATCAGGTGGTGCATGTAAAAATGATATTCCAATTGACAGTTTAATCTGTATGACTAAGCAGATGTTTCATTTGATTAATCATGAAGGCTTTGGAAGGATTAAACAACCAATACATAGTAGTGATTGAAAAGCTTTCCGAGTTATTATTACAAACTGAACACAGATGTTGTTGTAAAGCTAATAGGTCTGATTTTGACATTTGTGGTGCGAAATTTTGATGGGCAAGTGATAGTATCGGCTAGTCAAGCAGTACTTAGCATTTTATCGGTGAAACACGTTAAAGCAAAGAGCTATTTTATTTGGCCTTCAAATTGCCTAGGACTATGACATTAAGGATTTAATAGTGGAATCAAATTCGAATGTTGTAATCCAGAGACTAAACTCCAATAAAGTTGGACTAGATTTCTACAGCCTTCTTGTTAATGATATTCATCAAGTTGCTAGTTTATTTAATTATGTTTCTTTTAATTTAGTTTTCAGAATTACTAATTTATTAGCTCATAATCTAGTATCTTGAACTACTGGTCTTCAAGAGCCTTTAGTTTTTATGGAGAATATTCTTTATCAATTTATTAATATTGCTCAAAAAGCTTTATCTTAATAAAGTTTTGGATTCATTAAAAAAACAAAAAGTTAGTACATTATAGGTAAATATACTAAAAGAGGCCACAAGGAGCAACGTTCCTTATGGTAGTGTAGTTCCCATAAAATCATGGCTATTTTATTTATTTTCTATTTGAGTCCTTTTTGCCCTTTTTTTTTCTGTCGTTTCCCATTGCTTCTTGAGGGAGTATATATATATGTACATGATTTATTTTTCAGGGTCTATGACATAGTACTCACTGATAAACAATGGAGACTCTTGAAAGGGATTAACAAATCCCGATATGCCACATGGATGGTCATCCTCTATTTTTTTGTGCCCTTTTCTCTTTTCGTTTTTTCATGCTTTCTTTTTATTTTCTACTTTAAAATTTTTACTTTTTTATTTTACTTCTCAAACTTTTATTTTTATTTTAATTTTTAATAAATTTTATGATTTTTTAGAAAAATAATTCTTCATATTTTTATTCCTTTATTATTTTATTCTTTTAAATTGACAATGATTTATTTATCTTAAAAATAATCTAAAATAAATATGTTATTAATTATATTTGAATTTAAAATTCATTTTGATTTTATTTTTAATAGATTTTGCATTCACATTTTAATTGAAATTTTGTATTTGAACTTAGTTATTTAGAAATAAATATTACAATTCAAATAATCTCAATGTTTTTTTTTTCATTCTTAATGTTTGAAAAAAAAATTAACTTTATGTTCTATAAGAACTATAACATCTATAAGATGAAGTTTTAAAAAATTATAATTTGATTAATAAATAGTATGAAGTTTAAATTTAAACCTCTTGATTGAGACAAATATTTATTAAGATGAAAAATTTTTAATTAAAAATTTTAATTTATTAAATGTATGGTAATAACACTTTAATTTAATAATAAACACAAAATTGAGAATTAAAAAACAAAAATATAATTATTTATTTTCTTCTTGCATTGGGTATTATTTTTAGTAATTGTATATATACTATATTATGTATATGTTTTCTCAAAAGTAAAACACAATTTAATTTTAATTAAATTACTTTTGGCTTAATTTTTTTAAAAAAAATAATATTTTTTTTAATTTTGTACTTTGTGCTTAATATCATTCATGAATTTTAAATATATATTTTTAAATATATTACTGTTTGTACTTTGTATATTTTATATGTAAACAAATATTTTATATTTCTTATATTATATATATTACTATCACAATTAGTATGTATTATTATTTATTTTTTTATTATTTATATAATAATATTAATTCTCATAACATTGTTGCGGGATGCAATCTAGCTTGTGTATTTATTATAAATTCAAGCTAATAATATATAAAAATATATATTTTTTAAGGAAAAAACTTAAATTATATCAAATATGTTATCTCTTGATGGCAACTAAAAAGAAGGTGAATTGATTATTTATGGTGATTTAGAGTGAAATAAAAATTTTACAACAAGAAAAAAGCAGCTTACTCACAAAATTTTACTCATAGATCATTTTCCTAGGTAAATACCCTGTGATCACCTAAGAAATATTCAAAAATTTATTAAAAAATATATTTTAAAATTAACCAGAGATTACTTATAAATTTACTCACGAATTTATCTATGAATTTAATTTCTTCGGGTAATCCGTGAGTAACACCTAATATTTATCCATGGCTTACAAAGAAAAAACATTTATAGATAAATATTTTGTGGGTGATCCGCGGTAATTGTTAAATTACCCACGGATTATCTAGAAAAAAATATCCATAAATAAATTTTTTGGGTAATTTAAAATTTAAAATTTTCTTGACCAAAACTAACCTAGAAATTACCCAAGGAATCTATCACGAGGTAAATTCTCTAGATAATCTCTGAGTAATTCATGAATATAATTTCTTCAATTAAAATTTATCCAAGAATTACCTAGGGAATTAACTTATCCTTGAATAATTACCTAGAAATTACCTAGATATTTACGTGTAGAATCCATCCACAAAATATCTAGAAAATAAAATTTCTGGATAAAATTTACCCATGGATTATCTAGGATTTTTTGGTTGTTAAGTTCTGATTTTTTAATGATAATTACCCAGAGAATTTATAATTTATTAGTGGATAAATACCCAGAGATTATTGTAAGCAAAGATTTTCGCCCTCATTTTCGGAGAAATGGTTATTACGACTTCAACATTATTAGGATATGGGCCTTAGAGAATACGAATCTAAACTCGGAGAATAAGAGTCGCCACCTAGACGAGCCGGAAAGAAGGTAGAAGGGATAGATGACTCGATTCCTAAGAATTTTCAATTCCTACTGGGTTTGAAAAGTTGGATATATATGAAGAAAGTGAGAAATGATCCAACACCCTCATAACTTCCGGTTCATTAGAACCGGCCTTATTTTTTAGTCTAAATATTATTATATTCTTAAATTATTATAATATTATTCATAATACAAACAAAAAAAATGAAATAAATCATATCATAAAATCAAATACTCAAATAATAAAATGGACACTCATATAAAGATAGAAACATGTCCCAAAAAAAGAGTAAAAACGTTTCTCTTATATTTTAGCAAGCTATTGACTACAAAAGTGAAAATTTTTATTTTCATATGTTTTCAAGAAAAAATTTTCCTCAAAATTTTCGAATACCAAAGAAAAAAATGTGCAACTGAATGCCCTCAATTCATGTTTATAAAGCTGTCACATATCTATAATCTTCTAGAAATAAGTAATCTTCCTTGCTCTTATATTTATATCTACATGCCAATAAATTCTTACCATATAAGTCCAATCTAAATTTATTGTATTTATGATTTTTTCGTATCATATAATGCTTATCCAAAAAATTATTTGTGCATAATTTATTAATCCATATATAATCACATCGTATCATGTTGAGTTGTGCCGTATCGCACTAATATATAGATTTTTCTAATTATTTTTCCAAATTTTAAAATTATTTTTAAACAAATTACTTATAAAAATTGGTAATTGGCATAATAAGACCTATATCCATGGAAAAAGAAATCACAATTATGGTTAAGATATTTATATTTAGTATATTTCATTATGATTAACATTTCAATATTAATATTTTTAATGATCTTTTGTGTAATTAATTTTTTGAACACAATTCATATTTTTCTCTTACTACTATTTCAAAAAAAAATTTCAGATAGCCACCTGATGTTACTCTCAATAGGAGAGGTTAGGAATTTAAACCTTAAAACCGTATTTTCAAGGTTCGAGCTTTTTTAATATATATATATATATATATATATATATATACCGAGTTACATTAAATATGGCCATACAACATTCAAAATCATACAAATCAAAAGTTTCAAGGATTTGCAATTTTTAAAAATACCAACTTTTTTCTAATTAATTAAAATACGAATATACCTCCACAACTAGCTAAAGGGACTGCTTTTATCATGTTTACACTAACTAAAAAAACAAGTACATCTCTACAGACATGGTCATTCTCCGCTGGACATCAATAGATTTTGATGGATATTACTAATTGTTTCAATTTTTCTTGTTTGACTCCTTCAAATAACTAGAGACTAGATGTCTACATGGTTTAATTTCAGATGTTAATTGTCTAATTAAATACACTAATGACAAGCAATTTATAATAAAATTTATAATTAGACAAGACATCTGCATGTTGATGATTTATGTGTGATATAATTAAATTTCATAAATATGCGATTCGTACAAAAAAAAAAAAAGCTATTTGACTAACTTAAATTTAAGTTACCTATTCTTTAATTAATTTGATATTCAAAAATTAACTAACTAATTCTTAATTTAAAATTTAGAATTCAAAAATTAAACTTCAAACTCAAATTAAATTCAACAATCTTATCAAAAATCACAATTCTAATTCTAATTCTAATTTAAATTCTAAAACAATTTAAGATTAACAAATAAGATTAAATTTTATTAGAATTATTTTAAATGGATAAAAATTAATTTTCAAATTAATTATAACTTTTCTTGAATCAAGATTACCAATTCTCTAAATTCAATCTTTTTCTTTCTCACTTTAATGGCTAAATATTATTTTCTCTATTCTTATGAGAAATAATCTTTAACCATTCTAAACTCAAAGAAATTTTAATAGTCTCTAAAAAATTTTTTATTTCTAATATGAATTTCTAAAGTTGTTGATCTTTCAATCTAAAATCATACATAACTCTCACTCATGATATGATTTCAATAAAATAAATAATTGATGATCAATCAATCACAAACATTAAGAACAAAATTAATAAAATATTAATTCAAGAAATAATTCAACCTATCAATTTAATTTAATACTCATCATCCATAAATTCTAAATTCACCTAATCTCACTAAGAAAATTAGTTATTTATAGCAAAATTAAACATAAAAGCAATATAAATGAAAATTTTAAACATAGAATTCATAACTCTAATATCAATGTAATGGAATAACAAAGAAATCAAAGAAATATAAATTAAAATTCTAAATCGAAAATAATTATTTGATCTTAGTGGATGAATCTTTATAGAAGTGGTTGAATCCTCCAAAAGCATAAGCATCCTCTTCTCTTCTTCTTCTCTAATGGTGAATGAAGGTTTTTGAGAGAAAATGAAGATGGAAAGGAATAAACTTTAGGGTGGCTGCTAATTTCTTTTCAAAATGATGAATTTATAGTATCCTCAAAGTTTTAAATATACCCCTAAGGTTTTAGTGAAGAATTTTACCTTGAAATTTGCATTTTTATTATTTCCAGTTATGCACGGGTGTGCCAAATGGTCAACTCGAGTGTGCTCATCTAATATTCTTTAAAATCTCAAATTTCATAATTTTTGGCAACCTTGAAAAATTATGCATGGGTGTGCAAATTTAGTTAGCACAGGTGTGCAAAATTTGCACGTGTGCAGATTTTGTTGGCATAGGTGTGCATAATTTTTTTGCTTCTCCTCTTTTTATGTTTCTTAGTTTTGAGTTGCACAGGCATGCCCAATCAATTTGCACACTTGGATCTATCATTTTTTCTCTATTTTTCATTTTTTTAAGTCTTTAAATGCTCCAATTTTGCTCATCCATGCCATATTACCATCATCCTAGCAAAACAAATATAATCTTATCAAAATAGGCAAAGTTTTCACAAAGAACACTATTAAATAAGCTATTTTCAATTACAATTTAAGATCAAATATGAGATTATCGCTGCACAGCAAACCATTGATAAGCAATGCCTAATTTTCAATTTCTTTACTTTTTAGTTTGATTATATATATATAGAGCTATATAATATATAATGACAGCAGCTTTTAATTTTATATATATGTATGGATATATATATTTAAAAACCTACTATATAATATATATAGTATATATAATGTAAATATTTAAATATTATATATATGATATGTATATAAAAACTGTTGCAATATATATAAATAAATTATAAATATAGGGCTAGACAGGGTTGCCCCCAAGAAAAATTCTTCGGACCAAAAGCCTGAAATTTCTTTTTTTTTAAAAAATTGAAATTAGAATCAAGGCCCGACCCGAGCATCATTTAAAACGGCCCGACCAGGTTACTCAGTTACCGACCTTATAAACACCCCGTCCTAAAACCTTCAGAATGACCATAAGATTTTGGGCTTACTACAAAAATAACCCAAAAAGTGGAAGTTGTTTCAAATTTACGGAACTTCAAACATTTTTTCAAATCTACGGTAAGCAAAACTTTAACTTTCAAAAATATGAAACTGGGTCTTTGTTTAGCCTTTTTTTTTCCCTTTTTTTGTGTAAAGAATTTTTTATTGTTTCTTTGTATAACACATAATATATGTAATTAATAAATTTAATTACATGTAATTAATAATATATGTAATAAATTTAATTTAATAAATAATACATAAATTTAATTAATATATGTAATAATATATGTAATTAATAAATTTAAAATCTCAATATTTTAAAGTTAAATATATAGTTTTTTTTTCATATATTAAAATTAATATATTAGCATATGATAAGAAATATTTATTTACATGACTATTTTATTTAATAATAAATAAATTAATTATAATTAATTAAAACCTAATTTTGTATTCATATAAATTAATTATTATAAATTAATTAATATATTTTTATATAAATTAATTAATTAAAATGTAAGAGTAGAGTAAGTATTAATTAAAATTTAATTATTTTAATTTTAATTTTTTATTGATGATAATTTAATTAAAATAATTAAAATCATTTAAACTATTTTTATAGTGTAAAAGTAATTTTAAAATTATTTTTATCTAAAATTCTACCCATATATCTAATTTATATGTAACATATACAGACATATATCCACATATATTGTTATTCTTTAATTAAACTATATGTAATATACATCGATATATAACTAAATATATAATAGTTTTATACTCTTATTTTTTTAAAATTCAACAAGTATATATTGTTATATGTACCATATTCCGACATATAACTAAACATGTATCACTTTTATACTTTTATTTTTTTGAAATTTAACATATATATGTTATTATATGTAATATACACCGATATATAATTAAACATTTATCACATTTATATTCTTATTCTTTTAAAATTTAATATGTTATTCTTTATTGTTGTTCTTTTAAAGTAGTTGTGGAGATATACCATATATTGATATTCTTTATTTAAAGCATATATAACATATGCCAACATATACTCATATACACTAATATTTTTTAGTTAAAGTATATGTAACATATACTCATCTATATCCACGTATACTATTATTTTTTTAGTTAAAGTATATATAATATATACCGACATATAACATATTTTGTTATTTATTATTTAAAATATATATAACATATACTGATATATACTCACATATACCAATATATACTCATATATACCCGCATATGCTTTTATTTTTTAATTAAAGTATATTCAACATATACTCATATATATTATTATATTTTAACTATTATTCTTTAGTTAAAGTATATGTAACATATATCCGTATATACCCACATATATTTTTATTCTTTAGTTAAAATATATGTAATATATACCGACATATACCATATATTGTTATTCTTTATTTAAAGTATATGTAACATATACCGATTTATACTCACATAAATCAATATATACCCATATATATTATCATTCTTTAGCTAAAGTATATGTAACATATGTCCATATATATCCACATATACTTTTATTTTTTAGTTAAAGTATATATAATATATACCGACATATATCAGCATATATTCACATATAACTTAATATAATTTGTTAAATTTAAAAAAAATTAAAAAATTAAAAAACTATTTCTTTGAAGCATTTTATCAAACATGTAGAGTGTGTTTATTTGAAGAAAAGAAAAATTTTCAATCATTATTGATAAGTGCATAATGAATATATATTTTTCTATCAATTTTTATATGAAATTAAGTTGAATTTACTTATTCTAAGCTTAATTATGTGTTCTAGTTATATATTTTTTTAGTAAAGCTTAGTTTTAATTAATTTGTTATACGACTCTAATAAGTAGAGATTTTAGACAGATTAGACTTTCAGAGCTTCAATGAAGATTTCGATGATGATAGAGTGCAAGATTGGAAGAGTTGTCTTCATGAAGTTGATAGAGGACATCTCAAGCTTTTCAGAGAGGTCTGATTTGTCAAAATCCGAGTTCATTTGGGTCTCCAACTTTAAAGTCAAAATTGGGCTTAAAATACAGAAGCAGAATTCTAGTCCGAACTACTGAGAGTAATTAGGCCATAACTTGGGCGTCCGAAGTTCAAATGGGGTGTTTTAAAAACCTAAATTAATCTAATTTTCAAGAGCTACAACTTTGATGAAGGAGTCAATTCGAGATAAGGCTTATATCTGATAGAAAATTGGTTGGCAATTTAAAATTTGAATTTTTTTATAGAAGTTAAATAGGAGTAGGGGTTTGTTTTTAGTAAGGTGAATAGGAACGTAAACAGTAATCATCATGACCTATCCTGAAAAAAAATTAATATCGATCTCTCATTTTTCTTTGACTCAAGAGCTACATTCATCATTAGAAAGCCAGAGGGAAGAAGAAAATTGAGATTGGAGAAGGATTCAGTCGTCTCTTCAGGATTCATCCATCAAGTTGAATATTCAATCACGGTTTAGAAATTTAATTTTTAATGCTCTATTTTTTTTTGTTATTTCTTTAAATACAATTTTAGAGTTATGAATACTTTGATTTATTTTTTCATTTTTAATGTTTTTATTTTCAAATTAGCTATAAACAACTAATCTCTTTAGTGAGATTAGGTGGATTTAAGATTATGAATGATCGGTATGACATTACAAGAAAAAATGAATCAGACAACGGTCATCAGACAACGGTTAAGGAAAAAATCATTGTCTGAAAAAAACAGACAACGGTTTTTTTTTCCCAAAAAAGCGCTGTCTAATTATTTTTTAGACAACTGTTTTTGGTATTTTTTTAAACCGTTGTCTATTAGGTGTCATTTTGGTCACACCAGACAACGATTTTTTAGGGACCGTTGTGTAATATATGTTCAGACAACTGTTTTTCTGATCATACAAAACCGTTGTCTGATAAGATGTTTCAGACAATGGTTTTTTTGAAAGTGTTGTATAATTCAGCGTTTCAGACAACGGTTAAAAAAAACAGTTGTCTGAAGCAACCATACAGACAACGGTTTTTAGTGACCGTTGTGTAATATATGTTCAGACAAGTATTTTTTTGGTAAAAAAAAAAATCGTTGTATGATAAGATGTTTCAGACAACGGTTATTTGAAAAGTGTTGTGTAAAACCAAATCAAATGAAATCCTCCACTGACAAGTATTAAACCAAATCCACCAGTAAGGTGTCAGAGCAAAAACCACGACTATTGAAGCTGAAAGAGGAATGAGAGATGAAGCAAAATCAAAAGCTTGGACGTTTTATGGAAGTTAGATTTTCTTAGTATAAAAACATGCTATTGATTTTGGTTAGATTTTCTTAGCAAATAAACTCCACGAATAAACAAATTCGTCTATCGATTTTGGTTCAGCAATCTCTAAATTGCTCATGAAAATCTTGGGAGATCGGGTCGCTACGCTAGCTGTGCTCTTTTAAAGTCTTAACAGCAAATTGTCAATTTGTTGTTCAGTCGTCCAACGACACATGTCGTGCGTAAACGACAGCCTACTGCATACCAAATGATCTAAAAAAGAAAAAAAAAAAGAAAACTCATACAAAACAAACCACATGTCACAGTACCTAGATATATTGAAACGGGCTTAAAAGCCCAAAAACAGCAACTAAAACTGGCCCGATCTAAGTGGACTGGAATCTGGCTTTGTTTCAAGAGAACCTCTAGTCTCAAGGTTAATTATTTACATAAGGAAAATTTACAAAAATAACTTTAAAAAATACAAAATATTATGTAATAAAATTTTTTTCAAAAATGCTGTATATATATATATACTAAAAACTTATAAAAATTTAATATATGTTGGGTATATATTAATATATATTGAATATACTTTTAGTATATGTCGAATACATTTTTAGTATTTGTAGTAAAAATGTAAATTTTTTTAAAAAAAATAGTATTTTCATAAACTAAAAAAAAAACACAGCAAAAATGATTTTTTTAAAAAAAAAAGTAGTATTTCATATAATTTCCTCTTCACAAAATTCCAACTTAGCATCATTATTAATGTTTTTTTTAACAATGTCTAATAATGTATTGCAATCTATAATTTAGCTACACATCATAATTCAATAAATGAGATAGACTTAATATAATACACCAAAATTAATTTTGGTATCACCTTTATGCTAATTTAAAAAATCGTAAACATTACACGTGTTGTGTTGAAAATTTTGCAAAAATACTTAATCAAATAAAAATGTTTTTCAAAAATACATTTTTTTTTCTTTTAAAATACTCACTTTTTAATTTTTAATTTCAAAAATATCTCATTTCAAAGGAATACATCTCTTATAAATTAAGTATATCTCCACTATTATACTAAAGATACATTAAAATTACAAAAATATTTTTGAAAAAATTAAATGAAAAATTATGTATTTTTTTTATTATTTTCAATATGTTTTTTAATATGTAAAATAATGAAAATATTCTAATACATTTAATAATATTAAAGTGATAATTTAAATTTTAATAAGATTTAAATTTATTTTTTAAAAAAAAGCTCAAATTGAAATTGCAGTCTTTCTGGTCTTCCTCTTGGCTACTTTGAAGAAAGCTCAGAAACCATTGCCGTTGCGATCAATCGATGAACCAATATTCGTTTCATGAGCAATTTTATTTGCTCATGTTCTTCTCACATCCCACTAACTCTAATGTTTCTCAAATCATAATCATAATCTTCACTTCCATTTGTTAAACTAAATTATATATATATTAGTATATACAAGAATATATTAGTATATACAAGTATATATTAGTATATACAAGTATATATATTAGTATATACAAGTATATATTAGTATATATATTAGTATATACAGGTATATATTAGTATATATATATTAGTATATACAAGTATATATTACTATATACAAGTATATATTAGTGCTAGTTCTTTGATAAATTTTTGCTCATGTTCTTCTCACATCCCACTAACTCTAATGTTTCTCAAATCATAATCATAATCTTCACTTCCATTTGTTAAACTAAATTATATATATATTAGTATATATATATTAGTATATACAAGTATATATAAGTATATATATTAGTATATACAAGTATATATATTAGTATATATATTACTATATACAAGTATATATTAGTATATATATAAGTATATACAAGTATATATTAGTATATATATATTAGTATGTATATTGCATTTCTTCTTCTTTTTTTTTTTAACTTAGAAAGAATCAATGTTAGACTTATTTAGTTTTTGCTCAATCTAATTTACATCAACACTAAATTTTATAATTATATAGGGTTCCATAGAAATTTATCACTACTAATTATTTAAATTGTATTGCCTTAAGCAATTATGGATGAATTATAAATTAAAATTTATAAGTCATCTATATAAGTGAATTTATAAAGTTAATTTAACAAAATTTTAAAAAATTCATTTTGTTTCAAAAGAGGAATGTCAAAACTTTGAAAATTTTGAACACTTAAATTCCCCCTTTATTTCCAAAAAAAAATTTCATTTGCCGCCGTTTTTGCCAAAAACACTTAAATTCCCGTCCTTGTATTCATAGATGTTAAATTCCCGTCCTTGTATTCCACTCTTTAAACTCTCTCTTCTTGAATCTTCTCTCACCCACTCTAATGAGCTCTTCTAAATCCAAATAAGGTAATAATATTAATAACCTTTTTAATTGTTTTGCTTTTCCTTTCATTTTATAAGCTAATTCAATTTATTTCACTTAATCATGGGTTAGATTGACTTTCTGTTGGCTGCACGGATGAATGCATCAAGTGAGTGTTATGCAATCTCCTAAATTTGAATGTGTGTTTCAAAATTTCCAACAGCGTAAAAGGTAAAATTGGAATCTTTGCCTACGGATGTTGCATCCCATTTGAAGGAAGCACTGGGACCTCCAAGCTCTACCTGCCGCCGGCGTTTTCGATCTGTTTGCCAATTTGCTTATTCCTTCTATACAGGGGTTAGATGTGGGATGCGCTTTTGTTCAATTCGTTGCCAAAATTTACATATGATGATACTCGTTGTCTTAAATTTGTTGCTTGAGATTGCTACTTGACCTTCGATTTACTGTGCTAAGCTCTGAAATGTATTTAACCTGTTTGATGCAAGGTTTTGCACAATTACTTGTCTTGTCTGTGCGTTTAGTCTTAATGCCGTCTGCGAAACCTAATTTATTTCTAGTTGTTAGTTGATTATTTTTTTGTTCTTTTTGGTTTATGTAATCACTACACTTTCTTTGTGGACCAGCACTGCTAGTGTGTGTTCTGGTTTGCTATACACAATTTTAAGTAAAGATCTTGAAAAATTTTCATTTTAAGCTTAAAATTTTTGTTGAAACACAGTTCAGGTTCTATGTTCAATTAAGTTTTAATTTCAAACTAGTTGGGGATTGCTATGGATCTTTAGCCTCTGAGTTATAGTCATATCTGTTTCTTGATTAACTTTTTCTTCTCAAAGACAAAAGCTTTCGATTTTGTTAAAAGTTCTCCAGTTTCTATAGTGGTTGTCTGCGTGTATATATTTCTAATGATTGTCCGTAAGTGTATACACACTAAATGACTCTTGGAAATTTGCAGCATCAATTCACTAATGGATGTAATTTATCAGAAAAATGGGATATAAATTTCTTGATTCTAAAACAATACACATATTCAGGTCCATCTGCCCACGGATTTCAAAGTTGCCTTAATCCATGCCTGACAAAATATATTGTTAGGATTCAAACTTCAATTCCAAGACTGTTTTTTTTATTGTTTGGCACTAAACAGATACAGTACTATTGGTTGATTATGTGATTTTAATTGATTAAATAAATATTTTTATGCATTCATCTATATCAGGAGTTCATCAGTGCAGGGGTGAATGCATATTCTCTTGGCTGCACGGATGAAGGATTGCGAAAGGAATTTAATGCTATTAGAGAATTTTATGCATGGGAAGGCCTGGGTCATGTTACTAATATTGCAAGTGGCAAATATGGGGTATCTGTTGCAGCTGATGAAAGCTGTCGGGGATTACAGTGCTGGTGATTGAGGATGACAGTGGTTTTCTTGAAGTCTTTTTGTTTGATTGATGATTAGTATGCCTATTATGAGTTCTTCCCAAACTGATTTTTGTTTCAAATTGTTCAAAAAAATACCGTTTTGTTTCTTCAGATTACCTTTGTTCATGCGGATTAATATTTTTAAAGAATACAGCTCGTTGTTCTTCAGATTACCTTTGTTCTTTTATTCTAAGCTTTGCAATATACTTTATGTGAGCAAGTTTGTCTTTTAATGTTTTATTCTTTCATTTCTTATCATTTAAAGCAAATATGCATATTATAGGTATGAGTTTGCTCGTTGATCCTGAAATTTTATATGGATGTGTTTTGTGTTCATTTTTTAGAATGTTTGGTCAAATTTCAGGTTAGGTTGTGTGATTAGGTTGATGTGTTGGTTTGCATATGGGTTTACATATGGATGTAACATGTGGCTAACCAAAATTTGATTCATTTTTCAGTGGCTATGCAGAGGGAACTTGGAGTATAGTGATGCCGACATCAACGAGATTAGGATTGACTTTGCCAAATATTTCATGAAGCGTCATTCAAGTTGAAGTTAATAGTATAATTCAGTGATATATGTATAGTGTTGATTTTTTTTTTAGTTTGTTAATATGTTGAATGGATGAATTTGTGGATGTTTTTTTATTCCCAAATTTGCAATCCTCCATTGTAAAGTGTTGTCTTATATGTATAATGTATAGTTTAACAGACAATGGTGGTGAAATGAAAATGAACATTGAAACTATTGTCTAATATTCAGTGTGCCACATTAATTAACCGTTGTATTTAGCGTCCTTCTACAACGGTTTTAGATTAATTGCAATCCTTCATCAGACAACGGTCAAAAAGCGTTGTCTAAACCTTCATCAGACAACGGTTAAAAATCGCTGTCTGATAAAACTAAAAACCGTTGTGGAAACCATCTTCAAACAACGGTTAAAAACCGTTGTCTGAAATGCTATCAGACATCGCCTCAATAGACAACGGTTTTTGTCTTCATCAGACAACAGTCAAAAAGCGTTGTCTAAACCTTTATCAAACAACGGTTAAAAACCGTTGTCTGAAAATTTAGAAACCGTTGTCTGAAAAATTAGAAACCGTTGTCTGAACTATCATCAGACAACGGCCAAAAACCGTTGTCTGATAAAATTAAAAACCGTTGTGCAAACCTACATCAGACAACGGTTTTAGAACCGTTGTCTGAAATGCTATCAAACATCGCTTCAATAGACAACCGTTTTTGTCTTCATCAGACAACGGCCAGAAAGCGTTGTCTGATTCAGTTTTTTTTGTAGTGTGAATTGACTTAATTATTATTTTATTTCTTGAATTAAAGTTTTGTTGATTTATTCTTAATGCTTGTGATTAAATGACCACCAATTTCTTGTTATATTGAAATCATATATTGAGTGAAAGCTATATATGATTTTAGATTATGAAAATAAACAACTTTAGAAAATTCTATTTAGAGATAAAAGAATAATCTAAATTCCAACTTAATTCTTTTGAGCTAAATAGATAATTGTGGTTTGTTATTCATGAAAATAGAATTTATAAATTTCATCAATCATTAATTTTCTTACTTGAGAAAGAGGAAGATTAAAATTTAAGAAATTGATAACTATGATTCAAGAAAGATTTGAATTAGTTTGAAAAGTTTTTTTTTGCCCATGTAAAATAGTTCTAATGAAATCTAATCCTACTTGTCTATCTCAATTATTTGAATTTAAAAATTTAAATTTAAATTTGAAGTTTGAATTAATAGACAATTATCTTAGTTTAATTTCATTTTGAATTTAATTTTAAATTAAGGATTGAGTATTTAATTTTTTCAAAACATAAAATTAATTATTTAGTTTTCGGATAGTAGTTAACTTGAATTTTGGATAGTCAAATTACTTCTTCTTTGTGAGAACAATCTTTATATTCACTTTACTACTGATTACGACTTGTGCACTTGCAGTTAGCTAGACTAAGTCCTAACAAATTTTTGGCACCGTTACCGGAGAAGGAGAAATTAATTTGCTAACAGTAAGTTCGAAGGAAATTATTAATTTGAAATTTTATTTTAATTATTTTCTTTTGCTTTTCTGCAGAAATTATATGTGCAGAATAGACAAGCTGTATTAGAAGAATTTAATTATGAAATTGAAAAGCAGTGCAGAGAAAATAATAGAGCAAGGAAGGAGAGACTTCTCTTAGAAAGAGAAGAAAGAAAATAAATTCGGGCACATGAGTCCATAGAAGAAGAAAGTAGAATTGAAGTAGAAGAAGCTAATGATGAAGACGTAAACATGAGTGACTCTCAAGATCAAATTCAATAAATAAATCTTACTTTGAGAGAACATGTCATACCTAATGCTCAGATTGGATCAAGCATTACTCGCCCTACAGTAAATGCTAACAATTTTGCGCTTAAACCGGCTCTCATCAATATAGCTCAATAACAACTTTTCTATGGATTAGACCAGAAAGATACTATTGCTCATTTGGCAATTTTTTTAAAAATTTGTGACACGATCAAGATGAATGAAGTTAGTGATAATGCGATTAGACTATGTCTCTTTCCTTTCTCATTGAAAGATAAGGCAAAAGCTTGGTTGTAAGGACAACTTGCAGAAACTTTCACCACATGGAATAATCTTTCTAAGGAATTTTTGGCAAAATATTTTCCTCCTGGGAAAACTGAAAAAATCAGAAATGATATAACTAGTTTTATACAGTTTGATAGTGAATCACTTTGTGAAGCATGAGAAAGATTTAAAGACCTTCAAAGGAAGTGCCCTCGCAATGGGATTCCAGAATGGCTTATTGTTCAAACATTTTATAATGTGATAACAGGGCCATTGAGGAGTACAATTGATGCAGCTGCAGGAGAAGCTCTTATGAACAAAAATACAGCTGAAGCATTGGAATTGCTTGAATCCATGGCAACAAATAATTACCATTGGTCTAGTGAGAGGTCTTTACCTAAGAAAGTAGTTGGTTTACATGAACTATATGAAATTTCCCTTCTTTCAGCTAAGTTTGATGCCTTAGCTAGAAAGTTAGAACGTGTTAATGTAGCGAAGGGTATGGTAAAAACCATCAATCTTTTGAATGTCCAGCTCAAAAACAAGTGCATTTTGCGGGGAATTAAAATAGAGTTCAACAATTGCCTTATAGAAACACATACAATCCTAGTTGGAAAAACCATCCAAACCTATCTTGGGGTGGTAATCAAGGTAACCAAAGGACATCTTATCAATCTCCAATTTTGAGAAACCAACTACAACCACAAGAATGTAAACCATCTTATGAATTGACTTTGGAGAAATTTATTAGAGTTGCTTCTAAAAGGTTTGATAAATTGGAATCAAGAATAGAATAGATTACAATCCAAAGTAAGAATCTAAAAATTCAAGTTCGTCAAATAGCAAGCTCTCTTAATAATCACCCTCATGGAGTGCTTCCAAGTCAAATTAAAATTAATCCGAGAGAATACTGCAATACTATTTTCTTAAATAGTATACAGCTTGAAGACTCAACACAGAAGACCCCAGCTTTACAGATTTCTTCTTCTAAATCGACAACTAAAGAGAGTGAAGCTAAAAAAGAGAAGACACTTGTTAAACAAGAGATAAAATTTTACGTGTCACCCATTCTTTTTCCTCAACGGTTGATACAATATAAGTGGAATCAACAATACAACAAGTTCCTTGAAATTTTTAAGCAACTTCGCATTAATTTACCTTTCATAAAACTCTTTTTCAGATACCAATATATGCGAAGTTCTTCAAGAAACTTTTGTCATAGAAAGAGAAGATTGAAGAAATAGCTTCAGTTGCACTTACTGAAGAGTGCAACACATTATTACAAAATAAACTTTCCTCTAAGCTTAAGGATCCATGAAGTTTTTCTATTCCCTGTCAAATTATTATATTTAATTTTCAAAAGTCATTATGTGATTCAGGTGCTAGTATTAATCTAATGCCTTTATCTGTTTACAGTAAATTAAAACTCACAGAGACAATACCTACCGATATAACCTTACAACTTGCAGATGGATCAGTCAAGTACCCTAAAGGCCTAGTAGAAAACATATTTGTAAAAGTGGAACAATTTTATATCCCTGTCGATTTTATAGTTGTGAATTTGAATGAAGATGTAGATGTTCCACTGGTTCTTGGGAGGCTCTTCCTAGCTACCGTTGGAGCTGTAATCGATGTGAAGTGTGGCAACCTCACCTTAAAATTTGGAGATGATCATATGGAGTTTAAGATGATTGAATCTCCGAAAGATTCTACTTCTAAAAGTTTCCAAATGGATGCATGCGTTAAATCTCATAAAAAAGATTTCATTAAAAAGGATTCGCTCAAAGTTTGCCCAGTACCAACCTCCAAGCCAAAGGAAAAAAATCGTAAAATAATCCATTTCACTTCACACATGGATAAAAGTTCACAAATAGAAATTGAAGAGTATAAAGAACTCCAAGTTAACAACAACAAGCAATATGGTGGGAAGGTAAGTACAATGTGATCTTCCACCTCAAGCTTTAATGGAAAGTTAAGCTAAAAACTTTAAACAAGCGCTTTTTAAGAGGCAACCCAATTTCTATCCCTTTAATTTCCGTTTTATCTTAGTGTTTTTAGCAGTTTTAGTTCATTTGAAGTTTTGATAATTGTTTTACATAATATTGGAGTTATTAATTTAGTTTGTTGATTTTTGCAGGGTTATGTTTTAATTCTATGTTCTTTAGTGTTTTTATTTTTATTCTTATTATCAAGCAAGAGCGATGGTGGAGAAGATAGGGCAAGAAAAGGTAAGTTTGAATTGTGTTTGTAATTTTTGTTCTTAAAAAAAAGAAACAAAATAAAGATTAAAACTAAAAATAACCTAACCAAATCTAATCCAAAACAAACTAATAATAAGAGTTAATTAGATAAAAACATAAATTAAAAAAAAAAACTCACAAAACAAAATTAAACAAAATAGCAAGATAAATTAAGCTAACTACTCTCCTTCCACACTTAAAATTTTCATTGTCCCTAATGAAAAATATGCAACCACAAATAAGAACACAACAAATAGCAAGAAAAAGAAAATATAATAAGAAAAAGATAAATAATGAAACTTCTTTGAGTCATGGTGACGATGAAGTCAGAAAAGGAATAGACAACCCGAAAGTTTAATATATTTCAGTAGCTTGTAATTATGATACGTCTAGCTCATTTCCATATTAATAAATTTTCAATTCATGGACCCTAATTGATCTTCATATTGCCTCTGCTGCTCCTCCATAATATTCAACTGCAAGCTCATTTGCTTATTTGTGTCATCCATTTTATCGAGCCTCTTTAAAACCTGTCGCCATATTTGCTCGTCACTGTCATCATTATCACCTTCTTCCTCATCACTTTCCTCTTCTTCATTTTTCTCATCTTCATTTGTTGGCTGGTCACTAGTTGGAGCACTGTTAGAACCTCTTTGCACTAAGTTCTTGAAATAACTTCTAATTGTGGGATCCTTCAATTTACTACTTGCATCCAAAATCTCCGCACGACATAATATGTCAAATGAATATGATTTCTCCACTAATGCACTCCATTAAAATATTGTTAGGATAAAAAATATTAAAATAAACTGTCAATCCAATAACAATATGACCTAATGCAATGGTGCTCTTGGGATGTTGAGCAATAAAAAATTAGACTTTGAAAAATATGATATGTTGTAGACACTTTCTTATAGGCACAATACAATATAAAAAATTCTTGAACTGACACTTTATTACTATCTTTTTTACTAAACACAAAATGACACATAAATTTATGCAATAACTATAAACTATAATCACGAATCAACCCACTAGGTGCACTTCTAATGTTGAACGAATCAAACCCAGCTAAAGTTTTTCAGAACTTATCAAAGTTAAATTCTTTAGAATGAGTACAAGCACATTCTTTAGGCAAGCCTAAAGCTTTAAACATAACATCATGATCAATCACATAATCCACACCAAACATTCTATACTCTAAATTTTTATCTTTAGATTTTAACATATTAAGGGTTGTAAAGAATTCAAGAGTGAATTATTTAAAAATGTCATATCTATTTTGTACTAATTTCTCCCAACCTAATCTATCAAATAATTATTTCATTCTATCATCAATACCGAAATGCTCAAAAATACCATTGCTAAAATATCTACAATGAGTAATATTTCTCATACAAAGAAAGAGAAATTTCTTATCTTCTTCTTAATTATAAATGAGAAAAGAAAATCAAAATAGGAAGATATATCTACCTCATCCATTAAAAAACTTGAAATCTTCTCATTTCCTTTCTTTGATGTTGATTTTTTTGCAATACTTTTCAATCTTGAAGCCATTGTTGGAAGATTTGAGTAGTTGGTAAAGTAGATTTGGTAAGAATTTGTTGGATTATGGAAGAAATTGGGTGGATTTTAGAAAGATTTGAGTAGATTTGGGAGGTTTATAGTTAGGGATTTGGGGAGAGAGGAGGGAGGTATGAGAGAGAGAAGAAAAATAAATAGTGAGGAGAGAAAAGGGGCTGATAGGGTTTATAATTTTTTTTACGAACCATGCCTATCGCGATCGCGATCACGACAGGCCCGTAGCATGCAGCAGCGCGATTGTGCTGCTACTCGTACTACCAAAGGTTGTTGCCTCTGGCGCGATCGTGATAGAGGGCAATCCCCTCCTTGCGCGATCTTGCGATTTTTTATTTTTGTTTTTTTTTGTCTATCCATTGCAATCATGACGGACGAGGCTGTTGCAGATTGTGCGAGCGCTGCATATCGAGCGTCTATCGCGATTGCGATGGACAAACCAAAAAAACAAAAACAAATAAATAAAACTAATAAAAAATCACAAGATCGCGCAAGAAGGGGACTTCCCTCTGTCGCGATCGCGTTGTGAGCAGTAGCGCAATCGCGCTGCTAGCGTGCTACGGGCCTGTCGCGGTCCAGACGGGCATGGTTCATAAAATTTTTTTTTATAAAGCCTATCAGCCCCTTCTCTCTCCTCACTTACTATTTCCTTTCTTCTCTCTCACTGCACCACCCTCTCTCCTCAAATCCCTAACTATAAACCTCCTAAATCTACTCAAATCTTTCCAAAATCCACCCAATTTCTTCCATAATCCAACAAATCTACTTTACCCACTACTCAAATCTTCTAACAATGGCTTTAAGATTGAAAATTATTGCAAAAAAATATACATCAAGGAAAAGAAAAGAAAAAGTTTCAAGTTCTTCAAGGGATGAGGTAGATATATCTTTCCATTTTGATGCTCCTTTTCCCATTTATAATTAAGAAGAAGGATTTTTCTCTTTGTATGAGAAATATTACTCCTTCCAGATATTTTAGCCGTGATATTTTTGAGTATTTGGATATTGATTATAGAATGAAACAATTATTTAGTAGATTAGGTTGGGAGAAATTGGTACAAAATAGATATGACACTTATAAAGAAGTCACTCTTGAATTCTTTATAACCCTTAAAATGTCAAAATCTAAAGATAAGAATTTAGAGTATAGAATATTTAGTGTGGATTAAGTAATCGATCATGATGTTATGTTTAAAGCTTTAGGCTTGCCTAAAGGAGGTGTTTGTACTCATTCTAAAGAATTTAACGTTGATAAATTCTGAAAACTTTAACTGGGTTTGATTCGTTCAATATTAGAAGTGCACCTAATGGGTTGATTCGTGATCATAATTTATTGTTATTGCATAAATTTATGCGTCATTTTGTATTTGGTAAAAAAGAGAGTAATAAAGTGTCAGTTCAAGAATTATTTATGTTGTATTGTGCCTATAAGAATAAAAAAGTGTCTACAACATATTATATATTTCAAAGTCTGATGTTTATTGCTCAACATCCCAAGAGCACTATTGCATTAGGTCATATTATTACTGTATTTATAGTTTATTTTAATATTTTTTATCCTAACAATACTTTAATAGAGTGCATTAGTGGAAAATCATATTCATTTGACATATGCTGTGCGAAGATTTTGGATGCAAGCAGTAAATTGAAGAATCCCACAATGAGAAGGTGTTTCAAGAACTTAGTGCAAGGAGGTTCTACTAGTGATCCAATTAGTGACCAGCCAACAAATAAAGATTAGAAAAATAAGAAAGAGGAAAGTGATGAAGAAGAAGAAGGCAATAATGACAGTGACAAGCAAGGATGTCGATAGATTTTAAAGAGGCTCGATAAAATAGACAACAGATATAAGCAAATGAGCTTGCAGTTGAATATTATGGAGGAACAACAGTGGAAATATGGAGATCAGTTAGAGTCCATGAATCGAAGAATTATCAATATAGAAAGGAGCCAGACATATCATAATTACAAACTACTGAAATATATTGAACTTTCATGATTGTCCGTTCCTTCTCTGACTCCATCTCATTCATCGTCGCCATAACTCAGAAAAGCTTTCATCCTTTATTTTTTTCTTATTATATTTTTTTCTTGTTATTTATTTTGTTTTTATTTGTGGTTGCATATTTTTTATTGAGAACAATGAAAATTTTAAGTATGGGAGGAGAGTAGTTAGTTTAATTTGTCTTGCTATCTTGTTTAATTTTGTTTTGCAAATTTTTCTTTAATTTATGTTTTTATCTAATTAACTCTTATTATTAGTTTGTTTTGGATTAGATTTGATTAGGTTATTTTTAGTTTTAATCTTTATTTAGTTTCATTTTTTTATTTGTACTAGATTTAAATTTTAATTTTTAATAAATACTAGAACTTGTTCTACTCCTATTTTATAATCTATTGAGTTATTTTTTTTTTATCTCTACTTGTTCTTGTTATTGAGTGTATTGATTATTGTTATTTTAGGTTTCAACATGATATTTAAATTCTTTATCTAGATTAAAATATTTTTTACTTATTTTCAATTTAATGCATGGAATGGATGATGTTATGATCTTGAAAAATTTTATAAATTAAGAGCACTTATTTTTAAAAGAATAGTTAAAAATATTTTTATCATAATTTTTTGAGTTCATTGTGATGTAATAGATTCCAGAATTAGTATGTATTATTAAGATAGTAAATTGATGAATTATATGAGGATATGATCAGATGATTATGCATAATATATATAATTAAGATATTAAAAATTTTTGCGATATAAAGCGTAAAACACACTTGTTTTAGATAATTAAGGTGGAATGGAGCATAAAATGCATTCACCATATATATATATATATATATATATATATAAAGAAAAGAAAAAATAAAGAGAAAAAGAAGAGAAAAAAAATAATAATAATGGAATGGAGCATAAAATACACCCATTGAATATATATATTTATAATAATAATGATAAATACATAGTTCTTATTGATCCTCATTGTTATGTAGAGTTAGCTACTTAGTGATGCTTGTTATATTCTTAGATTAATAAAGTTATAATGAATTTTTTATGACTATGGTTTGATATAAAGGTTTTTGTTAATCACCCTAATTTAGAAGTGTGCTTAGTTTATAAAGTTGTTTAAGGTTATAATTCTTTGAAATTTAGTATTTTAAGCTGAGGATAAGCGATTGTTATTTTCTTTGGTTAATTTTGTTTGATTGATTGTTGGAATTTGATTTAATGATAGTTAATTTGCTTAAGGACAAGCAAAAGTTTAAGTGTAGGAGAATTTGATAAGTGCACAATGAATATACTTTTTTTTCAGTTTATATATGAAATTAAGTTAAATTTACTTATTCTAAGCTTAATTATGTATTCTAGTAGCATTATTTTAAGTAAAACTTAATTTTAATTAATTTGTTATATGATTCTTATAAGCAGAGATTTTAGGCAAATTAGACTTTCAGAGTTTTAATAAAGATTTCGATGATGATAGAGTGCAAGATTGGAAGAGTTGTATTCATGAAGTTGATAGAGAACACCTTAAACTTTTTAAAGAGGTCTAGTTTGTCAAAATCCGAGTTCGTTTGCGCCTCCAACTTTAAAGTCAAAATTAAGCTTAAAATACAGAAACAGAATTTCAGTCTGAATCACTGAGAATAATTAAGCCATAACTTAAGCGTCCAAAGTCAAAATGAGGTGATTCAAAAGCCCAAATTTATCTGCTTTTCAAGAGCTACAACTTTGCTGAAGGATTCAATTCGAGATAAGTCTTTTATCTGATAGAAAAATGGCTGGAAAACTAAAATTCAAATTTTCTGCAGAAATTGAGTAGGAGTAGTTGTTTGTTTTTAGTAAGGTGAATAGGAACATAAACAGTAACCATCATGACCTATTTTGGAAAAAAATGATATCGATCTCTCATTTTTCTTTGACTTCAGAGCTACATTCATCGTTAGAAAAACAAAGGGGAGAAGAAAATTGAGCTTGGAGAAGGATTCAATCGCCTCTTCAAGATTTATCCATTTAGTTGAACATTCAATCACGGTTTAGAAATTTAGTCTTTAATGCTTTGTTTTCTTTGTTATTTCTTTAAATACAATTTTAGAGTCATGGATACTTTAATTTATTTCTTCATTTCTAATATTTTTATCTTCAAATTAGCTATGAACAACTAATCTTCTGAGTGGAATTAGATGGATTTAAGATTATGGATAATAGGTATGAATTGACTTAATTACTATTTTATTTCTTAAATTAAAATTTTATTGATTTGTTCTTAATAATTGTGATTGAATGGCTACTAATTACTTGTTATATTGAAATCATATGTTGAGTAAAAACTAAATATGATTACAGATTATAAAGATTAACTTTAAAAAATTCTATTTAGAGATAAAAGAATAATTTAAAAACTAACTTAATTCCTTTATGCTAGATAGATTATTGTGGTTTGTTGTTCATGAAATAGAATTTATAAATTTTATCAATAATTAATTTTCTTGCTTAAGAAAGAGAAAAATTAAAATTTAAGAAATTAATAACTTTGATTCAAGAAAGATTTGAATTAGTTTGAAAAGTTATTTTTGCTCATTTAAAATAGTTCTAATTAAATCTAATCCTACTTGTCTATCTCAATTATTTGAATTTTAAATTTTAATTTAAAGTTTAAATTAATAAATAATTATCTTAATTTTATTTTATTTTGAATTTAAATTTAATTTTAAATTTTAAATTAAGGATTGAGTATTTAATTTTTTAAAACATAAATTAATTATTTAATTTTTAAATAATAGTCAACTTAAATTTCAGTTAGTCAAATTACTCATTCACTGTAGGAACGATCTTTATATTTATTTTACTATTTGATTACAACAAATGCACTTATAGTTTGCTAGACTAGCCCTAACAATTATATTGAAACCCAAAACCAAATCAGAACAAAATAAAAATAATAGATTTTAATGCTTATATATTTTTTGATTTGAATGGTTGATAGGAACCAATAAAAAACTCATACTCAAATCACGGTATTAAAAAGAATGTTTCTCATCACATCTATGAGGAAACAGACTAATAAAATACTTTCACCTATCTTAAGTAATCACAAAGAAAGTCTCCCTAAAATCTCATGCCTACCATTTGTTGACACCACTTGCTATTCACCAATCACACTTTACCATATAAGCTAAATACTATAGTAGCAACCATTACATGTGGTATTTTGATGGCAGTAGCGAAAAAATCTAGAGCATACCTTTAAGATATCAGTAGCTCAAAGCATTTTAATTAGAAATTTCGACTTTTACTACCTCCTCTGTATCTAAAAAGCCTCCTTGTCCTCTGCAATAACAATCTATGGAGACCACTCTTAGACAATGTTGCACAGCCAGTAGAACGCCACAATCCAAACCTCTTATTAATAATATCGCTTTTTCAATCAAAAAATAAAAAAATAAAAATAAAAAGAAGCTAAAAGAGGCTGTAATGGAAGAGAAGAAGCAATGTAAAAAATGGATAAAAAGGAAGAGGAAGTGGAAGAAGAAAATGAGAAAGGGAGTATAGTATTTTTGAAAAAAACAAAACATAAAACAAGATAAAAATTAAAAATAATAAAAATAAAAATAATAATAAAATTAAAAATGAAAGTTATAAAATGCAGTATATGATGTAATTTCCTCGAACATTTTTAAAGACAAATCTTTTGGTCATTTTTCCACAGTCCATTTTAAACATACCACTAGGGAATAAAAAAGTGACATAACTCCAGCTAAAAATAGCACAACCACGATATACCACCTATGGTTTTTTCAAGTGCTAATTGAATCAAAATCCAATGATAAAAACAAAGGTAAAAGGGAGGATTTTAAAACGATAATCATGCTCTTGTCTAATAAAATTTGTAAAATAATAGCAGCCAAAAAAAAAAAAAAAACAAACCAACTCCAATGGCAAATAATTTTACAATCCTTCACCCCCCACCCATACACATACACAGTAACTAAACCTAAACAAGATAGCAAACCCCAAGTTAGCCAAATCCCATGATGGCCTAAGACAATCCCCTGAGACAATATGAAAATGAACAATATCGTTCCATGAAACTTTAACTATAACTAGGTGAGTAAAACAGTACCATGACAAAAGAAGAAAACACTAGTGAAATGGTTCTAAGAAAACAAAACAAATTGAGTGAAACGGCTACGAGAAAACAAAATAAATTAAGTGAAATGGTTCCATAAAAAGGAAATAAATAAGAGTTAAATAACAAAAATCTTTTGTTGCAAAACCGGTGAAATCCATGACTATTAACTCTAAAAAAATTAAAATAGTGATTATGGAAAAACTATAGTTTCTGGTGGTCAAGAGGAAGAAGATGATGAGAGTAGATAAAAACAATCCGAGAGAAAGATGAAGCGAGTATATAACAAATGATTTGTGTACTCTTTCTAGAAATGTGTACCATAAATTACTAAAACATCTCCAAAGTTATTTATAAACAAAATACATGAGCTTTATCCAAAAAAAAAATGTAAATAAACACAAAACGGTACCGTATAATCGAAAAAACGATAAGCAACAAATCAAAATGCATACCCAAAATACCAATCCAACATCCTAAAGATATTTAGCAGCAAATATGAACAGGTCGACTTGATCTTGGATGGTAGCTTATCGTTGATTATACCATACCATTTTATTTTTCGTTATAAGGTTAAAACCAACATTTTCTTTTTCGTTACATTTTTCTTACAAGGGTAAAAAACCTAACATTCTATTTATAAATAACTTTAAAGATATTTTGGTAATTCACAATAAAAATTTCTAAAATAAGTACACAAATTATTTTTTTATATAATCTATTCAACTTCTTCCTCGTATTGTTTTTATCTACCCTCCCCATTTTCCTCCTCCCAACCACCTGAAATCTTAGTTTTTACATGATCACTACTATAAACTTTTAAATCCATAGTTATGAATTTCACTAATAAATTTTTACATAATCTCTACTGTAAATTTTTAGAGCCATAGCTATGAATTTCACTGATTTTTCAACAACAAATTCTAGCCATTTCACTCTATTTGTTTTCTTTTTACAAAATCATTTCACTCACTTTTGTTTTGTTCTCTTAGAACCATTTCACTCAATTTCTTTTTTTTCTTATAACCATTTCACTAATTTTCTTTTCTAGCTATGGTACTATTTTGCTCAACTAGCTATGGTACTATTTTACTCGCCTAGTTTTATTTGCCTGGAACAATATTGTTCATTTAAATGGTCTCACTGGCCGAACTTAAGTCTACTTTCGTTCATGAGGAGATCTGACTACAAGTCTGATATCTATTTTTAAGTTATGCTGCTGTGTATGTACATTGGGGACTAAAGAATGACGATTAAGAATTTAAGAATCCCAGAGGTAAATTATTTGCCACCGGAGGTAGTTTTTTGTTTTTTGTGCTAACTACTATATATTATTTATTCCACACATAAAAAAAAATAAAAAAAGCAAAAATTCTTTTACAATTTTTATTAGACGAGAACATCATTACCGGCTCAAAATCCTCCAAACTGCCATTGTTTTCAATATTGAATTTTTATTCAATGAGCACTAGAAAAAATCTGTGGCACACCTGAATTACGTCACTTTTAGTTCGGATCATATTACTCTTTCATTTCCTGGTGGTCCATTCTGAAACGTAATATGGAATATCTAAATTATTTTGGGCACCTACT
Source organism: Garcia nutans (assembly GCA_947685225.1). Lineage (NCBI taxonomy): Eukaryota > Viridiplantae > Streptophyta > Magnoliopsida > Malpighiales > Euphorbiaceae > Garcia > Garcia nutans. The sequence continues at coordinate 42,026,794 of CANTUV010000005.1, forward strand.
TTAAAGATCTAATAAATTTAGATACAATTTGAATTTTAATAATAGAATTTAGCGTATATCAATTTCACTGTAGACATAATTATTAAGTTGATAGACTAAAAAAAAAAAAATTTCCTGTAAGTTGCAGCGTTTGATAAACATATTTATAAAAAAAAAACTACAGAGGCCAGCACCTAAAAAAAAAAGCTTATAATTTTCTTCATATTCTACCATAATATAAATCTCAAGTCTTACTGTAATTTCATTGAAGATATTTCCAAATTCTCAAAAATTTTGGATTAAACCCATTGTAGTCACCACTCCGAAAAGCCTTTCTAAATCCATTTTTCTTCTTTTGTCATGGTACTGTTTTAGTAATGCAGAGAAATGCTGGCAGCAGAATTAGATATTGATGCTAAATATTTTGTTCTTGATGTTCGGGTTTCATATCTCCATTTTTAATATCAGATATTATGCTCGTGGAATCCTTTGAAATCAAACCCTAAACCAACGTAATGATATGTTTCAATTCTTTACATTCTAATTTTCTTAACGACAGAGTACTAGAAAAGCTCTTAATATCTTTCCGTCTCATCTGTCTATTCACATATGTACAATATTTTTCTTCAGAGTCGCATCACTATGATCATTATGGGATGATTCAGGTGAGTTACTATGTCTGAATTTAACTATTTTCTTGACGAGAACGAACTAATATTTTTGGTGAGTAGATAAAAACATAGGCATTATATTCAAGTGGAAGTAAACTTATGAAAATCTAAATTTATACTGAATGTTTAAAGTTCTTTTTTCTGCCAGCATTAATATTTAATTCTTCTGCACAACTAAAGAAGTTTCATTTCTCTGTCAATGTATTGTGGAGGCAATGTATTGACAAAGAAATAAAACTTCCTTAATTATAAGGCACAAAATTAAATATTAATGCTGGCGAAAAAAGAATCTCGAACATCCAGTATAAATTTAGATTTCCACGAATTCACCGCCACTTTAATATAATGTCTATGCTTTGATCTACCCACCAAAAATACTAATACATTCTCTCCAAGAAAAATAGTTAAATTCAAACAGAGTCACTCACCTGAATCATTACAGAATAATCATAGTCATACGACTCTAAAGAAAACTCTTATACATCTGCGAAGAAATAGACGAGACAAGGAAGATATTAAGAGCTTTTCTGGTATTAAAGAAATTAGAAATTGAAGAATGTAAAGAACTGAAACAAATCATTACGTTGGTTTAGGGTTTGATTTCAAAGGATTCCACAGGCATAATCTCCCATATTAAAAATAGATACATGAAACCGAACATTAAGAACAAAATATTTAGCATCAAGATTAACTTTAGTAATCCACAGAATAAAAATTTTAAAATCTGTAGATTGTTGCCTTGTTAAAAGCAAAACTCAAAAGCATCAATCCGACATAAAAATAAAAATAGTCAATCCAAGCCTTAAATGCTCCCACTGACTAATTTCATATCCGAAAGATAGCAAATCCTAGTATCCTACAACTTATCGTTTCCCATGAAAAGCCTTAAAACCAATTCATCCATTTATTGACTTTAACTTTAAACAATCTGGGATGAAAAACTGCTGCAGAATACAAATAACAAACGCAATAATCCTAAAATCTTACAATAGCCCCAACTATGAAGCAATCATCAGCTGATTTCAATACCAAATCAGCTCCATAAAATTCTAAAGCTAATTATAACCATGAGCCACAGCAAAAGTCACTAGCCATTTACAAAACGAAACACCCATAATCTGTTTTTCGTGTACATGACAATCCATCAAATTAAGGGAACAATTTGACCCACATAGTATACCCTAATAAATTCCCAAACTTTGAGACACCCACCTGATTCTTATTCTAACCGAAAACCCATCAATCCAAATATTGTAATAAAACTTCAGATCCAAAAATCAAAACCGAAAGGGTTCGAATTGACAATAAGCCCCAAAATCAATAAATAGAACGGTCAATCAAAACCATTTCATTTCCAAAGCTAAAAACAGTATAAAACCCAAATAAAGAGAGAGAAAAATAAATCAATAGAGAGAAACTTACAGCTGGGAAACGGGTGTCGAGCTTCTTCCACATGGCTTTGTCAGTTTTGAAGCATTTAAATTTTTAAAAATATATATATATACAATAAATAATTACAAAAAGCTGAATCAAAAAGCAAAAACAGCCAAAAATAGAGATCAAAAAATGATTTTTATGAAATCAGAATCACTTCTTCATAATTGAATTTGAAAATTGCACAAAAAAATATCTTCAAGATCGAAAAATATACAAGCTTGTAGCAGCATCGACAAGAAGAACCCATCGTTACCTGAAACAACTCATTGCCCCATAAGAAAGAAGAAGAAATTGAATACCTTAAATGCATAATACAAAGAAATTCTACAAACTCACCACTTGAAATCGAAACCTCGGATAGCTATAAGCAAAAAACCTAAAACGAAAAGAGTAAAATTGAAACGAATTATCATTTCAATGAGATGAAAATGCTTCGAATTCAAATCTATTTTCATGTATGAAATATTGGTCTCAGCCAATTTAAAGTCACAGAGAGAGCGAAGCTTTTTCTCTGAAGCAGAGAGAGAGAGACAAGTGAAGTGTACCGGTGGTAAAAAGATTTGCTATAGTGGGTTTTTATTTTTTAAGAGACAGAAGGTTGACGGAAGTCATTGTCTTGTCTTTTGACGGTGTTAAGTACTCTAATACAGCAAGTTATTAAAATTATTAACATTTCCAAATTTTAATTTATTATAAAAAATTTTAATTTTAATTTAATATCATTAAAGTTGTTGGTACGTTTTTGGCCAGAAATGATTACGTAAAATTATATATTTAAAAATAATGAATTTTTTTTTTATTTTTATACATGCGACATAATGTAAAGATCACTAAAAAATACTTTAATTTTAAATAAAAATAAATATTTAAAAAAAATAAAATTAAAAAAATTTATATGAAACTAAAATTTGAAAATATTAATCACTGATCATATATATTAATTGATATAAAATTATTTTAATTTAATTATAAATTTTAAAATTATGTAATTATATTACCTTTCAAAAAAAAATTACGTAATTATATTAAAATTTGGTAAATAAAGTTTTATTATTACATCCGATTTGATTTTAAAATAGAAATTTACATAAAAAAAAACAAGGATATTAACAATATAAATGAAAAATTTTGAAAAGAATAGTGAAAATACTGGTTAAAATAAATGTAACAAAAAATAGATATAACAATTAATGAAGAAAAATGAGTTTTTATGAAAATCGCATTCCATGAAAAATGCAGAAAACAACTCTTTTTAATTGATTTTCTTATATTCAAGAAAAATGAGTTTTCTGGCTTGCTTGTTTCACACTTTAAAATGTCCAAGACTTGACGTCTGGATGGTGAATTATAAATTATATCAAACGCAGCAATTAATAAGCAATGACTGATTTTCAATTTTTTTTAATATTAGTACATGAATTAAAAAATTAATAATTATATCAAATATTAAAATTTAAATCCAAATCTAATATTTACATAAATTAAAATAAAAATAAAATTTTAACTTTTACCCTTCAATTTTTGTTTCATTAATTATGATAAGAAAAATACTTACTAGAACGCTGCATGAAATCCGCATAGTGCTGCATGTCAAATAAAAATTTATTATATGTGAGCATCTATCAGATTAATTCACTTTTAAAATTCAATCAAACCGATTACTAAATAATAATTAAAAAAAATTAAAAATCGATTAATAATAATTGATTTTGTTAAATTTTTATTAAATTTATCGGGTTCGATAATTTTTTTAATAAATATAAAAATTAAAATCGATTAACTTAATCGGTTTAAACTGACATGATCGTTGATGACAATCAAATTGATCGATTTTTTATTTTATTACTGATTCCTAAAATTCATAAGTATTTTAAATTAGCTAAACTTAAGCATGGATTTTAATTATGAGAAATAAATTAAAATTTAGAGGATTAGTGTAATACCTGAAAAAGTGTGGGAGTCGTAAGTAAAATTAATTAAAATTTATATTTTTAAGTTGTATATTAAATATTATATAATATATTAATCAATTTTTGTTTCTTTAATATCTATTATATTGAAATTAACTGAGATTGAAATTTTTAAAATTTAATAAATTTTTCTCTTTGTTATTTTTTAAAAATTTTAAAACTAAAAAATTTATTTTATTTTAGATATTATATAATATACTAAAAGAGCCCCTAAAATAAATAGTGAGTTTCAAAATTACCAAGAGCTCTTTTTTTTTTATCTTCCATTTTATCTATTTCCAATATATATATATATATATATATATAATAAACTATATTTTTTTTCTCTTTCCTATTTAAAATTTTCAATTATAATCATCTTTACAAAAGAGAAAAAAACAGAAACAACATATAAAATAATTATACTTAGCCATAATTAGACTTCGGACCTCAATTAATGAAGAAAAGTACGAGCGGATGAGATGAGTCTTTAAAAAATTTAGCATTTTTCAAGCTTAAACCTTGGCCATTACTAAGTCTATGAATAATTAATGGAAAAAATTTAATTTACAAATTGGTTTATAAAAAATAGTCACATTTAAAATTTTTTGCAATTAATTTGACTGAAATCTTTTATTTATAAAAAAAATTATTTATTAAAAATTTAAAGCATGTGTAAAATGTTAATTGCAATTTCCATTAATTTAATTTTTTTGAAGAGAAAGAACAAATTATAAATATACCTGAAAATAATTTTAGTAAAAAAATATATAAAAATAATAAAACAAATAAATATACTAAAATTAGAACTAAGTTAGCACTATAAAGATATATTTAAGTAGGTAAATGTAAATTAAAAATAATAGTCAAAAGATATAAAATTTTAAATTTAATTATAATTAAGAACATGCTCATTTTTTAAAATAATTAAATTTATATTATTAATTTAAAAATTAAAGAAAATAAACGTATAAAATTTAAAAAAAAAACACCATTTTAAAATTATACCCCATTAAATCTATTAAAAATTAAAATGAAAATAAAAAAATAAAAACATGAAAATACATTTATATGATTATTATACTTTGTATATTATATATATATATTTTACTATTATACTTTTTTATATTTTATTATTTATTTTTCTCAACCCATATTAATAACATTCATTCCGGCAACAATGTGAGGCAAGCAATTGGCTTGTATATACATAAAAGTTTTATTACTAATCCTATTTCTATTAAAAATTATTAACCCTATTTCTATTAAAAATATAATTTCTATTAAAAACTACTAATCCTATATCCTATTTCTATTAAAAATTAATAATCTTATTTCTGTTAAAAATATGGTTTCTATTAAAAATTACTAATCCTATATCCTATTTCTACTAAAAATTACTAATCCTAGTTCTACTGAAAATATGATTTCTATTAAAAATTGCTAATCCTATTTCTATTAAAAATATGAGAAATTTAAAAACTTTTATGTATATACATCTAAAATAAATTTTATTTTTTATTTTAAATCTTTTATAAGGAGACCCTTGCATTCTTTATGAAATATTGTAATTGTTCATTAAAAAATAAAAACTTGAGAATTATAATTTTTATTTATAAGAAAATTAATTAACATGATTCTTAATTTAATAAAAACACAATTAATTTTTAAGGTTAAAACTTAAAAGAGAAGACGTAAATATAAAGAATAAAAAAAGTAAAAAGCCAAATATATATATATATATTATTTTTTATTGTACATACTTTTTTTGACAGATTTATAGTCAAAATTAATTCTTCATATTTGTGATTTGTTTTTCAATAATATTCTCATATTTTCAAGAATCTTTTACTTGTTACAGCACTTTTAAATTAACTTATAAACAATACTTTTTCACCGAGTTGTTGGTATTATTAATGTGACTTCAATGAAATTACATCTAGTCTTTTAAATGGGATTTTACTTTTCTGACATTTGCTTGATTTTAAGGTATAAATAGCAAAGTCTTATTGTTCAAAAAAAAAAAAATAGCAAAGTCTTCTACACTGATCATCCAAAAATTTATCGAAACCCTGCAATGGTGATTTCTGAAAAGATTAATTAAATGCTCTTCTGCTTTATTTTTATATAAAAAAATAAGTAGTAAAAATTAAGTAAGATAATAAAAAATAATATATATATATATATGTATTTTTAAATATATTTATTTTTTGACCTCGATATATATATTATTTGTTCATAATTAATTATCTAGGTTTTTTATTTATGTTTTTTGCTTTATAGAATCAAGTCATATATAATTAAAAAATATTTTAAATTTTAAATTAATCTTTTAAAAAATTAAAATGATCAATTTCAATAATTGTTTTTTAATAAATAAAAATAGTCAAAATTAATGTTAAATGGGGACTGAAACCCTGCATGCCCTTGAGATTCTCCGTATTATTGTAATCTATTTTACTTTAGAGGGTGTTTCTCAAAACTTAAAAGCTGATCAAAACTGATTATAAACAGTTTTTAGATTATAAGTTGTTTATATAAGTGTTTCTGAAAACTTAAATAGTAGATTATAATCTGATTTTAAGCAGTTTTTTAAAAGTTGGGTTTTGCTATTTTTTTTAAGCACTTATTTTTTAAACAGTTTTGACCAAGTAAAAGACTATACTATCCCTACCTAATCTTCAATATTTTAAATTTGGCCACCCTATATACTTTAGTTCCCATCAAAATTCTTTTATTTTTAGGATTCTAATTAATATTTTTAGGATTCTAATTAATTTGGTAATATTTACATGGTAGTTTTTTATTTGTATAATTTATTGATAACACCAATATTATTATTATTATTATTAAATAAATTTTATGATTATTATTATTATTATTATAATTACAAAATAAATTTTGAATTGACATTTAAAAAATTATTTTTATACAATAAATAAACTCATGGACAGTTTGGTCATTTTGACAGTTTCTGCAATTAAAAACTGATTATAATCTGATTTTACAGAAACACTTAACTGATTATAAACTGATTATCAGCTGATTATTAACTAGTTTACAGAAACGCTTAACTGCTTATTTTTAATCTGATTATAATCTAAAAATCACTTATTCACAATAAGCTGAAAAGTTCCAGTTTTAAGAAACACCCTCTAAGCCTTTGTTTGGTTGAGAGTAATTAGAGGCAAATGGAAAGAAAGTAAATAGGAATTACTCCACTTTCTTTTGGAAAAATTAATAGCAGAGTAAATAAGGGTAAAGTGGTGTAAATTTATTTTTCAAATTTCCCCTCCAACTCTCCAAATATTTCCCTCCAAAGTGGTGGGAAAGGAGACTAGATTGAGGTGAGTTTTTGCCTAATTAGATAAAATTACTATTATAACCTTCTAATAAATAATAACAAAGATATTTTGAAGCACAGATAATGACGTTCTATTGTTCCAGCTCTGCCATTGATGTTGTTCTCCTCCATTAAAGCTCTTGTCCAAATTTTGTGAAGAGTACAGCAAAAAAAGAAATAAATTCAGCAAGTTAGTATTTAATTTTTACCTGCCAGAAGCTCTCCCTTTGCTTTGATGAATTTGTTTGTCTCTTATTAAGTTCAATGTGATTATCGTACCTATTGGATTGCTTTCCCTAATTCAAAGAGCCATGTTTTTGCTTCATAATTTGCTCTTGTTTAAGCTTATATAACTGCAAAATATACCTCCAAGATTAATAAATAAGAAATTAAAATTAATTTAATATGCAATTAGGAAAGTAATTCGAAGGTACTAACTTGAATTTCTCTTATTTGGTAATCAATTAAAGCTTATTTAGATTGGAAATCAAGATTTGAGCTTTTGGGTTTTCTCATTAAAAAAAGGTAGTGAATTGAGTTCAAAAGAGGTGCCTAAAATTCTTTCACCATTTATCTTCAAGTTCTCAAATTTTCCTCTAATGAGTACCATTTGCTTTGATGAATTTGTTTAAGTTGTCTCTTATTAAAGCCCAAATCAGAAACTTAAGTGAGGGCATAATGCTTACAAGCATCAATAACAAAGAGAGAATAACATACACCTCCTTTTCATGTATGTTGACGTCATCTTGAAGCATGTAGTGAGCCATTTGATATATGAACCAAGCAATATAATTTAATTGACGAGCCATTTGGGATTTGTTGGCAACAAGAGAGAGAGAGAGAGATTGTTTAAGCTCCAAATTCATAAACCATGAAAATGTCCTCCTGTGTCCACAATAACATCAAATAATGAACAATTTTAAATTCATTATCACCAAGCAAATGCATTAAAATAATAAATCACTTACCAGTTGTTGTCTCCACCCAAATTTAGAGCAAATGCATTAAAATAATAAATCACTAGAAATGGAAACAATAGTAATTGAAGAGCCCCAAAACTCTAAAAATGAAAATGAATTGAAAGCTAAAAAAATTGAAAATGGAAACAACAGAAATTGCAAACGTGGCATAGACTTTACCAAATGAAATGAAACCCTAGCAAAGCAACGATACAACTACGGTGGAAGAAAATTTCATTTTCTGTGAGTTTCCGTCTGAAAATATATTAAGAAATTCTATGTTTCAGTGAGCGAAGGATTAAGATTTTCTTCTTTTCTCTCTAAAAGCTTCGCTTTTCTTCTTTTCTCTCTAAAAGCTTCGAATTCACGCCTTCATTCCACTAATTCCAGGAAAAACCGCAATCAATGTTGTAGATCCTCAGCGACCCAATCGACGGCCATGGCTAGGGTGAGCGAAGGATTGAGGTTTTCTTTAGAGAAGTAGTAGTTAAAAAAGTGGAAAGTCAACCGATAAAAAAGATGTTATTTTAATTAATTAATTAGCTTGCGACGGTTTAAACCACCACAATTTACAAATGTAATTTAGCAACGTTAATTTGTTAATTGCGACGGTTGCAACCGTCGCTAAGTAATTAATTAAGAAAATACTATTTCGTGATGGTGGCCAAACCATCGTAATAATGATAATATAATGACAGTTTTTGTCAACCGAAAAAAAAAATTGCCGCTAAGATAATTTGCATTGAGTTATACATTTTCTTTCTTGGGTATCTATTTTTGGTGAAATTTATCTTATTTTTAGTTGTTGCAGTAAATTTTAACTGGCTAGGAAACAATATTGAACCAGAAGTAGCTGTATGCATGAAATGAAAGCTTATTGATTTAAACGCTGCTCTACAGATCTTGCTGATGAAAGAAGTAGTGTATTAAGTAGCTTTATACTCTTTTAATGTTTTTTTCTTTCTTTTGATATTATTTTTTCAGAAATCTATTTTCAAAATTTTGAGAATAAGATTATTATTGTAAATTTTAATTATTTTTATGCTTTTAACTAATGAAATATGATAGTTTTTACTCATGTTTCATTACTTTGTTTTTGTTTACTTGTCTTGGGTTATGAACTTCTTTTGATCTGCTTTTCTTGTGGCCTAAAAAATATGGTGTATGGTTTAAGTTCAAGCACATATTCAAAATTATCTCTTTCTTTTTTCCTTGAGAAAACTGAAAAATTCAGCTTCTTAGTTTCTAATCTAATCATGGATCCATCTGTCCTCATAACAAATGTTCTCAAACTTTTCATATTTTTTTTCTCAATGCATCAGTGATGGTTTCTACTGGTCTGCTAATGCTATCACCTTTGTAGTGGTATTCCACTCAAATGAGATCCACAATTATAAATTAATAAAAAAAGGAGTAAGCTATCCAATGGGACAACTTGTACCGAATTGCAAATTGCAATTAATGCGAGAAGACCTATATAAATAGGCATTCCCCTTCACTTCAAAATACAACAAAATTTGAGAGAAAAATAAAGAGAGAAAGAGAGTAAATTTTAAAGAGAGAGATAAAATTATTTATGAGATAGTTTTTGTAATAAAATAGTAAGATTTTATTTTGGGTATTTGGAAAACACTTACCACTATTTTAGGTTTATTTTATTTTTGAGTGTTGTATTTCTAGAATATTTTTTCTAGAAAAGTCTCTTTCTTGTAATCATACTATTTATTAGTGGAAGAAATTATTCGGAGTTTTTCTCGTGAACACAGCTCAAATAAAAGGGTGAACCACATTAAATTTTGGTGTGCTATTTTATCTCAATTTTATAGTTATTATCAATTATAGTTATTTTGTTATATTGTGCTATTAATTATTCAACTAAAATTATGTCTAAGGATACTAGATTTTAAGCGGGACATCTGTGACCCCTCCAGTCTTTCCTGAAAATTTTCTTGATATTTATTTTTAATATAATATTTTATATATTATTTACTTGTATAATAGCAAGTAATTTATGTGTTATTAACACCCGCTTTTCAACAACTAGTATCAGAGCCTGGTTGCCTATTTGTCTGTGTAATTTAAAATGAAAGAGTCTAACAGTATGTTTAAATTAACTTCTTCAAATTATTCTATTCAAAAGCCTATAATAAAAGATTTTTTTATCTGCAAGTATCTTTATGATCCTATCGAAGGTGATAAGGACAAACAAGCAAATAAATCCGACCAGAATTGGGAGAAATTGAATAGAAAATCTGTGGGTATAATTCGATAATAGATAGATAATAGTGTTTATCATCATGTGGCTATGGAGAATAATGTCGAGATCTTGTGGAAGAATCTTGCAAATTTATACGAAAGAAAATTCCCACAAAATAAGATTTTTTTTTGTTAGAAAACTTATTCATATGACATTTAAATATGGGAGCAGTATGACTGAACACTTGAGCGATTTTAAAGATATTGTAAATTGCTTAATCAATCTTGAAGTTGTATCATTTGATGAACTGCATGCTTGTTTGCTTATTGTATTATGCCTGACAGTTGGGAGACTTTGGTAGTCGTTTTGAGTAATTCGGCTCCTAAAGGCAAACTGTTCATGAGTACAATTTGTGAAAGTTTATCAAATGAAGAAATCAGGAGAAAAGATCAAGGCTATTCTACCCAATTAGAAGTATTAGTTACTGAAAGATATGGTAGAAGTAGAACTAAACAGTTTCAAAATGCAGATAAGCAGTCAGACAACCATAACAAGTTAAGGGGTAGATCTAAGTCGAGAAAATGTATCACTTACTATCACTGTTGCAAGCCATGACATGTAAAGAGATTTTGCAGGCAATTGAAAAAGGAGCAGGCAAAAGAAAAAAAAAATGAAGAAAATGATGATACAGCTTCAATTGCACTCGATGACGATGTTGTCATCTCTACTGATGATAATTGCTTACATATCAATGGTCATGAAATCTCCTGGATTATTGATTATGGAGTTCATATCACGCATCTACTAAACGTGAATTTTTTACATCATATACCAGTGGTGATTTTGGCTATGTCAGAATAAAATATGAAGCTTCAGCCAAGGTTATTGGCATGAGTACGGTGTGTTTAAATACTAACGCCGGGTGTAACCTATAGCTTAATAATGTCAGGCATATTCCTGAGATGCGGTTCAATCTTATTTCTTCTAGTACTCTTGCTGATGAAGGTTGCATAAATTCCTTCGGTATAAAGAATTGCAAAATTACTAAAGTAAATCTTGTATTGGCTAAAGAAAGTAGACAAGATACTTTATACTTTGTACAAGCTAAGATATGCAAAGGAGAAGTGAATGCAGTAGCAGATACTTCAGTAGATTTATAGCATAAAAGGCTTGGTCATCTAAGTGAGAAAGGAATTGGTGTTCTTACTAGAAATAAATTTCTATCCTTGACAGGCATACATTTAGAATCATGCACTGATTGTTTGGTTGGAAAACAACATAAAGTTGCATTTCAGAGATCCTATTCTTTAAGAAGATCAAATATTCTAGATCTAGTTCACAGTGATGTTTGCTTTATGAGTGATAAAACGCTTAGTGGTGTTTCATATTTTGTGACCTTTATTGACGATCACTCTAGAAAAGTGTGGGCTTTTGCTGTGAAATTCAAAGATTAGGCACTGAATGTGTTCTAACATTTTCATGTCAGTGTTGAAAGAGAAACAGAAAGGCAACTGAAATGTGTTCGTGCAAATAATGGTGGATAATACAAGGGTCCATTTGAGATGTATTGTAAAGAGAACGACATTCGCCTGGAAAAGACAATTCCAAAAACACCTCAACAAAATGGAGTTGCTGAGAGAATGAACAAAATCATCGTGGAAAGAATTCGGTGTATGATCTCTCATGCTAAACTCCCTAAGTCCTTTTAGGGTGAAGCAATGAGAACTGCAGTCGACTTGATTAACATTTCTCCTTCAGTTTCTCTTGATGAAGATATTCCAGAAAGAGTATGTAGGAGAAAAGATGTTTCATATGATTATCTATGAGTTTTTGGATGCAAGTCATTTGTTCACATTCCAAAAGATGAGAGATCTAAGCTTGACTCCAAGGCTAAAGAATGCCTATTCTTGGGTTATGCCTATGAAGAGTTTGGTTACAAGCTTTGGGATCCTGTTAATAAGAAAATCATCAGAAACAGAGATGTGGTGTTCCTTGAAGTTCAAACTATTGAAGATCTTGAGAGGTCTAAATTATTCAAAGAAATGGTTTCAGACCTCATATCAGATTCATCTAGTTCTGAGCAAAGTGATGCAAATGAACAAGATGTTAATAATGATGATGAGCCTATTCTGAATGCTGATGAGACTAATGAGGTTATTAATGATCAGCCTCATCTTGCACCACCAGTTAAAGTATAATTAAGAAGATCCACCAGAAATAGAGCACCCTCTAAAAAATACTCTCCTCATGAGTATGTGATGCTAACTGACAGGGGAGAACTAGAAAGTTATGAAGAGGTAATGGCATGCAATCAGAAAGATGAGTGGCTTGCAAGATGAGATGAAATCCTTACACGAAAACTACACTTATGAGTTGGTGAAGCTGCTTAAAGGAAAGAAAACACTAAAGAGCAAATGGATTTTCAGAGTAAAGACTGAAATAAATACTTCACAACCAAGGTATAAAGTAGGTTGGTTGTGAAGGGTTTTGGGCAAAAGAAGGGAGTCAACTTTGAAGAAAATTTCTCACATGTGGTCAAGATGTCTTTCATCAGAGTTATTCTTGGTTTAGTTGCCAATTTGAGAGATAAAACAACTTGATGTGAAGACAACTTTCCTCCATTGTGACTTGGAGGAAGAAATTTATATGGAGCAACTAGATGGGTTTAAAACTAAAAGCAAGGAGAATCTTATTTGCAGGCTGAAGAAAAGCTTGTATGGACTTATGCAAGCACCAAGACAGTGGTACAATAAATTTGAGTCATTCATGATAGATCATGGGTATGGAAAGACAACTGCTGATCATTGCATATTTGTAAAGAAGTTTCATGATCGTGACTTTATCATCTTATTGCTTTATGTGGATGATATGTTAATAGTTGGCCATGATGCTGAAAAGCTAAGTTCTTTAGAGAAAGAGCTTAGCAAGTTCTTTGCAATGAAGGATTTGAGATCTGCCTAGCAAATTCTTAGGATGAAAATTACTTGGGATAGGAAGAGAAGGAAATTATGGCTATGCCAAGCAAATTCTTGGGATGAAAATTACTTGGGATAGGAAGAGAAGGAAATTATGGCTATCCCAAGAAAAATACATTGAGAAAGTTCTTGACAGGTTTAACATGAGCAAAGCAAAATCAGTTTGCTCTTCACTTGCAGGTCATTTCAAGTTGAGTTCCAATCAATGTCTTTTAAGTAAGATTGACAAAGAAGAAATAAAGAAAGTGCCTTATGCTTCTGTAGTTGGTAACTTGATGTATGTTATGGTTTACACAAGGCCGGATATTGCATATGCTGTTGGAGTTGTAAGCATATTTCTTTCTAATTCTATAAAGAATCATTAGTTAGCAGTAAAATGGATACTAAGGTATCTTAGAGGCACTTCTAAAATTTGTATATGCTTTGGTGATGGAAAACCTATGTTGGATGGGTACACAGATGCAGATATGACTGGTGACATTGATTCCAAAAAATTCACTTCTGGATACTTAATTACTTTTACAGGGGGAGCAGTTTCTTGGCAATCAAAGTTATAAAAATATATTGTCTTATCCACCACTGAGGCTGAATATAATGCAATTACTGAAGCAAACAAAGAGCTTTTATGGATGAAGTTTTTGCAAGAATTAGGTTTTGAACAAGAGAAGTATGTATTATACTGTGACAGTCAGAGAGTCATTCATCTCAGTAAGATTTCTACTTTTCAGTCATGATCAAAGCATATTGATGTGAGATATCATTGGATTTGAGATGCACTGGAGATGAAACAGTTTCAACTCGAAAAGATTCACACCAATGATAAATGGATCTGATATGATGACTAAAGCTCTATCCACGGAGAAGCTAGTTGCTTATAGAGATTGCTGGTATGAAAGTCCCATCCACTTGAGTGTGAGGGGGAGATTTGTGGTGGTATCCCACTCAAATGGGACCCATAATTATAAATTAATAAAAAAAGGAGCAACTTGTCCAATTAGACAGCTTGCACAAAATTGCAAATTGCAATGTAACACGGAAATGCCTATATAAATAGACCTTCCCCTTCACTTCAAAATACAACAAACATTGAGAGAAAAAATAGAGAGAGAAAGAGAGTAAATTTTAAAGAGAGAAGGAAACAACCAAAAACAATGCTATAATTTCAACTACGAAGCAGATTCTATATGCTAATAAGAAAGCAAATCAAACCAAGCAAACAAGAAGAGTATTGAAACATAAAAAAAAATTATTGTATATATAAAAATAACAAAAAAATTAAAATATATAATAAAAATCATATTCTCAGAAATTTGAAAATTGATTTCTGAAAAAATATAGCAAGAGAAGATAAAATACATTCAAAGATATTTTAGATACTCAATACCCTACTACTAATACTGTGTTTGAATCTCAATGTCATAAGCTATATTTATAGAATAGATATTTGAAATCTATTCTATATTTATAGAATAGATTTCAAATCAATAAACTTTATTTCCTATTTAATTTAACTTTCACTGTAACTGCTAAAAATTAAGTAACACTAACAGAAAATAAATATCCAAGAATATTAAAAAACTAACTTTTTCATGAAAAATGTATAAAAATAAGTGTCTTACATTATTGTGTAAAGAAAGCAACAAGTATATGAAGAGTGCATGCATATATATGGTAATTTTGTTTCCTTCTTTATGCCCAAAGACCGAACAAATGCCAGAAAATGAAAAAGAAAAGTTTAAATATATCGGGCTGGATTCTCATGCAGCTTCATATTTTTGAAAGTAACATAATTTGCTTCAAATATGCAAAGAGAGAGAGAGAGATAGAGAGAGATCATGTTCTTATGTTTTTTAGTGCCTCATTTTTTTATTTTCCTTTTGTCAGAACAAGATGCCTTTAACCTTCTAACAATCATATTTTTTTTGGTCAGAAAATCATAATCATGTTTATTGATGAAGTAAAAAAAAAAAAATATGATAGAATATTATTGAAGGCATGTTTGAATAATTGAATAGAATATTCTTAAAGACATGTTTGAACAATTGAATAGAATATTCTTAAAGGCATGTTTGAATAATTGAAAATATAGTTTAATAATATATAGTACAATAATCTTACGTGATATCATATTATTAACAGTGGCGGATGTAGGTGGGGGCACGTGGGGTCTGTTGCCCCCCCTTCCACCAACCATATACATGTATATATATATATATACACACACACTGTACGTGTATTGTCCTCTTTTCAAAGTCTTATGTGTGTATTTGCCCCCCCTTCCAAGTTCCAGTGTTTGTATATGTGTATACATTAATTAATTATTTATATATATATTATACATATTTATTTATTTATATATTTATAAATATATTCTAATAAATAATATATATTATATATTATATTAAATTTTTACAATATATATTAAATTAATAAATCTATATATTTATTAGCTTTAATTATTTTTAATTTATATTCTAAAATTGATATTAATAATTATTTTGTAATTTAATTATGAATTGGATTTAAAAAATTTGTGATTAGATTAGCAAAAAATATTTTAAATTAATCATTTTGCATATTATGTCATATAAATTTATTAAAAAATAATTAGCTTAAATATTTTTTAAATAACTTAAAAATATATAAATATTATTTAAAAAATATATATTATATAATTTTTTAAAGTAATATTAAAATATTAAAATAAAATAATAAAAATTTAATATTTAAATATTTAATATAAAAATAAAATAAAATATTAATATTAATATTAATATTAATATCAACTATTTATATTAATTTTTTAATATTAAAATAAAATTAAATATAAATTTACCTATAATTTTTGTTCGCTTAAAAATTTTGCCCCCCCTCAACATCATCCTGGTTCCGCCACTGATTATTAATATTATTTGTCATACATTATAGGATTAATTAAAATTTTTTTATTTGATTTTTTGATATAATATTTTAATAAATTATGAGAATGAAAAAAATATTGAGAAATATATATTTAGTATTTTGAAATTTTATTAATAATGTTTCTGAAAGATAAATTTGTTTAACTCTGTAAAATACAATGCAAATTGAAGTAGTAATAAATATTACACTTTATAATTAAATTTATAATTAAAAAATAAAATAAACTTAATAAAAAAAAGTCCTATCAAAATAAATTATTTTATTTTTATTGTAAACTCTAACTTATTATAAATTTATTATATCTATAATTTCTTAAATTATTAGGGCTTGAAATTTTCGATAATAACAATTTATTTAAATTAAATTTATTTCAAACATGTTCAAAATTACCTAGTTATATTCTAGAGCTATGTAGATTTTAATCATAATAGACCAAAAAAAAGTCAAGATTTGCTTTATTTGGACATACGTTATGAAAAAATTAAAATTATGCAAAAATTCTTATTATATTATTTCCGAACAAACCACAAACCTTAAACACCACATTCTAATATATATATATATATATATATATATAAAACTTATTCTTTGACAAATAGATTATATTATAAGTTCATTACTCTCAAGTTTTCTATGTGTTTTGTTTTATAGTGTAAAGTCATGCATAATTGAAAAAGATTTTAAAATTTTCACTTAATTTTTTAAAAACAAAAATCAATTTCAATAATTTTAATCAATATTAAATAGGGTCTGAAACCTTGCATGTCTTTGAATTCTCCATATTATTGTTTCTTGATTGTGTTGAGATTTATTTGATGTTTTTAACTATTTTTCTGTAAACTTTAAAGACATCAAGTGAATATCTATATTGTCCATTGGACATTGACAGTTTTCAATGATCTAAAGAGTGAAGACCGAAACCACCTTTAAAAATTATGCAGTATCTTAATTATTAATTTTTTTTATAATAAAAAATTATTAATTGTTTTCAATTTTTCTAGCTCGTTTTGTCTATCTTTAACTCTTTATATTGATTAGACTATACGTCTAGATGGCATATATTAAAAATCATACCAAACAATTTATTCAATATAATTAGTTTAATAAATTTTTTTATTTATAATTAATTTAATAAACTTGTTGTTTTTTTAATTTATAAAAGATGCTTACATTACCAAATGGAACGAGATAATAAAATAAAAGTCAAAATTCCTGAATCAAATACAATATTAATTGAGTTATATATTTTTGTAATTTGTTCATTAAATTAAATTTTATATATTTTTGCAATTTGTTCATTAACTTTAAATTTACAATTAATAATATTAAGATATTCAATACAATTTTGTATGTTAAACGTAATTTGTCAAATAAAGAGAAAAAAAGAATTCTTTGGTTTAATATGTGATTTTTTAATTTATATCTTAAATAAACAATTTGTCTATTGCTTGACAAATCTGTTGCTTCCTTTGATGCTTTCTTTTTTAACATTTTATGTTGGATTTTTATTTTGAAATTTAAAATAATAATTTAAAATAATTTTAATTATCTATATAATATCATAATCAGATATTTTAAATTTTAATTTTTAATGGTCCTCAATTTTTTTCTTGTAAATTTACTAATATGTTCTTATGAAATTTTTAATTTATTTTATTATATATATTATCTGATTACACTTTAATGATAGGTATAGTTTTCTAAAAATATACAAATAAATGAGTGGATTCTTGATCACTGTTCTTCATAGCTCTTTTTCATCATAGTAAAAAAAATTAATTGACAATAAAATCTTCTCGGGGGTACACATTTTATTTTTGCGGCATAAACTATCATAAACTCTATTATGTATGTTTATATTTATATGTTTTGGAGATTGTTATTTAGTTTTGATCATGTTGATAATTTTATATGAAAAATATTAATTTTTTTTACTGTGGTATCAGAGCATACATATCTTCGCCTAGTATTATTTATATTTTTTTTATTGTTATTGCACATGTAATTGCTTTTACTTTGGATAATGTTGTACTAGATATCTATGATTGTTTATGATTGTGTAAAATATATTTGCTTTAAAGTTAAACAAAAAATTCTTTTGATATAATTTATTGAATTTTGACTGTGAAAATAATATTTTTTGATATTTGATTTTGTTTATTTGGTCATTAATCAGCTTTAAATGGTGAAATCATGTTAATAAGTGCTATTAAAGCCCGTATAATTTTTATTTTTTACAAATAAATATTTTTTGGGTTAGTTTTTTTATATCATAGAAAATAAAATTCAAAATTTGAAATTTTATGAATGGTTTTTGCCTATTTTGATATGGTAAATCAATTACTTGAATTTTGCCTTTTGAATTTTTGGAATGTAAGTCCATATGGAGGAGACATAAGCAAGTCAATATTAGAGTATGAAAGCAAGTTCAACCGAATTCAGTGGATCTGGCTAAAGGTTAGGGTTGACCTCTCATAGCCAAAATGACGTAGTATTTGGGCTTATCCGGGTTAGGTCTATTTTTGTTGGCCCATTTACATTTCAACATATTTACAAAAAAAAAAAGGGACCCTTTTTTGTGTTAAGCCGATTTGAAAAATGACACTCTTTATCATATTTTTTTTTAAATTTTACTTTTTTATTGAGAATATTTTAGTCATTTTATTATAAACTCCTAATAAACTCATTATAAACTATGTAAAATTTATAAACTCACTATAAAATCTTGATAAACTCATTATAAATTCATTGTAAACTAATAAAAATTTGATATTTTGGTAAATATTTTATAAATTCAGGTATTTTGATAAATATTTTATAAATCTGGTAAATTTGAAATTATTTTTAATTATTTTTATATTTTTATCAAATGCCCAACCGATTTGTATACATGGCCATGCATTTGAAGGTTTATGGGCCATTTTGATTCTATTTCTGTGGGCCTAATAAGAAATTGTTTCTTAGAGTCTTTGCAAAAATACCAAAAAAAAAATTTAAATTTACTATTTTTTTTAAAATATTTATAAATTTATCAAAATTTATATTTTTTTTTATAAAAAATACCAGATTTAGATAGTTTATTATGAGTTTATTTTAGATTTATTATGAATTTATTATACGTTTATTATGAGTTTATGAATTTATATAGTTTATTATGAGTTTATTACGTGTTCATTATGAATTTATCGTAAAATTATTAAAAATTACTGGTAAAAATGAAAAAAATTTATAAAATATGGTGGAGATTGTAATTATCTCTTATTTATTTATTTATTTATTTTTGGGCAAAAATAATTTTCAAATGAAATAAAATTAAAATTCATTTGGTTTTTTATTCTGAATTTTTAAATTCTATGTTAATTCACTTATAAATATTTTTATTATATTTAAATTCTGATCCTGACATTTTACTTCCTGCAGGCGTCTTATATTGATGAGAACATGCAATCCAAGGACAGAATAATAGATAATTCTTTTGTCACTGAATTTACATTTTTTATTGGGAACATGACGTTCATGTGTTAATCATGTCTAACCAGTAACCATCATAAAAAATAATAATTTCTAAATAATTCTAAATACCAAATAATCAAATGCCAAATAATTAAACTTGCTGTAAGAAGTAATTCTAAATACCAAATAATTAAACTTGCTATTATTTGGATTAAAGAAATTGATTTAGAAATAAGGAATAAATTAATTGTAAATGAAATGTTTAAGTTTAAATTCGATGATGATTAACTTAGAGAAGACCACCTTAATTAATTTACTAAGGATTTTCTAGAGTATTGATTTAATTTAAGTTCTTCTTAGATTAATGGTTGGATTCTCCTAATTTAAGTTTTAAACTCTCTTAAGTACTAGAATTAATATTGAATTTAAACTTACGTCTACTCTCGTGATCATAAGAAATTAAACCAATTCATTAAACCTTATGAGAATCTTATATCAACATCTTAACCGTTTACCTTATTAGATCTAAGTGAAAACTTAACTTAAGATTGTTACCTATTTGGATTAATGTTATGCTTCCACTCTCGCTACATCATATAACATCTCAATTCAATTAATTATTGGCTAAGTAATTAAAGCATTAAAATCAAAGATAACAAATTAATCAAATGATAAATTTAATTAAATTAATTAAGCATAAATTACTTCATAGTAGAATTAATATAAGGGGTCGACCCTAAATGAAAATTTAGTTACTCATTATTGAATTTAACGCAAGAAAATAATTAAAAACCATAATTGAAAGCATTGAAAATTAAAGAGCAAGAAACATCAAACTCTAATTCTTCTTTGGGTTGGAGAAGAACTCCACTTGGAACTTGAATCTCTTCTTGAAACTAAACTTTACTCTTTCTCTCCAAAGAATCTATGACTCTAAAATGAAGTTAATTTTTAGGGATGAATGAAGACTAATTCATGGATCATAGAATGCCCCCTCAAGGTTTAGAGAGCACTTGCTTATATAGAAGCTTGGAGGCTTGCTTTTGATAGTGGAGAAATTATTTTAACTCATTCCCTTGAAACATGGATTATTTTGCTCCTTAAATTAGGCTACAAACCTCCTTTTTGCTTCCACGGGCATGGCTTTTGATGCCATGGTCGTGGCCTAGTGGGTGTGTACTGTCTCGCCAACTTTCTACTGTCTTTTTGTACCTCATGGGCGTGGCTTTTTTAGTTACTACGACCGTGGCTTTCATCTATCTTTTGTGACACTCTTCTTTTTCTTGGACAGCAGGCATTTCTATCCCACAGGTCGTGGATTCTGGAAGACCAAGGTCATGGATTTGCAAATGATTCTGGAACTCCATCTTGTTTTGTTCCCTCTTTTAGGCAGTAGCATTTTCATTCCCACGGTCGTGGCTTCTGAAAGAGCATGATTGTATGTTTGATTTGTCTTCTGGATTCCATTTTATTTTGGCAATTCAAATCCCATGGTCGTGGGGATCACTAACCATGGTCGTGGTACTCAACTTTTATGCCTTTTTTGCCAATTTTCTCCATTTTTGCATGATTTTTAGTTAAAATCTTGTATCTTGATCTCTCATGCTAGAATGAGGGGAATTCTAACTTTCATCAAAGCAAATTCATCAAATTCAATTGAAAATAATTAAAAATAAGGTTAGAATAATCCCAAAATATTGGTCAAAAGTCGATTCTATCAACTCCCCCAAACTTAAAACATTGCTTATCCTCAAGCATTTAATAGACTTAATTACATGTTAATTTTATATAGAAAAATTTTAAAGAGTTCAAATTTCAAAATTTTAAACCCAAAATTTAGCTCTATAACCAAACTTGCTTCATTTTCACCTTCCTTTGCTTAAGAAAATTAATTAATTGCAATCAATTATAGAAATATTTTTTTTATAAACAAATGTTCTTTATATGAAACTTAGCCTATTCTCATATGTATGTTTAATTGAATTTTTTTCACTAATAGACCTTCACTAACTCAAGAAAAATCAAAAGGACTTTTAAGGCTTGTAATGGGGTCAAAAAGGGTGAGGACTTAAAATAATGCTTAAATGAATTTGGTTAATTATTTCTTAAATATTTCTCAAGTTTTTGAATTCTGCTTTTGTTACTCGAAGAATCTCTTGTTTTGCTCCCTTCTTGTTCCTTTCTTTTGCTGAACTGGGAAATATGCTTATATATATATTATATATAAAATTTCCCAAAATTTTAATATTAGGAATTTATTGTAGGAGTCATAAAAATTTCTTTTCTTCTCCAATTTTGAGTAAATAACATGAGAAATGTTTCAAAAGATACTTAACCTAGAAAAAGGGTAGTCTATTGGTTAAAAAAAATTAGGCTAAATATTTATAATTAATTAAGCTCAAGGAGGAAAACTAGAGGCAAGGTTTAAAATTTGATAGATATGAGGATTTGATTTAACAAACAATGCCTAAATCATTTTTTTCCTCTTCTTAGCAAGATTCAATTTTGCCTCAAAAGCTTTTTTAAACATGTTCTAATCCAAGGCAGAAAATATTATAAAAAGAATATAACCTTTTTTTTAATCAATTGCACTTAATCAAATTTAAAAGCTCATTAGGTTCAAAATCCGCAAGCACAATTATTTTACCAAGTTTTTGATTTAAAATATATTAAAATTTTAATAGAAAATTTTTAATATATAAAGTCACATATAAATAATCTATTGTAAAACCATTTAATATTTAGAATATCAAAATTCATGCATTCAAACATCCAAAACATCAAATGAAAGTCTGAATTTGAAAATCTAACAAATCAAAAGAAAAATATTAAAACTATCAAAATATTAAAATCATTAAATCAAAATGTACTTTACTGCATTGATGGAGAATTCCCCCAAACTTAAATTACTATTGTCCTCAGTGGTCACCATCACTAGGAGGAGGATGTTGCTACGGTGGCGGGTAATGCAATCCAAATTGAGCAAAGAAGCTATTGATTTGTTCGCTGAGTCTTGTCATCTGCATGAAAATGTTTGGACTTTTTGCTCAACTTCTTCAATGTGTCCTTTCATTCTATTGAATCTCTGCTCCAAAGCATCATTCCTGCAGTTCATTTCTTGCTCAATGGAATCAAGTTTGTTAGATATATATTTAAAATAATTTGGGAGCATAGAAGGTCTTGCTTCAGAAGGACAAGGAGGGGAACGATGTTGTTCTTCAGTATCCTCAAAATCTTCAACCTCTCCCTTTAGTTCATCCTCATCAGTTCTACATTTGCATCAGCTGGTCCTAAAGGCACATACCTATGCCCTCTCTTTTCGGCTAATCTCATTGCAAGGACAGTTACCATATCAATAGTAGTTTTACTAGGAACATGTGTAAGATTGTCATATCGAATCCCTAAATAATTAGTAGTTTTGGTTATCATTCCTCCAATTACAATTTTTCCTGATTGTTTTGTAACCTCTTTACATCTTTTTGCAAACCAACATCCTGAATTAAAGGGTTTTTCTTCTAAAAGGAAATGTAATTCCTTAGAATTTACCGTTCCTTTATTGGCTAAGATCACATGAATATACCTATAAAATGGGTTCGTGAAATTTGAAGATTTTGAGATTTTGCTATTAAATATAGCCATCCCCGCCTAACCTAGCCATAAGTTCCTTGAAAATCAACTAAACTAATGGAATTTCCAAATTCAATTGTACTCTAGTGATAGTCCCTGTTGACAAGTCTAAAATCAACTTTACCATTATGCACAGAATACCTATCAGGTGGTGTGAATGAGAATGAGCTTAAAAATTCCATTGTCAACTCAACATATGTTGAAAAAATGCATAGATGCAAACATAATCCATTGCATATCAGTAAACATTTTTAGCAAGTCATTATTCCAACCTAACGTCCTAATCACATCCCCATCAATAAAAGCAAGAAGGTATAATTCTTCTTGAATTGATATCATGGTACCTTTTTCTTTTAATTTCATCTTTAAATTCTATTTGGCGAGGAGACATGTTTGGCGGTTGTGGTGGTGGTGGAGATGATTGCCTCTGCCTTTATGCTGATGGTGACTGAGGGGAAGACGATGATGGTGAAGATCTTCCTTGGTCTCCTCCTAAACCTTCTCCTCTTGATTTCCTACCAAAAGTCTTTGTCTTAGGCATTTTTTATGATTGATTTGATGAAACTAGTGAAATTTAGATGAAAATTGGAGTTTAGGGGTGAGATGGGGCATGGGTTGAGAGAGAAGAGTCATGGATTTCAAATATGCGAGGCCAGGGTTTAGAAAAGTGAAGGAGAGAGAAAAATAAGATGAATTTATAGTACAGGGGCCCCACAGTAGTGGCTATGGTTGCCATGGTCGTGTCTTTGAAAATGACTCTGCCACTTTTGCTTAGTTCTTAGATAATGCCCTAATGAATCCCATGGTCGTGGGAATTGGTTTGCCATGGTCTTGGGTTTGAAAATGCTTATGTCTTCTAAAAGTTTCTTCTCCTACTCAATTTTTACATATCCATTCCTAATTACACGGTCGTGGGGTTGAGTCACCATGGCCGTGGCCTTGATTTTACCTCTGGTTTCTTTTTATTTTGTAGTTCAAAGTACCTACAAACAAAATTTAATCATAATGCAGTATAAATTGCATAATTTAAATAAAACTATAGAAAGATCATCAATTGGGTTTCCTCCCAATAAGCGCTATGTTTAGAGTCAGTAGCTCGACTTTACGATTGGTTATTTGCTACGGTAGTGGACACTCCCCTTGTCTACTAGATCACCAATGTAATAATGCTTCATACGCTGGCCATTTACTTTAAAAATGTCTCCTCCTTGATTTTGAACTTCAACGGTTCCATAAGGATATACTTTTATCACCTTAAAGGGGTCGGACCAGCGAGATTTAAGATTTCTTGGGAAAAACTTCAACCTCGAGTTGTTCAAAAGGACCTGTTGGCCTTCATGGAATGATCGTGGTTGAATATGCTTGTCATGCCATGCCTTTGTTTTTTCTTTATAGAATTTGGTATTCTCATATGCTTGAAATCGTATCTCATCCAACTCACTTAGTTGTAACAATCTTTTCTATCCTGCTACATCTAAATTCATGTTAAATTGCTTGATTGCCCAATATGCTTTATGCTCGAGTTAAACAGGTAAATGACAAGCTTTCCCAAAAATAAGTTGATATGGTGACATGCCGATTGGTGTTTGGAATGCTGTGCGATAAGCCCATAGGGCATCATCAAGTTTGAGTGACAAATCCTTTCTTGAATTGTTGACTATTTTCTCTAGAATCCATTTAAATTCCCTATTTGAAATCTATACTTGATCACTAGTTTGAGGATAGTACGGTGTTGTTATCTTATGGTGTACACCGTGTCTCTTAAGAAGAGAATCAAAACTCTTATTGCAGAAATGAGTACCACCATTAGTTATCGTTGCCCTAGGAACTCCAAATCTAATGAAAATGTTCTTTTTGATGAATTTAGTCACTACCCTGGAATCATTTGTTGGGCTTGCTATTGCTTTCACCCATTACCAGAATATATTGATTCTTGAATAATGATGGAAAAGGACCCATGAAGTCAATCCCCATACATCAAAAAGTTCAACTTACAAGATTGAATTTAGTGGCATATCCTACCTTCTTGAAATGTTTCTGGTTTGTTGACAATGATCGCATGATTCAATAAAGGCCCTTACATCTTTATAAATGGTAGGCCAGAAAAATCTAGATTGCCAAATTTTAGCAATGGTCTTTGAAGTGATAGAATGATTGTCACATTCTTTCGAATGACAAAATTCTAAAATACTTTTCATTTCCTATTCCGATATACATCTACGAGTCATTCCATCTCCACAATACTTGAATAGTAGAGGTTCCTCCCATATATAATGTTTCACGTCAGAAAGAAATTTCTTCCTTTGAGCATAAGACATATCTGATGGAAGAACACCAATTGCCAAATAATTAACAAAGTCAGCATACCAAGGAATATAATTTTTAACAGAAAGAAGTTGTTCATCAGGAAATAATTTATTAATGGGTGTTGACTCTTTTTCCAGTTATGTCCATAATCTAGAAAGGTGATCTACAACTAAATTTTCGGCTCCCTTTTTATCCTTAATCTCCATATAAAATTCTTGAAAGAGCAAAATCCATTAAATTAATTTTGGCTTAGCTTCCTTTTTGCTCATAAGATATTTGATTGCTGCATGGTCCGTATAAATGATAACTTTGTACCCTACAAGGCAAGATCAGAATTTTTCAAGGGAAAATACTATAGCAAGCATCTCCTTTTCTGTTGTCGCATAATTTATTTAAGCTTCATCAAGTGTTCTACTTGCATAGTAAATAACATGGTTTCTTCTGTCTTTCCTTTGACTCAACACTGCTCCAATTTCATAATCACTTGCATTACACATGAGTTCAAATGGTAAAAACTAATCTGGTGGTGAAATGATTGGGGTTGTCATAAGAGCTGCTTTTTAACTTGTTAAAAACAACAAGACATTCCTTAGAAAATTTAAAAATAGCATCTTTGTTTAGTAATTCACACAAAGGTTTAGCAATTTTAGAAAAATCTTTTATAAAGCGACTGTAAAACCCTACATGTCCCAGAAAACTTCTTATGCCCTTAACATTGGTTGGTGGTGGTAATTTTTCAATTACTTCTACTTTTGCTTTATCTACCTCTATCCCTTTTTGAGAAACCTTATGTCCAAGTATAATTCCTTATTGTATTTTTTCCAATTTAGGACAAGGTTTGTTTCTTCACATCTTTTAAGCACCTGTTTCAAAATTTGCAAACAATTATCAAAAGTAGAGCATGTAAGCGGAAATTTTTACCCCCACTTCAAGTAGAATGGTTCTTGCTACTTCGGCACTACTAGGCTCAAGGCCTTAGAGAACACATGCCTAAACCTGGAGAATTGGAATTGCCACTTGAATGGGCTAGGAAAGAAAGAAAAGGGTGAATAACTCGATTCCTAAGGAATCTCCAACCCCCTATTGGGTTCGAAAAGTCGGGTACGCATGAGGAAGGTGAGAATGACCTAGCACCCCTATAGTGTCCGGTTCATTGAAACCGATCTCCTTTTCAAGTCTATATATTATTGAATTCTTAATTATTATAATATTATCCATATTACATGTAATGATAAAGGAAATAAACATTCATCATATCACTGACATAAAACAAACAAAGTGAGCACCCATCCGAAGATGGAAACAAGCTCTTACAATATCCAATGTCCAAAACACAAGTATATAAAAATAGGACACCCACCAATTGTTGAAAATGTGTCCCTTACATTAATCCCCAAATACAAATAAGATAAAAAGAAACAAATTGAATAAACAAGCCACCAACAAAGTGGAAATGTGCTTTTTATAAGTCTCTTAAAAATACTATAAATAAATACTTAATAATCATCCATGGTAAAGCAAGTAATCAAATAAATAACCAACCATTGCACAAACAATTGTAAATTAGGGCTAAAATAATAAAGTTAAAGTTAATCATAAAAATTACAATTTACAAATAGGTTTTAATATTAACCTATTAATGAAATATAGGGCGCGACGATGCGAGTCGCGCTTACGGCGATCCCAGCAGCGCCCCTTGCTGGGGATCTGGGGCAGTGCCTCTGAAAGGTAAACAATTTGCAAAGTAGGATTTTGTTGTGGAATTAGGGTTTGGTTGTGAAAATTAGGTTTTTAGTTTTGTAATTTAGAGTTTTTTTAAATTAATCTAAGCAAATTATGTTTTAGATAAAAGAATACACAATTATGGTTTTGGAAATCAAATTAGGGTTTTAGATTTTTATCAATTTCAAATATAAACCTATAGCCTACTGTAAAGAAAAATCATAAATTTCATCCATAATTTCATAACATAGTGGACAAAGCATTAATAAATAACAATCAATCTATTTATAATTTGTTAACATAGTAAATGATATATTGAAACTTAATCAATGAATTTAATCGAATTAGTTAATAAAGATTGCACCTGCATTGTTGGCTCCTCCAAGGTCAGTTTACTGAACCTGAGCTAGCTTGCACAATCATTTGCTGGACAGCCTGGATCAAGTGAAGCCCTTGGTCAATGTCTAAAAAATCTTCAGGTTGTTTAGCTTAGTACTGTCTCCTTTTCTATTTGATTGCTCTCTGTCTTTGTTTATCTTTTTTTAATTCCTGTGTTTGATTAATTGTCCTCCCCTCTAATTATTGATTTTTGGCTTTGTATTTGTAAACAAGAATGCAACATTAGCTTATCAATCCTTACTCAGTTCAAACACCTTTTGCTGCTTGTCCGAGTCTCATTGAAATTTAAACGCGATTAAAATTGTACCTAACCCGAATTAAGGACTCATGGCAAATTTGTCAGAGCCAGTTCACTATGAGCTTGGCTTATGGTGAATTTGGCATGCCAAATTTGCCATGACTTTGGCTCATGGATAATTTGGCTAGCCAAATTGCTTATGAGCTTGGCTCATATTAATTTTGGCTGATATTGAGCTTGGTTGACCCAACCGAACCGAATAGGCTTGTATTTCAATTGGCTCACTTCAACTGGACCTAATTCAAGTAGATTAAATAGAATTTGGGCCTTTCGTTAAAATCAAACTTAATCCAGCCTCTTTTAATTAAAACTAAATTTTAACCGAGCCAAAATTAAGGGTCTACAGTTTGCACCATACTTGAACGTTCTGAGACTTCAGTAGAAGAGAGTGAAATGCAATATGTGTAACATCCTTAATTTTTGAAATTTAATAAAATAAATTAAAATTAAAGTAAATAAATTAAATAAATAATTTAAATGAAAAATTGAAGGATTTTAAGTGAAAAAGTGGAATGTATATGTGAAATATATACAACATATAGAAAAGTCAACATTTAAAAAGAAAAGTCAAAAGTTAAGTGGCAATATTGTAAATATATCTTGAAAAATTAAAATTATTTAAATAAATAAAACAAATAAATTCTTTTTGAGTGGAATATATAATTTATGATTTTTATTAAATAAATAAATAATTAAGTAATTAAAAATATAATAAAATAATATTATATATATGTTAAATTTCAAAGTGGAAAGAAAGAGAAAATAAAAGTGATTTCCATCTTCTTCTTCTTCTTCATGTTTGGCCAAGCCTCCATAGCCACCAAGAGAGAGATTTCTTTATCTTCCAAGCTTCCATAATTGAAAGAAATTTAAGGTTTCAAGTGAAGTTTTGGTGATTTCCTCTTGAATTAGTAAGTTCTCTAACTTATTTCTTTGGATTTCTATGAAATTGAGATTATGTTGAGTTTGGGATGAGTTGGTTGAAGAGAGAGAATTTAGGGTTATGGAACATGTGGACTTTTGAAATCATGAGTTTTAATTGTACAATTTGGTTCCAAATGTGTTATTTTGATTCATAAACAAGGATTTTAAAGTCATAGATGTTGGATGAAGTAGTGTTGAATTTAGGGTTTTGGAAAGGGAATTTTCAAAAAATGGTGAATTTTTTTTATTTTAATATTTAAATCATGTTATTTCATGATATTAGTGATGAAAATAAACTTGGATTAATAATTGGAATAAGTTGGAATGAAGAACCTTCATTGGTGAAGGTTATGCCATTTTAGGATTTTGTATAAGAGTGTGTATTTAATTAATGTGAATAATTGAAGCATGTTATAATATATTTTTAATAATATAAATAAACTTTAAACACTAATTTAAATGGATTAAAATGGAAGTTCAATGTTAAATTAAGGAAAGGCTAAATTTTGGGGTTTTGATTAGAGTAATGTTTAATTAGAGTTTAATGTTAGAAATGCCTTAAAATGTGATATTAAATGATTGTATTTGATCAATTTTTGAATAGGCATTAAAGAGAGGTGAATTGCCCAATGCTAGTGTTGAAAGGCAACTTGAAAGTGAAGGTTTGTGAGAGATTTTTAGCTTGCATTTGAGAGCTTATTGAGGTATGTATAAACTCTTGATAAATGGAATGTGATTGCATTACATTTGGCCTAACACATTTTGGATAGAAAATGTGTTAAGCTAGTTGATACATTGAACATTCATGAACATTATGCTATGATAAGTAAATTGTAATGTATGCATTATATGCATTATGAAAAGCCATTATTAATGGCTAAATTGAATAAAATGTAAATAATGTGCATTATATGAAAATAACCCAAAATATTTAGGTAATATGATTTTAATGTGAAATGTCATACATTGTGATGAAATATGATGAATTAAAGTGAATTGACATTGATATGAATGAGAAAAATGAGAAAATGAGGCAATGTTCCTAGTTGATTATATGAAAATGAGAAAAAGTTGATTAGGAAAAATATGAATTAATTATGTGCCTAGTATGTTATTCAATTTTCAAAGTTCTGTGTTTGGCGGCATACCTACGATGCTATCCTCATTATTTGCCTTTAGGGCTAGACGCTATGCATTACTGATTTATGATTTGCCTTCGGGGCTAGACGCTAGGCATCACTAATATATGATTTGCCTTCGGGGCTAGACACTTGGTGTTAATTTTGGACCAAAACGGTAACTTTATGATTTGAATAATGTATTAGTTTTTTTGGACCTATGCTTGTGTATGTATTTATATGAATTATAAAAAGATGAAAAATTAAGTTATAAAATGGAATTGAATGTCACATTATGACATAACATATAAATGCATTATGCATTGGCATTATTTTTAAGTTTTATTATTATCAAAGTTTGTACTGCTAGGCTTTTAGCTTAGCGAGATTATAATTCATCGCGCATGTGACAGGGGTGATCCGGTTGAGCCAGAGAGTTCTTCTAGACTGGGTCGGGTCTTGACAGTTGGTTGCTTGTTGAGTTGATTTTGGGTACATCAAGATCAAAGCCATTTGCCATCATGTATATATTTTATATTATAGTACTTTTGATATTATGTATATTATGTTATGTTTTTGGAGTATACATTATAAATTATAAAGTATATTTTGGATAAATTATATAATGTGGATTTTATATATTTTTTGATATATATATGTATAAATTTTTTGAGGAAATGTGGAGAAATTGAGAAGTTGAGGTGGAAATGTGTGATTTATTTTATTGGGAGTATTTTTATACAGGTTGTGTAACTGTTAAAGATTTGGAATGTTCAAATTACAGACAAAGCTTTGGCGAATTTTTCTCAGTGATTTTCATATAAAATACTTATTTTGGAACCTATGATTTATAAAGAAATTTTATTTGTTATTTAAATATACATTTTAAAGTATTTGAGATTTTAAACTGGAAATGTGAAAGTTTTTAGTAAACCAGGTTGTGACATTTTTATACCGTATATGCATATTTTACATATATTTATTGTATGTATTATACATATATAGGGTATAAGGGTGTTACAATATGTCTTTAAGCTGATCTTGGATGCTTTTTGGGTTCTGGACCCATGAATTAGTTTGGGTTCTGGATCCGAGAATTTGGTTTGGGTTTTAGACTTATAGCTTGATTTGGATTCTGGATCCGTGACTTGATTTGGGTTCTGGACCAATGAATTGGTTTGGTTTCTAGACCTGTGATTAGTTTGGGTTCTGGATCCGAGATTGGTTTAGGCTCTGGAACCGTGTCTTGTTTAGGTTCTAGAACTGAGATTGGTTTTAGGTTCTCGACCCAAGATTGGTTTTGGGTTCTCGACCCGAGCTTGGTTTTGGATTCTTGACCCGAGATTGGATCTGGATTCTCGATAGGAGACTAGATTTAGGTTCTCAAGCCGAGATCGGATTTGAGTTCTCAACCCAAGACTTGTTTTGGGTTCTTGACCCGAGACTGAATTTGGATTTTCGACCCCAAACTGGATTTGGATTCTATACCCGAGATGGGATTTGAATTCTAGACCCGAGATCGGATTTGGATTCTCGACCAAAGATTAAATTTGGATTCTCGACTTGAGATTGGATTTAGGTTCTCGATCCGAGACCAGATTTGAGTTCTCGACCCAAGACTGAATTTGGATTCTGGACCCGTAGTGGACATTAACTCTTCTAGCTTGACCGTCCTTTTGTCATTTGAGAATTCTGGCTTTCTTCTACCAACTCAGTTTCATTCTTCAATGGATTAACTTCAGCTCTTCTAGCTGGGCTGGTCTTCTATTTTTGGACCTTTGTCCTGATCTTTTATCTTTTGTATCTTCATTCATTTGAGAGTGCTGATTTTCTTCTTGTTCCATTCTTTTAGTTCTTTGCTTTGTAAAAAAATTAGCTATTTTTTTAGCTAGTCCTTATATCATATCTTTGCCCCAAGCATGGAAAAATATTGAAAGTCTAAAAATATTTTGTATACGCATAAAATTAAAAATTGAAAAGAGCAAGTTTTACCTCTTGTGTAGACTCAAACCAATGATTTTGTTCCCATATAGGCTTTGATTGATATTTGTGCTTTGTCTAGTTCTTTGCATAATCATGCATCTCTTCTTTCTTTCACAATGACCCTTATCACTTGTCTACTCTGACAGAGGAATAGGCAACACAAGACAACAAAATGCAGCGTGATATGCTTATGTATGCGTGTATGTGTGATATGCATGGGTGATACTTACAATAATTCTATTAACTTACAGAATGAGATGATAAGTCAGAGCACTCCTATTGGTACCTTCACGATGTTCATTTAGGTCTTGCATCCGTGTCTCATGTGTTAAGATATTGCATCTGTGTCTTTATCTTCGAGATATAGAAAACATGAGTAGTAGGGGCCAAGCAGGATAGTCAGACATCCATGTCAACCCATAATTCAACACATTCATTGGTAACTTCTTGATGACTATGCAAATAGTCTTTTCATTAGCCCACCTAGCCTAATATGTCCTTTAAGGTTCGATAGTGCAACGTTCCTCTCTAAGTTTGAGGCTCATGTGTCAAGAAAACAAATTTTTTTTTAACATCAAATATTGACTTTATCAGATCAGTGTGAATATACCTCAAGACTTGATTTTTTTAAATTAGCACATCTTTAACATTATAACCTTAGTTACCACACTAAACTTGGGAATCATTTTTGTTTGAGCAAGAGCTATTGCACTTCAGATAGGTACATATACATTACTTGGCCAAAGGTCTCTTTAAGTTTAAATATTGCCTTATCTCATATGTATGCTTTTTCAAACAATTTCCACTAATAGACTCTACTTACCAAGAGAGATCAACAGATCTTGAATAAGCTTAAAACGGGGTCTAAAAGGGACATGGCTTAAGTGAAGGTTATTTTAAACTGGAGGTGAAATGACACTATAGACAAACCTTCACAGTACAAACCTCTTGTTGGAACCTAAGATAGTTGGAAGCATGAAAAGATAGAGCTTTGAATGTTCTTCCATCTTCTTGGCATGAATTTAGATCTTGATTAAGACAGTCTTTGCCTTTGGAAAAGTTTGAGACTCTCATTCTTTTCCTTTTTCTTATTTTTCCTTTTTTCCTTTTTTCTTTTCTTTTCTTTTCTTTCTTTTGGAATTTCATCATTTTGTCTTTTTTTCTCTATAGGATTGTTAAGTACAGGACTTTTAAGATTACTGACATGGAGCAGTGACGGGTATCATGAACTAGATGGTCTTTCTCCTATTTCTCTAATTTTGATTGAATCTCTAGTTGGGTTGGACCAATTCAAGTCAAACTTCTTCTCATAGGCTGAGTGGAAGTCTTCTATTATTTTAGGTACAAAGAACTCTATTCTTTCAAACTTTTGCTATTTTATTCTTCCTTTTCTCTTTGTTTCTTCTTCTTTTTTCTTTCCTTCCTTTCTTTTTCTTCTTTTTTTTAGCTCTAAGAGAGTCTTTTTGTTCGTACTATCCTATGCTTCTAACTATGGAGTAGCACGAGTCTGCTTCAATGAGAATGAATCTTTTGTAATCTTGATGCCATCAGACCTAAATTCAGGTAAACTTTAACTTTCTTCATTGTCTTGATTGAGCATCCCTTTCTTCGGTCTTCTTGCCTTCTTGATAACTCAGTAATCATTAGACTTGTCATAACAGCTCAAGGTAGGTTATTAGGATTTATAAGCCAATTAAAAGAAAGCTAACATCTCATGAAGGCTCAAAGGGACAAACTAGGATTTGATATTAATCGGGAGGATACTATTTGTTGGCTCATCAAACAATGCCTAGAACATTTCTCTCTTAAATAAGCAAAGTTCACTTTCACCTCAAAAGTTCATCAAAGCATGTTCTAAGATCGACTAGAATCTAGATATAGGTAATTATGCAGGAGCCCTCTCTAAGTAAGCGTATACAGTACAATGCCATAGAACAATTTCCTTACCTAGTAAAGTCATTCAAATCATAATGCATAGATATACTAATTTATGAACATCAAGCTAGATTCATCATCGATGGAAAACTATAATTTCAAAAGCCAACAAAATTATAAATTCAATAAAAGTAATTTATTCAAATAATTTTATTTTGAAAAATATAGTTTTTCCAATAAAATACCAAAGAGAGCAAAAATAAAATGAGCAACATTCAAGCCAAGGGAGGTTTTTTGAGTTGATGTCTACTTAGACATGTTGGGCCAAGTATTATGTACTTTAGGGTTCAGACCAAACCCGTTCTTCTTCCTTAGATTCCAATTCATTCACGACACAAATGGTCAATGCTTTCTCACCCATAGTTGATTTAATCTTGCCAGGCAAAACCTCCACTTTTGTAGTTTCTTTATCTATGTCTTGAAAAGACGACAAGACAAACTTTTAGTCCAATTTTTCCCCTATCATAAAGGTTGATGGTGGTGGCACTCTTCCAAATTTAGGCAAAGCTCTTGGTGTTGGGCTTATCAGGCTTAAGCAACCTTTCATTGTCAATCAAATATTGGATCTCGTGCCTTAAATGATTATATTTATCTATCTCATGCCCTTGCATTTGATGGAATTGACAGAAGGCCTCGGCATCAAAGTTTGATGGAAGAGGATTATGTAACGGTTAAGGACCAATGGCTGTAATAACCCTTTTTTTTGTAACTTGTTGAAAACCCAAGATAGAGGTTTTCCCAACTCTAAAAATTATCTTCTATTTGGTTGACCAATTGTTGCATTAACATCCACTGATTTCTGTATACCCTGACTGCCAGACTGATAATTTCTCCTCTCATTCTTTCTTCTAGAAAAAATGATTCTTCTCCCTTTTCCAATCTTCTATTTGCAATCTAGCTTGGAGAAGGTCTTTGAAGTCCCTGATAAGAGTGTGAGACATCCGCTTATGAAGATTAGGTAGGACACCTCTCACTATCATCATAATTTGATCAGACTCATCTGATCTCTTCTTAAGTAGTGCAGCCTTATTCCTCCATCTCTTCACACAATCAATAAAATTTTCATTTTGCTTTTGCCTTATTGATTCTAACTCCATCAGAGTCACTTCCAATTCAGCATTGTACCCATACTGTTGGATGAAAGCTTTGTACAACAAATTCCAGTCCTTTTGAGTACTATCCTCTAAGGTGTTGAACAAGTTTTGCACAATATGATCTAATGAGAGCATAAAATACCTTAGAGTTTGAACCTTAGTAGCTCTGGCAGACTGCATGGCGGTGATATACTACTTGACATGCATATGGGGATTCCCAGTTTCATCAAACCTAGCAAAAGAAGGCATTTTGAACTTGTAAGGAACCTCTTCATCTTGCTCAAATAACTTGTCTACCTCTGATACCTCCTCAGCTTTAAGCTTTTTCTCAAATTTTTTTCTCTAAATCAGCAATTATTTTTTCTACATCATAAGTTTCAGTTTTCTCCATAGCCTTCTTTTCTTTCTTTTTTTTCTTGAGGATCTTGAAAGTAAGCGTCCCAGTCATCATCATCCATTGCTTCCTTGTCTTCATCAGAGGCCACTTCAACTATCTTAGTCTTTCCCTTATCCTTTTGCTTCTTGTTACTAGCAGATACTTCAACATTGCTGTCCTCCAATAGTGGAAGTAGTTGGCTTCTCACAGTCTCAGCTAGAGCCCCCTTCAGTTTTTTCATCTTGGAGTTGAGGGCATCATTCACCATTTTATGAACTTGCTCAGGTTTAATTGCCTTTGATGTGAAATTGATTGAATTCTCATTGGATTCTGAGCCATAGGTGGGGTTGTCGTAAGCTCTTGAACTGTTGTACTCCAGATCTATGTGTAACACCCTTATACCATATATATGTATAATATATACAACCCGTATATGTATAATACATATATAGAATACAAGAATATTATCATCTTTGATATTTATAAAATTTCTCATAATTTAAAAAAATATTTAAATCTTGTAAATGTACCTTAACAAGTTTATAAGTGAAAATATAATAATAATTTAATTAACAAAAATACAAATTTTAAAGAAAAATTTCTGAAAAAAATTTGTCAGAATTTTGACTGTATTTTGGACATTTCCCAAAAATCAATAACTCAACCTGCATAAAAATTTTGCAGTCCCAAAATCATACATTCGTATGTCCACTACTTCATCATTCTTCAGTATTTCCTCAAAATCACTCAAACATATATAGATACATATTTAAAATATTCACAAACTTCACACTTATCCCAAAAACCTTATAATTTACAATGTTTATAGATATACATAAATAATGTACATAATTAAAGCAAAATTTTCAAAGTAGATGTTTACATGCTAGAAACTGGCTATGGTCCCATTGTAATAAGACAAACCTTTCAGCAAAATTCAGAATCCCTAAATCTGTTCAGGTCTAGTAAGGCTTTCAGTACTAAACCTATCACCTGTGCGATAAACAAAATCGCACTAAGCATTTCTCCTAGCGATACATACTTTAATAATACTGTAAATTAAAGTAAAATAATGTAAATTTCTTTTTCATTAATTCTAATGGTGCAACATAAAATTTCCTTTCAAATTACTTACATTATCCTTACTAAATTATCACTTAACACAATCACATGCATTGGGCCCAAAAGACTATATATAATATTCAAGTTCGAGAGATAATGTTTTGGACTATTTTTGACACCCAGTGTCTAGCCCGAAGGAAAATAATGGTGACACCCAGTGTCTCGCCTAAATACAAATCAAATATTAATGACGCCCATCGTCTAGCCCGAAGGTAATCATTAGCATGCTGCCAGAAACAAAACTTTGGAAAATGATATTATATAAGATTTCACACATAGTATATAAAATTTCACATTTTTTTTCATACTTTGGCAATTATGCCAATTTTTATTCTTTTTACAATTTTTCCATTTATTTATCACATTTCCAATCATAAACTTCATATTCCATTCCAATTTCACAATGTAACCAATAGAAGGTTACAATTTGGTATATAACATTTTTTTTATGTGACCACATTCCATAATGCCATTAGACATTCCAAAATGGCTTAAACGTCCTTAAATTATGTAATTCATGCCTTTAAACATGTAGCTAAGTACTTTACATGTGAGTTCACACATCAAAGTGGCAAAACATCCATACCAAAATACATTGTAATATGCCATTTACAATGCATTACAATATAATTCTATCAAAGTATGTACTAACCTTGTTTAAGTAACTTCCAAGCTACCAAAAACTACCACTTTCTCACGATTTTCTACAATGCCCTTCACCACTAGAGTTGGGCATATACAAACTACTTAATGCCTATTCAAAATGTAAGTATATATTATGTATTAGAATCATATTTCTACACATTTTAACTAATATAAATCAATTTAGTTTAACCCTAACTTTCTTTAATTTTAACTATCCATTCTACTCAATTCTAATTGATATTCTAAGTTCATTTCCATCATTTAAATCATTTAATAACATCATTTAAATAATAAAATTCAAAAAACATCAATTCTTTGTGATTAATAGTTCAAAACCCTAACTTTCTTACTAACCCTTCCAAATTCCATCTATACTTAACCAATTCAACTATCCAACCATATAATCTTTGTCTCCTCATCAAAATAACACTTTCTACACCCATTTTAATAATTATCTCATCTTTCATCAAAATTTCAAAATTTACATATTCTTAAAACTCATTAAAACCAAGCTTAAAGTATAAATTACTTACCTAAACATTGATTAATCTTCAAAAATACCTTAAATCCTTTGAAATATTTGTGAAATTTGGTGTTTTGGATGAAGAAAACCTTCCCTTATTTCTCTTAAAATTCGGCCTCCGTGGTTGGAAGAAGAAGAAGAAAAGTTTTCTTCTTTTATTTCCAAGATTTTAAATTTTACCCTTCACTTATATACATATTTACTAAATAATTAAATATTAAAATAATGTGATATTTTTTTCCTATCCATAATTATCTTAATTTTAATTTTAATTAACTACATTTAATTAATTTAATTTAATTTAATTTTATTTAACTTTTTGTAATATCCTCATATATGGTCTAAAAGTTTTGATTATGTTGTTGTTATTGTTGTTGTTGTTATATTGGATTGGATATTTGTGTTAATTGCAAGAGAAAAGAAATTGGGAAAGAAAATAGGGTTTAGAGAGAATGGTATATGATGTGTATATGATGATATATATAACATATAAATTGGTCAAATGAAGAGTCAAGGTGATGGTTTAGTGGAAGAAGATATTTTTGTGGAATGTGCAATTACTATAAAGGGCTTAGATGAGACAAAAAGGTTAGTTATATGATTGAGGGCATTTTGGTAATTGATTGGATAAAATCTCTTGGTGGAGATTTAAAGTGGAGTTGACTTTATTTCCTCCATGAATTTTCTTCTTCTTTTCCATTTTGGCTGATTTCTCGTGGACAAAGGGAAAGCAAAGAGACAAAGAGAAGACTTTGAAGAGTAAGCTCCAATTGTAGGAAGATTGAAGTGATCAAGTGTTGATTCAAGAAGTGTTATAATTTAAGGTAAGAAATCTCTTGTTTTTCCTTTGTTAATTTTGAAGTTGGGTCTAAAAGAAATTGTGATTTGTTGATATGATGATTTGATGTGGTTGTAATGGGTTGAATTTGATTATAAGCCAAAGAGTTAATTATTAATGGTTTTGGATTGAAGATGGTAAGTAGGTGGAGATTGATTTTGAGAAAATAGGAGTGATGTTGTATTTTTAGGGTTTTGGTTTGGTATGAATTTAATGTATGGTTATTTTGATTACTAGGGTGAATATGTAAGTACAAACTATATGGTTACAAACATGCATATGTTGTTTAGTCTTAAAACACTTTTGTTTGTAAGTGTGATAGAGTATCAAATGAATGTTGGTGATGAAAATATTGTAATGAGCATGTAAAATAATTGCTAATGATGTTGATTATGTCCATTTGAATGAGGTTATGTTGTGTACAATGTGTGTTAAGTTAACCAAGAGAGATTTGGCTACATTTAGTGTTTATGCATAAGAGAGACGTAATTAGGGGCGGTCGCTATTATTCATGTGCGGTCGCTATTATTCATGTGCGGTCGCGAATTTGGTCCGGTTTCTGGCCGTGAAACCTACTGTAATAAGGCTTCATCTTTGATTGTGAAGCGCGGTCGCGACTTAGGTCGAGCTTCTGGCCGCGAAACCTACTGTAATAAGGTTTCATCTTGTAATTGTATGGCGCGGTCGTATTCAGGTGAGGCGCGACCGCGAGAAAGGTTCTGTTCACCTTATTGGAAGCAATCTAATTCTACAACAAGATTCTCAAATACATGTTAAATAGATCATCCATTTGAGTTGTCAAGGATCAAAATAGATATCATTTTTCTAACATCATTGTTGAATCATGAAATGTGAGATGATATGGAATTGATAATGCATATGATATTACATGAACAAGGTTATGTATTGTGTATTGTGAGGCTTGTGAATGGTGATGTATATTATGAATAATGTACTTTGAAATGTGATACTAATAATGCTATATACACAATATGAATTGAGATATGAAATGCTATAAAGCCATTGTGATTGGCTATGATGATGGTATTGAAAGAAAGAAGGCATAATTGCCTAAATGTGATGAGAATTTGAGAATGGAAATGGTAACTATATAATAAACGAATTGTTTGTTTAATATGTTATTCAGTTTCAGAGTTCTGGATTTGGGTGGCATGCCTAAGAAATGATGAAAGGTAACAGTCTTGCCGGGTTGAGGATCTCCTCATATGTGTTGAGTTGATGGTCCAAGAGACTGGGTCTGTTACACTATGATAATTGATATTATGAGATGTTAGATTTGTAACAGTCTTGCCGGGTTGAGGATCTCCTCGAGTTAGATGAGTTGATGATCCAAGAGACTGGGTCTGTTACACTATCCATGGATAGAGATACATGTATATATATTGCCTACGGGCATGATTATTGTGATTATGAACCAAAGCAGTAACTCTGAACTCTGAATATCGTATTAAATACTTGTTGGGCCCATAGGTGTCAAGGTTATAAGAATGTCCTAAATAATGTTATGAGTTAATGAAATGAAATGTGGTATGCTCATATGACTATGATTTGTGAAATGCAAAATTATGTGGTTAACTTTATATTTATGATGTTGATCTTATCAATAACACATGTTGCATTACATTACATTACATTACATTAAAGCATACCATTAGCATGTTTTATCTTACTAAGCCTTTGGCTTAGCGCGATAGTGTTTAATTGCGCAGGTGATAGAGTTGATAGAGTTGAACCTGAGGGTTCTTCGAGACCGAGTGAGAGTCGACGTTAAAGTGTTATTTTGGAACTTAAGGATCAGAAGAGACTTGCCAATCATGTATAAATTCTTTATGT
The DNA here is from genome assembly GCA_947685225.1 of Garcia nutans. Classification (NCBI taxonomy): domain Eukaryota; kingdom Viridiplantae; phylum Streptophyta; class Magnoliopsida; order Malpighiales; family Euphorbiaceae; genus Garcia; species Garcia nutans. The sequence continues at coordinate 42,067,444 of CANTUV010000005.1, forward strand.
TTTGTAAAGTATTGTGTATAATGTAAATAATTGTATATTTATAGATATGGACTTAAATGTTTTTATATATGTAACTATTTTATAAATTCCGCTGCGTATTAAGTAAATGTATTTATATCTATTTTGTTTTATATTACCAGTAATTACTTATTTTTCTATAATGTATACAACTGAAAGATTATGGTATTGTTTAAAATATTTTAAATGTAAAGAAAAAAATCCGTAGCATTCCTATATTCGATACATGTATACTACATTGTGGTGTATGTAGTGTGTATGTATTGGGTGTGGGGGTGTTACACTTTTAACCTAACTTTGTCATTTTCTAAGAGTGTGTATGTTAGGGAGATGTCATGTATACATTTTGTGTCCAATGTATATGCTAGGTAGATATCATGTGTGCATTATGTCTCCAATGTATATTTTCTTTTTATCTTACATATACATTTTACATTTTCATACTTTCAATACTATATTTAACCTTCTAAATTATTTATTTAATTTTTATTCATTTTTATTTTAATATTTTAACAAAGTTATTGATGTTACAACTCTCTCCCCCTTAAGTAATTTTTTCCTTGAAATTACCTAATATCAACTCTGAAAGAGTTGAGGGTACTGGCTCCGCATAACTTGCTCACTCTCAGATGTCACTTTCTTAGTAGAATGGTTCCTCTATAATACTTTAACCAATGACACCTTCTTATTCCTTAACTCTTTTACCTCCCTTGCCAAAATAGCCATTGGCTCTTCTTCGTAGATTAAATTTGAACTCACCCCAATCGACTCAACTGATAAGATATGAGATGGATATGATCCGTGCCTCTGAAGCATCAAGACATGGAAGATGTTGTGTTTCTTGTCTAACTCGGGCGGCAAAGACAATCTATAAGCCACTGGTCCCACTCTTTCTAGTACCTCATGTGGACCAATGAAACGAGGACTCAACTTTCCTTTTCGTCCAAATCTCAGAATCTTCTTCTAAGGAGACACCTTCAGGAATACCTTACCCACACACTAAACTCTATATCTTTTCTCTTCAAGTCTGTGTATGATTTCTATTGGTCTGAAGATGTTTTTAAACGATTCTGAAATACTTTCACTTTCTCTTCTGTTTCTTTGATTAAATCAGGACCTACCAGTTTACCTTTTTTTACCCCATCCCAACACAATAGTGTCCTGCACTTCCTGTCATACAAAGCCTCATAAAGAGCCATCCCAATACTAGAATGAAAGCTATTATTGTATGCAAACTCAACCAACGATAAGTACCTATCCTAACTTCCTATAAACTCGATAACACAACTCATCAACATGTCCTCTAAGACTTGTATTACTCTCTCTGATTGTCTATCTGTTTGTGGATGGAAAGCAGTACTGAAATGTAACCTAAGGCATCCTGCAAACTCTTCTAAAATTTGGATGTAAATCTTGGATCTCGATCTGATACAATAGAAACTCGGACTCCATGCAATCTTACCACTTTATTAATGTATAATTCAGCTAGCCTATCTAGTGAGTAATCCATCCTAACTGGAAGAAAATGAGATGACTTTGTTAATCTATCCACTATCAACCAAATTGCATTATGATTCCTTTGGGTCAAAGGCAATCCAGCCACAAAATCCATGGTCACACACTCCCACTTCCAGCTGTAGCAACCCTGAAGGAACCTGATGTTCAACTTTCACTTTATGACAAGTGAGGCATCGAGATACTAATTCTGCTATATCCTTCTTCCTCCATGACCACCAATAGTACCGCTTCAAATATTGATACATCTTCGTACTTCCAAGGTGTATAGCATAAGATGATTAATGTACCTCCCCAAAAATTCTCTTCTTTAATTCTATATCATCAAGAATACACAGTCTATCTCTGTACCTCACACCGCCATCATCTCTCACATAAAAGTCCATGCTCTCCCCCTTTTTGCATTCCTCCATAATCTTCTGAATTCTCACATCCATCTTTTATGCCTCTTTAATCTAATCAAGTAGTAATGGCCTTATTTGCAATTCAGCAAAAAGAGCACCATCATCACACACCTTAAACCTGGCATGTAAAGCTCTCAACTCAACAAGCAATATGAGAGCATAGGCATTCAACCCTGCCATAGATTTTTGACTCATGGTGTTAGCAACTACATTAGCCTTGCCCGGGTGGTAGTCAATTAAACAGTCATAATCCTTTATTAATTCAAACCATCACCTTTGCTGAAGATTCAATTCTTCCTGAACCCCCAAATACTTCAAACTCTTATGATCCATATAGATAAAACATTTCTCCCCATAAAAGTGGGTCTCCAAATCTTCAATGCAAATACAATGGCTGCCAACTCCAAATTATGAGTCGGATAGTTTAACTCATGAGGCTTCAGCTGTCTAGAAGCATATGCAATAACTCTACCTTCCTGCATCCCCAAACTACTATGTGATGCATTATTGTATATCACATATGGTTTGCCTTCTATAGGTAAAGTAAGAACTGGAGCTTGAGTCAACATGTCTCTCAACTGGTCAAAGCTCGCTTGACATCGGTCTATCCACACAAACTTCACATCCTTTCAAAGTAGTTTGGTGAGTGGTGAATCTATCATGGAAATTCCCTTCACAAATCAACAGTAATAACCAGCCAATCTCAGAAAACTTCTAATCTTAGTCTCATTCTTCGGTGGACTCCAATTCAAAATTGCCTCAACATTACTTGGATCAAATTTTACACCCTCTACTAAAACAACATGACCAAGGAAAGTCACTTGATCCAGCCAAAATTCACACTTGGACAAACATGGCATATAGATGTTTCTCCCTTAAAGTCTACAACACAATCCATAAATTTTTGTCATGCTCTTCTTTACTGCGAGAGTATACAGGGATATCATCAATGAACACCACCACAAACTGATCCAAGTATAGCTTGAACACCCGATTCATCAAATTCATAAATGTACTTGGTGCATTCGTTAGTCTAAAAGGCATCACCAAGAACTCATAATGGCCATATCTAGTGAGGAACGCAGTCTTAGGCACATCTGCATCCCTAACCCTCAACTGATGATACCCCGATCTCAAATCAATCTTGGAAAATACTGTAGCCCCCTTCAACTGATGAAAGAGATCATCAATGCAAGGCAACGAGTGTTTATTCTTGATGGTCACCTTATTCAACTGCTTATAATCAATGCACAACCTCAAGTGCCATCCTTCTTCTTTATAAAAAACACCGGTGCTCCCCACGGTGATACACTAGGGTGGACAAACCCTTTATTAAGCAGCTCCTGTAACTACACCTTTAACTTAATAGGTACCAGTTGATAAGGAGTAATAGATATGGGAGTGGTACCAGACATCAAATTGATATCAAACTCCACCTCGTTCTCTGGAGGTAACCTTAGCAACTCATCGAGAAACACATCAGGAAACTCTGCAATTGCCGATATACTGTGAAGATTTGACCCTATCGCTCTGGTATCTACCACATGAGCCAAATAAGCCTCACACCCTTTGTGGATCATCTTGCTAGCCGAAATGGTTGAAATAAACATGGATGAGTGGTGTCTCTGCTCATTAGATACCACTACATCCTTCCCATCACATGTTTTCAAAGTAACACATTTCTACTGACAGTCTACCACTGCCTGATGTCTAGATAACCAATCCATACCTAAGATTAGGTCAAAATCCCTAAAGGGCATCTCAATTAAGTCACCGAGAAACTCCTCATCATGCACCATAATAGGACTATCTCGGTAAACTCTACTAACCACCACACTGTACCCTAAAGGTTTGGTAACCAGCACATCAAACCCTAAGGACTCTGAATGCACCTCACTTAGAGGCAAGATGGATGCATTAATATATGAATGCACTAATATATGAATGCGTCGACCCAAGGTCTATCATTGTATGAATTGAAGTACTGAGTAAAGAAAATGTACCAACTACAACATCAGAAGCACTCGACTACTGCTGCATCACATATACCCTCTGCGATGATCCTGCCGGTTCTAGTCTATGAGTCCCAGCTATGAATCCTCCTCTCTGACTGAATCCAGACCTACCACCTCTAGCATCACCTCTACTTACACGACCCCCTATGACATTGGGTCTGGAAACTGTTGTCTCAATCTGTCTATCCACTGGTGTCTTTGGACAATCTCTGATAAAATGACCTGGTGATCTACATCTGAAATAAACTGCTAATGCATCAGCCCTCCAATAAATAACCCCATATGCCCTTCCACATGTAGCATAAATAGGTGGAGTAGATCTCTGTGATGTTGGAGTCAAAGCACTAGCCCCTGAAAATAGCAGGTCCCTGCCTCTGTCTCTGCTGTTGAGACCCCCTACCAGGTTGAGCCAGACCTCTAGCAAACCTCTGTGGAAAATTCCCTCAGCCTCTCTTAGATGATGAAGACCCTGCCTTAAACTGTGGTCTCCTGTCTCTACTCTTTGCTCTGGCTACAGCTGCAATCCCTTGAGCCTTATGAACATTTCTAGCAGTAGATACCAATCGGGAGAAATCCTTATACTAACTTTCAGCCACCTGACACAAGATGGATGGCCTCAACCCCTCCTCAAACCTCTGGCATCTATTAATTTCATCTATTACAATTCCTCTTGCAAACTTGCTCAGTCGGATGAAATCCTTCTCATACTCTGCCATTGTCCTTGTATCTAGACTCAGAAACTCCTTCTTCTTCGCATCCTTATACTATCAAGAAGTATATTTCTTATCAAATTTTTGTAGAAAATCATTACATGTCAATACCGGAGGATCATCCATTTGCGTGGGGAGCTGTCTTCCACTAGTCGTAAGCGTCTCCCTATAGAAGAGACATAGCATAATCAAACTTCTCTTTTGCACTGGCTTATAACTGAATAAATATTCTCTAAACACTAACCAACCACTGCTATGCTACGGCTGGATCAGTAGTGCCAAAGAAATATTTAGCTCTGAATTTTCTTAGCTTGTCATATTTTTTAGCCGATAGTTGTTGTTGCTGCGGCAGCGGCTACTATACCGGAGCCTGCTGTAATAACTCCACCATCTGCCGCACCTAGACTTGCAGAACCTCCTCAACTGCTGGTCTAGATGGCACCGATGCCTCCCCGGCAATCTCTGTACCTGTGAACACTCGAATTTTGAGGCTCGGAAAGCCGATTTTCTTAGACCGGAGACAACCGGGCCGGACCGGGGGTCCACGGTAAAAGTTCATCAAAAATATATCAATATGGTACTTGAAATGTCCGGGACGATGTGAGGATCACGAATATGGTCCCGGAATAATTTTTGGAGGTCTCTAGCTCCCGAAAAATCAGTTTGAGCGAAAACCGGACGAAATCGGCGGCCCGGCCGCCGTCCAGCCCGATTTTGCCTATAAATTGCCTTCAAGTGTTCAGAAAAGGAGGTTGGCTGTTCGGATCCCGGGCCTCATGCTGACGAATTTAATCCATAATCAAGAATCATAATCCAAGATCCAAGAAAACGAGATCTGGAACTTCGAAGCGGGAAAATCCTAAGCGAGGTAATATTCTAATCTATCATTTGTCAATTTAAGCATCTCATAAGCATTCAATCTTCTTCTTAATTTCTTCTCGGTCAAAGACCTAATCCTTTTAGGTCTAAGGCCTAATGGACTAATCAATCAGCCTCTTTGGCACGAAGCCTAAATTGAATCCTTTTGGTACAAAGTACCTAAATTTCACAATTAAAATCAACCTTTTGGCACGGAGCCTAAATTACACCATTTTGGTACAAAGTACCTGAAATTTCACAATTTAGCACTAAGTGCTAAATCTCACAATTTTGGCATGAAGCCCGACAATGCAGGCCTAAGGCCTAAAAATTGCATTCTTTTGGTACAAAGTACCTAAAATTGCACCATTTAGCACTAAGTGCTAAATTTCACAACTCTGGCATGAAGCCCGACTCAATTAAAATCAACCTTTGGCATGAAGCCTAAATTCCACTTTTTTGGTACAAAGTACCTAAATCTCACCATTTAGCACTAAGTGCTGAATCAATCTTTGGCATGAAGCCCGACAATGCACGAAGCATACACACACACGTGCATGAAGCATAATTTCCATCGCCTTTAAATAGGCTTTTCCGAACTACATGGGCTTTGATCTCCTATTCAAATGGGAGTATGTAGGCATGTTTGGGATTCACCCCAAATAGCAAGTCCACAAACTACTAACAATCTTTTTGTCTTCATTTCTTTGTTCCTCTTCTGCAAGTTAGTCAAATGCATGACATAGTCCCCGAATCCTCCTTGGGTTCGCAGACTAGAAGCCTTTACATTGGATGCATTATTGGAGTCAAATAAGGGTTTTCTTAGTTTTTCCCTTTGAACAAAATAAACTGAGTGGCGACTCCCGACAACGAGTGAACGTTCGCCCGAATCCTTTTCGGGCGGAATCCGAGGTTCACAATTTGGCGACTCCACTGGGGACCATAAAAATGATTTATGGGATCTTAGTGGACTACAATTGTTTATTTGACTAACTTGCCATTCTTTATGGTGCTTTTATTTATTTTGCAGGGTACCTTAGCAATGATTATCCTTTCTTTAAGGATATTGGAATTGAAAGTTGACAAAAGAAATCTTTCTAGGGACCATAAAAAATAATTTATGGGACTCTAGTAGACTACTATTGTTTATTTGACTAACTTGCCCTTCTTTAGGGTACGTTTATTTGTTTTGCAGGGTACCTTAGCAATATATATCCTTCCTTTAAGGATATTGGACTGAAGATTGAAGAAAGGAATCTTTTTCCTTTGATGGATCTATTGTTTGACTACTTGTGCATTTATTTTGTCATTCAGAGAATCTTTTTCTCTTGCATATATGGGGGAATCATTTTCCTCCATTGCATAAAAAATTGTTTTCAAATGAATTTCTTCTCTTTCTGTTCAAATTTCTGAGTCTGGATAGCAAGTAGCGCTGACTGGCAGGTCTCCTTGATTATGCCGGCGGACAGCGAAAGTGTCCTCCCTGTTGTCGCAAACCATTCCAATCCTTTTGGAATGGCCCATGAGTAATCGTACTGTTGGACCCACGCGAAACTCCTTGTTTCACATGTGGTTAGGTATATCTTACTCAAGACTCAAGGGTCCCTATTATAAGCCGATTCTCTATTTATCATGTGCCAATAGAACCTTTCCTTAGGTTGTATGTACCCAATGATAGTGCCACATACCATTAAAATGAATTGTGATGTGATGAGGTGCATTCATGCAACATAACAACACGGTTTTGGGGAAAATCTTTTGATATGTGCAAGTGGACCAAGAGTTTTCCTACCCTACACACTACCCTGATCCTTTACCCTTCACCTTTTTTCAGGTATCCACCATCCGTGTGCCATCACCTACACAAACTACACCAACTCCAACTGGGCAATCACCCACAAGCTCTACCACTCCAACTTCACCAACCACTCCAATTCCTGAAATGGCTACAATTGAACAGATCAAGGCCTTGTTAGATGGACAGGCTAAAGAAATTGAAGCTAGAATGCAAGAAAGAATTGATGAAGCTTTAGCCGCCCAAAGGGTAGCCATCCTGGCTGAATTAGGAGGAGCACCAAAGACAGTCCCTACTCTTGGAAATTTAGGGAAGGAACCTATTGTGGGGCAAACTAGTACCCCCATGACTGTTCAGAATAATACCCCTGTCATCAATTTAGAGGATCCACCCTCTAAGAATGAAACTGATGAGCTAAAAAAGAAACTTGAATCGCTTGAGAGATCAATCACTGCCATGAAAACTCACAAAGAGGTGGTAGACATGGATTCCTTATCCTTGTTTCCCCAAGCTAGATTGCCTCCAAAATTCAAGATGCCTGGGATGGACAAATTTGATGGGACTACTTGCCCTAAAACTCACCTCAAGATGTATGTAGGGGCATTAAGCCCTTGGGGTTTAAATGATGAGCTCTTTGCTCAATTATTCCAACAATCTTTGACTGGTGCTGCCCTCAAGTGGTTTGTAAGCCTGGACCGTGCCAAGATTAAGACCTGGGAAGACATCTGCAATGCATTTAACTCTCAATACCACTATAATATTGATGTGGATGTCACCAGAAGGGAACTTGAGACTACCAAGCAGAACAACAATGAACCCTTCTCCTCGTTCCTTACGAGGTGGAGGGCAAAGGCCGCCCAAATGATCAATCGCCCTTCAGAGCAAGAGCAGATTGATATCATAATCAGAAATTTAAGGCCTACATATCAAGCCCAACTGCAAACCCAATACCTACCTACTTTCAAATCGCTCATTGCGACTGCAACCAAGGTAGAAGATCTGATACAATTGGGTAAGATAGTAGATGAAGAAGCTATCTCGAAGTATAAAAAACAAGGCCAAGCTGCTAATGAAGTGGCCAATATTGCCCCTGCGAATCCTTTACGTGTGGGCAATCTTGGGCAAAGAAATCAGCCAAGAAGGCAATATACCGACATTGGAATGCCCCTTCATCTGGTATTTAAAAAGGCTGTGGAAGGAAAATATTTGAAGCCTTTGGACCCAAGGCCTCCTCCAAACCCATTACCCTCCAATTACAGGGCCAATGAGTACTGTGAGTACCACCAAGGAAATGGGCACAAAACAGATGCTTGCTGGACTTTGAAAAACCGCATCCAGGATTTGGTGGATAGTGGTGACATCATTCCTCTTAGGAGGCAACCAAACATTAACACTAACCCCTTGCCCAATCATTCCATCAATGCCATCACTGTGGAAGATTTCATGCAGCCTAGTCTCTTTGATGAGGTTGCTATGGTAACTAATTTTGAAGACAGAAGGGGCTTCACCAAGTTGATCAAGACTACAGAGGGACCACTGATGAACTGGTATGCCGAGGAGGGATAGGCTGCTCTAGTCGAACCTAGTCCTGTGTCACACCCTGAACTCGAGTCTTGTACTAAGTCAAATCCTGAGTCAAACACCGAGTCAGAGTCTAATTCTGAGTCCTCTATAGCTTCAGATTTAGAGAACCCCCAAATGTCACATTTAATGTAATCTTGGAGAATGACTCCGCCATTATCAATGAAACTCTTCAAATTCTTGGTTACCCTGTGTCTTTTGCTTTCCAAGTATTATCTAGCAAAAATGATATAAATGAAATAAAAGAAATAAATGAAAAAAATAATAATTGGCAAAGAAAATGAACATACATACATTGCATATGATTGTGTGAATAAGGAACAGGTGGTTGAGTGCATCAGAAGATGTGTCGACTGCTTCATGTGGAAGGCAAGTGATGTCACGGGAATAGACCCAGCCATAGCAGTTCACAAGATTTCGCTATACCCAGATGCAAAGCCGGTTAAGCAAAAGTTGAGAAGAATAAAGCCAGAATGGTCTTTGGAGATTAAAAAGGAGGTTGCCAAACAACTGGACGATAAGTTCATAGAACCAATTGCCTACCCTTCCTGGTTAACAAACATTGTACCGGTCCCGAAGAAAGATGGAAAGGTCAGGATGTGTGTTGACTACAGAGATCTGAATAAAGCTTGTCCCAAGGATGATTTCCCGCTACCACGCATCGATTTGCTAATAGACGGGATGGCAACGACAATCTTTCATGACATGATTTACAAAGAAGTAAAAGTGTATGTTGATGATATGTTTGTTAAGTCAAAATCTCTAGAAGAGCATGTCTAAGCACTCGAGAAGTTCTTCCTTAGACTTCGCAAGTACAATTTGAAGCTTAAATCCTGCAAAGTGACTCTTTGGTGTAACATCAGGCCAATTTGGGATATTATTGGTCCACCATGAATGCAGACTGCGTGGCATTTGTGCAAGAATGCCATCAGTGTCAGATATTTGCTAAGCTGCAGAAGCAACCTCCCGTTGCCCTGAATCCAATCACTTCTCCATGGCCCTTCGCTACTTGGGGAATAGATATAATTGGCAGAATACATCCAAAAGCCTCGAATGGACATCAGTTTATCTTGGTAGTAGTGGATTACTTCACAAAGTGGGTTGAAGCAGCTTCCTATGCAGAATTAGACGCCAAAAAGGCAGCACAGTTTGTCCGAACCAACATCCTTTGTCGGTACGGAACGCCATTTGAGATTATCACTGATAATGGAACTCATTTCCAAGCAGAGTTTGCCAAACTCTTGAAGGATAAGAAAATCCAGCATCATAAGTCCTCTCCTTATAGACCTCAAACAAATGGAGCTGTAGAAGCAGCGAACAAGTCTATAAAGGTGATCATACAAAAAATGATCAAGGAGCATAGGCGTTGGCATGAGAAGTTACCATTGGCCTTGTGGGGATACAGAACATCAATTAGAACTCCTACTGGGGCAACCCCGTATTCCCTGGTTTACGGAATGGAAGCTGTACTCCCCATTGAACTGGAAGTTCAATCGGCGAGGATAATTCAAGAAAGTCAGATAAATGAAGCTGAATGGATCAGCAATTATCATCATCAGTTGTTGGGTTTGGATGAGAAAAGACTTCAAGCTCTACATCAGATTCAAGGGTATCAGAGGCGAATGGCCAGACATTTCAACAAAAAGGTCAAAGATCGAAAGTTGGAAGAAGGTTGTTTGGTCCTGAAAGAGATCAGAACACCTGTTACAGATCCTCGTGGGAAGTTCCGTCCTCATTGGGCGGGACCCTACATTTTGAAGAAAATACTTTTCGGCGGAGCCGTCATCTTGTCTGATTTGGATGGTCTGGAGTTCACAAACCCATGCAATCTGGATCAACTGAAGAAATATTATGTATGATCATGCATTCCAAAAGGAACTACATTAGACCTGATTCTCGTAAACTAATTCGAGATATGTAGGCAGCTCTCCTTGAGCACGGTCTAAATTTTAATAAAAATCATTCATTCATCTTTCTTTTGCCAACATAAAAAAAAACAAAAAAAAAAACAAAAAAAAAACAAAAAAAAGAAAAAAATCCCGCTAAGTCGAAAACCCACAAAAGGCGGCTTAGGCAATAGTGGGGCCCGCTAAGTTGAAAACCCGCAAAGGGCGGCTTAGGCAAGAATGGGTAAGAGCTCGCTAAGTTGAAAATCCGAAAGGACAACTTAGGCAAAAATTAGAGCAAGTAAATAAAGTAGATAACGCTTGGAAAGCAAATGAAAGGGTCATTCATTCCAAAAAAGAGTCATTCATTCCCAAGGGAGTCATTCATTCAAAAAGAGTCATTCCTTTCATAAAGTACCAAAAACCAAAAAGAGTCAAACCACAAGTCATAAACATCAAAATGAACCAAAAAGGAAAAAAGCAGTTAAAAAAAAAGGGTCAACCCTAGGGTCTAAATCCTACGCCTCCTACTTGGGGCAGAGTCTGCAGCGTCTGTCTTCTCCTCGCTAAGAGGAACCACCTCCTTTCCCTCCAGCTCCTGCAGCAATGCATGCCTCCTTGGCTTTTTAATTGGTCAAACTTCAGCTACAAACCAGGTCCTATACTCTGGAGTAGTCTGAACAAGGGAAGGCTCTGCAAAAGGGCCTGATCATCTGATGGTCCCTAACCCAAGTTTGAAGAACAACTCAAGTAACTCCGGGAATAATTTGGGGACAACTTCAGAAAAATTCAAGTTCCTTCCCCAGTGGAGTTGGACTTCCTAGAGGATTATTTCTAAGTTCTTTACTAGAAATAATTACTGATAGCTTGAGCTTGAGGCCTTGTAAAATTGCAAAGCTTCTGAAAAGTCCCACATAGCCAATTTGAACCTCATGCCTTACAAGGGGGGCATTTGAGTCACATCCAATGATTGAGCAGAATTCCTCAAAAAAAGGACACATCTCGTCCATCCGGGCACCAAACCTGAAGACATGAGCTTGTGGAACCCAAAATTTGGTACAAGCGTGCAAGAAATCCCAATCCACCAATATCTCTCTAAGAGTAGCAACAACTTTCAATCCATATCTTTCCATATTGATTCTTTCAACCTTATAGAGACTCTTGGTCCAGTTGTGCATACAACGGTTGTAAAAAAAAAAAAAACCTTTTTGAAAATAAAAGGGGACATCATGCATACATATGTACTGTGTGTGCTTAACAAAAGTGCAGGTACAGAAAAATCAGAAATGTTGCAAGCAATCGGAAATGCCAAAAGGCGGATCTTGTACCCCTAGCTCAAAATTCGCTCTTCAGAATACCACTGGGCTCCATAAATCATTTTTATGGACCCCAGTGGGGGGCAATTGTGAACACTCGAATTTTGAGGCTCGGAAAGCCGATTTTCTTAGACCGGAGACAACCGGGCCGGACCAGGGGTCCAAGGTAAAAGTTCACCGAAAATATATCAATATGGTACTTGAAATGTCCGGGACGACGTGAGGATCACGGATATAGTCCCGAAATAATTTTTGGACGTCTCTAGCTCCCGAAAAATCAGTTTGAGCGAAAACCGGACGAAACCGGCGGCTCAGCCGCCAAAACCGATCATCATTAAAGTATGCATAACCAATTATCAGCCGCCGTAGACCGCGGCTCGGCCGCCGTGGACAACGGCTCGGCCGCCGTGGACCGCGGCTCGACCGCCGTCTTTGCCTATAAATTGCCTTCAAGTGTTTAGAAAAGGAGGTTGGCTATTCGGATCCCGGGCCTCATGCTGACAAATTTAATCCATAATCAAGAATCATAATCCAAGATCCAAGAAAACGAGATCTGGAACTTCGAAGCGGGAAAATCCTAAGCGAGGTAATATTCTAATCCATCATTTGTCAATTTAAGCATCTCATAAGCATTCAATCTTCTTCTTAATTTCTTTTCGGTCAAAGACCTAATCCTTTTAGGTCTAAGGCCTAATGGACTAATCAATCAGCCTCTTTGGCACGAAGCCTAAATTGAATCCTTTTGGTACAAAGTACCTAAATTTCACAATTAAAATCAACCTTTTGGCACGAAGCCTAAATTACACCATTTTGGTACAAAGTACCTGAAATTTCACAATTTAGCACTAAGTGCTAAATCTCACAATTTTGGCATGAAGCCCGACAATGCAGGCCTAAGGCCTAAAAATTGCATTCTTTTGGTACAAAGTACCTAAAATTGCACCATTTAGCACTAAGTGCTAAATTTCACAACTCTGGCATGAAGCCCGACTCAATTAAAATCAACCTTTGGCATGAAGCCTAAATTCCACTTTTTTGGTACAAAGTACCTAAATCTCACCATTTAGCACTAAGTGCTGAATCAATCTTTGGCATGAAGCCCGACAATGCACGAAGCATACACACACACATGCATGAAGCATAATTTCCATCGCCTTTAAATAGGCTTTTCCGAACTACATGGGCTTTGATCTCCTATTCAAACGGGAGTATGTAGGCATGTTTGGGATTCACCCCAAATAGCAAGTCCACAAACTACTAACAATCTTTTTGTCTTCATTTCTTTGTTCCTCTTCTGCAAGTTAGTCAAATGCATGACATAGTCCCCGAATCCTCCTTGGGTTCGCAGACTAGAAGCCTTTACATTGGATGCATTATTGGAGTCAAATAAGGGTTTTCTTAGTTTTTCCCTTTGAACAAAATAAACTGAGTGGCGACTCCCGACAACGAGTGAACGTTCGCCCGAATCCTTTTCGGGCGGAATCCGAGGTTCACAGTACCAGATCTAACATCACCCTCTCCAGGAGAAATACTCACAGCGCTCCCCTCACCAGACTTATGTCCGCTTATGTCAGAAAAAATAGAAAGAACCATCACATCAAGGACCAGATAAAATGCCAATACAAACGCATGCATGGCATGTTAAGATTTAATATCCCATTCTCTATTTTCAAAAACTCACCTAGGTCGAGAACCTCAAACCTAGGCTCTGATACCAAAATAAATGTAATACCCTTATACCTAATATATGTATAATACATACAACCCGTATATGTATAATATATATATATAATACAAGAATGTTATCATCTTTGATATTTATAAAATTACCCATAATTATAAAAAAATAATTAAAACTTATAACTATAGCTTAACAAGTTTATAAGTGAAAATATAATAATAATTTAATTAACAAAAATACAAAATTTAAAGAAAATTTTCTGAAAAAAAATTCGCCAGAGTTTCTGCTGCATTTTGGACATTCCCCAAAAATCAATAACTCAACCTGCATAAAAATTTTATACTCCCAAAATCATTCATTCATATGTCCACTGCTTCATCATTCTTCAGTATTTTCTCAAAATCACTCAAACATATATAAATACATATTTAAAATATTCACAAACTTCACACTTATCCCAAAAACCTTATAATTTACAACGTTTACAGATATGCATAAATAATGTACATAATGTTTACATGCTTGCAATTGGTTACAGTCCCGTGCTAACAAGATAAATCTTTCAGCAAAATCTAGAATCCCTAAACCTGCTCAAGTCCTCTAGGGCTTTCAGTACTAACCCTATCATCTGCGCGATAGATAAAATCCCGCTAAGCATTTCGCCTAGTGGTGCATATTTTAATAATAATGTAAATTAAAGTAAATTATTGTAAATTGCTTTTTCATTAATTCTAATGGTGCATCATAAATTTTCCTTTCAAATTATTTACATTATCCTTAATAAATTATCACTTAACAAAATCACATGCATTGGGAACAAAAGACCATTTATAATATTCGAGTTCTAGAGATAATATTTTGGACTATTTTTGACACCCATTGTCTAGCCCGAAGGCAATCATAGGCATGCTGCTAAATACAAAACTCTAAAAAATGATATTATATAAGGTTTCCCTCATAATATATACAATTTCATAGTTTTTTCATTATCAGAAACACGAGTTGGTACAAACAAAATAACTTTTTTAGAGCTAGAACCTAAAAAGAACAAAAACAAAAAGAGAAAGAGAAAGAAAGGAAAAAAAGAAGAAAAAAAGAAAGAAATAAAAATAAAAATAGGTCCTGAATTTGTGCGAAAGCAAAAGGAAAAGATGAAGATCGTCTTAATTAGTTTTGTATTTCTTCCAAGGAGATAGAAGGAAATTAAAGTCTAGCAAGATTGCTCCTAGCTGCCTATGGCTCTAACAAGAAGTTTGTAGAGTGAAGTTTTATCCATAATGTCACATCAGCTCCAGCTCAAAGATGGCCTTCATTTAACCCGTGTCTCTTATAGACCCCATTTCAAGCCTATTGAAGACCTATTGATCTCTCTTGGTAGGTAGAGTCTATTAATGGAGATAGTTTGAATAAGCATGCATATGAGATAGACAATATTCAAACTCAATGAGACCTTGGCCAAGTAATGTTTATGTGCCTATCTGAAGTGCAATAGTTCTTGTTTAAATAGAAATGATTCCCGAGTTTAGTACGATAACTAGGGTTGTCATATTATAGATATATTAATTTGGAAAAACAAGTCCTGAGCTACAATGACATTGATTTGACAAAGCCAAAATATGATTTTAAGATTTAAAAAATGTGTGTTTTTGTCATACAAATCCTTCAAGTTAAGAGAAGTATGTTGCATTGTCAAACCTCAAAGGACATAATGGGCAAAAGAGAGCTAATGAAAAGTTCACTTGCAAGGTCATGTCATGGAGAAGTCACTACCCAAATGGATGCCTCTCGTGTTTCTACCCTGCTAGGGCCTGAACTACTCATGGTTTCATCTTGGACGATAAAAGCCATAGGTGTAAAGTCTTTTGATGTTTTAATGCAAGATCTAAACGAGCATCTAGAAAGAACTAATGAGAACAATTCAGTTGATCACCTCGGTCTGTGAGTCGATGGAACCGCTGTAAGTATCATCCACGCATATCATGCATACATAAGCATATCACACTATATTTTTGTCTTGTGTTCCTTGTCAAAGTGAACAGCAAACACCCTGTGAAGTAAAAAAATCAAAAGAAGAAGATATGGAGTTAGGGGGCAGGAAGGCCTATTACTTGAGAAAGATCCAGTCATTTTGAAAAAGAAGGAAGAAATATGTGCTCGTGTGAAGAACTAGACAATGCAAACATCAATCGGAGCTTGCATGAAAAACAGGGGGCAAAGTTTCTCCTTTCAATTTTTTGAGTTTATGCGTGTACAAAATATTTTCAAACTCACTTTCAATATTTTTCCATGCAGGGGGCAAGGAGAAAATATAAGGGCCAGTTAAAAAATAGCTGAATTTTTTGCAAAAGTGAAGAATCCATTTAAGAATGGAACAAAAAGAACAAGACAAGAAGAAAGTAAGAACCCCAAAAGAAATGAAGATGCAAAAGATAAAGGATCAGTCCAGCTAGAAGAGCTGAAGCCACTATAGAGCAAATGTCCAAAGGATAAAGATCCATTTTGAAGGGTGAAGACCCGATGTCCAAAGGATGAAGATCCAATTTCAAGGGTGAAGACCCGAAGTTCAAGGATGAAGATCCAATTTAAAGGGTCAAGACTTGAAGTTTAAGGATGAAGATCCATTTCAAGGGTGAAGACCCGATGTCCAAAGGATAAAGATCCAATTTAAAGGGTGAAGACCCGAAGTCCAAAGGATGAAGATCCAATATAAAGGGTGAAGACCCGAACTCCAATGGATAAAGATCTATTTTTGGTGGGTAAAGACCCACAATCCATTAAAGAATGAAACCGTTGGTTAGAAAGAAGCTAGAATTCTCGACTGATAAAAGTCAGTCAAATCCAGTTTCGGATCGAGAACTCAAAATCTAGTTTTGAGTCAAGAACTCAAATTCAGTATCGGGTTGAGCACCTAAAATTCAGTTTTGGATTGAGCACCCAAAATCCAATTTAGGGTCTAGAATCCAAAATCCAGTCTTGAGTCTAAGTACCCAAAATCAATCCAGTCTCGGGTCCAAGTACTCAAAATTAATCCAGTCTCAGGTCCAAGTACCCAAACTCAATTCTGTCTCGGGTCTAAGTATCCAATCTCGAGTCCAAGTACCTAAATCAAATTTAGTCTTGGGTCCAAGTATTAGGCCTCCGGTCCAAGTATTCGATCTCAGGTCTAAGTACCCAAAATTAATTCAGTCTTGAGTCCAAGTACCTAGTCTCAGGTCCAAGTACTCAAATTAAATTCAGTCTCAGGTCGAGAACCCTAAATCCAGTTTCGGGTTGACAATCTAAATCAAGTCTTGGGTCAAGAATCCAAAATTCAGTCTCAAATCGAGAATCTAATCCCGTCTTGGATCGAGAATCCAAATCCACTTTTGGATCGAGAATCCAAATGCAGTTTTGGGTCGAGAACCTAATCCAGTCTTAGATCAAGAATCCAAATTCAATTTTAGGTCGAGAACCCAAAAATTCAGTCTCGGGTCGAGAACCCAAATCTAATCTTGGGTTAAGAATCCAATCAAACCTATCTAGGTCTAGAACCCAAATCTTTTTCGAGTCTATAACTCATTCCAGGTCTAGAACTCAAACCAACTTTAACCTTGGGTCAAGAACCCATCCTCATCTGAATTAGCTCAAACTCATGTTGTTTTTCACTCTCTTCTACTGAAGCCTCAAATCATTCAAGTAGGGGGCAAACTATAGACCTTTATTTTTTACCAACTCTAGTCCAATATTTTAAAATAGTTTGAAACAATTTTTATAATTTTTATAATTTTTATTTTATTATAATATTTATTATTTAATATATTAAAAGAAAAAATAAAATTATAAAATATTTATTTATAATATAATATTTATTTTTAATATTAGATGGTTTGCCCTCTGCTTGAATGATCTTGGAGTTCATCCTTCATTCGGGTGCATCTATCTATCTCATGCCCTTAAGTCTAATGAAATTGACAAAAAATCTTGGTATCAAAGTTTGGTGGTAAATGATTTGACAAGGTTCGAGGAGCCAATGATTGTAACAACCCCTTTTTCTGTAACTTGTTGAAAACCCAAGACATAGGTTTCTCCAACTCTAAAAATTGTCCTCTCCTTTTTGGACCAGTTGCACTAACATCGACTTTCTTATGTGTACTTCGATTGCCAGGCTGATAATTTTATTTTACAGAAAAATGGATCTTCTCTCTTTTACACTCTTCTATTTGCAAGCCAGCTTGAAGAAAATCTTTAAAATCCCTTATAAGGGTGTGAGATAGCCTTTTATGGAGATTGGGTAGCACCCCTCTCACAATCATCCTAATCTAATCTGATTCATCGGGCCTTCTCTTGAGTAATGCGGCCTTGTTTCTCCACCTCTTCACATAGTCAACAAAGTTTTTGTTTGATCTCTGCCTTATCGACTCAACTTCCATCAAAGTCACTTCCAACTCTGCATTGTACCCGTATTGTTGGATGAAAGCCTTGTATAACAAATCCCAGCTCTTTTGAGTACTATCCTCTAAGGTGTTGAACAAATTTTAGACAACAGGGTCCAATGAGAGCATGAAGTATCTTAGAGTTTTAGCCTCAGTAGCTCGAGCAGGCTGCATAACAGTGATGTACTACTTCATATGAAGATAAGGATTTCCATTTCCATTAAACTTTGTAAAGGAAGGCATCTTGAATTTGTATGGGACCTCATCATCTATCTCAAACAACTTGTCGACTTCAGACATTTCTTCAATTGTCAACTTCTTTTCAAATTTCTTTTCCAGATCAGCAATCAACTTCTCAACATCTGAAGTTTCAGTCTTTTCCACGGCTGATCTTTCAACAACCTTCGACTCCTTCTTCTTGTCTTGAGGATCTTGAAAGTATTGAGCCTAGTCGTCATCATCGTCAATGCTACTTTGTCATCTTCAAAGGTTGCATCACCGACCTTAGCTTTCCCTTTGTCCTTCGGCTTCTTAGTGCTAGCAGATGCCTCAGCAGTGTTGCCTAAAATTGCAGTCAATTGGCTTTTCATGGTCTCAATGTAACACCCCCATACTCTATATAAGTACTATACATATATCTTGTATACATGCAGTACGTATATAAAGTATAAGAATGTCACTTTTCATTTTAGATTAAAAACCTTTACTCTAGTTCCAAACAATAATACATTTTATTTAAAGAACATTTACAAAATCTTTGTACTTTCGATGATCTTACCTATATATAATGTTCTTGTCTTTACCAAAATTCATTTATACATATGAATACATTTTTATCAAAATACAATAGAATTAAATTGTACATGTATGCACCACCTTCTAGTTAGTCTCGAAATACTCTTACCCTTCTCGTGGGATAACGATTTGACTTCAGATCAACTACCTATTCACCTGCGCTATTTACACAACCGCACTAAGCTCGAAAGCTTAGTAGTACAAATAAATATTATAAACATACAATACAGAAAATCATACTCATATATTAACTTCATGTATCATTATTTTCTTATCATGTTTTCCCATTTCAATTACACTTTTCATATATTTCTACTAATCTCATAATTATATACATATTTACATATATCATTAACTCAAAATCACAATTCCATAACTTATTAAAACATTCATAAAATAATACTCACAATGTCCACATCCATATACATATTACATGTCATATTGTACTTTCAGAATCTCATCTTTCAGCATAGCTTCTCAAGCCATATTTCTTTTCAATAATTTACTTATGTATTGTAATCGTATCATACTTCATAACATTACATGTCATTATGTTATTCAATTAATTCATTATTCATAGTTCACCTTTAAGCAAAGACAAGCATGGGCCCAAAAGACACTAATATGCCATTCAACTTTCAGAGTTAATGTTTTGGTTCAAATATCACATTTATCATTATCATTATCCCAACTAGGCTTCAAGGATTAGGTTCAACCAAGCTTCAAGGGGAACAAAGCATGCTAAGTATCAACGCAACTTGGCTTCAAGAACCAAACCCAACCTAGCTTCAAGGGTTGTAACATCTCAACTAGGCTTCAAGGACTAGACCCAACCAAGCTTCAAGGGGAGTTAAGCATGCTAAACTTCAACTCAACTTGGCTTCAAGGATCAAATCCAACCTAGCTTCAAGAGATTGTTACCATTAGGCATGCCACCAACAACAAAACTCTGAAAATGGAATAACAAATTAGACACACAATTCATTCATTATTTCATTATCAATTTCATTCTCATTTTCTCATCATCATTTAGGCAATCATGCCTCAATTATCTCATTTGCATCATTATAGCCAACAACAATGGCTTCACATCCCATCAATAGAGTATACATAACCAATTGTATTGGACATATATTTTAAATTCATCATCGTCTAGGCAAACATGCCCCACTTATTTCATTTGAATCATTATAGCCAACCACAATGGCATCACATCTCATCATATCTCAATTCACATTATACAAATCATAACATTAATCAATTTGTATTAACAATATAGTAAATTACTTAACACATTTATAACCAAATGTGTTAAGTCTCAAAATCATGTAAATGAATACAACCATGTAAGTTTGTACTTACCTCAAGAACAACTCACACCAATCTATACACTTCCTCTTCCAAGAATTCTTCACTATATGGATTAGGGCAACTCAACCTCTTCGCAACCTAATCCAAAAGGAATAATACACACTTATTTACAAATACACATGAATTCCAATACTATTATTCACCTATTAGTCTCATACTAGACTCATAGATCAAAAATTACAAACCAAAACCATTATCTAAGTCCCCACGGTCGTGGCCTCACAACCCCACGGCCGTGGGTTAGCAAACGAATCTGCCCACTTTTCTCTAAACCCTCACGGTCGTGGCATCGTGTCCCTCACTTGCCACGATCGTGGCACTCATTTGCCACGACTGTGGCATCCATTTTGCCTCTGTTTCGGACCAAACTCATGTATTCTGTGTTTTTAACTTCAATAAACACAAACATATAGAAAATCCAAGATAATAATTGATCAAACTCATAACATACATCAATTACCAATTAATTTAACACTTATATAACTTCAACATCTCATAATAATAATCATTATATATATCATCCATATATCAATTATTCAATTTCCCAACTTATTTATATTAAACCCTTACTAAACAATTTCTACAATCCATCATCATCCTCACAAATAACCATATTATCATTATCTAAATACCAATTCAACATATATATATATACTTCAATCTTTCATTATCATCATCTTCACACACTAACCATATCAAATATAAACACAACCAATAGAAATCAACACAAAGAAATGAACACTTACTTGAATTATTTGCCAAATCTTCAATATCCACTTTCAATTCTCTTAAAGCCCTTAAGAATTTGATGTGTAAGCCAACAAAATCACATCTCTCTCTCTCTCTCTCTCTCTCTCTCTCTCTCTCTCTCTCTCTCTCTCTCGTTCAAGAAGAAGAAGAAGAAAGAAAGAAAATAAAGAAAATCCTCTCTTTTCCCTTTCAAACTTATCTTATAAATATATATAATAATAATATAATTAAATATCCCTAAAAATTCTCCACCACAAGATTTATTCTTCCCTTTGACTTTCTTTTCTTCTTTTTCTCTTGTCATTATTATTATTATTATTATTATTATTATTATTATTATTATTATTACTTACTTACTTACTTACTTACTTACTTACTTTTCCTACACCAATATATACATCATGTATATGTGATGTATATGTTGCTATATGTATATCTGTTATATATTGTATTTATATTTCCCATATTTTTCAAATACCATATATACATATCATCCTTCATATACATCTATCTCTTATAATATTTCCTTTTAATTAATTTATCTTCTTTTGACTTCCATTTCTTTGACTTGTATATATTATATATATATCTATATATACAACATATACACTCTCTCTTTACTTCTTTTCTCTTTCCATTAAACATATACATTAAATCCAAATACAACAATAATTCCAAAACTTTTAGGGTATACTTTGGGATATTACACTCAACTAGGACCTCCTTTAGTTCTTCCATCTTGGCATTAAGGGCGTCGTCCACCATTCTTTGAATTTGTTCGGGATACATTGCTCTTGGTGAGAAGCTGATTTTATCTTCATTGAACTCTGAGTCACTGACATAGGTCGGATTATCGTACGCTCTTGAACTGCTATACTTCAGGTCTATGAGCCATAAAGGATTAATGATATGTTATACAATGTGTGTATGCATGTATGCACAAACAACAAACAAACAAAGATAATTAGGACGTTCCTTCCAACCTTATAACTTCCACACATTAATGGCGAGTCTCTTTTCCTAGGTATATGGTCAACAAAATACCAACATGGGATATTTTGTTCTCGAAAGATTTCCTCGGATGGTTTTAACCAATAGTTACATTTTCTAATATAGAAGTCGGTCAATGATAATTCTCATTAATTAGGTTTTATGCTATATTAGATTAAAACTAAATTAAGAGGTTTATCGTGAATAGATTTCTTATTTGAAAAAGTAACTAGTGATTCATGCCAAAAATAAGCCCATGATTAAGAATTTTTTGTATAAACTAAGCTCACAATTGATTTTTAGTATTTTCATAATTGACCTAAATAGTAAGCTTTTTGTAATTTTAGATGAAGTGAAAAATAATTTTGTTTCAAAGCCTTTAGGCTTTTTAAGTTTGGACCATAAGGTAGAAAAAGATTTTTGACCCAACTTGAAAGGTTTTCATGTCCAAAGACCTTCTTGAATTTTTTAAAAATAGTTTTGGCCTTTTGGATCTTAAAGGAAAAAATTATTTGTGAGCTTACAATATAGGTAGGTCATATTAGAAAAAAGGAACAAACCAAATAAGCCATGATTTAAACCAAAATAAATTAACTATAGTCAAACAACAAGCATTTAGGGTAAAAACCTAAAGAAAATAACTAGGTCAATTACATGAGCTTAAGTCTTGGGTTGAAAAGCTTAAGTTCCTATAGCAAGTATATACCAAAAGATACAAGGCTATGAGTGGTTATTCCATGCTCGATCTCCATACTTTGAGTGAAAGTGTGGTATCCCTTACATAACACAACACAGGTAACACGGGCATCCTAACTCATGCACACAATGCAATCTAAATGATGCAATGGACAATATCATAATAAGAAAGAATAAAATAATATAAATACCAACGAAATCAACTTCTCTTATCCCCAGTGGAGTCGCCACTATGAGCGAAAATTTTTGCCCCCACTCCCATGTAGAATGGTTCTTATAACTTCAGCACTGTCAGGCTTGGGGCCTTAGAGAATACGGGCCTAGACCCAGAGAAAATGGAGTCTCCACCCAGAAGGGCCGAAAAAAAGGGGTGGATGACTCGATTCATAAGGAATTTTCAACCCCCTAATGGGTTCAGAAAGTTGGGTACGCGTGGGAAAGGTAAGAATGACCCAGCGCCCCCATAGCTCCCGGTTTATTGGAACCGGCTTCCTTTTCAGGTCTTAATATTATAAAATTCTTAACTTATTATAGCATTATCCAATTACACACAATCATAAGAATAAATAAATACTTTATCAAAACCACAACAACTTCAAACAAAATAAATAAATAGGCACCCATCGATGGATGGAAACGTGCCTTTACAATTGTCTAATGTCCAAGAGAAAAATAAGTAAAACATGATACCCATCAATTGGTGGAAACATATCCTTTACATTGATCCAATACTTAAAATAAATTGAGTTACATGAACTTAACAATTGAGGTACCCAATTATGGAAACATACCTCTCACAATCCAAATAAATAAATAATAATAAAGAAAATATTCATTTATTCATTCATCATAAATTAAATAAAAATAAACTATTTATTAAGACATATAATAAATCATGCATCTAAATTTAAATAAAGCAATAAAAATATAATTTAGGTTTACATCTTGAATTAGGGTTTCTTGAACAAAATTAGGGTTTGGAATTTTTATGAAAAATAATATTAGAGTTTAGGGTTTTGATAAATATTTGGTCACTGTATAAACCTTAATAACTCTTTAATATTAATACTGATACGAAGCATGGCTATTAAATATATTTCCAAGAAGAAACAGTGGATATAAATTGATGGTTTTATCAAATAAAACTTATCAAATATGTTTAAACTAGACCACATATATGAAATTCATAATATTACCAAACATAAGTTGCTATAATTTTGGAGAGTTTAGAAGATTGTACCTGCGTTTGAAGGATCCACCAAATTTAACATGTTTGAATCAAGCTTGGTTGGACATATGCTACTGCCTGAATCAAAGTTATTTTTTCGGTAGAACTTTGGCAATTTGGCAATTGCCTTGATTAAGATCACTGACATTTTCTGTTCTAATTATCAATTCTCGTCTCTCTTTTCTTTACTGCCTAAAAGTTGTTGAAGGTCCAAAGTCTGCTAGAGTTCCAAGTCCCCAGTCCATGAAAAATCAAAAGTCCTTTGTCTCCGTTTAAAGTGATGTTATTTATAATCAATTAAAAGAAAACCTACTTTATTAAGGAAATAAAATCTTTTCAGGAAATAAAAAAAAGTTCGAGCTTAATAAAGGTTTTGGCCAAATCGGCCAACGCCCTGGCACGCAGGATTGGGCCTGCTGCGCCTGCGAGGATTATGAGCGTTGCTGGGCTGCTGGGTGAGCGCTGGTCATGCTGGCCATGCAAGGATTGGTCGAGCTGGGCTCGCAATTCGCCGCAGGTAATTCGTCCAAATTTTTATTTGTTATTATTATTTTTTTATTTTATTTTTTTATTAAAAATAAATATTACATTAAAAATAAATATTTTATAATTTTCTTTTTTCTTTAATATATTAAATAATAAATATTATATTAAAATAAATAATAAATATTATAAAAATTATTTTAGACTATTTTAAAATATTGGACTAAACTTGGTCAAAAATAAGGGTCTACAGTTTTTATCTTGTTTCTATTTTTTAAATCCTGATGTAAATTAGATGGTTCAGTTATTTTTTCTTCATGTTATGAATGCAATCTTTTAAAACACTATTACTTTTATATTTCTTTATTTCACCAATAATATTTAAACATTCAATTAAAATAAATGAGCTGTAGGATAATAAATACCACTTAAAGTATATGTAGCATCATTAAAAACTTTTAAAATATCTAAAACTTGTGTACAAATATCCCATGTATGTGGATATAATGTTATTTGTGATACATTATTGTTAATAAATGTGCACAATAAATCTTTATAATCATAAGACTCTTTTAGTAATTCATACGTTGAATTCCAACGAGTTGAAATATCTCTTGGAAATTTTTTTGGCCTTTTATTATTAATTTTATAAATTTTAGCCCATTCTTTCAATATTTGAGGATATGCCCATAAATATCTAATTGTATTTTTAATAAGAGATATAAAATTATCAAGAATTCTCAAACCATCTTGCACACACAAATTTAAAATGTGACATGCACATCTAATATGAAAAAATTTACCTCCAAGATTAGGCTGACAAATATTTTGAAGCTCACTAATTGATGCAGTATTTACAGATGCATTATTAAATGAAATTGAAAAAATTTTATTCAGTAATCTATATTCTTCTAAAATATTTTTAATCATTCTATAAATATTATTAGCAGTATGTCTATAATAAAAAACACAAAATGCAATTAATCTCTTTTGAATTTTTCATTCATCATCAATCCAATAGAAATAAAATTTATTTATAAAATAAAAATAAAATATTAAAAAGAATACTGAAAATTGTAATATAATATATTGTAAATTGAAGATTGTAAATGAAGATTGAATATTAAATATTGTAATATAATATAGAAAATTTTAGATTGTAGATTGAAAAATGAAGAGAAATTTAGAATTTAAAATTTAGAAGAATGAAGAGAAAATTCGAAAGTGTAAAAAAATTTGAAATGGGTAGTATTTATAGAGTTAGTTTAATAAAATTTTCAAAATTAAATAAATTTAATAATATTTAAAAAATATATATTTTACATGTGCAACGACCAAAATGGTCATTGCACATGTGACCAAACAACGGTCAAATTGACCGTTGGTTGGTCATTCCAAGAAAGCAGCAGCCCACATAAAATAAAAATTAAATCAGCGATTCAAACCACTGATTTCAACCGTCAGTTTAAACCAGCGGTTTGAACTATCGGGAACTGCCGGTTCAGTGGCTCATTAAAAATTAAAACCTGAACCAAACCATATATTAAGGTTTAGGTTCTGATTTTACTATAGTTTCGGTTTTGATCAATCCGATTTTGGTTCAAAACCGGACCGTGGCCATGCCTATCTAATACTTTCCAGATTTTAACTATTCTTGGATTTTTAAAATTAAAAAAAAATTATTTATTAGCTCCTAGAATTATATTACTTTTAAAAAATTATATTATTTAACGTATGAAAAAGTTTATGGATTTAACAAAGTGAATTTCTTTTATAAATTTAACAATTTCATAATAAAAAATAATATACATATTCTATTATTTTTTAATCGGTGTCAAAAAATTTCTTATCAATTTTATTTTATCATTAAAATTTTTAATATAAAAAATTTTGAAATTTTAATATAACAATAAAACTTAGAACTCATTAGACAAAACATCACAAGTAGTGTCACACCCTAACTCTTCAAAGCTTGACTTGTGATAAATCTCAAATCATAACTTATTTATTTTTTATTCCTCAAAAATATATAATCATTTATAATATTTATTTCACATCTATTTCATTAAAGATAATCCACAAAAATTAAATAATTTCTAAACTAAAATCAAACTGAAAATACTAGTTTGTTGGCTCAACTTCTTCTATATGCAGAAGAAGTTCAAATATATGAGTCTACATTATACTAGAATCTACCAAGTTGATCTTCAATAGTATCTAAAAAAATTAATAATAAAGAGATTAGTCCAACTATTTAGTGAATAGGTAAATATATAACAAGAAAGAACAAACAAGGTTTAATAATACTTAATATATATTTAAACAATAATTAACTAGATAATTAATTCTTGAAATCTTAAACATAACTTTTAAACATTTCTCAATTCTCAGAAAAATCAGAAATAATACAATTCATGCATCTTTTATATACGCTCAAATATAATTTCTACTGATTCAACTTCAATCTAAGGATGCATGATGATTTATCTCGCAAGTCCAAGAAAAAATAACTTCAATACACATATACAGAGCAATTACTTCCACTAAGGGTAAATTATAGTATATTTAATTTATATAAACACTCATCATTAAGGTATAATCTCGCAGAATTATAATCAGAGTGTATATGAATTATTTATTCAACACAGTATAATCAATCAGTCACATATATAAAAATTCAAACTATCATTATTTGTTCTCAATTTATAAGAAAATAATATCATTTAAAAATAAAACTTCATTCTGAGTTTAGTAAATTCTACTTTAAAAATCATATGTAGATAATACTTTAGAAAATATAATATTACACATTTACCCACTCACTTTTGCCAAAAGCTAAATTTGTAATCTAAATGTATTACCTCTATAATTTATCTCAGTTGTTGAATCCATTCCTAGAGTGATAAAAAAATTATTATTAACTAAAAAATATCCTAAAATTATCAAAGTATTATGATATGAGAATGCACATAAAAACTATACATATTTTCTAATGAAGTTTAAACTACACTTTAGCGTAAATCAGTCATTTTTCTAATTATTATAATCTACCTATTTATCTAATTGTCCTATATAATTTTCATCAATTTATTATAATTTGGATATTCAAAAAATGCTAAATATTGAAATTATCTTAGTATAAAATTTTAATTCATTTGCTCTTATAATATTAATGTTATTAATAAATTTATTCTATTAAGTCTTTAATAATATTTATTTAATTTACTTGTAAAATATTTTTTTAATTAATATTTAAATTACATACTAAATTACTGTTGAATAATTCTTAGAGAATAATTTTCCATTAATTATAATTAAAAATTTATTTACTTTAGTTTTTCAAAAATATTAACTTATCATACTGATAGTGAAAAATATATTTAATAATATATATTTTTTATTATTTTATTAAACATATATTTTATTAAACATAAACTTTGCATAATTACTTTTAGTATAAGAATTATTTAATATACATTATAAATTTTTTTAATAATTCTTTAAATAATTAAACTTTTTACTAGAATAAAATTATTTACTTTATTTTTTCTTATTTTGCGATGTTAGATTTCTATAATAATAATAACTACGATAGTAATAATTATAATAATAATAATAATAATAATAATAATAATACTAAAATTGATATTTACTATTTATAATAATTATAATAACTTTTAATGATAAACTTAATAATAATATTTAATTACTAAAACTATAACAATATTAATATTTAACTACTACTTGACATTAATTATATTTTAATAATTACGATTGTTTATTCCTAAATAATTATAATATTAATTTAATTTTTTCAACTTTTTATTCATCTTTAAATCTTTATTTAAAATTTTAATCATGTATACTAGACACATATATGGACTTATATATAAAATTTCAAAATTTTCTACATTCATTTACTATTTTTAAAAATTAGGTTTTCCAAACCTAAAATTTTTGTTTCTTTAACACTTCTTCTGGCATTACTCATTTTCTAAATTTTTCTAAGTAACAAAACTTTATAAAAATTCATGAAATTTTAACCAAATAATATATACATGCAAGATATCACATATTAAATATTAGAATTTTATACATTCATTTACTATATTTTTGTATTATGTTTGTTCAACCCTACATGTTCTGTTCTTTGATTCAACATCCTTGCAGTATCAATTTTTGATTTTATTTTCATAACTAAAACTTTATAACAATTTATGAAATTTTACCAATATTTCTTAGACATATATATGATCTTGTATGTAAAATTTCAGCTTTTTGTGGGTTGGTTTATTATGATTTTTAAATAGCTTTCTCAACCTTTACAGATTTTGAATTACTAAATTGATTCTAATGGTCTGTCATCTTATATTTTTATCAAATAGTAAATCATCCTTAAAAATTATGCAATTTTATACATCAACACATAGATAAAAGCTCAAATAAAATTTCATACTCATTGAGCTTCAATAGATCAATCTAAAAATTCGGACTAAATCGCTTAACAAAACATAAATAAAAATTTCAACAACCATCTTGCTCATATTTTATACTTTAAATCAATCCTTTAATTCAACTTAATTATCAATTAAATCATATATATATATATTTCAATTTACAAGAGAGTTTCCATTTAAATTATCTTTCTAAAACTTTTAGATTAAAGATTCTTTGGAGCACTCATCTCTTTGAAGTTTTTTTCATTAGCTATGGTCTTCCCAAAGAAAAACTTCAACTTAACCCAAATTTTACTTTAATTTTGCTCTAAGAGAAGCTCCCAATTTTGTGCAAACTTTCCTATGAGAACCAACTCCTTTTTCTATCTCTTTTTTGTTTTTTACTTTATGTGAAACAATGGTTCGGCAAGGGTAAAGAAATTTCAAAGCTTCCATTTGTTTGTTTTTTTTTTTTTAAACTTTCCATCACTATAAATTCTTAGTTTCTTGCAACGTATTTATACTTCCCTTCCATTCTACATGTTCAAGCTTGTTAGTTCATCAATTGTAAATAGTTCTATTTTTATTATTTTAATTTGCTAAAAATGATAACCTAAGTTAGGTAATTATTGATAGTGCCTTTATTATATTTGTTTAATCCTCTTTCTAACACATTTCAGATCATTCATTTAGCGGAAGTAAACCCACAACACTTGTATTTGTTACTCTTATAATTTAGCAAGTGGATACCAATGTGTTCATTTCTTTTAATTTGTTTACTTGTCATTTGTCATTATCACATTTTAAACTTGCTATTTGGTTTGTCCATCTTCATGCCTCCATACATATTTGAGGATGACAAGGATAGCATGAAGACACTTAGTGCTACTTATATATATATATATATATATATATTTTAATTCCTTAACAATATTCTTTTATTATGGCCACCTATCCCTATGGCAATAGTGGTGTTTCCTACATCCACACGTTACAAGGCGAGTAAGATGAATTGTTGTTTATTTGGCATTTACAAAATTACATTATTATGGCTTATGTTTGCTAGATACCATCATCATTATTATAATTAATATTCCCTTTAATCCTTAAGTCTCCTTACATGTTTCTAAAGAAAAAATTATCAATCCAACATTTGGCTTTTATTAACTCTTGTGCATATTCTGTAGTTAGGTTAGTGTAGTATTCAGATAACAAGTGTCTTATTCCATATATTTTGTATATATATGGTCCACCGTTTTCTTTAGAGAGTTGACTTTACATCATCTTATACTTAAATGTTTAGTTATTTAATTTCTCAAATTTTGATTAAATTCCCAAATTTATAATTAACTCAAGTTCCAAGTTATTTCATATTTTAATTAAAAATTTGACTTCTAGGTTTTATATTTTTTTTAATTCAGGAATTTCCTAATACTATTAGGCGAAGTTAATCTTATAGTTGTGACCCACGGGTTAGGGTATTATATTTTTCCCCCTTGAGTAAAATTCATACTCGAATTTTTACTAATTTTTGTAGATAGAAATAGATAAGAATACCTGGTAAGTATATTTTATTTTATCTTCAAAATATTTTTCTAAAAAAATTAATATCTATCCTTAGTCCATTGTTTTATCTCTTAATTACTAAATCAATTCAAGGAACAAGTTAAAATCTATAATTATTTCTTAAGTTTTAATTAAGAAATCGAAGCCATTATATATATAGTTTTGCTCTTACTTCCTTATTTCTATTAAATATTTTAACCTATAACTCTATAATTTAACTACATAGCTTAATCTTTACTCCTTGCTTTATAAATTCTTTTTTTTTTTATCTAACTTAATAATCAACTCATGCCAAAATTTTCTTCAATACATTATATCACCAAAAAGTTTTATAATTTATCTCTTCCTTAAATAATCTCAATCCCTTACTTCTCATTTTATTATTATACTACCTTTCATGTATATATGACCACAATATTCTAATAATAAAATATTACTAATAATTTATTTATTTATTTATTTACACTAATACATTTTTCTCTTGGCTACTTAATCTTAATTAATCCATTATAACTAGTATAGTTTTAGTTAATTGTATTGACCTCATTTACTATCACTTATCTTAGATGTCGCACCACTAAATATTTTATCAATAGATATAATTTCGTTCTTAGTTTACAAATCATTCTTATATATATATATATATATATATATATATATATATCCAAATTTTTAATCCTTTCCTCATATATATATTTTTCTAAAATCCAAAAATATTTTTATCTTATATTGCTCATGAATTATTGATTTTTTCATATTACTCTTTTAATAATTATATAATTTATAACCCTCTAGATTTAAGAAAACTTTATCAACTCAAATTAATTTGCATATAGAAATTTCTTTAGAATAGGAAACATCAAGTCAATAAATTTCTAATTAATCCTATTAAAATCAGTTTTATCTATCATAATATATACATATATACCACAGTTTAATTTAAAATTCCAATATCAACCTTATTCTAAGAATATCCTCAAAATTTATATTTTAAATTTTCCTCTTTTAACATTATAAATTAATAATCCACAATCATTTTTATCTTACTTCATGAATAACCAAGTCAAACCTCATATACCCATCATCCATCACATTTTTACTACATTCATGTATAAATAAAATATTTTGAAATCCAAAGAAAATAATATAAGTCTTAGCCTTTTTCCACTAATATTTAACTAAATATTCATATCAAAATTGATTTTAACTTAGTATATAGATTTAACTTAATTAATTCTATATATCCATATAAAGTTCATAAATTATATTGAAAGTTTGAAAAGATTAATTCCTAGTTTATCCTTGGTATACAAATCATTGGTTTGGATATATTGTAAATATACCAATTTATATATTCAAGTATATCTCAAGTATACAAAATATTTATTCCATGTATATTCCGTATATACAACATGTATATATATATATATTAAGCTTCCTTTTTCATAATTTAGACTATATTTCTTTCTCTTTTTCATTTTTATTCTATTATATATTTTATTTTATTTTTTCTACTAATCCACACAAATTAATATTCTCATTTCACATATATTAACGATTAGTTTTACCTTATCACTTCATTATATGTATAACTATAAACTAAAAACAATTAGAAACTTTGTCAATTTTTTTTTAAAATTTTAGGACATTAACTTTTTATCTACATATATGACAAATGCATATGATACGAATGTAGGATTGCCCTATGAGGTCGGCCAACATCCTCTAATTTAATGATTCTAATTTCTCATCCATAATTACTACCATGGTCTCTAACACCTTGTACTTTTGGTGGCATCATTCTATAAAACAAATATGACTAAGATGATTACTTTATTTCTATCTGAAAAACTAAAAGTCTACAGAATCTATAACCTATGCTCTGATACCATTAAATGTCACACCCCAACTCTCCAAAGCTAAAGTAGACTTGACTTGCTATAAATCTCAAATCATAACTTATTTATTTATTATTCCTTATAAATATATAAAAAATTATAATATTTATTTCTTCATCTACATCATTAAAGATAATGTACAAAAATTTAAATAATTTTTAAACTAAAATGAAACTGAAAATAATAGTCTGTTGGCTCAATCTCTTCTATATGCAGAAGAATTTCAAATATAAGAGTCTACATTCTACTGGAATCTACCAAGTTAATCTTTAATAGTATCTGAAAATGTTAATAATAAAAGGGTGAGTCCAATTACTTAGTGAATAGGTAAATATGTAACAATGAAGAACAAATAATGTTTAACAATACTTAATATATATTTAATCAATAATTAGCTGGATAATTAATTATTGAAATTTTAAACATATCTTTCAAACATTTCTCAGTTCTCAGAAAAATCAGAAATAATTCAATTCATGCATCTTTTATATGCACTCAAATATAATTTCAACTAATCCAACTTCAATCTAAGGACGCATGAGAACTTATCTCGCAAGCCCGATGAGAAATAACTGCAATATACATGTACAGAGCAATTACCCCGGCCAAGGATAAATTATAATATATTTAATTTATATAAATACCTGTTATCAAGATGCGATCTCGCAAGATTATAATAAGAATGTATACAAAATATTTATCCAACACAGTATAATCAATCAGTCACATATATGAAAATTTAAACTAACATTATTTGTTAACAATTTAAAAGAAAATAATATCATTTAAAAATAAAACTTCATTCTGAGTTTAGTAAATTATGCTTTAAAAATTATATATAGATAATACTTTAGAAAATACAATGTTATACATTTACCCACCCACCTTGGCCAAAAACTAAATTTATAAATCTAATAGTAACACCTCTATAATTTATCTCAGCTATTGATCCACTCCTAGAGTGATAAAAAAATAATTATTAACTAAAGAATATCCTAAAATTATCAAAGTAATTATGATATGAGAATGCGCATAAAAACTATACCTATTTTCTAATGAAGTTTAAACTATATTTTAGCGTAAGTTAGTCATTTTTCTAATTATCATAATAAACCTATTCATCTAATTATCCCATATAATTTTCATCAATTTATTATAATTTGGATATTAAAAAATGCTAAGTATTTCAAAATATCTCAATATAAAATTTTAATTCACTTGCTTTTATAATATTAATGTTATTAATAAATTTATTCTATTAAGTCTTTAATAATATTTATTTAATTTACTTACAAAATATTTACTTAATTAATATTTAAATTACATACTAAATTACTATTAAATAGTTCTAAGAGAATAATTTTTCATTAATTACAATTAAAAATTTATTTACTTTAGTTTTTTAAAAATATTAAATTATCATACTGATACTGAAAAATATATTTAATAATATATATTTTTATTATTTTATTAAACATATATTTTATTAAATATAAACTTTACATAATTATTTTTAGTTATAAGAATTATTTAATATGCGTTATAAATTTACTTGAATAGTTCTTTTAATAATTATACCATTTACTAGAATAAAATTATTTACTTTAATTTTTCTTATTTTGTCATGTTAGATTTCTATAATAATAATAACTATGATAGTAATAATTATAATATTAATAATAATGATAATAATACTAAAATTGATATTTACTAGTCATAATAATTATAATAACTTTTAATGATAAACTTAATAATAATAATTAATTATTATAACTATAACAATATTAATATTTAACTACTGCTTGACATTAATTATATTTTAACAATTATTATTGTTCATTTCTAAATAATGATAGTATTAATTTAATTTTTTTTAAAACTTTTTATTCATCTTTAAATATTCACTTAAAATTTTAATAATGTATACTAGACACATATATGGACTTATATATAAAATTTCAAATTTTTCTACATTTATTTACTATTTTTAAAAATTAGTTTTTCCAAACCTAAAATTTCTGTTTCTTTAACACTTCTTCTGGTAATACCCATTTTCTAAATTTTTCTAGGTAACAAACCTTTATAAATATTCATGAAATTTTAACCAAGTAATATATACATGTATAGCATATCATATATTAAATATTAGAATTTTATACCTCTATTTGCTATATTTTTGTTTTATGATTGTTCAACCCTACATGTTCTATTCTTTCATTCAACATCCTTGTAGTATCAATTTTTGGTTTTATTTTTATAACTAAAACTTTATAAAAATTTATGAAATTTTACCAATATTTCTTAGACATATATATGATTTTTTATGTAAACTTTTAGATTTTTATGGGTTGGTTTATTATGGTTTTTAAATAGCTTTGTCAACCTTTATAGATTTTGAATACTAGATCAATTCTAACGGTCTGTCATCTTATATTTTTATTAAATAGTAAATTATCCTTAAAAATTATGAAATTTTATACATCAAATAAACACATATATAAACTCTCAAGTAAAATTTCATACTCATTTAGCTTCTATAGATCTATCTAAAAATTCCGACTAAACCACTTAACAAAATATAAATAGAAATTCCAACAACCATCTTGCTCATATTTCATTCTTTTATTTCGTACTTTAAATCAATCCTTTAATTCAACTTAATTATCAATTAAATCATATATATATTTATATATATCTCAATTTACAAGAGAGTTTCCGTGTAAATTTTCTTTCTAAAACTTTTAGATTAAAGATTATTTAGAACACTCACCTCTTTGAAGTTCTTTTCATTAGCTATGGCCTTCTCAAAGAAAAGCTTCAACTTAACCAAAATTTTACTTTGATTTTGCTCCAAGAGCAGCTCCCAGATTTTTGCAAACTTCCCTTCCAAAACCAGCTCCTCTTTCTATCTCTTTTTGCATTTAACTTTATGTGAAACAATGGTTTGGCATGGGTAAAGAAATTTCAAAGCTTCCATTTGTTTGTTTTTTTTTTTAAACTTGCCATCGCTATAAATTCCTAGTTTCTTGCAACGTATTTATACTTCCCTTTCCATTCTACATGTTCAAGCTTGTTAGTTCACCAATTGTAAATAGTTCTATTTTTATTATTTTAATTTGCTAAAAATGATAACCTAAGTTAGGTAATTATTGATAGTGCCTTTATTATATTTGTTTAGTCCTATTTCTAACACATTTCGGATCATTCATTTAGTGGAAGTAAACCCACAACACTTGTATTTGTTACTCTTATAATTTATCAAGTGGATACCAATGTGTTCATTTCTTTTAATTTGTTTACTTGTCATTTGTCATCATCACATTTTAAACTTGCTATTTGGTTTGTCCATCTTCATGCCTCCATACATATTTGAGGATGACAGGATAGCATGAAGACACTTAGTGCTACTTATATATATATATATATATATATATATATATATATTAATTCCTTAACAATATTCTTTTATTATGGCCACCTATCCCTATAGCAATAGTGGTGTTTCCTACATCCACACGTTACAAGGTGAGTAAGATGAATTGTTATTTATTTGGCATTTACAAAAATACATTATTATGGTTTATGTTTGGTTGATACCATCATCATTATTATAATTAATATTCCCTTTAATCCTTAAGTCTCCTTACACGTTTCTAAAGAAAAAATTATCAATCCAACGTTTGGCTTTTATTAACTGTTGTACATATTCTATAGTTAGGTTAGTGTAGTATTCATATAACAAGTGTCTTATTCCATATATTTTGTATACATATGGTGCACCGTTTTCTTTAGAGAGTTGACTTTACATCATCTTGATAGAGTAAAATTATGATCAATATTTAATATAATTCTAACCATAATTTTAATTATTTTGCAATTGAATTTTATGGATTTTTATTTGTTTGAGTTAGAATTATATTATTTAAGCTTGGAAAGGCAAGATTCAAAAGCTCTAATAATTAGTGGTGCAAAATTGAAGAAAAGTAAGCAAAAATGAAGAAAATGCAAGTGTCACGCCCATGGCTCTTCAAAGCCACGACCTTGAGATTTAAATCAAGTCTACCATAATAAAAAAAAATAAAACTTCCAGAAACTAAATCACTACAATAATTATTATCTATAGCTACGAATATTTGCTATAAAACTTTTGATAGTAGCTAATGTATAATATTAGCCATAGAATATATTGTTCATGGCTAATTAAAATATCATTAGCTACGAAAAATTGTCTCTCAAAATAAATTCTCAACTTTTATTTAAATTTTTATTTGTCACAGCAATAATTAGCTTTTACCTATAACATTTTGATATAGTGGCAAATCAAATGTTTTAACTATGAATGTAAAATTTTCATAGCAATTGTTTTTATTATTAGCCATAAAAAAATAACTTGTGGCTAAAATTGTAAGATAATAGCTATAAAATTTTGGTATTTGTAGCTAATTGATGTTATTCAAATATTGTAAGAGGAATCGCATATCGAAAAAAGATGGATTTAACGAATGATATATAAGTAGAAAGAACCCATAAACCTATTGGTTTAAGGCTTCATTTGAAATATGGAGTTAAGTCAATAAGTGTGTTTGCTCATAAGACTCATGAAGAATTTTTCAAATAAGTTAGGTCCCGGTGCCAACAATTGATAACAAAATTGATGGTTTGACAAGAACAAGTATGGAGATGGTGGTCAAGTTTCATTAGCTACAGCTAAAAAACTGAACTATTCACAATAATTAATATTTGCTATACAATTTGACTTTCGTAGCAAAAGATTTGTGTATTTTACAACGGCAAAATAGTTTACTGGCAAAATAGTTTACTAGCAAAATATCTAATTCTTTTTAGCCACTTTATATGAAACAAAATAAAAAATCTATGAAATAAATAAATTTCGTAGCTAAGTTTTAGCTACGCCACTTGTTGATACGACAGGCTATAAATTAAAATTTTGTGGCAAAATTATTTAGCTATGGTAATTTATTATTTTAGCTACAATATCTTATATAGCTATATATTGTAAATCTTATAGATGCCACGACCGTGGCATTAAATAGCCATGACCATGGGTTTGATTTCTATACTGTTTGAGCCAAGAAAAGGAAGAAAAGTCAAAATTGGCAACCTCCATTCATATGTCATGACCGTAGCATTCAAAAGCTATGACTATGGCCTACCTTGCCTACCATTTACAGCTGTAAAGTGCTCAAAACCGTCTATTCCAACTCATGCCACGACCGTGGGGCCAATATTCATGACTTTGAGCAGAAATTTTGGAAAGTGATGAGTCAACCAAGGTGTGACCTAACCTTTTTCAATTTTTCTCCACTAATGAAGTTTCCAAGCACTCTATTTAAACACCTTTCCTTCAATGCTTCAAAATATATAAGAATTAAAAGAGATTGATCCAATAAAAAAAATAGTTTTAGAATTTACTTAGAGAAGGAGAGTAACTTTGGTTCAAGAAGGAATTCAAGATCCAAATCAAGTTCTTCTTCAAAGAAATAGTGTTTGATATTTCTTGTTCTTTAAATTATATTTTTAATTACTTTATTTTATGATTGCATTGCTTTTATTTTAATAATGAAGAACTAATTTTTTTAGGGTTGTCTCTTACATTGAATTTATCATGGAATTATAAACATTTATTTGGTTTAATTTAGACTTTTCTTAAATTATTTTGTTATTATCTTTAATCTTAATGCTTTAATTATCTGGCCAATAATTAATTAAATCGAGATATTGTGTGATGAAGCCAGAGTGGAAGCACAATATTAGTCAAAAATAGGTAGCAATCTTAAGTAGTTTTCACTTAGAGATAAGGTTAACACTTAAGATGCTGCTTAAAGATTTTCGTAAAACTTAATGAATTAGTTTAATTACTTATGATCACGAGAGTAAACATAAAGATTAAAATCAATAATAATTCTAGTACTTGAGAGAGACTCGAATTAAATTTAGAAAAATTCAACCATTAATAAAGGAAAACTGAATTAAATCAATACTTTAGAAAAATCATGATAAATCAATGAAGGTGACTAAACCCTAAGTCTTAGAATATTAAAACTTTATCCTTGTCTTGTTTAGTTCAATCAATGATAAAAATTTGATATCCAAATAAGAATCAGTTTTAATTGTTCGGTATTCAGAAGAGATCTTCTCATAGGAACGATACTCTACTTATCATTATATTACTTATTAATGATCTGTACGCTTGCAGTTAGCTAGGTTGAAACCTAACACATCTTATACTTAAATGTTTTGTTATTTAATTCCTTAAAATTTAATTAAATTCCCATATTAATAATTAACTCAAGTGCCAAGTTATTTCATATTTTAATTAAAAATTTGAGTTCTAGGTTTTATAATTTTTTTTTTAAATTTAGAAATTTCCTAATATTATTAGGCAGAGTTAATCTTATAGTTTTGACCTGCGGGTTGGGTTATTATAAGTAGAGAGTTTTTAAATACCTTTTATTAATGGAGAGAAATCTCTCCACATATTTTACTTCCTCTTTTTTTCTCATTAAAACTAAAGTATTAAATTAAAAAAAATTAATCTGTTACGAATTTCATAACAATCATGATTCAATTTTTTTTATTTGGATAAATGATATTAATTTAAAATGTTAATACATAAGCGAAACTACAATTTGGAAAGAAAAATTATTAAAAAATTCATATTGTGCAATTAATTTGATTAATTTTAAAATAACATTATTATAATTTTGAAGATATGAATAAAATATATATGCTGGTTTATATTTTGAAGTATTATAGTTATGACTTCTGATTATAAAATTAAATATGAAATATATATAACTAGTTAAAAATTAAAAGGATTAGAGAATATTTACATTTTATTTAAAAAAAAACTTACAAATTATATTTAAAAAAATTAAATAATTTTATATGAGAAAAAATAATATTGCAAATTTTAGGGCTCATATATATATATTATTTGATTTTTTTTTTTGTTACTAATGAATGAAATTTAAAAAAAAAATTAAATACCTACAAATAATGGCTTACAATAGGTTATTTCGATAGATAAAAAGAATTGCCAGCAAATAATTTGGACCACCGTTTGGTTAGAGTCTCACTCTTTTACATGGTCGTAACCCAATTCCCAAGATAGAGAAAAAATTCCCAAGATAGAGAAAATAAATATTATTTTATTTTATTATTTGTTATCAAATAAAAAACCGATCTTTTAAAAAAATCATCAATTGTTCAATAAAACTATAGTTTTCAAATAAACACATGGCTAACAATTTTTTATTCACATAACAGTAAGCAGTGAATATGCATGTAATCTATAAGTGTGCATACATCGGATTCGGTCGAATTTAGAGCATTTTTTAATTCGACCGAACCCGGCCTCCTAACTGAAATGGTCAGCCGAGCTCGATCGAAATAGCAAGAATTTTTGGCCGACCGGCGTACATTTAAGCTCAGTCGGTTGAAATTGGATAAATTCGGATTAGTAAAATAAAAACATAATATTCAGAATTCTTTTTTTTAATGGAAAAATCAAAACATGAACACAAAAAATTAATACAATACACTAACTAAAGCAGATACATAAATAATAAAAACCCTAATAGAAACAAAAATCAAACAAAAAATAAAAAATATACAAAATTCATATGGCAAACACAAAAACAAAAAATTAAAACTCTAATAGAAAAAAGAGAAAATTAAATATTCTAACGCTAACAGAAATGAGAAAATTAAGAACACAAAAAATTGAGAATTTACAAAGAAATACTTAGGTCGGTGGAAATTGAAGATAAGATGAATTAGAAGAAGATTAATACATTTATATATTAGAAAAAAGTGAAATTAAAGAATACTAAAAGTACAAAAAAAAAAAACTCACATAGAAATTGTTAAGCTCGATGGAGACATTTTTTTTTTGACGAAAGTGGGCGGTACCACTAGAAATATTATTAATTATCAAAACTCAAAAGAGGGATTACAAAAGGAGATAGGTTTGTAGACCATTCCCCCACGTTCACCATATCTCGGGATGCTTGAGCTAAACTATGAACAAACCGATTGGTTGAACGATACACATGTTTAAAAACAATAACTGAATTGTTAATTGAACAGCTTTACCTAATATCAGCTATAATACTGCCAAAAACAGTAGGTTCCTCAAAAGTATGACTCTGTAGAGCTTGAATAACTAACAAGTTATCTCCTTCGACAAGAATCTTATTCCAACCTTTCCCATAGAGCCAGCTAAGAGCCTCTTTAACCGCAATTGCCTCGGCTTCTTTAGGACACAAAACTGCATAAACTCGTCCCACCTTAACACCCAACACCTCGCTTGCCCCGTCACGAGCAACCAAGCCATAACCAGCAAAACCCTCTCTATCCGTACCTGCCGCATCCACATTGATTTTGACCCATTCCCTATCTGGTTTCTGCCATTTGTGAACAATTGTGGACTTATTAGAGCAAACTGCAGCAACACAAACTCTCTTCCACTCCTCATAACCACGCCATGATCTCAACCAAACCGTCATAGCTGATGGGAATTTATTATTCCAAATCACATCATTACGATGGTTCCAAATCTGCCAGCAGACAATAAAAGCAATAACAGAATCATTTGCATTAAATAAAGTACAAATTCTGCCAACCAAGTCCTGAAAATTCTCATATGATGGAGCAAACCAGCCCAAGAAGGAACATTGCCAAACTTGTCTAGCAAAGTGACATTGAATCAGTAAATGTTCCACAGATTCCACAAAACCATTGCAATGGGGACAAGTATCCAGAATATCAATCCTACGATGTCTCAGCTGTTGACGAGTAGGCAAAATACCATTTAACGCTCTCCACATAAAATTCCTCATGTGTGGCGGCATCTTCAATTTCCACACTTTGTTCCACACTCTGCTCATATTCGGGTTTCCAGCAGATATAGAAACCGAAGTTAAAAACTTATAAGCCGACTTCACAGAATATCTACCATTATCCTCAAGTCTCCAAGCTAACTTATCATGATCTCCAACAATGAGTGGCATCCCCAGAATAACACCAGCATCTCTACTATTAAAATGCTCCTGGATAACTGCCCTCCTCCATCTACCATTATCAATCAAATCACTGACCTTCACCAGCCCCGAATTTGGATTGAAGGGAGTCGTAATGCAGGGATTAGCATCCCTTAACCAAGCATCACCCCAAATGTTCACCCCATTACCTCTTCCCACCTTCCAAAAAACCCCCCCTGCTTAATTACATCCTGGCTTTCATGAATACTACGCCAGGTATAACTCGGATTAGATCCAGTAGGCGCCTCCAAAAGGGAACATCGAGGGTAATACTTAGCTTTAAGCAACCTAGCAACAAGAGAATATGGTTCAGTTAACAATTTCCACCCCATTTTGCCCAACAAAGCAACATTAAATTCTCTCAACAGTTTAAAATCCAACCCCCCCTTCCGCCTTGCCTCTACACATATTACGCCAACTCATGCAATGAATACTCCTCTTATCTTCCGTTGAACCCCACCATAATCTATTCATAATGCTTTCCAGCTCTGCACACACATTCTTAGGAAAAAGAAAAAGCATCATGATATAATTAGGAATAGATTGTAAAACAGTTTTCAGAAGTACCTCCTTTCCTGCTTTTGAAAGATTCCTAACTTTCCATGAATTAAGCTTCTTCCACATCCTATCTTTAACAAAACCAAGCACCTCTTTCTTATTCCTACCCATAGTCAAAGGAAGACCAAGATAAGACCCTAAATCTTCCTTCTCCCCCACGCCCAATAGAGAACAGACCTCATTCTTAACATCCTCACCAGTATTAGGACTAAAAATGATTGCTAATTTATCAAAATTTATAGCTTGGCCCGATGCATCTTCATAATCTTTTAGTAGCGACTTAATCACCATAGCTTCCTCAACCTTGGCTTGAAAGAAGAACACACTATCATCAGCAAAGAATAAATGAGATATAACCGGAGCACCTGTAGCAATCCTAATCCCATGAATTTGCCCCAACCTCTCCTTATCCGATATAAGAGCAGAAAAAACCTCAGCACACATAATAAACAGATAAGGACTAAGCGGATCACCTTGTCTTAAGCCACGCTGGGGAATAATAGGACCAATCAATCGGCCCTGATGCATAACTTTATAGCTAACCATCGAAATACATCTTTGGATCCGAGTAATCCAAGTTTCCTGAAAGCCCAATTTCCTCATAACCGCATAAAGAAAGCCCCATTCAAGACTATCATACGCCTTGCTAATATCTATCTTTAAGGCTGCACATCCCACCTTGCTATATCTCTTAGCTTTCAAATAATGAACAGCCTCGTAAGCAATCACATAATTGTCTTGTATATGCCGACCTGCAATAAAAGCATATTGGGTGGGAGAGATGATACCAGGCAGAACCAACTTCAGTCTATTAGCATACATTTTAGCCACAACCTTATACAAAACTTTGTAAAGTGCAATAGGACGTAACTCAGTCATAACCTCAGGATTACAATTTTTAGGAATAAGCACAATCCTTGTCTCATTGATGCTAGAAGGGAACACACCAGAATTGGCACAGGTAACACAAAAAGCAGTAACATCCAAACCAATGATATCCCAATATACTTGATAAAAACCTGGGTTAAATCCATCTAATCCAGGAGATTTATCCCTGTCCATACTAAACACAGCCTCCTTCACATCATCAGGCTTGAATTGTTCATTAAGGACGGTCAAATCCTCGGATGAAACGCAATTAGATACACATCTCAACACCCTATCAGGATTAACAACTTGAGAGGTATAGAGCTTACCAAAATAATCAGAAATAACCTCTTGGAGGCCTGACTCCCAGTTCTGCCAAACCCCATTTTCATCTCTTAATTGATCAATTTTGTTACGGCTCTGTCTTGCAGTAGCTTTCACGTGGAAAAAATGAGTATTCCGATTTCCTTCCTTAAGCCAAGCTTCCTTCGCTCTCTGCTTCCAAAAAAGTTCTCTCTGCTCATATAATTTACCCAAAGATTCACGAGCTGATAGAAACCTCTGACGACCATCTCTATCTCTGCTACCTCTAAAATGTCTTATCTCAGCCCGGCACTGGTCCAACTCCTGCTTGAATCTGTTGCGAAATTCATTTCCCTATTTATCAAGAGCACTACCACACACATTAAGTTTAGACAGGAGATCACTTGATGTATTAGATCTCCATATCTCCTCCACAACCTGACGACAACCTTCTTCCTTGGCCCAAATATTTTCATAACGAAACAGATGAACATGCTGCCTCGGGACAAAAGCCTTTACCTGAACCCAAATAGGAAGATGGTCCGATGTAGAGATATCTAAGATCTCCCCCTTCGTTAAAGAAAATTTATGTTGCCACAAATTATTAATAAAGCACCTGTCCAACCTAGCTTCAACATGATCCACACCATCCCTTTCATTATCCCATGTAAAACAATACCCACCTAGAGTAAGATCCCTCAAATGAGCATTAGAGACAGCATCTCTGAAACCTTGTAATAAGTACAGGGGTTGAGGGAGACCACCCCTCTTCTCATAGCCATATAACATATCATTGAAATCCCCCACACACATCGAGGGAAGAGACGACACATCAGCAAGATTAGTCAACAAGTCCCACGATTCCCCTCTCCTACTACCGCTTGCATGACCATAAAACCCAGTAACTCTCCATTGGCCCAACAACTCCATACTAACCTCCACATCAATGAAATGGGCCGAAGAGCCCAACAAAGTCACATTATCCACATTCTTCCATAACAATGCAAGCCCACCACTATGACCCACACTATCCACCACAATACAATCCTCATGCCCCAAAATCTCTTTTATTTCATTAATTCTAGATACATTACAAATAGTTTCAATTAAAAATATAAAATTAGGCCTCTTATCAAAAGACAAGCTGCCTAAGGTTTTGAATTGCCCTGAAATTTCCGAGTCCACGGCAGTTCCAACTTATGAGACTCATTTCGTTTGGCGGGTCTGAGTGCCAGAACCCGCCGTTTTCCCGTTTTTTGGATCAACAGTCAAACCATTATTAACACCATCCAAATGGGCTTTATTCACCTCTTTATCTTGGCCCATACGACACCTTTTAGGATCAGTTAATATGACCCCATCCACAGAATCATCATTCAGATCCTGGGAAGAATCCTCATTAAATCCTCCTTCCTTAACACTTCACAAATTATCGCCTTGATTCTCTCCTAAATTCACGCTATCATTTCTAGGCTGATTATTCTCAAAGCCGATGCCACTTCCCCTTTTCTCGGAGTTACCATGTTTACTGCGTATCCCATCAGCACTCCACCTTCCTCCATTCACACCTGCAGCAAAACCGTCGTAACCCTCATTGCGAAGCCAACTTGAACCTGACATCACCGGAGCACGATGAGATGAAGCACGGATCTGAGGTCCAAATCTCCTCTGGGTAGACAGACCATTAGATAAAACAGGTAAAGGACAAGTACGTTCACTATGTCCAATTATCCCAC
Organism: Garcia nutans; assembly: GCA_947685225.1. Taxonomy (NCBI): domain Eukaryota; kingdom Viridiplantae; phylum Streptophyta; class Magnoliopsida; order Malpighiales; family Euphorbiaceae; genus Garcia; species Garcia nutans. Next base: position 42,112,377 of record CANTUV010000005.1, read on the forward strand.
ATATGAAATAAAACTCCGGAAGACGCTCATAGACTAGGTTCACTGAAAACCACTCCCCCTCATTCTCCTTTCGAAGTTTGATCACATCCTTAATGGGTTTAGATAGATCCCATTTCATGCGAACACGAAGAAAATCCCTCCATTTATTAGTATAATTCTCCGGATCAGTCTTAATGAACGTTCCCAGCTTTTAAGCCAATCTTTCTAGAACAAACTCAGACCTATACCCAGCTCTTAGGCCATGAAATTGAACCCAAATAAATATACTTGTCAATGGAACCTCATGTGGGAGAGAATAACCCATCATTTTCTCTAACAGCAAAATCTGGTTATTGAAGGTCCAAGGGCACATGTCCAAGACCCTTTCCATATCAATCGGATGAAAAAATTGAAAGACATATAGTCCCCCATCTAGCTTCTTTATCAGCATTCCCATCACAGGATTCATGAGGGAAGCCAGAGTTTGTTTCATGGCTAAGAAATTGACGGGCCAATCTAAAAGAAATCGACCCACAAGTCTAAGATTAACATCCCCATCCTCAGCCTCAGCAGCCACTTCGTCGGCCTGAAAAATAATCTCATCATCCTCTTCGCCGCTAACAGATAAACTTGCCATGTCAATAGAAATATTATCCTCCTCCATAAGGAACAGAAAACCCTTGCCAAGAGAGCAAGACGAAAACTTCTAATGAGAGAAGACCCCCTAAAAATCTTCTTAGGCAGGTGTAGTTGAAGCAATTTTTAGAAAATTGCTTCAATCTATACTATAGCTCGATGGAGACATTATTTTGCGATGACTATTCTTGTAAACTTGACAATTGAACCTAAGTATTCTTTGATCCTTATTAACAATTGTTAATATTCTGTAGGAAGCAACAAGTGACGGAACCAGGACTTTCTTGGGGGGGGGGGGGGGGGGGCAAAAATTTTAAATAAAAAAAATTACAATGAAATGTTACTTTGATAAATTACACCATATATGTTAATTTTAAAATAATTTTTATATATTTTTAAAATATTTTAATTATTTAATATATTTTTGAGATATTTTAAAGAAAGTATTTAAATTAATTATTTTGAATAAATTTACATAATATAATATATAAATAAAAATATTGAGACTTATATCAAAATATAACTTCATTAATCAATATTTAAGTAAAAATAAATCTTTATTTAGACATTTAAATTTTAAAAAAATTAAGTTCCATTCAATTTTAATATACCAATTTTCATATTTAAAAAAATATAATTAGCAAAATTTAATACTTTTTATACAAAAAAAATATGAGTTGATTTGAAAGAAATAAAATTATATCAAAATAAAAATGATTTTTTAAGAATTTTATTTATTTAGTTAGGCCCATTACTAATAATTTTATCCATATTTAAATTAGACATTAAATTTTTTATACAAAAATAAAATGAGAAATAATTATTTTTTTATTTTTAATATATTATATATATCTATATACATATATATGTACATATATGTATATATTTAAAATTTTGCTGGTATCAGAGCCATCTTCTTTTAGAGGTGGTAGTAGATAGATATAGAACTGTTTCCATATTTAAAATTTTAATTTATAGATCTAGAAGTGGACTTAGTGTTGTCTAGAAATTGGATATGCAGTAAGACTCGTGTCAGCCGATGGATAGGTGTTTAAGGCAGTAAGTCAGTGGTCGCTTCCAAAACCAACATTAATAAACTTTAAAATCTATTTTTCAAATATTTAAAGATGGAGCCATTTCTATATAAATCTGCTAGTACAACTAAATCAGATAATTCCGAGTCATCAGAAGTTAAAAGAATTGTAAACAGAAATGAAGTAATTTTAGAGGATTTTAATAAAGCAATTGACAATTGGGTAATATCTAACATAGATAAAGAACAGATTTATAAAATTCTCAAATTAAATATATTTAAAAATGATTATATAATTAAAGCTGAAGAAAGAGACGTACAGTTAAGTAAACCTTTTGAAAAAATAACTTTACTTTCTGCAGAATCAATAAAGCATCATAAAAATAAAAAATACAATATATACATATAGGACTAGTACAAATAGGAATAAAGCCTTTAACCAGAGAATGATTAAATACTAATATTCTGGCAGTAGTCAGAAATGCTAGGTTTGTAATTTTAATGACTCACTGTTAGGACCTATAGAGACTGGTCTGAGTAGTGGACCTATCTCATTTGACTGTTTCCCTGATATAACAATATCTTTAAATGATCCAAATATATTAAAAATTGTAGTATTAGAAATTAAAACACATAATTATAAAATGCTTGAAGGATCTATTCCTGTAGCATTAATGTATAAAATAAAGTATAAAACAATGGTATCTGCATTCGCTATGAAGTATATAATGCAACCTAAATTAGGAGAAACTAAATTCTATAGATAGACTTAAGTAAAGCCAATACAGTAATCCCTAGGACTATTTAGTGGAAAGATATTAGTCTCCCTGATGAATGGGTCTTAGAGGACACTGTTCCTCTTCCTGAACCAAAGAACATAGTAAAACCCAATATAAAACTCAGTAAAATAGAACAACATGAAGACGGTAAAGTTAAATTAAAATTTAGTGGACACAGTATAAGCAGTAGGTATTCAGACACTTCCTCCTCTGTTTCAACAGTAGATATAGGTAGAGTCTCACAGTTACCTTCTGTTATATACCCTCATATAAAGAAAATGAACCTAAACATGTATTGCAAACTATAGTAAAGCCTAGGTATTCTACATCAGATATACCTGAATCAAGTAATAAATTAAAAAGTGTAGACTATAGTACAACCGTAACACACCTATAATATAATCCAATAGGAACCATGAACCCTTTAGAGCCAAACCCTAATTATAACCAACCACAGAATATAGAACAGTCTCCTTCTCCACCTATGTCACCTACAGCTTACTTTATGACAGAAAATGTAGCAAACATAGATAGAGAATTAAATGTAATTAATAAAAAATTTATTTTTAATTATAATAAATTAAATAAAGAATTAACAGCAGCAAAAAATGTAGATAAGCTAAAAAATGTAATGAATAAAGTAAAAGATTTTGAATTAGTTAAAGAAGAATATATTAATTTTATAAAATATTATGAAGTCAATATGAAATTCTTTGATTGGTTTAAAAAAAATTTTAGAGAAAAACTTAAAGTAGAAGAATTAATAAATCCAGTAACTATTAGGAATAAAGATACAGAATGGAAGGTAAATGATAAAATTATACAGAGTGAACATCCACCTAAAGCGTCAAGTATATTCCTATATGGAGATAGAGAAATACAAATAGCACCATTTAAAACAGTATTAGAAAATGATCCGAATAAAAAAATATTAGAACAAAATAATTTCAGTAATGCACATTTATTAAGTATAGGACAACAATTAAATAGAATAGAAGGTTCTATTAAAGAAAGTAAAATAGTAAAAGTTGAAAAAAGATATTAAAGATAAAAAAAAACTTAAGTCCCATGTTTTTAAACCTTTTGAAGTTTCTAAAACAGGACAAAAAGAAGTCAAAACTAAAGGTTTTGATTTTGTTAAAGCTATTAAAGAACAATTGAGTAAAATTGACTCTTCTTCTGGGTCAAAACAAGTAGTAAAAGAAACACCTCAATTTAAAGTTTCTAAAACTATTAGTATAGTAACCCAAGAACAGGAATCATAATCAGTTGAAAATTCTCAACCTGAATCTGAAGATATTGAATCTTTTAGTAAATCTATAAATCCACAGATAAATCGTATAACGTTTAATCAGTCTATAGTACCTAGGATGTCTGCCCCAGATTTAGGGATAACAGATAGACCTAATACCTTAACACAGTATAAATATAATGCCTCTTCATTATATGAATGGAACATTGATAGCCTATCAGAATACAACATTCTGAGTCTTCTAAAGCAGATGACAATGGCTACCAATGCTTATAAAACCCAAACAGAAACCTCAGACAAAACTATAGCTGAACTCCTTATAGCTGGCTTTATAGGCCAACTAAAAGGTTGGTGGAATAACCATCTCACTGATGAACAACATTTAGAAATTTTAAATGCCATAAAAACTTATGAAGATGGCATACCCATATTAAATGAGTTTGGTGATACTATTCAGGATGCAGTGGCAACATTAATCCTGACTATATCACTTCACTTTATAGGTGACCCTACTCACTTAAAGGATAAAAATGCTGAATTACTAAGTAATCATAGGTGTAAGAAACTTAGTGACTTTCAGTTTTATAAAACAACTTTCCTAAGTATGATAATGCTTAAAGAAGATTCCAACCAGGCTTTCTGGAAGGAAAAGTTCTTAGCAGGATTGCCCTTTTTCCTAGGAGAGAAAGTTAGAAATCATATAAAACAGGAGTATGGAAATCCTATTCCTTATGACCTGTTAACTTACGGACAATTGTTTAGTATAGTTCAAAAGGAAGGATTAAAACTTTGTCAAGACATAAAGCTTCAAAAATCATTAAAATATGAAATGAGAAAAACTAAACAAGAACTAGGTTCTTTTTGTAAACAATTTGATTATAGCATAACACAGAAACACAAAGACTGTGGTGGACAGTGTTCTAGTACAAAATATGAAAAACCTTATAAAAAATATCATAAAAAGAATTATAAGAAAAAATTTGATAAAGATGATTATTATAGGAAACAGAAGCCTTACAAACCTCATAAGTATAGAAAACCTAATAAAAAAACATATAAACAAAAAGATAAAAACTTTACATCATATAAAGATTTAACATGTTATAAATGTGGAAGAAAAGGTCACACATCAAGATTTTGTAATTTTAATAAAAAAAATTACAAGAATTAGATTTAGAAGAATCTATATTAAATAAAATTCATGAATTATATTTAGAATATTCAGATTCTAAAGATCGCTCGGACTCTGAGGAAATAAATCAAATAGATGATATAAGAATAGAAACTAGTTCTGAATATAGTAGTAAATCAATAAGTGTATTAACTAAAGAACAAGAATCTATATTAGAAGCAATAAAATATATTAGTGATCCTAAAATCCAAGAAAAATTCTTAAATAAAATATTAGGAGATAATAATGATAAACATAAACATTCACTATTACCTAGTACTAGTAAACCGACATATGATTTAACTACAACATTAAATAAAAATAAAATAATAAAGAACAAACCTACCATAAATGACTTACAGAAGGAAATTAAAGAAATAAAATTAGAATTAAAAGAATTAAAAAATAAACAAGAACATGATTCACAAATAATAAAGTCTTTATTAAATTCAACTTCTTCTGATGAAGAAGGAGAAGAAGATATTGAACAGATAATTAGTAAAGAATAAAATAATAATAATAATAATAATAATAATGAAATTAGTTTAATAAGTAAAGAAAAAATTTCTAATAACTTAATTTTTATGTTACATGAAATAACATCAAGAAAATATTTAATAAAGATAAGACTAAAATTATAATATAGAAACTATAGCCTTGTTTGACACAGGAGCTAACCTAAATTGCATTAAACCTAATTTAGTACCTAAAAGATTTTGGTAGGAAACTAAAGAAAGTTTATCTGCTGCAAATAAAACTAAATTAAATATTCTTGGTAAAGCAGAAGCATTACTAATATATAAAAACTTAGAAATAAAAAATATATTTATTTTAACTAATATTTATCATATGGTAATCTTAGGAACACCATTTATGAATTTAATAACACCTTACTCTGTAAATGATGATAGTGTAAGTTTTAAAGTTAAAAACCAAAAGATAATTTTTCCCTTTTTGGAAAAACAAAAAAAGAGAAATTTAAATCATTTAAAAGCACATTCAATAAATGAATTACAAATAAATGCTCTTATAAAGGCAAAATCTGAACAACTTTGTAATTTAAAAAATAATTATCATCTGCAGAAAATAAATGAATAATTAAATAATAGATTTATACAAGTTAAAATTAATAAATTAAAATTACAGATAGAAAAGGACTTATGTGCTAATATCCCAAATGCATTTTGGAATAGAAAGCAACATAGGTTGACTTATCATATGAAATAAGCTTTGATGAAAAGTCTATTACAATTAAAGCTCGTCCCATTCAAATGGCGCCTGATATGATTGAATTTTGTAAAAAAGAAATAAATGATTTAGAAAATAAAGGATTAATTACAAAGTCTAGAAGCACTTGGTCTTGTGCGGCATTTTATGTGAACAAGGCCTCTGAAATAGAAAGAGGAGCACCTAGATTAGTAATAAATTATAAACCCTTAAATAAAGCTTTAAAATGGATTATGTATCCTATTCCAAATAAAAAAGATCTGTTAGGAAGATTATATAAAGCTAATATTTTTAGTAAATTTGATATGAAATCGGGATTTTGGCAAATTCAGATTAACCCTAAAGACAAGTATAAGACTGCATTCACTGTTCCATTTGGACAGTATGAATGGAATGTTATGTCATTTGGTTTAAAGAATGCACCCTATGAGTTTAGAGAGTGATGAATGATATTTTTAATCCATATACTAAATTTTGTATTGTATACATTGATCATGTACTAATATATTCTACGACTATAGATGAACATTTTAAATATTTAAAGACATTTTTCATGGTAATCAAGCATAATGGGTTAGTATTAAGTAAAACTAAAATATCTCTATTTCAGACTAAGATTAGATTCTTAGGTCATTATATGGAACAGGGAATTATAGAACCTATAGAAAGAAACTTAGCCTTTGGAGATAAGTTTCCTGATCAGATTATTAATAAAGCTCAACTAAAAAGATTTTTAGGTTGTTTAAATTACGTTATAGAATTTTTTTTCCCAACCTAAATAGGACTATAAAACCATTACATGATAGATTAAAGAAAAACCCAGGCCCATGGTCTAAAGTCTATTCTGGTATAGTTAGAAAGGTTAAAGCCCTAGTTAAAACTATTCTTTGCCTGCATATAGCTGATCCATTAGCTTCTAAGATAGTAGAAACTGATACATCAGATATAGGTTTTGGTGGAATTTTAAAGCAGGTTAAAGAGGGTAAAGAAACCATAGTCAAGTTCTATTCAGAACATTGGAGTCCAACCCAATTAAACTATTCTACCATAAAGAAAGAAATTTTGAGTATTATTTTATGCATTTCAAAATTTCAATCAGATTTATTAAACCAAAAGTTTTTACTTAGAATTGATTGTAAAAGTGCTAAAGATGTTTTACAAAATGATGTTAAAAAACTTGCCTCAAAATAAATCTTTGCTAGGTGGCAAGCTCTTTTAAGTATATTTGATTTTGATATTGAATTTATTAAAGGAAAGAATAATAGTTTACATGACTTCCTTACTCGTGAATTTTTTCTCAGGAATCATGGGGAAAAACAAAAAGATGATGGCCAATAAGGCTAAAGAAACCCTAAAGGAAGAATCTCTTAAAGCCCTATCTGATCATTCAATAGTATAGCCCTAAACCCATAAAGTCTTGGGCTGATGCAGTCCAAGAAGAAGATGATAAAGCAAAGATGGATCTTTGGGTCTCAAAGCTGGCCCAATCACCAGAAATCCTTAAAGACTTATCAAAGATGGGCTTCCCTCCTCCTGAAGCCCCAGGTAATAGTTCTATTATCACTTTTAAAACAGAGTTACGTAAATCTTCTAAAACCCTAACTCAAAATATTTCTAAAGATGAGTTGGTTGTTTCAAACCCATCAATTCAAATTGTTTCTTCAAATTATTTGTCTTTTAAACAAAAGGCTTTATGACATAATAAGAATTTTTCATCTATAGAATTAATTATTGAAAATGGGTATGCTCAGCAGAACCCATGGTCCATTATTGATTCTGTATACCCTAAAGAATGGTTTTTTAAACCAACAGAGTTTTCTAAAATCCAGGAATATTATCTTAATGTTCTTGTGGATTCTAGTTCTCTGTTTTTAAAGCATAACTATAATCAACAAGATAAGGCTGTTATTGCCTATTCTTCTTTCAAAATAAAGAATATTCTCCATCCTTCTTAATGGAGAAAACCTTTGTATGTTCCTGTGCAATTTAAAGCTCTCCCTTCTAAAGCCCATTGTCCTTCCTATAGATATTGGGATTATATAGATGCTTGGACTAAAGCCCTAGTTTTTCAAAACCCTGGAAAAACTCATTCCCGGATTATCGAATTTGATACTAATATAAAGACAAATAACTTCTCTTTCTGGTTCGCTGATTGGTGGCATTACTGTAGTCATAATGATCGATCTCTACCACAAGATGTTCAATTGGCTTACCAATATTATAAAGCTCATCTTAACCCTACACCATATGAGAAGAAATTTCCTCCTCTTCTTCTCTTTTGTCTAACTTTCAGTATACCTTGGGTATATCAGTGATATTTTGACACTTCTATCCAGTCAGGTACCAATATCCCTGTTGTATTGAGAAGAGCAAAAGTCAAGTGGTGGACTGTCTTTCGCAACTCTACCATTGAGGAAATAGCAAAGCAATGGCTCTTAAAGAGGAACCATGGTGGCTTCGACCCAAAGCTATCAGTCTCTTTTGGAGCACAAAGAGCCCAAAATATAGCCCTTCTTGCAGCTGCCAAGACTGTAGAAGAATATAGACCCTTGATGGAACAGATGGTTGAATCCCTTCCTTCGACCTCTGAGCCCATTAAGCCCAGCAGAACCTGCTCTGCTGGATCCTCAAATAAAGGTCAATCCAAAAGATCTAAAGTCCATTCTAGAAGAAGAAAATCTCTTTCATCTTCTTCAGATACCTCTTCATCATCCATGACGTCATCTTCCACTGAGACATCTGACTCAGATTACTGCCCTAGTAATGAGGATGATTGCTATGGTATATTGTCTCCCATTAAAATAAAAAGTAAGAAAGAAAAAATAAAGAAAAAAAGAAAAAGAAAAGAAAAAAGAAAAAGAGAAAGAAAAGAAAAAAGAAAAATAAAAGAAAAATAAAAGAAAAATAAAAAAGAAAGAAAGAAAAGAAAAATAAAAAGAAAGTTGAATCTGACTCAGATACAACTGAGTAAAGGCAGAAGAAACCTTATTTTTTTGTTAAAGTCAATAAAGGCGGTGCCTACCGAGAGGATACTGTCATCAACAGTATTTTCCAGAGGAAAGCTAACAGTAAAGTCATAAGAACTGTTCATCCACAGTTCTCCACAGTAAAGTAAATAGTACCTCCGACAAGGTACTATTCTTCTACAGTTCTAGACGTGTGAAGGTACAGTAAAAGCAAATAGTAACGATAGGTTACTATTCATCCATAGTACCAGCCATGTGATTCGAACAGTGTGAAGTTAAAGCCTCTGTCTATATTAAGGAGCCTATTCTGAAGCTGAAGAGGATTCGGAAAAAACCTCTCTTTCTCATATAGAAGACATTGAAGAACCTTCAAGCTTGAGTTCTAGCTTTCCTTTTTCCCTTTTCTCCTTCACTTAAATTTCTTCCATTTTTGTAACCTCTTCCTCTATTGATTCTCTTGTAAGTTATTTATATTAAAGCTTGTATTTCATATTTAAAGTTTTATTTTGTATAAGTATGCTCTGCACTTGCAACGAAAGTTGATCTGGTGCATCAGAAACCTATAAAGTTTTATTTTCTTTATATATTATTAGTATAAGCTGGACACCCAGTTGTAACGGCTACTGACTGTGAGTGGGATTTAATTGCCTGTGGTACCTGGTATAACGAAAAGCACTATACTAATAATTGATTATTGTATTTCCTTTAAAGTTTTATTATATGAATATTTAAGCTATATGTGCTTTTAATTATTCTCTTTAAATTTATTTACTTAACTTATTTATTTATGTGTTTTTAATATATTCTTTTAATTTATTTCTTTAATTTATTTTAATATAGTCTTTTATATTTGTTTATATTTAATGATTATTTAATTTTACTATCTGTTTAGATTTAAGAGTGGGGCTTATGCCTGATTGTTTGTTGTTTTGATTAAAACTTTTAAAATTACTTTATCCCCTGTAAGATCCTTTAAGATTTTACTGGTATCAGAGCCATCTTCTTTTAGGGGTGGTAGTAGATAGATATAGAACTATTTCCATAGTTAAATTTTTGATTTATAGATCTAGAAGTGGACTTAGTGTTGTCTAGAAATTGGATATGAAGTAAGCCCGTGTCAGCCGATGGATAGGCGTTTAGGGCAGTAAGTCAGTGGTCACTTCCAAAACCAACATTAATAAACTTTAAAATATATTTTTCAGATATTTAAAGATGGAGCCATTTCTATGTAAATTTGCTAATACAACTAAATCAGATAGCTCTGAGTCATTAGAAGTTAAAAGAATTATAAACAGAAATGAAGTAATTTTAGAGGACTTTAATAAAGCAATTGACAATTGGGTAATACCTAACATAGATAAAGAACAGATTTATAAAATTTTCAAATTAAATATATTTAAAAATGATTATATAATTAAAGCTGAAGAAAGGGACGTGCAGTTAAGTAAACCCTTTGAAAAAATAACTTTACTTTCTGCAGAATCAATAAAGTATCATAAAAATAAAAAGTACAAATATATACATATAGGACTAGTACAAATAGGAATAAAGCCTTTAACCATTGAAGGATTAAATACTAGTATTCTGGTAGTAGTCAGAGATGCTAGGTTTGTAAATTTTAATGACTCACTGTTAGGAACAATAGAGACTAGTCTGAGTAGTGGACCTATCTCATTTGACTGTTTCCCTGATAGAACAATATCTTTAAATGATCCAAATATATTAAAAAGTATAGTATTAGAAATTAAAACACATAATTATAAAATGTTTGAAGGATCTATTCCTGTAGCATTAATGTATAAAATAAAGTATAAAGCAATGATATCTGCTTTCGCTACGAAGTATATAATGTAACATAAATTAGGAGAAACTAAATTTCTACAGACAGACTTAAGTAAAGCCAATACAGTAATCCCTAGGACTATTCAGTGGAAAGATATTAGTCTCCCTGATGAATGGGTCTTAGAGGACGTTGTTCCTCTTCCTGAACCAAAGAACATAGTAAAACCCAATATAGAACTCAGTAAAATAGAACTGCATGAAGACGATAAAGTTAAATTAAAATTTAGTAGACACAGTATAAGCAGTAGGTATTCAGACACTTCCTCCTCTATTTCAACAGTAGATATAGGTAGAGCCTCACAGTTACCTTCTGTTATATACGCCTCATATAAAGAAAATGAACCTAAACCTGTATTGCAAACTATAGTAAAGCCTAGGTATTCTACATCAGATATACCTGAATCAAGTAATAAATTAAAAAGTGTAGACTATAGTACAACCATACCACACCTATAATATAATCCAATAGGAACCATGAACCCTTTAGAGCCAAACCCTAATTATAACCAACCACAGAATATAGAACAGTCTCCTTCTCCACCTATGTCACCTACAGCTTCCTTTATGACAGAAAATGTAGCAAACATAGATAGAGAATTAAATGTAATTAATAAAGAATTTGTTTTTAATTATGATAAATTAAATAAAGAATTAACAGCAGTAAAGAATGTAGATAAGCTAAAAAATGTAATGAATAAAGTAAAAGACTTTGAATTAGTTAAAGAAGAATATATTAGTTTTATAAAATATTATGAAGTCAATATGAAATTCTTTGATTGGTTTAAAAAAATTTAGAGGAAAACTTAAAGTAGAAGAATTAATAAATCCAGTAACTATTATGAATAAAGATACAGAATGGAAGGTAAATGATAAAATTATACAGAGTGAACATCCACCTAAAGCGTCAAGTATATTCCTATATGGAGATAGAGAAATACAAATAGCACCATTTAAAACAGTATTATAAATGATCCGAATAAAAAAAATTAGAACAAAACAATTTCAGTAATGCACATTTATTAAGTATAGGACAACAATTAAATAGAATAGAAGGTTCTATTAAATAAAGTAAAATAGTAAAAGTTGAAAAAGATATTAAAGATAAAAAACTTAAGTCCCATATTTTTAAACCTTTTGAAGTTTCTAAAACAGGACAAAAAGAAGTCAAAACTAAAGGTTCTGATTTTGTTAAAGCTATTAAAGAACAATTGAGTAAAATTGACTCTTCTTCTGGGTCAAAATAAGTAGTACAAGAAACACCTCAATCTAAAGTTTCTAAAACTATTAGTATAGTAACCCAAGAACATGAATCAGAATCAGTTGAAGATTCTCAACTTGAATCTGAAGATATTGAATCTTTTAGTAAATCTATAGATCCACAGATAAATCGTATAACGTTTAATTAGTCTATAGTAACTAGGATGTCTGCCCCAGATTTAGGGTTAACAGATAGACCTAATACCTTAACACAGTATAAATATAATGCCTCTTCAGTATATGAATGGAACATTTATAGCCTATCAGAATACAACATTCTGAGTCTTATACAGTAGATGACAATGGCTGTCAATGTTTGTAGAACCCAAATAGAAATCTCAGACAAAACTATAGCTGCACTCCTTATAGTTGGCTTTACAGGCCAACTAAAAGGTTGATGAGATAACCATCTCACTAATGAACAACATTTTGAAAATTTAAATGCCATAAAAACTTATGAAGATGGTATACCCATATTAAATGAGTTTGGTGATACTATTCAGGATGCAGTAAAAATACTAATCCTGGCTATAACACTTCACTTTATAGGTGACCCTACTCACTTAAAGGATAAAAATGCTGAATTACTAAGTAATCTTAGGTGTAAGAGACTTAGTGACTTTCAGTTTTTTAAAACAACGTTCCTAACTAGGATATGCTTAGAGAAGATTCCAACCAGACTTTCTGGAAGAAAAAGTTCTTAGCAGGATTGCCCTTTTTCCTAGAAGAGAAAGTTAAAAATGATATAAAACAGGAGTATGAAAATCCTATTCCTTATGACCTGTTAACTTACGAACAATTGTTTAGTATAGTTCAAAAGGAAGGATTAAAACTTTGTCAATACATAAAGCTTCAAAAATCATTAAAATATGAAATGAGAAAAACTAAACAAGAACTAGGTTCTTTTTGTAAACAATTTGATTATAGCATAACACAGAAACATAAAGACCGTGGTGGATAGTGTTCTACTACAAAATATATAAAACCTTACAAAAAATATCATAAAAAGAATTATAAGAAAAAATTTGATAAAGATGATTATTATAGGAAACAGAAGCCTTACAAACCTTATAAGTATAGAAAACCAAATAAAAAAACATATAAACAAATAGATAAAAACTTTATATCAGATAAAGATTTAACATGTTATAAATGTGGAAGAAAAGATCACACATCAAGATTTTATAAATTTGATAAAAAATTACAAGAATTAGATTTAGAAGAATCTATATTAAATAAAATTCATTATTATATTTAGACTATTCAAATTCTAAAGATCACTCAGACTCTGAGGAAATAAATCAAATAGATAATATAGGAATAGAAACTAGTTCTGAATACAGTGGTAAATCAATAAGTGTATTAACTAAAGAACAAGAATCTATATTAGAAGCAATAAAATATATTAGTAATCCTAAAATCCAAGAAAAATTCTTAAATAAAATATTAGGAGATAATAATGATAAACTTAAACATTCACTATTACTTAGTACTAATAAACAGACATATGATTTAACTACAATATTAAATAAAAATAAAACAATAAAGAACAAACCTACCGTAAATGACTTGCAGAAGGAAATTAAAGAAATAAAATTAGAATTAAAAGAATTAAAAAATAAACAAGAACGTGATTCACAAATAATAAAGTCTTCATTAAATTCAACTTCTTCTGATGAAAAATGAGAAGAAGATATTGAACAGATAATTAGTAAAGAAGAAACTAATAATAATAATGAAATTAGTTTAATAAGTAAAGAAAAAATTTCTGATAACTTAATTTTTATGTTACATGAAATAACATCAAGAAAATATTTAATAAAGATAAGACTAAAATTCTCAAATAATTATAATATAGAAACTATAGTCTTGTTTGACATAGGAGCTGACCTAAATTGCATTAACCTAATTTAGTATCTAAAAGATTTTGGCAGGAAACTAAAAAAAGTTTATCTGCTGTAAATAAAACTAAATTAAATATACTTGTTAAAGCAGAAGCATCAATAATAGATAAAAACTTAGAAATAAAAAATATATTTATTTTAACTAATATTCATCATATGGTGATCTTAGGAATACAATTTATGAATTTAATAACATCTTATTCTGTAAATGATGATAGTGTAAGTTGTAAAGTTAAAAACAAAAAAATAATTTTTCCATTTTTGGAAAAACCAAAAAAGAAAAATTTAAATCTTTTAAAAGCACATTCAATAAATGAATTACAAATAAATGCCCTTATAAAGGAAAACTATGAACAACTTTGTAATTTAAAAAATAATAATCATCTACAAAAAATAAATGAGCAATTAAATAATAGATTTATACAAGATAAAATTAATAAATTAAAATTACAGATAGAAAAGGACATATGTGCTGATATCCCAAATGCATTTTGGAATAAAAAGCAACATATGGTTGACTTACCATATGAAATAGGCTTTGATGAAAAGTCTATTGCAACTAAAGCTCAGCCCATTCAAATGGCGCTTGATATGATTCAATTTTGTAAAAAGGAAATAAATGATTTAGAAAATAAAGGATTAATTACAAAGTCTAGAAGCCCTTGGTCTTTTGCGGCATTTTATGTGAATAAGGCCTCTGAAATAGAAAGAGGAGCACCTAAATTAGTAATAAATTATAAACCCTTAAATAAAGCTTTAAAATGGATTAGGTATCCTATTCCAAATAAAAAAGATCTGTTAGGAAGATTATATAAAGCTAATATTTTTAGTAAATTTGATATGAAATCTGGATTTTGGCAAATTCAGATTAACCCTAAAGCCAGGTATAAGACTGCATTCACTGTTCCATTTGGACAGTATGAATGGAATATTATGCCATTTGGTTAAAAGAATGCACCATCTGAGTTTCAGAGAGTGATGAATGATATTTTTAATCCATATACTAAATTTTGTATTATATACATTGATGATGTATTAATATATTCTACAACTATAAATGAACATTTTAAACATTTAATGTAACACCCCTATACCCCGTATACGCACACTACATACTACTACACCTGTAATATACGTATACCGAATATAGGAGTGCCACAGTTTATAATAAGCAAACCAATCTTTCAATTTAACATCATTATAGGAAAACTTAAAACATTCAAATTATATTATAAAGTACAATAGATAAAACGTTCATTTGATATGCAGCGGAAAATATAGCGGTATCTACAAATATATATACATCAAAAATCAAATTTTACAAAACATAACATTTATACATTTTTGGCAGTTCGTCTCTGATCTTTAAGCCCACTATCAACACTTCAGAGTCTAGACTCAACTCGGTCTAGCTGAACTCTCTGGTTCTACCATGTCACTTGTGCGATGAACCACAATCGCGCTAAGCCAACGGCTTAGTGGTACAAACCACAATAACAATATGCTTCAATGCAAAGTCAATGTCACACATTTCAACAATAAAGACAATATTCATAAATGATATATTAATATTTTTCATAACACTACATTCCATTATTTTATTCAATTGTTTCACCATTCATGAATCACATTTAAACAAAGACAAGCATGGGCCCAAAAGACACTAATATGCCATTCAACTTTCAGAGTTAATGTTTTGGTTCAATTATCACATTTATTACTATCATTATCCCAACTAGGCTTCAAGGATTAGGCTCAACCAAGCTTCAAGGGGAACAAAGCATGCTAAGTATCAACCCAACTTGGCTTCAAGAACCAAACACAACCTAGCTTCAAGGGTTGTAACGTCTTAACTAGGCTTCAAGGACTAGACCCAACCAAGCTTCAAGGGGAGTTAAGCATGCTAAACTTCAACCCAACTTGGCTTCAAGGATCAAGCCCAACCTAGCTTCAAGAGATTGTTACTATTAGGCATGCCACCAACAACAAAACTCTGAAAATGGAATAACATATTAGACACACAATTCATTCATTATTTCATTATCAATTTCATTCTCATTTTCTCATCATCATCTAGGCAAACATGCCCCAATTATTTCATTTGCAATATTATAGCCAACAACAATGGCTTCACATTTTTTTCATATTTCAATTCACATTAAAGCAATTCATCATTAAAGTATCCATCATAACCAATTGCATTGCACATACATTTTAAATGATCATCATATCTTTCACATTATGCAAATCATAACATTAATCAAATGTATCAACAATGTAATAGATTACTTAACACATTTACAACCAAATGTGTTAAGTCCCAATGTCATGTAAATGTATGCAACCATGTAGGGTTTGTACTTACCTCAAGAACAACTCACACCAATCTATACACTTCCTCTTCCAAGAATTCTCCACTACTTGGATTAGGACAACTCAACCTCTTCACAACCTACTTCAAAAGGAATAATACACACTTATTTAAAAATACACATGAATTCCAATACACTTATTCACCTATTAGTCTCATACTAGACCCATAGATCACAAAATACAAGCCAAAACCACTATCTAAGTCGCCACGGTCGTGGCCTCACAACCCCACGGTCGTGGGTTAGCAAACGAACCTGTCCAAATTGCCTAACACCCCCACGGTCGTGGCATCCAAGGGCCACGGTCGTGGCATCCATTTTGCCACTGTTTCCAATCAAACTCATGTATTCTATGCTTTCAACTTCATTAAACACAAACACATTGAAAATCTAAGATAATAATTGCTCAAACTCACAACATACATCAATTACCAATTCACAACCATAACATAAACACAACCCTTACTTTTCCAACACCAAACCTAACTCCATCTCTTCAATTCAACCCCAAAATCACAATCAATTAAACCCAACACTCTCAAACACACCACAATCAAACATACTCAAATACAACTTAAAAGAAAACAAGGAAATCAAGTGGAAAACTTACCAAAGTTGATGAAACTTCTTAGATTTTCTACTTGATCACTTGAAACTTCCTTCAATCTTAAGCTTGGAAAAATCAAAAACTCACTTCCTCTCTTGCTTTGGAGGGTGCCGGCCAAACCACAAAGAAAGAAGAAGAAAAGAGGAAAAATAGAAGCAAAGTCAAACACTTAATCTCTTTAAAACTCCACCAAGCAATTTAAATATTAAAATAATCTAAATATCCTCTTCCATTCATCAATTTCCTTTTAA
This sequence comes from Garcia nutans, assembly GCA_947685225.1. Taxonomy (NCBI): domain Eukaryota; kingdom Viridiplantae; phylum Streptophyta; class Magnoliopsida; order Malpighiales; family Euphorbiaceae; genus Garcia; species Garcia nutans. Next base: position 42,129,653 of record CANTUV010000005.1, read on the forward strand.
TTAATAATAAAAATAAACAATCTTCTTTTGACTTCCAAAAGTTTAACTTGTATATGTTATATATATCACTATATATATAACATATACACTCTTCCCTTACCTCCTTCTCTTTCCAATTAAACATATACACTTAATCCAAATACAACAATAAATATTCCAAAACTTTTAGGGTATACTTTGGGAAATTACAATTCTCCCCCTCTAAAAAGAAATTTCGTCCTCGAAATTACCTGATGTCAAGTCTGAAACAGTTGAGGATATTGATCTCGCTCGCTTGCTCACTCTCCCAAGTTGCCTCTTCTTTTGCATGATTCTTCCAAAGAACCTTCACAAGTGGCACTTTCTTATTTCTCAATTCTTTCACTTCATGTGCCAAAATAGCAACTGGTTCTTCTTCAAATGTCAGATCCGGACTCACCTCAATAGATTCAATGGACAGAACATGAGATGGATCTAATCTGTACCTCCGCAGCATAGAAGCATGGAAGACATTATGAATTCTATCCAATTCAGGCGGCAAAGCGAGTCGATAAGCAACTGGTCCCACTCTCTCCAATACCTCATAAGGTCCAATAAAACGAGGACTTAGCTTCCCTTTTCTACCAAATCTCAAAATCTTTTTCCAATGAGACACTTTCAAAAATACTTTATCTCCAACATCAAACTCTATGTCTCTCCTCTTCAAATCTGAATAAGATTTCTGTCGATCTGAAGCTGCTTTCAATCGATCCCGAATTATTTTCACTTTCTCTTCCGTTTCTTTAATCAAATCAGAACCAACCAATTTGCCTTCTCCAACTTCATTCCAACATAGAGGCGTCCTACATCTTCTACCATACAAAGCCTCAAATGGTGCCATTCCAATACTGGATTGATGACTGTTGTTGTAAGCAAATTCCACAAGTGGCAAAAATCTGTCCCAACTTCCAGAAAAATCAATGACACAGTTTCTCAACATATCCTCTATAATCTATATCACTCTCTCTGACTGCCCATCTGACTGCGGATGAAAAGCAGTGCTAAAGTGCAATCGAGAACCCAAAGCACCATGTAATCTCTTCCAAAATCTCGAAGTAAATCGGGGATCTCAATCAGACACTAAAGAAATTGGAACTCCATGCAACTTCACTATCTCACTAATATACAGCTCAGCTAACTTCTCAAGAGAATAGTCCATCCGAACTTGAACAAAATGAGCTGTCTTTGTCAACCGATCAACAATCACCCAAATAGCATCATGCTTCTTCTGAGTCAATGGCAAACCAGACACAAAATCCATTGTCACTCTCTCCCATTTCCATTCAGGCACTGATAAAGGTTAAAGCAACCCAGTTGGAACTTGATACTCAGCTTTTACTCTCTGACAAGTGAGACACTTGGATACAAACTCCGCTATATTTCTCTTCATACCTGACCACCAATAATGTTGCTTCAAATCCTGATACATCTTTGTACTCCCAGGGTGCATAGTAAAAACCGATTGAGGTGCTTCTTCTAAAATAATCTTTCTCAATCTAGCATCATCAGGAACACACAATCTATCTTTGAACCAAAGGCTACCATCGCTTCTCACTTGGAAATCTCGGCTCTCCCCATTTTGGCAATCTGACACAATCTTCTAAATTTTCTCATCAGCCAATTGAGCCTCTTTAATCAGATCCAACAACACCGGTCTCAACTGCAATTGAGCCAACAATGCACTATCATCACATGATTCAAAACTAGCATGCAACGCTCTCAACTCAACAAGCAACGAGAGCGAATAAGCAGTCAAACCTGCCAAAGACTTCCGACTCAAGGCATCAGCAACAACATTCGCCTTACCCGGATGATAATCAATCAAACAGTCATAGTCTTTAATCAATTCCAACCACCGTCTTTGCCGAAGATTAAGCTCTCTTTAAACCCCCAAATATTTCAAAATCTTATGATCTGTGTAGATAAAACACTTCTCTCCATACAAGTAGTGTCGCCAAATCTTCAAAGCAAAAACTATGGCTGCTAACTCCAAATCATGCGTCGGATAATTAAGCTCATGCGGCTTCAACTGCCGAGAAGCATAAGCTATAACTTTATCCTCTTGCATCAAAACACAACCTAAACTATTATGTGAAGCATCACTGTAAATCACATATGGTTTATCTTCCACAGGTAAAGCAAGAACAGGCGCTTGAGTCAATATCTCTTTCAACTGCTCAAAACTAGCTTGACACTGATTTGTCCACACAAATCTAACTCCCTTTCAAAGTAATCTGGTGAGTGGAGTAGCTATCAAAGAAAAACCTTTCGCAAAACGTCGATAATAGCCTGCCAAACCCAGAAAACTTCTAACTTCAGTTACAGACTTCGGTGGACTCCAATTCAAAATAGCCTTAACTTTACTCGGATCAACTCTTATACCATCTGCTGAAACTATATGACCCAGAAAAGTCACTTGATCAAGCCAAAACTCACATTTCGATAGCTTAACATACAATTGCTTCTCTCTCAAGGTCTGCAACACAATCCGCAAATGCTTGTCATGATCCTCTTCACTACGCGAATACACCAAAATATCATCAATAAAGACCACCACAAACTGATCCAGATAGGGCCTAAACACCCTATTCATCAAATCCATGAAAGCTGCAGGTGCATTCGTTAATCCAAAAGGCATCACTAAAAACTCATAATGCCCATACCTTATGCGGAAAGCTGTCTTAGGAACATCTTCCTCTCTGACCCTCAACTGATGGTACCCTGATCTCAGATCAATCTTAGAAAACATTGCTGCTCCCTTCAACTGATCAAAGAGATCATCAATCCTAGGCAAAGGATACTTATTCTTGATAGTCACCTTGTTCAATTGCCTATAATCGATGCACAACCTCAAAGTACCATCCTTCTTCTTCACAAACAAAACAGGGGCTCCCCACGGAGAAACACTAGGGCGAACAAACCCTTTATCCAACAACTCCTGCAACTGCACCTTCAACTCTCTCAACTCAGCAGGAGCCATTCGATAGGGAGTAATAGAGATGGGAGTGGTACGAGGCAACAAATCGATACCAAACTCAACCTCTCTCTCAGGAGGTAACCCTGGCAACTCCTCCAGAAAAACATCTGGAAATTCCGCAACTGTGGGTATACTATCAAGTTGAGAACCCACTATTCTGGTATCCACAACATGAGCAAGATAAGCATCACACCCTTTTCTAATCAACTTTCTAGCTGCAAAAGCTGATACAAACAAGGATGCAAGTTATCTCTGCTCACCAGATACCATCACACTTCTACCATCACCGGTTCTCAAAGTAACACACTTCTTTTGACAGTCTACCACAACTCCATGCTTAGACAATCAATCCATGCCTAAGATCAAATCATATTCCTTAAAAGGCATTTGAATCAAATCACCCAAAAATTCCTCACCTTGCACCACAACTAAACTATCACGATGCACCTTACTCACCACAACACTATGTCCTAAAGGATTTGTCACCAACACATCAAATCCTAAGGACTCTGAATGCAATTCAGACATAGGCAAGATAGATGCACTTATGTATGAATGAGTAGATCCTGGATCAATCAAAACAAGAACTGAAATGCCAAATAAAGAAAATGTACCCGCAATAACTGCTGAAGCATCTGACTGCCTCTGCATCACATAAACTCGCTGAGAAGACCCAACCTCATTTGGCCTACTGCCTCCGGATGTAGAGCCTCCTCTCTGACTGATCCCAGGTCGACCACCTCTACTGAAACCTCTGCCCCCTCGACCACCTCTGCTAACACTGGGTAGAGAAGCTGCAGTATCAGTCTGTCTATCCTCTTGTAGCTCAGGGCAATCTTTGATAAAATGAGCTAGGTACCCACATCTAAAACATACTCCTAATCCACCCGTCTTCCAACAAGTACCCCCATGTGTCCTACCACAATGAACACATATAGATGGAATGGATCTCTGAACCACTGGAGTCAGAGCACTCGCTACACAAACTGTAGGTCTCGGTCTCTGCCTCTGATACTGAACTGATCTACCTAACTGCCTCAGGCTCCTACTAATTCTCGGAACAAAACTTCCTCGGCCTCTCTTCATAGATGAAGACCCTACCTCAAACTGAGATCTCCTAACTCTGGTCTCCTCCTCGGTAGCAGTTGTTGCAATACCCTGTGCTCTCTCAACACTTCTAGCTGCTGCAACCAACTGAGAAAAATCCTGATACCGAGAACCAGCAACAATGCACATAATAGAGGGCCTCAACCCCTCCTCAAATCTTCTACACCGGTCAATCTCATCAGAAATAATCCACCCAGCATAGTGACTCAACCGGATATACTCAATCTCATACTCTGTCACTGTCCGGTTCTCCTGTTTCAGATTCAAAAATTCCATCTTCTTGACATCTTTATACTCCCTCGGGGTATATTTCTGCTCAAACTCCCTCAGAAAATCACTATAAGACAACGTTGGTGGATCATCCATGGCATGTGGAATCGTCTTCCACCAATCATAAGCATCTTTCTGCAGAAGGGATCTAGCATAATCAAATTTCTCTTCAGAAGTGGCTTGCAACTGAATAAACACCCTCTGCACTCTATCCAACCACTGCTCAACTACTGCAGGATCTGTAGTACCAAAGAAATCCTCAACCCCATACTTCCTCAATTTATCATAATGTCTCACCGGCACTTGAGGCTGTGGTGGCGGTAGCGACTACTGCACTGGAGCTTGCCTCAACAATTCTACCACATGCCGTAACCAAACCGGCGGAACCTCATCAGTAGCTGATCTCTCTGGCACAGGAGCAGGTGTCTCTCCAGCTCTCTCAACCCTAGCTCCATCTCTACCCTCTTCAGGAGCTACACTCTCAGCACTACCTTCTACGGACTGACGTGACTGAGACGTCATCACTACCTATGTCTGCAAACACAGCAGAATATACCTCATTAAAGATCAGAGACTGCTAATACCAAAACATGTATCTTATTCAAAAATCATATTTTAAAATCAAAATTTTCTTTTTCCTTATAATTTACCTAGGTTGAGAATCTCAAACCTAGGCTCTGATACCAAAACAATTGTAACCCCCCTATATCCCGTATACGCACGCTACATACTACTACACCTGTAATATACGTATACCAAATACAGGAGTGCCACAGTTTATAATAAGCAAACCAATCTTTCAATTTAGCAATATTATAGGAAAACTTAAAACATTCAAATTATATTATAAAGTACAATAGAAAAAACGTTCATTTGATAAACAGCGGAAAATATAGCGGTATTTACAAATATATATACATCAAAAATCAAATTTTACAAAACATAACATTTATACATGTTTGGCAGTTTGTCTCTGATCTTTAAGCCCACTATCAACACTTCAGAGTCTAGACTCAACTCGGTCTAGCTGAACTCTCTGGTTCTACCCTGTCACTTGTGCGATGAACCACAATCGCGCTAAGCCAACGGCTTAGTGGTACAAACCACAATAACAATATGCTTCAATGCAAAGTCAATGTCACACATTTCAACAATAAAGACAATATTCATAAATGATATATTAATATTTTTCATAACACTACATTCCATTATTTTATTCAATTGTTTCACCATTCATGAATCACATTTAAACAAATACAAGCATGGGCCCAAAAGACACTAATATGCCATTCAACTTTCAGAGTTAATGTTTTGGTTCAATTATCACATTTATCATTATCATTATCCCAACTAGGCTTCAAGGATTAGGCTCAACCAAGCTTCAAGGGGACCAAAGCATGCTAAGTATCAACCCAACTTGGCTTCAAGAACCAAACCCAACCTAGCTTCAAGGGTTGTAACATCTCAACTAGGCTTCAAGGACTAGACCCAACCAAGCTTCAAGGGGAGTTAAGCATGCTAAACTTCAACCCAACTTGGCTTCAAGGATAAAGCCCAACCTAGCTTCAAGAGATTGTTACTATTAGGCATGCCACCAACAACAAAACTCTGAAAATGGAATAACATATTAGACACACAATTCATTCATTATTTCATTATTAATTTCATTCTCATTTTCTCATCATCATCTAGGCAAACATGACCTAATTATTTCATTTGCAATATTATAGCCAACAACAATGGCTTCACATTTTTTCATATTTCAATTCACATTAAAGCAATTCATCATTAAAGTATCCATCATAACCAATTGCATTGCACATACATTTTGAATGATCATCATATCTTTCACATTATGCAAATCATACATTAATCAAATGTATCAACAATGTAATATATTACTTAACACATTTATAACCAAATGTGTTAAGTTCCAATGTCATGTAAATGTATGCAACCTTGTAGGGTTTGTACTTACCTAAAAAACAACTCACACCAATCTATACACTTCCTCTTCCAAGAATTCTCCACTACTTGGATTAGGGCAACTCAACCTCTTCACAACCTACTTCAAAAGGAATAATACACACTTATTTAAAAATACACATGAATTCCAATACACTTATTCACCTATTAGTCTCATACTAGACCCATAGATCACAAAATACAAGCCAAAACCACTATCTAGGTCCCCACAGTCGTGGCCTCACAACCCCCACGGTCGTGGGTTAGCAAACGAACCTGTCCAAATTGCCTAACACCCCCACGGTCGTGGCATCCAAGGGCCACGGTCGTGGCATCCATTTTGCCACTGTTTCCAATCAAACTCATGCATTCTATGCTTTCAACTTCATTAAACACAAACACATTGAAAATCTAAGATAATAATTGCTCAAACTCACAACATACATCAATTACCAATTCACAAACATAACATAAACACAACCCTTACTCTTCCAACACCAAACCTAACTCCATCTCTTCAATTCAACCCCAAAATCACAATCAATTAAACCCAACACTCTCAAACACACCACAATCAAACATACTCAAATACAACTTAAAAGAAAACAAGAAATCAAGTGGAAAACTTACCAAAGTTGATGAAACTTCTTAGATTTCCTACTTGATCACTTGAAACTTCCTTCAATCTTAAGCTTGGAAAAATAAAAAACTCACTTCCTCTCTTGCTTTGGAGGGCTCCGGCCAAACCACAAAGAAAGAAGAAGAAAAGAAGAAAAATAAAAAGCAAAGTCAAATACTTAATCTCTTTAAAACTCCACCAAGCAATTTAAATATTAAAATAATCTAAATATCCTCTTCCATTCATTAATTTCCTTTTAATTAATAATAAAAATAAACAATCTTCTTTTGACTTCCAATAGTTTGACTTGTATATGTTATATATATCACTATATATATAACATATACACTCTTCCCTTACCTCCTCTTTCCAATTAAACATATACACTTAATCCAAATACAACAATAAATATTCCAAAACTTTTAGGGTATACTTTGGGATATTACATTTAAAGACATTTTTCATGGTAATCAAGCATAATGGTTTAGTATTAAGTAAAACTAAAATGTCTCTGTTTCAGATTAAGATTAGATTCTTAGGTCATTATATAGAACAGGGAATTATAGAACCTATAGAAAGAAACTTAGCCTTTGGAGATAAGTTTCCTGATCAAATTATTAATAAAGCTCAACTACAAAGATTTTTAGGTTGTTTAAATTACGTTAAAGAATTTTTTTTCCCAACCTAAATAGGACTATAAAACCATTACATGATAGATTAAAGAAAAACCCAAGCCCATGGACTGAAGTCCATTCTGGTATAGTTAGACAGGTTAAAGCCCTAGTTAAAACTATTCTTTGACTACATATAGCTAATCCATTAGCTTCTAAGATAGTAGAAACTGATGCATCAGATATATGTTTTGGTGGAATTTTAAAGCAGGTTAAAGAATGTAAAGAAATCATATTCAAGTTCTATTCAGAACATTGGAGTCTGACCCAATTAAATATTCTACCATAAAGAAAGAAATTTTGAGTATTGTTTTATGCATTTCAAAATTTCAATAAGATATATTAAACCAAAAGTTTTTACTTAGAATTGATTGTAAAAGTGCTAAAGATGTTTTTCAAAAAGATGTTAAAAATCTTGCCTCAAAATAAATCTTTGCTAGGTGGCAAGCTATTTTAAGTATATTTGATTTTGATATTGAATTTATTAAAGGAGAGAATAATAGTTTGCCTGACTTCCTTACTTGTGAATTTCTTCTCAGGAATCATGGGGAAAAACAAAAAGAAGATGGCCAAAAAGGCTAAAGAAATCCTAAAGGAAGAATCTCTTAAAGTCCTATCTGATCATTCAGATAGTATAGCAAACTCTAAACCCATAAAGTCTTGGGCTGATGCAGTCCAAGAAGAAGATAATAAAGCAAAGATAGATCTTTGGGTCTCTCAGCTGGCCCAATCACCAGAAATCCTTAAAGCCTTATCAAAGATGGGCTTCCCTCCTCCTGAAGCCCCAAGTAATAGTTCTATTATCCTTTTTAAAATAGAGTTAGATCAATCTTCTAAAATCTTAACTCAAAACCTTTCTAAAGATGAGTTGGTTGTTTCAAACCCATCAACTCAAATTGTTTCTTCAAATTATTTGTCTTTTAAACAAAAGGCTTTATGGCATAATAAGAATTTTTCATCTATAGTATTAATTATTGAAAATGGGCTTGCTCAGCAGAATCCATGGTCCGTTATTGATTCTGTATACCCTAAAGAATGGTTTTTTAAACTAACAGAGTTTTCTAAAACCCAGGAATATTATCTTAATGTTCTTCTGAATGGGGAAAACCTTTGCATGTTCCTGTGCAATTTAAAGCTCTCCCTTCTAAAGCCCATTGTCTTTCCTATAGCTATTGGGATTATATAGATGCTTGGACTAAAGCCCTATTTTTTCAAAACCCTGGAAAACCCCATTCTTGGCTTATCTATTTTGATACCAATATAAAGAAAAATAACATCCCTTTCTGGTTCGCTGATTGGTGGCATTACTGTGGTCATGATGATCGATCTTTACCACAAGATGTACAATTGGCTTACCAATATTATAAAGCTCATCTTAACCCTACAACATATGAGAAGAAATTTCCTCATGTTCTTCTATTTTGTCTAACTTTCAGTATACCTTAGGTATACCAGTGGTATTTTGACACTTATATCCAGTTAGGTACCAATATCCCTGTTGTATTAAGAAGAGCAAAAGTCAAGTGGTGGACTGCCTTTCGCAACTCTACCACTGAGGAAACAGTAAGGCAATGGCTCTTAAAGAGTAACCATAATGGCTTTGACCCAAAGCTATCAGTCTCTTTTGGAGCAGAAAGAGCCCAAAATATAGCCCTTCTTGCAGCTGCCAAGTCTGCAGAAGAATATAGAGCCTTGATGGAACACATGGTTGAATCCCTTCCTTCGACCTCTGAGCCCATTAAGCCCAGCAGAACTTGCTCTGCTGGATCCTCAAATAAAGCCCAATCCAAAAGATCTAAAGTCTCATCCAGAAGAAGAAAATCTCTTTCATCTTCTTCAGATACCTCTTCGTCATCCATGACATCATCTTCCACTGAGACATCTGACTCAGCTTACTACCCTAGTAATGAGGATAACTACTATGGTATATTATCTCCCATTAAAATAAAAAAGTAAGAAAGAAAAAATAAAGAAAAAAGAAAAAGAAAAAGAAAAAAGAAAAAGAAAAAGAAAAAGAAAAAATAAAAAGAAAAAATAAAGAAAGAATTGAAAAATAAAAAGAAAGTTTAATCTGACTCAAATACAACTGAGTAAAGGCAGAAGAAACATTATTTCTTCGTTAAAGTCAATAAAGGCGGTGCCCACTGACAGGATACTGTCATCAACAGTATTTACCAGAGGAAAACCAACAGTAAAGTCAGAAGAACTGTTCATCCATAGTTCTCCACAATAAAGTAAATAGTACCTCCGTTAAGGTACTATTCTTTTACAGTTCTAGACGTGTGAAGGTATAGTAAAAGCAAATAGTAACGATAGGTTAATATTCATCCACAGTACCAGCCATGTGACAAGAACAGTGTGAAGTTAAAGCCTCTGTCTATTTTAAGGAGCCTATTTTGAAGCTGAGGAGGATTCGGAAAAAACACCTCTTCCTCATACAGAAGACATTGAAGAACCTTCAAGCTTTAGTTCTAGCTTTCCTTTTTCCCTTTTGTCCTTCACTTAAATTTCTTCCATTTCTGTAACCTCTTCCTCAATTGATTCTGTTGTAAGTTATTTATATTAAAGCTTGTATTTCATATTTAAAGTTTTATTTTGTATAAGTATGCTCTGCACTTGCAACGAAAGTTGATCTGGTGCATCAGAAACCTATAAAGTTTTATTTTCTTTATATCTTATTAGTATAAGCTGGACACCCGATTGTAATGGCTACTGGCTGTGAGTATGATTTAATTGCCTGTGGTACCTGGTATAACGAAAAGCATTATACTAATAATTGATTATTGTATTTCCTTTAAAGTTTTGTTATATGAATATTTATATAAGCTATATGTGCTTTTAATTATTTTCTTTAAATTTATTTACTTAACTTATTTATCTATGTGTTTTTAATATATTCTTTTAATTTATTTCTTTAATTTATTTTAATATAGTCTTTTACATTTGTTTATATTTAATGATTATTTAATTTTACTATCTGTTTAGATTTAAGAGTGGGGCTTATGCCTGATTGTTTGTTGTTTTGATTAAAACTTTTCAAATTACTTTATCCCCTGTAAGATCCTTTAATATTTTGCTGGTATATGTATATATATGTACATATGTAGGAACCAAGGGGGGTCAACTGCCCTCCCAAGACCCCCCTTGGTTCCGTCCCTGGAAGCAATTGAACTTGGTAAAAAAGCAAGAGAATGGAAGAAAGCAGCTGATGCACTCTATCAGGAAGAAAGAAGTGATGAACTAGAAGAAGATTTTTATATTTATGTATTAGAAGAATTGAATCAATAGAGAAAGAAATGAAATCGATGAAGAACTTAGTGAACTAGAGAGAGAAGAGAGGAAATTTTAAAGAGAGAGAGATAAATATGAAAGTGTGCGACTATTAGGTTTTAACAATTCACATTTATGATGCTTATATATGGATCATATACGACACCGTATCCTATTATATATAAGAATATAATATTCGGTCGAATTCGGGTTTGTGCGAGAAAGAAAATTTCAATCCGACATCCGATCAAACCCAAGTATTTTTTTAAGAGCCCAATCCGCCATCGCTCACCTTTTCTTTTACAACCGACCAAATCCGCATGCAATTGCTCGGATTGGTCGGTTATGGGCGGTTTGCTATTTTATGCCCAACCATAATGTAATCTATGTAAAAAAACTTCAAATTTGGCTTCAAATCATTTTAACAGTAAGTAGTGAATACACATTTAATCTATGTAAAAAAAAACTTCAAATTTAGCTTCAAATCATAAATCCATATAGATGAGGCTAATAAAAGGGCGAAGAGTCTAATTAGCAAATCATATAAAATTTAGAGGTAGAAAAATATTTTTCGTATTTATATAATAAATATTATAAGCATTTGAATTTATTTTAATTTTGTTATATATTAAATACCATTTTTTTGTTATAACTTATCAGCAGATGAAGATTAAGATAAACATAACAGATGAAGATAAAGATAAATAACTCTTTATCTAATAGTTAGATGGTTGAATTTGTATATATAACTGATAGTTGTGTTTTTATAGGATTCCTTATATACATGTACCTGCAATCTATATATTCTATAATTTGGATAATAATACAGCAGCCTTGAGTTTATCTTCGTTATTCTGAGTTGGTATCAGAGCCTACGATTATGGCTAAATCAACAAATTCTTCTTCATCCTCTTCTATTGCTGTCAGTAATTCTTCTTCTCTGTGCACTTCAGTATCAATTCCACCCTTATTTCCACATCTCTCCTCTTCACCTACTCAACTAAATCAGACTTTCTCCATCAAATTGACTTCCAAAAATTATATCCCTTGGAAACTATAATTCACCCCATTATTAAAATTTTATAATCTTCATGGCGTACTCAATGGCACTGAAGCTGTTCCCCCAAAGGAAATTTTTAATTCTACCACCAACCAATCTGAAGTTAATCCTGCATATATAGCTTGGTTTAATAAGGATCAAGTATTGTTTTCTTGGCTATTATCTTCTATCACAGAGGAAATCTATCCACACTTAATTGGCTTAAACTTCTTCTGAGATTTGGACTGCACTTGCAGCAACGTATGCTAATTTTTTGGAATTTGGAGGAGTGATGTTTAATTATGGTTTAATATTGAAAATGCCGTTAAATGTGATGCTAAATGATTATTTGCTATCACATTTGGTTTAGGCATTGAGGGAGGTTGATTTACTTCATACAAGTGGTGAAGGACAAGTTGGAAGGGAAGGATTGGAGGTTGTTTTAAGCTTGTTTTGGTTGCTATTTGATGTAAGTACAAACTTTGAATACATTGGTTATGTTTGCAGGACATTTGGGCTTAACACATTTTGGTTGAAAAATATGTTAAGCTACTTGATACATTGGCTATGTATGAATAATGTGCTATGACATTTGTAATGTCATATATGTATTAAATGCATTGTGAAAAGCCATTGATAATGGCTAAATTGTGTAAATGTGATTAATACGTGAATTATGTAGAAATACCCAAAGTAATTGGGTAATATGTTGTGAATGCAAAAATATGGTATAATGTAATGAGATATGTGGAAACATAATGAAATGAATTGAAATTGATATAAATGAGAAAAATGAGAAAAATGAGAAAAGTGAGAAAAAAAAGAAAAAATAAGGCAATGTGTCTAGCTTGATTATGTGACAATGAGAAAGAGATTGATAATGAGAAATATGAATAAATTGAGTGCCTAGTATGTTATTCAATTTTCAGAGTTCTGTGTTTAGCGGCATGCCTATGATTTGCCTACGGGCTACACGCTGGACGTCATTGTAAAAATATTTTTGAGGTAAAATGACCGGGTCGTAAGCCTCAAAAATAAGTACTTGAACCTAGGCTGGGTGAAATGACTTGGTCGTAAGCTCAGACCTAGTTGGATTATTACGTTGATATATGGCCTACGGGGCTAGACACAAGGTGTCATTATAGACCAAAACAGTAACTCTGAAATTTGAATAGCATATTAGTTATCTTTAGGCCCATGTTTGTGTTTATTTTTATATGAATTGTGGATTGTGAAATATTTGAAAAGTATGAGAAAATGGAAGATGTGATGTTCATAAGCATTTTGCATTGGCATTAATTTACATTTTTTTTTTATCAAAGTTTGTACCGCTAAGTTTTTAGCTTAGCGCGATTGTAATTCGTCGCGTAGGTGACATGAGTGATTTGGTAGAGCCGGAGAGTTCTACTAGACCTAGTTGTGTCTAGGCTTATATTTATTGAGCTTGAAGTGTTTTTGGATACATCAAGATCAGAGCCATTTGCCAGCATGTACATATTTGATATTATAGTATATTTTGATATTATGTATATTATGTTTGTTTTTGAAGTATATATTGTAAATTGTAAAGAATGTTTTGGATAAGTTGTTTAAAATGGGATGTTATATGTGTTGTTGATATATAAATATATATATCTATGCATAAATATTTTGAGAAAATATGGAGAAATTGAGAAGTATTGGTGAAATAAAGATTTAATTTTATTGGGAGTGTTTATTTTATGCAGGTTAAGTTTATTAAATTTTGCGATGTCCAAATTACAGCAAAACTATGGTGAATTTTTTCCAGAGATTTTCATATAAAATGTTTATTTTGTGTTCCTATAACAAGTAAATAATATTTATATACTATTTAATTGTATATATTTAGTTTTTGAAATTTTAATTCAGAAATGTGAAAAATTTTATTAAACCGGTCTGTGGCATTTTTGTACCGATATGCTTATTGTATATATGCTAAAAATATATATTGTACGTATAAATGGTATAAGGGTGTTACATTTATTTTGGGATCAGAGCCTAGGTTTGAGGTTCTCGACCTATGTGGATTGTTAGAGAGAGAAAATTAGAATTTTAAAAAAATAATTTTCAATTATGATACATGCATTGACACTGGCAATTTATTTGATCCATGATGTGGCAATGTCCATTTGATATAATGGATATGAGTTGAGATGACTTATGATAATATAGATCAGAGTGGCACAATAGAAGTGTCATTCTGGAGCTTATGGATTAAGAATTTTTGAAACTTTTATTCGAAATTAGATTCATAGTTGATTGGATTGATGAATAAGTGAAATTTAGAAAAAATAATCTAGGAAATGATTTAAGATATGAAATAAAAAGTTTGAGAAATGGGCATGATAGTTACAGAAAATTCTATATGCATACTGCAACGTGATATTATTCGAATTTTTGGATAAATCTAGGAATTTTGGATAAGTTTAAAATTTTAATGGAAAGTTATTCTATATGTTAGAATCCAATGAATAAAAATTCATAATTTTTAAAGATGGATTCCTAATTAAGAAAAATAGAAGAACACGGGTTGTTGGAACAATTCCAGCAACTCAAGATATGTAAAAATTGAGAAAAATATTTAAAAGCTATGGCAACCCATAAAAAAAATGGATAACTGAGTGCTTCTAGAGCAATTATTAAAGAGACAAATTCTGTGGGTTGGAAGATTTAATTTTTAAATATAGTAAATCAGCTTAAAAAAATCTAAAATTTTAAATATAAATCCATATATGTGTCAAGTGCACATGGCTAAAATTTTACAAGCTTTTATAAAGAATTGATAAGGAATATAAAAATTGAAAGTGAGATTGACATGAAACTAAGGAAGTCATACAACTTTGTGCACATGAGTAATAAATTAATTTCATGAGATAAATGAAAAAGAAAAATTATGAAAATTTATATACAAATTGGTAGAAGTATGAAGAAGGAATATGGAGTTTTTAATAATTTAGAACAAAGAGTTCATAATTAAAAAATCAAAGAGGGAAATGGTATGTGATAGTGAATTGTTTATTATGAAAAAAAATGATGCATGATTTAGGATTTGAGTATGTAAAATTAGGATATCTAAATGGACGATGTTAATTAGTGTTGTTTAAAAGTAAATGTTATGATCTTAAGATTGGGAATGTGACATGGATGAGATTTGGTGATGTTCATGTTGTTGGTTGCATTATATGAAATTTGAATTTTTGAAATGGGTTTCCATAATTGTGAAAGTGATGTGTTTTGATGTTATATTAATATAAAAATAATGTTTATAAAGTTAGCTCTTGAAAATAAAATTAATAAAATGAAGTTTAAGTAAAGTAGTAAGTTGAAAATTTAGAGTTGTAAGGGAATTTCGATGAAGATTATTTTGATATTGATAGTTTAATGTTTAATAAGCATGAGAGTAATTTTGAATGAGTAATATTATTTATGAGAATATCATGTAATGTGTAATATGGTTGATAGTATAGATACTAGATGTGAAATAAAGATAAATGATTAAGAAAGTGAAAATATATGAAGAGTATGGTAAGTGTATGGAAAATGTGAGAGAGAAGTCACATTGGAAATGTGACTAATATTTATGTAAAAAAAGTGCTAAATGTGGATAAATTATTTATTATATAAGAATGAGAAATGATAATATTCCATGAAATATGATAAATGATCAATTTATATTTATAAAAAGTTGAGTATAATTGTGTGATTGTGTGTATACACATATATGATATGTGTGGTGAATTGTCCAATATGGACACTAATGTGATATGTAAGAAAATGTGGAAAGTAAGTCACATTATGAATGTAACTTATGGATATGTATGTGGATGATTTAAAAATATAAAAATATTTAAAATGTGAAATAATATGAATTTGTGAGATGAAGGTGATCATGATAAGGTTGATCACCTGGAAACTATGACAATGTGATATATTGTGAAAATGATCAAGTATTGAGTTGATCACTTAAATATGTGAAAAAGTATTATTGAAGTATTATGGTATATAATTACTTATTTGATTTTAGAAGGAGAAATTGGTAAAAAAAAAATTGTTGAATAAGTTGAGATATAATTGGTAATTATTAGTAAATGGATTTTAAAATTGGAAAAGGAGTTTTTGTTAAATAATTGTATAAAATTAGTATATAAATATATGAGTTATTTGTGGTAATTTTAATGGATCATGTGTTTAGGCTGATAAAAAATAAGTGGATAAGGGTAACTTGTCTTAAAACAGAATTTATATGCGTTAACTCTTCATGTAGTAAGAGTTTAAAGAGCTAATATGTGATTTTGATATGCCACAGGTGTGTGACCATTGAGATATGGGCATAGTTTCGAGATAAGAGCTGCTTGAGAAAGAATTATAATGAAGGCAGTGTTTATTTGTAACCTACAGACGTGAGCTTAAGATGATACAACTGTGAAATATATTTAGTGAAATTGATAGTTTTTGTTTCAAGAGATACAAGCAAGATTTATGGCTGGTATAGTTGGACTCATAAACTTATGTAGAAATTTATTTATGAGCTAGATAGTATGGAAACATAAGAGAATTGTGAAAATGTGATAAGCTATATTTTTGTAAATATGGTAACTATAATAAATGTGAGAAAATGATAAATGAGAGAAATTATGAAATGTGAGTAAGAGTTATATTAAATGTGTTTGAAAGTGGTATAAAATGAATAAGTTGATGAAAATGATGTTTAAAGTGAATGAGACTAGGGAAAGTGAATATTATCTGTAATGATGAATTCGAAGAGAATTAAGATTTGAGAACAAATTTGACCTAATAGAATTAGGTCATGAATTGAAAACACATTGATGAATTTAAAATAAACTAAAGGTTGGTCAGAATAGAATAAGGCTATGATGGTCATATTGTGATAGTTAGATCAATTGATCTAAAATGTAATAAATTTATAAGTATTTATTGAAATTCAATGTATGTAGTTGTATTAAGAATATGCAAGTTATATGATAATGTGCATAATACAAAATTCTGATATGTATATGCATATGAAAGGAGCTAAGTTTTATTAGTTTCAAATAATTATAAGAGAAAAATGTTAGTTATAGTATAATTGGAATGAATCTTAATAAGGAAATAAGATTTTGTTGTTGTATAATGGTGATATAAAATTAAAATGTGGTAATTGTATAAAAAGTATCATCAAAGTGAAGATGTGTAAAATTATTGTGTTAAGACTTATTAGTTGGAATTGGAAGTTGTTATCATTTGTGGTTTTTACAAATAACTATTTGTAAATATAAGTAAGGTGGTAATTAAACAGAGATACAATTTTGAAAATGACTATGATGACAGAATAGTCAGTGTTAAGATATAAATTATTAACATTTGAATTTAAGGTTATAAGAGTATATATTTTTAAGATAATGAAGTAATCAAATATCTTGAGTGCAAAAGGTGAGAGGTGTATATATATTAAAGAGATGAATTAATTTTGTCTAATGACAATTCGATTGATGATATGATAATCTATTGTGATTGTTTGAGTAAATAGACAGTATAATGATAAGTTATGGAATGGTAAAAAGGTAATTGAGAATGAACCTAAGGGGAGAATATAAATTATGTAATTTGATGAAATAATGATTTGATGAGATGATTAATTTAATATGAGATTTTAAAATTATATTTTTACTTGGATGATTTATTACCGTACTGGATAATTTCGAGGACGAAATTATTTAAGGGGGAGAAAATTGTCATATCCGTGATTTTGGAGAAATTAAATAAGTATTTGGAGATATAAAAGTTGTATATATCCAATATATATCTAATGTATATATAACATATACATATGGTATATTAATTGTATATGTTGGATATATAAATTACATACTTAATATATTTAATACACATATAAGGTATATTTGATGTGTATATAAAATACACATTATTTGTGCATATGTGTAATATCCTAAATTTTTTAAAAAATTTTCTAATTTTTGAAAATTTAATAGAATAAATTATAATTTAAATGGATAAATTAAATTAATGATTTTAAATGAAAAATGAAAAAATTTTAAATGAAAAAGTGAAATATATATATGTGATATATATATATAATATACATAACATATAAAAGTCAACACTTTTTAAAAGAAAAGTCAAAGTCCAATGTCATTTTTGTAAATAAATTTTAGAGATTTAAAATCAATAAAATAATTCAGAAATAAATAATTTTTGAATAAAAGAGAAATTTTTAGACTTTTAATTTATTAAATAATTAATTAATTATTAAAATATTAAATAATATATATATGGTTATAATTAAATGATGAAAGGAAAGAGAAATTAAAATATAGTCTTCTTCTTCTTCTTCTTCTTCTTCTTGGCCGAAATCACCATAGATGTTCAAGAGAGGATTTTGATCTTTCAAGCTTTCAAGAATTGAAGGATTTCAAAGATTCAAAGAGGATTTTTAGTGATTTCCACTTGAAAAAGTAAGTTCTTTAGCTCTTTCTTTAGATTTTCATATAAATTTGGATTATGTGTGATTTTAAATGTTTAAGTAGTATGTTATAATTATTGGAATTGGTATGTATGATATTATTTTGAGTAGTTAACAATGATTTTAAGGTTGGATTGAAGAAATGGTTGAGTTTGGGTAAGATTGGTGAAGAGAGAGAATTTAGGGTTATGTAATTTTTGGGGTTTTGAAATCATGATTTTTAATTGTGCAAATTGATTCCAAATGAGTTGTTTTGATGCATAAACAAGTATTTTAAAGTCAAATATTGGATTTGGTTTTGTTTGGTTAGAGTTTGAGAATGGAAGTGGAGATTTAGGGTTTTGGAAAAATGATTTTTCAAAGTTGTTGAATTATTTGATTTTATTTGTTTAAGCATGTTGTTTAGTGTTAAAAGTGATGAATATAAGCTTGAAATGATTAATGGATTGTGTAGGAATAGAAAACCTTCAATGGGGGAAGATTATGCATTTTATGGTTTTGTGTAGAAGAGTGTATTTTTGTAATGTAAATGGTTTAATATATTAAAATATATTTTTAATAATATAAATAAACTTAAAACAATAATTTAAATGGAATAGAATGGAATTCTAATGTTAAAGTAAGGAAAGGCTAAATTTTTGAAATTTATAGGAGTAATGTTTAATTATGGTTTAACATTGAAAATGTCATTAAATGTGATACTAAATGATTATTTGCTATCACATTTAGTTTAGGCATTGAGGGAGGTTGATTTACTTCATCCAAGTGGTGAAGGGCAAGTTGGAAGGATAGGATTGGAGGTTGTTTTAAGCTTGTTTTGGTTGCTATTTGAGGTAAGTACAAACTTTGAATACATTGGTTATGTTTACATGACATTTGGGCTTAACACATTTTGGTTGAAAAATGTGTTAAGCTACTTGATACATTGGTTATGTATGAATAATATGCTATGACATTTGTAATGTCATATATGTGTTAAATGCATTGTGAAAAGCTATTGATAATGGCTAAATTGTGTGAATATGATTAATATGTGAATTATGTGGAAATACCCAAAGTAATTGGGTAATGTGTTGTGAATGCAAAAATATGGTATAATGTAATGAGATATGTGAAAACATAATGAAATGAATTGATATTGATATAAATGAGAAAAGTGAGAAAAAAAATGAGAAAATAAGGCAATGTGCCTAGCTTGATTGTGTAACAATGAGAAAGAGATTGATAATGAGAACTATTAATAAATTGAGTGCCTAGTATGTTATTCAATTTTCAGAGTTCTGTGTTTGGCGGCATGTCTATAATTTGCCTACGGGCTAGATGCTGGGCTTCATTGTGAAAATATTTTTGAGGTGAAATGATCGGGTCGTAAGCCTCAAAAATAAGTACTTGAACCTAGGCTGGGTGAAATGACCTGGTCGTAAGCTCAGACCTAGTTGGATTATCTCACCCTAAGGTCTCCTAGCTCTGCTCTCCTCTACTCTGGCTGCTGCTACAAGTCCCTGTACCCTCTCTACACTCTTGGCAGCTGCAACCAACTGAGAGAAATTCTAATACTGGAAACCTACCACTAAACATATGATAGAGAGTCTCAGCCCCTCCTCAAACCTCCAGCATCTGTCAACCTCATAAAAAATAATCCCTCCAGCATACTGGCTCAACCGAATGAACTCAATCTCATACTCTGACATTGTCCTGATGTCCGGCCTTAAACTCAAGAACTCTATCTTCTTTGCATCCTTATACTCCTTCGGAGTATAATTCTTTTTGAATTCCTGCAGGAAGTCAGCATAAGTCAAAACTGGTGGATCAGCTATACCATGGAGAACTGTCTTTCACCACTCATAGGCATCCCCCTGCAGAAGTTATCTAGCATAATCAAACTTCTCCTTTGGATTAGCCTGCAGCTGAAAGAATACCCTCTGGACCCTGTCCAGCCACTGCTCTGCTACAGTAAGGTCAGTAGTGCAAATAAAGTCTGTGGCTCCAAATTTTCTCAGCTTATCATAGTTTCGCGTCGGCAACTGCTGCTACGGCTGTGGTGGCGGCTGCGGCTGTTTAACTGGAGCTTGCCTCAATAGCTCCGTCATGTGTCTTACCCAGCCCGACGAAATCTCCTCAGTTGCTAGTCTAACAGGCACACCAGCAAATGCCTCACCAGCAGACTCAATACCAGCTCCAACTCTATCCTCATCATGAGTTACACTCTCTGCACTACCCTTTGCAGACTGGTGCATCCGAAATGCCATAACTATCTAAATCTGCAAATACAGCAGAAATTATCACATCAGAAATCAGAAAATGCTAGTGCCAATGCATGTATCACAATTGAAAATCATATTTAAAATCTCTATTTTCTGTCTCTAACAACCCACCTAGGTTGAGAACCTCAAACCTAGGCTCTGATACCAAAATAAATATAACACCCTTATACCCTATATACGTATTATACACACATCTAGTATATATAAAATATGTATATATGGTATAAAATATCACAATCCGGTTTAATAAAAAATTTCATATTCCCAATTTAGAGTTTCAGACACCTTAAAATGTATAATTAAATAGTAAATAAAATATTTTTTATTAATTATAGGTACCCAAAATAAACATTTCATATAAAAATCTCTGTGAAAAATTTGTCAGCGTTTTATCTGTAAATTGGACATCCCAAAAATTCAATAATTTCACAACCTGCATAAAAATACTCCCAATAAAATAATTCACACATTTTCACCTCAACTTCTCAAATTCTCCATAATTCTCAAAATATTTATATCTATATACACATATATATATATACATCAACATTATACAATAATTCAAAATATTCTTTATAATTTACAATATATATACTCTAAAAATATAATATAATATACATAATATTAAAAAATACTATAATATAAAATATATATATATGCTGGTAAAATTGGCTCTGATCTTGATGTACCCAAAATCAGCTCAATAAGCAGTCTATAATCTAGACTCGACCTGGCCTAGAAGAACTCTCCGGCTCAACCGGATGTCCCATGTCACCTGCGCGATGAAAACAATCGCGCTAAGCTAAAAGCCTAGTAATATAAACTTTGATAATAATAAAACTTTAAAACAATGCCAATGAAAAATGCTTATATGCTATGTCACTATGTGGCATCCAAACTCACTTTTAAACATATCCTCTCATCATTAATAATTCACACAAGCACATACACAAGCATGGACCCAAATAAACTAATACATTATTCAAACCCAGAGTTACTGTTTTTGGTCCATAATGACATCAAGTGTCTAGTCCTGAATGCAAATCAAGTAATACTCAAAAGCTAACCCTGGAGGCAAATCATATCACAGTGACGCCAAACGTCTAGCCCCGAAGGCAAATAATGAGGATAACCTCATAGGTATGCTGCCAAACACAAAATTCTAAAAATTGAATAATATACTAGACACACAATTATTTCATATTTTTCATAATTAATTTTTTTCTCATTTTTTCATAATTCAATTAGGCACATTGCCTCATTTTCTCATTTTTCTCATTCATATCAATGTCATTTCATTTAAATTCATCATATTTCATCATTTCATAAAAAATATAACTCATTTCTTATTAAAATCACATTACCCAAATATTTTGACTAATTCTCACATAATGCAAATAAATCATATTTTATTCAATTTAGCCATTAATAATGGCTTTTCATAATGCATATAATGCAAATACAATAATTTATAAGTTATAGCACAATATTCATGAATGTTCAATGTATCAAGTAGCTTGACACATTTTTCATCCAAAATATGTCAAGCCCAATTTAATGCCAACATATCTAATTTATCAAAAGTTTGTACTTACCTTAGAAAGCACTCCAAAATAAGCTTCAAAACTACCTCTAACCTTCTCTACCAAGTTTCCCTTCAATACTAGGGTTGGACAAACTCCTTCCTTTCAATGCCTATACCAAATGTGATCATAAATACTCATTTAATATCACATTCTAAGGCATTCTCAACATCAAACTATAATTAAATATCACTCTAATCAAAATTCTAAAATTAAGTTTTACCCCACTTTAACTTTGAAAAACCATATCAAGCCATTTAAATTAGTGTTTTAAGTTTATTACTATCATTAAAAATATATTTTAATATGTTTAAATCAATTATAATACATAAACACTTACTTATTTTTAAAACCCTAAATGACATAATCTTCCTCATTGAAGGTTCTTCATTTCAAATCATTCCAATTATCAATCTAATCTTATTTCCATCACTTATATCCTTAAAGAACATGATTAAAATAATAAAACCAAACAATTCACCATACTTGAAAAATTCCTTTTCCAAAACCCAAAATCAACACTACCATTTACAAACTCTGTCCAAACTCATCATTTGACTTTAAATTCATTGTTTATGCAACAAAACAACACATTTGAAACTAATTTGCATAATTAAAGCTCATGTTTTCATAAATCCAAAAGTTTCATAATCCTAAATTCTCTCTCTTCACCAAACTCAACTTAAATTTAACTATTTCTTCAATCCAATCTTAAAATTATTATTAACTACTCAAAACAACTTCATTCATATCCAATTAAGTAATTAAATCATGCTAATATAAAAATACCAAAATTCACATATTCACACTTTCATAAAATTTCAAAGAACTTGCAAAATTGGTAAAGAAACTTACCAATTAATGAAGAATTTCTAAAAATTTCACTTGAATCCTTAAAATTCTTTCAATTATGGATGCTTGAAAGAAGAAAAAACTTGGCTTGGTTGGCTATGAAGGTTCGGCCTCTCTTGAAGAAGAAGAAGATGATTTTTAAATTTTTAATTTTCTCCTTCTTTTCACTTTAAAAATGTAACCACATATATATATTATTTAATTTTTTAATAATTAATTAATTATTTATTTATTTAAAAATCTCAAATTACCTCTTTCAACCAAAAATAATTTATTTAAATAATTTTAATTTTATAAAGTATAATTACCATTTCACTTTTGACTTTTCTTTTAAAAGAGTTGACTTTTGTATATGTTCTGTATATTTTAGGTATATTTTATATATACATTCTACTATTTCACTTAAAATTCTTTTATTTTTTATTTAAATTTTTTATTTAATTTATTTTTATTTTATTTTATTTAATTTCAAAATTTTGAAATGTTACAAATATAATCTTGAGAAAACCTTTATTTTTTTATATTTTGCCAATAACCTTACCATTCAATTAAAAAAAAACATTGAAATATCAAAGTAGTTGGATTAAATTTGATATCGATGTTAAATAATAATATTAACTAAAGTGATAAATTTTAATATTGGATAATTTAATAATATTAACTAAAGTGATAAAGTTCAAACTAATATATGAGTTTTCGAATCTGCAATCAAAATCCAATAATTATTAAGAAAAATTCATAGTAATATATATATATATATATATGTGTGTGTGTGTGTGTGTGTGTGTAAATTTGTTAAAACATACCTTAGTAGATGTTTCATATGAGATTAAAAAAATTGAATTTGAATTATAGTAAAATTCATAAAAAAAACACATTATTATAGTAAAATTCATAAAAAAAAAAACACAGTACAGTATTATTTTTAAATATAGAATAATATGGATATGATTTAAAAGAAAAATATTATTCATTTGATTTAATTTCATGATGCTTAATTTTAAATGATTTATTCTTACCTTTCTTACCCTTAGTTAACTTTTTTGGTAGATTTATTTCAAAGGATATTTTAATTAAAAATTTTATATATAATTTAAAAATAATTTCAGTATTATTAAATTAATTATTAATACTCATTTAATTTTTTAGCTGTCTCATATAATGCAACTTATTTTTAAAATTTTACTTAAAAATAAAAATATTTATATTTTTAATCCTTCATTACTTTTAAATGGTAAATTTAATGCTTTCCTTTTTTGGAAAAAGAAAGTGTATTGAGGATACAAAAATATATAATTAAGGAGAGAGGGAGTATTTTGATTTAGAATTTTAATTAAGGCCATTTCAGTCATTTTATAGTTTTGACTTTTCAATTTTATATAATATCTTTTGGACAAATAACATCCCCCAATTTTCAATATATCACCGTCCTGGCATCTAATCCAATCCATTTATATAAAGAGTTAAAAGACAAAAAAAAAAAAGTTAGAAAAACTGAAAACAATTAATAATTAGAATACTGCATGATTTTAAAGGAGGTTTTAGTCTTCACCCTTCGGATCATTAAATTAAAAACTGTGAATGTCAAACAAAGAAAATCGACACTCACTTGATATCTTTAAAATTTGCAAAAAAATATAGTCAAAATCACCAAGCAAATCTCAACACAATCAAAAAACAATATTATGGAGAATCTCAAGGGCATGCAAGGTTTCAGACTATTTATTATTGATTTTGACAATTTTCTTTTTTAATTTCTTAATTTTTATTTATTAAAAAATTATTAAAATTTATTTTATTTCTAAAAGGTTTAAGTAAAAATTTTAAAAACATTTTGAATTATGTATGACTTAACTCTATGAAACAAAATACATCAAAAACTTGAGATTTATGAACCAATAATCTACCTATCAAATATATATATATAAGTTAATATTGTATTCTTGTTGTTCAAAAAAAAAAAGTTAATATTGTATTTGCGCTTCATAGCGTGTAACTATCCAATAATGTCGTTAGCTTTTAGCTATACTAATTTGAGAATATTGATCGGCAAAAGAATTAGATAATAGCCCTAAGAAAATTAGGTAAAGTACAAACATCTTTAATTTATTATTCTTGTAAAATTTTGATCTGTTGACACTCTAATTAATTAATTCTTCCAAAATTTGTCAATATAAACAATAACGTTCTTTTTAAAAAAAAATAACTTTAGTATTAATAATATTATTTTTTGAGAATGTATAACGTTAGAATTATTACTATTGTTATCAAATTTTATTTTTTTAATTTATTAATAAACTTTAATGAGATCGCGAATTAACTAAATAATATTGTGAATTTATTTCTCTTTCTCAGCTAAATTTATTTCATCATCTTAAATTTAAGTGTTTGTTTTTTTTATGTTAAAGTGGTGTTTAAGCTTTATGGTTAAATCAGAACTAATTTAATTAGAATTTTTGCCTAATATTAATTTTTTTCATTATTATCTAATTCCTTTGTGAATTAAGATTCCAAATCCGAATATAACATGAAATACAATTTTTTTTCAAACATGAAATTAAAACTTAAAATATATAACAATTAGTAAGTATGTATTTCTAATAAAAGGAGCACTGCTAGCATACATATATATTTTTAGGTGGTTATTGGCCCCTTTCTCATTCTCTTAAAGGGATGAGAATCCTTTTGTTATTATCAAAGACTTAGAATTTATTCACTCTATAAAAGCAATTGTTCAAGAGCATATAATACCCTTATACCATATATACTTGTAGTACATATATCCAATATATATAAAATATACATATAAAATACAAAAATATCACAATTTCTTCTTTTCAAAAATTCCATACTTCAGAGTAAATATTTTAAATACTTTAAGTGTATTTTTAATAGTAAAGAGAAATATTCTATAACATTATTAAGTGCTAAAATAATTAATTTATATGAAAATTCTTGAAAAAAAATTTTGCCGGAGTTTTATCTGTATTTCTGATATTCACAAAAATAATAATTGTCACGACTTGCAAGAAAACATACTCTCAAATATTTTTAACAATTTCATACTCTCAAAAACTACCTAGATTAACTCCAGAATATTCAAACACACATATATACATATACATATCCATAAATTCCAAAATTAAAACCAAACTTTAATAATTTACATCAATTTTATATTTACAAACTTAATGTACATAATTAAAAGATAAGTTCCAAAATGAAATCATTACATGCTTGCAACTGGTCCTCGCCCGTGGCAGCAAAACAAAACACAAAATAAGAAGGAAACTCTACTCCTTCACAAGTCCCGCAGGGCTCTCTATATCAACTCTGACATCTGTGTGATAAACAAATAGCGCTAAGCTTCCAGCTTAGCAGTACATACTTTGATAAAATAAATAACTTTAAACAATACATTATGAATCTCTCTTAAAATCAGACCATAAATGATGACCACATGCAATACATTTACACAAATTTCATCTAAGCACCACAAACACATACATTGGGCCCAATTAACCCTATGCAATACTCAGGTTCTAGAGACATTGTTATGGTCTATCGCGACACCGGAGATCAAAGTGTTGCAACTGTCCCCTGTTGACATCTCTGTGTCTGGCCCTGAAAGCAAATAATAATCATAATTGACACACAATGTCTAGTCCGAAAGCACATCATATCATAATGACGCCTAGCATCTGACCCGAAGGCAAATCATATTTATAGCACCAAAAATAATTCTCTGGAGCAAGATACTATACAACGCGAACACAAATCATTTCACATTTTACATAATTAGTTTCTATCATCTTGTTCCATAGTCATTTATAATTCCTTTCATTTATCCATAACTCATTACATTTTCAATATTATGTGTCACATCTGTAATGTGACTTCATTACTCATAGATTTTGGCAACTTTTCACTTTTTTCACAATTACCATATATTATTCATTTTAGCCATTATAATGGCCTAGCATAATGCATATAATGCATTTAACATCATTTCACAATCAACAATGCAATACATTTGAAAACTCAAATAATAAAGTAGCTTGGCACATTTACTATCAAAATGTGCTAAGCTAGTTTGGATGCAAATATATTATAACTTATCAAAGTATGTACATACCTTTGCTTATACAACTCCCAAGCTACAAAGCACTCCTTCCACACTATTCCTACAATGTGCCCTTCACCACTAGGGTTGAACAAATACTATCTACTCAATGCTTAACCCAAATGTGAATGTTTTCAATTATTTAGAATCATATTTTAAAGTATTTAAACTATTAAATATCAATTAAACTTCTTTCCCTCTAATTTCTAAATTTTACTCCTAATTCTTTGTAATTCAAAAAATCCATTCTACTCAATTATAAATAGCATTTTAAATTCATTTCTATCCATAAAAACATATTATAAAATGATTTAGACAATGGAATTACATTAACATCATTTCTATAACCAAGTTCTTCCAAAACCCTAATCTTCTTTAATTTTTAAAATTTAATCCAATCATTACTAAAACATAATTTAAGTTCAAATATCGTTAAACTCATACTCTAACACATCCTAAACAATTAAATTCAAGTAAAAATAATTCCTTACAAAAATCACATAGAAATCGTAATTTTATCACTAACTCAATCAAACTTTAACTAAATCCTAACAAATCAAACATTTAATTATAAAATCATTATCCATCAAAATAACATCTCCCATAACCATTTAACAAATTAAAACACACCCCTTCAAAAGTCCAATTATTACATAATAGAGATTTCAAAGAAAACTTCATAAATTCAAAAAATTACTTACAAATTATTTGGAACCAAAGCTCCTATTAATTCTTGAAAATCCTTGCCAAAGTTAGTGTTTGGATGAAAAAAAAAAAAACTCATCCCTTACCCATAAAGACAAACGATTTGAAAGAGAAGAGATGAAGAA
This sequence comes from Garcia nutans, assembly GCA_947685225.1. NCBI lineage: Eukaryota > Viridiplantae > Streptophyta > Magnoliopsida > Malpighiales > Euphorbiaceae > Garcia > Garcia nutans. Next base: position 42,157,743 of record CANTUV010000005.1, read on the forward strand.
GATGGTTTTTTTAGATTTTGACTTTTCTTCTCTTCTTCACTTAAAACCACATATATGTAATATTTAATTATTTTAATTAATTAATTATCTAATTATTTTTAAAATGTTAATTTTTATCTTCCATTAAAAAATATTTTTCTTTTTGAATTAATTATTAATTATTAATTAATTAATTAATTAATATTTAATAATTATCTAACTTTTCATCATTTTCTACTATTTAAAATTATTTTTAATTTTGATTTGCTTTAAAACTTCAATTTTCTATCTTTCATTCAAATTATTTTAATTTTGAATTATTTAATAAATTTTAAAATTTTCCCATCATCTTGTACTATCTAAAATCATTTTAATTTTTGAATTATCTAATTAATTTTTCATTCTTATTATTTTCTTATTATTTCTTTTAACTTTTACTTTTTACTCTTCTTACTATTTAATCTTTTATCCCCTAGTGATTTTTTTTAAACCTTAGGTATACTTATCATATACCTAACATATATATTTTATACAAATCCTTCTTCCAACTCTTAAATTAACCCTCCAACTTATGATTTAATTTATTTTATTTTATTTTAGTGAATTTACGGATGTTACAACTCTTTCTCCCTTAAATAATCTTGCCCTCGAAATTATCTACTATAGTAAACAAATGGTATCACCATCAAACATCAACTTAACTCAATCTTTACTCTCCTCCTTATGCATATCCTTAATCATCTTCACAAATCTCTAAACTAATGCAAAGAACATACAACTTCTAAAAACATCATTAAAGAATGATAATTCTATCAAAGCATAAACAGTAATGTTATCAAGTAAATAATATTTACCTTTATCTACATCTGGATCATCTCACTGCCTCTGCACCCTATAGACTCTCTGTGATGATCCTTCTCCCTCTAGCCTATCTACAGATACACACACCTCCCCTGTCCATATCTTGTTCTACTACTCCTACCACCTCTGCCACCTCCTCTACTACTCCTATCTCCTCTACCACTAGGTCTAGATACAGTAGTCTTAGTTCATCTAAACTATGGTGACTCTACATAATATTTGATAAAATGATCTGAAGATCCACACCTATAACATCCTTTAAAATCATCTCCCTAACAAATACCTTTATGCACTCTTCCACACTGAGTGCAAGTAGGTGGGGCAGATCTCTGGGAAGAAGGGGTAGGGACACTAGCTACTGATAGTGTTGGCCTCTGCCTCTGCCGAATAGGCATACTAATCTGCTTCTGACTCTCTCTATCACTCTGTGAAAAACCTCCTCTACCTCTCTTTGATGATGAAGACCCTCTCTCAGTCTGAGGTCTCCCTTCTCTACCCTCTGCTCTAGCAGCTGTTGCAAATCCCTGTATCTTTTCTAAACTTCTGAAAGCTACAACCAACTTGAAAAAATTCTCATACTGTGATGCTGCCACTAGATACATGATGGATGGCCTCAGACCCTCCTCAAATCTTCGGTACCTGTCAAACTCATCTGACACAATTCCACCTGTATACGTATTCAGCCTGATAAAATCCTTCTCATAATCTGTCACTGTCTTTGTATCTTGCTTAAAACTCAGAAACTTCTTCTTCTTTGCATCTTTATACTCTCGAGGAGTATATTTCTTATCAAACTCTTATAGAAAATTAGCATAAGTCAATACCAGTGGATCCTCTGATTCATATGGTATAGTCTTCCACCAGTCATAGGCATCCCCCTACAGAAGAGACTTGTCATAATCAAACTTCTCCTCTGTAGTGGCCTGTAACCAGATAAATATTCATTGAATCTTATCCAACCACTGCTCTGCTACAGCTGGATCAGTAGTACCAAAGAAATTTATAGCTCCGTACTTCCTTAACTTATCGTACTTTTGAGTCGGCAGCAACTACTATGGTTGTGCCTGCGGCTGCTGAACCGGAGCCAGTCATAACAGCTCCACCATATGCCGAACCCAGACTGGGGGAACCTCCTCAACTACTAGTCTAACTGGCACTGATGCCTCCCCAGTAATCTCTTTACTAGCTCCTACAATACCTTCTCCAAGAGCAACACTCTCTGTACTCTACTTTCCAAACTGATGCGTTCGAGATGCTATGTCTGCCTATGTCAATAAATACAGAAAGAATCGTCATATCAGGGACAAGATAAAATGCCAATGCAAATGCATGTATGAAATATTTAAATCGCATTTAAAATCTTATTTTATTTCTCCAAAAATCCACCTAGGTCGAGAACCTTAAATTTAAGCTCTAATACCAAAATAAATACAATACATTTATACATATACTTGTAGTACATACACCTAACATATATAAATTACACATATGGAATACAAGAATGCCACAATTTCATCTTTTCAAAAATTCCATATTTCAGAGTATATATTTTAAATACTTTAAGTGTATTTTTAATAGTAAAGAGAAATATTCTATAACATTATTAAGTGCTATAATAATTATTTTGTATAAAAATCTCTGAAAAAAAATTTGCTAGAGTTTTAATTGTATTTTGGACATTTTAAAAAATAACAATTGTCACAACCTGCAAGAAAACACACTCCCAAATATTTTCAATAATTTCATACTCTCAAAAACCCCAATTTATTTGTCCAAAATATTCAAACACACATATATACATATACATATCCATAAATCCCAAAATTAAAACCAAACTTTAATAATTTACATCAATTTCATATTTATAAACTTATTGTACACAATTAAAAGATAAGTTCCAAAATAAAATCGTTACATGATTACAACTGGTCCTGGCCCGTGGCAGAGAAACAAAACACTAAAAATAAGCAAAAAACTCTACTCCTGCACAGGTCCCGCAGGGCTCTCTATATCAACCCTATCACCAACGCGATAAACAAATCACTCTAAGCTTCTAGCTTAGTTGTATATACTTTGATAATATAAATAACTTTAAACAATGCATTATGAATCTCTCTTAAAATCACACCATAAATGATGACCATATGTAGTACATTTACACAAATTTCATCAAAGTACCACAAACAAATACATTGGGCCCAATTAACCCTATATAGTACTCAGGTTTCAGTTATTATGGTCTATCTTGATACCAGCGATCTAAGTATCGCAACTATCCCCGTTGATACCTCTGTGTCTGGCCCCGAAGGCAAACAATAATCATAGTTGACACTCAGTGTCTAGCCCGAAGACACATCATATCATAATGATGTCCAACGTCTGGCCCGAAGGTAAATCATACCTATAGCACCAAAAATAATTCTCTAGAACAAGATACTATAAAAAGCGAACACAAATCATTTCATATTTTACATAATCAATTTCTATCACCTTATTCCATAGTCATTCATAATTCCTTTCATTTATCCATAACTCATCACATTTTTAATATTATATGTCACATCTATAATGTGACTTCATTACTCATAGATTTTGGCCACTTTTCACTTTTTCCACAATTACAACATATTATTCATTTTAGCCATTACAATGGCCTAGCATAATGCACATCATGCATTTAACATCATTTCATAATCAACAATGCAAAATATTTGAAAACTTAAATAACAAAGTTTCTTGGCACATTTACTATCAAATTGTGCTAAGCTAATTTGAATGCAAATGTATTATAACTTATCAAAGTATGAACATATTTTGGCTTATATAACTCCCAAGCTAAAAAGCACTCCACCCACACCACTCCTTCAATGTGCTCTTCACCACTAGGATTGAACAAATACTATCTACTCAATGCCTAACCCAAATGTGAACGTTTTCAATTATTTAAAATCATATTTTAAAGCATTTAAACTATTAAATATCAATTAAACATCTTTCCCTCTAATTTTTAAATTTTACCCCTAATTCTCTTTAATTCTAAAAATCCATTCTACTCAATTATAAATATCATTTTAAATTTATTTCTATGAATAAAATCATATTATAACATTATTTAAATAATGGAATTACAGTAACATCAATTCTATAACCAAGTTCTTCCAAAACCCTAATCTTCTTTAATTTTTGAAATTTAATCCAATCATTTATAAAACATAGTTTAAGTTCAAATATATCTTTAAACTCATACTCTAACACATCCTAAACAAATAAATTCAATTAAAAATAATTCCTTAAAAAATCCCATGAAAATTCTAATTTTATCACTAACTCAATCAAACTTTTACTAAACCCTAACAAATCAATAATTTATCTACAAAATCATTATCTCTTCATCAAAATAACACCTCCCATAACTATTTAACAAATTAAAACACACCCTATCAAAAGTTCAATTGTTACATAATAGAAATTTCAAAGAAATCTTCATAAATTTAAGAAATTATGTACTAATCATTTGGAAAATCACTAAAGCTCTTACTAATTCTTGAAAATTCTTGCCAAAGTTAGTGTTTGGATGAAAAAAAAGTCATCCCTTAGCCATGGAGAGAAACGAGTCTAAAAGAGAAGAGAGGAAGAAGATAGTTTTTTTAAATTTTGACCTTTTCTTCTCTTCTTTACTTAAGACCATATATAGATAATATTTAATTATTTTAATTAATTAATTATCTAATTATTTTTAAAATATTAATTTTCATTTTCCATTAAAAAAATATTTTATTTTGAATTAATTTATTATTTATTTATATATTTAATATTTAATAAATATCTGACTTTTCATCTTTTTTACTATCAAAAATTAATTTTAATTTTAATTTATTTTAAAACTTCAATTTTCTATCTTCCATTCAAATTATTTTAATTTTGAATTATTTAATAAATTTCAAAATTTTCCCATCATCTTCAACTTTCTAAAATCATTTTAATTTTTGAATTATCTAATTAATTTTTCATTATTATTATTTCTTTTAACTTTAACTTTTTACTCTTGTTACTATTTAATCATTTATCCTCTAGTGATTTTTTTTAAACTTTAGGTATATTTCTTATATACCGAACATATACATTTTATAATAATCCTTCTTCTAACTCTTAAATTAACCCTCCAACTTATTATTTAATTCAATTTAATTTATTTTAGTGAATTTGCGGATGTTACAGAGCAATTCTTCAATTTAAGTATTTTAACATTTCTTCAAGTTAAGCATTCTCAAATTTTAAGTCAAATAAATTCCACAAGATTTCAAGTCAACAAATTTGAGGTATTATATTTAATTAGTTGTGCTTTATATTTCTTATAATTTTATAATCGTATCAATTATATGATTTTCTTATAATTTCTATTAAATATATATATGTATGTATGTATGTTTGTGCCGTGTTAATTTATAGTTGCCGTTAATTGTATGTTTTTATTTCAATGTTTTTTTGTTTCAATATTAACTAACTCCATTCTTTTAGTATAAAATTATAAAAACATTATTATTAGCTATAAATTAAATTTAAGAAGCCTCTCTAATACCGAAAAAGTGGAGGAAGGCCATGGATGATGAAATGCAGTCTCTTAGAAATAATCAGATATGGAAGCTAGCTAATCTGCCAAAGAGAAAGAAGGCAATTGAATGCAAATGGGCATATACAAAGAAAGATTTCCTGACAAGAATAATATTTGCTTCAAGGCAATGTTGGTAACTAAAAGCTATGCTCAGATAGAAATAATTGATTATAATGAAATATTTTCTCCAGTTGTAAAATATTCCTCCATTAGAATTTTATTAATCTTAGTAACACAATTGGATTTAGAATTTGTTCAACTTAATATAAGAATTGTATTTCTACATGGTGACTTAGAAAAGAAAATCTATATGACTCAGCCAGAAGGATTTGTGATTGCTGGATTAGAAAAACATGTATACAAATTGGAAAAATCATTACATGGATTGAAACAATCTCCGAGATAGTGGTACAAGTGATTTGACAACTTTATGATGAGATAAAAGTACACAATGGGCAAATATGATCATTGTGTATATTTGTGAAAGCTACAAAATTGATCTTTCATATATATTCTTCTGTATGTTGATGATATATTGATAGCTTCAAAGAATCAAGGAGAAATTGAGAATTCGAAGGCTCAACTGAATCGGGAGTTTGAAATGAAAGACTTGAGAGAAGCAAAGAAAATTTTAGTCATAAAGATATGCAGAGATAGGAAGAGAGGAAAGTTGTGTTTAAATTAGAAACAGTATTTGAAAAAGGTGCTACAATGTTTTGGCCTGAATGAAAAGTCAAAATTTGTGAGTACACCACATATACCTCATATGAAGCTTAGCGCTTCTTCATCTCCTAAAAATAAAGCGGAATGAGAGTACATGTTAAAGGTTCTATATACAAAAGCTGTTGGTAGCTTGATATATGTTGTGGTGTGTACAAGGCCAGACATTTCACAAGTAGTTAGAGTTATAAGTATGTACATGCATGATCCTGGTAAGGAGTATTGGCAAGCTGTGAAATAGATTCTACGTTATATTTTGAACACCGTATATATTGGATTTATATTTGAGTGAGATAAGAAAGATGGCCAATGTGTAGTTGGATACCATGATTCTAACTATGCTGGTGATTTGGATAAACATCAATCAACTATTGGTTATGCGCTTACACTTTCTAAGGGATTGGTTAGTTAGAAATCTACGTTATAGTCAACAGTTGCATTTTCTACTATGGAAGCGGAGTACATGGCAGTATCAGGGGCTATTAAAGAAGCAATTTGGCTTCAAGAGTTGCTTGATGAACTAGGAATTAGAAAAAAAGTATATCAAAGTGTACTGCGATAATCAAAATGCTATTCATTTAGCAAAAAACCAAGTTTATCATGCAAGAACGAAGCACATCGATATTCGATATCACTTTGCACGTGAGATTTTAGAAGAAGGTGAAATATTACTTTAGAAAATTCAGACCACTGATAATTCAGCAGATATGTTGACAAAGGTGGTGACAGCTACCGGGTTCAACCATTATTTAGACTTTATCAATTTTTTTAAAAAATTGAAGATGAGTGCTTCACAACGCATTTGAAAATACTACCGGAAATAATTTCTTTTGAGAGAAGATTTACTGTTCGTAAATAGAAAAATGGCCAAGGTGAAAATTTTTTATTTTTTGACTATTTTTCTATCCGGGAGGTTTAGTTATAAAAGGGACCTCTCTCCTTTAGCTAAAATCATCCCAAAATAAGCCTATTCTTTATAAGGTTTTATTTTTTATCTTCTCTCTTTCTTTTGTATTTATTCTTTGATATTAGTAAAATTATTTTGGTGGTGTTCAAGAACGTAGTTAAAATTGGCCGAACCTCATTAATTATGGTGTTCTCTTTATTTTTATTATTTATATAATAGTTATTTTGAGATATATTTATGGTGGTATTTTGTGCTATTAATAATATATATAGAAAAATTTTATCTAAGAAAAGACTTGGTATTTAAACGTGTTCATTGTGACCCACCTCTTTTTCTTGATAATTTTTTTAATATAATTATTGGTACTATTGTTCACACACTATATATATTATTAGTGAAAAATAATCCATTTTTCATAATAGGAAGAGGAATAAATGAGTGAAAATTTGTATGATTTTTACTTTTAATTTATTAATCAATGTTTTTTATTATGTTTATTATATTTAATGAAACTACTTTTATTAAAATAGTTTACATCTGTAATTGTTTAGCATCTCAAATATCTGTAATTGTTATTTCATGTTAAACTTTTGTTTCTCTCACAAGTTGATAAAAAATATTTGATTTGGTCTTTATGAATTAATAAGATGAATACAATTCCACGAATTCAACAAAAAAAAAAAGTTGAATACAATTACATTTTGAATTTATCCATATGAAATAGGTATTGTCATATTTGATATTGCTAGACCAGTAAATTAGATAGTTTTTTACCTTTTTAGTAAACGAAATTTAATAAATTAAAATATATAAATTTGAGCCTAAAGTAAATTAAAATAAATGTATTTTATATATTTATTATATAAATTATATTTATTGAATATTTTCAGGTCATTGCTAATTAAATCTTCTATCCATGCATCTTCTTAGCTGGACACCTCTTGTCAAATTCATCCAAATTTAATTCAAAATATTTTATGCGGAATAATATTTATTTGATAAAAATTTTTAAAATGTCATATTTTATTAGATACTATTAAAAAATGATAAAGTTTTTGAAAATTAATTAATTAAATGATATTATTCTAATTATATTTTATAGGATCAGGGGCTCAGTGCAATAATTATATAATCAAGTAGTGAACTTTACCATTCAACTTCCGAGAAAGAATGCAATTAATCTTATTATGAAATAACTAATGATATTCTTCAATGATTATTATATTTATGAATAGTTGAAGAATCAAATCTATTTCTTTTATATATCTGTTAAAAGATGATTGAGATTTTATAAAAAGAAAATAAATGTAAATTTAGTTACGAATTTTCCAGAAAAAAAAAACACCTAATATTGCTTAATGGACAAAAATATATAGCAACTAACAAGGCTCTTTATTCATATGTTGTCGTACAACTGATAAATAACAACTTGTATTAATAGTGCCGTTAATATATTTGAGATTTTAAAATCTGTAGTTAGTATGTACATTGGAATTGGTGTGTCAAGTAGAATCCTTTTTATAATAATAAAAAGATTTGAATCCTTGTATAAAAATGAATAGATAAATTTGAGCTAAAAAAAAGATAAATAAAAATAACAAGTTAGCATATGCATTAGAATTAGTATATAAATAAGAAAAATTTTATTGAGAGTATCTTTATCTATCATATATTATTTAGAAATTTATAATATATAAATTTAGAAAAATGGAAAGAGAAAAAATAAATTGAATAAAACAGAAAAAATATTCCAAATTTCTTGTTAGTAAGATCAAAACTATTCAAAGTAATGTGCTGGGTAGCTATGAATCATAGCATTTGAAACTTTGTTCATCTGTAAGCCTTGCACCTGATATTTTGTTTTAAAGCTTGTTAAGCCATATATATACTTTTTTAATTTAATTTATAATTTTAAATCTATTCATCATTTGATAGAGAGATTATTGGTTGTGGTTGTTCAAATGGCTCTCAAATCCAGTTGACTCGAAACTACTTGATCGAATTGGGCTAGGTTTTAAAAATTACCTGCCAGGCCTTAGGCTTTTCATTTGAAGCCCCAGGTATTTTGATTAAAGCTCGCAAGATATTATATTTAATAATATATAATATTATGCATAATATACATTATATATTATAAAATAAATTATATTTTATATAATATAATTGATATATAAATAAAATAATTAATATATATGAAGTATACATATTGTATATATACAGCATATAATGCGTATACATACTGCATATGTGCAGTATATACTACAGGAAATTTTTTAAAAAATTGCAAAAAAAAGCCTAGTTGGCCCGATCCATTAGCCCAATGAACATGAAGTAATCAGACTCGTTCAAGTTAGAATTGGGCTAGATGTCAAATTTTTAGGCTGAAGTATACTTGGATCGGACTTCATACTAAGAATAAACTCATCCCAACCCAATCCATATACACGGACTGAAACCTTGCATGCCTTGAGATTCTCCATGATATTGTTTCTTGATTGTGTTGAGATTAGTTTGTTGATTTTGAATATTTTTCTGCAAAATTTAAAGACATCGAGTGAATATCAATATTGTCCACTGGACATTCACAGTTTTTAATTTAATGATCTGAAGAGTGAATGCTAAATCACCTTTAAAATAATGTAGTATCCTAATTATTAATTGTTTTTAGTTTTTTTAGATTGTTTTGTCTGTAAAGTGAAGGCTAAAACCAGTTTTATATTGATAATTGATTAGACCAGACGTCTAGATGGTATATATTAAAAATTATATCAAACTATTTGTTTAATATAATTAGTTTAATAAACTTGTTTTTTGATTTATAATTAATTTAATAAATTTTTTTCTTAAATTATAAAAGATGCTTACAGCAGAAAATGGAACCAGTTAAAAAGATACATCATTTAATAATTGCCTATTTAATTGAAATAAAATAAAAGCCAAAATTCCTGAATCAAACACAATATTAATTAAGTTACGTGTACATATGTATATATATATATATTTAATTGCGAGTAAATATTATTTATATTTTAAATTAATTTGAACTTGATATTAAAATTTTTTACTTACTTTTGAATATTTTTATAAAGAAAAATTAATTTAATAAAGAGCCAAAATGAAATGAAGAAAAGTTGAATTAAAAGTTGAAAGTTTGTAACAAAGTTTATAAGAAGTTGTTGGCAAGAACCTCATGTATAATTCTTGGATAAGGTTAGCATCAGATCTAACCTAACAATTTTAAAGATAAATTTGATGGCTGACCTTTAACTTATTTTGATGCCTTAGAGATATAATTCTAGAGAGGTTGTGAAGGTTAAATATGATTTTTGTAATTTTTTATTATTGGAAAGTTAATTTGGGGTGTAATTAATTATTCACTTTTATTATTTTTATTTTTTTGTTTTTAGTTTTTTAATTAGACTTAAATTAGAAAGTTTTATTTTAGTCAGGGGTATGTAAGCTAAGCAATCCAAAGATGATTTTGATACATTTCTAGCTGCTGTAACTTTAAAGATTATTGAAACTTTCTTTTTTTAAAAACAATATGAGCAACTAATTTATATCTTGGTCAAGAAAATCAATTCGACGGGCAGTCTTTTGCACAAATATTAAAAAAGTTGCCTGGTAAGTCTACGCAGCCCAATAGCAAGTCTTAATTAGCACTAAACTTTTTGGGATAGGTAACACTTTTGAGAAAATGACATTCTTCACTATATTTTAAAATTTTTTTTCTTTTTTATCAGGAGTGCTTTATTCATTTTATTATAAACTCATTATAAACTGTATAAAATTTATAAATTCATTATAAACTCATTGTAAACCAATAAAAATTTGGTATTTTAGTAAATATTTTATAAATATAGTAAATTTGAAATTATTTTTAATTTTTTTTTTATATTTTTGTTAAAAGTCCTAGCCCTTTTGACCTTAAAGGTCTACCCATTGCTACCTAGGCCTGCTGACAAGCCCATCTCCTCTTAGCTCGTTGGGGCTGAGACATAATGTTCAGGGCCTCTAGCTTTGACTAGATTTAGTATTCACCTTAAGCATAAACATCCTTCCCCTCCCAATTCGTTAGAGATTGCAGAAGAAAATAGGGCTTTTGAAAAAAAAATAAAAATAATTTTAAATATATTATATTGATGAAATATTTATTAAAATATTAAAATTTATAAAATATTTATTAAAATATCATATTTTTATTAATTTATATAGAATTTATAATGATTTATAATTAGTTTATAATAAATTTATAAATTTTATATTTATAATAAATTTATAATAAAATAATTAAAATACTTTTAATAAAAAAAAAATTTTTTTAAAAATACGATAGGTATCATTTTTCAAAGAAAACGATGCCCCTTATGAAGACAATGATACCATTGAATCCCTTTGTCAATATGATTTGGATGCTGTCAATCTTAGAATTTATAATGAGAGAGAAAGGAAAGGGAAAGGCAAGAAGACAAAAGCCCAAATCGCAGTCATCAACAGAAGGAATAAATTTAAGAAATGCAAATCTAATTATGGTGAAGTGGTTCCGCTCCTGTTAGAAAAATCTGTCAGTAACAGTGGGATTCTCAACATGAACAAAATTGCCCTGTGTAATTTGGAAGAGTTAAGGGCTCTGCAGGTCGAAAACAATAGTGGGATAAATGAAGCACCAAGTGAAGGTCTTGTCTCAAAGGTTAAAGACACTTAGGATGTCGATGTAGCACTAGGGGGCTTTCAGGCAAAAGATGAGGGATCGATCTGTAAAAGGCTCTCAAAAATGGTTCAATTAGAGAAAGAAAGAACAAAAAAATGTAGTTAGGAGATGGGTAGCTAAAAGAAAGTTGATTTGGTAGCAATTGTTGAATCCAAGTTTAATTTGGTAGACACTAAAGTAATTAGGAGTATCTGGCAAAACATGAACACAAGCTATGCCGCTTCGAATGTTGTTAATTCTGTTGGGGGGCGTCCCCGTCAGTTGGAACAAAGATAAATTCATCTATAGCAATTCAACCAAAGGCATAAGTTGGGTTACCATAGAAGGTAAGTGGCTGAACCCAAGTTTTGATTGTTGTTTTGTTGCTATTTTCGAACCTAACACAGAATCAAAGCAAGAATTACTATGGTAGGAGCTAAATTGTCATGGTATTGGCGTCATAGCCTTTCATCTTGAAACTCTGAGATTAGTGTACATCCAGTTAAGGCTGTTGAGTTTACTATCTACATGTGACTTGCTCTTCTCGTTGATTGGATGACTTTTATACAAATGAATTGTGCTTTTCATGTTATGAATTTTTTTGTGCTGCTAGTGGACAATGGGTGGAGCATATCTGGTTTTGTCCCTTTCTTCCTACTCTATTTGTGATGCTATCTTTTATCTCTAGCAGATTTCAGTTGGAGGTTTAGCCTTATACTAATGGCTAAACGGTTCTTTAATTGTTTGCGTTCTAGAGTGGAGATATACCAAGTGGATGTGGAATAATAGGTGTTGGTGTGCTAGATCTTGTTCTTTAGTAGTTGGATAATGTTATTGGGGTCTGTATCCCTTCAAGTTCATTATGGCTGCTGATTTCTGCAACTATAGCAACTGGTAAAATTATAACAGGATCCATCTTGTTGGTCTCTTAGTGGGAGCTTTTGTTGAGGTTGTTTTGTAAGTTTGACAGTTTTTTGTGATATTTGCATTGATAACGGATGTTTGCTTTGTATTGAGCTTGGTGCCGGAGTTTGGAGTTTTCTCATACGAGTTGATGTGGTTTAGTTGTGGGTACATGGGGATAGCCTTTTTACTTTGGTAGTTTACCTCAACAACTTATGTTTTTCTGCTTTCTATAGTATTAAAAATAAGTAATAAATATACTTTCTATCAAAAAATATATATATATCTTAGTTGAAGGTTAATTAAAGTTAAAATTTAAGAATTGTGACATCTAAATAATTTTATCTTTTTTCTTATTTAATATTTAGTATTTATATACTATATGTAGTTTAATTTAATTGTTATTGTGTTAATTAATTGATACGGTTCATTACTTGATTAGTTAAATAACATAACGCTATTTAAAGTGTTTGAATCTGTAATTATTCTTAATATTTTGATTTAAGTAGCAATTAGAAATATTCTAAGAAATTATATAATCTAATTAAATAAATTTTAAAATTTGGTTTATTGATTTGAAACAAATCTTTTTAGTTCGTAAGTTAGATTCTAAGAACGTTCTTATATGATAAGTTATTGTCAAAGTTAATTAGAGAATATTTCTTAATTAATTTATAATCTAAGAAAAAATTGGTATTGAGAGCTTGTCCAATACTATAATTGATTTATTAAAAAATTAAAATGAGCGATATTTGAATCGATGACAAATTCAAGAATTGAACTAAAATTACTCCTTTAACTAAGTCAATTTTTAGCTCGGAGACAAATCAACTACCACCTGAATCACCGTCAACGGCCACCGTCCGACGACGCACGAGCCATCTAATTTTGATTCAGACGAGAATTTTCGATAAGTTTTTCAGTTACTTTATGGTCTCATTTTTTGGTGATTTTGGTATGGTTGAAATTCTCTCATTACGAGTTTCGATTTGGTATCGTATTTGTCAATTTTGAATAAGTATTTAAAAAATACATATATTATAATTTAAAATAAAAAATAATTAATTTAAAATGATATTTATAATTAATTAATTAATTATAATTAGTTAAATTTATGAAGTTGTATAAATTTAGGAATATATAATTTTAAATTGGATGATTAATAAATTACGTTTAAAAAAAGAATGAACAAAAAAATAAATAAATAAATAACTAATAATTAAAATTATAATAAATAATTAAAGTTAAGTTAATCATTATAAATGTTAAATATTAAACAGAAATTAATTAGATAAACTGAAATTAATTAGTTTTTTACTGAGTTGGGTTAAATTTTTATTTACTAGTTGGTTATTTATTTAGAATTGTTTATTTTACTAATTGATTTAAATAAATCAACTATTAATTTAAAATTTTAATTATATTTATTATTTATCTATTTATAAAATTAATTAATTAGTTGTGATTAAAATGAAAATTTAAAATAAATAAATTAAAATAATGAAAATAATTAGATAATAAGTATATATATATTAAATTTAAAATGAAAATATTAATACAAAGTATGATTAAATTTAATATTTGAGATGAAAATATTTATTAGTAATTATAGAATAAATTAATTATATTATATGGAATTGATGGATTTATTTGAAAATAGATAAATTGGTAGTTAGTTATTAGCTATTAAATTTAAATTTATCATTAAATTATATTATTATTAATTAAATTGAGTTAAATAATTATTAAATGATTAAATTAATTGGTAAAAATTTTGTCTTTGGAAATTTATAAAATTAAATATTCTATTAAAATTTATATTGTTATAATTATATTAATTAAGTTATTATTATCTTTACTTGAGGATAAATAATAATATTTGTTAAAACATAATTATTGTCAAGTAAGTAATTAAATATTAATATTGTTACTGTTGTAATAATTAAGTATTATTTTTAAATTTATCAATAAATTTATTATAATTATTATTACTACTAGTCATTAATTTTAGTATTAATATTATTATTATTATTATAGTATATTTATTACTTTTAAGTCTATTATAGGTTTATTTTAATAATTAATATTGTTATTATTATTACTATTATTATTTAGTATTAGATTTAACATAAATTATTAAATTTGAAGTAATGATAATTAAATAATAATTTTTAATTACATAAAAAATGTTATTATTTTATTATTAAAATTATTGATTATTAAAAAATAAAAATAAAATATTAAAAAGTAAATAAATTGTATAATAACAATATTATTATTACTATTAAACTTAATATAAATTATTATAATTAAATTAAAAGTAATTATTTTAAGTAATAAAAAGTAATTAAATAATATTAATGTCTAAGTAAATATTATTAACATCACTATTATTATTATTAGTGTCATTATTATCAATATTTTAAATTATAACAAAATAAGAAAATTTAAGTAAATGATACATTGTTATTTTAATAAATTCTTCATTATAGTATATATATATATATATTATTAAAACAAACTTTTTTTGAAAGCTAAGTTAAATAAATTACATATATATACATATGAAATTAAATTATTTAATTTGAAAATAAATATCAGATTGTATTTTCTTAAAATGTTAAAAATTAAAAAAATATTATTTAAACGAAATTAAATTAATTAATTTATAATATAAATATTGTCATTATTATTATTAAACTATTAAAATAAACGAACTAAATTAATGTTATTTAATTGTATATTAAAATATTATGAACGCATAGTAAATTTAGACATTCAAATTATATTGAGTTATTAAAAATATTGTTGTAGGACTAGATGGGAAATTGGCTTGATAATTGAGATAATACTTATTGGAGTATTATTTTTAGAAATTTTGAAAACTCGAATTATACCGAAACTCCACCGAAATTTCATTAGAATTTAAGAATCGTACCCACACATCATTTTCATAACATATATTTATAGTAATTTATAAATTTAGATTATACTTTAAATTAAATAATATTTTATATAATTTTAGAAATGAATCCAACTGCAATCATTGAATATAAGAGGAATCATGTTGATTAGACATATATAGCCTTTGGTCCATGTGAGTGGATAACTATATAATATTATATTTCTAAAGTTTTATATATAAATGATTTTAAAAGAAAATTTTTCTAAATTCAGAATGATGTTTCATTTTTGAATGATATTTATTTTCTTATATATTGAGAATAAATAATGGTAGTTGAGATTTTCATATATGTGACTGATTGATTATATTTTAGTTGGATGAATGATTTATATATACTTTTGTTATAATCTTATATAATCACACCTTGATGACGAGTGTTCATAAAAACTAAAGTTACAGTCATTTACCCTTTGGTGGTTTTGCTCTGTATATGTATATTGAAGTTATTTCTCTTTGGGCTTGCGAGGTAAGTCATATTGTGCTATTAGATTAATTTGAATAAGTAGAAAATTATATTTGAATGTATATAAATGATGTTTGATATGAAAAATTCGTATTATTCTGAGAATTAATAAATACTTGAAAGTTATATTTAAAATACAAAGTTTTATTTTTCTAGCTGCTTTATGGTGATATATGCAAATAATTATATATGTATATATTATTTAAATCTTTTTTGTTCTCTCTTTTTACATATTTATCTATTTACTGATTAGTTTAACTCACATTTTTAATATATTAATATTTTCAGATATTAGAGAATAATCCAATAGAATACGTCTCCTTTTATTTCTACCAGCGCGTAGAAGATGTTGGGCCAACATAATTATTTTTATATTATAAAAATATTTGAAGTTGTTGTGTGATGATTTGAATGAATAATATTGTTATGTATTTTAAAATGACTGTATGAATTTTAAATAATAATATTATATTCATGAGTATAAGAAAAATATTAAATTTTCATATTATAAATGAATATTTGTAACAAGTTTCATATTGAGATTTTTTTAAGATTCTAGAAGAAACTATTAGATTAAAGATTAAGTTCATCCCTAGTACATGAGAGTGGGGTGTGATAGAAATGTTTGAAGTTGGGCTAACATAATTATTTTTAGAAATGTTTGAAGTTGTCGTGTGATGATTTAAGTGAATAATATTGTTATGTATTTAAAAATGACAGTATTGATTTTAAATAATAATATTATATTTATAAGTATAAGAAAAATATTAAATTTTCATATTATAAATGAATATTTGCAACAAGTTTCATATTGAGATTTTCTTAAGATTCTAGAGGAAACTATTAGATTAAAGATTAAGTTCACCCCTCGTACATGAGAGTGGGGTGTGATATATTGGCCTCTAAATATTTTTTTTAATACATGTGAAATCTTGAGACTTTTTAAAATAATAGAAAAAAATGAATTGTGTTCGAGTCTTTAATAAATTAATTGCATAAAAAATGTCCTCCATTAAAAGTAAGTTTGGTGATGAAATTTTATTTTAAGTTAGCTTTAAAAGGGATTCATAGTGCAATTGATATTTTGACTTAATTTCTTAATAATTAAAAATAAGGATAACCTTTGATTTGCTCTTAATTTTCGTATTATTTTTTAAATATAAAAATATTGTAACTTAATAACATGTCATTTCAAAAATATATATAATTAAAACATTTACAAGTTAAAAGAGTAAATAATTCACGAGCAAATAACGTAATAAAAAAGCTAGTATGTATAAAAGTTAAAAAATCAAATAAGTATCAAGTTCAAGGTAGAAGTATAAGTTTAAGATAAAAGAAGAAGAAGAAGAAGAAGAAGTTTAAGGTAGAAGCACTTAATACACAATATTTTTTTTATCTATGTAACAAGAAATTTGGGTTGTTGATAAAAAGAAGAAGAAGAAGAAGAAGAAGAAGAAGAAATTTAGGTTTATCCTCTTTTATTTATTTTTTGTTTATTCCCCTTCGATTTTTTTAAATTATTATTATTATTATTATTATTATTATTAATTTTTAAATTATTATATATTGATAGATAAAGATACTATGGATAAATTTTTTCTTATTTATATACTAATTGCTCATTAATTACAGTGTTCGATATAATTTTTAATTTACAATCTAGATGTCAAGTCTAGACATTTTAAGGAGTCAAACAAGCAAGCCGCAAAAAAACTGAAAACATTTAATAAAGATACTGCATGAAGTAATTGATTTCAGTACTGAAATCAAACCATCAAGAACGGTCAATATCCAATGGATATTTGCTTAATGTCATTAAATTTTGCAAGAAAAATAGTCAAAAACATCAGATAAATCTCAACAATCAAGAAACAGTAAATGAAATAAAAAAAAAAGTAAATGAAAAATCCTATCCTAGGGCATGCAAGGTTTCAGACCTTATTCACATTGATTTTGACAATTTCCTTTTTCAGTTTTTCAATTTTTATTTATTAAAAAAAATTCAAATTGATTTTTATTTTAAAAAAATATTAAAAATTTTAAAATCTGTTTGAATTACGTATGACTCTGTAAAATAAAATACATAAAAAACTTGAGATCAAAGAATGAAAAGATTAAAAATTATTAAAAATATCGTTTAACAAGGTTAATATATATATATATATATATCAGGTGCATGGTTTATTTATGACCAACGTTTCAAACGCTTTGGTCACTTAATACACAAGATATTGTTTATCTCTTCAACAAAAAATTTAGGTTGTTGATAAAAAAAAATAGAAAGAAATTTTTAGGTTTATTATTATTCTCTTTCGATTTTTTTAGAATTATTATTATTATTATTATTTTCTAGGTTATATATTGATAGATAAAGATACTCTCAATAAAATTTTTCTATTTAAATACTAATTTAAAAAAAAAGGATTCTAATTTTTTTATTGTTATTATAAAAGTATTAAAACCTTTTCTGATTTGCATACTAATTCCAATCTATACACTAACTTCTTCCTATTATTAATATTTATCTATTATTTGTTATAAAGGATTCTAATCTTTTTATTATTCTAAAAAGGATCAAAATCTTCTCCTATTTACACACTAATTCCAATCTATACACTAGCTTCTTATTGTTATTGTTTATCTACTCTTTGTTATATATAAAAAGGATTATAATCCTTTTATTATTATAAAAGTATTATATTTTATTTCTATAAAAGCAAGTCTTCGAGTTAAACATTCTAATCTTTTTTTTTTTTTCCGAGTTAAGCATTCTAATTCATTCAATAAATTCTATAAGATTTCAAGTTAATGATTTTGAGGTATGTTTTCTTATGGCTTATAATTCTTATATTGTCAATAATTTCTCGATAGTATTTATTATGTCTTATATTTCTTATAATTTTATACTTGGTGTTGATTAGAGTTATTTTTAATATTGGTATTAGTTATATGTAACAATATTACCTCTAATAATAACTCCATTGCTGTATTGTAAAATCATATTGATCAGTCGTACGTATTAATTGAATTAATACAACTATTAAGCTTTTATATTCATGCCATGATTTATATTTGAGAAATTAAATATTTAGAAATTGATGTGATTGCATTTGCCCCGTTAATTGTGGAGATACACTTGTTTTTTAGTTTGTGTAAACAAACTAAAATCAATTCTTTTAGTTAAAATTGATTTTAATTGTTGAGGTACATTCGTATTTTACTAAGTATATAATTGTAATTTAATTTTATTTCTATGAATTTTTTTCATTTTGTGCATGATTTTTTAATACATGAGAAATCTTGAATTTTTTGAAATAATAAAAGAAAAATATGAATTATGTTAGACTCTTTCATAAAATATCCTCCATTAAAAGCAAGTTTGATGCTGAAATTTAATTTTAATTGTTATGCAAGATTAACTTTTAAAGGAATTCACAGTACTATTCATGATATATTGACTTAATTTCTTAAAAATTAAAAATAAGGATAATCTTTGATTTTTTCTTAATTATTTTCTTATTCTTTTTGAAATATAAAAATATTGTAACTCACTAGCATGTCATTCAAAAAAATTATAAATTTAAAATAGCTTCAAGTTAAAAGAGTAAATAATTCACGCGCAAATAACTTGATAAAAAAGCTAGATTAATTTAAGATAAAATAAGTTTAAAAAAATAAATTAGTATTAAGTTTATGGTGAAAATATAAGTTTAAGATAAAATAAGAATTAAATTATTCTATTTAAAAAATTAAATCCTGTAATTCGTTCTATGGATTTAAATTTTCTACTTTGATTCTATAATGCTACTGCAATTATTTTCTATCCAGATTTGCATTAATTAGTCCTAGTTATATTTTTTCCTTTTTAGTTGACATTTGAAATTAATAAATGACTTATATATAATTTCTCTTGAAAGAAAAAAATATTTTAATATATACAAAATAATAATATATCTTGAATATGACATATATTATATTTATTTTTCAGCGTGATATTATTTCTAATTTGATTATGTCTTCATCCGACGGCGAGGATATCTCTAATCAAGTGTATATATATATATATATATGTATGTATATTTTACATTTAACATGTTATCTTGCATTATAAATATATAAAACTATAATAAATCTGACTTGCATGCACACTTTTATCATTGGTTATTGTAACTTCAAAAATTTAGATAAGAATTTCTACCATACAAATTTATCTATTATATATTAAAATTGGATCATAAGAAAAATGTTTAATTAAAAACTCTAATTGCTGCCATCCATTTCATTTATTTCATTTTATCAAATCTTTGAAATTTTTATATAATTTTAAATATTTAATATAATACTATTAAATATTTAAATATTTTATTTTATTTTTTATTTATTGTAGAATAATACTACTGGATGGTGGATTTTAGCAGGATATACCTGTTATGATGTAGCTGTAGTTTTATATTTAGTGATAAATTTTGGGCTGCGTGATAAATACATACAATGTATTGTACTTCTTTATATATTTTTGGCTTCCGGTATAGGTTTATTTTTAGAAGCATATGAATTAAGAAAGCGTTTGACATGGCAACCAGATGGTCGAATCACAAAATTTACACCGAAGATTATTTCTTTATTAACTTCAATATTAGTGGGAGAATATATCAAGCAACTCTACGTTAATTTCATTTTACTAATATTTTTCACCTTTGCTTTCTATGCATTATGGTAGTTAATACTCCCAACTACTAATTTAAAAATTCAGGATATATTAATAGGGCTTGTGATACAAACCACTGTTTATTGGTTAAAATACGATGTGTCGATAAAGAGCTTCACATGTATATTATGTTGTATAATTATTCTTTATGAGATAAGGAGCCATGCTAGTTACTATTTTTGTCCATTAAAAAATACTGGGTATTTTTTTTGGTAAAATTAAAATTAAAGTTACATTTATTGTAAGACTATATATATTCCTATGTATTTAATAAAATAATCTTTTTAATTTATTTTTTTATCAGCTTTAATTTATTTTATTATTATCAATTTAAGTGTTTATTTTTTTTTTATTTGAGCGAAGAAAGAAATAAGTAAAAATTTTTAGATGAGAAGTGCAGAAGAACTCGTTTGCTTATTTAATACTTACTGCTTATACAAAAAGAAAATTAATGAACTATATAATGCCTAATTCTAAGAAAAAAATGTTATATTTCATTTGCTAATTGTTAAGGTGTGGTCTCAAAGACCTATTGAGTTTTTGTACAAAATTTATACAAACTAATTAAAAGTTAATAATATTAATATAAAAAAAATTGTGCAGTGATTTTTTTCTTTATTTTTTCTTTTACTTTGTTTAATTATTGATAGAGCTGTACTAGTTTTAACACCTCATTAATAGTTCAATGAACTTAAATTCAAAATGATATTTCAAATCTTTAATTATATCTATTATCAAACACTAAATAAAATAATATGTAATTATAAAAATATATTAATATTTATATGCTGAATAAAATAGTAAATGTATGTAATAAAATAATAAATGTATTTATTTTATTGAAGAAAAACTATTTTTTCTTACAATTATAGGTCACTATTAATATAATTTTTTAATATTAATTTTCATAGTGCAGTGACCGTACGACTACAGGTATATTGAGCAATACCATTTCTCTTGGCGTATTCAGTAACATGAAATATGACTTTTAAAAATTATCGTATCACCAGAAAGAAATTATTTGCACGTGAAATTGAATCATCCCATATCATTTCATAAAAAATATTTTAGAATGAAATTTGGAATTTAGTCACAAATTCACCTGTCATTAAATTTCTAGTAAAATACATTTATTTTAATTTCCTTCCCCCTTAATTTTATATAATTTTTTTTGATGAATTAAATACTAATTTTATATAATTTAATTTTTAACTTTCTTTTATTGAAGAAAAATTATTATTTTTCATAAAATTAAAGGAAAAGCCTAGCCCAATCAGAAAAATACTCATCTAATATGCGGGACCATTTAACATAAAAATTATTGCCCCAGTTCGTTAAAATTGGATTCAACTTATTAAATATTCATGGACCATACAACTTTGCAATTAGAAAAGTGTGAAGATCAAATTGTTTTTTTATCACATTAAGAGAGAAACTTGAACAAATTAACAAGGAATATAATATTCAACAGCCCAACAATAATACTACGATAACTACTTCAATAAAAAGTCTGAAGATAATAAAACATAAAAAAAAACATTTCAAATATTACAATAACAAGTCTGAGTAAATCAATGTTATTTTAAGGCGAGAGGCGAGATTGAGGCGAGAGGGCATCGCCTTGCCTTTAAGGCGAGAGGCGAGAGCCTGAGCGAGCCTTTTTTACAAAGGCGCCGCTATAAACAATTTAATATATATAACTATAAATTTCATATATAAAGTAAAAAAAGCTAAAACATGAAAGTCAACAACAAATATTGTTCATTAAGAGAAAAAAAATCATAAAACTTAACTAAAACTCTAAAAGTCTTAAAAATACTAATAGATAACTATTATTAACTACTCAAATCGGACTCTAATGGCCCCAACTCATCATCATCATCATCATCATCATTGTTACTATTATTTGCTTCCACCTCAAGCTCTTCCTCATCTTCATCAATTAATTGCAATTGTCCAAGTGGCCTTGAACTACTACTAGGCCCTAATCTTGTGCTTGAGATCTAGACCTTGATTCATAGCGGGGTTCATTTACTCCGGATGCTCTACTAACATGATCCCAAGTCAAATCATAATCCGGAAACACATAGTTATCATCTTCTTCTCCCTCCAATTCACCAAGTAACCACTCGTTAGATCCATCAAGTATTTGATAAATCTATTGGAGTGGTGGCATCATTAATTGAGTATCGGCATAGCAATGCCCTGTTGTACCTCATATAAACCAACTGATCCAATTTTTTTTTGAAAAATCTGGTTTCTGTTCTTACTATGAAGCTGCCATGTGAAAGTGTGCGTGTCACAATGTGGTGAAAAATATTTTAGAATATAGAAGTCAAAGTTGAATTACTTACATGCTCAAATGTACTCCAATTCCTTTCACATCCACTTGCACTACATGTGAGACTAAGAATCTTCATAGAAAATCTTTGCAATTGTGAGGCACTTGCACCAAATGTACACCACCATGAAGCTAGAAATATAAATGTAAAATTTTAATTATTAGTTGAGATTTTTTTTAAAAAAAGCAAGTGTAAGTGAATTAAAGGAAAAGAATTTACTTGGAGAAGTAATTGTTCTTGAAGCTCTTGCCATTTCCATTCCAAACAAACCCGCAGCTTCCTTATACTTTTCAAGTTGTTGGATAATGGCTTCCCCAGTTTTTTGATCACTAACCATTTTTTCTATGCATTTAAGCAAATCTCCATTCACCTCCTCATCACCAATAATTTGATCTTTGTTTGCATAAAACAATTCAGGATTTAAGAAGTATCCTGCAGCATGCAAAGGGCGATGCAATTGATCATTCCACCTCCTATCAATAATATCACTAACTTGCTTGTATTTATCCTCGTCCTTCAAATATCAGGCAATTGTTTCCTTTGCCCTATCCATTGCTTCATAAATATATCCCATAGCGGGCTTTTTCTCATTATCAACTAAGCGAAGGACCTTGACAAGAGGACCCGAAATTTTAAGCGCATTAGTCACCGCATTCCAAAAACCCGTACTCAACGGTTTTTTCACACCTTTTCCCTTTAGCCTCTTTAGCCCATTTGCTAGCAACCCACTTTTCTGAAGTAAACATTGTTCTAAGATTCGTTTTTTGTTGATGAATACGACCAAGTGTAAAGAAGGAAGTGGCAAACCTAGTGGCTCCTAGCCTTAGCAACTCTCTATTACTTGTAAACTCCCGCATCATATTCAAAAGTTCCGTAGATCCATAAATGAAACCGGTGAGCTCCACTGCTTTACAAAATGTTTCTTTATAAACCCGCAACTTGAAAATATCTTCTAAGATCAAATCCAAACAATGAGTTGCACATGGAGTCCAATATAAGTGGGGGAAGGCTGCTTCCAACAATTTTCCTACAAATAACAAACAATATCATCATTAACATGTCTCTTATGTTAAAATGCAATCACACATTGTTTTTAATGCTTACCAGCGGCAACATTATTTGCAGCATTATCTGTCACGACTTGGACTACTCGATCACTTCCAATTGCTTTAATTTCCTTCTCAATCAACTCAGCTAACAAATACCCCGTCTTTGATGCATCGGATGCATCAACTGATTTAATAAACACTCTTCATTTAGGACCATTTACTAAGAAATTGATCAAGGATCTACATTTCCTATCGGTCCATCCATCACACATCAATGAGCATCTGAGTCTATCCCAATCTTCTACATGAGTTTGGAAAAGAGACTTTGTGAGCTCCACTTCATGTTGCAATAATCTTACTCTAATTTCATGGTAGCTTGGAGGTTTCATGTCTTTACCATAGTTTCCAATTGCACGAATAAATTCTCCAAAGCTATCATAATTCACTGCATTGAATGGTATTCCGGCATCATACGTCCACCTAGCAAAGGCCACGCATGCACGTTCTCTCAACTCTTTCTTAGCCCGAGTGTTCTCATCAATTGTTGGTTGTCTTTTGCCTTTTCCTAAAACAACCGGTTTGGGAGCAAAGAAAACATCTAGTGGTCCTCTAACAGATGCGCTTGTTTTTGTTTTCTTTCTTTTCCCACCATCGTCAACTACTTGCACATCTTCTTCCTCTTCTTCCTCAACTCTTATTTTAACCTCATCATTAAATTCCATATTCATTTCTTGCTTTTTCTTCTTCTTCCCTTCCAAGTATCGTCTAATCTCGTCCCCTACCTCTTTTGGACAACGTTGACAACGAGCTACACATCTATAACCCCCGCTAGATGTTGTTTAATTCGATGAACTCCTCATTTCACGACTTTATCACAATAGATGCACCGGAGATCATTCGTGTTGTTTTCGAGAACTTGCGTGCAATGATTCCACCCCGGATCGGTTCTTCTACTATTAACCGATGAACCCGTTTGTTTTGAGGTGGCGGTACTCATCTATAATCATCAACATTTCCAACAATTCACACACTTTCAAAACAATTTCATATCATTTATGAATTTTTTAATAATTTTAAAACAATTTCAATAAATTATTAATCATAAGTAATATAACACTACAATCCATATTCCATAATAATTCAAATATTCAATATATTTTCACATTTTCACATCAATTAATTATAATCATTAAGCATAAACAATTAAACAGCATGATATGAATTAGACAAAAAAAAGGTGCTTAGACAAAAAAAAATGAATTAGACAAAAAAAAAATATAATAATAGGTGCTCAAAAAAAAGAAGAAGGAAGACTTATTTATAGGCATTAGCCTATTTGGTCAAATTAAACAGAGTATAGTCGAGAAAAAAAAAGGAATAAAGCTTAAGCTGTACAGGAGCAGGAGCAAAATCAGCAACAAATTTGAAGATTTGCTAAAAAATCATCAAGGAAAACAGTTAGAGAGCTTGCTGCAGAAATTTTTGCAGCATAACCCCTTATCTAAATGATTAATAGATGATGGAGAAGAAGATTTGAAGAAGAAGAAGGGAAAAAAAACCAGAAAACGTAAAAACAGCAACATGCAAACAGAAATAAGAGAAATCAAAGAGCACCTGTAAGTAGTCGAGTTCCTCTTCTTATTTTTCTTCTTCTTTCTACGACTTTTCTTCAGATGGGGCTGTCGGCTGTCTAAAACAAGTTAGGTTCTATTCTATTTTTTTTTTGTTATTAAAACATGTTAGAAAGCTTTTATTAAAAAGGCTCACGCCTCGAAGCCTCAACGCCTAGGCATCGCCTCGTGCGCCTTTACCAGAAAAGCGAAACGGCCAACAAAAAGGCGGTGACCCTGCGCCTCGCCTCGACTCGTCGCCTAGGCGGCGCCTTTTTGCGCCTTTAACAACACTGGAGCAAATTAAACATTGCCAACAAATGAAAATCTCATGCCATTTCTATCTCTTCTATCTCACCGTGCGGGTTTCTCTCACTTTGCTCTCTTCCTCTCGCTTTGGGGTGTTCTTCTCCTTTGCTCTGATCTGTCACTTTGCGGTGTTCCCTCCTCCTGCTCTACCCTCTCCCTTTCTCTCTTCTGTTTTTGCAAAAGCTTGATTTTCTTGAAGTCTCTTAAGAATACAGCAAGAAGACATCCAACAAAAACTAGGGCACACCACCAAGGTTGTTTACCAAAAACAATAAGACTACGAAATACTCACATGCCTAGAATAAATTTTGACGTGTCAAAATCAGTTTTTGAACATATAACCAAGGAGTAACACAACTTTGTTATTCCAAGAAATATCAATGAAAGTAAACTATTAACATCAGGATGTTTCAAAAATTTATTGAATAAAAAGCCAACAAGAAAGGTCAATGCAAGTGCTATAATTTTTACCCTATAATCGTGCTCATCCCTAACACACTCTACAGTGCGAGATGCCCATCTTGCTCGGATAAGCTTTTTTCTACATAATAAAATTAATACTACGACACCGTAATAAAGTCCAATAACAGTTCCACAAATTATTATTTTCATATGATGGTTAGACTTGACTAACTTCTGACGATCATGTCACCCAATAAAAAATGAAACAATAGATGCTGCACCAGACGAGAATGCAGCTGCAAGCCAAAACCCGTAATGAAAAACCAGTGGAACAAACACAATATGACAGTACTGAGTAATATAGTTTTTTATGAAGGTGGAAACATTAGAAAACCACCCACAGATGCATTGTGACAGGAAAATGAAAAAACTGACAACATTTGTTTTGAGGCGAGATGTATCTTGAAATATTATAAAAGGATTATATTTTATTTCTATAAAAGCAATTCTTCAAGTTAAACATTCTAATTTTTTTTCCCAAGTTAAGCATTCTAATTCATTCAATAAATTCTACAAGATTTCAAGTTAATAATTTTGAGGTATATTATCTTATGGCTTATAATTCTTATATTATCAACAATTTCAAGATAGTATGTATGATGTCTTATATTTTTTATACTTGGTGTTGATTATAGTTATTTTTAATATTGGTATTAGCTAAATGTAACAATATATACTAGCCGTATGTATTAATTGAATTGAATTAACACACCTATTAGGCTTTTATATTCATGCCATGATTTACATTTGTGAAATTGAATATTTAGAAATTGATGTGATTGCATTTGTCCCGTTAATTGTGGAGATACGCTTATTTTTTAGCTTATGTAAACAAACTAAAATCAAATTAAAATCAATTCTTTTACTTAGAATTGACTTTAATTGTTAAGGTATATTCGTACTTTACAAAGTATATAATTGTAATTTATTTTATTTCTATGAATTTTTTTCATTTTGTACAAGATTTTTTAATACGCGAGAAATCTTAACTTTTTGAAATAATAAAAGGAAAATATGAATTATGTTAGACTCTTTCATAAAATATCCTCCATTAAAAGCAAGTTTGATGCTGAAATTTAACTTTTAAAGGGATTTACAGTACAATTCATGATATATTGACTTAATTTCTTAAAAATTAAAAATGAGGATAACCTTTGATTTGTTCTTAATTATTTTCTTATTCTTTTTGAAATATAAAAATATTGTAAATTACTAGCATGTCATTCAAAAAAATTATTAATTTAAAATAGCTTCAAGTTAAAAAGAGCAAATAATTCACGTGCAAAAAATTTGATAAAAAAGCTAGATTAATTTAAGATAAAATAAGTTAAAAAAATAAATTAGTATTAAGTTCATGGTGGAAATATAAGTTTAAGATAAAATAAGAATTAAATTATCTGTTTAAAAAATTAAATTATGTAATTCGTTCTATGGATTTGAATTTTCTACTTTGATTCTATAACGTTACTGTATTTTTTCCTATTCAGATTTGCATTAATTAGTCCTAATTATATTTTTTCCTTTTTAGTTGACATTTGAAATTAATAAATGACTTATATATTGTTTCTCGTGAAAGAAAAAAAAATATTTTAATATATACAAGGTAATAATATATCTTGAATATGACATATATTATTTTTATTTTTCAGTATGATACTCTTTCTAATTCGGTTATGTCTTCGTCCGACGACAACGATATCTCTAATTATATATATATATATACATTTAACATGTCATCTTGCATTATAAATATATAAAAATATAATAAATCTACTTGCATGCACACTTTTATTATTGGTTATTGTAACTTCAAAAATTTAGATCAAAATACAAATTTATCTATTATATCATAAAGTTGTATCATAAGAAAAAGGTTTAATTAAAACTCTCATTGTTGTCCATTTCATTTATTTCATTTTAATAAATCTTTGAAATTTTTATATAATTTTAAATATTTAATATATATTAGTGAAATTAATTTTTATTTTTTATTTATTGCAGAATAATACTACTGGATGGTGAATTTTAGCGGGATATACATGTTATGATGTAGCTGTAATTTTATATTTAGTGATAAATTTTGGGCTGCGTGATAAATACATACAATGTGTTGTGCTTCTTCATGTATTTTTGGCTTTCGGCATAGGTTTATTTTTAGGAGCATATGAATTAAGAAAGCGTTTGACATGGCAACCAGATGGTCGAATCATAAAATATGGTCGAATCATAAAATTTGCACTGGAGATTATTTCTTTATTAACTTCAATATTAGGGAGAGAATATATCAAGCAACTCTACGTTAACTTCATTTTATTAATATTTTTCACCTTTGCTTTCTATGCATTATGGCAGTTAATACTCCCAACTACTAATTTAAAAATTCAGAATATATTAATGGGGCTTTTGATACAAACCACTATTTATTGGTTAAAAGACGATGTGTGGATAAAGAGCTTCACATGTATATTACGTAGTATTATTATTCTTTATGAGATATTCTACTCTTACTACCACTCGCCTCCTACCGATGATGTTCCTTGTGATCGTGCTGCTGAAAATAATGAGCCGTGCTAGTTATTACTTTTGTCCATTAAACAATACTGGGCGTTTTCTTTTTGAATAAATTTGTAATTAAACTTACATTTATTGTAAGACTATATATATTGCTATATATTTAATAAAATAATCTTTTTAGTTTATTTTTCTTTATCAGCTTTAATTTATTTTATTATTATGAATTAAATGTTTATTTTTGTTTTTTATATTTGAGCTTATTTTTATTTTTTATATTTGAGCGAAGAAAGAAATAAGTAAAAAATTTTGGATGAAAAGTGCAGAAGAACTTGTTTGCTTATTTAATACTTACTGCTTATACAAAAAGAAAATTAATGAACTATATAATGCCTAATTCTAAGAAAAAAAATATTATGCTTCATTAGCTAATTCTTAAGGTGTGCTCTCAAAGACCTATTGAGTTTTTGTACAAAATTTATGCAAACTAATTAAAAGTTCATAACATTAATATAAAAAGAGCTGTGCAGTGATTTTTTCCTTTATTTTTTCTTTTATTTTGTTGAATTATTGATAGAGTTATACTAGTTTTAACACCTCATTAATAGTTCAATGAATTTAATTTCAAAATAATATTTAAATCTTTAATAATATCTATTACCCACCACTAAATAAAATAATATATAATTATAAAAATATATTAATATTTATATGTTGAATAAAATAATAAATGTATTTATCTTATTGAAGAAAAACGATGTTTTCTTAAAATTACAGGTCGCCATTGATATAATTTTTTAATATTAATTTTTATATTATAGTAATCATACAGCGATTACAAGTGTATTGAACAATATTATTTCTCTAAACGTATCCAGTAACTTGAAATATGACATTTAAAAATTTTATTGAATAAAAAGTCAACAAGAAAGGTGAGTGCAAGTGCTATAATTTTTCCCTAACACGCTCTACAGTGCGAGATGCACATCTTGTTCGGATAAGCTTTTTTTTACAAAATAAAATTAATGCTGACACTCTAAGAAAGTCCAATAACAGTTCCACAAATTATTATTACAAATTATTATTTTCATATGATGGTTAGACTTGACTAACTTCTGAGCATCATGTCCCCCGATAAAAAATGAAACTATAGATGCTGCACCAGACAAGAATTTAGCTGCAAGCCATAACCCATAATGAAAAATCACTGGAACAAACACAGTATGACAGTACTGGAACAAACCACTGGAAGAATTAGCAATCCACCCACAGATGCATTTTAACAGGAAAATGAAAAAATTGACAACATTTATTTTGAGGCGAGATGTATCCATTACTGAAGCTAAAAACCTTTAACTTAAACAACTAACCAGACTAGAACTTAATGAAACAAAGAAAGAGAATGCAAGAACTTAAGTGTTGGGAAAATTGTTATTTTCCCGCCCTTCGGACCGTCTTCAAGCATGAACAAATGAGAAAATAAAATAATGACTGTGAAATTAAAGAGAATAAAACACAATGATTTAACGTGGAAAACTCCCGAATGGGAAAAAACCACGGTCGTTGTCTAACGACAACCAAGAAAAATATTCACTATGCGGCAAATTGTTATAACCACAAATTACAAAATATTTTTCTAACCGACACCCACAAAACAACCCCCAAATATTTATACTCCAAGATATTGATTCTCTAATTCCTAATATAAACTACTTGGTGTTTAACCTATAGCTTTCCTTAAGCTATATTTTATGTTTGCTTAGTATATTTACAAATGGAGAGAATGAGCCTATTTATAGGCTTCAAATCCAAATAAATTGTCAAACTAAATTAGGTGAAAATTAGGCTAAATTAGGCACCTCCCATTTTCACCTCACATTTTTGACAATTTCTTCCTTGTTAGGCACCTTGCTTTTTTTACTTTCTTTTTTTTTCATTTTTATTTTTCAATTTTGGTGTGCTACCACCAACAATCTCCACCTTGAAAAATAAAAACACAACATTGTCTGTTACCGACAATCATAATTCTTAACGTCAAGAATTAACATACTCCACCATAAAAGAGTATCGCCACTTGGAATTATTTCACCAACTCTAAGAATTTTTCATCGGCCATGTCGGATCCCGCTAATAGTTTATGGTGCAACCCTCCTGTTGACTTTTCCGAGAGTTCGTTAGCCATCGACATCATTTTTTCACCACATGCTTTGCATCAACTATCAACCAATGTCGCACTCATTTCTGTGGACCAGCTACCAATAATTCGTCCTCTTCCATGGCATCTCAACGGGTAGCAATCATGCCATGAGGACACACTTCTCTTAACTACAGAGAAAACTCATCATCTCCTTCGCCACAGGAGATCACATTGGCAGTAACAACGTTAGAGCTTCTAGCCGAATCAGCTCCACCGTTCGGGCAATTCTTTCTCACGTGTCCAGTTTGACCACACCCCCAGCAGACAACCTTCCTCTTTCCGGAGCCTTTATTCTTTTTCCTGATACCGACAAATAAAGCTGAATTCTCATAAGATTTAATTTCCATTTCATTCAGTCTTCTCTCCTCAGTAATGAGCTTACTAACCACATCCGCATACACCACTTCCTTACTACCATATTTCAGAACAGGCTTCATGTGCTCATATGTTGAAGGAAGTGACAGGATGAGCCGGAGAGCTTTATCTTCATCTTCGGTTTTCACTCCAAGAGTTTCCAATTCAGAGATGATACCGTTGAGGACACTCAGGTGATCGGATAGCTTTGTACCTTCCGCCATTTTCAACGTCTGAAATTGCTCCTTCAAATATAACCTGTTGGATATATTTTTCCTCTGATACAATTCTTCCAGTTTCTCCCACAGCTCCTTTGTCGTGGACAATCCAAGCACATTAGCAAGAACATTTTTTGCTAAACACATGCGAATTTGACTTGCCGCCTTGATATCCAGCTCCTCCCATTCTTCGTCACTAATCTTGGATTTTTCTGAGTCTCCACCACCACCGCCTTTTCCTGAATTTCTTCCGCTGACTGGTTTACCCTGCAAAACATTATGTAGTCCAGACTGTATCAACACGTCTTTGACTTGCACTTGCCACAGTGCAAAATTCATTCTCCCATCAAATTTCTCAATCTCGCATCTCATTGCCGACATGCTTACTACGTGCTAATAAAGGACTAGAAATAAATAATTACACCAGGTAAATTCCCAGGTAAGAGGAGGAGTCACAATGGTCTCACTTAAAATCCATTTGCCTTAGACTAAATTCGTGTCGTTTAACAGAATTTACCTCGACATGTAATTATTTATCTCACCACCAATACTCAAGCACACCAAAGCAAAACGGCTCCACCTTTTCCAAAGCTCTACCAGCTCCAAAGGCTCCACCAGCTTAAAAACAAAAATAATTTTTAATAAAAATCTTTTCTGATGTGGAAGATCAGACCAAGCTGCAACCACAGAGCATAATAAGATTTTTGACAAAAATTATAACACCTAAGCTCTGATACCACTTGTTGGGAAAATCGCTATTTTCCCGCCCTTCGGACCGTCTTCAAGCATGAACAAATGAGAAAATAAAATAATGACTGTGAAATTAAAGAGAATAAAATACAATGATTTAACGTGAAAAACTCCCGAATGGGGAAAAACCACGGTCGTTGTCTAACGACAACCAAGAAAAATATTCACTATGCGGCAAATTGTTACAACCACAAATTACAAAATATTTTTCTAACCGACACCCACAAAACAACCCCCAAATATTTATACTCCAAGGAACTCCAAGAGATTGATTATCTAATTCCTAATATAAACTACTTGGTGTTTAACCTATAGCTTTCCTTAAGCTATATTTTGTGTTTGCTTGGTATATTTACAAATGGAGAGAATGAGCCTCTTTATAGGCTTCAAATGCAAATAAATTGTCAAACTAAATTAGGTGAAAATTAGGCTAAATTAGGCACCTCTCATTTTCACCTCACATTTTTTACAATTTCTTCCTTGTTAGGCACCTTGCATTTTTGACTTTCTTTTTTTTTTATTTTTATTTTTCAATTTTGGTGTGCTACCACCAACATTAAGAACCCAAATAAACAGAATGCTAGAACTTGTGGAAACAACGAAACAAAAGCTTTGAAGGAAACAACCAAAGAGAGTGCTATAACTTCAACCACAAACCAGATTTTATAGGCTAAAAGTAAAGCAACCCAGCAGAGTAATGAAACATGAGAAAAAAAACATTCACAGAGTATAAAGATGCTTAATATACTACTACTAATACTGCATTGGAATCTCTAAATCATCAGCACGATTTGTAGAACAGAGTTCAAATCTCTAGGCTTTCATGAATTTGCAGATTATTTCCTACTTAATTTAAGTTTTACTGTAACAATAAAAAATCAAAACAGCTCTAACCAAAAATAAATATCAAAGAATTAAAAAATTAACTCCGCATAAAAAATTGCAGAAAAAGAACTGTCTAAATTGTTGTGCGTAGAAAGCAAGCAGAGAAAGGATTTGTTGAAGCTTTGTTATTTTGCTGCTCTGTATTTCTGACTGTACTGTTGCTCTTCTTCTCCAATGAAATTTCTGAGAGTATCTTAATCTGCAGATGTATTATTTTCTTTTATTTTCTTTAAGAAAGAGAGATCGGTTTCTTTTCTTTTCATTACTTCATAAACATGATTTGTAGAAGAACCTGATCTTTGTTATCTTTGTAAAGTAAATAAATAGAATAGAATAGAATAGAATATTCTCTAAGGGCATGTTTGGGTAACTGAGAATAAGGCAAAAATTCTAACTATATTAGTTCTGAACAAACCAAAAACTTAATGTAAGCACCACACTCTAATATAAAAAACAAGCGCTTAAATTGATGGTAATAAAATAAATTTATCTGAGAAAAGAAAATAAATTAATATTATTTAGTTAATTCACAATCTCATTAAAGCTTGCACAGCTAAGAGAAAGCAATTTAAAAAAAATTATTAGATCACTGAATAACAGTGAGAAATCACATTATGTTACAGAAAAAATAGATTAAAGATCAAAATAAGGTATATATATATATATATATATATATAGAATCTAAAATTTTCAGGAATCATTTTGATACTATCAGTTTGACTAAAACTAGATAGACTAAACACATTGTAAAATTTCTGTAAAAATCAGAACTAAAATTTGACTAAGTAAATTGGTAGCAACAATTAGGATAGTGTGGCGCCTCTGCTCGGCTTACACATGTAGATTGAAAAGGGGTGTTATACTTCTCTTTGAAAAAATAAGCAAAAGCTGCAAGCCCAGATAAGCTCAGTTTTGCTTTCATTTTTGCAAGAGACGGAATTGGAAGAGTGGGCTCAGAGCATGCTTGAAGTTTGTTTGGCCCCATGGGGTGCTTTGAGGTGATACATGAATTGGTTTGCAGTAGAAATGGGGAGTGGGTCTACATTTTGGTGAGTTTGCAGCAGAGGCATGTGCAGTGGAATGTAATTGCCATGCTGGATGTTTTGCATGACGACCTGTGCATAGGATGGGCTAGGGTCAGGAGCACGAGGAAAAGTGACAATCTTTTTCTAATATGGTGGGAGAGACATGTGGAAAGGAGTGAGTGGAGGGGCATGTCGGTTTCCATGCAGAGGTATCGGCTGGTGGCTGCATTCTTGTGCCAGAAACATCACCGGAGCTTGCTTTGTATAGTGAATCAGTTGGTAAGCAAAGGTCTACTGAAATTTTAATTTCAAAATGTTCACCATCTATTTCGATAATTAGATTTCTAGATATGTACTCTTTGTAAGATGTAGAGATGAGGAACCTGGCTACATCAAATCTCTTCCTTAGTTTGGTGTCCTCATCAACAGCAACAAAAGTGCCCCATTTGCATGAGATTTTGGAAAAGAAGTTTTGGTCCCAGGCATGAGCTGGGAGAAATTCGCATCGTAACCAGACCGCTCTATCAAAAGAAACATCCCTTGGTTCCCACTGCTTAATGTAGTTGAACCTGTTACCCAACCATTCGAATCCTTGCTCAATGACTTTAGCTGCAGTTTCCTTAAATTTGAAGAGTATGAACACTAATTTGGCACCCATGGGGGAGAGTTTAGAAGGCTGAAATCCATTTTCAATAAAGAAGTCTTCAAGGCCCAGTAGGTTGTCAATGGATATTAATTCACCAACAAGGCCATTTGAAGGCCAGTTACAGTCAATCTCGTTGGATGTGAATGAACAATCACATCTGCTTTGTCCGTGGTGAGGAGTGAAATTCCCTAACTGCTTGTTAATAGATGAGTACTGCCTCTTTGCTTCAGCTTTTCTATTCCCGAGAGGAACATTTCTTGGCAGCGGTTCTGTTTGTTTTTCATACTGGGCCCTGTTCTGATAGTCAGCTAATTTCACCAAAATCTTCCTGTTGAACATGAAAGAGCCATTTAGGTCATGCACTGCATTCGAAGCTTCTTTGAAAATCTTAAATCTTACAAATCCATATCTGCAGGAGTAGCCTTTCCTGAGTTTGTTGGGAATAAAAATATCAAAGATCCTCCCATGTTTATTGAATTGGGAGAAGATATCTTTGGGGGTTATGTTGATCGGTAGAAATCTATGAACACCGACACAAAGTTCTTTCTCCATTTGGTTCTGATCTATTTTGGCATGTTGTTTGTTGTGGAAGCGTTTGTACAGTGTAACCTGGGAATTCTGTGGCTTGGAACAGGGTAGAAAGAGGATGGGGGTTGACAGTTAGGGTTCTCACCATTGTTTTCTCTTACCATTGAATCTTTTCACAATTGTCTCCCAATTGCTCTCTTCACATCCTTAACCTCCTAATATTCACTAAGTTGATAAAAAGCAATTGATTTGCAATGATTGCTATTCACTTTTCATGTTCTCTCTCTCACACACACACACATATATATTTTCATCAAAAGCTCAACCCCCGAAATACGGTTTTTATGGGGATCGAACCTCTGCCCTCTTAATTGAGAGTAACAATAGGTAGCCAGCTGAGCTACCCCAGCTGGTTTATATATTAATATATATTATCGTTTTAAAAGTTTCAACTGACATTTGACCATTTCGAGCATAAAAATAAGAAAATTTTCAACCAGCTCATTTTGCTTCTTTTTTTTTTTTTCAATCCTTCTATTTTGGTTACATAATTAGAATTCAATATCTAATTTATAATTTAATTAGTGTGCTTATAAAAATTTATTGAAGAAAAAATAAGATGTGTAAAATTGAATTATTAAATAACTATGGACTATGGTTAAGACTAAACGTATATAAAGAATTACTATCCAGAGTATATAAAGAATTATTAGTTATTTTTTCTTAAATATATTTTTTAAGCTTATAACCAAGCAAAATTTCTTATCAATATCAATTTGACTATTCAATTTTATTAAAAAAATAACTTCTAGATGAATTTTTGTATTTAAATTAATTATAAAGTTTATTTAAAACGGTTTTAAAAAAAACGTTTATTTAAAATAGTTAAATTTATTAGTTTTACTAAAAATTTATTTATTTTAGCGGATATTTCTATTATTTTAAGATTTAAAATAAAAATATTAGATTAAAATGATAAAGTAATAAAAGTTTTAACTATTGCTATCATCATATTGTATATAGTTTTTATGGGAGTAATCTTGAGCATAGCTACAAAAAAATAATGCAATTAATTTGCGCATTATAAAAAATTTTGATACTTCATTAAATCAATTACAATTAAAATGCTAGCTAATAGTTCATTTAGTTTAAGATTTTGATAAATTAATTTTTAATTATGAATTTAATATAATTAATGATAAATTAATATTTCTTTTTCTCAAGTATAAAATATATTTTAAATTAGGATAAATAATTATAAGATCTCTGCAATTTTATAAATTCTCTTACTTAGTCTCTCTAATTTTAGTATCTAATTATTACATTCTTAATATTTGCAAAATACAATTATTTGGTCCAATAGTTAACTCTATCATATTCTAAGGAAATTGACACAATTACCCTTTTTATTAAACTTACTTCAATTCAAAAATCAATGAAACAATTTTCAATTCAAAACTGGGTTTATGATTTTCCTTAGGTATTGAATATCATTTTGTACTGTTGATGTATATTGAATAGAATAAACGCAAAATTATACTTGTCTTTGTATTTGCAATTTATAGGAATGCAGTATGGCTAAACGAAATTGATAATTGTATATTGATAACTTGTTTATAGATATTCATAGATGATTTGTGAATTGAATTTCTTCAAAATTCTCAAAATTCACTTATGGATTTTCTTTTTTTTTTTTTAATTTATTTTCCATGTTTCTTGAAAATATGTTTATGATGGATTAGTCTCTTCTGAGTTTATCGATTAATTACTTTATTGAACTAGTACTTCTAATTACTACCCATTACCTTTTTGCTTAACTATAAAAATAATTTTGTTATGAATTATTAGCTTTAATTATTGCTTTTTCTAAAGATAGTTATGAAGGAGATGGACAGTAGAGGGCCCATATTATTGGGCTTATCTTTTAATAAAATTTTTAGTTTCCTGTTATAAATTCTCAATCGGCAATGAAAAATAATTGAACTCTATATTAACTATAAATTTGTAGATCTAAACAATTAGATTTAAACAATATATATATTTTAATAGAAAACTATTTTTAATTTGGATTGTAGTGCTTTGTACTGATAGACATTTTCTTCTTGCCAGTTATTTTAATAGCAATTTATGCATATGTCTTTTTTATTTAGTGCGTATTTCCATCTCCTACAGTGCTCGATGTGAGAACAAAAATAACATAATATAGTGATGATTTTTTACTAAGAATTTGGAGGACACTAGTATTCGACAATGTGGGAGATAAGTATTTTATATAAATGAATTACAAATGGGTATTTTTGCTATTTTAATTTTTTTTTTACCTTTTTAATTGAGAAATACATTTTACTAATAGCAAATGGATGGTAAAGTTGACGGTTAGATCAAATAATTATATTTTACAAATATAAGGGATGTAATAATTAAATACTAAAATTAGACAAATTAAGTAAGGAAATTTGTAAAATTACAGGAATTCTATAATTATTTACCATTTAAATTATTTTATTATAATTTCTATTATTTTTTTTGAAATTTTAAATTAATACTAAATTTTTGTTATTTTCTAATTTAAAATTTGATGTATATAATCTATATTTCATTATCACACTAATTTTTTTTAAAGTACAATTTTTTGCTCGTATACCTTATTTGGTAACAAGAAACAAATATGCTTTACAGATTAAAAATTTAAAATTTCTATTTAAAATTTCCATTTTTATTGTTTTGCAAACATCATTTTAAAATTAAAAACTACTTGTATTCCATAAGTAACGTAATCAATGATCACATGTAGGGATGGACAAATTTTTCTAACCCGACTGAGCCGAATACATTTTGATTGGTTTTGGTTAGTTTGTATTATATATACAGATGAAATTAGATTTATATTTTTAATAAATTTTGGGTTTGGTCGGTCGGTTGGTCTGGTTGGAATAATTTTTTCCATTTTAACCCGAACTCGATTGACTCTTATATATTTATATATAAATATATGTATTTTTATTTTTTTTAGTACTTAACCCGACTCAACCTGGCCCAACCATACTAAAATAAATCCAAACGTAAAGCTTTAATACTAAATATCGATATGTTTAAAACTGAACTTACTCGATCGAAAGTTTAAAAAATTCAAGCAACATCAATTTGAGATTTTTACTCTTTGATCGGATTAAATTGGATTAAAAATCACTTCAACCCAATTCGTGTACACCCATAATCACATGAATGGACAATTGCTTATTAAGCTATTTTTTAAACTAAAAATGCTATATGGGTCCATTTTCTTATTAATTACATATGAGAAATGTGGATACCTATTATTCGAATTGGAGATTTAAACAAGAACAATACATATATTTCATTGTTATGCTTTAGCTATTGGTCCTTCCTTGTTATGCTTTAGCTATTGGTATTTCTATATGGATCCAGTTAACCCAAATTAAAAGTATTTTATAGATTAATTATATTGAAAATGACTATTCTGATGTTGTATAATTTGAAGCTACAACTAATTGAGATTATTAATGACTAGTCAACTCTTATATATTTAAGATAGTTCATTAACGAGTGCATTTACTAATTTCTAAGCATTTTCAAATAATCTAATTTTTTCATTTTTTACATTTGAATAATTATATTGTATCCAATTTTACTTATATATTATATATATTTGAGAATAATTATTAATTATTTTAATAAATTTTAATAATTATTAATTATTTTAATAACTTTTATTTTCACAAAATTATTATTTTAATAAATTTAATTATTCTAATAAAAATCATTTTGAAATCATTATTTGAAATTAGACAATTTAAAAAAATATTTTTAATAAATTACTCATGAATTTATTAATCTAAATAATAAATTGTATTTAGTTATTAAACAAGATTACTCGATATTTTATAATTCTTTCACAAAATTATAGTTAAAATATAAATTTATTTATTTAATTATAATTTTCTTGTAAATTATAATTAAAATATAAACAACGTGCCTTTTTTACAAGTAAAAATTATAACTCAGGTGGTAAGTAACTTTCATTTTAAAACTGAATATTTAAGAAATTGACATGGCATATAATATGACGCCACATTAACTCTAGAGATGATGTGGTACGCTATAAAATTCCTTTATTTAATTCTTTTTTTTTTTCTTGTTGTTGGATATCTCCTTCAACGTATATAAATCAGAATAAAAATTTGAAGAGTGGACTTTTTTATGCGACTGGCTTTGTGAGGAGGCACTCCTTTCATTTGACACGTCATGTATTATGTCATTCCAAGAGTTGATAAGACGACTATATCACATATCATATCAATTTCATTAAACTTTTTAATAGAAAAAAATACTGACAATGTGCGAAGTAAAAATTTTAGAGACTATGACAAGATGATTTGACAATAAAGAATAATGACGAGAATTAGTGTATTTTTCAGGTATGATTGATAAAATTTACCCTCAAAAAAAGGTAAAAATAACAGTTTTCAAAATTTTATTTATAACCTTATTGTTCAACTAAATATTAAAAACTTTAAATAAAAGTTTCATTGTTAAATTTGTTAAGAGTGCACATATGAGCTAGCGCTGAGCATTGATAAACTTTAAAAAATTAAATTTAACAACAGTAGTAATAACAGAGCAACATTAATCCTGCACTATGCTCTAATTTATGATATTTCATATTATTTCAAATAAAGAAATAATTTATTTACTAATATAATTATTATATAAAAATAATATTATATATATAAATGCACACGGCATTAAAAATTTTTATAGTCTCATATTATGATAATATTTATAATAAAATGTCTAATATATTAAGATATTTTTTAAAATTAATTGAAAATTTTATTAATAAGAAGGAATAATCATAATATTAATTTTTAATCATATTGCTTCAATTAAAAAAATTAAAAAAAATTGAAATTATTAATTTGAATGAAGAATAAGTTAATATTTATTATTTGTTATTTTTTATAGAAGAAAACTATAAATTTATCTTAAAATAATATGCATGAAAAAAAGTGGCAAAAGATCAAAGAAATATATTAAGATTTAAAATGAGTTGGAACAATAATAATCATTTTAATTAGGATGAAAAGAATTTGTTTGTTGATATTTTGATACACTCTTTATTTTTTGATTGTTAATATTCTATTTGAAAAGTGAATAAAGAATCTATTAGAATTAAAGTCAAAATTTTAAATTCAAATATAATTAATAATATATACATTTAAAATCATTTTTAAGATAACTAAATTTATATTACCAATTTAAAAACTAAAATAAAAAAATATGAGTATTCACTATTTTAAAAATTATAATTCACAAATTTCATTAAAAAGTTAAAATAAGAAATAACAATTTGAGAAATTAATCTAAATTGTAGGGTATTTTAACAACAACAACAATAATAATAATAATGGTCCATGAGTTAAAAGATTAGTTATTTAATTATTTAATAACTTTTAAATAGTGTATTTTCGTAAATGAAGATTAAAAAAAGAATGCCTTACAATATAATTATTTAAAAAAAAACTTTATTTATTTAATTGAAATATCAATGACATATTATAATATGTTTTAAGAATAAGTTATTTATTATTATCAAAATAATCAAATATTAAAATTTTTAAATAATTTATTATAGTATACATTAGTATAAAATTAATAAATTATTTATAAAATAATAAATTCAAGGACCAAACTATATTTAAATTTTAAAAATAAAAATAATTTTTATAATAAAGCAATTAAAATGTGAATTATTTATTAGATATATCTTGTTGAATTAAATAGTTAATATTTTGATAAAATGACTAAAATAAAAATTTATAAATATCTTCTTTATTTATTATCATTTTATGCTATTTTTAATTATATTAGTTAAATGTCAAAAGCTGAGAAACTTAATGATATATTTAAAGTTAAAATAAATTTATTTGGAATTTATTGAAAATGTTATCAGTTAATAATAATATTAATAATAAAAAAAAGTCAAAGCGGCTATGGGCACTGTATTATATGATGAAAAAACGTGTGATGGTAAATGGTTAATGGTGTATACTAAGAAGGAAGGGAAGAGTGGCCTAAAAAGGAAAGCATATTATTGAAATTAAAAATAGCAAAAAAAAAGTTTGGTTTTATGGGAAATTCACAGCCACAAGGTTACTATCTAATTCTTTTGCCGATTAACATTTTCAAATTAGTATAAAAATTAAAAAAGTATTCCGCATAATATTGCGGTTGTTTTTATTTAATGTACATATATTAATTTTTAAATTTCTATAATAATTCTGGATAAATAATCATAAAAATTTAGTTATTATAAATATTTTTATATTTATGAATATAAATTTACATGTTATGCGATAGTAATTTAATATTTTTAATAAAACATTTTAAATGATATAGTATTTTTTAAACATAATCGTTAACTTATGTATAAAATATATTTTCTATGTGTTAAAGAAAATTATATGTTAAATTAATAAAAGATATTTAGTATGATTTCTCCATCTAATTTAAAATTTTTGATGCTCAGAAGATTGGTATATTAATAACATTGTTTTATATGTTATTTTTCTTTAATATTTAACTTTAAATAAAAAATGTATAAAAAATGTGAAATTTAAAGTAAATATTACCCATTATTTCTCAAATAAAGTTTTAATATAATAAAATATGCATCGTTCTTTATTGTTTTATCAATAATATATAGAACCTAGAGTAAATTATAAAATAGAACTAAAATAAATGAAATCTTAAATGGTTATTAGTAATTATTTAAAAGATATTCTGGGTATTGAAAAAAAAATTATAAATAAAGATAACAAATTTTATTTTCAATATTTTTTGTAAATTATTTTATTTGAATTTCTTTAATTCAGTTCAAATTAAGATAAAAAAATTAAATTGAAATTTCTTTAAATAATGGTTGCAAATTAATTTGAAAGAAAAATATAATTTATAATAAATTTATACAATAAATAATTAAATAAAAATTGAGAATTAAAAAAATAGGACATTATTGTTTCAATATCTATCAATATAAAATTATAGCATAGTGCTTGAGATAATTGAAATTTAAACATGTTTTTTTTTTAAATATTTTTTTATTAACAATACAATTTATAAAATTAAAGCACGCCATGTCATACAAAATTTTATTTTTCAAAGTATTACAAATCTCAAAATTAATAGTTATTTTTCTTTTTTAAAAAATATATATATATATATATTGCTCCAAATTAATAATAGTTAAATTGAAATTTAAATAATAAATAATAACAAAGACTTTATTAATGTATGAGCAATCGAATTCGTTGAATGTCTAACCCAATAAACTGGTTTAAATACAAATTTTTAATTCATGTAAAATTTGAATAAAATTTTAATTTCACTAATTAAATTCCACTTCATAAAATTTTATTGCATTAAAATTTAATTTTATATTTTTAAATTGATATATTCAATTTAAAAAAATATATTTATATTGCATATAAAATAAATTACTTCATTCAATTAATTCTAATATTTTGTACTTAACAATAAAATTATATCATAAACCAAATTTCATATTTTAATCTACAAATATTTCTTAGCCAAATGATTTAAGAAAAATAGTTAGAATATTAACATCATCAAGAGAAACAAATAAAGAGAATTTGATATAAAATAGAGTAAACAGGATAAAGAAAAAGATATAATCAGAATTTTTTATCACTAAATCTTATTTCTTCTTAAATACCTAAGGGCTAAAGAGAAGAAAAATATACAAACTCTTGATTATCTTTAATGTTCAAAAGTTAAACTAAACTCTTAAGTTCTTTGGAATGTATATCATTTATCTTTTCTGCTGTGATCGCCTAATTGAAAAAGCTCCAATAAGAATAAATATCTTTTCAAATTAACAATAAATATCTACATTATCAAATAATTTAATTCAATTCGAAACTTATTTAAAGAAATTTAAATTAATTTTAAATTCATTTAAAAAAATTAATTTAATTTAAAAATTATCTAAAATTAATTAATTTTATTTTAATATTTAAAAATTTTAATTCAAAAAAATTAAAAAAAAACACGTGTTAGAGAGTTGTGCTAGTGACTTTAGATTTAGTATTATATTAGAAAAGACGCTGCGCGATGTGGCTGACATTATTAAAAATTATAAAGCAGACCACTTCCAACTCTTCTAAATTCAGCCAAAAATATTGCAGAGTCAGGTCTTGGCATGCTTGAGATTAATTTAAATTTTAAGATTATATACAATACTTTTAAAAATATTTTTTAAAGAAGGATTTTAAAATTAAAAATTTGGAAAGAAATCTAATTTAATTTGAGAATTATCCAAAAGTAATTAATTTTAATTTAATATTTAAAAATTTTAA
Organism: Garcia nutans; assembly: GCA_947685225.1. Lineage (NCBI taxonomy): Eukaryota > Viridiplantae > Streptophyta > Magnoliopsida > Malpighiales > Euphorbiaceae > Garcia > Garcia nutans. The sequence goes on from CANTUV010000005.1 coordinate 42,201,839, forward strand.
TTCAAGAAAAATTGAGAAAGTGACGCATGATAAAGTGATTGAGAAAGTGACACATGATAAAGTGTTATATATATATATATATATATATTCTTTTAGTGAAATATAATAAGGACTGTGCTTGAACGAACTTATTATAGTTAGAAAATAAATTTTGTTTTTATTTTTTCCTGCTACTTTGCCTATTATATCTAAATTAACTTTTCAATTAAGATTGAATAAAACCATAAATCCTAAATGCTAAATTCTAATAAAAAAATAAACACTTAAATTGATAATATTAAAATAAATTAAAGCTGATAAAAAAATAAATTAAAAAGATTATTTTATTAAATATATAACAATATATTTAGTCTTAAAATAAATTTAAGTTTAATTATAAATTTACCCAAAGCTATTTGTTGTTTTCAACCGCACGATCAGAAGGAGCATCATCAATAGGAAATGAGTAGTAGTAGGAGTAGAACATCTCATAAAAAATAATAACACTGCATAATATAAATAAATGTGAAACTCTTTATCTACACATCGTCTTTTAACCAACAAACAATAATTTGTATCAAAAGTCATATTAATATATCCTGAATTTTTAATTCTGCAGTTGAGAGTATTAACTGCCGTAAAGCATGGAAGGCAAAGGTGAAAAAAAAAGCATAAAAAGCTGATTTTAGACCAAGGAATTTATGGCAGGTGCTGCAGCAATTTTCAGATCTCACAGAGGAGTTCTATTAGAGGGGTTTGCTTATCTTATTAAATCATTTTCGCCATTAAGAAATGAAGCACAGATTCTACTCAATGCAGTGCAGAAAGCCATTGAGCTTAACCTTCAACCTATGCTATCCACTTCATTGATAAATGTCCAACAGAGATTGATACAATCATTTGAAAGATTAGAACCTTGGCTGCTTTTTACCCTACTTTTGTCTTTGTTTTTGTAAGAAGGAATTGTAATGGGGTAGCAGATTGGGTAGCTTCAGCTATTTTTTCTAAGACTTTTAGATCTGACTGGGTTCTATTTTCCCTTGCTTTTTTTGTAAATATGTTGTACTCAGATTTTTCCTCATCTTAATATAAGTATAATATCAGTTCATTCAAAAAAGAAAAAAAGAATTAGAAAGAGTGTCAAACTGAAAAATAAATATAATATATGTCATATTCAAGATATTTTATTATTTTATATATATTAAAAAAATATTTTTCTTTCAAGAGAAATTATATATAAGTCATTTATTAATTTCAAATGTCAACTAAAGAGGAAAAAATATAATTAGGACTAATTAATGCAAATCTAGATTGGAAATAATTACAGTAGCATTAAAGAATCAAAGTAGCAAATTCACATCCATAGAAATAATTACAGGATTTATTTTTTAAAACAAATAATTTAATTCTTATTTTATCTTAAACTTATTTCCGCCATGAGCTTAATACTAATTTATTTTTTTAAACTTATTTTATCTTAAATTGATCTAGCTTTTTTATCAAGTTATTTGCATGTGAATTATGTACTCTTTTAACCTGTAACTCCTTTAATGTTATATGGAGTTTTATTGGTTCTCAATTGCACTATAATCTTAAGAGAAACTGTAGAACATTTTTCTGTTGCTAGTGATATTGCTTCTATAATAAAATAATTGATTGGTGTGATAATTATTAAAAAAATGGAAAAAACTTAATAATTAAAGATAGAATAATTAAGAGTTATTGGGTGATAAGATTAAAACTAGATTTTATTAATAATGTTAGTTGGTGACAAGATGACAAAAATATATATAATAATAATAATAATATAATAATAATAACAAGAGACAAATTAAATAAATTATAACAAACAAAATAATTTAAGAGTAGTTGATTTAATAATTATAGTAGTTAAAAAAATAATAATAATACTAACAATAATTGGTAACAAACAAATATATATATATATATAATTAAAGTTAAATTATAAATAGGTATACTTATTATTAGAAAACAAAAAAAAATAACAAATAAATAAATAACAAACAAAATTTAAAGTTAGAATACCTTTTTATAAGTGAAAATAATCATGTGAATTGTTAGTGGAAACATTGATTATTGAAAAGCCTAAAATATTGCTAATGGTTGTCTAAAGAAAAAATATATATAATAATAAAGTTGGAAATAATAATAAAGGAATGGATATGATACGGAACCTCCAAGAATAAGTATGAGAACTCCTTGATGTCGAACCCCCAAAACATTAACTTGAAAACCCCTAGTCGAATTCGGCACAACCTCCAAAGAATAAAGGTTAGATTTCAGATTTCTTTGAATTGATCAGAGATCCAAGATGTTGAAACAAACTAGTTCCTAAATCCCAGATTCGAAACACTCCACAAGAAAGTTGATCAAACTACTTGAATGTTTCTTAAGCATGTATTCAAGCAAGAATACAAAGATAAAAGCAAATCAGCTTTAGGTTATTAATTCGTCCAAAAACCAAAACTGATGTCTTATAACCCTAAATGAGATATAAATAGCTAAACCCTAATTAGGGTTATTAAGTAGCATTTGGTTTTCTAATCAAATTTTAAGAAATAATAAAGTAAACAAAGTTCTAATTTAATACAAAACAAACAGAGCCCTTACTTTTTAAATAAGCATAACTAGTGGGCCTTAATACATATTAATTACAAGCCTCATTCATGAATTTCAACTTGTAGCAAGTTGTAATTGACTTCCTTTGGTCTTGTCTCCAAGCTTGTAATTCCTTGCAAACCATAGTTAGCCAAATTCACCAAATCTCGCAAATGGAAAATTAGTACTTGCTGAATCTTTTTGGCTCGCGATATAGTTATAGGACCTTGTGGCAGAATAATTGGATTGGTGATCTCCTCAACTTGTTCCTCACGTCCTAACTCTTGCTCATCCTTGCGGTGTGCTGGTTGTTCCGCAACATTTCCCCTCTCCTCAAAAGGATTCGTCCTCGAATCAAAAGCATCACCTACATCAAAAGGACTTAAATCAGCAACATTAAACGAAGCACTTACATTATACTCACCTGGAAAATCCACTTTATATGCATTGTCATTAATCCTTTCAAGTATCTGAAAAGGACCATCTCCTCGTGGGTTTAACTTGGACTTTCTTTGGTGTGGAAACCGTTCTTTGCGAAAATGAACCCAAACCCAATCACCAGGCTGAAAATTTATTGGCTTCCTTCCTTTATTCACTCGAGAAGCTACTTTAGCATTTTGCCTTTCAGTCCTTTCCTTAACCTGTTTATGTAACTTCTTCATAAAATCTGCCTTTGAGCTAGCATCAACACTCACAAAATCATTAGATGGCAATGGCAAAATATCCAAAGGAGTAAGCGGATTAAAACCATAAACAATTTCAAATTGAGAACAATTAGTAGTGCTATGAATAGCCCTATTATAAGCAAACTCCACAAATGGTAAACAATCCTCCCACATCCTAATATTCTTTTCTATCACTGCCCTAAGCAAAGTAATCAATGTTCGATTCACAACCTCAGTTTGACCATCGGTTTGAGGATAGCAAGTAGTAGAAAACAACAACTTAGTCCCCAATTTTTCCCATAAAACACTCCAGAAATGACTCAAAAACTTAACATCTCTATCACTAACAATGCTTTTGGGTATGCCATGCAAACGAACAACCTCTTTAAAGAACAAATCAGCAATCAATTTAGCATCATCATTTTTATGACATGGTATAAAATGAGCCATTTTACTAAATCTATCAACCACAACAAATATACTATCACGACCTCTCCTAGTTTTAGGTAATCCAAGCACAAAATCCATAGACAAATCAGTCCAAGGTCCATTAGGAACAGGAAATGGCGTGTACAAACCATGCGGTTTCACCCTAGACTTAGCTTCTCTACATGTTATGCAATGCTCACAAACTTTATGCACATCATGTTTCATACCAGGCCAATAAAAATGTTCTATCAACACATCATAGGTCTTACTTACCCCAAAATGACCCATCAAACCTCCTCCATGTGCTTCCTTAACTAACAAATCTCTCATGGAACACTTAGGAATACACAATCTATTTCTCTTAAACAAGAAACCATCTAACAACTGAAAGTCTTTTGAAACAGCCACATCTCCACACGAATTATATATGTCACCAAAATCCACATCACTAACATATAATTCCTTAATATTCTCAAAACCCAATAATCTAGCACTAAGAGAATTAAGTAAAACATACCTTCGCGACAACGCATCAGCCACTACATTCTCTTTATCTCGCTTGTATTTAATCACATATGGAAATGTTTCTATGAATTCCACCCATTTGGCATGTCTATGATTCAGCTTATCTTGACCTTTCAAATGCTTTAAACTTTCATGATCAGTATGTATCACAAACTCTTTTGACCACAAATAATGCTGCCATGTATGCAAAGCTCGAAATAATGCATATAACTCCTTATCATATGTCGGATACTTCAAAGCCGCTCCACTTAGTTTTTCGCTAAAGTACATCAACGACCTTTGATCCTGTATCAAAACAGCTCCAATTCCTATGCCACTTGCATCACATTCAATCTCAAAAGTCTTATCAAAATTAGGCAAAGCAAGCAAGGGGTGCATTACACAATTTATCCTTAAGTTCATTAAATGCATGTTCTTGTGCATCTCCTCAAACAAAACCGACATTTTTCTTAACTAACTCATTCAAAGGTGCAGCTATAGTACTGAAATTTCTAATGAATCTCCTATAGAAACCAGCAAGTCCATGAAAACTCCTCACCTCACTAGCATTCTTAGGTTTCGGCCAGTCCCTAATAGCCTTTACCTTTTCCTCATCAACCTCAATACCTTGACTAGACACCACAAAACCAAGAAAATGAACCTTATCCATGCAAAAACTACACTTCTTAAGGTTAGCATACAACTTCTCACGCCTAAGAATGTCTAACACAAGACGCACATGTATGACATGATCATCCAAACACTTAGAGTAAACAAGAATATCATCAAAGTAAACAACAACAAATTTACCCAAGTGCTCACGCAACACATGATTCATCAAACGCATGAATGTGCTAGGTGCATTATAGTAAGACCAAACGGCATAACCAACCACTCATACAACCCATATTTAGTCTTAAATGCTGTTTTCCACTCATCACCCACACTCATTCGAATTTGATAATAACTAGATTTCAAATCAATTTTCGTGAACAAACAAGAACCATGTAACTCATCAAGCATATCATCTAGTCTAGGAATAGGATGACGATACTTTACAGTGATTTTATTGATGGCTCTGCAATCCACGCACATCCTCCACGTCCTATCCTTCTTTGGCACAAGAATAACAGGAACCGAACAAGGACTCAAACTTTCCCTCACGTATCCCTTAGCTAGCAATTCCTCCACTTGCTTTTGTATCTCCTTTGTCTCGAAAGGATTAGCTCGATACGCTGGCCTATTGGGAATGGAAGCTCCCAGAATGAAATCAATTTAATGCTCTATGCCTCTGATTGGAGGCAATTCATCAGGCGTTTCTTCGGGAAACAAATCCGCATATTCATGCAAAAGATCAACAAACACACTAGGCAAAGATTGGTTAAAAACAGTAGTATCTAAATGAGCCTCTTTGCACAAAAGCACAAACATAGGTTGATTGGTGTAAAAAGCATATTTAACCTCACTTGTACTAGCTAACAAACTCACATTCCTCTCTCCTTCTCTATTTTTCTCAAACTGAATTTGTTTTGATTTTTCTTTTCTCTCTTTCTTTTCATTTGCAATCTGATTTTTTTCACTCATTTTTTTTGTCACTCTCTCTTTCTTTTTTTTTTTTTTCAAATTCAAGTCTCATTCTTTCCATTTTACATTGATCTTCATACACTTCTTTTGAAGAGAGTGGGTCAGAATTGTATTTCGTCCATCCTTAGTGAATGAATACCGATTGAGGTATCCATCATGCATAGTTCGCCTATCATACTGCCATGGATGTCCAAGTAAAATCTCTCTAGCATGCATTGGCACCACATCACACAACACCTCATCATGATATTTACCAATGGAAAAAGAAATGTTAGATTGTCGATTTACCTTAACCTCTCCACATTCATTCAGCCACTGTTGTCCCAAGATGGCAACCAAGAGGGGGGGTGAATTGGTTTTCTCAAGAATTAATGACAATTTAAAAAACTCAACAATCAAGAAATGCGGAATAGAGAGTTGGTTGAGTAATGGAAGAAAGAAAGAACACACAAGATTTATAGTGGTTCGGATTTACTTCAATCCTACATCCACTTCCTTAACAACTTGTTAAGGTTCCACTAATCTTTGAAGTTTTTACAAGCTTACTTCCAACTTTGGTGTTTTCACAAGTTCACACCTAACTTCACAAGTGTTTTTCTTAGGCTCACACTCACAACCCAATCAAGAGTTTTACAAGGCTTACTCTCACAACCTAACAAGAGTTTTACAAGGCTTACTCTCTCAACCCAAGTGTTTCCCAAGCTTACACTCAAACTTATACAATGGTGTTTTCAATGCTAACACCTAACATACATTACAATTTAATTGTAAGTTTAAGTAAATGAAAATTTGTTGCTTGGCTATTACAATCTGATTTCTTGCTTATTCCTCTTTTTTGTTTTCTCAGAGAGACATTGTATTTATAGCCATTGTGGTCTTACTAGCCGTTATAGACATTAAGAATAATGTATTGGTAGATTAGACCTTCTTTACTTAAACTGCCCGAAGCACTTCGCGGTCGCCCTTCATGCAAGGATGGTCGCGCTCATGCTTCTCGCGGTCGTCCTTTAACAGGGGACGGTCGCTACTTTTGAAAAGACTTCAACGGTCGAATTTTAGTGCTCTGCAGCTGGAATCTTGCCCATGCTGTGTTTGTCGGACCAGCTTCTTGCCCAGCTGTGTTTGTCGGGACGGTCGCGCCTAGCAATGGTGCGGTCGCCCTTTTTGAATAATCAAGTGGGTTTATAACGGTCATATTACGTGTCATTCTCTGACAGGGCAAAATTGAATGTCCGCCATAATTTGAATGTCGCGGTCGCCCTATGTAGATTATCGCGGTCGAATTGAGAAACTCGCGTCGAACTTTTGGACGCTCCTGAGGACGCGAAACCTACTGTCTCTTCAAACAATTTCTTCTTGAATGGTAGAGCGGTCGCAATTCTGAATGGGGCGGTCGCTAAAGTGATAAGCGAGGTCGAGTCATTCACCGTTCTTGTCACCGCGAACCTTACTGTGATTGTAATGATTTAAGTTCCTTGAGTAGCGGTCGTGCAAATATTCGGACGGTCGCTATTCTGTAGGAGCGGTCGCGACATAGGTCGAACTTCTGACCGCGAAACCTACTGTGATAAGATTTCTTCTTTTAATTACATGGAGCGGTCGTATTCAGGTGAGGTGCGACCGCTATAAGTGTTCTGTTCACCTTATTTGAAGTAACCTAATCCTGCAATAAGATTTCTCAAACACAAGTTAAATAGATCATCCATTTGAGTTGTCAAGGATCAAAATTAAGGTAATTTGTCTAACAATCTCCCCCATTTTGACTTTGACAATTTCAAATGGAATGATAAGAAAAATAATAAGTCTAAAATGCTCCCTCTTAACATATGCAACAATCATGGTTAAGAGCATTGTGATTATTAGATTATCTTGGTGCACATGTTATTGTTTGATGCAAACATTTTTTCTTATTTGCAAATGTTCAATAAATTTCAACAAGAAATTAACTCCCCCATAAACATTTTTCCCTAATTTGCAAATGTTCAAACAGATTGTTGTTCTTGTTCTTATTTCTCCCCCATAATTTTCTTATTTCTCCCCCATAATTTTATTGACATTCCATTTATAATTTTCTCTCCCCCATTGGCATAGGCAAAATGAAATAAATGTTAAGAAAAATACAAATGGAAATATAAACATGGAAATATATAGATTGAAGTGGAGGAAAATACAAAACAGAAAGCAAATTAGCAAACATATGAAAATGCAAGCAAAAACAGACTAAAGCTAAGCTATTCTGAGTCATCATCTAACTCTAACTCTTCTTCAACTAAAGGAGCTTTCCCCTTATCTTGAGGTGCAACAGAGGCAGAGCTAGTGCTAATGGACTCTTCTTCTTCAGCAACGCTTTGGGTGTGATCACTTATATCCCAATCTTCAAGATTGCATTGAGGCAAGTCCAATTTGCCTTGCATATCATAAAGATCATGATGCATGTGGGATATAAGGTCTATCCTCTTGTTTAAGTGCTGGAATCTCTTGGAAACACTTTTCTTGAACTTAGTGAGTTTCCTTGAGAGAGTCTTGATAGCTTGGAGAATGAGTTGTGTGGAGGATGAAGCAGTTTCTTTAGCAGCTTTTGATGAAGTTACTTTTGGATGTAATTCTACTGCAACTTCTACAGAATCTCCCTCTTCCTCAATTGTATACCTTGGCCTTTTCTTTTGTTTATCCATAACTCCTTTCTTGCCATAGCAGTATACATATGACCCTTCTATCTTCCTTACACAACCAGCATGCTCTAAGTAATCCATTGTGATAGCATTGGAGGCTAGAGTGAAAGGGTTCCTCAAAGTAGCTAAGTTCAAATCATTCAGAAGGTTTAGGTGCCTAGCTATTTGAGTAGCTTGAGAGGATAGGAAGAAGGTACCAGTTCTTGTTACAGCATGATGATAAAGAGTATCAATCAAGAACTTGGTGGTGTTTATTTTGAAGTTGTGGGTGAAAGCATACAGAAATATAAGGTCTCTCTTGGTTACTTTCTCATTCCCATCTGCTCTTTGGTGAATGGTATAGGTGATAATCCTATGGAGCATCCAGTGGGTGAGAGATTTGATATGTCTAGCTTTAGATTCCTTTTCAAAAGAGGTTTCAATGGAAATTTCTCTCCAGAAATCAGAAATTGTTGGGTTTGAGAAGATTTGGTCATTGTAGGAGGTTATACCTTCAGAGGGGAAGTCCCAAATGCTGCCAAAATCTTCTAGAGATAGGGCTTGGTATTGATCAAAGAGCTTAAATCTGACCCCATACCACCCTAGTGCAGAATTTGCACTCTTCTCTATTTGAAGAGACATTAAAAACTCCTTACTCAGACTAGAGTAGCCTACCTCTTCTGGAAAGACAAAATTTTCTCCATCCAAGGACATCCAGCAATCTCTCAATTTCGTCCTTGATGTTCAAGGCAGAAAGCATCCCACCAAAAGGAGATTTGGTGCCTTCAACCTTCTTTCTCTTTAGCATGGCATACCTAACATCTTCTTCAGTGGTTTGATGGTGAGGTTTGTGAATTTTCTCACCTCTTTTAGATTGAGGAGGAGATGGAGGATCAACAATGGGTTCTCTAATGGTGACTCCTGGAACTCTCTTGGCTTGACCTTTTATTTTGGAAGTGGTTTTTCTTTTGGGGGCCATTAGAACAGAAGAGAGTAGGAAAACAGAGAGTGATTGAGAAACAGATGATATTGAGAGGTTTTTAGGGTTTCAGAGGAAGGTTTGTGTGCTTTAATAGGCAAAATATCAGATAAACTGATGCAAAACACTCTTAAATAGATGGATTTAAGAAAATAGCCGTTTTTGACTGTTGAAAGTTAAGAGTTGCGACCTGTCACACAACCAACGGTTATAAATTTTCGAGCAGAGTGTACAGGGTGCGGTCGCAGATTTAACAAGGTGCGATCGCGACTTATGATCTAGCGACCATTGTCAAGATAAGTATGCTCGCGAGTGAGGAATGTAACTGTAACGGTCGAAACTATTCAAATTGGTGCGGCCGCGCACAAATTTTCTCGACCGCGCACAGAGTCATTAGTTTGAATGAAACTGACAGATAGGATAGTGACCGCTAAAGAATACTGGAGCGACCGCGACATACTTAAAAATGAAAGATTCAAGGAAAGATGGAGAATATTTCTATTGTGTTAAGAAGCATTAAATTCATGCACATAGAAACCTTATTGATAGGCAATTAATTCAGAGTGTTTCCATCAATCATTCCTAAATTAAGTTTAATAAAATTAAGTCTATCTTCATTCAAGGGTTTTGTAAAGACATCCGCAAGTTGATTTTGTGTTTCAATAAATTCTAGAATTATGTTCTGATTTTGCACATTTTCCCTTAAAAAATGATGTCTAATATCTATATGCTTGGATCTAGAATGTTGTATAGGATTTTTAGACAAATTGATAGCACTAGTGTTGTCACATTTAATGGAAATATTGTTAAAAACCTTACCATAGTCAAGCAATTGTTGTTTCATCCATAATACTTGTGTGCAACAAAAACAAGCTGCAACATACTCAGCTTCCGTTGTGGATAAAGCAACCGATGCTTGTTTCTTACTATGCCAAGAAACTAGACAATTACCAAGAAAGTGACATGCTCCTGTTGTGCTTTTCCTATCTAATATACTACCAGCGTAATCTGCATCTAAAAATCCTATAATATGAAATGATGTGTTTTTAGGATACCAAAGTCCTAAATGTATTGTACCACTCAAATATTTCAAGATTCTCTTAGTGGCATTCAAGTGTGATTCTTTAGGACTAGTTTGAAATCTAGCACAAAGACATACACTAAACATTATATCAGGCCTAGAAGCAGTTAAGTAAAGTAGTGATCCGATGATACCTCGATATTTCTTCTCATCTACTGCTTTACCATTTTCATCTTTACCTAATTTCAATGATGTGCTCATGGGAGTTTTGCTAGTTTTGCAGCCATCCATTCCAAATTTCTTGATGAGTTCTTTTGTATATTTGGATTGGTTGATGAAGATCCCATCTTTACATTGCTTGACTTGCAGTCCAAGGAAAAACTTGAGTTCACCCATCATGCTCATTTCAAATTCCCTAGTCATACAAGAAGCAAATTCTTTGCACAAGGTTTCATTAGTAGCTCCAAATATTATGTCATCCACATAAATTTGTACAATCAAGATGTTATGCTTATCCTTTTTAACAAAAAGAGTTGTGTCTACTTTTCCTTTTGCAAAACCATTTTCAAGTAAATATGCACTAAGTTTGTCATACCAAGCTCTAGGTGCTTGCTTTAATCCATATAAAGCTTTGGTAAGTTTGAAAACATGATCAGGAAATTTGTAGTTTTCAAAACCAGGAGGTTGTTCAACATAAACTTCTTCATTTATGAGTCCGTTTAGAAATGCACTTTTAACATCCATTTGATAAAGCTTAAAATTCATATGACATGCAAAGGCAAGTAATATTCTAATAGCTTCTAATCTGGCTACTGGGGCAAAGGTTTCATCATAGTCAATACCTTCTTCTTGATTATAACCTTTGGCTACCAATCTTTCTTTATTTCTAATGATGTGACCATTTTCATCAAGCTTATTCCTATAAATCCATTTGCATCCTATTATAGAATGATCTATAGGTCTAGGAGTAAGTTGCCAAACATTATTTCTTTCAAATTGATTAAGTTCATCTTGCATTGCAGTTATCCAATTTTCATCATTTAAAGCTTCCTCAACAGTTGTTGGTTCAATTTGAGAAACAAAAGCAAAATTAACATCAACATGATTAATTTTAGATCTAGTAGTTACTCCCTTTGATGTTTCTCCAATGATGAGTTCCTTTGGATGATCTTTCTTGTATTGCCAATCCTTAGGTAGATCTTGAGTCTTTTCTTCAAGTTGATTGATCTTTGGAGCATCAATAGATTCAAGAGGTTCAAGAGTACCTGCAGGGTCATTGAAAGTAATACCTTTCTTTTGATCAAGTTTAGATGACTCATCAAATACAACATGCATTGATTCTTCTATAACTAGAGTTTTCATGTTAAATACCCTATATGCTTTGCTAAATGATGAATATCCTAAGAATATGCCTTCATCTGATTTGGATGAGAATTTTCCAAGATTATCCTTGGTATTCAATATGAAGCATTTGCATCCAAATACTCTAAAATATCCAATTCTGGGTATTCTTCCATTCCATAGCTCATAAGAAGTTTTATTAGTTAAATGCCTTTTATAAACACGATTTGCAATGTAACAAGCTGTATTAACGGCTTCCGCCCAAAAATAAGATGGTAAATCATATTCATTGAGCATTGTCCTAGCCATTTCGATTAAAGTTCTATTTTCCTTTCAACTACACCATTTTGCTGTGGAGTTCTAGGAGCAGAAAAATTATGTGAAATGCCAAGTTCATTGCAAAAGTCTTCAAAATTTTCATTTTCAAATTCTTTGCCATGATCACTTCTAATAGATGTGATCACATATCCTTTTTCATTTTGAACTCTTTTTGCAAACGTTTTGAAGAAATTAAAGGCTTCATTCTTTTGAGCTAAGAAATTAACCCATGTGAATCTAGAGTAGTCATCAACAAGAACAAATGCATATGATTTGCCTCCTAAGCTTGTAACTCTATTTGGTCCAAACAAATCTAAATGAATGAGCTCTAAAGGTCTAGAGGTGCTTATAACACTCTTTGTTTTAAATGAGCTTTTGTGTTGCTTACCATGTTGACAAGGTTCACAAATTCTGTCTTTATCATATTTTATCTTAGGTAAGCCATCAACTAAATTCTCATTGCAAATATGTTTCAATTGATCCATACCAGCATGTCCTAGTCTTCTATGCCATAACCATGCATCATTATTAGTGGACATTAAACATGTATGATTTGAATGTATGCTAACATTGTAAGTGTTGTTTGTTCTAGTACCCTTAAATATGATAACATCATTTGAATTTGTGATTTTGCATTCCTTGGAATCAAACTTAACGAAGTATGCTTTATCACAAAGTTGACTAACACTTAGCAAGTTATGTTTCAAACCATCAACAAGCCATACATCTTCAATTAAATCCTTACCAATAGAACCAATGGAGCCAACACTAAGAATTTTACCTTTAGCATTGTTTCCAAAAGTTACATTACCTCCATGTTTATAGGTAATATTTGTAAAGAGCTTTGCATTTCCAGTCATATGCCTTGAGCATCCACTATCCACAAGCCATGTGCTTTCATTGATAGTAGATTTTAGGCATACCTGCAAGACAATTGTGATCATCTTCTTTTAGGTACCCACATGAAGTTGGGTCCTTGATGGTTAGTAGAAAGAGTGCCTTCTAAATTGAGATGAGCTTTTCTTATATAACAATAGAAGTTTTTGTGACCAAATTTCATGCAATATGTGCATTGCCATGGTGTTCTATGCTTCTGCATTTTTCTTTTTGCATTGTACATACAACTACAAGTATGTGATTTCTTTTGTGCAAGTTTAGTGAACAACAATGCATAGTTATTTTTGGCTTTATCTCCTAGTGAACCATAAGAAGTTCTTTTAGACTTGGTGCAAGCATTTTTGATATGAACATCAGAAATTTCAGTTGTAGATGCTTTCACAAATGTTGGTTTGCTAGGTGCAATGTTGGTTGAGCCATTGAATCCTAATCCATATTCAAGGAAGGTGACCTTTGATTATTAATTAATGTGTTCAATGCTTCCTTTCCTTTATGAAATCTGGAAATTGATTCTTTTAGTTCTTTTAGTTCATGCTTCAATGCCTCATTCTCTTTAATCACTTTTTCTAAGTCATGTGAGCTTTTATTTAATTCTCCTATTGTATTCATCAAATGTTCATTTGAGGTTTTCAATTCTAAGGTAGAGTTCTTTAAGCATATAAAATCCTTTTCTAACTTAGAGTTTTTCTCTTTATAGAGCATCATTTTGGAGAAATATTTTTCTATTTTAGAATTCATGTGCTCAATCAAATCACTATCATCTATATCACTTATATCATCATGTGCTACAAGATCAAAGGATTGAGTACTTACCTCATTGGAGTCATCTTCAATAGCCATGAGACAAAGATTTGCAATTCCTTCCTCTTCTTCTTCTTCACTTGAGGAAGAGTCATCCCATGTGGCTTTGAGAGACTTTTTCTTTTCTTTATCCCATTTCCTTTTGTTCTTTAATTTGTAGCAATCCGACTTGCTGTGACCGGTTTTTCCACATTCATAGCATTTTACCTCATTTTTCTTTTCTTTATCTTTGAAGGAGAATTTAGGAGGTGTACCTTTGTTTGCTTGTAATCTTTTCTTCCTTTTCCATTCATTGATTCTTTTAGAGAACATTGCCATTTCATCTTCATCATCAGTACCTTCATTGCTTGAGCTCTCAGTTTCTTTGATTGCTTTGAGTGCAATTGGTTTTCTCTTTTCTTTCTCACCTTGATCTTCTTCTTTCTCACTGTGTAGCTCAAATGTGAGTAATTTTCCAACTAGCTCATCGGTTCTTAATGTGCTGAGATCATGAGCTTCTTCTATGGATGATACTTTGGATTCAAAGTTCTTTCTAGCTCTTAGGGCTCTCAAGATTTTGCTGTTTACATCACCTTGATCATATACCTTGCCATACTTCTTTAGTTCATTGACAATTGCAAGTAAGCGATTGGTCATGTCGGTGACATTTTCATTTGGTTTCATCTTGAATAGCTCATATTCATGAACATGCATTTGTTTTTTGGTAAATCTCACTTGAGTCGTACCTTCATGGTAGTTTTCAAGTGTTTTCCAAATGCAATGTGCACAAGTTAAATGTTGAACTCTTCCACCTTCTTCCCTTGAAATGGAATTCATCAAGATGGAAGCAGCTCTATCGTTCTTGAATCGATCTCTGACATTGCTAGTTGACCATTGAGCTTTGGGAAGTGGAACTTGAATACCGTCAACTTCGTGGGTAGGAGATTTCCATTCATTTTCCACGAAATCCCATAGTTCAATCCCTTCACTATCTAGAAACAAATACATTTTGTGTTTCCAGTATGAATAATCAGTTCCATCAAAGTAGGGTCTAAGAATAGAATTAAGATTTCCATGAGAGCTTGATGAAGAAGAAGTTGCCATAGTGGATCAGATTTCACAATTAAGTTTAAGAAATCTAAGGGCTCTGATACCAATTGTTGTCCCAAGATGGCAACCAAGAGGGGGGGGGTGAATTGGTTTTCTCAAGAATTAATGACAATTTAAAAAACTCAACAATCAAGAAATGCGGAATAGAGAGTTGGTTGAGTAATGGAAGAAAGAAAGAACACACAAGATTTATAGTGGTTCGGATTTACTTCAATCCTACATCCACTTCCTTAACAACTTGTTAAGGTTCCACTAATCTTTGAAGTTTTTACAAGCTTACTTCCAACTTTGGTGTTTTCACAAGTTCACACCTAACTTCACAAGTGTTTTTCTTAGGCTCACACTCACAACCCAATCAAGAGTTTTACAAGGCTTACTCTCACAACCTAACAAGAGTTTTACAAGGCTTACTCTCTCAACCCAAGTGTTTCCCAAGCTTACACTCAAACTTATACAATGGTGTTTTCAATGCTAACACCTAACATACATTACAATTTAATTGTAAGTTTAAGTAAATGAAAATTTGTTGCTTGGCTATTACAATCTGATTTCTTGCTTATTCCTCTTTTTTGTTTTCTCAGAGAGACATTGTATTTATAGCCATTGTGGTCTTACTAGCCGTTATAGACATTAAGAATAATGTATTGGTAGATTAGACCTTCTTTACTTAAACTGCCCGAAGCACTTCGCGGTCGCCCTTCATGCAAGGATGGTCGCGCTCATGCTTCTCGCGGTCGTCCTTTAACAGGGGACGGTCGCTACTTTTGAAAAGACTTCAACGGTCGAATTTTAGTGCTCTGCAGCTGGAATCTTGCCCATGCTGTGTTTGTCGGACCAGCTTCTTGCCCAGCTGTGTTTGTCGGGACGGTCGCGCCTAGCAATGGTGCGGTCGCCCTTTTTGAATAATCAAGTGGGTTTATAACGGTCATATTACGTGTCATTCTCTGACAGGGAAAAATTGAATGTCCGCCATAATTTGAATGTCGCGGTCGCCCTATGTAGATTATCGCGGTCGAATTGAGAAACTCTCGTCGAACTTCTGGACGCTCCTGAGGACGCGAAACCTACTGTCTCTTCAAACAATTTCTTCTTGAATGGTAGAGCGGTCACGATTCTGAATGGGGCGGTCGCTAAAGTGATAAGCGAGGTCGAGTCATTCACCGTTCTTATCACCGCGAACCTTACTGTGATTGTAATGATTTAAGTTCCTTGAGTAGTGGTCGTGCAAATATTCGGACGGTCGCTATTCTGTAGGAGCGGTCGCGACATAGGTCGAACTTCTGACCGCGAAACCTACTGTGATAAGATTTCTTCTTTTAATTACATGGAGCGGTCGTATTCAGGTGAGGTGCGACCGCTATAAGTGTTCTGTTCACCTTATTTGAAGTAACCTAATCCTGCAACAAGATTTCTCAAACACAAGTTAAATAGATCATCCATTTGAGTTGTCAAGGATCAAAATTAAGGTAATTTGTCTAACAGCCACTGAAGTTTGTAAGGTCGGGGGTGAGGTTTTGTAGGCAGCCCCAATCGATCAACCAAGAGTGTACTTACCACATTGGTACAGCTTCCACCATCCACAATCACAATACAAGCCTTGCCTTGAACGTGACACCTTGTATGGAACAAGTTGTCTCATTGTTCTTCATGGTTTTCCTCCTTCAATTGTGTGTTAAGAGCACGCCTAGCAACCAGCAAGTCTCCCTTTATTGGTTCTTCAATGCTCCCATCACTACAACATTCAAAGTCTTGCTTTTCTCCATCTTCACTCTCATCGTCACCGTCTTCTTCATCAGTCACTATCTCACCATTTCTTGGAGTTGTTTTTCTCACCGTCTTCTTCACATGTTTCGAATGATACCTTGATGGTCGTTTTCCTTGGAGTTGTTTTTCCACCTTGACGACTATATGCACCATCTCTTCTAACTCCACATAAGGCTGCAAATCAACCTGATAAGCAATGTCCGAATTCAAACCAGCCAAGAAACGTGCCATAGTAGTCTCCATGTCTTCATCTATATTAGCTCTAGTCATTAACATTTCCATTTCTTTGTAATAGTCATCAACACTTTTACTACCTTGTTTAAGAACCTGAAGTCTTTGTATAATTTCCCTATGGAAATGTCTAGGCACAAAACTCTTCCTCATGACCGATTTAAGATCAACCCAAGTCTCAATTGGATACTCCAAATTCCTTCTTCTACTAGTCACTAACTGATCCCACCAAGCTATAGCATAATCTGTAAACTGAGTAACAATAAGCTTGACCTTCTTTTCCTCAGTACATCGATGGCAATAAAATATGAGATCAACCTACTTTTCCCATTGCAAATAAGCTTCTAGATCTGATTTACCATGAAAGTTAGGAATTTTCAGCTTGATGCTTCCCAAGCTCCTATCAATGACTTCATCATCACCATGATTTCTACCATAGAAAGCATTATTATTCATCCTTCCTCTACCTCGACCAGTACCACGGCCTCCTCTACCTCCACTTCTATGTAGAGCTCCTCTAACCAGACTTGCATTATCATCCTCAAGCTCATTTTCATCTTCCAAATGTTCAGGCTGTTGCATTTGATTTCTGCCACCTCTTTGCCTCTCATTGTGCTCCGGTGTGGCTCTTTCAACATTTTGCAACCTCAAATCCATGCGCTCCAATGTTTCTGTTGTGTTCTCCATAGCACGGTATAAACGTGTAAATTCAGCTTGCTGCGCCTCACGCAATCGAGCTGAATCAATTTGAACACGCCTGTCACTGTCATCTCGGCCAGACATTTTTCCAGCAATAAAAGGTTAGAACAAAACAAATAAAAGGCCTCTCAACACTCCCTCATGTGTTTAAACTCAATAGATGGGGTTGGTCACTCGTGTTTCACTCAATATAATGTATTCACTCACGGCTTAGCTCACAGCTCTCAAGCTAATTTCTTTTATGTTCTTAGGTGAATCACACTTGATGAAACAAATCAAATAGTCTTCCGTGTGTAGTATCCCAAGTCTGAAATTTCGAATGAATCACTAATGCAACTCGAATCAAAACAGCCCCTCAATGGTGAAAATTTCGTGATCAGAAATTATATTGATTCTAACCTATCCAGATTTGACCCTTATCTCCTAAATAGCAAGGAGAATGAAAATTTTTTGTTGAAGTGGTTTTGTACTCTTTTTTTTTGTTCCCTCTCACTATATCTCTTGATGGGGGCAACCTTAGTTCACACCACACGAAACTTTTACCCAATTAAATAACAAGAACAAGATTGAATTTAGAGTACTGTCTTTGAAACTCGAAATTGAATCAGAATGAATAATCAAGAACAAGATTCGAATTTAGCACACTTTGTTGAATTTGGAATTCAAATCAGAATGATGAACAAGACCAAGATTCGAATTTAAAACACCTTTTCTTGAATTTTAGGTTTTATAAATTATTTTTTTGAATTTTCAAATTTGAAAGAAAACGAAAACGATTCAAGGAACATACAACTTAGACGATCAAGAAACAAAGAAAACGATTCAAGAATCAAGAACAAAGAAACAGAACGAAAATAACAAGTGAAGAAAATGAAAACGAAAATAGCCACAAAGAAAAACAAATCAAAGATTCAAGATTAAGAATCAAGAATTCGAATAACAAGAGAACAAGAAAGAAACGAAATAAACAAAGAATTCGAAATTGATAGGGATAAAACCTGATCTAGAACGTTGGCTCTGATACCAAATGATACGGAACCTCCAAGAATAAGCCTAAGAACTCCTTGATGTCGAACCCCCAAAACATTAACTTGAAAACCCCTAGTCGAATTCGGCACAACCTCCAAAGAATAAAGGTTAGATTTCAGATTTCTTTGAATTGATCAGAGATCCAAGATGTCGAAACAAACGAGTTCCTAAATCCCAGATTCGAAACACTCCACAAGAAAGTTGATCAAACTACTTGAATGTTTCTTAAGCATGTATTCAAGCAAGAACACAAAGATAAAAGCAAATCGGCTTTAGGTTATTAATTCGTCCAAAAACCAAAACTGATGTCTTACAACCCTAAATGAGATATAAATAGCTAAACCCTAATTAGGGTTATTAAGTAGCATTTGGTTTTCTAATCAAATTTTAAGAAATAATAAAGTAAACAAAGTTCTAATTTAATACAAAACAAACAGGGCCCTTACTTTTTAAATAAGCATAACTAGTGGGCCTTAATACATATTAATTACAAGCCTCATTCGTGAATTTCAACTTGTAGCAAGTTGTAATTGACTTCCTTTGGTCTTGTCTCCAAGCTTGTAATTCCTTGCAAACCATAGTTAGCCAAATTCACCAAATCTCGCAAATGGAAAATTAGTGCTTGCTGAATCTTTTTGGCTCGCGATCTAGTTATAGGACCTTGTGGCAGAATAATTGGATTGATGATCTCATCAACTTGTTCCTCACATCTTAACTCTTGCTCATCCTTGCGGTGTGCTGGTTGTTCCACAACAGGATACTTGGGTACAGAGAGGAAAGGAGGAAAATTTGGAAATTTTATTTCAGACATAGTGAGAGAGAGAGAGACAGTCAAAGAGAGGAAAGAGGGACAACGAGAAAGAGAAGAAGGAAGGAGAACTAGTGACAATCCAAACTTTCTTCCCCTCCGATCGCCGTCTTCCAGTTATCTTCGATCGATACGCTGGCCACTATAAAATTACACTCACTGATCTTTTCAACGCCATTAAATTCGCCGTCAAGGGCTATCGTACGGGGCAGTTCGCGCTGATCGAAACGCCACCTGCAGAGGTCGCTGGCAGCATTTTTTGACCAACTTTCGATCATTTTTCGGTCACATTTTTCGGAGATTTTGATACAGTTGAGACCCTTTTGTGATGAGCTTCGATTTGATATCTTATTTGCTAATTACTGATGTATTTTAAAAATTCATATATTTACATATATTAAAATTGAAAATTTAATATTAATTATAATAAATTAATAAATTAGGATTTAAAATAAAATTTAAATGTAATATATTATGATTTATTTGGAAATAATTAAAAAGAAAGTAATTTTGAATAAATATATATACAAATAATGAAAATAATAAATAGTTAGTTTAAAAGAAATTAGTTGAGACTAATGAAATTAGTAAAATAGAAGTAAATGAAATAAAAAATAAAAAATAATTAAATATTGAAAATAAATAGATAGTGAATATGTGAAATGAAAATATTAATATAAAGTGAAATCAAATAAATTAAATAGATAAGGTAAAAATATTTATTAATAAATTATAGAACAAATTACTTATATTGTACATATATATATATTTATTGATGAATCTATAAATTGATAGTTAATAAATTTAAAATTACCATTAAATTATATTTAAATTTTTTTGTTAATATATATATATATAGTTATTTATTAATTGATTAATTAATTATAATTAGAATAGAAATAAATAAATATATATATATATGTATATTAACTTTAGAATAAAAATATTTATGATTAAAAAAAATTAAGTTCTTGAATTATAAATTTTTGTTAGTAAATTACAGAATAAATAAATTGTATTTTAAATATAAGGATATGAATAACTATATATATGAAATTAATAAATTAATTGAAAGATAATAGTTAATAGTTTGTTAATTAAGTTATATTAAATTACTATTTATATAAGGGATTTAATTACAAATTGAATTAAGTTAATTAAATTATTTATAAATTCAATTGAGTTAGCCAATTATTAAATAATTAAATTTAGTAATAAATTAATATGTTGTATTTGAAAAATTCACAAAATTTAATATTCTATTAAAGTTTATATTATTATATTTGTTAAATTATTATTATCTTTATTTAAGAATGAATAATAATAATTATTAAAACATAATAAATGTTAATTAGTAATTAAATACTATTATTATTAGTAAATCTAATATAAATTACTATTGTTAAATTAAAGTAATTAAGTAATTATTTTAAGAAATGAGAATTAATCATATAATGTTAATATCTAAGTAAAGATTATTATAATTACTAATGTTATTATCAGTGTCATTATTATTAATATTTTAAAGTATAACAAAAATAAAAAATTCAAGTAAATACTATTTAAAACGTAATTAAATAAATATTATTAATATTATTAAACTATTAAAATAAATAAACTAAATTAATATAAGGTAGTTGTATAAAGAGATTATAAATACTTAGTAAATTTTAGACATAAATTATATTAAGTTATTAAAAATATTGTTAAAAAAATTAATGAGCACGTTACTTGACAAATTGAGAGAATACTTATTGGAGTATTATTTTGAAAATTTTGAAAATGATTGAATTACTCCGAAACTCCGCCGAAAATTCAATAGAATTTTAGGAATTATTCTCACGTTTTCCTTTTATATCATTCACCTCATAGTAGTTGATAATCATAGATTATACTTTAGTAAATTATTATTTTTATATCACTTTAGTTGTGGGTCGAACATAGAGGTGATCTAGTCAATTAAATAAATTGAGCTATTAATCAAGATGAGTGGACAATTATGTAATATCGGTATTTTATTAAATTATATATATATATATATATATGATTTATTAAAATTATGTTATGATGAAAATAAGTTTATAAAGGAATTTGGAAAGAGAAAATCTTATTTATGAATATATTCAAAATGGAAATAAATAATGGTACGTTGAAGTTTGAATTATGAAAATGATGATTATTTATTGATACAGCTAAATAAATACTTTGAATATACTCACTATATATTTTCTAATAGATGCACCTGTGATGACATGATGTTAAAGGAATTAACAGATTATGATTATGAAACTATCTTTGGGACAACGCTTGATATACATATAACCTTTGGGCCGTATATTAGGTGGCCGTCCTTTGGAGGTTGTTCTGCATATGTGTATGACCATGATTATTTGCTCTTGGGTTGTTAGCGTCATCATTGCACCCAAGATATTTGCATTGCCCTTAGGTTGCACTAAATATATATTTATTTGTGCCTAAGGTGTTATGTAATCTATATACTATATATTGAGTATATGAAAGTATATGTTTGATTTTATGAAGAATATTATGAAATTATTTAGTAGCATTATGATAAAAAAATATGATATTTATGCAGTTGTATGAATCTTATATTATTAAGTATATGTGAAAAATATTGTTTGTTCTCCCATTTGTTATATAATTATCTTCTTACTGAGTAGTTGGACTCACCCCTTAATAAATTAACATTTTAGATACTTTTGGAGCATAGGTTTCCTCTTATTTTATTTTCATCTGCATGTAGAAGAGGGTTGATCAATATATTAGTATTTGTCATTTGGTTTTACTTAAATATTTTTTATATTATTGTGTTGAACAACAATAAAGATGCATTTAAAGATATCAATATTTATTGGATAATGTTATAGATATGTGTATTTGAAGGATATTAAATAATTGAATTATGAGTTGTGATCTCATAAAGAATTATTAATATGATATATTTTCTTAAGTATTTAAAAGACTTAGTAAGATTATGGGGTGTGACATTTTATGGTATTAGAGAAGAATGTTTTAGATTCTGTAGACTTTTATGTGGTGACCTATGATAATCTAAGTGACTAGGAATAAGTGACTAATTTTAATTTCTAGTGTACCTGTCAAATTTTTTGAGTTCAAGGGCAAAGTTCTTTTAAAGTTACATATTGGGGGGAATTATGCATGAGTTAAATTATGTTTTAAAATTCAAATTTGCATTTACATATCATTTCATCAAAATAGCATCAAAGTCAAACATAATTAAATGTACTTAAATTTTCATAAATAATTGCTCAATAATTAGAGAGATTTGTCAGGATGCAATAATATATAGATACATATGTATTGTTATTTAGGAGAATATGTTATAAGAATATTACATAGAGAACTTATGTTATATATTTACTTATTTTGTAGGAAAATACCACCAAAAATAAATGGTGATAGAGGCCGTGGTAGAAACACTCGCTGAAAAAGTCGAGTCATTAGATTGGAAAATGTTGGCCGACCGCATAGGAATCCTACATCATGTTCATCTTCTGATGAGTCTATTGATGTAGATGTGTTTAAGAGTTGTGGGCAGAATAATGATACTACTCTACAAGAGGAGTCATCCGGAGTTAATCCACCTTCTCTACCTTGAATTCTACCAGCAGCTTCTCCATTATGCCTGCAGCCATGGATCCTAGTTTTGGTGCTATTTTGACCCAAGTACTAAAAACAACTATGGTAGTGGGTAGTCAACACATAAATTCTTAGGGTGTTATTTCTCATTGTCAGCAATTGGGGAGCAGAAATATTTGATAGGTCTTTAGATTTTGAAAAGGCTAATAGATGGTTAAAAAAAAATTGGAGAAAGCATATTCACTTGCCCGCTTATCAAATGAAGATACATGTGGATATGTCCATACTTTCCTTAAAGGAGTAGCTGAGGGTTGGTATAATAGATTGACCCGTGATTGTGGTACCCGTTTAACTCGGGAGATTTTTGTGGTTAAATTTCAGAAGGAATATATTATTGACAACTATAAAAGAGAAAAGGAAAATATATTCTTTAATCTCAAGCAAGACGGTATGACCATAAATCAATATGTGGACAGATTTGAGGAATTATATCGATATGTATCTTATCTAATTGTGGAGGATAAAGATAAGTGCAGTCAGTTTTATAATGAATTATACTTTACAATCCGCAAGAGTGTGCCCGATTAGCAGACTTTGAGTTTTCGTACTTTGGTGGATAGAACACTGGTAGTAGAAAATCTGATGAAAGAAGTTATATTTGAACAAAGAAAGAGGAAGTAGACTCAGGGTCCTTTTCATGACGGTTCTGAGGAACAATTCAAGAGGGTAAGCGGTTCTCATTCTAACCCTAAATATGGTGGTATAAGTAAGGGCTTTCAAGTAAGATCAAATTCGCAAAGTAATTGATCACATGTCAGTTGAATTTTTGTGGGATAGTCTGTTAGTAATTCTGGTGGTACTCACATTTTAGACAGGGTAGTAGTATAGGAGTTGGACAGTATAGATGACCTTATCCTCAATGTGCAATCTATGGCAAGTACCATATGGGAGAATGTAGAAGAAAATCTTCAGGTTGTTTTCAGTGTGGGGAGGCAGGTTATTTTATGAGAGATTATCCTCTACTTGTTCATACTAGTACTTCAGTATAAGGATCTTATGTACCTACTAATCAGAGGGGTGGTAGGACACAATCTTTTAGGAGACCATCTGGTAAAGGGGTTAATACTGGCATACACCATAAAATCATGGTGCATCATCTAGTAGACCTCCCAATCAGGCTCGAGTCTTTGCTATCACTCAGCAAGAGGCAGTAGCATCACCGGAGGTTGTAACTGGCATGTTATCTATTTTTGGTCATGATGCACATGTTCTTATTGATCTTGGTTCCACTTATTCATTCATATCTCATTCATTTACCACATATGCAGATCGAAAATTGAGTTCATTAGATAATGGGTTAGCAGTGAGTTTTCCCGTTGGCACTTCTTTGGAATTTGAGCTTGTGTATAGGGATTCAATAGTCAAGTTAGGTGACTTTGAACTATTAGCATATCTTATTCCCTTGCATATACAAAAGTTTGATGTTATTTTAGAGATGAACTGTGTAACACCCTTATACCCTATATACATATAATATATATTTTTAGCATATGTACAATACACATATAAGCTAAAAAAATATCACAGACCGGTTTAATAAAAATTTTCACATTTCTGATTTAAAATTTCAAAAAACTAAATATATAAAATTAAATAGTATATAAATATTCTTTAATTGTTATAGGAACCCAAAATAAATATTTTATATGAAAATCTCTGGGAAAAATTCGCTAGAGTTTTGTTTGTAATTTGGACATCCCAAAATTTAATAAACTCAACCTGCATAAAACAAACACTCCCAATAAAATCAAATCTCCATTTCACCAATACTTCTCAATTTCTCCATATGTTCTCAAAATATTTATACATAGATATATATATATATATATATATATCAACAACACATATAAAATCCCATTTTAAACAAATTATCCAAAACATTCTTTACAATTTACAATATATACTTCAAAAACAAACATAATATACATAATATCAAAATATACTATAATATCAAATATGTACATGCTGACAAATGGCTCTGATCTTGATGTACCCCAAAACACTTCAAGCTCGATAAATGCAAGCCTAGTCATGACACGACTAGGTCTAGTAGAACTCTCTCTAGTAGAACTCTCCGGCTCTATTAAATTGCCCATTTCACTTACGTGACGAATTACAATCTCGCTAAGCTAAAAGCTTAGCGGTATAAATTTTGATAATAATAAAACTGTAAAGTAATGCCAATGCAAAATGCTTATGAATATCACATCATTCCATTTTCTCATACTTTTTAAATATTTCACAATCCACAATTCACATAAAAATAAACACAAACATGGGCCCAAAGATAACTAATATGCTATTCAAATTTCAGAGTTACTGTTTTGGTTTATAATGACTCCATGTGTCTAGCCCCGTAAGCAAAATATCAATGTAATAGTCCAACTAGGTCTGAGCTTAAGATCCAGTCGTTTCGCCTAGCCCAGCTTCAAGAACTTGTTTTTGAGATTTACAATCCAGTTATTTCACCTCAAAAATATTTTTACAGTAACGCCCAGCCCGTAGGCAAATCATAAGCATGCCGCCAAACACAGAACTCTGAAAATTGAATAACATACTAGGCACCCAATTTATTCATATTTCTTATTATCAATTTCTTTCTCATTGTCACATAATCAAGCTAGACACATTGCCTTATTTTCTCATCTTTTTCTCACTTTTCTCATTTTTCTCATTTATATCAATATCAATTCATTTCATTATATTTCCACATATCTCATTACATTATACGATATTTTTGCATTTACAATACATTACCCAATTACTTTGGGTATTTCCACATAATTCACATAATTCACACTTTACACAATTTAGCCATTATCAATGGTTTTTCACAACGCATTTAACACATATATGACATTACAAATGTCATAGTACATTATTCATACATAACCAATGTATCAAGTAGCTTAACACATTTTCTAACCAAAATGTATTAAGCCTAAATGTCATGCAAATATAACCAATGTATTCAAAGTTTGTACTTACCTCAATTAGCAACTAAAACAATCTTAAAACAACCTCCAATCCTATCCTTCCAAATTGCCCTTCACCACTTGGATGAAGCAAATTAATCTCCCTCAATGCCTAAACCAAATGTGATAGCAAATAATCATTTAGTATCACATTTAATGGCATTTCAAATATTAAATCATAACTAAACCCCATTCAAGTAAAAATCTAAAATTTAAGGCTAACCTACCTTTAACTTTGGATTCTTATACTAGGCTATTCATTTTAATATATTAAGTTTATTTATATTATTAGAAACATATTTTAATACATTTAAACCATTTACATTACAAAAACACTCTTATACACAAAATCCTAAAATGGCATAACCTTCTCCCATTGAAGGTTTTTCATTCCAACACAATCCATTAATCATTTTAAGCTTATATTCATCACTTATATCACCAAACAACAAGATTAAACTAATAAAATTATACAATTCAACAACTTTGGAAAAATCATTTTCCAAAACCCTAAATCACACTTCCATTCTCAAAATCCAACCAAACACAACCAAATTCAATTTTTGACTTTAAAATACTTGTTTATGCATCAAAAAAACTCATTTGGAATCAATTTGCACAATTAAAAATCATGATTTCAAAACTCCAAAAATTACATAACCCTAAATTCTCTCTCTTCACCAATCTTACCCAAACTCAACCATTTCTTCAATCCAACCTTAAAAAATCATTCTTAACTACCCAAAATAACATCATACACACCAATTCCAATAATTATAGCATACTACTTAAAAATCAAAAATCACACATAATCAAAATTTATATGGAAATCCAAAGAAAAAGATAAAGAACTTATTTTTTCAAGTGGAAATCACTAAAAATCCTCTTTGAACCTTTGAAATCCTTCAATTCTTGGAAGCTTGGAAGATCAAAATCCTCTCTTAAACATCCATGGTGATTTTAGCCAAGAAGAAGAAGAAGAAGACTATATTTTAATTTCTCTTTCCTTTCATCCTTCAATTATAACCATATATATATATATATTGTTTGATATTTTAATAATTAATTATTTAATAAATTAAAAGTCCAAAAATTCCTCTTCCATTCAAAAATTATTTATTTTTGAATTATTTTATTAATTTTAAATTTCTAAAATTTATTCACAAAAAAGCCATTGGACTTTGACTTTTCTTTTAAAAAGTGTTGACTTTTATATGTTATGTAATTTTTACATATATATCACATATATATTTTACTTTTTCATTTAAAATTTCTTCATTTTTTATTTAAAATTATTAATTTAATTTATTCATTTAAATTATAAATTTTTTTTATCAAATTTCCAAAAATTAGAAATTTTCAAAAAAAAAATTGGGATATTACACATATGCACAAATAATGTGTATCTTATATACACATCAAATGTATCTTATATGTGTATTAAATATATCAAGTATGTAATGTATATATCCAACATATACAATTAATATACCATATGTATATGTTATATATATACTAGATATATATATATATATTGGGTATATACAACTTTTATATCTTCAAATACTTATTTAATTTCTTCAAAATCTCGGATATGACAAACTGCCTATCTCGCTATCATGCCACTGTGGATTGTTTTAAGAAGAAGGTGACTTTTAGCCTGCTTGGGAATTCTAATCTTATATTCTATGGTGAGCGAAACTTTATTCCATCTTGTGTTATTTCTGTTATGACAGCCAAAAAGTTTCTGAAGAAAGGTTGTCAGGCATATTTAGCACATGTGATCGACACACAATTAGAAGGGCCTAAATTGAAGGATATTCCAGTAGTATGTGAATTTTTGAAAGTATTTCCAGAAGAGCTTCCAGGTTTACCTACTGTTGTAGAAGTTGAATTCTCTATTAATGTTCAACCTGGTATAACTCCTATTTCCCAAGCTCCTTATAGAATGGCTCCTGCAGAATTGAAAGAATTGAAGGTGTAATTGTAGAAATTACTAGATAAGAAATTTATTAGACCTAGTGTTTCACCATGGGGAGCTCATGTGTTAATTGTGAAAAAGAAAGATGCTCCATGTGGTTGTGCATTGATTTTAGGCAATTGAATCGGGTCACTATTAAGAATAAATTTCCTTTGCCCCATATTGATAATCTCTTTGATCAACTTCTAGGTGCTAAAGTCTTTTCTAAGATAGAATTACGATCAGGGTATCATCCATTAAAGATTAAGGAGACAGATGTGCCTAAGACAACTTTTAGGACTCGTTATGAGCATTATGAATTTTTAGTAATGTCGTTCGGGTTAACCAATGCCCCAACCGCTTTGATGGATCTTATGAATATGGTGTTTCATCCTTATCTGGATAGGTTTGTAATTGTATTTATTGATGATATTCTAGTTTATTTTCGAAGTAGAGAGGAGTGTGAAGAACACTTAAAAATTATATTGCAGACCTTGAAGAGTAAGTAGTTGTATGCAAAGCTTAGTAAATGTGAATTCTGGTTTGATAGAGTGGCATTTTTGAGTCATGTTATATCAACAGAAGGATTTTATGTTAATCCTAAAAAGATAAAGCCAGTGATATACTGGGAACCACTAACTAATGCTGCAGAGATGAGGAGTTTCTTAGGCTTAGTAGGGTATTATTGTTATTTTGTTCAGGACTTTCCATCATTGCATCACCATTGACAAAATTACTAAGGAAGAATGTAATTTTAACTGGACTGAGGAGTTTCAGCAAAGCTTTGAAAAATTAAAAGCTTGTTTGACTTCTGCTCCTATTCTTACTCTTCCATCAGGCAATGGTGGTTCTTTGGTGTATAGTGATGCTTCACAAAAGGGTTTAGGGTGTGTCTTGATTCAACATGGGAAGGTGATAACTTATGCATCTAGACAACTTTAGCCTCATGATCTAGAATTTATTACAGTAGTTTTTGCTTTAAAAATTTGGAGGCATTATCTTTATGGGAAAAAGTGCAAGATATTCACAGATCATAAGAGTTTGAAATATCTTCTTTCTCAGAAGGAGCTAAATTTGAGACAGAGGTGATGGATTGATTGCTGAAGGACTATGATTACACCATTGAGTATCACCCTGGGAAGGCTAATGTGATAGCTAATGCTCTAAGTCAAAAATCTCATGGTGGTCTTTTCCATATCAAAATAGTACGACTTTCATTGTTATTGAATCTTCGATCCTTGGGAGTGGAGTTGATGATAAATGATTCTAGAGCATTATTAGCAACTTTCAATGTTAGACCAATTTTGATAGAGAGAATTAGAAAAGCTCAAGTTCTAGATGAGGAATTAAAGAAGATCATTGATGGTGAAAAGGCAAGTATTCATATAGACTATTCTATCAGAGAAGATGACACTTTGGTACTTGGTAGTAGATTGTGTGTATCTAATGTTGATACTTTAAAAAGAGAGATAATGTAAGAAGCCCATTGTTCTACCTATTCTATACATCCTGATAGCACTAAGATATATAAAATACTTAAGGAAAACTACTGGTGGAAGGGTATGAAGAAGGATGCAGCAGACTTTGTAGCAAAATGTTTGGTGTGCCAACAAGTTGAGGCAGAGCATCAGCATCCTTCAGTTCATCTACAACCTCTTTCGATTCCTGAATGAAAATGGGAGCACATTACCATAGACTTTGTCTCTGGTTTACCTTGTACCCAGCAGGTGCCATGAAGCTGTTTGGATAATTGTAGACAGGTTAATACAGTCATCTCACTTACTGCCTATCAAGATGTATTTCTCTTTAGATAAACTTACAGAGATTTATGTGAAGGAAATTGTGAGACTGCTTGGTGCCCCATTTTCTATTGTATCAGATAGGGATCCATGGTACTTCTAAGTTTTAATGCATTGGATACAAAGGTAAAATTTAGCACTTTCTTTCACCCACAAACTGATGGTCAATCAGAGCGTACTATTTAAACCTTGAAAGATATGCTTAGAGCATGTGTCATGGAATTCAAAGAAAGTAGGGATAAACATTTACCATTGATAGAGTTTGCTTATAATAACATCTTCCATTCAAGTATTGGTATAACACCTTATGAAGCACTATATTGAAGAAAATGCAAAACTCCTGTATGTTGGAATGAAGTGAGAGAAAGAGGATTGGTGGGTCCAGAATTGGTCCAATTAACTATTGATAAAATGCAACTGATTAGAGATAGATTGAAAGTGGCATAAGATAGGCAGAAGAGTTATTCAGATTTGAAGAGGAAGGATATTGAGTATGATGTGGGAGATAAGGTATTTTAAAAATCTCTCCATGAAAAGGTGTAGTGCGATTTAGTAAATGTGGAATGTTAAGCCCACGGTTTATCAAATCTTATGAGATTGTGGAAAAGATAGGTTCTGTTGCTTATAGACTTGCACTACCGCCGGAATTATCATAAACACATGATGTCTTTTATGTATTCATATTGAGAAAGTATAGAAGTGATTCTTCGCATATACTCCGGAGACAACCAGTAGAATCATGAGAAGATTTGACTTATGAGAAAAAATCAGTTGTGATTTTAGCTAGAGAAGAAAAAGTCTTAAGGAATAAGATTATTCCTTTAGTGAAAGTCTTATAGAATAATCATTCGAATAAGAAAGCAACTTGGGAAAGAGAAGGGGGATGTACTTATTCAATATCCTCATTTATTTTTGTTAAATAACTAGTAAAAATTCGAGGACGAATTTTCTTTAAGAGAGAAAAAATATAATGCTTTGTAATAATAATAATAATAATAATAATAATAATAATAATAATAATAAATAATTGATTGGTGTGATAATTAATAAAAAAAGAAAATAATAATAATTAAACATAGAATAATTAAGAGTTGTTGGGTGATAAGATTAAAATTAGATTTTATTAATAATGTTAGTTGGTGACAAGATGACAAATATATATATATATATATCATAATAATATCAAGAGACAAATTAAATAAATTACAACAAACAAAATAATTTAAAAGTAGTTGATTTAATAATTATAGTAGTTAAAAAATAAAATAATAATAATAATAATAATAATAATATTAACAATAATTGGTAACAAACAAATATATATATAATTAAAGTTAAATTATTAATAGGTATAATTATTATTAGCAAACAAAATAAATAAATAAATAAATAACAAACAAAATTTAAAGTTAGAATACCATTTATATTAGTGGGAATAATCATGTGAATTGTTGGTGGAAACATTAATTATTGAAAAGCCTAAAATATTGCTAATAGTTGTCTAAAGAAAAAATATAATAATAATAATAATAATAATAATAATAATAATAATAATAATAATAATAATAATAATAATAATAAAGCTGGAAATAATATAAAGGAATGGATACTCGGGTAAAGAGAGGAAAGGAGGAAAATTTGAAAATTTTATTTCAAACACAGTGAGAGAGAGAGTGAGAGAGAGGAAAGAGGGACACGGAGAAAGAGAAGAAGGGAGGAGAGCTAGTGATAGTCCAACTTTCTTTCCCTCCCATCCCCGTCTTCGGGTCACATTTGATCGACACGCACTGGCAACCATAAAATTACACTCATCGATCTTTCCAACGCTATCAAATTTGCGGTGAACGGCCACAGTACGGGACAACACGCGCTAATCGAAATGCCACCCGGAGAGGTCATCGACATCATTTTTTGACCAATTTTTTAACTGTTTTTCAGTCTCATTTTTCGGCGATTCTAGTACGGTTGAGATCTTCTAGTTACGAGCTTCGATTTGATATCTCATTTGTTAATTACCAATGTGTTTTGAAAATTTATATATATATATATTAAAACTGAAAATTTAATATTAATTATAATAAATTAATAAATTAGGATTTAAAATAAAATTTAAATGTAATATATTATGATTTATTTGGAAATAATTAAAAGAATGTAGTTTTGAATAAATATATATACAAATAATGAAAATAATAAATAGTTAGTTTAAAAGAAATTAGTTAAGACTAATGAAATTAGTAAATTAGAAGTAATAATTTTAATTAGTTGATTAATGATATTTAAAAGGAAATTTAAAATAAAAAATAATTAAATATTAAAAATAAATAGATAGTGAATATGTGAAATGAAAATATTAATATAAAGTATAATAAAAAAAATTAAATATTTGAGATATAAATATTTATTAGTAAATTGTAGAACAAATTATTTATATTATACATATATATTCATTGATAAATCTATAAATTGATAGTTATTAAATTTAAAGTTATCATTGAATTATATTTAAGAATTTTTGTTAATATATACAAATAGTTATTTATTAATTGATTAATTAATTATAATTAGAATAGAAATAAGTATATATATGCGTATATTAAATTTAGAATAAAAATATTTATGGTTAAAATAAATTAAGTTCTTGAATTTTAAATTTTTGTTAGTAAATTATAGAATAAATAAATTATATTTTAAATATAAGGATATGAATAACTATATATATGAAATTAATAAATTAATTGAAAGATGATAATTAATGGTTTGTTAATTAAGTTATATTAAATACTACTATTAAATTATTATTTATATAAGGGATTTATTTACAAATTGAATTAAATTAATAAAATTATTTATAAATTAAATTGAGTTAGTTAATTATTAAATAATTAAATTTAGTAATAAATTAATATGTTGTATTTGAAAAATTCATAAAATTTAATATTCTATTAAAGTTTATCTTATTATATTTATCAAATTATTATTATCTTTATTTAAGAATGAATAACAATAATTGTTAAAACAAAATAAATGCTAATTAGTAATTAAATATTATTATTAGTAGTAGTAAACCTAATAAAAATTACTATAGTTAAACTAAAGTAATTAAGTAATTATTTTAATTAATGAGAATTAATCATATAATGTTAATCTCTAAGTAAAGATTATTATAATTACTAATGTTATTATCAGTGTCATTATTATTAATATTTTAAAGTATAACATAAATTAAAAATTAGAGTAAATACTATTTAAAATATAATTAAATCAAATAAATAAATAAATATTATTAATGTTTTTAAACTACTAAAATAAATAAACTAAATCAATATAATGTAGTTGTATAAAGAGATATTATAAATACTTAATAAATTTTAGACATATAAATTATATTAAGCTGTTAAAAATATTGTTAAAAAAAATTAATAAGCAAGTTATTTGACAAATTGAGAGAATACTCATTAGAGTATTATTTTAAAAATCTTGGGAACGATTGAATAATGCCAAAATTTCGCTGAAAATTTGATAGAATTTTAAGAATCATACCCACGTTTTCTTTTTATGTCATTCACCTCATAGTAGTTGATAATCATAAATTATACTTTAGTAAATTATTTTTTATATATCACTTTAGATGTATATTCAACTGCAATTATAGAACATAGAGGTGATCTAGTTGATTAAATAAATTGAGCTATTGATCAAGGTAAGTGGATAATTATATAACATCGGTATATTATTAAATTATATATATATGATTTGTTAAAATTATTTTATGATGAAAGTAAGTTTATAAAGGAATTTGGAAAGAGAAAATCTTAGTTATGAATATATTCAAAATGAGAATAAATAATAGTATATTAAAGTTTGAATTTTGAAAATGATGATTATTTATTGATACAACTAAATAAATGCTCTGAATATACTCATTATTTATTTTTTAATAGAGGCACATGTCATGACGGGGTGTTAAAAAAATTAACAGATTATGATTATGAAACTGTGTTTGGGACAATGCTTGATATACATATAGCCTTTGGGGCATATATCAGGTGGTTGCCCTTTGAGGGTAGTTCTACACATATGAATGACCATGATTATTTGCTCTTGGGCTGTTAACATCATCATTGCACTCAAGATGTTAGCATTGCCCTTAGACTATAGTAAATATATGTTTATTTTCGCCTAAAATATTTTATAATTTATGGACTATATATTTTGAGTTTATGAAAGTATATGTTTGATTTTATGAAGAATATTATAAAATTATTTAATAGCATTATGTTAAAAAAATAAGATATTTATGCAGCTGTATGAATCTTATATTATTAAGTATATATGAAAAATATTGTTTATTCCCCATTTGTTATATAATTATTTTCTCACTGAGTAGTTGGATTCACCCCTTAATATATTAACATTTCAGATACGTTTGGAGCATAGGTTTCCTCTTTTTTTATTTTCATCCGTGTGTAGAAGAGGGTTGACCAACATATTAGTATTTGTCATTTGATTTTACTTAAGGATTGTTTATATTATTGTGTTGAATAATAATAAAGATGTATTTAAATATATCAATATTTGTTGGATGATGATATAGATATGTGTATTTGAAGGATATTAAATAATTGAATTATGAGTTGTGATCTTATAGAAAATTATTAATATGCTACATTTTCTTAAGTATTTAAAAGAGACTCAATAAGATTATAGGATAAGTCCACCTTAGGATTAGAAAAATGGGGTGTGACAGCTTCAAATGTCAATTACACTATTGCAGGATATTAAAGTTCTGGAGCAATGCTTCATATTATTCAACTCGACTTGGATTATTTCTTTTGGGTTCTTATTTGGAGCGACTGGACTTCTGTGATTTTGTTCAAGTTTATATATTTATCTATGTTGTCTTTATAGTATTGGTTATAATTTTTGTGGGATTTTTTCACATGAGTTGGTGAGGCTTTAGTTGAGGGTTTATAGGGTGAGCCTCTTAGCTTGGGTAACTAGCTTCACCAAAATATGTTTTTTTTTTCCATTTAATCTTAATAAAATCTATTTTTCTATTAAAAAACTATTTTAATTTTATAATTTTTTTGATTGACATGCTAGTAAGTTACAATATTTTTATATTTCAAAAAGAATAAGAAAAAAATTAAGAATAAATCAAAGGTTATCCTTATTTTTTATTTTTAAGAAATTAAGTCAAAATATCATGAATTGTTCTGTGAATCCCCTTAAAAGTTAATTTTGTATAATAATTAAACTTAATTTCATCATCAAACTTGCTTTTAATGGAGGATATTTTTCATGTAGTTAATTTATGAAAGAGTCGAACATAATTCTTATTTTCTTCTTATTATTTCAAAAGATTCAAGATTTCTCGTGTATTAAAACAATAATGTACAAAATGAAAAAAGTTCATAGAAATAAAATT
Source organism: Garcia nutans (assembly GCA_947685225.1). Taxonomy (NCBI): domain Eukaryota; kingdom Viridiplantae; phylum Streptophyta; class Magnoliopsida; order Malpighiales; family Euphorbiaceae; genus Garcia; species Garcia nutans. Next base: position 42,237,093 of record CANTUV010000005.1, read on the forward strand.
AATTTACAATTATATAGTAAATAAAATATGAATACACACTACCAAAAAAGTTTCTTATCGCAGCAAATTTGTTAAAATCACCTCTAAAAAAAATTAACTTTTATCTTTAGCTAAAAATTAAAATATATCGCAGCATATTTGTTAAAATCACCTCTAAAAAAATTTGTTAAATTTGAGGAAAAAAAATTCGAATAACGTAACTTTTATCTTTAGCTAATTAACTTTAATTACCTCTCTCTACCTCTATAGCAAATAATTTTGCCTCTCTCTCTACATAACTTTTCTTCTCCATTATGTCCCTCTCTCTTCCTTCCATCAGTGAAGCAATTGAATATTTTATTGATCTTCTTCGGCAATTCAGCCAGCCAGTCCTCTGGCTATCTCAATTGGTTACGGTATGCTTTTAGTTTTTGATATTAGGATTTTTGTTTTACCTATTTGTAATTAATTTGATTCTATTTCTTTGTTTTCCCTCTTTGTAATGAATTTGGTTATGGATTTGCTTTAAAAATTGGTGTATGTATAGCATAGTTAAAATGCAGACACTTCTCTTTATATGTTATTTGTTAGATGGGGTTGAGATTAGAAATTTAAATCTGATTTTATGTTTATTCCATTTGGTTTTCATGTTCTTATATAGAGTATAGTTGTGTTGTTTGTATTTTGGGATTTGACAAATTATAGATAAAACTCTGACGAATATTTTTCAAAAATTTTTTCTTATAAATTAATCTAATTATATTTTAACTATAAATATATTTAAAGAGGGTGATTCTATAGTAAATTATCGTACCACTCTTATATTTTATATATGTACTTTACATATATGGGGGTATATATATTGTACATATATAGGGTATAAGGGTGTTACATGAAATTTCAAAAAGCATTTGCTTGAATGGAAGTAAATCTTGAGACTTTGATTCTTAACAACAATCTATATTTTAAAAGAATTAAATTCCAATTGAAATTGCACAAATATGATTTGGATCTCACATTTCAACAACCAAAATCCCTTCTAGCATTGGAGATCTCATTAAGCTTGCCATGCTCTAGATGGGTAACAATTCAATCATCGAAAAAATTCCACCTGAGATTAAGCCTCATTTGGCTTAACCCGAACAACAATAACCCTATAGGCTCCTCCCACCCAAGTTTGCAGACCAAGCGGGACTAATTGTTCCCAGAATTGTGTTAGGGAAATGGTTTGTAAATATAAGAATGGAGGGCAAGATATCTTATGGAAGAGTTAGAAAACTACTTGAATTTTAAAGGATTAGCACAAAGAGACTTGAAACTTAACTTCTTATTGTTCATTAATTACAATCATAAGTCATCTTGCAAATATAGTTTATACATTTGTTAGCAATGGCAGCATGATATACCTCAATCTAGCTTACAATTCCCTATCACGAACTATTCCTGACAAGTTTGGTTCTATAAGCTATTTGCACGTCTTAAATTTGAGGAATAAGAAACTAACTATTATGATTATGGGAAAAGGATTGCATCGCAGGGTGATTAACTAGGAAATCCAAGTTAATTAACTTTCCCTTTCCTTATTTTGATTCTTTGAATGCCATAATTTGATTAAATAATTAAGGTTATCAAAAGGGAGCAGGATTTTGCCGCAGGGCAATTGACTAGGAAATCCAAGTCAATTAACTTTCCCTTCCCTTTATTTTGATTCTTTGAATGCCCTATTTTGATTAATTAATTAAGCTCATCAAAGAGAGTTTTGAACTTAAGCTCATCAAAGGGAGCATTAAACCTATTGGACTCTTTTTAATAACTTCTGCTTGCTATATTTTTATTTCATGCATCCTTTAACAGGACTTATTATATAGAATATGAAAACTATAATTTAGTCTTATAATAAAGACTTAGACTCTCCTAATCAAGGAAACTTAAAATAAATACTTCCTAATTATCAATTCTTTTACTTTAGGAACCTAAAATAGGCTATTCTAATTTGGAACCAAATAAATAGACTATTAATATCATATTATAATATTTTCCAATTTAGAAACCCAACAATATTTTTTTTTTCTAATTTAGGAACCTGAATACTTCCCACCAGAAGAACGAGCTTGTCCTCAAGCTCAAATTTTGAATAAGCATGTCATCACTCTATCAATTGTCCTTACCCTGTATCCAAATCATAAGCCTCTCCCAATTCCAGCCAAAATAGCCTCTTACACTTGTAACATAGCCCTTTAGTTTTATGGCCTACTATTTCAGCCCAAGACAATTTTTTAATGAATGAGGAAGTTGTACTATTCTTACTGGAAGTGTAACATCCGTGGTTTTGGATAAATTAAATAAATATTTGAAGGTTAATTAAAGTATTGGGAGAGGTATATGTGTAGTATATACCTAATATATACATGGTGTATATATAGTATATACCTAACATTTACTTATTATATATGTTGGATACATATTATACACTTAATATATATATATATATATGATATATACATAATGCATACTTGATGTTAAATAAAATACACATTACATATACAGATAAGTAAAAATATATATAACATATACTTAAAATATATATGACATAAACATATACCTAAGATATAAAAGACATATACATATATATAAATATAGATGCAAGATGGAAATTAAATAAAAAAAAAGAAAAAGAAAGAGAAAGGAAGAGAGAAAAATGCTTGGTTGTTATTAAAAGTAAAATAATTAAATAATTAATTATATTAATATTTAGGAATGGGAAATTAGAAAGAAATAAAAGAAAAGTCTTCTTTTTTCCTTTCCCCCATCCATGGCCGAATTTCATATGTAGAGAGAGAGAAAGTGATTTTTTCTTTATCATATCTCAAATTACATAAGAATTCAAAGGTTTCAAGTGGATTTTTGAAGAAAAAGTAAGGAAACAAGTAAGTAGTGCTTCTTTTAAGTTTTTTTATTTGATTTTAAGATTATGTTTGAGATGGCCAGAGAGAGAAAGTGGTTTTAAATTGCTAAAATAAGCAGTAGTGAAGCTTAAATGATGAATATATGGTGAGTTGTTGATTAATTGGTTGAAATTGGTGTAAATAATGAAATTAGGTTTTTGTAGTGAATATGTGTAATTAGGGTCTCTAATATGGATGATTACAATTATTGTAATGGATGAATTTAGTGTTGTTTTAATATGTACGTGATGATGTCATGGTTGAAAATTGGATATGAGTAGGTTTGGATGAAGTTAGGGTTTATGGAAGGATATGTGGAATTAGGGTTTTGGAGGGAGGTTAATATAATTATTAAAATGAGTTGTTTTGTTGCTATTTTTATATGCAAGTAATGAATCTATGACTAAATGTTGGAAATAAGTTAGGTAGGATGAAGTTTGAATAAAGTAGTCAATGGTGAAATTTAAGTTTTATTAGGATTTTGATGAAAATTGTATGCTTAATGGTAGTTTGTTATAAGTTGACCATGGAAATGGATTTAAAGTAAACAATGTTGATTGTTGTTAGTTATGTGTGTTAGTTCAAGGTACTCCAAGGAAAGATAATTAGGGTTTTGGTGAAGGAAATAAGTTTGGAGTGGTATTAGAGCTAAGGAAAGGTTAGTACATATCATAATTACTTGAAATTTTGTTAAATGTGGTTTGGCATATTGTATATAGTTTCTCTAAAATGTGGATATTCACATAACCTATGCAATGTGGCATAGTTATGTGATTAGTGTCACATTGGGCACTTGCTCAATGTAAAATTAATATTTATACTTGAAATATATGAGGTATGTAAGATAAGTCATTGTAGAATGGCTATTGCAATAGTTTTGTGTAGAATGTATAAGATGTGAAACATGCTAAAAATGATTGAAAAATATGAGAAATGAGTAATGTGACAAGAAATGAGGAAGAAGATGTGGAAATTATGAAAGAAAGAGTAAATATGATGAAAGTGAGAAATATGATAATGGAATGAAAATGTGAAAAGATAATATGCTATTGTGTGTTTATAACCTATATAATTACTTGTCCAATACTATTGAGATTGATTATGCATGCTTTGACAGACTTGAGCAGAGCTTGGTCTTGAGTTGAGTAGAGCTAGGTCAGGAGATTGAAATTGAAAATGGACCCGAGCAGAGCTAGGTCTTGAGTTGAGCAGAGCTAGGTCATGAGATTGAAATTGAAAATGGACTTTAGCAGAGTCGGGTTATGAAATTGATGTGATAACTAGACTTAGTAATTATATAGGGGTTATTGGGCCCAATGTATGTGTGAATGTATGTGATTATGGATTGGATATATATATATATAATGAATATTTTATAAATTAAATGTATTGTAAATTACATTATGAAGTAAAAGTATTTCAATGTGTATGTATATGTTGTTTTTATATATGTGCCACCAAGTTATAGACTTAGTGCGGTTGTATGAATCAAACAGGTAAAAGAATTATTAATTAGCGGGATCCAAAATATGGATGATATCTGGTGATTTAGGATGCCACATGACCAATAGTGCCAACTGTATTCATGTACAGTTTTGATAATTATATATTTTGGTTTGTACATTATGATCATAGAATATATGTATTGAACATATTTTGAGGACAGTTTATACATATATGTGATTATATTGGGTATTATCTATATTAAGAAACTTTTAGATGTAATTAATGAATGAGTGTTTTTGAAATGAAATATTTGATGGATATTTGGAGCAAGTGTTGTTTGTTGTGAAAATTATATTTTTGAGAGTGTTCAATTTTATGCAGGTTGTGTATTTAAAGTTTTGGGGAGCAATAAAATTATAAATAAAACTCTGGCGAAATTTTTTCAAAGATTTTCTATTAAATATACTATTCTAAATTATAAAATGTGTGGATTTATCGTTTAAATTTTTCTTTAAATAATATAAAAATTTTGAGGTTGATTATAATGGTTTCTACAGTTATTTGACGTAATATTTTTATATTTTATATATGTACTCTACATATACGGGTATATTCACTGTACGTATATAGGGTAGAAGGTGTTACAGGAAGAGCTTGTGTGGTCTATCAATCCAGTTTGCTCAAAATTTCTTTTTGAGGCATTGTCAATAGCTCCCTTATTCGAGATTGTATTCTACTAGATTCTGTACTATGCGGTGGCTGCCTTTATCAATTGTTATTTAGTTTCAAAGGCTCAAGCTAAATTCATTGCTTAGACAAAATTAGGGGGTTCCTCTAACCCTATAGTAAATAAATTAACTTATTGGCCTACTTGTATTGATTTTTCATATGCCAATAATTGTTGAAAATGACTCTGATACTTTTTCACTGATCATATTTATTTCAAATCAAGTTGTTTTTCTATTCTTTGTTGATGCCCGTAATGATTACCGCTACTGGCAGCCCTATCTACTTTAAGAGCTTCCTGTACTTGGAGCGATAATTGTAGCAATGGTCACCGAGCTATGCAACTATTGCTATCATGGGAGATTCAACTTCTTGGATAAGAGATTTCACATCTACATTGTTGCTAGAATCACTCATAGTATGTGGCTATGATACCAAATTGTTATGATTATCGGAAAAGGACCATGTTGTCGGGCGATTGACTAGGAAATCTAAATTAAGTAACTTTCCCTTCCCTTTATTTTGATTATTTGTCCGCCCTATTTTAATTAATTAATTAAGCTCATCTGCTTTGACCTTAAGCTCATTAAAGGGAGCTTTAAACCTTGGATCTCGTTAAGGGAGAGCTCTAGACCTCAATAATTATTTTTGATAAATTTTTCTTGCTTTATTTTTATTTCATGCATCATGTAAATAGGACTTACTCACTACATTGTGAGCGGAAATTTTTGCCCCACTATCGTGTGGAATGATTTTTGCGACTTCGGCACTGTTAGGCTTAGGGCCTTAGAGAGCACGAGCATAAATCCGGAGAAAATAGAGTCGCCACCCAGATGGACTAGAAAATAGAAAGGGGTGAATGACTCGATTCTTAAGGAATCCCCAACCCCCTAATAGGTTTGAAAAGTTGGGTACGTGTGGGGGAGATGAGAATGACTCAGTACCCCCACAACGCCCGATTTATTAGAATCGACCTCCTTTTTAGGTCTTAATATTATAAAATTCTTAAACATAATAATATTATCTAAACTACATGCAATAATAAGAAAAAAATAAATACTTCATTAAAAATCATAGGAATGTTCAAATAAAATAAATAAATGGACATCCACCCGAGGATGAAAACGTGTCTTTATATCATCTAACATCTAAAAATAAATAGGATACCTACCGAAAGGTGAAAACGTGTCCTTTACATTGATTCGAAATTTAAAATAAATTAAATTACATGATGCTCACAACATGAGGTACCCAAAATATGAAACATACCTCTTATAATTTCTTGAAACCAAAGCAAATCAATAAAAAAAACCAACCACTCATCATAAATAAATTATTCATCAAAGATATGAACCACCAATCAAAATATATAATAAGCATACATCTAATTTAAATAAAGCAATAAATATATAAATTTAGGGTTTATGCTTCAATTAGGGTTTCTTAGGGAAATTAGGGTTTAGAGAATTCATGGTTTAAAAATTAAGATTTTAGGGTTTTGGAAGTTTTATGAAAATAATATTAAGGTTTAAGGTTTAAGTAAAAAAAATTGAAGCTTATAAAAATAGGATTAAAAATTAGGTATTTGGAAAGAATAGGCTACTGTGACAATTTAAAAAACAGAATTAACACTATTATTACTATTTAATGAAACTAAGCTACTGTAATAATTAAGTAAAAAGAGAATTAATTAGGATTTTAGGCTTTGAGAGAATAAAACTAGGGTTTTGGTTACTTAAATTAGGATTTGAATTAAATTAAACAGAACACTTAAATTAACTACTGTGAATTCAAAAATTAAAATCCACAATCCAATTGTAATTATCAATTTTAATGGATAATTTGCTACTGGATTAAGATGACTTTTGATAAACAAAATTAAATAAACATACCTACGTTTGAAGGCTCCACCAAAATTGTTGATGAAATTCTGGCCAAGCTTAATACCAAGACAGAGTGCTTGCTTCCTGCCTTGATTATTTATTGCTACTTGTCTCCTTGTTAGGATTTTGATTCCAGTCTCTCAAAATTGTTCCAAGTCTCTTTGTCTCGACCAAAAATCTCCAAAGTCCCTTGTTCCTCCCAAATTTCCAAAAGTCCCTGAATAATTGCTTTAACCTGTTATTTATAGGAAATAATTAAAAAAACCTAAGACTAATATTGTTTGTTTATGGACAATCAAAATCTCTTTGGGAAATCAAATTAAAACCGAGATTAATAAGGTTTCATCAAAACACTGAGCAGGCCTGGAAGAGACTAGCGCTAGGAGCTACTACGTGCTGGGCCAATTCATCATGGCTGCTGCGTGCTGGGCGTGCGAGATTGCGCTAGGCGAGATTGGCGTGTGGACTGTGCTGGGCGAGCAGCAATTCACCGCAGGCCCAGGGTGCGGCAAATTGGCTGCTAGCCAATTGCTGCTTGTCGCGCAGCAACGCTGCCGCACGTCGCTCACCGATCCGTCCGATTTTTTATTTTATTATTTATTTATTTATTTTTATTATTAAAAATAAATATTTATAATTTTCCTTTTTTCTTTTTATATATTAAATAATAAATAATATATTATTAAAATAAGTAATAATTATTAAAATAAATAATAAATACTACAAAAAATTATTTTGGACCTTTTTAAAATTCTGGACTAGACTTGGTAAAAAATTAAGGGCTTACAGTTTGCCTTCTACTTGAATTATATGAGACTTTTAGTAGAAGAGAGTGAAAAATAACATGACTTTGAGTTGATTTTGGATGAGGATGAGTTCTCGACCCGATATTGAAAATGGTTAGGTTTGCAATGAGTTTTGGTCTTGAAAATGAGTTGGGTTCTGGACCCGAATAGGTTTGATTGAGTTCTCGACCTGAGACTAGATTTGGATTCTAGAGCCGGATAGGTTTGATTGGGTTCTCGATCTGAGATTAGATTTGAATTATCGACGCGAGACTCGATTTTTGGGTGCTTGACCTGAAATTGAATTTTTGGGTGCTTGACCCGAAATTGAATTTTTGAGTGCTCTACCAGAAATTGGATTTTTAGGTGCTCGATCCAAAATTAAATTTTGGGTGTTTGACCCGAAACTGAATTTTAGATATTCAATCTGAGACTAGATACTTGGACCCGAGGCTAAACTGGATTTGGATTCTCCATCCTAAACTGAATTTTTGGGTTCTCGATCCTAAGCTGAATTTTAGATTCTCGTCCGAGATTGGATTTGAATTCTCGACCCGAAACTAGATTTTGGGTACTCAACTCCATACTAGATTTGGATTCTCTATCCAACACTGAATTCAAGTTCTTAACCAGAGACTGGATTTGGGTTCTCAACGCAAAAATGGATTTTGGGTACTCGACCCGATACTAGATTTTGGGTGCTCTATCTGAAATTAGATTTTGAGTGCTCGACCTAAAACTAGATTTTGGGTGCTTGACCCGAAATTGAATTTGATTGACCTTTAATCAGTTGGAAATTCTGGCTAAACCGGCTCTTCCATTCTTTTTGTTCTTCCTTTGCACTTTTATAAAAAATTCAGCCATTTTTTTAGCTGGCCCCTTATATCTTCTCCTTGCCCCCTACGTGGTAAAATATTAAAAATGAAAATGAAAATATTTTGTACACGCATAAACTCAAAAAATTAAAAAGAGAAACTTTGCCCCCTGTATAGGCTCAACCCAATGATTTTTTCTCATGCAGGCTTTGATTGATGTTTGTGTATTGTCTGGTCCCTTGTACAAGCATGCATCTCTATCTTTATAAAGTGACTGGAGCTTCCTTAAGCAATGGGCCTTCCATGCCCCTTGATTCCATATCCGCTTCATGTTTGCTTTATAGAGTATTGCTGTTTACTTTTGACCAAGAATAATTAACACAAGACAAAAATGCAGTGCAATATGCTCATGTATGCATGGTATGCATGGATAATATTTACAGTGGTTCTATCAACTCACAGACCAAGATGATCAGCTAAAGTGTTCTCATTGGTTCCTTCCAGAAGCTCATTCAGGTCTTGCATTGGAATGACAAAATATTTCACATTTATGGCTTTTATTTTCAAGATGTTGAAAACATGAGTGGTGAGGCCCAAGCAGCATAGGCAGAGATACATCTATTTCAAACTATGATTCAGCATGTCAAGTGGTAGCTTCTTTATAACCTTGCCAATAATCATTTATTTTGCCGAATGTGTTCTTTGAGGTTCGATGGTGCAACATACTTTCCTTAACTTGAAGTTTTATGCAATAAGAAAATAGTTTTTTTTAAACACATATTTTTTTAATCTTAAAATAATATTTTGGCTTTGTCAAATCAGTGTTATTGTACCTCAAGACTCAACTTTTCAAATTAACACATCTATAACATGACAACTCTAGTTACCATACTAAACTCGAAAATCATTTCCATTTGAGCAAGAACTGTTGCACTTCAGATAGGCACATACACATTACCTAGCCAAAGGTCTCATTGAGCTTGAATATTATCTATCTCATATGCATGCTTATTCAAACTATCTCCACTAATAGACTCTACCTACTGAGAGAGATCAACAGGTCTTTGATAGGCTTGAAATGGGGTCTATAAGATACCTGAGTTAAGCGGAGGTCAATTGTAAATTAGAGCCAGTGTGACACTATGGACAAACTTTCACGCTACAAACTTTTTATTGGAACTTTAGACAGTTGAGAGCATGAAAAGATAAAGCTTTGAATGTTCTCCTATCTTTTTGGCATTAATCTGGATCTTGATTGGAATAGTATTTTCCTTTGTAAAAAGTTTGATACCCACATTTCATCATTGTCTTTTTCTTTTATAGGATTGTTAAGGACAGGACTTTCAAAAACTAGATGGTCTTTCTTCTATCTCTCTAATTTTGATTGAATATTTGGTCGGGTTGGACCAATTCAAGTCAAACTGTCCTTATAAACCAAATGAAAGTCTTTTGCTGCTTTAGGTAACAGAGAACTTAGTTGGCTTCCTGAACTGCCTTTTGGTTTTTATTTTCCTTTTGTTTTCTCTTCTTGTTTTTTCATTTTTTCATTTTTCCTTTTTTTTCTCTATTTTTTTTCATTTTTTTTGTTCTAGTTCTAAAATAGTTATCTTGTTTGTACCAATTTGTGCTTCTAATAATGGATGAGTGGAGTGGCATAAGTATGCTTTAACAAGGATAAATCATTTGTTATCCTGATGGATCTGAGATATTAAGTCCAATTCAGGTAAACTTTAACTATCCTTATGGTCTTGACTTTGCATCCTCTTCCTTGATCTTCTTGCTCCTTTACATTAATGATCATCAAATTTGTCAAAAGAGTTACAACAGCTTAGGGTAAGTTGTCGAGATTTCAAGCCAATAAAGAGAAAGCTAAAATTTCATGAAGGCTCAAAGGGACAACTAGGAATTGATATTTAATTGGGTGGATACTAGTTGTTAGTTCTTCAAACAATGCCTAGATCATCTCTCCCTTAAATAAGCAGAGTTCAATTTCGCCATGAAATTTCATCAAAGCATATTCTAAGACTGACTAGGACTTAGACAAAGATAATTATCCAAGAGCCCTCTCTAAGTAAGCATACACAACTCAATGCTATAGAGCAATTCCCTCACCTAGTAAAGTCATTCAAATCATGATGCATAGATATGCTAATTTATAAATATCAAGCTAGATTTCTCATTGGTTGAGCAACAAAATAAACAAATACCAACAAAAATTTTGATGAAAATAATTTATTCAAATAATCTTAATTTAAAAAAAGAAAACATAATTGTTCCAAATAAGTACTAAAGAAAGCAAAAATAAAAAAATGCAACACTTCAAGCTAAGGGAGGTTTGTTGAATAAATTTCTCCTTATTCCACATCTTTAATACTTCCATCTTAAAAGGAGGATAAGATAAAATCTTCCTCCAATCCTCCTCTTACCATAAAGATTACTGGTGGTGGCACTCTGTTGAATCTAGGCAGAGGATTATCCTTTGTATTGGGCTTATCGAGCTCAGGTAACTTTTCGCTATTAATTAAATTATGGATCTCATGCTCAACTTCATACAGTTGTCCGTTTCGTGTTCAGGGCTTTGATGGAATTGACAAAATGCCTTAGCATCAAAGTTAGATGGAAGAGGATTAGGCAAAGGACGAGGAGTCAAGAGTTGCAACAATCCCTTCTTTTGTAGCTTATTAAGAACCCAATACTGCAGCTTCACCATTTTTGAGAACTATCTTCTATTTCCTTGACCAGTCACATTAACATCAACTTCCTTTTGCGTGCTTTGACTACTCGACTGGTAGTTCCCTTTCTTATTCCTTCTTACCAAAAAGAGGTTCTTCTCCCTTTTCCACTCTTCGATTTGCAAGCCAGCTTGGAAAAGGTCTTTGAAGTCCCTTATGAGGGTATGAGACAACCTCTCATGGAGATTAGGCAGGACGTCTCTGACTATCATTCTTATCTGATTCGACTCATTAGGCCCCTTCTTCAGCAAAGTAGCCTTATTCCTCCATCTCTTCACATAGTCCATAAAATTCTCATTTGGTCTTTGCCTAATGGACTCAACTTCCATTAAGATAACTTCCAGCTCGACATTGTATCCATACCATTGAATAAAAGCATTGTATAACAAATACTAGTTCTTTTGAGTACTATCCTCTAAGGTGTTGAACTAATTATGGACAACAGGGTCTAATGAAAGTATGAAGTACCTTAAAGTTTGAGCCTTAGTAGCTCTAGCAGACTGCATGACAGTGATGCACTGCTTAACATGCAAGTAAGGATTTCTTATACCATTGTATCTAGCAAAGGAAGACATTTTGAATTTATAAGGGACCTCTTCATCTTGTTCAAACAACTTGTTGACCTCCGACATTTCTTCAATTTTCAGCTTCTTTTCAAACTTCTTTTTCAAATTGGCAATCAGCTTCTCGACATCAGAAGTATTAGTTTTTTCCACTGCTGATCTTTCAACAAACTTTGGCTTCTTCTTCTTGTCTTGAGGTTCTTGAAAGTATTGAGCCCAGTCGCCGTCGTCGTCATCATCAATGACTACTTTATCGTCATCAAAAGCCACATCACCAACCTTAGCCTTCCCTTTGTCCTTCCGCTTTTTGGTGCTAGTAGATGCCTCGACATTGTTCCCCAAAATTACAGCCAATTGGTTCTTCATGGTCTCAGCCAGGGCCTCCTTCATCTTGGCATTGAGGGCATCGTCCACCATTCTTTGAATTTTTTTGGGCTCCATTGTTCTTGGCGAGAGGGTAATTGAGTCGTTGCTGGATTCTATGTCACTAGCGTAGGTAGGGTTGTCGTACGCTTTTGCGCTACTGTACTCCAGGTCTGTGAGCTAGAAAGGATTAATGATATGTCATGTAATGTATGTATGCATATATACACAAATAATAAATAAACAAAGATAATTAGGACGTTCCTTCCAACCTTATAGCTTCCACACACGAATTACAAATCTCTTTTCTTAGGTATATGGTCAACAAAATACCAACATGAGATATTTTATTCTCAAAAAATTCCCTCAGATGATTTAACCAATAGTTGCATCTTCTAACATAGAAGTCAGTCCATGACAATTTCCATTAATTAAGCTTTAATCCATTGAATCTTAATTAAATAACTTTTATGCTATATTAGATTAAAACTAAATTAAGACGTTTATCATAAATAGATTTCTTATTTTGGAAAAGCAACCATTGTTTTATGCCAAAAACAAGCCCATGATTAATGATTCTTGGTATAAGCTAGGCTCACAATTGGTTTTTGATATTTAATAATTGACCTAAATATTTGTAAGCTCTTTGTAATTTTTAGAAGAAGTGTAAGATAACTTTGTTTCAAAGCTTTTGGGCTTTTTAAGTTTGAACCATAAGGTGGAAAAAGATTTTTCACACATACTTGAAAGATTATAATGTCCAAAGACCTTTTTGAAAAATTTGAAAATAGTTTTGGTCTTTTGGATCTTTAAAGAAAAAGAATTATTTTGAGCTTACAACATGATTTAGTCATATTAGAAAAAGAACAAACCAAATAAGTCATGGCTCAAACCAAGATAAATTAATCATAGTCAAACAATAAGCATTTTGGGGTAAAACCTATGGAAAATAACTAGGTCAATTACATGAGCTTAAGTCTTGGGTTGAAAGGTTTTAGGCTCCCATAGCAGGTATATACTAAAACGTATAAGGCTATGAGTTGTTATGCTATGCTTGATCTCCATACCTTGAGTGAAAGTATTGTATCCCTTATATAAAACAATACGGGTAACACGGACGTCCTAACTCATGCATACAATGCAATCTAAATGATGCAATGGACAATATTATAATAATAAAGAATAATATAATATAAATACCAACAGAATCAACTTCTCTTATCCCAGTGGAGTCGCCACTGTGAGCGGAGATTTTTGCCCCCACCCGTGTGGAATGGTTCTTGCGACTTCAATACTGTTAGGCTCAGGGCCATAGAGAACACGAGCCTAAATCCAGAGAAAATAGAGTCACCATGGACCGAAAAAATAGAAAGGGGTGGATGACTCGATTCCTAAGGAATCCCCAACCCCCTAGTGGTTTCGGAAAGTTGAGTATGTGTGAGGAAGGTGAGAATGACCCAGCACCCCCACAAGGGCTGGTTCATTGGAACCGGCCTCCTTTTCAAGTCTTAATATTATAAAATTCTTAAATATAATGATATTATCCATACTACATGCAGTAATAAGAATAAACAAATACTTCATTAAAAATCATAGCAATGGTCAAACAAAATAAATAAATAAACACCCAACTGAGGATGAAAATGTGTCCTTACATAATCTAACATCTAAAACTAAATAGGACACCCAACGAAAGGTGAAAATATGTCCTTTACATTGATCTAAAACTTGAAATAAATTAAATTACATGATGCTCACAACATGAGGTACTCAAAACATGAAAACATTCCTCTTACAATTTCTTGAAACCAAAGCAAATTAATAAAAATAACTAACCATTCATCATAAACAAATTATTCAACAAAGATATGAACCATCAATCAAAATATATAATAAGCATACATCTAATTTAAATAAAGTAATAAATATATAAATTTAGGATTTATGATTCAATTAGGGTTTCTTGGAAAAATTAGGGTTTAGAGAGTTCTTAGTTTAAAACTTAAGATTTTAGGGTTTTGAAAGTTTTATAAAAATAATATTAAGGTTTAGGGTTTAAGTAAATAAAATTGAAGCTTATGAAAATAAGATTAAAAATTAGGTATTCGGAAAGAATATGCTACTGTGACAATTTGGAAAAATAGAATTAACACTATTATTACTATTTATTGAAACTAAGCTACTATAATAATTAAGTAAAAAGAGAATTAATTAGGATTTTAGGCTTTAAGAGAATAAGCTAGGGTTTTGGTTACTTAAATTAGGGTTTGAATTAAATTAAACAGAACACTTAAATTAACAACTGTGAATTCAAAAATTAAAAATCACTATCTAATTCCAATTATCAATTTTAATGAATTAGTTGCTACTGGATGAAGATGACTTTTGACAAACAAAATTAAATAAACATACCTGCGTTTCAAGGCTCTACCAAAATTGTTGATGAAATTCTGGCCAAGCTTAACACCAAGACAAAATGCTTGCTTCTTGTCTTGATTATTTATTATTGCTTGTCTCCTTTTTAGGGTTTTGATTCCAGTCTCTCAAAATTGTTCCAAGTCTCTTTGTCTCGGCCAAAAATCTCCAAAGTCCCTTGTTCCTTCCAAATTTCCATAAGTCCCTGAATAATTGCTTTAACCTGTTATTTATAGGAAACAATTAAAAAAACCTAATACTAATACTGTTCGGTTAAGGAAAATCAAAATCTCTTTAGAAAATAAAATTAAAACCGAGATTAATAAGGTTTCATCGAAAAACTGCGCGGGCCTGGGCGAGATTGGCACTGGGTGTTGCTGCGTGCTGGCCCAATTCATCGTGGCTGTTGCGTGCTAGGCGTGTGAGACTGCGCTTGGTGAGATTGGTGTGCGGGCTACGCTGGGTGAGCAACAATTCGCTGCAGGCCCAGGCTGCGCGAATTTGCTGCTAGTCGCACGTCGCTCGCCAATCAATCTGATTTTTTTTATTTTTTATTATTAAAAATAAATATTTATAATTTTCTTTTTTTTCTTTTTTCTATATTAAATAATAAATATTATATTATTAAAATAAGTAATAAATACTATAAAAAATTATTTCGGACTGTTTTAAAATTTTGGACTGGACCTGGTCAAAAATTAAGGGTCTACATACATAGAAAAGGAAAACTATAATTTAGTCTTATAATAAAGACTTAGATTCTCCTAATTTAGGAAACTTAAAATAAATACTTCCTAATTATCAATTCTTCTATTTTAAGAGCCTAAAATAGACTATTCTAATTTAGGAACCAAATAAATAGACTATTAATATCCTATTATAATATTTTCCAATTTAGAAATCCAACAATATTTTTTTCCAATTTAGGAACCTAACACTAAGCAGAATATTCTTGATACCTTTGGAGATACAAAAGAAGTAGAGGTTTTGGACCTTTCTCACAAGGCAAATTACATTAGTTGTTCATTAGAGATGTCTAATTTCCCGTTGTCATCCTCCATTTTCAATTTGTCACATTGGCGTCACATCACTTCAAGGGCTGAGATGGCACATGATGTGGGGAAAATTAAATTGGTCGTTCATTAGAGATGTCTAATTTCCCGTTGTCATCCTCCATTTTCAATTTGTCACATTGGCGTCACATCACTTCAAGGGCTGAGATGGCACATGATGTGGCACCTCATCAGCGTTTTTAAAAATCTTGTAAGTTCACTCTTAAAACTTGTAAGTGCATGGGTTTGAACCCTGCACCTCATGTATAAAAGATTAAAGCTTTTACTATCTAAGCAACATTCATACATTGTTTATAAGGTTGCTTTATTTATGTCTTAACAATTAGTTTCTAAAAAATTATAAATAATAAAGTAATTTTGTTCATTAATTAAATTAGAAATTTTATTTAATTTAATTGATAAATTTTGTTTAATTTGATTAATAAATTTTGTTTAATGTAATCATTGAATTTTATTTAATTATTAAATTTTATTTCATTTAATTATTAAATTTTATTTAATCTAATTAAAAATTTTACTTAATTAAAAATTTTTGTTTAATTTAATTAATAAATTTATTTATTTAATAAATTTTAATAAATTAATTTTATTTAATTAAATTAATGAATTTTATTTAGTTAAATTAATGAATTTTATTTAGTTAATGAATTTTATTTAGTTAATAAATTTTATTTAATTTAATTAATAAAGTTTATTTAATTTAATTAATAAAATTTATTAATTCAATTAATTAACAAATTTTATTTAATTAATGAATTTTATATAATTATTAAACAAAATTACTTTGCTGTTTACAATTTTTCAAAACCTAATAGTTAAAGTATAAATAAAGCAATCTTAAAAACAAGTTATGAATTTAGCTCAGATGATAAAAACAAGTAATTAATAAAATTTATTAATTCAATTAATTAACAAATTTTATTTAATTAATGAAATTTATATAATTGTTAAACAAAATTACTTTGTTGTTTACAATTTTTCAAAACCTAATAGTTAAAGTATAAATAAAGCAATCTTAAAAACAAGTTATGAATTTAGTTCAGATGATAAAAGCTTTGGCCTTTTATACATGAAGTGCAAGGTTTCACAAGTTTTTAGAGTGAACTTACAAAATTTTTAAAAAAGTTGACGTGACGCCACATTATGTGCCATACCAGCTTTCTATTAGGGTTTTGGATGGCTGATGGACAGAATTTTCTATTAGGGTTTTGAATAGCTGATGGACGGAAGTACGGTGGTGTGAACCTCGGTTTTCCACCCGAAAAGGATTCGGATGAAAGTTCACTCGTTGTCGGGAGTTGCCACTCAGTTTATTTTGTTCGAAGGGAAAAACTAAGAAAACCCTTGTTTGACTCCAATTAATGCATCCAATGTAAAGGTTTCTAATCTACGAACCCAAGGAGGATTCGGGGACTATGTCATGTATTTGATTAATTTGCCAATTTAGAAATGGATCCAAAAGGGACACAGAAAGGAAGAAGAATAGATTGTTAGTAAATTGTGGACTTGCTATTCGGGGTGAATCCCAAATATGCCTACATACTCTCATTTTTATGAGAGATCAAAGCCCATGTAGTTCGGAAAAGCCTATTTAAAGGCGATGAAAATTATGCTTCATGCATGTGTGTGTGTATGCTTCGTGCATTTGTCGGGCTTTTTGCCAAAGTTGTTAATTTTAGCACTTAGTGCGAATTTGTTAAATTTAGGTACTTTGTACCAAAACCGTGTAATTTAGGCCTTTGGCCAAAAGATTTATTTTAATTGTGAAATTTAGGTACTTTATACCAAAAAGATACAATTTATGCTCCGTGCCAAAAAGTTGATTGATTCGCGGCTTCATGCCGAAGTGTTGATTGATTAGTTAATTAGGCCTTAGACCTAAAAGGATTAGGTCTTTGACCGAAAAGAAATTAAGAAGAAGATAAGATGCTTTATGACATGCTTAAATTGACAAATGATAAATTATCATACTACCTTATTTAGGGTCCTTCCACTTCGAAGTTCCAGGTCTTGTTTTCTTAGATCTTGAAATATGATTCTTAATCCCTGCCACACAAGGTTAGATTCTTACAAATAAAAGTCCAATAAGAGTTTTTTAGGCGTGAAACGAATTCGACAGCATGAGGCCCACCCGAAAAAGTCCAACCTCCTTATTTTGAAAGCTTAGCAGCATTTTATAGGCAAAATTCGGGCTGGACGGCGGTCGGACCGGGCTGGGCGGCTCTCCGGAAAAACCAGAAAAGGACACGGACGGCGGTCGGACCGCCGCTCCCAGCGGTTCACCCCCAAAAACCGCACAGAAATCCGCATTTTTTTCGTTCAAACTGATTTTCTGGGAGTTGCGGACCTCCAAAAATTATTCCGAGACCATACCTGTGATCCTTGCGTCGTTCCGGACGTTTCAAGTACCATGAAGACATACTTTCGGTGAATTTTACCAGGGACGTCCGGTTCGGCTCGGTTTTTTGCAGTCGGCTTTTCGAGCCTTAAAATTTGAGTGTTCACAATTGCCCCCCACTGGGGTCCATAAAAATGATTTATGGGGCTCAGTGGTTGTCTGAAACGAGAATTTTGAGCGAGGTGCAAAAAGACCCGCGTTTTCACATTTTCCTTATAAATTGGCTGATTCAATTCCATTTTCATTTGCTTTCATTCTTTCTTTTCCTTCAATTTTCTTCAGACTTTCTTTCAACAATGGATTTCACTGGCTTTGAAGACTTCGAGATCCCACTCCCTCCCTACAATCATTTACTTGAGGAGGAGAAGCACAGCTCCAGGACCGGCTGTTACGAGGTAAGTACCTTATCTTTTACTTACCTAGTATGCATGTTTAGGAAATTTATTTATTTCTAGTAAGGAACTTAGAAACAAATTTTTAAGAATTTTTCCTTCACATGTACTAGTAATGAATCAAGGGTAATACTAGGTTTCACCATTTTCTGCCATCAGTAATTATTTCTAGTAAAGAACTTAGAAATAATCCTATAGGAAGTCACACCCGGCTGGAGATAGAATTTAATTTAATTTAATTAATTAATATTTTTTTAGGACACTTCGATTAGGATATCTCTCACGGAAAGACCCATGAGCACTATTTCGGCTTATGTCTTTGATGTCGGGCATCCGGTAGGGGATCTAATCAGACTTGCTTTCCTCCACCATTTGAGGACTATAGATGCGGGTAGAGATATCCACAGAGAGTTGATCTGTGCACTGGCTGAGCGATGGTGGCCCACCACTGATACCTTTCATTTTGCTTGGGGAGAGATGACGATGACGCCCACCGACTTTTTCGTCATCTCTGGGATTCCATTTGGCGTTGAGATGGTGGAGTACTACAATGACTGGCGGCATGACATCTCTTCAGCCGATATGGTCACTTTAATCGGGATTGACTACCCTCGACATCAGGCGCCTCGCTGCATTCAGAGGAGGTGGTTTGTAGAGCAGGCGCCAGCAATCTATACTGGTTATGAGGTAGACGATCTTACTGCTGATCAGGTGGCCAGGTTTACCCTGATCCTCCTGTTTGCTAGCTCCTTCTTAGCAAACAGAAAGGATGCAGTGAATCTCAATGTGCTGAAGAGTCTAACCGACCTGACACGACTTCAGACATATGATTGGGCTAGCATGATGTTGTGTAAATTGTATGACGACATGTCAGACCTTTGCTATACCCGCATTGCTCCATGTGGCCTGTATTACTTCTGGGAGGTAATGTAAAGAACATTTCCTTCACCTTGCATACACCGACTCTGATTTCTTCTTCATTTTCATTCATTTTTTTTTTCAGACTTGGGCTTATGAGTACTTTCCTGATGTCGCCCCTTTTCTTCGTGAGCCGCTTGCCCCTGTAGATCCTCTTTCTCCCATTGCTTGGAGGTGGTATAGAGAGAGGATAGCAGCACCAAAGAGGAAGCTTCCTATCAGAGAGCTGAGATCGTTCTTCGACAGTTGCTCCATGAACTCGGTGAATACTTTATCTTGATCGTTATTTATTATATTAGAGAAAATGATTCACTAACATAATAAATTTTTACAGGTAGCATTTACAACAATGTCTAACTGTCTGACAGAGTGGATTGCTCAAGATCACAGCTTTCAGCGGTCACAGACCCTGACTCACCGTCGATTCATACTTCCTCATCCAGAGTATCGTAGGTATTATCTCGCTGAGAGAGTGACCTTCCAGATTGCCGGCTTCTGTACAGTTCCCTTGGACCCCCCTGATGACATGCTGTCTCTGACGCTTCTGCCTGTTACAGCGTCCCAGTGTGAGGGTGATCCCTTCGAATCGGCCTTTGCCTCGGATGAAGAGGATTATGATATTTATTGTCTTGAGCGACTGATGCCACACATTGGGGCCCGGTTCGATTATGCACCACCTTATCGGTCCTCCCACTCTTCAGCCCCTACTTCCTGCACCCCGGGAGACCATCCCTCTTCCAGCTGGCGAGCTAACAGACCTTCTTCTTCTAGGACTAGGGCTTCCGCCTCCAGGGCTGGACCATCACATGCTGGAGCAAGCAGCAGTTCATCACATTTGAGGCCTCCCCCATCCATCCTTGCGGCTACCGGTCGATTGGACCCTGCTTTAGCCGACTTGAGGTTGCCATATGTTGTTCGTTATCATGCACCTGATGGTTGGGTGTCCCGACCAATTGGTGTGGAGAGTGCACCTCACCGGAGGCTTGTTCACATCACTCAGGTATATTCTTTTAGAACTTTTCATGAAAAGGATTCATAAAATTCTCTTGAAATTGACTGTGATTGTGTCTTTTTCACAGGTACCTGAGGGCCTAGTTGCTAATATGACAGCACTGATCACTGCTTTGTCGGATGAGCTGGCTGGTGCTTGGACTGATGCTGCTTATGAGAGGCAGAACAGGCCGCAAAGACGGAGAGCTCGGCGCTGAATTCTGATATTTGTCTTGGACTATATTTGTAGTACTTGAATTATTCTTGCTCTGTACTTTGTACTTTTCGTATTTTCCCCCTGTCATTTGAACTTAAGTACAAACCTGCACTAATTTGTTAGTATTAACAGCAGATATGTATGTATGGTGTTTGTTTTAGAAATCTATTTTCAAAAATAAATCCCTGAGATAACCCCAAAAAATAGTACCTAAAATAATCTAAACAAGGCCAAAACACAAGAATTTCATAAAATAAAATAAAAATAAAAATAAAATCAATATATATATATATAAAACAAGAAAAAGGGAATCGAGGCTGTGAGGGGGCAGTCGGGCCGCCGGGGCGGAGGTCGAGCCGCCGCCGCCGGCGGTCGGACCGCCGGGGAGGCCCCGGGGCAGTATATGTATTGTAAAAAAAACAGAATTTTGAGTGCATTTTTGGGCCATAAACAAATTTCTCATTGCAGGATTTTTTATTTTCCTCAAAAATGAATCCTCTTTTTAACCACGTGATGCATAACTGGACCAAGAGCCTTCATAATATCGAAAGGATCAACATGGGAAGGTATGGACTGAAAGCCGTTACTACCCTTAGGGGCGTGGCTGTGGATTGAGATTTTTTGCATGCTTGCATTAGATTTTGGGATCCTCAAGCCCATGTTTTCAGATTTGGTGCTCGAATGGAGGAAATGTGTCCTCTCTTTGAGGAATTTTGTTCAATCATTGGATGTGACCCCAATGCCCCTCTTGTAAGGCATGAGGTCCAAGTTGGTTATGTGGGATCCTTTCAGAGGCTTTTCAGTTTTACCAGGCCTCAAGCTCAAGCTATGATCATGGATGGGAGTAGAGCGATGCTGCTTCCCTTGATTGATGAATTTCTGACCGCCAACTTTGAAGATGAGGTTCAATTGAAACACAGAATGCGAGCTTTTGTTTTCTGCCTGTTGGCCGGATTTCTTTTCAATCGTGATCCTGGCTTCGGTGATTTGAGGCTTTGCCCCATGGTTAGGCAGATGGAAGAGCTTAATTGCATCGGTGGTATGATTCTGGCTGAGACCATCCAGAGTCTTGACAGAGCTGCCCTCGGGTTTGAGAACTGGACTGTTACCCCGATCATACTTCAGGTAATCTTGTTATACCTTTTTGTTTCTTCTAATTTCATTCTCTCTTTTTTGTTTGTAAAATAGAAAGGATCTATTTATTTTTTTTTTTCAGGTTTGGCTGAGAGACCATCTCCGAGTGGTTGCTGCTCCTAATGCCTTGACATATAATCCTTCTCAGTACCGCACCAGGAGAATCCAGATTACTTTTCCCTCCATGGCCAAGTGGGCTATCTGGTTGTTTGAGCTTGGACCAGAAGAATTGCTATGGTTCGTCCCTTGGTATAGAATTCCTCGCTTCATGGAGGCAAACGTAATGCACAACCATGTCTATCTCCTTGGTTTCACCCATAGCACGTGGTATAGTGCTTCCCGGGTCCTCAGACAGATGGGGATTGATCAGAGGGTTCCCCTTTCGGTCGGGCTTACCATTGCTTCCCCTATTACCCCTGGAGTTACCCGAGTTGTTCTACAGACTTGGGTCAGAGACCATCAGATGATCAGGCCTTTTGCTGAGCCTTCCCTTGTTCAGCCCACTCCGGAGTATAGGACCTGGTTTATACCCGAAGTTTGGCCCGCTGAAAAACCCAGGAGGTATGCCTTGCTGCAGGAGTTGGAGAGAGAGGAGGTTGTTCCTCTTAGCGAGGAGAAGATAGATGTCGCAGAGAGCTCCAGAACTAAGGAAGATACCGAAGACTCTGCCCCACGTAGGAGGCGTAGGATTTAGATCCCAGGGTGACTCCATTGTCTATTTTTTGGGTTGTTTATACCTTTTTTAGTTCCTTGAATGTATAGGACTTATGGTCTGACTCTTTTTTGTAATGACTGACTCTTTTTGTAATGAAAGATTCTTTTTTTGAATGAATGACTCTTAATGAATGACCCTTTCTTTTTTTTTTGTTTGTTTTCCAAGCATTATCTACTTTATTTATTTGCTCTAATTTTTGCCTAAGCCGTCCTTTCGGATTTTCAACTTAGCGAGCTCTTACCCATTCTTGCCTAAGCCGCCCTTTGTGGGTTTTTGACTTAGCGGGATTTTTTGTTGTTTGTTGTTTTTTTTTTGTGTTTTTTATAATATTAGCAAAAGAAAGATGAATGGATGATTTTTATTAATATTTAGACCGTGCTCAAGGAGAGCTGCCTACATATCTCGAATTAGTTTGCGAGAATCAGGTCTAGTGTAGTTCATTACAATGCATGATTATACATAATATTTCTTTAGCTGATCCAGATTGCAAGGGTTTATGAACTCCAGACAATCCAAATAAGACAAGATGACGGCTCCGCCGGAAAGTATTTTCTTCAAAATGTAGGGTCCCGCCCAATGAGGACGAAACTTCCCACGAGGATCTATAACAGGTGTTCTGATCTCTTTCAGAACCAAACAACCTTCTTCCAATTTTCGATCTTTGACCTTTTTGTTGAAATGTCTGGCCATTCGCCTCTGATACCCTTGAATCTGATGTAGGGCTTGAAGTCTTTTTTCATCCAAACCCAACAACTGATGATGATAATTGCTGATCCATTCAGCTTCATTTATCTGACTTTCTTGAATTATCCTCGCCGATTGAACTTCCAGTTCAATGGGGAGTACTGCTTCCATTCCATACACCAGGGAATACGGGGTTGCCCCACTAGGAGTTCTAATCAATGTTCTGTATCCCCACAAGGCCAATGGCAACTTCTCATGCCAACGCCTATGTTCCTTGACCATTTTTTGTATGATCACCTTTATAGACTTATTCGCTGCTTCTACAGCTCCATTTGTTTGGGGTCTATAAGGAGAGGACTTATGATGCTGGATATTCTTATCCTTCAAGAGCTTAGCAAATTCTGCTTGGAAATGAGTTCCATTATCAGTGATAATTTCAAACGGCGTTCCGTACCGACAAAGGATGTTGATTCGAACAAACTGTGCTGCCTTTTTGGCGTTTAATTCTGCATAGGAAGCTGCTTCAACCCACTTTGTGAAGTAATCCACTGCTACCAAGATAAACTGATGTCCATTTGATGCTTTTGGATGTATTTTGCCAATTATATCTATTCCCCAAGTAGCGAAGGGCCATGGAGAAGTGATCGGATTCAGGGCAACGGGAGGTTGCTTCTGCATCTTGGCAAATATCTGACACTGATGGCATTCTTGCACAAATGCCACGCAGTCAGCATTCATGGTAGACCAATAATATCCTAGATTGGCAATTTTTCGAGCCAAGGCGATTCCATACATGTGTGGCCCTGATTCGCCACCATGTACCATTTTCATGATCTGCTTAGCCTCTGCTTCATTCACACATCTTAAGTGCATTCCATTCCAACTCCTCTTGTAGAGGATATCTTCATTAAGAATGTAACCTATGGCTAGCTGCCTTATGGCCCTCTGATCAACCTTTGATGATCCCTCCGGATAACTTCCATCCTTGAGATAACCTTTGATATCCCAAAACCATGGTTTACCATCGGTCAAATGCATTATGTGGGCAGGTTGCTTCTGAAGTTGAACTTTCAATGGATGAATGACTTTCCCCTCCTTGATATTGATCATGGAAGCTAAAGTAGCCAGGGCATCAGCAAACTGATTCTTTGCTCTTGGGAGATATTCGAAGGACAAATCATCGAATTGTTGTGCCAGATGATCAAGGCGTTATAGGTAAGGAACCAAACGCTCTTCTCTTATCTTCCA
The DNA here is from genome assembly GCA_947685225.1 of Garcia nutans. Taxonomy (NCBI): domain Eukaryota; kingdom Viridiplantae; phylum Streptophyta; class Magnoliopsida; order Malpighiales; family Euphorbiaceae; genus Garcia; species Garcia nutans. The sequence goes on from CANTUV010000005.1 coordinate 42,261,514, forward strand.
TTTCCTTAAGGCTTGTGATACTATTAAAATAGAATCACCGTAGACCTTTAGGTTCTTAATCCCTAATTCGAGGGCGGCTTCAAGCCCATTGATGCAAGCTTCATATTCTGCTTCATTGTTTGTGCAGCTAAAGTCAAGTTTAACTGCAAATGGAATGTATTCTCCACAAGGAGTTTTGAACACAATCCCAATTCCATTTCCATGATAATTGGATGCCCCATCAAAATACATCTCCCAAATACTCCTTTCCACATTCAAGAGGTCTTCGTCAGGGAAACCCACTTCTCGCATCTCGTCATTCACGGGTAATTCCGCTAATTGGTCAGCTATTGCGCCACCTTTCACAGCTTTCCTTTGAATGAATTTTAGGTCAAAGGTTGCCAATGTTGACACCCACTTAGCCATTTTGTTGTCCAAAACAGGCCTCTCCATAAGGAATTTCAAGGGACTCTGTTCTGCGATGACATAAGTAGTGTAAGAAGACAAGTAGTGTTGTAACTTCGTACAAGTCCAATACAAGGCTAAACACAACTTCTCAATCTTGTTATACTTTAACTCATAATCCAGCATCCTTTTGCTGAGGTAGTAAATTGCATTTTCTACCTTTGTATCTTCAGCCTCTTGAGCTAGCATTGCACCCATGGCTTCATCTGTTACCGACAAATACAAGAGCAGAGGTTTTCCCATTCTAGGAGGTTGTAGAATTGGCGGACTTAACAAGTATTCTTTGATCTTGTCGAAGGCCTTTTGGCAGTCTTCATTCCATTCTTGTGAAGCACCTTTCCTTAGTAGCTTAAAGATTGGACCACAAGTCTCTGCCAACTGCGATATGAATCGACTGATATACTGTAATCTTCCTAGCAAGCCTCGAATCTCTTTCTCTGTTCTTGGCGGAGGCATTTTCAGAATAGCCTTTGACTTTGCTGGATCAACTTCTATTCCTCTCTTACTGACCAAATACCCCAAAAATAAGCCTGATGTTGCCCCAAATAGGCACTTTGCAAGATTAAGCTTCAAATTGTACTTGCGAAGTCTAAGGAAGAACTTCTCAAGTGCTTCAACGTGCTCTTCTGGAGATTTTGACTTAACAATCATATCATCAACATACACCTCTACTTCTTTGTGAATCATGTCATGAAAGACTGTTGTCGCCATCCTTTGGTAGGTAGCCCCTGCATTTATCAACCCAAAAGGCATAACCCTGTAGCAGAAAGTGCCCCATTCTGTGATGAAAGCCGTCTTTTCTTTGTCTGGTGGGTGAACTAGGATCTGATTGTACCCAACCGCGAGGTCAGTCATGGAAACCATCACATGCCCAGCCATCTTGTCTATCAGCAAATTGATGTGTGGTAGTGGAAAATCGTCCTTGGGACAGGCCTTATTCAAATCTCTGTAGTCAACACACATCCTGACTTTTCCGTCTTTCTTCGGGACTGGCACAATGTTTGCTAACCAGGAAGGATAGGCAATTGGTTCTATGAACCTATTATCCAGTTGCTTGGCAACCTCCTCTTTAATTTTCAAAGACCATTCAGGCTTCATTCTTCTCAATTTCTGCTTAACCGGCATTGCACCAGGGTATAGCGGAATCTTATGAACTGCTATTGCTGGGTCTATTCCCGTGACATCACTTGCCTTCCACATGAAGCAGTCAACATATCTTCTGATGCACTCGACAACCTGTTCCTTATTCATACAATCATATGCAATGTATGTATGTTCATTTTCTTTGCCAATTATTATCTTTTCATTTATTTCTTTCATTTCATTTATTTCATTTTTGCTAGATAATATTTGGAAAGCAAAAGACACAGGGTAACCAAGAACTTGAACAGTTTCATTAATAATGGCGGAGTCATCCTCCAGAGTTACATCATTTTTGACATCAGGGTTTTCTATTCCTGAAGATAAGGAAGACTCAGAACTAGACTCTGACTCGGTGTTTGACTCAGAATTTGATTTAGTACAAGACTCAGGCTCGAGGTATGACACATGACTAGGTTTGACTGTAGCTGCTTTTCCCTCCTCGGCATACCAGTTCATCAGTGGTCCATCTGTTGTCTTGATCAGCTTTGTGAAGTCCCTTTTGTCTTCGACATTGGTTATCATAGCAACCTCATCAAAGAGACTAGGCTGCATGAAATCTTCCCCTTGCGGGTCAGTTTGAGGTTCTGGTTCTTCTTCCTTTGTGGCTAAGACATCAGTGAACATCTCAAAACCCGGTAACTTCTTTCCAGTCAAAGGAGAATAGAATGGTTCCTGGAAACCACAGTAAGGAACTGTTTTCCCAGGTTTGCAGAAGTGACCATTCAGAGTTTTAAAGTAAGGGCGCATTTTGAGGCTTTTTGCTCCCCAAGTCTTCTTCCCTTTCTTCCCATGCTCAAGCTCTTCAATCTCCTTATCTGTGGGTTTGTACCCCAAGCCAAAAGTTTCCTGATTCTCGGGTTCTTCCCATGGCCGTACTACATGTGTCTTTCTCCCAGACTTCATCATTTCCATTCCGGGTAGCAGACCTACCCTCGGCATCATTCCCACTAGGCAATTGATTTGGACCTCCCCAAAGTCATATGAGATAAATGGCCCTTTGGGTTTTTCTCCTTCAATGCACTGAACTGTGTCATAATGGAACCCAGTCAAGGCCATGGCGGTTTCACCAGGAACAACCTCAAAGAGAGACTGATCCATGGTTTTCTTGTTGATTTCACAGGTATCCCCTTTAATAGTGATGATTTTTCCTTCAAAAGGGAATTTAAGTTTTTGGTGTAATGAAGAAGGTACAGCATTAATTTGATGGATCCACGGCCTTCCAAGGAGGAGATTAAAACTTGCGGGTACATCAATGACCTGAAATGGCACTCTCATTTTCACCGGTCCAATAGCAATTTCTAGAGTGGCAACACCCAAAATTTCTCTTCGAGTGTTATCATATGCTCTCACAATCTGATCAGAAGGTGTAAGATCTGTAGCCTCCAACCCCAGACAGCTTGCTACTTTCAAGGGACACACATTCAAGGCCGACCCATTATCAATGAGAACCATGGGCACAGTTTTTTCCCCAGTTTGTACGGTGACGTACAGAGCATCATTGTGTTTCTTACCATCTTCTGGTAAATCAAGATCAGAAAACCTAATACTCAACATCTTGGTTGACTGGGTCAAAGTGGCCACCAAAGCTTCTGGGCTTGTATCCACTGATGTATCAAGTTGACTCAAAGCTTCGCTGAGAGCCTGACGGTGTGGGAATGAGGAAGCAAGGAGCTCCCAAATTGACACCTTAGCTTGGGTTTGCTTAAGCTGAGTGAGGACAGGGTCTTCTTTTGGTTCTGGAGTCTTCTTATAGGGGTGGCTTGGAGTTTTAGAAGTTTCTCCCAAGTTGAGTGGCTGATACTGCCTTCCGCCTCTTGTCAAGGCATCGACCTCTTCTGCGAGGTCATTCAAATCTAGCACACATATTTCATTCATTTCTAAGAGAAGTTTGAAAGGATCAAATAGCTCTTCTTCCACAGTGATGGCGTGGATGGAGTGATTGGGCAAAGGGTTAGTGTTAATGTTTGGTTGCCTCTTGAGGGGTATAATGTCACCACTATCCACCAGATCCTGGATGCGGTTTTTCAGAGTCCAACAAGCATCTGTTCTGTGCCCTTTTCCTTGGTGGTATTCACAGTACTCATTGGCTTTATAACTGGAGGGTAATGGGTTTGGAGGAGGCCTTGGGTCCAAAGGCTTCAAATACTTTCCCTCCATGGCCTTTTTGAATACCAAATGAAGGGGTACCCCAAGGTCGGTATATTGCCTTCTTGGCTGATTTCTCTGCCCAAAATTGCCCACACGTAAAGGATTCGCAGGGGCAATATTGGCCACTTGATTGACCTTGCTCGAGGAAGGAGTTTGGCTTTGTTTCTTATATTTCGAAGCAGCCCCCTCATCTACTAACTTACCCAATTGTATCATATCTTCTACCTTGGTTGCAGTCGCAATGAGCGATTTGAAAGTAGGTAGGTATTGAGTTTGCAGTTGAGCCTGATATGTAGGTCTTAAGTTCCTGATTATGATATCAATCTGCTCTTGTTCTGAAGGGCGATTGATCATTTGGGCAGCCTTTGCCCTCCATCTCGTAAGGAACGAGGAGAAGGGTTCATTGTTGTTCTGCTTGGTAGTCTCAAGTTCTCTTCTAGTGACATCCACCTCAATATTGTAGTGGTATTGAGTGTTAAATGCATTGCAGATGTCCTCCCAGGTCTTAACCTTGGTATGATCTAGGCTTACAAACCACTTAAGGGCAGCACCAGTCAAGGATTGTTGGAACAATTGAGCAAAGAGCTCATCATTTAAACCCCAAGGGCTCAAGGCCCCCACATACATCTTCAAATGGGTTTTAGGGCAAGTGGTCCCATCAAATCTGTCCATCCCAGGCATCTTGAATTTTGGAGGCAATCTAGCTTGGGGAAACAAGGATAAGGAATCCATGTCTACCACCTCTTTATGAGTTTTCATGGCAGTGATTGACCTTTCAAGCAATTCGAGTTTCTTTTTCAGTTCATTAGTTTCATTTTTAGAGGGTGGATCCTCCAAATTGATGACAGGGGTATTGTTCTGAGCAGTCATGGGGGTACTAGTTTGCCCCACAATAAGTTCTTTCCCCAAATTTTCAGAAGTAGTGGCTGTCTTTGGTGCCCCTCCTAATTCAGCCAGGATGGCTACCCTTTGGGCAGCTAAAGCTTCATCAATTCTCTCTTGCATTCTAGCTTCAATTTCCTTAACCTGTCCATCTAGCAAGGCTTTAATCTGTTCAATAGTAGCCATTTCAGTAATTGGAGCAGTTGGTGAAATTGAGGTAACAGGACTTGTGGGTGATTGCACAGTTGGAGCGGGTGTAGCTTGTGTGGGTGAAGGCACACGGACAGTGGATACCTGCAAAGGTTAAGGGTAAAGGATTAGGGTAGTGTGTAGGGTAGGAAGAACTCTTGGTCCACTTGTATACATCAAAAGTTTTCCCCAAAAGATTTTCCTCCAAAATAATGTTGTCATGTTGCATGAATGCACCTCATCACATCATAATTCATTTTAATGGAATGTGACACTATCATTGGGTGCATACAACCTAAGGGAAGGTTCTATTGTTCATGAAAAATAGAGAATCAGCTCATAATAGGGACCTTTGAGTCTTGAGTAAGATATACCTAACCACATGTGAAACAAGGAGTTTCGCGTGGGTCCAACAGTACGATTACTCATGGGCCATTCCAAAAGGATTGGAATGGTTTGCGACAACAGGGAGGACGCTTTGGCTGTCCGCCGGCATAATCAAGGAGACCTGCCGGTCAGCGCTACTTGCTATCCAGACTCAGAACTTTGAACAGAAAGAGAAGAAATTCATTTGAAAATAATTTTTTATGAAATGAAGGAAAAGGATTCCCCCATATAATGCAAGAGAAAAAGATTCTCTGAATGTCAAGATAAATGCACAATTAGTCAAACAAGAGGTCCATTAAAGGAAAAAGATTCCTTTTGTCAATTTTCAATCCAATATCCCCAAAGAGGGGATATATATTGCTAGGGTACCCTGCAAAATGAATAAAAGTACCCTAAAGAAGGGCAAGTTAGTCAAATGAATAATAGTCTACTAGGATCCCATAAATTATTTTTATTGTCCCTAGTGTCAAATTAATCAAATAAGCAATAGTAGTCCACTAGAATCCCATAAATCATTTTTATGGTTCCCAGTGAAGTCGCCAATCTGTGAACCTCGGTTTTCCACCCGAAAATGATTCGGATGAAAGTTCACTCATTGTCAGGAGTCGCCACTCAGTTTATTTTGTTCGAAGGGAAAAACTAAGAAAACCCTTGTTTGACTCCAATTAATGCATCCAATGTAAAGGTTTCTAATCTACGAACCCAAGGAGGATTCGGGGACTATGTCATGTATTTGATTAATTTGCCAATTTAGAAATGGATCCAAAAGGGACACAGAAAGGAAGAAGAATAGATTGTTAGTAAATTGTGGACTTGCTATTCGGGGTGAATCCCAAATATGCCTACATACTCTCGTTTTTATGAGAGATCAAAGCCCATGTAGTTCGGAAAAGCCTATTTAAAGGCGATGAAAATTATGCTTCATGCATGTGTGTGTATATGCTTCGTGCATTTGTCGGGCTTTTTGCCAAAGTTGTTAATTTTAGCACTTAGTGCGAATTTGTTAAATTTAGGTACTTTGTACCAAAATCGTGCAATTTAGGCCTTTGGCCAAAAGATTTATTTTAATTGTGAAATTTAGGTACTTTGTACCAAAAAGATACAATTTAGGCTCCGTGCCAAAAAGTTGATTGATTCGCGGCTTCATGCCGAAGTGTTGATTGATTAGTTAATTAGGCCTTAGACCGAAAGAATTAGGTCTTTGACCGAAAAGAAATTAAGAAGAAGATAAGATGCTTTATGACATGCTTAAATTGACAAATGATAAATTATCATACTACCTTGTTTAGGGTCCTTCCACTTCGAAGTTTCAGGTCTTGTTTTCTTAGATCTTGAAATATGATTCTTAATCCCTGCCACACAATGTTAGATTCTTACAAATAAAAGTCCAATAAGAGTTTTTTAGGCGTGAAACGAATTCGACAGCATGAGGCCCACCCGAAAAAGTCCAACCTCCTTATTTTGAAAACTTAGCAGCATTTTATAGGCAAAATTCGGACCGGGCGGCTCGCCGGAAAAATCGGGAAAGGACACGGACGGCGGTCGGACCGCCGTGGGCGGCAGTCGGACCGCCGCTCCTAGCGGTTCACCCCCAAAAACCGCACCGAAATCCGCATTTTTTTCGTTCAAACTGATTTTCTGGGAGTTGCGGACCTCCAAAAATTATTCTGAGACCATACCTGTGATCCTTGCGTCGTTCCGGACGTTTCAAGTACCATGAAGACATACTTTCGGTGAATTTTACCGGGGACGTCCGGTCCGGCTCGGTTTTTTGCAGTCGGCTTCCCGAGCCTTAAAATTCGAGTGTTCACAGGTGGTGATATAAAACTGTATATCTAAGGGATGCAACCGTGATTAATTGAAGATGGAGGATGAGAACGAGAAATTGGACATCTCTAAGGGACGACCAACGTAATTTACTAGGACACTCGTTTTCTGAGTGGTTTTGATGTTTCTAACAACTAACCTCTCTAGTTCTATCCCTTTTAGTGTTCAGCTAACCACTTTTCCAACATCCAAATATGAGAACAATTTTGGCCACTGTGGGTTACCATTGCCTCCTTGCAGCTCTGCATGGCATCCACCTAGTTTTGTATACTTGCCAAAAAAGAAGAAATCTTTGACAAAAAAATGTCACACCCCAACTCTCCAAAGTTAGGGTGGACTTATCTTACTATAAATTTCAATTCACAACTTATTTAATTCATTTCTCTCACAAGTATATGATAATTTATAATATTTATTACATCATTTACATCATTAAAGATATTATAAACAAAATTTAAATAATTTTCAAATTAAAATCAGCCTGAAAATACTAATCTGTTGATCGAACCTCTTCTATATGCAAAAAAAATTTCAAATTAAAGAATTTTTGCTCTAATAAAGTCCACCAAGTTGGTCTTCAAAAATATCTGAAAATATTAGTAATAATGGAGTGAGTCCAACTACTCAGTGAATAGGTAAATATGTAACAAGAGAGAACAAATAAAGTTTAATAATAAATAAATTATAAACATTATCTATATCTCTTAATAAATATAATTTATATCTTAGTTATCTTTTATCTACACTCAAATATAAATTCCTACTGTTCTAACTTCAATTCAAGGGCGTATGATGACTTACCTCGCAAGCCTAAGGAAAAATAACTTCAATATACATGTGCAAAGTAATTATTCCGGCCAATGATAATTATAATATCATTAAATTTAAACACCCGTCATCAATATACAATCAGACAGATTTATAAAAGAGTGCATATAAACTAATTTATCAATATAATAAAATCAATCATTTACACATATAATAATTTAAACTACTATTATTTGTTCTCACTTAATAAGAAAATAATTAATATTCAGAAATAAATCACTGTAAATAAATTCACTTAATAAATATTTTTCTCAAAATCATATATAAATATAATACTTTTAAGAAAAATACAATGTTACATATTTACCTACTCATCTTAGCCAAAAGATAAATTTATAAATTTAACTATTTTACATCTATGATTTATTTTAACTATTATATCCACTGCTAGAGTGATATAAGAATAATTATTAACTAAAAATTATTCTAAAACTATTAACTATTATGATATGCATGATATGAGACATATATAAAAGCTAATCCTAAATTCTAATGAAATATCGACAATATTTGTTTAATTATTTCATATAGTCTTTTTCAACTTATCCATAATTCATCAAAAATACCAAGTATTTAAAATATTTTACTCTATAATTAATTTAATTAATTTATTCTTATAATTGTTATAATATTAATGTTGCTAATAAATATATTTTATTAAACTTTTCATAATGTTTATTTGATTTACTTACAAGTTATCCATTTAATATCAAAATTATATACTAAATTAATGCTGAATAATTCTAAGAGAATAATTTTATAATGATCATTTATTAATAATTAATAATTTATTCATTTTAACTCTTTAAAAATATTAACTTATTACAATCACAATGATAGTGAAAATATATTTAATAATATATATATTTATAAAATATATCCTTCAAATAGAATAATATTATTTACTTTAATTTTTCTTACTTTATAGTATTAAATTTTTAATAATAAAAATAATTATAGTAAAAGTATTAACAATATTGATATTAAAATTAATATTTGCTAATAATTATTATTATAATAAATTTAATAATAATAATAATAATAATAATAATAATAATATTTAATTACCATAATCATGACAAATCTTAATATTTAACTACTACTTGATATTATATTTTAATAACTACTATAGTTCAATAATAACTAATATATATTAATATTCAATTATATTTGTAATAATAATAATAACAATATAACTATTTAAGTAAACATTTAGTATACTTTAAATAATATATTAGAAAATTTTTAATATTTATAAAATTTTAATTATAATATTTTTACTAATATAACACTAACAGTGATGATAATTAATTACTACTAAACACAATTTATATTTTACTTACCATAAATTTTAATTATCTGATAATTAATTAACTCAATTTAATTTATAAATAATTTAATCAACTTAATTATATATGTAAATAAAACTCTTATTTAGATAATACTTTAATAGTAATATTTAATATAATTTACTTTAACAAACTATTAATTTATTATCCTTCAATTTACTTATTTATTTCATAAATATATTTATGTCCTTATATCTAAAATACATCCAATTAATTTTGTAATTTATATTTTAAGAATTGATCTTGACCTTATCACAATTATTTTTATTCTAAAATCAATGTTCATTTACATATATATATATATATATTAATAAATCATTGTATATTAACAAATTTCTTAATCATAATTTGATAATAAATTTAAATTCACTAACTAACAACTAACTACTAATTCATAATCTCATTAATTCAATTTATATATTAATTTGTTCTATAATTTACTAATAATATTTAAAATTCAATATTTAATTATTTTAATTATATTTAATATTAATATTTTTATTTTAAATTACTACCTCTATAATTTTAGTAATATTAATTGTCTTTCATTCTTATTTCTCTTTTAATAATAATAATTAATCAACTATAATTTCTAATTTAATTATTTTCTAAATTTTAACTAACTATTCATTATTTTCACTACTTTTATTTTTATTTATTCAAAATTTATCTTCCTCTAATTATTTTTTATTTATCATAATATTTACATTAACTCCTAAATTTTTTATTAAACCAAAATTTAACTAATTAAAATTTTAATTATTGTTTGTGTGTAAAATATATCTATATGTATATATATGATTTTTTTATACTTATCTATAATTCGCAAGTAATATACTGAACCGAAGTTTAAGATGAGAGAATTTTAAAAATATCCACATCACCGAAAAATATTATCGGAAAGTGGTTGAAAACGGCCTCCGAAGTTGACGCAGGCGAGATCTATGATCAGCACTTCGGTCGGCGCGTGCGGCGATTTTTGATGGTGGTTCACATGGTTTTTTGATGGATTTGGAAAACTAGGAGAGTTGACTTCTCCGGTTGTCGGCTCGTATTGGTTGACGGTGGCCGGAAGACGTCAAACGAAGCTGATAAAGTTTAGTGCTCCAAGAATTATTCCTCTCCCTCTACTGTTCTGAATTTCAAATTCCTCTTTGTACAGCCTCTCTCTCTCTCTCTCTCTCTCCCATTTTCCTTTTCCTTTTTTTTTTCTTTTCCTTCCCTGTTTCTTTTTCTTTTTATCAAAATTTTTTCTTCATTCTTTAATTATTAACCATTTAAATTGAAATAAAAATTTTAACATTAAGACCACTAATTTCACAACTGATGATCCATATTTAAAGTTGTATCTTTACCTAATTTATATTATTTTTTTATATATTTTTATTATATATATTTTTATTTGTTATTTATTGCTATTACTATACACTCCACTATATATATTATTAATAATATTACTATTTTAACTAATTATTTCACTCATTATTATTATTATAATTATTATTTTTGGTTGGTCAAAAATTACTACCTCTATATTAATATAGTTATTTTAATTATTATTTACATCATATTTTTTAATTTTATATACCAACTTTAATTATTATATATGTATATTTGTTATTGATTATTGATAGTATATATATATATATTTCAATCATAATTATTTAATTTACTAATAAGTATTATTATTTTTATAAGTCTATTGATAAGTTAAATATTATTAAATATAATATATAAATAGGTATATGTTATTTAGCCTAATGGTAAACTATTTGCTATTTTTTTTCTCTAACCTAGTAGGTTCAAATTACAGTGGTGTTAAACACCTTTTTTTTATTTTATTTAAATAATCTAACACTTACTCTATTTATACAATAAATTAGATTATTAAACACATTTTTTATTAGTTTGTTGTACATACTATATTATTTTTTTATTTATTTTTATTATATATATATATACATTTATATATTTATATATTATTGTTTTATAAAAATGCCGGGTATTATAGAAAATATGTTTTGGAGTACAATTATTTTTTTTACTTTATCACATTTTTTGCCACTTTCTTGGTCTCATTTTTCATCCGCATTAGGATTGTTTATCTTAATTAAGATGGAAATTTGGCCAAGGGAAGAGAGGGAAGAGCATTATGGGCTAGTGCGATGGTTTAAATAACAAGAAATGGGGAGTGCCAGATGCGGAAGCAGTTCCAGTCCCAGCTGCTGAGGTGGCATAGTGATAGGTGAGAGTAATAACAACAGAAGCAATAGTAGAGCTACCAGCTTTTTGGCTGATCCTCTTACTCCTATGCGGAATGGGTTGACCCAGAAGTAAAGAAAGAAGGAATGGAATTACTGGAGAGTCGTCTGCAGTTCACAGTTCACACTTGGGCAAAGACGACTTACTTTGAAAACGGAACACGAACCGATTTCCACTATTCTGAAAAAGCCCCAGAAATAAATTGAACTTGTGAAATTAGGTGTTGTATACGATCAATACAATAGCAGCACTTAGTTCTTAAATTTTATTTTCATTTATAAGCTCTAATATACAATCGTCGAGATTAATATCATACTATATAAAAAAAGAAACATATTATTGAATATTTTATATTGTATTTTTTTTCTCCAACCAATTCAGATGGCAAAAGGGTGCATTGCCCAGAAAATTAGCACTCATTACATATTATTTCGTTGCAAATAGGAACATTTTATTCCTTCAAAAATTTGATTAACTTAGCATTAATATTTCAGCCAAAACATTCAACAATGAATAGGGAGCAGACTTAATTTAACAAATACTAAGAGTGCTCTCAACACAATGGTCTCAGAATCCTCCTCCAGTGCCCGATTTGTTTTCCAAACCAATTGAAATGAACTTGTAATAAGCTCAAACACCATCATCCAATCCATAAACTAGAGGCCAGAATGTCCTCTCACATGCCAGTTTGTTTATGACCAACCACGCAGTACAGTACGCATAATTGCACCGCAGCCAACCACCACTTCAGGCCTGGCAAACAAGGAGAGTTGTCACGTCACAATTCACAAATATTTGAGCATGCCACGACCTTCCACGCCAAGTTTGGTAGCTTGCAATTGCTTCTTTTTCGGTGCCTTCAGCTGCTGCAACTTTTTATTCATCTGCCATTCAACATTATAGTTTAGAAACAATAGCTGAACTGATAACATGGAATAGTAAATTGACGTCTGAGAATCTACTGCCAATAAATAACAGCAATCCATGAACCCAATATATATATATATATATATATATATAAGGGACCGTTTACAGGTCCCTTATATATTGGCAGGGGACCGTTTACAGGTCCCTTAGTTTTTGTTGGTATCAGAGCCATCTTCTTTTAGGGGTGGTAGTAGATAGATATAGAACTGTTTCCATAGTTAAATCTTTGATTTATAGATCTAGAAGTGGACTTAGTGTTGTCTAGGTATTGGATATGCAGTAAGACCCGTGTTAGCCGACGGACAGGCGTTTAGGGCAGTAAGTCAGTGGTCGCTACCAAAACCAACATTAATAAACTTTAAAAATCTATTTTTCAAATATTTAAAGATGGAGCCTTTTCTGTGTAAATCTGCTAGTACAACTAAAACGGATAGTTCTGAGTCATCAGAAATTAAAAAGATAGTTAACAGAAATGAAGTAATTTTAGAAGATTTTAATAAAGCAATTGATAATTGGGTAATACCAAAGATAGATAAAGAACAGATTTATAAAATACCAAAATTAAATATATTTAAAAATGATTACATAATTAAAGCTGAAGAAAGAGATGTACAGTTAAATAAACCTTTTGAAAAGATAACTTTACTTTCTCCAGAGTCTATAAAACATCATAAAGCTAAAAAATACAAGTATATACATATAGGATTAGTACAAATAGGTATAAAACCTTTAACTAGAGAAGGATTAAATACTAGTATTCTGGCAGTGGTCAGAGATGCTAGGTTTGTAAATTTTAATGACTCACTTTTAGGAACTATAGAAACCAGTCTGAGTAGTGGTCCAATTTCATTTGACTGCTTCCCAGATATAACAATTTCATTAAATGATCCAAACATATTAAAAAGTGTAGTTTTAGAAATTAAAACACATAATTATAAAATGCTTGAAGGATCTATTCCTGTAGCATTAATGTATAAAATAAATTATAAAGCTATGATGTCTGCCTTTGCTACTAAGTATATAATGCAACCTAAACTAGGAGAAACTAAATTTTTACAGACAGATTTAAGTAAAGCTAATACAGTAATTCCTAGGACTATTCAGTGGAAAGATATTAGTCTCCCTGATGAATGGGTCTTAGAGGATGCTGTTCCTCTTCCTGAACCTAAAGCTACAGTTAAACCTAATATAGAACTCAGTAAAATTGAACAGTATGAAGACGGTAAAGTTAAATTAAAATTCAATAGACATAGTGTAAGCAGTAGGTATTCAGACTCTTCCTCATCTATTTCAACTGTAGACATAGGTAGAGCCTCACAGTTACCTTCTGTAATATATGCTTCATATAAAGAAAATGAGCCTAAACCTGTTTTGCAAACAGTAGTAAAGCCTAGGTATTCTACATCAGATATACCTGAATCTAGTAATAAATTAAAAAGTGTAGATTATAGTACAACAGTTCCACACTTATATTATAATCCAACAGGAACAATGAACCCTTTGGAACCAAACCCTAATTATAATCAACCTCAGAATGTAGAACACTCACCTTCTCCACCTATGTCACCTACAGCTTCCTTCATGACAGGAAATGTAGAAAGCATAGATAGAGAATTAAATGTAATTAATAAAGAATTTATTTTTAATTATGATAAATTAAATAAAGAATTAACTGCAATTAAAAATAAAGATAAATTAGAAAATGTAATAAAAAAGGTAAAAGATTTTGAATCAGTTAAAGAAGAATATATTGACTTTATAAAATATTATGAAGTTAATATGAAATTCTTTGATTGGTTTAAAAGAATTTATAGAGGAAAACTTAAATTAGAAAAATCAATAAATCCAGTGACTGTTAGGAATAAAAATACAGAATGGAAGGTAAAAGATAAAATCATACAAAGTAAACATCCACCTAAAACATCAAGTGTATTTTTACATGGAGATAAAGAAATAAATATAGCACCATTTAAAATAATTTCTGAAGATGATCCTAATAGGAAAATCTTAGAACAAAATAATTTCAGTAATGCACATTTAATAACTATAGGACAACAATTAAACAGAATAGAAGATACTATTAAAGAAAGTAAAATAGTAAAAATTGAAAAAGAAGTAAAAGATAAAAAACTTAAAACTCATGTTTTTAAACCTTTCGAAGTTTCTAAAACAGGACAAAAAGAAGTAAAATCTAAAGATTCAGATTTTGTTAAAGCAATTAAAGAACAATTAAGTAAAATTGAATCTTCTTCTGGGTCAAAACAGGTAATACCAGAAACACCCCAGTCTAGAGATTCTAAAACCATTAGTATAGTCACCCAAGAACAGGAATCAGAATCAGTTGAGGATTCTCAACCTGAATCTGAAGATATAGAAACCTTTAGTAAAGCTTTAGAACCACAGATAAATCGTTTAACACATAATCAATCTATAGTACCTAGAATGTCTGCCCCAGACTTAGGTATAGCAGATAGACCAAATGTGTTAACACAGTATAAATATAATGCCTCCTCAGTTTATGAATGGAACATAGATACCTTATCAGAATATAATATCCTGAGTCTTCTTCAACAGATGACTATGGCTGCCAATGCCTATAGAACCCAAACAGGAACCTCAGATAGGACTATAGCTGAACTCCTTATAGCTGGTTTCACAGGACAACTTAAAGGTTGGTGGGATAATCATCTCACTGATGAACAACATTTAGAAATTTTAAATGCTGTAAAAACTTATGAGGATGGAATACCTATTTTAGATGAATCTGGTGATACTATTCAAGATGCAGTTGCAATGCTAATCTTGACTATATCACTTCATTTTATAGGTGATCCTACTCATTTAAAGGATAAAAATGCAGAATTACTAAGTAACCTTAGATGCAAGAAACTTAGTGATTTTCAGTTTTATAAAACAACTTTCCTAACTAGGATAATGCTCAGAGAAGATTCCAACCAGGCTTTCTGGAAAGAAAAATTCTTAGCAGGATTACCCTTCTTCTTAGGAGAAAAAGTTAGGAACCATATAAAACAGGAATTTGGAAACCATATTCCTTACGACCTATTGACTTATGGACAACTGTTTAGTATAGTTCAAAAGGAAGGATTAAAGCTTTGTCAGGACATAAAACTTCAAAAATCATTAAAATATGAAATGAGAAAAACTAAACAAGAACTAGGTTCTTTCTGTAAACAATTTGATTATAGTATAACACAGAAACATAAAGATTGTAATGGACAGTGTTCTACTACAAGAAAATATAAAAAACCTTATAAGAAATATCACAAAAAGAGTTATAAGAAAAAATTAGATAAAGATGATTATTATAAAAAACAAAAACCTTATAAACCTTATAAACATAGAAAACCTAGTAGAAAACCTTATAAACAAAAGGATAAAAAATTTACATCATATAAAGATTTAACATGTTATAAATGTGGAAGAAAAGGTCACACGTCAAGATTTTGTAAATTTGATAAAAAATTACAAGAATTAAATTTAGAAGAATCTATAATAAATAAAATTCACGAATTATATTTAGATTATTCAGATTCTGAAGATTATTCAGATTCTGAAGAACTAAATCAAATAGATGATATAGGATCAGAATCAAGTTCTGAATATAGCAGTAAATCATTAAATGTATTAACTAAAGAACAAGAATCTATTTTAGAAGCAATAAAATTTATAAGTGATCCTAAAATACAAGAAAAAATGTTAAATAAAATATTAGAAGATGATAGACCTAAACATTCTATGCTACCCAGTACTAGTAAACAAACATATGATTTAACTACAATATTAAATAAAAATAAAGCAATAAAAAACAAACCAACTATAAATGATTTACAAAAGGAAATTAAAGAAATTAAATTAGAATTAAAAGAATTAAAAAACAAACAAGAACATGATTCACAAATAATAAAATCCTTAATGAATTCAACTTCTTCTTCTGATGAAGAAGCTGAACAAGATATTGAACAAATAAATGGTAAAGAAACTGATAATGAAATTAGTTTGATTAGCAAAGATAAAATTACAGATAATTTAATTTTTATGTTGCATGAAATAACATCTAGAAAATATTTAATAAAAATAAAATTAAAATTCTCAGATAATTATAATATAGAAACTATAGCATTATTTGATACAGGAGCTGATTTAAATTGCATTAAACCTAGTCTAGTACCAAAGAGATTTTGGCAACAAACTAATGAAAGTTTATCAGCAGCAAATAAATCTAAATTAAATATTCTTGGTAAAGCAGAAGCATCAATTATAGATAATAATTTAGAAATAAAAAATATATTCATTTTAACTAATATTCATCATATGGTAATCTTAGGAACACCATTTATGAATTTAATTACACCTTATTCAGTAAATGATGATAGTATAAGTTTTAAAGCTAGAAAACAAAAGATAATTTTTCCATTTTTAGAAAAACCTAAAAAGAGGAATTTAAATCTTTTAAAGGCACATTCAATAAATGAGTTACAAATAAATGCACTTATAAAAGCAAAGTCTGAACAACTTTGTAATTTAAAGAACAACTATCATTTACAAAAAATAAATGAACAGTTAAATAATAAATTTACGCAAGATAAAATTGATAAATTAAAATCTCAAATAGAAAAAGATTTGTGTGCTGATATTCCAAATGCATTTTGGAACAGAAAGCAACACATGGTTGATTTACCTTATGAAATAGGCTTTGATGAAAAGTCTATTACTACTAAAGCTAGGCCCATTCAGATGGCGCCTGATCTAATTGAATTTTGTAAAAAAGAAATAAATGATTTAGAAAATAAAGGATTAATAACTAAATCTAGAAGCCCTTGGTCTTGTGCTGCATTCTATGTAAACAAGGCTTCTGAAATAGAAAGAGGTGCACCTAGATTAGTAATAAATTATAAACCTTTGAATAAAGCTTTAAAATGGATTAGGTACCCTATTCCAAATAAAAAAGATTTATTAGGAAGATTATATAAAGCAAATATTTTTAGTAAATTTGATATGAAATCTGGTTTTTGGCAAATTCAGATTAATCCTAAAGATAGGTATAAGACTGCATTCACTGTTCCATTTGGACAGTATGAATGGAATGTTATGCCTTTTGGTTTAAAGAATGCACCCTCTGAGTTTCAGAGAGTGATGAATGACATTTTTAACCCTTACACTAAATTTTGTATTGTTTATATTGATGATGTTTTAATTTATTCAACAACTATAGAAGAACATTTTAAACACTTAAAAACATTTTTTATGGTAATAAAACATAATGGTTTAGTATTAAGTAAAACGAAGATGTCTCTGTTTCAGACTAAGATTAGGTTCTTAGGACACTATATAGAACAGGGAATTATAGAACCTATAGAAAGGAACTTAGCTTTTGGAGATAAGTTTCCTGACCAAATAGTTAATAAAGCCCAGTTACAAAGATTTTTAGGTTGTTTGAATTACGTCATAGAATTCTTTTCCAACCTAAATAGGACTATTAAACCTTTGCATGATAGGTTAAAAAAAACCCAGGCCCATGGACTGAGGTCCACTCTGGCATAGTTAGACAGGTTAAAACCCTAGTTAAAACTATTCCTTGCCTGCATATAGCTGATCCCTTAGCCTCCAAAATAGTTGAGACTGATGCATCAGATATAGGTTTTGGTGGGATTTTAAAACAGGTTAAAGAGGGTAAAGAAGCCATAGTCCAATTTTATTCAGGACATTGGAGTCCAACCCAATTAAATTATTCAACTATAAAGAAAGAGATTTTGAGCATTGTTTTATGCATTTCAAAGTTTCAGTCTGATTTATTGAATCAAAAGTTTTTATTAAGAATTGATTGTAAAAGTGCTAAAGATGTTTTACAAAAAGATGTTAAAAACCTTGCCTCAAAACAAATTTTTGCTAGATGGCAAGCTATTTTAAGTATTTTTGATTTTGATATTGAATTTATTAAAGGAGAAAATAACAGTTTACCTGATTTCCTTACTCGTGAATTCCTTTTCAGGAATCATGGGGAGAAAGAAGAAAAACACCAATAAAGCCAAAGAAACACTAAACAGTGACTCACCTAAAGCTCTATCTGACCACTCAGATAGTATTTTGAACCCTAAACCCATAAAGTCATGGGCAGATGCTGTCCAAAAAGAGGATGATAAAGCTAAAATGGATCTATGGGTCTCTCAGCTGGCCCAATCTCCAGAGGTCCTTAAAGTTCTTGAAAAGATGGGCTTCCCGCCTCCTGAAGCCCCAGGTATGAATCCTTCAATCCCTTTAAAAATGGAGTTAGGACAGTCTTCAAAAACCCTAACTCAAAATGTTTCTAAAGACGAGTTGAATGTTTCAAACCCTTCAACTCAAATTGTTTCTTCAAATTTCTTTTTAAAGTCTAAAGCTTTTTGGCACAACAAAAATTTCTGGTCTACAGAATTAATTGCTGATTTTGGGTCTGCTCTAAAAAACCCATGGTCTATAATTGAAACTGTTTACCCTAAAGGATGGTTTTTCAAACCAAAAGAAACCTCAAAACCCCAAGAATATTATCTTCATATTCTTGTGGATTCAGGATCTTTGTTTGTAAAGCACAATTATAACCCACAAGAAAAGACTGTTATATCTCACTCTTCTTTTAAAATAAAGAAAATTCTCCATCCTTCTGAATGGGGAAAACCGTTGCACGTTCCTGTGCAGTTTAAAGCCCTTCCTTCCTTATCCTGTTGTTCTTCATATAATTATTGGGATTATATAGAAGCCTGGACCAAAGCCTTGTTTTTCCAAAACCCGGCTAAAACCCATTCCTGGCTAATCTATTGTGAGACCAATTTTAAAGTCAATAACCTCCCATCATGGTTCGTTGATTGGTGGTACTATTGCGGTAATGATGAAAATTGTCTTCCTCTTGAAGTACAATTGGCTTACCGGTATTATAAAGTTCACTTAAACCCTAATCCTGTTGAGAAGAATTTTCCTCTTCTTCTTCTTTTCAGTTTAACTTTCAATATACCTTGGGTATATCAATGGTACTTCGAATCTTCTATTCTTCCAGGTACCAATATCCCTGTGGTATTGAGAAAATCTAAAGTTAAGTGGTGGTCTGCCTTTCGCATTTCTACCACTGAGGAGTGTTAAAAAATGGCTCCTAAAGAGAAACCATGGTGGTCTTGACCCAAGACTACAGGTCTCTTTTGGTGCCCAAAGAGCCCAAAATATTGCCCTTCTTGCAGCTGCCAAGACTGCAGAAGATTATAGAGCTTTAATGGAACAGATGGTTGGGTCTCTTCCCTCAACATCTGAGCCCGTTAAGCCCAGTAGAACCTGCTCTGCTGGATCTTCAACTAAAGCCCATTCTAAAGTATCTAAAGCTCAATCCAGAAGGAAGAAATCTCTTTCCTCTTCCTCGGATTCTTCTACATCATCCATGACATCATCCTCCACCGAGACATCTGACTCGGATTACTGTCCCAGTAATGAAGATGATTGTTATGGTATATTGTCCCCCATCAGAATGAAAAGTAAAGATAAAAAGAAAAAGAATAAAGAAAAAGAAAAAGAAAAAGAGAAAAAGATTAAAGAAAAAGAAAGAGAAAAAGAAAAAGAGAAAAAGATTAAAGAAAAAGAAAAAGAAAAAGAAAAAGAGAAAAAAGACAAAAGAAAAGAAAAGAAAGAAAAAGAAAAAGAAAAAAGAAAAAATAAAGAAAAGAAAAAAGAAAAGAAAAATAAAAAGATAATTGAATCAGAAGTTGAATCTGATTCAAGTTCATCTGGTTCGTCCAATTAAAGGCAGGAGAAACCTCATTTCTCCACTCAGGTTGTTTAAAGTCAATAAAGGCGGTGCCCACTGACAAGATACTGTTCATCCACAGTATTCATTAGAGGGAATCCAACAGTAAAGTCAGAAGAACTGTTCATCCACAGTTCTCCACAGTAAAGCCAACAGTACCAGACAAGGTACTATTCATCCACAGTTCCAGACGCGTGAAGGTACAGTAAAAGCAAATAGTAACGACAGGTTACTATTCACCTACAGTGCCAAAGCATGTGACAAGAACAGTGAAATTTTAAAGCCTCTGTCTATATAGTGAAGCTGATTCTGAAGGTAGGAGGAATCCGAAATACTTCTCTCTCAACTTAGAAGCCATTGAAGAACCCTCAGCCTAGTTTAGCTTCCTTCTTCCCTTTCCTCCTTCACCTATATTTCTACCATCACTGTATCCCATTCCTTATTGATTCTCTTTTAAGGTAGTTTATAGTTTATATTTTATAACTTATATTTTATAATTTGTATTCTGTTTTAAAGTTTATATTCTGTATTGTATTCTGTTTTCATTTATTTAAATAAATTTAAATTTCTTATATCTCTTCTCTCATTCATATATAAGTATGCTCTGTTCTAGTTCTTGCAAGCAAAAAACGAGCAAGTTGAGCTTGATCTGGAACTAAAACATCAGAAATATATTGCACTACTTACAGACTGAAAAGGACCTCTAATTCTATCATTTTCTGTCTTTTCTCTCTCTATTCAGCGCTGTATATTTATACGGGATCCGTATATCTATACCAGACATAGTATAATTAGGTATACTAAAAGATATAGACATAAGAGTGTGTATTGTTAAAATATATTAGACTTAAGATACAAAATTAACTTAATCTTTAAAATGATATATAAGGCTGGAAACCCAAATATAAATTGGAGCAACGTCAGACTTGCACTTGTCTGAAGTCCTCCTCTGTACCGGGTATGAAACAACGCCGCCGTACCTTTTAAAAGATTATATTTTATTTATATTCTGTTTATACTTTACTATTATTATTTATTTATTATTATTTATTTATTATTATATGTTTTTAATATATTCTTTTACATTCTGCTTAATATTGTCATATTGCATAATTAAGGAGTCTTTAACACTTGAGGCCGGAAACGGTTCTGTGATACTGAATGTAATCGATATCCTTAATTCATCATTTTTATTTATTGTTATCTGTTTAATCTTTGTTATTTATGCTTAATTATTTTATTGTTTTTATTAATTCCTATATATATATATATATTAAGAACAATTGTCTGAAAAGTGAAAACTTGTCCAAATATTCAGCAAACACTCAGAAAGTCTCAAAATAGCTAAGAGCAATATCTGCCTTTCAGATTTTAAATCATCTTAATAGAATATTTTACTAATCTATGAACCATTTACATAAATCAGTGAAAGAAATGGATGGATTCATGCATTAACCTCTCCAGACCATGCAAAAATGAACCAAGTAGTGAATTCAAATTTGGACATGCAAGTGTCTTTTGCCAATTTATGCCATTTCCTACATAGCTGCAGCTTAATAGTAGATCTCACAACTCAAAGTCACATTTAATAACTGAAGTCTCTACAGTAGATCTCACTCCAAATGACTTCGAGATATAACCTCATCTTCAGCAGCAATTTTAACTACTGAATTGGAGGAAAAAAAAGAAAACACCAGTTGCTCTACGTCATCTACAGTAAAAGGAAAACCAACCTTTAGCCGTCGCTGATCTTGAACAACTTGTTTAGCACGGGCTCTAATTTCTTCAGGATCAATCTTAGACCGAGGACGCACAACAAAATCCAATGGAGTTGCTTCTGGCCTAGAAGCATGTTGCCTAGAAGATGATTGGCCAGATCTTCGTTCCCTTTTTTCCATTCAAAATGAACATCATGAGTATATAGTGAAATATAATAATGACATTGGAAACAAGGTGTACAGAAAAAATGCAACAATTGTCTTCCATTAAATCTTACCGTGAAATATCCAAATCAAAATCACCATCCCTAGATTCAACCCCTGCAGAATTATTTACTGGCCTGCCAAAGATTCATAGAAATATCCAGGTAGAGAAAAATCAATATGCATACATGCATCACAGAATTGCATATTAACCACATGGAACAATGGAATAAAGGGGTATGTGGAAGAAAATACCTTCTTATTGTCGGCCTTCGGTAGGCCCTATCATCATCAATGTTTCTCATATCCTCAAACCTTGTACTCTTATTAAATATGGGCCGACTCTGCATTTGTTTCCAAAAACATTGCCAGCAAAACGTCAATACCAAATAATTAATGTTGATTTCCACAAATAATTTTTAAAATTAAAGAAAGATGTCCCTTAAAAAAGAGCTAATGCTACACGTTTGTTTATAAATATATATAAAAAAAACTCAACAATGACAAGATTGATAATCCATAAATATAAGATCAAAACAAAATCACAAAGCATGTCCAAGAAAAATTTGATCAACATTCAGAAGAATTAAATCCAACATTATAATATTTGCCTAAAGAAGAAAAATGTGACACTACCACTGCCACTTAACCATTCACTGGCGAATGAATGCATCATTTTAAAGGGAAAGACATGGCAGAAGGCATTTAACAAACAATGAGTTGAATGGGGTAACTGCATTACCCATTTATCAACCAGATCCTTAGCGAGTTTTCTGTTAGATGTGGTTTCCTCATCAGATTTTGATAAGAACATAATAACCTGTCAAAATATACACACATTGGATTGATCAACATTTTGTCCCAATTCCAACCTTCAAACAAAGA
This sequence comes from Garcia nutans, assembly GCA_947685225.1. Classification (NCBI taxonomy): domain Eukaryota; kingdom Viridiplantae; phylum Streptophyta; class Magnoliopsida; order Malpighiales; family Euphorbiaceae; genus Garcia; species Garcia nutans. Next base: position 42,284,490 of record CANTUV010000005.1, read on the forward strand.
GGCAATATCACAACATAAGGAGATTAACCTTCCCAAGACCACTTCTCTTCAATTGCTCTCTTCTGTCATACTGCTCCAGATCAATTGGAAACTGCAAGAGAAAAAAGAAAGAATTCAGGCTACAAAAAAACATTTGCAATCAACTCCTACTGCATAATAAAAGGATTGAAAGCTGATAAAAAGTCAAAAATAGTGGAAATCCCTCTACATACATCAGTCAAAATCTTCAAAATTGCTGCACGGATATTTATATTAGGTAAGCTTCCATCTGGAAGAGGCTCAAGCCAATTTTTTAATAGAGTTAGTACTCCATGATCTATAAACTCTTGTTGGAGTTGCTTCCTGCACCATGAGTAATTGATAAGAATACATGAGCTGCTAATGTGATGAAACAAATACAGACTACATAAACTTATGGCAAATAACCAGCTTACTTCGAGAGAACTTCAGTCAGAAGAGGTAATTTCTTAAGTTTAGTGATGGCAGGTTTCCCCCGCCTATTCAGTTCTGCATCCTCTTCAGCTGTGACCTCAAGATCAGCCATGACGTTCTCAACTAACAGCGCAATTTCAGCAGGACTTTTCTCATTCTTCTTCTTTCTCTTACCCATCTTGAAGAGCTCCTTGATTTCGTCATCCTCTTCACCCACTTCTGCCTGAAAACATCAGAACAATAAATAAAAGATTAAAAATTTAAAAGATTATTAAAGATGCATCATCAGGTACCAAACACTTTGAAACAACAGTGAGCTTACATCCAAAAGTGATCTAAGCTTACCAATAGCTCCATTAATAAATAATGAAATACTAACCTGAGGAGCATCACCAGGAGAGTGAGGTTCATTGTCACTCCCATATCGATCAGCAGGATCTACACCACTGTCATCGATGAAGTTGTCATCATCTACAGTCCTAGGACCCTCTTGATCCTCCTATTTGAAGAAAAATTTTAATTAGATAACGCTAATAACAAACCAAAAACATGTCTCCTCGAAATATCTCTCAAATCTCACAGCCTTCAAGGAAAGGGATGAGGTAGCCCATCTCATTTGTCATTCTGTAATTCAGGCTTAAGCATAGTGATTCATAAACAATCACGCAACCTTAAACATGTAATCAAATATTTGTAATGGACAAATAGAGTTGACATTGACACAATAGCAAATGAAAACTTTAAAGAAGAAGTTAATAGAACAGCCACAGGTGATTTAAGCATATCTAAAAGATAGACCTGAACCCATAAAATCACCAAACAAAACAGGTACAAAGATCTCCATCTTCCAGAGCTGTTACTCTCATAAAAAGGAATACTGGTTATTCAATTAACTTGTTATGAACAAAAAGTTCATACAATCAACTACCAATATAACTTCACTCCCATAGAGAACAGATTAACAAGTCCAGATTACAGACACAAAAAACAGGATTACGTTGTGCTGATGCATCAATTGAAACAAGCAACGCAGTATCATCTGAGAGCTTGAATATGCCACCAACTCTACAGAACGTGGATAAGACACCTCAAATTAAAAGACAGCAACAAATCAGGACGGAGAAAAAACTTTTTTAATACAAACTAAAACCAATTAATTTCTTATTTATCAATCACCGCCATAGACAGAACATCAAATTTAAACAAAATAAATTGCATTCAATTCAGCATCTACAAAATAAGCCCAAGTATCAAAAACAACCAAAAGAGAGAGAGAGGGAATGAAAAGCTCAAACCTCAGAATCACCACCAGCAATAGTATCCCACATTTCCTCGACTTCTCCATCTTCTCTCCCTGCCAATTTCCCTGAATACATCCCTTTCTTCATCAAACCTGATTTTGAAACACTTCCCCCCTTCCCTCCGCCACTTGCGTACTTCTTCTCCCCCTTGCTAAGCTTCTTCCTCTCCTTTCCACTACTCCCAGCTCCTTCCTTGACCAATTTCTTTCTCTTCTTTCCTTCCATGGCATAATCCCTTCCAAATGTCTCATCTTCATCCTCATCGACCAACTCAGGCACCACAAAACTACCCTTTTCCCCCAACCCAGAACCGCTTTTCTTCACCAACCTCTTCCTCGGCTTTTCAACTTTATCAGTGTCATATACCGGAGTTTGTGACCTCTCTCGCTCTTGTTCGCCCCATCCACCAACATCATCCTCCACCAGATCATCCTGTTGGGGTTCTGGCGATTGCCCATCGTTTGATTGAATATCGTCGAAGTCCATCAACGGCTCTCCATCCTCATCACGGTACCTGGGAATGGAGAAGTAGGTATAGTATTAGACGTCGATACCTTAATTTCAATGCTTATGAGAGATTTAAAAATTGAAAAAAGAAACCCTAAACTACGATCATCGAGAGTGACAGAATAGAATCAAGATCAGATTTTTTGGAAAAGAAAATGAAAAATGAAACACTAATTCTAAATTGTAATCATATAATGATGAATTAAAGGTAGAAAAAAGAATTCTCGTAATCCCCAATGTTGAGAGACGAAGAGAGAGCGCTTACGGATCGTCCTCGTAACCCATGGTGAAGGCGGCTGTTTTGATCGGCAAAAATGTGAAAAAGATGGAATTGTGATGGGAAGCTGTGGAGTCGAGAGATTGATGTTCTTCTTATAGTGGAATTGAAAAGCGAAAGAATTGAGATTTATGTATATCTTCCTGTTTCAAACCAAGTCCACCGTTTTTTCCCTATTCTGTTTCTCTCTTTCTTTTTAGTTTTCTCCTGTCTGATAAATTAATTTTTGCAATATAAAACCTACAAGGACCTACACGTTACACTGGATCTATTTTCTTTCTTCTTTTTTTGAAACCAGGATCTATTTTCTTTATTAAAATTTAAACAATTGTAAGATTTAATCAAGACATAAAATAATAACATAATTAATCATATATGCAACTGAAAAATATTTTTATAAAATATCTCTATGCCTCAGCATGTAATAATTAAACATTTGTTAAAAGAATTTATGCTTATTTATTTTTTAAGAAAATATTTTTAAAAATAACATTTTTTCAAAGAATTAATTTCCTATTATTTGGTTACAATTATTAAAAATTAGCTACAAAATTTTAAAAATTTTAATTTATGAGATTATAAACATTTTTAAATTTATAATAATTTCATATTTTTAAAATTTTACTTTTTTGTTTATTTTTAATATTGAGTTTTCAAGGAGAAATATATTTTTAATATTTTATTTTTGATTGGCTAAAAATCTATACTATTATCCTATTTATGTTATTATCTTTTCTCTTTATTTTAGTAAATAATTAGTCATTGGCCCGACACGTAGATATGATTTTTTTTTATTTTAGTATGAGTACAATTAATTTTGGCATTAATAAATTTTTTATCAATAGTTAATAAATTAAATTAATAAATTTAAAAAATATTAAAAACATAGGTTAATACATAATTAAAAATTTAAATAATTATTTTACTATATATATTTTATAATAAACTCATTACATATTAAATATAATAAAATAAACTATAAAAGAAATAATTATTTAATATCACAAATATACGTAAAAATTTTAATAATATTAATAACTTATGTTAAATTAATTTCACCACATATATATATCGATATATTATTTGTCTAACTAAAAAAGAAACTACATTCATTATTTTAGCAAAAATAAAATAAACTATAAAAGAGTATAGAAAAATCTAAATATTTTTTTCAATTTTTTGAGTTAAAAAAATTTCTATTTAGATATTTATATTTATAATAAAAAATTTTGACTCTTTAAATTCTCAACAACTAATTATTAATTTCATAATAACTAATATTTTTAAATAATAATAAATAATATTTAATTATTTATTATCTTTTTTAAATTTATGACTTTTAAATTTTTATTTTTTTAAATTCTTGACTTTTTAAAATTTAATTTATATAATAATAAATCATAAAAATTTATAATTAATAATTTTTTTTCATCCGCTTATGTGGGAGCCTACAAATCTTTCATTTTTTTGACTTGTTATATACAACATCCTCTAATAATTCTCACATAAAATTATCAGAAAATGTTACTCGATATACTATCAGTAATCTAACCAATTCATTGACAAAGTTTTCTTTCAGAATGTTACTAACAAAAATCTTCAAATAATAATACAATCTGTATAATACAACACTTATAAATCCAACATTTAAATCAATCTCCAATAATCCAAATACAAATTATAAATCAGATAACCATCATAAGTTTGTCAAATCAAATAAATATATAATACATTGCTTTATTTGATAATCATTCACTAGAATATCAAACTTCGTCCTCTAAATACATATATTTCTTTCATGTTTATAAATTTATACAATCTCTCAAATAGCCAAACTAAATTGTATATATACATTTTATAACTTATGAGTACAAAATACAAAAGATCTCTATATGTACTGTAGGTAATTTCCTGAGATTCTTAATTTTATTTCTTAACTTGCTCCGATGTCCTGATACCTGTGTGTCAGAAAATAATTCTAACATGCTAAGCAAAGTTTAGTGGTGCTTGTATAAACATATTTTGTCACTTTATATTAAAAAAAAATACTTATGGAAATATAGTAATAACACTTAGTTTTAAGAAATGTTTCAATATATTAACTATTTTCAATAACAAACTAACATAATATTTTAATTACACAAAATAATTATTTTAACTTTATAAAAGTCATCATGCTATACTATACTTTCGGTATTATAACTTTTCTCTTTATGAATCATTTTATTTAAAACTTGTTTTCTCATTTATTAACATTGCTCACAATATGCTTATTTTATTTTTCAATAAGTCTTACTTTTCAGTTTTACATATAGGATAATTTCATTCAATCTATAATTTTTAGCACTTAAATTTAGTATTATACTTTAGGGCACTTTGTATCTTATATCATTATATACAATTTCAATCATTACAACACTTATAAAGTTATTGATTAATTAAATAACTTGAGCATAACATTTCTATTCCGTGCATTAGAACTTTCACTTGTAAACATTAATATATACATTAACAATCACTTTCACATTGTAACACAGTAAGTCGATTTTAAGTAATTAACTTATATTATTATTTTGCATTTCTTCCATTATACATAACATCATATTCACATATATTTTCAATTTGGATAACTTCATTAAATATGCCCATACATATTCAATTCAGATCATAGGTTTGGATAACAAGTTAGTGTAGCAATTTTAATACCAAGTCTCAAGAATATATATATAATGGCAATTATGTCCACTGTCACTGATGACACAATGTGTACGTTAATGGCAAGAGATGCCCATTATCACTATGACTATCCTTTCTCTGGTTAGTCAATCAATCCAAGGCTAGATCTAAAATCAGTATGATTTTGGCAATTCATTAGTTTTGATTAACATTGAATTGTGTATATCATTTCAATGGTACAATATTTTTATCAACATTTAATATTATATATATTTGTCACATATCCAAAGTTTATCACTCTTTTCCATACTTTTAACACATACACATGAATTCTCAATACAAAGTAAAAAACATAAACATATTAGCCTCATACTAGGCCCGTATATCACAAAATACAAGCCAAAAATATCATCTAGGTACCCCACGGCCGTGGCATCTCAACTCCACACCCGTGGGATACAAAATAAAGCTGTCAAATGCCTTTGTAGACCTCCACGGTCGTGGCATTCAAGGGCCACAGCCGTGGCATTCAGAACAACTCTGTTTTATCAAAATTTTTAAAGAAACAGCCTCACTCTCAACCCCACGGTCGTGGCACTTAACTGTCACACCTGTGGCATTGGTTTTGGGTCTGTTTTAGGAGTAATTCTTCCTCCAGCAGTCCTGACTTTGATACCACGCCCATGACACCTTTAAGCCACTCCCGTGGCATCCTAGAATCATGTATTTTACACTTTTAACTTCATTAAACATAAATATATTGAAGATCTAAGTTAAAAATGTATCAAACCCAAATTTTTTATATAAAAAGAGCTCATATCAAATAATTTACTAAAGCTTCACTTAATCAAACTTTCAACCATCTCACATGGCTAAAAACATCATCAAACCACCCGATACTCTTAAAGGTTGAATTAAGAATCAAATTCATTATATAAAAGTTATTTTTCACTCATGAATCTATTTAATCAATACTTTGAAGAAATATTTCATGCTAAATAACTCAATCAATCAATTCAAATATTAAAACTTATAAAAATTCATATATTTGCAAATTATAATACAAAAGCACATATCTCTTTCAATTTCTTTCAATTTCTATCTTTTTTCTCTTTTTCTTTGATCACTTGCTGATAATCTAATATTTTCTAGCTTATTCTTTTAAAAATTTATAATTATATGTAATCTACTCTCAATTTTATTTGATTTGAAGAAAGGAAGATGAAGAAAATAAGAAAAATAGTGGAGTTGATGGTGTTTGGCGTGGAAGATGGGAGAAAGGAGAAGAAGGCTCTACACACACACATGTCCACATACACACACACACACATACACACACACATATATATAATATGTTTAATCTAGTGTGGACAATCTCATTTTAACTATGGTGCACCCTCTTAACCTTTGATTCTAATTCAATTTTTAATCCCATAAAACCTTTAAAATAATCTCTTCGGTAAATTTTTGAGATATACAATTTACTATTCTCTACTTATAGCATTTATCAATATTATTTTTATCACTATACACTATCAATTTTTCAATATTAGTTAAAAAGTTTCATTTTAAAATCTTGACCATTACAATTCTCCCCCACTAAAGAAATTTCGTCCTCGAAATTTACATGTTATGGCAATAAGCCATTTAATTCATAATTAATTTTAAATCTCACATAAAATCAATTATTTTATTAATTGACATAACTTTTATTTATTATTTTTTTTATATACGATATTACTCAATGTAACACTTTCAGAATAATCTTATTAGAGAATTGTAAAAGATTCAACTCTACACACTTATACTGTTCAAGCTCAATTCAATAATTGCCTTTAATCTTTTTGGAATTATTTTTATATAATTTGTATCATTACATTCCACTGTTATATATATATATATATTTCTTTCCCTTATATACTGAACTTTAAATCCTAGTTCCTGATAGCGGGTCACTAATGGCAAGTAAATGCCCACTGTATAAATATGGCCAAAGGCCCACTATGGCACGAATGCCCACTGTATATGATGACACAGAGTGTCCACTGAGAGAAAGGGACCAAAGGTCCTCTATGACGCGAAGCGTCCACTGATGGCATAGATGCCAATATCACTGGAACATATATAAAAAATGTCCTCTATGACACAGAGTGCCCACTTTCAATATGGTACATAAGTGTCTTCTATGGCACAGAGTGCCTACTTTCAATATGGGACATAAGTGTCCTCTATGGCACAAAGTACCCATTTTCAATATGGTATAAAATGCCCACTATCACTTTGAACATTTACCCTTTATCTAATCCGGAAACTAGATTTAACATCAGTATAATCAATTAATACGTTTATTTCATTATTGCAAATTATTGTCAAGTATAATATCTTTTGGAATATAACACTTTCTCTTTCAAGTGTTTGTTTATTACTGTGAATTTATAAAATATGGGCAATTATTTCAATCACATTTATCATATGAACATATATACACATTATATTTATTTCCTATTAGTTCGACTAATTTTATTTATTCATCAATTTTTATCTTTCAAATCATTTTCATGTTTCCACTGTAATAATGAAATCTAAAAAGATTTTCACTCTTTACTTGTTTAATTCTTTTCTTAACATATTAAGAATTCTCAGCTATTCTTTCACTTTAAGAGTATATGTATATATATAATGTATTCACTATGTTTAATACACACACTCATATATATATTTCTAACTTGATCCATAGTACATCATTTCACTAGAAGGGTTAAATTAACTTCAACTCTCACTACATTCTTTCATTTTCACATTATCAATTCCTTCCTTTCTATTGTCATCAGTTAGTATCAGTTAACTCTTTAACACTTTTATATATAATCTATAACTTGTCTTTAATCACCAAATAATGTTACTATCATATATTCCATAAGTACACAATATATAAATCTCATATTCTTACTTTCATTACTCAATCAATTCATATATACACTTCTTTGTTTTCTTTATCTTGCTCTTCAAACTATTTAAAATCATCAATTATTCATTAATATATCATTCTTCTCATCTTGCTTCGTAAATTATCTTATTTCTTCATGAATAATGTAAAATCCACTAATCACCTACAAACATCTTTTATCTTTTCTTTAACCATACACTTATTTCAAATATCCAATTACATTTATCCATGCTTTTCTCATGTTTTCTACACATCTAAGTTTCAGCATTTAATATATTGATTTAATTTCAATCTTATAAGTAATCTTTCGTCAATTATAACTATTTTCAAGATGTATTCAATAATTCACTGCTAATTTCACCCATAAATTCTACTATGTGAAGGTATAAGAAGGTAAAAATATGCATGAGCAAATGCATGGTCGTACAAGTGATCATGCACATCACTGTTGGAATTTATTTTCAAAGTTTGAAGAATAGAAATTTGCATAAACATACGCATGACTATAAAAATGATAATGCATATCTCTACTAGAATTTCATTTCATGATTTAATCAATAAGTTATCAATAATTCAACTCAAATAAATTGAGGAAATAGGATTCAACCCTTCAAATAACAATAAAATTCAAATCCAAACTTCCATAACCCTAAAATCTTTCAAAACCTTATTTTCTTCCACAACCTTAAATCAACTCATAAATGATTCAATGATATATTTAGTCATTATTTCAGTTAATAATCAATAAATACACATTTACATATTACAAGAATAACTTTACTATCATAGAAGTAAAGTTTCATACACATATTTTTCATAATTATTCAATACACCATATGTTTCTCAAGTGATGGTGTTTTATCAATTTACAAATCTCTTTACATAATAAAAATCAAGATCATTTCAATAAATAGCAAAATAAGTATTATACAAGCACTAACCTCTTTAAAAATACTCTTCCATCACTTTTCCTTTCAATATTTTATTTTGATGATGTTTTAGAAAACAATATAAGACACTAGAAATCTTTAAATAAGCTTTAGGACTTTTATCCAATACACTCACTTATACAATAGTTTTGATACGTTCGCTTTCTTTAATTAACTATCACTTCAATTTTTAACTCCGAAACATTATAAAACAATTACTTTTGACACTTTAAAATCTCATTATCCATATTTCACATCTAAATTACAGCTAGAGTTCATTTTGGGCCATAAAATTATTTTCGTAATTTCTTACCTCTTCGAAATCTTTTCCAAAAATATGGATATTATCCATACTCGGATTTAATGTTATTCTTATTAAGGCCTATTTAACCTTATTACTATCAGTTCTAAATGCTTAAGCTACACATAATTTCACAATCAATCTAATTTACACTCATATATTCACTTAATGCAGAAAATTAATATTTAAAATTTTAGAGAATTACAATTCTCATTCTCATAAGAAATTTCATTCTCGAAATTTATCTATCTGTCATAATTCATTCCTCATATTCAAATAAATTATTACACTTCCACTGTAGTACTTTGATATATCTCTTTAACTACTCATATCTTATTTTCTTTTCACATCATTCTTTTTCACAAATAGGTCTATTGCACTCCAAACAATACACTATGAATTCTCAGTCAATTCTTAGAAAATATTCTACTACCATAAACATATGAAATATCAATTGCATCAAAACACATATCCACTTATTCGATTCACATAACTTAGACAATTGCATTTCACTTCTCCCATAACTCCACATGCCAGAAACGCCTAAACCACGCTCTGATACCACTGAATGTAACATCCCCTGACAATTCTCACATAAAATTATCAGAGAATGTTACTCGATATACTATCAGTAATCTAACCAATTCATTGACAAAGTTATCTTTCAGAATGTTACTAACAAAAATCTTCAAATAATAATTCAATCTGTGTAATACAACATTTATAAATCCAACATTTAAAGTAATCTCCAATATCTCTAATAATCCAAATACTAATTATAAATCAGATAACCATCAAAAGTTTGTCAAATCAAATAAATATATAATACATTTCTTTATTTGATAAGCATTCACTAGAATCTCAAACTTCGTCCTCTAAATACATTTATTCCTTTCATGTTTACAAATTTGTACAATCTCTCAAATAGCCAAACTAAATTGTATATATACATTTTATAACTTATGAGTACAATATACAAAAGATCTCTATATGTACTATAGGTAATTTTCTGAGATTCTTAATTTCACTTCTTAACTTGCTCCGATGTCCTGATACCTGCGTATCAGAAAATAATTCTAACACGCTAAGCAAAGCTTAGTGGTACTTGTATAAACATATTTTATCACTTAATATTAAAGAAAAATACTTATGAAAATATAGTAATAACACTTAGTTTTAAGAAATATTTCAATATATTAACTATTTTCAATAACAAACCAACATAATATTTTGATTACACAAAATAATAACTTTAACTTTATAAAAGTCATCATGTTATACTAAACTTTCGGTATTGCAACTTTTCTCTTTATGAATCATTTTATTTAAGACTTGCTTTCTTATTTGTTAACATTGATCACAATATGCTTATTTTGTTTTTCAATAAGTCTTACTTTTCCATTTTACATATAGGATAATTTCATTCAATCTATAATTTTCAGCACTTAAATTTAGTACTATACTTTGGGGCACTTTGTATCTTATATCATTATATACACTTTCAATCATTACAACACTTATAAAGATATTGATTAATTTAATAACTTGTGCATAACATTTCTATTCTGTGCATTAGAACTTTCATTTGTAAACATTAATATATACATTACCAATCACTTTCACATTGTAAAATAGTATGTCGATTTTAAGTAATTGACTTATATTATTATTATTCATTTCTTCCATTATTCATAATATCATATTCACATATATTTTCAATTTGGATAACTTCATTAAGTATGCCCATACATACAAAATTGAGATCATATGTTTGGATAACAAGTTAGTGTAGCAATTTTAATACCAAGTCTCAAGAATATATATATAATGGCAATTATGCCCATTGTCACTGATGACACAATGCGTCCATTAATAGCAAGGGATGCCCACTGTCACTATGGCTATCCTTCCTCTGGTTAGCCTTTCAATCCAAGGCCAGATCTAAAATCAGTATGATTTGGGCAATTCATTAGTTTTGATTAACACTGAATTGTGTATATTATTTCAATGGTACAATACTTTTATCAACATTTAGTATTATATATATTTGTCACATATCCAAAGTTTATCTCTCTTTTTCATACTTTTAACACATACACATGAATTCTCAATACAAAAGTAAGAAACATAAACATATTAGCCTCATACTAGGCCCGTATATCATAAAATACAAGTCAAAAACATCATCCAGGTACCCCACGACTGTGGTGTCTCAACCCCATGTCCGTGGGATACAAAATAAAGTTGTCAAATGCCTTTGTAGACCCCTATGGTCATGGCATTCAAGGGCCATGGCCGTGGCATTCAGAACAACTTTGTTTTATCAAAATTTTTAAAGAAACAGCCTCACTCTCAACCCCACGGTCGTGGCACTCAATTGCCACGCCTGTGGCATTGGTTTTGGATCTGTTTTTGGAGTAATTCTTCCTCCAGCAGTCCTGACTTTGATACCACGCTCATGGCACCTTTAATCCACGCCCGTGGCATCCCAGAATAATGTATTTTACACTTTTAACTTCATTAAACACAAATATATTGAAGATCTAAGTTAAAAATGTATCAAAACCAAAATTTTAATATAAAAAGAGCTCATATCAAATAATTTACTAAAGCTTCACTTAATCAAACTTTCAACCATCTCACATGGCTAAAAACATCATCAAACCACCCAATACTCTTAAAGGTTGAATTAAGAATCAAATTCATCACATAAAAGTTATTTTCACTCATCAATCTATTTAATCAATACTTTGAAGAAATATTTTATTATAAATAACTCAATTAATCAATTCAAACATTAAAACTCATAAAAATTCATATATTTGCAAATTATAATACAAAAGCACATACCTCTTTCAATTTCTCTCTTTTTCTCTCTTTTTTCTCTTTTTCTTTGATCACTTGCTGATAGTCTCACTTTTTCTAGCTTATTCTTTTAAAAATTTATAATTATATGTAATGTACTCTCAATTTTATTTGATTTGAAGAAAGGAAGATGAAGAAAATAAAAAAAATGGTGGAGTTGATGGTGTTTGGCGTGGAAGATGGGAGAAAGGAGTAGAAGACTCTACACACACACACATGTCCACACACACACACACATATATAATATGTTTAATCTAGTGTGACCAATCTCATTTTAACTATGGTGAACCCTCTTTCTTAACCTTTGATTCTAATTCAATTTTTAATCCCATAAAACTGTAAAAATAATTTTTTCGGTAAATTTTTTGAGATATACAATTTACTATTCTCTACTTATAGTATTTATCCACATTACTTTTATTATCACTATATACTTTCAATTTTTCAATATTAGTTAAAAAGTTTCATGTTTAAAATCTTGACTATTACATTATATATATCGTATAAATAAATATATATAATTTATTATAATATAAAATATCTATAAATTTTTTTAAAAATTATCAAATATAAAGCATGTGTTCCAAAACAAATAATAATTAAACTTGCATATCAAACCAGCACATGTAATTAATGAAAAAAAACTAAAAATTTTCTTTGTTTGAAGATCTAGGATTTATTTAATTGTGGAAAATAACTTCTATTTTTTAGAAAAAAAATTATAAAATAAATAAAACGCAGAGTTTGTTGCTTAGTTAGAAATACTTCATTCAAAAAATCTAAAAATATTTTCTCTATTAAATAATAAATGGATAACTACTTAATTAGATTAACTTTATTCTATCGAAATTATGGTTTAAAATTAGAATTTAATTTCATAATAGTTGTAATATTTTATTCTCATCTAAGTCCTACTTACATCACTATAAATATCCCATTATAGGTAGTTCATGATATATAATTTATAATAAAGAGATTCCTCTAATTTCTCATTCTCTATTTATCTTCTTTCTTTTTTATTTATAACACGTTATCAGTATGAAACTCTAACCAATTTTTAAGTTATAATATTTATTCAAGTTAATAATTTTGAGGTATTTATATCTTATTGCTTATTTATTTTATATTTCTAGATGGTATATATTATGTTTTCTATTTTTATAATTGATAACAATTATTAATAGAATTATTTTTTTTCTGTGATGTTTATTGATTCAATATTACATATAATAGTAACCCTTTTTATAAAATAATAAAATCGTAATTATTAGCTACTTGAATTGAATTAATAGTATACTGGTTTTAATGCTTCTATTTAAAGATACGTAATTAGCTATTTGGATTTTATATTAGTTTTGATGCTCATATTTGGGAAATTAAAAACTTGATGTGATAGTCACAATTATTTAAATTATTAATCACTGTGCTAACTATTTGCTTAAAATTTTGAGTGGTTAATGCCCTTGTTAAATATGGAGGAATTTTTTTTAGTGTATACATATTTATTATAAATAATCTATTTACTGTAAATTTACTTGGGCCATCAAACGTTTAATTTATATTTATGTATACACGGGTTTATTTATAAATTTTATTTATATTTAAGAATTGTTATATATATATATAATATTGTGCTTGATTATAGATTATGTTTCTTAATTTATTTATTTTTGAAATAAATACCTATCTATATTCTCTATTCTTTATTCATATCTGTTAATGAGATTACTGTTTGTGATTTTCTATATAATATATTTTTTAATTAGTATAATATAATATATATCCAAATAAATATTTTTATTTGTTTATTTATTATTTTGTATGATTTTATTTTTATTATTGTGAATTATTTATGAACATAGCATTCACTTGAATTTGTTTGAATTTCAAATATTTATAATTATTCTATTTATGGTTAATATGGATTTAATTAGATAATTATGTTTATACCTATCTATTTAAAGGTTCTTATTTTTTAATATAGTGTCTTTACAATATCAAACCTTGCAAAATTTGAATTCGTTACCCTCGATATTTTTGAAAGAAATTATCTATCATGGATACTTGATGCCAATGTTCATCTCAATGCTATAAATCTATGAACCTTGGAGATACTATTAAGAAAAAAAAATAAAGTATCCATATATGATTACTTAAAAGCCATAATTTTTCTTCGGCATTACTTACATAAAGAATTGAAAATGAGTATCTTACTATTAAGGATCCATTAGTTCTTTACAATTCTTTAAAAGAAAGATATGAACACAAAAAAATAGTGATTCTTCCAAAAGCTCGATATGAATTGATTCACTTAAGATTGCAAAATTTTAAAACTGTAAGTGAATATAATTCAACTTTATTTAAGATTAGCTCTCAATTGAAATTATGTAGAGAAAAAATTACTGATGAGGAAATGTTAGAAAAACATATTCAACTTTTCTTGCCTTGAATATGCTCCTGCAACAGCAATATTGAGAGCGCTGATTTAAAAAAATATTTTGTGCTAATCTCTTGTTTACTTGTGGATGAACAAAATAATGAGCTTTTGATGAAAAACCATTAAACTCGTCCTACTAGATCAACACCATTCTTTGAAGTGAATGCGGCATTTTCTCAAAGCTATAGGCGGGGTCATAGTAAAAGAGGTCTTGATTGAAGAAATTTCTAGAACAATTATGAAAGCAAAAGTGCTAAAAAAAATAAAATGAAATGGGTCAAGAATGAAGAACTTCCTGAAAGAAAGGTGCAAAACAATAATACTACTTGTTATAGATTAGAACAAAGGGTCATTGATCAAGAATATGCGGTACTCCAAAATATTTAGTCGATATTTACAAATCATCATTAAAAGAGAAGGGAAAAAATGTTGAAATAAATTTTTCTAAAGCTATAGACCCTGCTAGTAATGATCCGCATCCTTTAAATATTGATTTTGATGTTTCTAATTTTTTTAAAGACAAGGATGGAAAAATTGATCATTTGATAGAAGATGAAAATGTTAGTTACTAGAATATATTTTTCATAATTATGTTAATTTTCTTATTCTTCTTTCATAAATCATGTTATTTTTCTTTGTCAAAATTTACAAAAAGATTAGACTTTATTTTTAATATAATTATTTTGTTTACTAGATAAAAACAAAATAAACTTGATATTATGAAGGACGACATATGCTTGGTTGACAGTGGTACAACTCATGTAATTCTTTGAGATAAGAAATATTTTTTACAATTACATTAGCTAAAATTAATGTTAATTCAATATCTGGTACTACAAATATAGTTAAAGGCTCTGGAAGAGTCCATCTTATGTTCCCAAATGGAACAAAGTTATATATTGATGATACATTATATTATAGTAGATTCCAAAGAAATCTACTAAGTTTTAAAGATATACGTTGTAATGGATATCATATTAAAACAATGAATGAAGGTGATATTGAATTTTTATATATCACTTCTACCAATTTGAACCAGAAGTTTATAGTAGAAAAATTTTCAAGTTTATTAACTGGATTATATTATACAAAAATAAAGATGGTTAAGATACACTATATGCACAGGAAGTGTACAAATCTTAAAATTTTTATACTTTGACATGATCGTCTTGGCCATCTAGGTTCAAATATGTTGCGATGTATTGTTGAGAATATAAATGGACATCCATTGAAAAATCAAAAAATTCTTTTGTACGATGTTTATTTTTGTGCTTCTTGTGCTCAAGGTAAATTAATTGTGAGACCTTCACCATCTAAATTATATTTGGAGTCCCCTGAATTTTTAAAATAATACATGGGGATATTTGTGGTCCTATCCATTCATCTTGTAGACCATTTAGATACTTTATGGTTTTAATTGATACTTCAACTCGATGGTCTCATGTTTGTCTATTGTCAACTCGTAATATTGCTTTTGCTAAATTTTTTGCTAAAATTATAAAGTTAAAATCAATATTTCCTGATCATCCTATTAAGACAGTTCGTCTATATAATGCATATAAGTACATTTCAAAAGTATTTTATGATTATTGTATGTTAATAGGAATTATAGTTGAACATTTTGTTGCCCATGTTCCCACTCAAAATGGTTTAGTTGAGTCTTTTATAAAGCGTTTATAATTAATTGCTAGAACTATACTTATGAAATCAAAGCTTTCAGCATCTGCTTGGAGACATGCTATAGTTCATGCTGCATCTTTAGTTCGGATTCAACCATCTGTATATCACAAGTTTTTATCTTTACAACTTGTGTTTGACCAACAATCCAATATATCTCCACTTAGAATTTTTGGCTGTGTAGTATATGTCCCTATCGCACCTCCCTAAAGAACTAAGATGGGTCCTCAACATCATTTTGGTATCTATATGGGTTTAGATATCTTGATCCCTTAACAGATGATCTTTTTAGAGTAAGATTTTTAGATTGTCAATTTGATGAGTTAGTTTTTCCACCATTAGGGAAAGATGAAAGTAAAGAGCCAAAAGCATAAGAGATTAGTTGGAATACACCGACTTTATTAAATTTTGGTATACGCATAAATCAATGTGAACTAGAGTTCAAAGAATTATTCATTTACTAAATGTTGCAAATCAATACCAAATATCTTTACAGACACCCAGAAGGGTGTCTAAATCACATATTTCAGCTGCTAATACTCATACTCGATTTTTTATTCCTGTAGGACATCCTATTAATATGGCAGCTAATGAATCTAACACACGCCTGAAGCGTGGTAAACCAATTGGTTCAAAAGATATTATTCCTCAAAAAAGAAAGGAAATAAAAAGTTTACCAAATGATGCTCTTAAAGAGATCAAAGCTAACATAGATCAACAACTTCATATTTATAAAGAAGTAACCCAGAAGTGGTTCCGGTACCGAAAAATTATAAGATCTCTTTGAAATTTGGAAATATATGGGAAAGAGATGACATTGTTGTTGATTATGTGTTTGAATATGTTGTTGCTTCTAAAATAATTAATGATGATGAGCCCGAGCCTAAAAATATTGAAGAATATTGACATAGAAATGATTGGCCAAAATAGAAAGAGGCTATAAGCGTAAAGTATTTGGGCAAATAGTCTTGACACTAGAAGATGTCAAACCTGTTAGATACAAATGGGTATTTGTCCATAAGAGAAATGGATTAAATAAAATTGTGAGATATAATGCATGAATTGTGGCATAAAGATTCTCACAAAGACCTGATATAGATTATGATGAGACATATTTTCCTATTATGGATGCTATTACTTTTAGATTTTTATTAGTTTGACAACCTCTGAAGGGCTTGACATATATTTGATGGACGTTGTGACAGCTTACTCATATGGTTTATTAGATAATGACATATATATGAAAATTCCAGAATGATATAAGATGCATGAAGCATATAATTCAAAATCTAGACAGTCGTATTCTATTAAATTCGAGATCCTTGTATGGGCTAAAACAATCTGGGTGAATATGGTACAATCATCTCAGTGAATACTTAGAGAAAAATGGATATAAAAATAATCCTATTTGCCCATGTGTTTTTATTAAAAAGATAAATTCAATAGTTGCTATAGTTGCAGTTTATGTTGATGATTTAAATATAATGAGAACTCCAGAAGAGATCTCAATTAATGCAGACTATTTGAGGAAGAAATTTGAAATGAAAGATCTTGAAAAAATAAAATTTTATCTTAGATTTCAAGTTGAGTATCTGTCGAATGGAATTCTTCTCCATCAATCATCATATATTGAAAAAATTTTGAAACAATTTTATATGGATAAATCTTATCCATTAAGCACTCCAATGGTTGTTCATTTTCTTGATATAAAAAGAGATCTTTTTCACTCTCAAGAAGATAATGAAGAGATTCTTGGTCCTGAAGTACCATATCTCAATGCAACAAGAGCACTTTTATATCTTGCTAATAATATAAGACTAGATATTATTTTTGCAGTTAACTTGCTTGCAAGGTTTAGTTCAACACCTATTATAAGGCATTAGAATGGAGTAAAATATGTTCTATGCTACCTACATGGCACATTCGATATGGGTTTATTTTTTCGAAAGAAATAAAGTCTGAATTTGCAGGATATGTTAACACTGAATATCTTTCTGATCCTCATAAAGCTCGGTCCCAAACATGTTATATCTTCACATGTAATAATACTGCTATTTCATGGTGATCCGTGAAGCAAACAATCAGTGTTACTTCATCAAATCATTCAGAGTTATTAGTTATTCATAAAGCTAGCCGTAAATGTGTATGGTTGAGAAGCTTAATTGAACATATTAGAAGAGCATGTGGATTACCTATAGAAAGTAATCAACCAACAAATAATATTATATGAAGATAATGCAACATGTATTGCACAAATTAAGGAAGGCTATATAAAAGGTGATGAAGCTAAACATATATCACCAAATTTCTTTTATACTCATGAACTCATGAATGAAAGAAAAGTAGATATTTGTAAAGTTTGTTCAAGTGACAATTCAGCAAATTTGTTCACAAAGACATTACCGACATCAATTTTTAAAAAGCATTATACAATATTGAAATGCATTCAGTTAGAGATATGTCTTAGTCAGTTGTATTTTTGAGGAGAAGTTACCTATTAATATTGTATTTTTTTTCTTCGCTAAGATTTTATCCCACTGAAATTTTCAAGCAAGGCATATTTACCAGTTTACTTAAACCAATTATGGGATAATAATTTACTAATAATGCAATTGTGATACAATACATTACAAGCTTCATTTACATGTATCAAATAGTTTAGAGACATATGCAATATATATTTCTATGTTGTGTTAATTTAATTTTTTTTTGGAGTTTAAAATGACATACGACGTAAATATATGAAAATTCAAATATCTTTTTAAGTTAAGTTACAAACAATTAAATTTTTATTTTCCCAAGTGATTAAATTTACTTGTAGAAATATACTTCTAATACACTAGAGACATATAATTAATATATTATCAGCATATTATTGTTTAGTGGCAGAATTAAGAATTGAATGAGGGGAGAGGCAAATTTTTTAAATAAAAAAATTATAGATAAATTAAAGATAAAATTAAATATTTAATATTATAGTTAAATTTAGATTGTTGTTATAAATTTTATATAAAAAAACTTATCTATCAAAATTTTATATTATTTATTAAATTTTGAAAATTTATTAAATTTTTAACATGCTTTTTCATTTTGATTCTTGAATCTATTAATTTATTTACAAGATTTTATTAAATTTTAAATTTTTATAAAAATATTATTTTAAATGAGAACATTAATATTGTTCAATTCATAATCAAAATGTAAAATTTTAGTATTAATCTAAATAAGACTGATATAATATATATATATATATATATATATATGGGTGGGAGGGGCATCCATTGTCTCCTCCAAGACCCCTCCCTCTACCCCGTTATTGGTATATTGATATGTGAATAATATACTACAATGCAAGTTAGAATTTTTATACCAAAAGGTATATTTTTAGTATACTACTAATATATTGTTGGTATATCTAAAGTATGTCAATGGTATATCTTAGATATACCAATAATATTTCACAATGCAAGTTAGAACTTTTATACCAAAGATATATTATTAGTATATCTATGGTATACCAATAGTATACCTTAAATATACTAATAATACACTATAACACAAGCTAGATTTTTTTTATTTATAATAATACTAATGATATATCTTCAATATATTATATATTGCAATGAATGTCATAAGTTTTTTGTTTTTCTAGGTGGTATATTGAAAAACTTTTTCTAAGTGGTGTATCTTTAATATGTATGTTTAAATTTATCATGATTTTCTCTTTAAATTTTAATTTCAGAATTTTTCTTATTTTTGAAAAAGAAAATTTTTTCATTGAGTGTGATAAAATGAGATGGTGGTTCGAGAATATTTGGTTTTTTTATTTTATTTTTTTTATTTGTAGTCTCAATAAATTAGTTTATAATTTTAGTTGAATGATTATTAGAGTTTAATTTAAGTTTTAATTAAAATTAAATTAAAAGTAATATGTTAGTGTTTGAAAAAAAAGAAACAGATAGAATAAATGAAAGAAATTATTTCTTTAAACAAAAATATACAAACATAAAAAATGAAAGAAATCATTTCTTTAAACAAAAATATGTACATATTTATGCAAAAATAGAACTAAATACTAATTTATATTGATTACATACAGGTTTTTCCCCTTTTGTCCTTTCTACAAAACTCCACAACATAGTTTTTGTGGCATTATATTTTCTCCATAAATGTTTCTTATTACTTCAATAACACACACACGCGCACACACACACACACACATAACCAAATACATATGTAGTTTCTTAAACTTTCAATTTAATTATATTTAGCCCTCTTATATTTACGTTTTCTTAACTTATAAATAAAACCTCTTTGAGTTATGCCAAGTAATTTTTTTAACTTATAAATATATTTTTTCTCTCTCTAAATCCCTTCCTATCCAAATCCTTTCCCATCTAAAATCTAATCTCTAAAATTAAATCTTTAAGGTTCCTTTCAATTTTTCTTCTTTTTTTTTATTAACGCTTTTATACAATTTTAAAACTTTTTATACAATCTAATCAAGTGATCTGCACGACAGCTGCATGTGACCAAACCCTTTCTTATAAAATCAGTTTTATTTTCAATTTTAGGCATTTTTTGTGAATGGTATGTGATTTTGGACTATTTTGGGCTATTCTTTATCTTTAGAATTATGGAACCTTATTTTAGTCATTCCTTATATTTGTGGATCAGCCATATGGATAAGATGGACAAGCTAAATTTAGGGAGATATGGGATTGCTTCGGCCATTACTCTTAGGGGAGTATGGTGGATTGAGATTTTCTTTAGGCATGTCTGAAATTTTAGGACCCTATGGATCATGTGTTTATTTTTGGAGCTATAATGGAGGAGATGTGTCATACTTTTGAGGATTTTAGTGCCATTTTAGGGAGTGAAACTAAGGCTGACTTGCTATTCCTGAGCGCTGAGTAGGGTACTTTTATGCTTTTTAAAGATTGTTCTGTCTGGGTAAGGCTGATGCTGCCTTGATGGTAAGTGAGAACAAGGTAAACTTATGTGCCCTTATGGCTGAGTTTTGGGAGGATACTAATGATAGGGAGAAGTAGAGATTGAGATTAAGAGCTTTGGCTTTCTATCTTACTGGTAGATTCCTCTTCAGTGGAGACCTAGGTTGGGGTTCGATTCAACTAACTCCATTGATTATTCAAATGGAGAATTCTCGGTCTATTACTGAGACTATTATGAGTCTGGATAGATTTTATTGGGTTGAGGGAGGTTGGTATATAACCCCAGCACTTCTTCAAGTAAATTTTTAAATGCCTTATTTATCTTCTTTAGGTTTATCATGGTTTTCTTGTCCTTCTTTTGATTCATTTACCTTTTGCTCAGGTATGGTTGAGGGACCACCTCCGGCTTATGGCTACATTAGCTAGGCTTCCTTATTCTACCTTCTCCTATAGATCCAGGCAAATACTTATTCATCATGATTCTAAATGGCATGGGTTTCTTGGCTTTTAGAGCTTGGACCAGATGAGATACTGTGGTATTGTGCTTGGTACTATATTCAATCCTTTATGACTATGAGTTGTAGATATTAGTTAGTATGCCTTCTTGGGCTATCCATGTTGACTTTCTACCCAGGTACTCGAATTTGTGTCAGATGGGACATTTACAAGGTGTTCTTCATGATGGGGTTAGTCATTCTTCTGTCGTAATTATTGTTGCTTCATCTTAAGCCATAGTGAATGGGTGGGCGAGGGTTTCATGTTGTATGGCCATCTAAGCAAGTTGACATCTTAAATGGATATAGAACTTGGTTCATCACCACAGTTTAGCTAAGAGAGAAGGCACGACGACTTACATTAGTGATAGAGTTGGAGGCTGATGATGTAAGTGAAGCGACTCAAGGTTTGAGGTTGCTGACTTTTTGGTGGACATGGACTTTTTGATGGTTTTTTAGGCTAATATGTAATTTTGGTTTGACTCATATTTTGATGGGCTATTTTGTTTGACACAGACTTATTGGTTTAGCCCATGCTTTTGATGGACTATTTATACAGACTTATTGGTTTGACTTCATATTTTTGATAGACTTATTCATGCAAAATTTTGATGGACTCTTGGTTGTTTGAGCATCATGGAACTCTTTCCTAATCTCTCTCTCTCTCTCTTCCTGAGATATTATTGTATTGATATTTTAGACCAGACCAAAGGAGAGATTCCTACGTATCTCTTTTATTACTCTAGCTCTAATTTTTATTCGAGCTGCCCTTTTGAGTTTTCAACACGTTGAGCTTGTCTTAATTTTTGCCTAAGCCGTCCTTTTAGGTTTTCAGCTCAATGGGTCTTTTATTTTCTTTTTTTTTAATCAAATGAAGTCCATATAGTTCTTTACATAAGAATTTTTTTAAAATAAAGTATCATTTGATTTGGTCCATGTTGCACGGGCTAGTGAATTCGATGCCATCCAAATATGATATGACAACAACTCTTCTTAATAGGATTTTCTTAAGCAAGTATAGTTCTGCCCAATTGGGACGGAATTTTCCTCTAGATCATGTATGGGAGTGCTAATTTCCTTCAACACCAGATGTCCTTCTTAGAGGTCCCGATCTTTGACTCTTTTGTCATAATATCTTGCTATCCTCTGCTGGTAGCCTTATGTTTTATATAGGGCATCCATTTTTTTTATCAATAGCATTTAGTTGATTATAATAGGCTTTGGCACATTCAAATTCTGTGAGTTTACTTTCTTGGATGACTCGTGCTGACCGAATTTCCATTTCAATGGGCAAGATAACTTCTATGCCATAAAAAGTGAGAAAGGAGTTTACCTTATAGGTGTTCGAATGGAAGTTCTGTATCCCCATAAAGCAAAAGGTAGTTACTCATGCTAGCTTTTGTAGTTTTTCATCATCTTTGGGAGAATATTCTTTATGATTTTATTAGCAGCTTCGACAACACCATTGGTTTGCGGCTGATAAGGTGAGGACCTGTGATATTGAAATTTTTTCTTTTTTAGCAAGATTACCACTTTCTTCTAAAAGTGAGATCCATTATCTGAAATGATCTCAAATGGTATGCCAAATCGAACAAAAGATGTTGGTTTAGATGAAATAAGCCACCTTCTTGGCATTTAGGACCGAATAAGAGGTTGCCTTGACCTACTTACTAAAATAGTCCATAACCATAAGAATATACTCATGTCCATTGGATGATTTGGGTGATATACATCCGATCACATCAATGCCCCATGCTACAAATGTCCATTAATCAAATTGCCACTAATTATCAGTATCAAAAAATCTTAATCTTAATTGAATTCTTCAAAATATAATCATTATCAACATCAAGTAAGATATCATAATTTTATTTGAACGCCTTAAATATAAATCATTATCAAATAGGATATTGTAATTATATTTGAACTCTTCAAATAAATATCAAATAAATATTTGTTACATAATAAATAATAAATTTAAATTGAAATATTAAGAAATTAGGATAGTAGCAAGATTGAATAGCGACATGTGGCATAATATTATGCTACTATTAGCTATTTTAGTATAATATATAGATTTTAAAGAAGCTAAGCATATTGTTAACCTTAGCTTAATTAACTGATTTAATTTTGCTGCATATTCTATGTAAAATCCGTAATTTTAATATACCTAAAAATAATTAATATGGGAGAATAATTAAATATGTTGGAAGAGAGATATATAATATAAATATGAGATATACATGATATATACTAAAAGTATACATGATGTATATGCAGATATATATATATACATATTTAAGTTAATAATAAAAAATAAATAAATAAATAAAAAGTCAAAAGTAAGATGGAAAATATTTGTGGTTGGAAATTAAAGAAAATAATATATTTAATTAATTATTTAAAGTATATATAAAGAAGGATAAAGGCTTCCTCACCTACCCTAGCCTTTCATAGTAGTAACAGAGCCTCAACATTATTATCCTCTAGTAGTGAAAGTAGTTGACTCCTCATAGTCTTAGCCAGGGCCCCCTTCAATTCTTTCGTCTTGAAGTTGAGGGCATCATTCACCATCTTCTGAACTTGCTCAGGTTCCATTGCTTTTGGTGTGAAATTGACTGAATTCTCACTGGGTTCTGAACTATAGGTGGGGTTGTCATAAGCTCTTGAACTGCTGTACCCCAGATCTATGAGCCATAAAGGATCAATTCTTATGTGGTGTAATGCATGTATGCATGAGCAGATAAGCAAGTAAACAGAGTCAGGACGTTCCTTCCAATCTTATATGTTCCAGACACGAGTGGCGAGTCTCTTTTCCTAGGTATATGATCAACAAAACATCAATATGTGATATTTTGTTTTTGAAAGATGCACTCAGACGGATTAACCAATAGTTGTATTTTCAAATAAAAATTAGTCCATGATAATTCCCATTAATTAAGCCTTAATCCATTGGGTCAACTGAAAAATAACTTTTATGCTCTATCGTGGATTAAGACTAAATTAAAAGGGTTTATCATGAATAAAATTTTCATATTTAGAAATAACCGACTAATGATTCATGCCACAAATAAGCCTATGACTAATAAGTCTTGGTATAAATTAGGCCCAAAATTAATTTTAATATTTCATAATTGACCCAACTAATTGAAAGCCTATTTAAAGAAAAGGTTTCATCCATTAAAAAGAGTTTTAAGGCCCAAAAAATGATTTTGAAAATATTTCAAAGCCTATTATAAAAAAATATTTCAAAGCCTATTATAAAAAGTTTGTTTTAAAAATTAATATTGGGCTTCATACTTGGGCCATAAGAAAACAATCGCTGACCCAACTTATTTAAAAAGTTTTGAAAATAATTTGGGCTTTGGGCTTAAAATAATTTTTGGCTTTCACCATAATTAGGTCATATTAGGAAAAAGACAAACCAAATAGGTCAAAACTCTACTAAGCAATAAGGGTAAATCTATAGAAAGTTACTAGGCCAACTGCACGAGCTTTAGTCTTTGGGATAAAAAGGCTTAGGTCCCCTTAGCAAGTATATATCAAAAGGTACAAGGATATGAGTGGTTAGGCAATGCTCTATCTTTATGCCTTGAATGAAAGTACGGTATCACTTACATACATATAACACGGGCTCCACAAGGCATCCTAACTTGCACACATAATGCAATCTAAATGATGCAATGAATAATACCATATAATAAAGAATAAAATAATATAAAGACAAAAGGAATCAACTTCTCTTATCTCTAGTGGAGTTGCCACTGTGAGTGGAGATTTTTGCCCCCATCTCCCGGTGAAATGGTTCTTGTGACTACGACACTGTTAGGCTCTGGGCCTTACAGAACATGGGCTTAAACCTAAAGAAAATGGAGTTGCCATCCGGACGGGCTGTTGCGCTTAAATTAACACTATCACAAAGCGACACTCGCAAGTATACGAGGCTATTGCAGTAACGGTGATCGCCCCAAGGTCGTCTCACAAGGAAGGACTTGCGTGTAATAGTTCGATTAACATGAAATAATAAACTTGAGTGTGTGATTGGATTGGTGAATTGTAATTAACCTTAGAAATGAAAATGAGTGATTTTGCGCAAGATAAATTCAATTATGGAAATGATGCCTAGGGTTGTAGGTCCATTTAATCAAATGTTTAATTATCAAATTATCCATTAATATAACCTTGTACCTTAATTTGTTCCTTAAGATTAATTAGTCAATTATCAATTCACTAGTTTTCACATTTATGAATTAACAACAATCAATTATTTTACATTAGCAAATTAATAAACCCTAGAACTTATATTTCTAATTCATTCTTAGGGTGGTCAATTGCATAGTTTCGATATTAAACTTCTCCTCTCGGTCCGTCATTCAATATTAAGTAATCAATAGGTGGCCAATCTATCAATTTACCTTTAATTTCAATACAATAAACCAATAACAAGGTATATCAATGGAATCATCAAATCAAATCATTTAATCAAATATACTACAACCCAAGGCATGAGTAAATTAGCTTATCATATTCTTTAAACAAATGCTCATTTCAATATAAACCAAATCAAAGTTATTCATTGCAATATTAATGTTCTTAATACAACAACAACAAATAAGAAATGGATTAAAAGAAAGAATTGGAAAACCCATTTTTGAAGATGCTAAAAATTAGACTCCTTGTCTCTTTCGTAGCCCCCTCTTTGATGTGTGATGATAAACTTCCAAGCTCTCTTGAACAAATGGCTCTCTTCTTGAAGGATGAATGATAGCTCTCTCAAGTTCACAACTCTCCAATCAAGCCTCTTAAAACCCTAATCCTCAAGAACTAGCTACTCACTTCACCTCCAATGATTGTCTTTGCTCTTGGTGTGTGAAAGGAAAATGGTGAATGAAGAATGGGAGAATGGTGTCTTGCTCTCTCAAGCAAGAACCAAGGAAGAAGATGATAATGGTGTAGAGATTGTCCACTCAATATATTCAATCTATTTTTTTATTCCTCCCATGCTCTTCCATTTTGAATTTTTAAGACATTCATCACCCTTTGTCTCCCACTTTGCAATTTCTTTATATATTTCTTCCATAAATCCTTCCACATTTCACTCCTTTTTATCCTTTTTGTTCCCCACTAATCTCACCTCGTGCAAGCCTAACAATTGATCCAGGGTGACACGGCCAAGCTTGCTGGCCGTGTCTCTTGGTTTTGTCTTTTCTTTCTTGGGACACGGCCAAGCTTCTGGTCGTGTCCCTTGCTGCCTTATGCTCCTCTTTGTGTCCAAGGGGAGACACGGCCAAGCTCCTGGCCGTGTCTCTTTATAGTGTCACTCTCTGCTTCTTTCTTTTCTTTCTTTGCCTTTTGTTCCTTTGGTGAGACACGGCCAGTGGCTTGGCCGTGTCTCATGGCCGTGTCTACTTCTGAACATGTTTGCTTGAGGGACATGGCCAAGCTTGGTTAATCCTAGCCATGTCCTGCCTTGTCTTTGATTTCTTCTTCTTTTGATGAGAGACACAGCCAAGCCATGACAAGCTTGGTCGTGTCACATGTTTTTCTCCAAC
Source organism: Garcia nutans (assembly GCA_947685225.1). Lineage (NCBI taxonomy): Eukaryota > Viridiplantae > Streptophyta > Magnoliopsida > Malpighiales > Euphorbiaceae > Garcia > Garcia nutans. The sequence goes on from CANTUV010000005.1 coordinate 42,311,837, forward strand.
AAGTCCACCAAATTTTGATTAAAAAGCTCCATCAAATGTACTTCAACCTAAATCAACAACTTCAAACAAACTTAAGTACAAATTAACATGAAAATTAACTTAAAATCAACAAAAACATCATAGAAAAATATACAAAATTGATCTAAACACGGGCCAAGAAAGAAAAGAATGGGGTGGATGACTCAATTCCTAAGGAATCCCCAACCTTCTATTGGGTTCGAAAAGTTAGGTAAGCATGGGGAAGGTGAAAATGACCCAGCACCCCTATAGCGCTTGGTTCATTGGAACCAATATCCTTTTTAGGTCTAAATATTATAGAAATTTTAAATTATTATAGTATTATCCATATTACATGCAATTATAAAATAAACATTCATTATATTATTAAAACAAATCGATCAAAATGGGTACCCATCTATAGATGGAAACATACCCTTACAACTATCCAAAATCCGCAAAAATCAATAAAATAGGACACCCACCAAAAGGTTGAAATATATCCTTTACAAAGTCCCAAAGTTTATAAAATAAATTACATAATTAAAAATAACTAAGGTACGCACAAAGTGGACACATGCCTTTTACAATCTTTAAAATCCGAATACCAAATATAATTAAACCATTCAAACATTCATCATAATTAACAAGATAAAATCAAAGCTTATTATCCATCACAAGCATACAATAATGAATCAAATAATCAAATCTAAGGTTTTAGATGCAAAATTAGGGTTTGTTGTGTGATTAAGGGCTACAATATGCAAATCATGGCTAATCCTAAAGGATTAGGATCATGGATCGAGATTTTAGTTTAGGGTTAGGGGTTTGGTATTATGAATTAGGGTTTTGGATTAGGGTATTTGATATTTAGGATTAAGGTTTTACATTTTAGGGTTAAGTATTTGAGATTAAGGTTTTGGTTTTACAGATTTAGGATTAGGGTTAAGGTTTGGGATTAGGTTTTTAGTTTTAAGATTTAGGATGAGGCATAAGGTTTGGGATTAAGCTTATGGCTTAATTACACACATTAAACATGCAACCTAATATTGACCAATAGACTAGGGCTTAAGATGTATAAAATTAGGTTTAACAAAGTAAATTATGTAGTGAAGATCTGAACCATATTGAACTAAAAATTATCACATACTGGATGAACTTAAACTGCAAACAATCAATTTTAATTAACTCTTACTGGATTATGTTATGGAATGAAGACATCATATAATATTAAGACAGATTGTATTTAAGAATTCAAACCTGCGTTCGTTGGTTTCACCAAATGTGATATGTTGAACAAAGCTTGTGTCTTTGAAAGCTTGGATCAAAGAAAGTATTGGTTGGTACCTTGAAGACTCGAGCTCAATGCTACTGTCTTTTGTTACTGCTTCCTCTCTGTATTTTTTTGGTGTTTATAAGTTCGGATTTTAATTCTTAAATCTCTCCCTACTTTTCTCTCTTCCCTTCTATTTATAATGTGTCAATTAGAGTTAATGGTTCTGAACTTTTACTAGTTAAACACAATTAGGATTCCTAAACAGGCTAAATTCCTTTAGAATTAGGGTTCACGTCAATTTGGAGTGTCCAAATTGACATGAGGTTATCCAAATCGAAATTGGTTAAGCTCATGTCGATTTGGACACTCCAGACATGAGCTAGTTCTCATGTTGATTTGGACCCACTCCGACTCAAACCGAATCCAAACTTTTTAATTTTCGGACCGAACCTATTTCATAAATTGAATTTTGACCTTTAATTAGGTTTAGGCTCTTTAAAATTATAACAGACAAAGTTTAAGCTTCTTAACTTTAATCTGAGCCAAAATTAAGGGTCTCACAGATACAAAGGAACATCAACAATAAACATTTTTAATTTTCTCTATAGCTATCTATCTAAAATTTGACTCTGAAAAATTAAGCTGAAACTAAAAAAAAAAATATAGACTTTCTTTTCAAGTTCGAAATTTGAATCTAAAGTCCAACTAGAAGAAAATGGGATTTCTCAAAAAAAAAAAAAAAAGAACAAAAAGCAAATTACATCAGAAATTAAAACTAAAAAAAGGAAACAAATTTTCCCTTCAACTTAAAAATTTAAAATCTAGAAACCAAACTAGTTAAAAGGGTATATAGAATTCTCATCAATTTGAGCAAAAACAAACATAAACCCAGAAGCTGAATCTAGAAAAATTATACTAAGCACTATAAATTTTGCTAAAAAAATTAATTTTTCCTTTAATAAAAATATTAAAAATAATAATTTTTTAATAAAATAATAATTTTAATAATTTTTAATTGAAATAATAGTTTTAATAATTTTTAAATAAAAGTAATAATTTTTAAAATAAAAGTAATAATTTTTTAAATATAAATAATAATTTTTTCACTACAAATAATAATAATAATAATATTTTTTAATAAAATAATTTTAATAAAGTGGGACTTGGCCCTCATCATTGGAGGACTAAATCTTAATTTTTTAAGGTTACATTTTATACTTATATGGTATTAAATTAGCACCCACTGGAGAGACTTGGGACTTCCCCATTGGGGATCGTCTAATTTCCCTAATCATCAATATAAACTATTTATATATGCAATGTAACACCATTATATCTTATATACATATAATACATATATAGAATACGAAAATACTACTATAGTAAACTGTAAACTCACTATCATTCAATAGCAAAAATAATAGTTTTTTTTTTTGAAAAAAAACTTAAACTTTATAAGCATATTAGTATGAATTTATATACTAATTAAATACGTCTATTTGAAATATATTTTTATTAATTTATATAAAAATATTAAAAAAATTTTGCCAGAGTTTCATCTATAATTTCATAAAATCCCAAAATCAAAATAAATCAACTTTTATTTGAAACACTCCAAAAATTCATAATTTCTCAAAATCCATCATTTTCTCCAAATCACTTTCAAACTTATAACACATACAAATGATGTACAATATATAAATTTATAAAGCTTAACAAAACCTTGAATATTAAACATGTTTATAAAATATTATAATATACATAACCATAATGCATTAGAACAATATATATATATATATATATACAGGCTATGCAATATAGTACCATCAAAATAGGTCTTGTGGAAAATTACTTTAACTTCAATAATAGCCACACTCTTAAGTTTGTTCTGATCTATCGAAGCTTCCTTTCTCTATCTTATCACTTGTGCGATAGAATTTAACCACGCTAAGCTAAAAGCTTAATAGTAATACATTGATATCATAAAATTTTTAAAACAAATGTTTCTTCTCATAGCACAAACTGCAGTTAGTCTCAATTAAAATGCAATGTTCATTTAAAAATGTATTAACCCATAATTTTTTTTAAACACAACACATAATACACATTTGACCTAACAGATCCCTACATAATATTCAAGTTCCAGAAAGATTGATTTGGCCTATCGTGACCCAAAAGTCCGACAACAATGATCAAGTGTCATACCAGTGTACCACTCTCACCTAAAGGCCATCTTCTCGACATAGAAGTGTCCCACACCATATCTCGCCCAAAGGCATAATAATAAATGTGATACAAGTGTATCTTGCCCAAAGGCATATAAAATATCATGACGCATTGTTGACATGCTAACTCGACAATACCAAACTCAATATTTTGGAATAAGTAATTGTGCAGGGAAAATATTCACACAATGTCATATCACATTCCTTAATTATTTTCACATTGCACATTACACTGCATAACAATAATGTTTCTCATTCATAATGTCTCCATTCACCATATCATAATGGTTTAAAGTTCAAAGCATTATTCCAATCACATTTTTGAAACAATGCATAGGATTTATAAATAATTTATTTAAAAATGAAACTAAAATTATTTAAAAATGCCAGTGTGATTATGTGAAACATAAATATTTAAAAATATATTTTGTCAAAGTATGTACAAACCTTCCTTTGTTCCAAAATCAAACCAATTCCACCTTCTAAGCTTCTAATCCTAAAAGCCCTAAACTTTACTTCTTGCTCTAATTAGGTCTAGCCACACCTAAGCCAAATAAAAGTTCAGTCCTTCCAGTAAAATCATATTCTCACTTAAATTACTTAAATTAACAATTAATTATCCTAATCTTAACACAACCCCATCAAAAACCCTAAATTCCAAAACTTTCATAAACCCTAGTTTCATACTTTATGCTCACTTCAACTAATTAACCATTAATTCAATATATATATTCATCTTATTAGCTTCATAATTACCTTCTTTATCAATAATCATCAACTTCTTTCACTACCCAAACTATTACATAATCTAACAATTATGGAAATTTGAGCTTAAAAGGAGGAAACTTATTTGAATCCTTGGTATTTCTTCAAAATCCACTTGATTTGCTTTGATTTTTAGTAAAATTTAGTGTGTTTAAGAAGAAGAACCTCCTCCCCTCTCACTCTTAAAAATTGGCCAAGAATGGTGAAGGAAGAAGAAGGCTTTTTTTTTTTTTTAATTTTCCATCTTTATCCTTCTTTTATACATTAATTATTAATTAAATATTATATATTTTCTCTTTAATTTTCCACCATAAAATAATTTCCATCTTACTTTGACTTTTATTTGTTTATTTATTTATTTCTGTGTACTTTTCCAACTTATATATATGTATGTGTGCATACATTATGTATATCTTATGTATACATTATGAATCCAATGTAAATGTTATATATATCTAGTATATATATTATGTATCTAGTGTATGTATTATATATCTCCCTTCCAACATATCTGATTATTCCTTTATATTAATTATTTTTATGTATATCGAAATTATGGATATTACATGCGGGCCATTTAGTAGCAATGCATTATGCATTGACAGTTGATCCAATTTAAAACAAAAAGAAAGATATATAGAAAGAATTCCCAGTTACAACTTTAGAGAAGCCAAATTAAGCTTCATGAGAGTGACTATTTTTATTAGTAATCCAAGAAGTGTTCACAACATTCTAGATAAGCTTCAAGTTAATAATAATTATTAGAGTTAATAATAATTAATCTTCTTATAGCAATGCAATGGTGTATAGCATACGAGCTTCAACTTCATCATACATATAAATATATATAAATATATATTATCGATGTGGAATCAATATATTATCAAAGTATATAGTTCTTCCTAACTCATATAATTTTAGCATATAGGCGACACTATTGGATAAAGGATATCACTCTTGAAAAGACAATTTCAATATTTCACAAGAATGTTTTACACAATTCTTTTAATTATAAGGATTGTATCACCAAAAATGAGGAGGAAGAAAAAAGTTGGTCAGAGTTTCAATTTCCAATTTCAATTCAAAAAAGAAAAGAAACTCATAGAAAAGCTAAAAGAGGCCTCTCTTTCACAATGACATTCTTCTCCAAAATAAGGGTAAAAATCTGTAAACATATGTAGAACATTTTGTAGTGATGAAGTTGTGGAATCAAACTAATGCCCCATAAAAATAAATGTTAGCTTCATCTTTATCAAAATAGTGCCGGAGGAGGCACAACTTGAAGTAGCTAGCCAGTAAACTTTTCCTAAAGAATAATTTCACCTACAGAGCAATCATATGAAGAAGGAATTATACATGAGTGAAAGCAAATAAGCAACCAAAGTCACCTATTTTGCATCTATAATGCCAATCTAGTTATCTTATCTGAACTAGACAACATGAACCAACATCAACAATATTTGACTTCCTTTTATCTACCATTTACTTTCAATTATCACTGTTTCATATTTTTAGTCTTAATTCTTGATTTTTTTTCTTTCTTTTTATCATTGAGAGGAAAAAAGGGTAAGGAGAAAACAAAAAATTTCTAATTTGTCTAGATTCTTGGTAAATTTTATTTACAGTTGATGAATCCCAAAAACAGCAACCCCACAAAAAGGGGGCAAAAATGATGACCAAATGAAATGAGAATATACTTGCTTATCATCTCCACTAAATCTTATATTTATATTTTATGGCATAATCTAATATTTAAAATTTAACAATTCCCAATATTATATTTTTAAAAATCATTTGATAATACTTAATTATATATCATTTTATGATCCAAAACTTAAATTATCAAAATTCAATTATTAAATTTTCTTTGTATATTGAAACCACAACTCAACTCATGAATATATCTAATATCAGAACAAATTATTATTAGATTGACAAAATAATATGCCCAAATGTAGGCAAAGCATTTCAGAAAAGGGAAGAACAAGAAGCTCTGCATTACAACAAGTTAAAACCACAAAGGTATAAATTAAGAATAATATCAGTTATACTTATAATTAACTGGAAAAAAGAAAGTGGTGGATGTACAAGTACCTTGAGAATTTGATGATTATAATTTCAGCTTCAGGTGAACCCTTAGTAAGTAGTTCATTACATAGGAAGGAATCTTTGATGAGGCAATGGTATAAATAAATTTCAAGGACATCAAATCAGTCAATGGAGGAGGTTGTTTTTCAAGCAAACTAGGAACCACTGTGAGAATCTAGACCATGAGAGTGTGACGATAGAGCTCAAGTAGAACGTCGTTAAATATTAATATTAGATATCATACTTTAAGACTTTCAATTGTTGCATATTTTAATGTCAACAAACACAAATAAAACATACATATATGTACAAGCTATAAATATGTTGTCATAATAGCTAGATGAAATGGTGTCAATTTCACCATGCTAAATTGTTTTCATAAATACGTTACGAATGAAATTGTTTTTTTGCATATCTCAAAAGGATTTTTAAGTACTCTCATGTTGAAAGTATCTGATGCTGCCATTGTTGATTCATTGAATTTTTTGCTATAATTTTATAAGTTTGTGCTAAAAAAACATGCATAATTTCATAATAGCTAGATGAAATGGGTGGTAATTTTACCATGCTAAATGAAGTGGTAATTTTACCATGCTAAATGAAGTTGAAAGCCAATTATCAATCTTCATAATTGTTAATTGGAAAATAAACATTCAAAAGGATCTTAGAGAATTTTGAATAAAAATTTCCAGAATTTTGTTCTAAAGAGAGGTTTCTCTTGCTTTGATTCTTGTTGAATCAAACAAATTCATATAGAGTTAACAACTTCTCAAGGCATTATTCTTGTAGGTTCACATCAAACAACATAATAAAAATCACTAATGAGAGGTACTAATTGTTATATAATAAATTATTTTAAGCCATATTTTTGAAAGTTTATATACCCTAATGTTTTCCAAATGAAAGTCAATATATTGTGCATTATAGCATCCTCTGAGCATATTGATAAAATCCAAATTAGTCTTTTCTTTCTGAGCCATTGACTAGTCCATAGATAATAATGGCAAGGAGCTAAAAAATCCAAGTGATCAAAAGAAGGTGGGTCAAGCGCAGATAAATTCACAACCTAGGAACATTGACAGCTAAAAGATGTAAGCTTCAGTGCAATAATCTCAACTTGAATATCTTGATGAATACCATAATTAAAATCAATCAATTTAAGCTCAACAAGTTGCAACCCAAATATTTTTAAAACTTTTTGGGCTCCATAATGGTAGTCCTCTATGATTAATTTCTTCAAATAAACACAATTAGCATAAGGATCAATGAAGTCATTTTTTTTTTAAAAAAATTCAAAGGACCAATCATAGATATTCAATGTATAACACCCTTATACTCTATATAAGTACAATACATATATCCCATATATGTAAAGTATACATATAAAATATAAGAGTGCCACGATTAACTAGTTAATAAAAAATTATCTTTTCAATTAATAGAAATAATTATTAATAAACAAAGAGATACTCAAGTAGTAAATTGTTAAAGATATAAGCTTATAAAGAAAATCTTTGGAAAAAAATGTCGTTAGAGTTTTTTTTTTTTCCTGTAAACTCAATATTCTCCAAATTCATCAAACACAACCTATGCAAAATTGAATATTTCCAAAAATACAGTTTTCACTAATTCTCCAAATCTCTAATTCATAAACTCATATTCAAATACATAACTCAAAACATTATTTATCATAATTAAATATTTATATGTGTATTCATCATAATTAAATAACACAAGTGTTATTTATTAATGTACATAAATCAAAATACTTAAATCCATATTTATACATAAATGCAAATGGCACAATTGGTCTTTTGACACCAAGTATCATCCACATTTTGGCTCTCTCTTTGAACAACAATTCTTTTACCTGCGTGATATACACTACCGCGCTAAGCTTACAAGCTTAGTTGTATGTATTTAAAAATAACAATAAAAATTATACACACATTTATTTTTCTTTTTTCAAATTATGGCTTTACAATATTTTTATAAAACCTTTGTTAATTTTTATTCCTTGCATTATATATAAATATGTCACCAAATTCTAAAATGTAAGCACACTCACATACTCATTGGCTCATTTCCCCTATACAATTATCAAGTCCAGTACACAAATATTATCAATTCCATGACCCAACTCTACTCAGGTCATCTCAGTTTATAGACCCAGCTCTACTCAGGTCTTTCAACATATGCTTTATCATTCTTAACTTTCTTTTGACAAAAAATTGTTCAGGATTGGCAATCACACAATATCCCATAATTTAGCAACAACCTATCTCCATACATTATTCATCATGAAATCATCAGATTGTCTTGCATACCTTATCTTATCATAACTAATTCATTATTTACCATTATCCATAGCACAACACATATATACATATAAACATATCACAAACACATACATTGGGCCCAAATAACCTTATACAATATTCTGATTCCAAAGATATTGCTATAGTTCATCACGACACTGGGGATCTAAGTGTCGCATCCATCCCCTGTTGACATCTTAGTGTCTAGCCCTGAAGGTAAGAAATAGTGACGCCCAGCATCTAGCTCGAGCTAAATCATATCATAGCACCAAAAACAATTCTACAGAATAAGATACTATACAAGGCAAACACACATTTCATATACATTATTACTTTAGGATACCCAATTCCTTCATTGTTTATTTTTCAACACTTTTTCATCACTTTTGCTCAGTTTCCACATTTCACATCTATATTTCATTTTCCAAGTGATCACCCCATGTAATGATCACTTTCACATCACAATTCAAAATCATAGGTCACATTCACAATGTGACCCACTACGACATATCATTATCAAGTTTTCATTTCATTTGTCGATTTCTCTTCATTTCATAATCAATTTCAGCATTACGAATAACATTACATATTATATAGTCCATTCCCATAATTTGAATTACATATTATTTTTTTCCTCTATTCCTTATTCACATTATCAATTTCCTTTTTACATATTATCTATTTTCACATTATTCTTCATACTATTTTCCACACTATTCATTTCTCAACTTTTTTTTTATCACTTTTAACATATTTCATATCTCATATTTTATGCAAATAACAATAGCAATAGCCATTCTATAATGGCTCATCTTTTATCCTTCATACATTAATCACTCCCGTAATAATGCAATACACATATCCCTATCATATCCAAAATAAAAGTGACATAAAACATTCTCTAATCCACAATGCTTGTATGTAATGAAAACGACATTAATTATATTATGTACTAACCTTGATGAAGCCTTGAAATTACTACAATTCCTTCTTCACCTCTTAGTTTCACCAAACCCTGATAATCTTCTTAGGGAATTTCTTATCCTACACACACATAATTCATACAATAACCCACATTATTCATTTTAAATCATTACCATAATAAATGTATATCAAATTATCATTATTGAATCAATTGCTATAAAAATCTCAACAAAATCCTATTTTTACCCTTTTCTACTTTATTCAAACTTCAACTAAACCCACTCATTTCCAATATTTAACCATAAAATTATTATTTATGTATCAAAACAACATCAAAACACTTCAATTCAATAATTATAAACATCTCCTTTACAAACTCTATTTTAACATATTCTTGCTATAAGCCGTAACTTCATCCAAACTTAACCATATTAAATTTCAACCATAAAATCACCATATATATTATATAAAAACATTAGATTAGTCCATTTCAACAATTATATGCATCCATAATAAAACACTAATTTTTATATAACCCTAAATTTATCAACTTTGTGCAAACTTGCCCATAATCAATTTTTAACCATAATATATATATATATATATATATTAAAACAACACAAAATCAATCTATTATAAGAATTATATTTCTCTATATCAATACCCTTATTCACAAATAATCATCCCATAACCCTAAATTCATTATTTAAGTTCATTTCCATGAATTGTTCATCAAACTAACATGTGTACATCCCATCTATATCACAACTATCATTTTTCTCAATTAACCACAATTTTCTCTCTCTAACTAATTCAAACATATTCTTAAAATCAATTAAAAATAAGCTTAAAGAAGAGTAATTACTTGGATTCTTAATAAGCCTTTAAAATCTCCTTAAATCTTCTTGGAATTCATATATAATTTGGTGTATAACATAAACTAAAACCAAACTCTCACCCTCTCCAATAACTCATGTTCAAGAAGAAGAAGAAGAAGAAAAAGAAAATAGCCCTTTCTCTTTCCCTTTCTTCCTAGCCACATATATAATTAATAATTTATTGATTAATTAAAATATAATAAAATATTATGATATTTATCTCTTCCTTTGACTTTTCTTTTTCTTTAATTATTATTATTATTCTTTATTTATTCAATTACTTAATATTTAATAAGCATCTAAAGTTTCATCATCTTCCACTATCAAATTTATTTTTATTTTTAATTTATTTTATTTATTACTTTTATTATTATCATTATTACTGTCTTCCAACACAAATATATACTTTACTTATATGTATTATATATTTTGTGTATATATATGTCTTGTATATGTAATATATATTTCATGTATATATCAAGTATACTATATGTATATAAATATATTGAGTATCTATTTGATGTACCTCTCATATTTCTTTCTTCCAATCACACCTACTTAATCCTCCATGTTGATTACTCCAATGTACACTAAAATCAGGCATGTTACATTTTCTCTGTTCCTTAAATAATTTTATCCTCGAAATTATCTATCAAAGTAGAATAAATCTTTTGACACGCCCACCAATTTCAACTCTCCCTCTTATGTATAACCTCAAATATGTATACCAATCCATAATTAATATAAAGAAATTTCCAATTCTAGCAATACTATTATATTATAAATTCTTCACCAATGTATAAACAATGCTACTAGATAATAAAAATTTATCTTCATCTATCTCTGACATATCTTGTTCTTTTTTCATCACGCATGCACATACTCTTCTCCTTATGGATATTCGCAATAATTTTCTGCAATATCAAATTCTCTCTTTCAATATAATTTTACAAGTTACTTAAAATACATTAGAACAATTTGCAACTATTCTATTAGGATCACCCTCTCATAAATGTTTGAACTAATAGAAAGAACCCTCAATTTATCAAGATTAAAGCATACATACTCCACCATTGCAAAAATAATAACTTTAGATAAAAAGATTATATCTTCATCTACATCCAAAATATATTATATATATTTTTAAACCATTTCAAGTTATAAATTGTCATCATATCAACTTTCCTATCCACATTTTTTTTAAAACTACTTACTTTCTCAAAACTATCATATCAATTTGCTACTCACATATAATGAACACTTATTCCTTCTCCATGTATACATCTATTTTGAACATTCAACTTCAATTGAATTGGTTACACTGCAATATAAGAATTTAGTAAATATGTCATTATTAATTCCATTCCTCTAAATCAAATCAAATAAATAATAATAAACTCTCAAAGAACACAATCAATTCATGCTACAATATCATACATTGACACTTCCATTTTTTTTTATTTACAAACCCCTAGTTCTAATTCATTAAAAACTCCATAAGTGAAATTTCATAATTTCCTTCATTCATTTGCTGAATAAAATTTAGTTTATTTTCCAATTCCACAAATCTGCCTGACTTTCTGATTTCCATACCAATTTCAGTTTTTAACTTTTCATTCATTATTAAATCTTCACTAGAGATTATAAACTTTTAACCATTTGCACTAGACACATAGATGGACTTGTATTTAAAATTTTAGATTTTTCTAAGTTGATTTACTATATTTAAAAACTAAGTCTTCCAAATTCACAAATTTTGTTTCTTCAATAATTTCTCTAGTAGTACCTATCCATTTTTTCAGATATCAAACCATAATACAAATTTATCAAATTTTAATCATATATCCTAAAAGTACATATAATATTGTATATACATTTTCAAATTTTTCTGGATTCGTTTGCTATAGTTTATAAATATGTTTATCAACTTCTACAGATTCCAAATTGCTGGAATTGTTCCAACACTTTGTGTTCTTCTATTTTTCTTAAATAGTAAATCATCTTTAAAATTATGAAATTCCCTATATCAAATACTAACACATAGACCTTTCACTTAAAATTTCATAAATTATTTTCTTAATTTCACTTATTTATTAATTGAATCAAATATAAATCTTAATTTTCAAGTGAATGTTCAAAAAATCCTTAATCTAAAATCTCTATAAAGATGCTTGCGCTGCGCCACTCTAATCTTTACGTCCCAGACACCATCTCAACTTATATCTGATATATCAAACAGATATTGCCACATCAGAGACTAACTTATGCTTGTATTAAAACTTAAATCACATTTTAAAATTCTCCTTCCTCATTTTCAAAATCCATTTAGGCCGAGAATCTCAAACCTAGGCTCTGATACCAAAATAAATATAACACTCTTATACTCTATATAGGTACAATACATATATCCCGTATATGTAAAGTATGCATATAAAATATAAGAGTTCCACGATAAACTCGTTAATAAAAATTTATCATTTCAATTAATAGAAATAATTATTAATAAACAAAGAGATGCTTAAGTAGTAAATTGTTAAAGATATAAACTTATAAAGAAAATCTCTAAAAAAAGTTTTTGCTAGAGTTTTTTTTTTCTGTAAATTCAATGTTCCCTAAATTAATCAAACACAACATGTGCAAAATTGAATATTTCCAAAAATACTATTTTCACCAATTCTCCAAATCACTTATTCATAAACTCATATTCAAATAAATAACTCAAAACATTATTCATCATAATTAAATATTTATATGTGTATCCATATATGCACAACCCTCACAATTCTATATATACTAACACAAGTCTTATTTATTAATGTACATAAATCAAAATACTTAAATCTATATATTTATATATGAATGCAAATGGCATAATTGGTTTCACCATCCTAAGTCACCAAGTATCATTCACATCCTGGCTCTCTCTTTGAACAACAACTCTTTTACCCTTGTGATACACATTGCCTCGCTAAGCTTACAAGCTTAGTGGTACATATTTTGAAAACAACAATAAATATTAAACACATTTATTTTTCTTTTTCTCAAATTATGTCTTTATAATATTTTTATAAAACCTTTGCTAATTTTTATTCCTTACATCATATATAAATATATCACCAAATTCTAAAATATAAGCACACTTACATACTCATTGGCTCATTTGTCCTATACAATTATCAAGTCCAGTACACATTCATTATCAATTCCATGACTTAACTCTGCTCAGGTCATCTCAGTCTCTAAACCCAACTCTGTTCAGGTCTTTCAGTATATGCTTTATCATTCTCAACTTTCTCTACACAAAAAATTGTATAGGATTGGCAATCACATAATATCCCATAATTTAGTCACAACCCATCACCATGCATTATTCATCATGAAATCATTAGATTGCCTCGCATACCTTATCTTATCAGAACTAAGTCATTATATACAATTATCCACAGTAGAATACGTATATACACATAAACATATCACAAATACACACATCGGGCCCAAATAACCTTATACAGTATTTCAGTTCCAGAGATATTTTTATGGTCTATCGTAATACCGAGGATCTAAGTGTCACATTCGTCCCCTGTTGACACCTTTATGTCTAGCCTCAAAGGCAAATAATAGTGACACCTAATGTAACACCCTTATACCTTATACATATATAATACATACACCATGTTTATGTAAAATACGTATATAGAATACCAGAGTGTTACAATTCCAAACATTTCAAGCTTCCATATTTATAAGAAAAATATTTTAATTTTTTTAAATATGTCTTGGTAGTTAAATAATAATCTATATTAGTAATAAAATTTACCATACATACTTATTTTAGAGAAAAATCTATGGGAAAAAAATTCGCCAGAGTTTTGTTTGTATTCAAGATATCCCCAAAATCACAAAACAACCTGCAATAAAGATTCACACTCCCAAAAATATTTTATTCATCCATTACTCCAAAATCACTAAAGGCTCACTTCCCATCCAGGATGACAATATATACAAATATATATACATTCAATTTTTCCAAATATTTAATTTACAATAACATACTTTGAAATGTATAACTTTAACACATATCATCATAATATATGCATATATTAAAGTACAAAATAGAGATGTATATACATAATATGCTGGCCATCCGATATCGTGGTAAATGCAATCTTCCAGTACAAAAATCAAATCTAGATCTAATCTGGTCTAGCAGAACCCTTCGGACCCTTCGAATCTACCCCGTCACTTGCGCGATGAAATTCAATCGCGCTAAGCTAAAAGCCCAGCGGTACATACATTGGTACTTAAAAATGACATTATATATATAATGCTATAAAATGCATTATTCTCCAATGTTAGGCAACTTATATACAATTATATATATATATATATAAATCATTCATGCACATTAGGCACAAAAAGTCCTTATATATTAGTCTAATTATGAAAATATTATTTTGGACTGTCTCAATCATTAGCATGTGTCTCTCGGAGGCGTAATCATATCTGTGATACCAACATGTCTTGCTCGAAGGTGTATGACAATGCCAAACCAATCTGAGACAACTTTCTGAAATGAGACTTATATATAAGGTAGACATGCAATTCTCATTTCTCATATCTCATCTTTCTCATTTTTTTCCACATTTTGTACTCTTTTTCCCACTCTCCATACTTATACAACATCATTTCCATTCACATTGCAAATGTGGCCATATCCCACAATTTAATGCATAACTAGCACTTTTACATTTTGCACATATCATCATTAATAGCCATTCTTTAATGGCTTAACATAACATAATTTATTCAAATCATGCATTGTTACTTCAAACAATGCTTAACACGCACAAATACCAATGTTCAAGTAACATAACACATTCATCCATATGCAATGTGAAAACAATGCAATTAATTTAAATGAGTTCCAAAGTATGTACTAATCTCTTAAATACAATAATGGAAGTCATATTTCTACTCCACTCCAAATTCTTCTATTGCCCTTCACCACTAAGTTGTGAGAATTTGGTCCTATACATTACCTAATCAAAATGTAAGTATATACAATTATTTAGAATAACATTTTAAGGTATTTAACTAATAAAATTCAATTTAACAAAACTCCTTTAAGTTTCCATTTTCTAGCCCTAATGAACTTTAACTTTGAAAGTTAATTTTTAATAAATTCCAAATTGAGTTTAAAGCTCAATTATATTTCTAGAATCACATTCTAACATATTCTAAGTAATAAAATTCAATTTACATTAACTCCCTTCAAACTACCAAAATTTTGCCCTAACCCTCTTTGATTCTAGAAATCCACTCTAGTCCATTCCAATTCTTATTTTTAGTTCAATTATATATTTAAAGTCATATTCTAACACATTTTAAACCATTTAATTCTATTAACATCCATCCTTTAACTATGCTCTTCCAAAACCATAAATTCAAAACTAAGCAAACCAAACTTTAATTAAACTTAAACAAATCCATCATATACTTATAAAATCCTTGTTTCCTCATTAAAGTAATACTATCCATACCCATTTAATAAATTATCTCATCCTCAATCAAATACCCATTTTATACATATTCAAATATTTCAAAGAAACTTCCAAGTTTTGAAATAAAGCTTACCAATTAATTGAAAATCCACCAAAGCTCCCTTTAATACTTGAAAGTCCTTCTAAAAATTGAGGTTTGGATGAGCAAAATTCTCTTTCTTGGTTATGGAGAAAACTATTTTTGAAGAAGAAGAAAGGAGGAAGATGATAAGTTTTATATTTCAATTTTCTTCTTACTTTAATTTTAACCATATATATATTATTTTATTATTTTAATTAATTAATTATTTTAAAATTCCAAATTTTCATCTTCCAATCAAAAACTATTTTTTAAATTAATTAATTAATTAATTACTATTTAATAAATATCTAACTTTCCATCTTTTTTGACTATCCAAAATTATTTTTAATTTTGATTTATTTTAAAACTTCACTTTTCTATCTTCCATTCAAATTATTTTAATTTTTGAATTATTTAATAAATTTCAAAATTTCCCCATCATCTTCCACTATCTAAAATCATTTTAATTTTGAATTAATTAATTAATTTTTATTATTATCCTTTTTTTAACTTTTGATTTTTACCTTTTTTACCATTTTACTCTTGACCTTTATTATTAACTTTTGACTTTATATAATATGTATATTTCCTTTATATTTTTCATATATATTTAATATTTTCTCACTTCCAATACTTTATTTATCCCTCCAAATTGTTTATTTAATTATATTTTAGTAAAAATTATGGTTGTTATACCCAACGTTTAGCCCGAAGGCAAATAAGATCGTAGCACTAATAATAATTCTCTAGAGCAACATACTATACAAGGCAAGTGCACATTTCATATACATTATTACTTTAGCACACCCAATTCTTTTATTGTTTATTTTTTTAACACTTTTTCATCACTTTTGTGCAGTTTCCACATTTCATATCCATATTCCATTTTTCAAGTGATCATCTCATCTGATGATCACTTTTGTAACATCCTTATTTTAGTATACATTGGAGTAATTAATATGGAGGATTAGGTAGATATGATTGGTAGAGAGAAATATAAAATGTACATATATTAGATATGTGTGAGCATGGATTTTCACCTCCACTCCCATGTGGAATGGTTCTTGCGACTTCAGCACTATTAGGCTTAAGGCCTTAGAGAACACAGACCTAAACCTAGAGAAAATGGAGTTGCTGCCTGGACGGGCCAAAAAAATAGAAAGGGGTGGATGACTCAATTTATAAGGAATTCCCAATCCCATTATTGGGTTTGAAAAGTTGGGTACGCATGGGGAAGGTGATAATGACCCAACACCCTCAAAGCGCCTGGTTCATTGGAACCGACCTCCCTTTCAGGTATAAATATTATTGAATTCTTAATTTATTAAAATATCATCCATACTACATGCAATTTAAAATAAATAAACATTCATTGTATTAAAATCAAAGAAGGTCCAAACAAACAAACAAAAATATGGACATCCATATAAGATGGAAACATGCCCTTATAATAGTGTCCAAAGTCTAAAACTAAATAAAATAGGACACCCACCATTTGATGGAAACATATTTTTTATATTGATCCCAAAACTTAAAATTAAATTACATTAATACTAATAAATGAGGTACCCATGAAGTGAAAACATACCTCTTACATCCTTAAAATCGAAATAAACCAACGAAAATATTCAACCATTCATTATAAATAAAATAAAAGTAAATCATTCATCATAAGCACATAATAATGGATCAAATAATTAAATCTAAGTTTAAATCTTAAATAAAGCATTAAATGAACAAAATTAGGGTTTACTCATTAAATTAAGGTTTTCGATGAAAAACTAGGGTTTTAGGGAAAAATTAAGGTTTTAACTTAAAACTAGGGTTTCATATGTGAAATTAGGGTTTTGGAAAATAAATGAAGCTTAAAACATATAAATTAGGATTTTGAAAAATAAATTAGGGCTAAAAGGTATGAATTAGGGTTTAACCATACAACTATAATTAAGACATGCAAATTGAAGCTACAATTTAATTTAAAACTAAAATCATGGCTTGATGTGTAATAATTTTGAAACCAATCAATTAATCCAAACAATAAGGAATTTAAACAGTATTGAAGAATGCATATGTCCGGAGGAAATTATATGGAATTAGTTAATAACACATACCTGCATTGTTGGTTCCTCCAAGATAAATTTGCTGAACCAAACTAGATTGCACAATGGCTTTTGGATAGCCTGGATCGATTGAATTCTTGGCCCAAATTCAACCATTTTGAAATTGCTTGGCTACTGCCTTAATTATTATTTTTCTCTCTATTTAAATTCTTTTCTCATGGTTCAGGGTTTAGCTACCTTTTTTCAACTGTTACTGCCTCTTCTCTTTGATCATTCCCCCTTTAATAATTATGGCCCCTATTTATAAGAGTAAACTATGTTAAAATCATGAGATACCGAGCTTAATCTAGATTTCCAAAATATGTTAAAGTCCCAAACCATAACCAAATTAGATTAAAATGCATTAAGTCCATCATGAAACCGTGGCCATATTAAATTAAAATTTATTTAATTCGATATTGACCAACATCCATATCGAATTAAATCAAATCCAATTTGACATTGATGTTTGTCCATGTTTATTTGGATGTCCAATTCAACATGGACGTTGTCCATATCGAATTGGATTTGATCCAACTCGATATGGACAACATGCCATGTCAAATTGGGCAGGCCCAATTTGACATGGCATGATCCATACCCAACTAGGCTCATTCTTACTTCAAATCAGACTTAATTCTGGCTTTAAAAATTGAACCAGCTTATTTTAGGCCTTATGAAACTGGACCAATCTAATTAAAAGTTTTAAACTAGGTTTAAGCCATTAAGAATTGACCGATCTTGACTAGGCCTCTATAAATTGAGATCGGACTAGCTAGGGTCAAAATTAAGGGTCTATAATATGAGATATATACATGTCATATATTTGAAATATATATGAAATTTATAAAACATATACATATACATAAAATATAGATCACATATATGTCAAGTATAAAATTATGCTGAAAAAGATGATGACAATGACGACGATGATGATGACAATGATGATGATGATGACGACGACGATAATAATAATAGAAGAGAGAAAAGTCAAAGAAGTAAATAAGTTGATTGGTTGAAATTATTTAAATTAATTAATTATTATATATAAGGGATAAAGATGAAAATTAAATGGAAAGTTATATATTTATTAAATATTAATTAATTAATAATAATATAAATAATAAAATAATTTAAAAATTAAATTAATTTTGATTGGGAGAAGGAAATTAGAATTTTAAATTAAATAAATAATTAAATAATTATATATGTGTGTGTGGTTAGCAAAATAGGAAGAAAAATAAAACATATTTCATCTTCTTCTTCCTCCATAAGAAAACGATCACCATTGTTAGAAGAGAAGAGGAGCTTCCATCATCACCAACACCAAATCTTGGAAGGATTTCACAGAATTAAAGTGAGTTTTGGTGGATTTCAAAAAAACTAGTAAGCTTTTTGTCATAATTTTGAAAAACATGAATATGTGAAATATGGAAATTGGATGGTGTGTTTTATAATTTGTTAAATGGGTATGATGATGCTAATTTGATGAAGAGACATGGATTTTATGGTTGAATGGTTGATTTGTTTAAGTTGAGTGGAAGTTTGAATGGGTTAGTGAGGTAGTTAGGGTTTTGAAAGAAATTTGTTAAAGAATTGATGTTAATTGGATTAAATTGTTTAAATCATGTTATAATATGTTTTTAGTGATGAAATGAACTTAAAATAAGAATTACAATTGGTTAGAATTTATTTCTATAATTGAAGAAGGTTCGGGCAAATTTTGGTTGTTTAAGGAAATGAATGTAAATTGAGTTTCATTGCCTAAAATATGTTTGAATGTGATTCTAGGGACATAATTTAGCTTTAAAATCAATTTGGAATTGATTAAAATTAACTTTCAAAGTTAAAGTTCAATAGGACAAGAAAATGAAAACTTGAAGGAGTTATGGTAAATTGAATTTTATTAGTTAAAATACTTAGAAATATAACTCTAATTAATTATGTACACTCACATTTTGATTAGGAAATGAGTGGAGTTAAATTCTCATAACCAAGAGGTGAAGGGCAATAAGAGAATTTGGAATTGAGTAGAGCTTTGGCTCATATTGTTGCATTTAAGAGGTCAGTGCATACTTTGGAACTCATTTAAATTAATTGAATTATTTTAAACATAACACATTGCATATGGATGAATATGTTATGTTACATGAACATTCGTATTTGTGTGTGTTAAGCATTATTTGAAGTAACAATGCTTGATTTGAATTATTTATGGCATGTTAAGCCATTTAAGAGTGGCTAAAAATGTTGATACGTGAAAAAGTGAAGAGTGTTAATATTGCATTAAAAATGGAAGTAAGTCATATTTACATTATATGTAACATTTATATTGATTATGAGTAGAAAATTTGAAAAAGAATATGAAATGGGAGTAAATAAGAGAAAAGTGGAATATGAGAAATGTGTTTACATGTTTACCTTATATAGAGTCTAGTTCCGAAATATTTTTATTGGATATTATTATTCTTTCGGGTGAGACACACTGGTATCACAGATATTATTGCACCTTCGGATGAGACACACTGGTGTTACAGATATTATTACGCTTTTGGATGAGACACACTGATATTACATATGTTATTACACCTTCAAGTGAGACACGCTGATTTCACAGATGGTTGAGATAGCCCAAGACAATATTTCTAGAACTTGACCCATATATAAGGAATTTTGGGCCCAACGTGTGTGAATGATTGATATGTGAATAAAATTGTATGTATGTTCCTGACATTGGAGCATAGTGCATTTTATAACATATATATAATGTTATTTTTAGTACCAAAGTATGCACTACTACGCTCTTAAGCTTAGCGAGGTAATATGTATCGCACAGGTACTAGAAGAGAAGATCAGAGAAGTTCAGACTGTGATTAAGGTGTGAAGATTATGTGTGCCACAAGGCTAGTAGTGCTGCATATCATGTGTAAGAATATTTGAGAACATTTGATTTGTTTAATATATTAATCATGTAACATCCCTTGATAATTCTCACATAAAATTATCAAAGAATGTTACTCAATATACTATCAGTAATCTAATCAATTCATTGACAAAGTTTCATTTCAAATTGTTGCTAACAAAAATTTTCAAATAATAATACAATATGTATAATACAACACTTATGCATCCAACATTTAAACCAATCTCCAATATCTCCAATAAACCAAATACTAAATATAAATCAGATAACCATCATAAGTTTGTCAATCCAAATAAAATATATAATACATTACAAGATTTGATAATCGTTCACTAAAATCTAAAACTTCATTCTCTAAATACATATATTCCTTCCACATATACAAATTTGTACAATATCTCACATAGCCAAAATAAATTGCATATATATATATTTCATAACTTACAAGTACAATATACAAAATATCTCTATATGTACTGTAGATAATTTCTGAGATCTTTATTTCCACTTCTTAGCTTACTCCGATGATATGATTCCTGCGTATCGAAAAAAATTCTAATACGTGAAGCTTATAGCTTAGTGGTGCTTGTATAAACATATTTTGTCACTTAATATTAAAGAAAATACTTACGGAAATATAGTAATAACACTTAGTTTTAATAAACATTTCAATATATTAAATATTCTCAATAACAAACCAACACAATATTTTGATTACCTAAAATAATAATTTTAACTTTATAAAAATCATCATGCTATACTATACTTTTGGTATTGTAACTTTTCCCTTTTCGAATCATTTCATTTAAGACTTACTTTCTCATTTGTTATCATTGCCCATATTACACTTATTTTGTTTTTTTTTTGTAATTCTTACTTTTCAGTTTCACATATAGGATAATTTCATTCAATTTATAATTTTGGCACTTTGATTTAGTACTATACTTTGGAGCACTTTGTATCTTATATCATTATATACACTTTCAATCATTATAACACTTAGAAAGTTATTGATCAATTCAATATTTTGAACATAACATTTCTATTTCGTGTATTAGAACTTTCACTTGAAATATTATTATATACATTATCAATCACTTTCACATTATAACACAGTAAGTCGATTTTAAATAATTGACTTATATTATTATTTTGCATTTCTTCCATTATTCATAACATTATTAAATATGCCCATACACATTGAACTCAGATCATAGGTTTGGATAACGGGTCACTGTAATAAGTTTAATGCCAAATCTCAAGAATATATAATGGCAAATATGCCCATAGTCATTGATGACACAATGTGTCCATTAATGGCACGATGTGACTACTATCACTATAGATATCCTCCCTCTGGCCAGCCATTCAATCCCAATCTAGATCTAAAATAAATATGCTTTGAGAAATTCATTAGTTTTTAATTAACATTGAATTATGTATATCACTTCAATGGAACAATTCTTTGATTAACACTTGGTATTACACATATTTATCATATATTTAAAATTTATTACACTACTTGTTAGGGTTGATTTCAAAAATCTTTTACACTTTAAGACCTTATAGTCATTTAGGCCAAAATCATGAGTGAAAGACAAGGAAAAGAGCTATTTTTGGCAAATTTCTTCAAGTGACACGCCCAATGACCTGGGCATGTCAATGACCATGTCATTTGCCCATTTTACAGAAGCTTTAACACGTTCAACGATATGGGCGTGTCACTAGCGTGTCATTTATCTTGCATTACAGCAGCTATGACATGCCTAGTGACATGGCCATGTCGTCAACATTGAAAAATAGCATCGTCAACAAACCCAGTGACATGGTCGTGTCACTGGCTGTGTCAGGTAAAAATTCTGCATTTCACACACTTAATCATTTAAACTTAATATATTCCAAACTTACGATAAAAATGAATCAAATATAATTTTTTTGACCTAAAAAGACTCTATATCAAATAATTTACTTAAATATCAATTAATCAATCTTTAACCATCACTCAAGGCTAAAAAAAAATCAAACCATTCATTTCTTTTAATGATTGAATTAAGAATCATACTCATCACTTATAAGTTCCTTTAATTCATTTTTCACTCATCAATCTATTTCACCAGTACTTTTTTAGTAACAAATTATTTAGATTACTCAATCAACCTATTCAAACATTAAAATTCATAGAAATTCAAATATTTGCAAATTAAAAATACATAAGCACATACCTCTTTCAAAATCCCTTTTCTTCTCTCTGTTCTCTCTTTTTCTTTGATCACTTGTTAATAATCTCACCTACTCTAACTAATTCTCTTAAAAAAAATGTTGCAAAAGATGGATTTTCCTTAATTCTTTGATGAAAGGAAGAAGAAAGTAGAGAAGATGGTGGATGGCGTGGATGATGGAGAAAGAAAAGAAATTATGGTGCACCCTCTTTCTTATTCTTTTGATTTTAATTTGATTTTTAATCCTGTAAAACCATAAAAATAATTTCTTCAGTAAATTTTAAGATATACTATTCACTATGCTCTACTTATAGTATTTTTTATCACTATACACTATCAATTATCAATATTAGTTAAAAAGTTCCCTATTTAAAATTTTGAACATTACAAATCATTTGTAACTGTATTTGAAATAAGGGAGGTTTTATATAATCTTGAGTAGGTATATAATGTACATTATTTTTTTATACATTGAATGACTATTTGTATAAAGAAATGAAGGCTAAGAAATATTATGATTTTGAGAATTGTTTCGTGTCTTATATATTATAAAAGAGTATTTAAATATTTGAGTATTAAATAGAGATATGATAGAATTTGAGATATTTTGTTTTGGAAATGCACCTTCAATACATATTGCATTTTTGTTGATTGTGTGATTTATTGAAAATACAAATAAAATTCTAGCGAATTTTTCTCAAAGAATTTTCTTTTATAATTTATAACTTATATTTAAAATCCTAGTGAGGGTTTCTAAATGTAATTACAATGGTATCCTTATGTCATAGATATGTATTTTACCTATACAACATATACGTATTATATATATTTAGAGTATAAGGGTATTACACCTTTTACATCACATTTCAAAATCATGGATCACATTCACAATGTGACCCACTACTACATATCATTATCAAGTTTTCATTTCATTTGCCGATTTCTCTTCATTTCATAATCAATTTCCATATTACGAATAACATTACATAATATATAGTCCATTCTCATAAATTTAATTTTATATTATTTTTTTTATATTCCTCTTTCACATTATCAATTTCCTTTTTATAACTTCTATATTTTAGCTATTTTCACAATATTCTTCACACTATTTTCCATAATATTCATTCCTTAACTTTGTTTAATGACTCTTAACGTATTTCACATCTCATATTTTATGCACATAACAATGGCAATAGCCATTCTATAATGGCTCATCTTTTATCCCACATGCATTAACCACTCTTCTAATAATGTAATATTGTAATATCCTCATTTATGCCCTAGAAGTTTTGCATATTGTTGTTGTTGTTATTGTTATATATTGGATTGAATATATGTGTTAAATTGTAAGAGAAAAGAAATTGAGAAGAGAAAGTATATGTATATGTATTTTGGGAAGAAATAGGGTTTAGAGACAAATTTATATGTTGTGTATATGTTAATATATATGACATATAAAGTGGTCAAAAGGCTTGGTCAATGCAAGAGAAGATATGTATTTGAGATTGGTAAATTACTTAATTGGGCACATATAAGACAAAAAGATAATTATGTGAATAAGGGCACTTTGGTAATTGCTTGGATAAAATCACATGGTGGATATTTAAAGAAGGTTTGACTTGTGTTTTCTTTATCATTTCTTCTTCTTCTTCTTGTTGATGGCCGGCCCTCCATAGCCAAAGAGAAAGAAAGAGACAAGTGATGGTTTTGATGATTTCAAGCTTAAATTGAAGAAAGATTAAGTGTTCAAGTGTTGATTTAAGAAGTTTTTAACTAAGGTAAGATCTTTTCTCTAATTTCTTCAATTCTTTTGAAGTGGTATGATTAAGTTGCTTATGGTATGATTGTAAGTATTGATTTTGCTTGATAGATGAGAAGTTGGGTTGGTGTTGGTGATGGAAGAGTAAGATTGGTGTTTAGTGAAATTGTTTCTGTTTTAGGATTAGTAAAGGCTGTGACTTGTATGATTTTTAATTAATTTTAGAAAAATGTTCTTGAAGTGAATTTTTGATATGTTGTGCCTCTATGAGTCTAGAATGACTGAAAAATATTTTGATTCGATTTTGGAATGGTTATGAGTTTAGAAAAATTATTTTCATTAGACCTGTTCCAGCAGGTACCTTAACTGGGACAGCTATATTTCGGAATTTTTAATAAAATGTAGAAAAATCATATCCAATCGAATTTTGGATATGTTGTTTCTTAGTGAGTTTAGTATTTGATAAAAATAATTTGGAATCACATTGATTGAATTTGATTTATGGAATTCACAAAGTTCAGAACTGCTGCCAGGATGCAGGGCAATTGGGGCAGTCTGGTTAGGTGAACTATTTGACCAAGATTTTGTGTTCAGTTTGATCTGAAATTTTAAAGGGATGATTTTAAGATACAAAACTAAATTCTGTAAAAATTTTAGAATTTTTAGTCAAGTAGATTATTTTATACAATTTTTCAAAATAAGGATAAAATGGAGTTTAAAACCAGAATGTACTATTTATGGTTAGGGTTTTAATTCTTTGTTCTTCTTGCATTGCTTTGGTTCTCCAAAGGTAGGTTGGTCCTTAAACCTAACCCTAAACACTTTAAACACACTTGAATCAATGAATATTATAATCAATTGTTCTTTGCCCTAATTGCATTGTTGAGATTGAACAATGTTATGTTGTGCATTGTGAATGGTAATGTGTTTCATGAGTAATGTGGAATGAAATGTTGATATTTATGAATGATGCTATGTGAGATATAATGTGATCATGGATGAGATATATATATATATATATACTTGAATAATGAGATGTTATATTGTGAAATGAAATGTGAAGCCATTGTTATTGGCTAAGATGATGTAATTGAAAGAAAGAAGGCATGTTTGCCTAAATGTGATGAGAATTGAGAATGTAAATGAATTGTTTGTTTAATATGTTATTCAGTTTCAGAGTTCTGGATTTGGGTGGCATGCCTAAGAAATGATGAAAGGTAACAGTCTTGCCGGGTTGAGGACCTCCTCATAGGTGTTGAGTTGATGGTCCAAGAGACTGGGTCTGTTACACTATGAGATACATGATTTGTAACAGTCTTGCCGGGTTGAGGATCTCCTCATATGTGTTGAGTTGATGATCCAAGAGACTGGGTCTGTTACACTATCCATGGATAGAGATACATGTATATACATTGCCTACGGGCGTGATTATTGTGACTATGAACCAAAGCAGTAACTCTGAACTCTGAATATCGTATTAAATACTTGTTGGGCCCATAGGTGTCAAGGTTATATGAATGTCCTAAATAATGTTATGAGTTTAATGAAATGAGATGTTGGTTATGGAGTATGATTGATTAATGTTGAATGTGAAAAGATGTTGAAATGTGGTATGCTCATATGACTATGATTTGTGAAATGCATAATTGTGTGGTTAACTTTATATTTATGATGTTGATCTTATCAATAACATATGTGGCATTGCATTTCATTAAAGCATACCGTTAGCATGTTTTATCTTACTAAGCCGTTGGCTTAGCGCGATAGTGTTTAATCGCGCAGGTAGTAGAGTGGATAGAGTTGAACCCGAGAGTTCATCAAGACCTAGTGAGAGTAGACCTTGAAGAATCCATTTTGGGAGCTTAAAGATTAGAGCAGACTTGCCAATCATGTATAAATTTTATGTGTTGTAAAACTTGAGTTTTGATGTATATGAATTTGTAAATATGTAAATATTTTATAACTTCCGCTGTGTAATATTTAGATATGGGGGTTGTCCCAAAACCTTTATTTTATATTGTACTAGAAGTGTAAATCCTTTTTGCAGGTTGTAGTTGAGGTTACAAGGGGGATTTATTGGGAGTGTACTGAGAATGATTTTGTTTGCATTGGTTTGTGTAAAATGTTTTTAAAAATAAGAAAAAAACCGGTTTTGTCGACACTTGGGACTCAATTTTTAGGCGAAACTATGGCAAAAATTTTGTAAAAATCGGAACTAAAATTTGACTAAGTAAAATTGGTAGCAACATTAGGTTAGTGTGGCGCCTATACTCAGCTTACATATGTAGGTTGGGAAGGGGTGTTACAATTGTTTTGGTATCAGAGCCTAGGTTTGAGATTCTCAACCTAGGTAAAATGTAAGAAAAAGACTATTTTTACTTAAAAAGTGAGTTTTTTTTAACAAAAATACATGTTTGGGATTGGCAGTCTCTGATCTTTAATAAGAGGTATTTTGTTGTGTTTGCAGACTTAGGTTGTGATGGATTCTCACTCTCGTCAGTCGATTGAGGGTAGTGCCGAGAGTATTGCTCCTGCTGAGGGAGCTAGGGTTGATAGTGTTGAGGAGGCACCTGCTTCGGTGTCGGGTAGACCAGCTGGGGAGGAGGTTCCGCCAGCCTGGTTTAGGCCTATGATGGAAGCTATGAGACAAGCACCTGTGCAACCATAGCCACCGCCACCACCCCCTCAGCCTTCAGTACCAGTAAGGCACTATGATAAGCTAAGGAAATATGGAGCAGAGGATTTCTTTGGTACAGTTGATCCGGCTGTAGCAGAACAGTGGCTTGATAGAGTTCAGAGGGTATTTGTGCAGTTGCAAGCCACTTCAGAGGAGAAGTTTGACTATGCAAGATCTTTGCTACAGAAGGATGCCTACGACTGGTGGAAGACAGTGCCCCATTCTATGGATGATCCTCCAACACTGTCTTACACTGATTTTCTGAGGGAATTTGAGTTGAAGTATACTCCTAGGGAGTATAAAGATGGGAAGAAAAGAGAGTTTCTAGATTTGAAGCAAGATCATCGGACCGTAACTGAATATGAAGTTGAGTTTATTCGACTGAGTCAGTATGCTGGGGGTATCATTGCTGATGAGATTGATAGATGTCGGCGATTTGAGGAGGGATTGAGACCCTCGATCATGTGCTTAGTGGATGGATCCAGATATCAGGATTTCTCACAACTTGTGGCAGCAGCTCGAAGTGTAGAGCGAGCTCAAGTTATTGCAGCTGTTTCAGAGGAGGAGGTTAGGGTTAGAAGGCCCCAGTTAGAGGCAGGGTCTTCTTCTGCGAAGAGGGGTAGAGGAAGTTTTGTTCCTCGGAGTAGTAGGAGCCAGAGACCAGCGGGTAGGTCAGTGCAGTTCCAGAGGCAGAGATTTAGACCTGCAGCTTCAGTAGCGAGTGCTCCTACTCCTGGAGTTCAGAGATCCACCTTACCTTTGTGTAACCAGTGTGGTGGAAGACATGGGGGCGTTTGTTGGAGGCATAGTAGATCAGGGGTATGCTTCAGGTGTGGATCACCTGACCACTTTGTGAGAGACTGTCCTGAGAGGCAGGAGCAGATGTCAGTTGATTCTGCTGCTTCTCGAGCTAGTGTGAGGGGAAGCAGAGGAGGCAGAGGTGCCAGCCGAGGAGGTAGACCAGGATTCAGTTCTAGAGGAGGTGCTACATCCAGGGAGGGTAGACCAGAGGAGGTTGGATCTTCCCAGAGGATGTATGTTATGCAGAGGCAGCCAGATACATCGGCAGTCATAGCTGGTACTTTTTCTTTATTTAATACTCCAGTACTTGCTTTGATTGATCCGGGTTCCACGCATTCATATATTAGTGCATCTGTTTTGCCTGTATTTGATGTGCATGTTGAGTCCCTAGGATTTGATGTGTTGGTGACAAATCCGTTAGGGCATAGTGTGGTTGTGAGTAAGGTGCATAGAGATAGTGCAGTAGTGGTGCAGGGTGAGGAGTTCCTTGGGGATTTGATTGAGATGCCATTTAAGGAATATGACGTGATCTTAGGTATGGATTGGCTATCTCGACATGGAGCTGTGGTGGATTGTAAAAAGAAAATTGTTTCTTTGAGAACGGGTGATGGTAGAGAGGTGATAGTATCTAATGAGCAGGAACAGCTAGCCTCCTCATTTGTTTCAGCTGTTGCAGCCAGGAGGTTGATTAGAAAGGGGTGTGAAGCCTATCTTGCTCATGTGGTGGATACTAGAGTGAAGGGTTCCCCTATTGATAGCATTGCCACAGTTGCTGAGTTCCCGGATGTATTTCCAGAGGAGTTGCCAGGGTTACCTCCTGAGAGAGAGGTGGAGTTCGGTATTGAAT
Organism: Garcia nutans; assembly: GCA_947685225.1. Classification (NCBI taxonomy): domain Eukaryota; kingdom Viridiplantae; phylum Streptophyta; class Magnoliopsida; order Malpighiales; family Euphorbiaceae; genus Garcia; species Garcia nutans. The sequence goes on from CANTUV010000005.1 coordinate 42,341,261, forward strand.
TGTTGCCTGGTACCACTCCTATCTCTATTACTCCTTACAGAATGGCACCAGCAGAATTGAGGGAGTTGAAAGTGCAATTACAGGAGTTGTTGGACAAAGGATTTATTCGCCCCAGTGTTTCTCCTTGGGGAGCTCCTGTGCTATTTGTGAAGAAGAAAGATGGTACTATGAGGTTGTGTATTGATTATAGGCAATTGAACAAGGTGACTATTAAAAATAAATATCCTTTGCCTAGAATCGATGATCTCTTTGATCAGTTGAAGGGAGCGTCAGTGTTCTCCAAAATTGATTTGAGATCTGGGTATCATCAGTTGAGAGTCAAAGCTGAAGATGTTCCTAAGACCGCTTTTCGGACCAGGTATGGGCATTATGAATTTTTAGTTATGCCTTTTGGTCTGACGAATGCACCTGCAGCTTTCATGGATTTGATGAATAGGGTGTTTAGGCCCTATTTGGATCAGTTTGTAGTGGTCTTCATTGATGATATACTGGTGTATTCGCGGAATGAGGAGGAACATGATATGCATCTGCGGATTGTGTTGCAGATTTTGAGAGAGAGGCAGTTGTTTGCTAAATTGTCGAAGTGTGAGTTCTGGTTGGATCAAGTAGCTTTTCTCGGACATGTTGTTTCAGCAGAAGGCATTAAAGTTGATCCGAGCAAAGTTGAAGCTGTATTGAATTGGAATCCACCTAAATCAGTGACAGAGGTTAGAAGTTTTCTGGGTTTGGCAGGCTATTACCGGCGGTTTGTGAAAGGATTTTCTTTGATAGCTACTCCACTCACCAGATTGCTTCGTAAGGGAGTGAGATTTGTGTGAACGGATCAGTGTCAGGCTAGCTTTGAGCAGTTGAGAGAAATGTTGACTCAAGCGCCTGTTCTAACTTTACCTGTTGAAGGCAAACCATATGTGATCTACAGTGATGCTTCACATAGAGGTTTGGGGTGTGTATTGATGCAAGAAGGTAAAGTTATAGCTTATGCATCTCGACAGTTGAAACCGCATGAGCTTAACTATCCAACCCATGATTTGGAATTGGCTGCCATTGTTTTTGCATTGAAGATTTGGCGCCATTATCTGTTTGGGGAGAAATGTTTCATCTACACTGATCACAAGAGTTTGAAGTATTTGGGTGTCCAGAAAGAACTCAATCTTCGTCAGAGGAGATGGTTGGAGTTGATTAAAGACTACGACTGTTTGATTGACTATCATCCAGGTAAAGCAAATGTTGTTGCTGATGCCTTAAGTCGGAAGTCTTTAGCTGGTTTAACAATTTATTCGCTCTCGTTGCTTGTGGAATTGAGAGCTCTGCGTGCTAACTTTGTATCTTGTGATGATGGTGCATTGTTGGCACAATTGCATTTGAAACCAGTTTTATTGGATCAGATCAGAGAGGCTCAGTTGACTGATATGAAGATTCAGAAGATTATTTCAGATTGTCACGATGGAAAGACTAGAGATTTTGTTGTGAGAGATGATGGGAGTCTCTGGTTCAAGAGCAGATTGTGTGTACCCGATGATGCTGATTTGAAGAGAGATATTTTGGAAGAAGCACATCAGTCGATGTTTGCTATGCATCCGGGTAATACTAAGATGTATCATGATTTGAGACAGCATTATTGGTGGATTGGGTTGAAGAGAGACATTGCTGAGTTTGTATCTAAATGTCTCACTTGTCAGAAGGTTAAAGCAGAGCATCAAGTTCCAACCGGGTTGCTTCAACCATTGTCAGTGCCAGAATGGAAATGGGAAAGAGTGACAATGGATTTTGTGTCTGGTTTGCCATTGACACAAAAGAAGCATGATGCTATATGGGTGATTGTGGATAGATTGACGAAGACAGCTCATTTCCTTCCGGTGCGGATGGATTACTCTTTGGAGAGATTGGCTGAGCTGTATATTCAGGAGATTGTGAAATTGCATGGTGTTCCAACTTCTTTAGTGTCTGATCGAGATCCCCGGTTTACTTCAAGATTTTGGAAGAGTTTGCATAGTGCTTTAGGTTCTCGACTACACTACAGTACTGCTTTTCATCCACAGACGGATGGACAGTCAGAGAGGGTGATACAGATTATTGAGGAACAAGAAAGTGCCATTGGTGAAGATTCTTTGGAAGAATCATGCAAAAGAAGAAGCAACTTGGGAAAGTGAGCAAACTATGCAAGAGCAATATCCTCAACTATTTCAGAGTTGATATCAGGTAATTTCGAGGACGAAATTTCTTTTTAGAGGGGGAGAATTGTAATATCCTCATTTATGCCCTAGAAGTTTTGCATATTGTTGTTGTTGTTATTGTTATATATTGGATTGAATATATGTGTTAAATTGTAAGAGAAAAGAAATTGAGAAGAGAAAGTATATGTATATGTATTTTGGGAAGAAATAGGGTTTAGAGACAAATTTATATGTTGTGTATATGTTAATATATATGACATATAAAGTGGTCAAAAGGCTTGGTTAATGCAAGAGAAGATATGTATTTGAGATTGGTAAATTACTTAATTGGGCACATATAAGACAAAAAGATAATTATGTGAATAAGGGCACTTTGGTAATTGCTTGGATAAAATCACATGGTGGATATTTAAAGAAGGTTTGACTTGTGTTTTCTTTATCATTTCTTCTTCTTCTTCTTGTTGATGGCCGGCCCTCCATAGCCAAAGAGAAAGAAAGAGACAAGTGATGGTTTTGATGATTTCAAGCTTAAATTGAAGAAAGATTAAGTGTTCAAGTGTTGATTTAAGAAGTTTTTAACTAAGGTAAGATCTTTTCTCTAATTTCTTCAATTCTTTTGAAGTGGTATGATTAAGTTGCTTATGGTATGATTGTAAGTATTGATTTTGCTTGATAGATGAGAAGTTGGGTTGGTGTTGGTGATGGAAGAGTAAGATTGGTGTTTAGTGAAATTGTTTCTGTTTTAGGATTAGTAAAGGCTGTGACTTGTATGATTTTTAATTAATTTTAGAAAAATATTCTTGAAGTGAATTTTTGATATGTTGTGCCTCTATGAGTCTAGAATGACTGAAAAATATTTTGATTCGATTTTGGAATGGTTATGAGTTTAGAAAAATTATTTTCATTAGACCTGTTCCAGCAGGTACCTTAACTGGGACAGCTATATTTCGGGATTTTTAATAAAATGTAGAAAAATCATATCCAATCGAATTTTGGATATGTTGTTTCTTAGTGAGTTTAGTATTTGAGAAAAATAATTTGGAATCACATTGATTGAATTTGATTTATGGAATTCACAAAGTTCAGAACTGCTGCCAGGATGCAGGGCAATTGGGGCAGTCTGGTTAGGTGAACTATTTGACCAAGATTTTGTGTTCAGTTTGATCTAAAATTTTAAAGGGATGATTTTAAGATACAAAACTAAATTCTATAAAAATTTTAGAATTTTTAGTCAAGTAGATTATTTTATACAATTTTTCAAAATAAGGATAAAATGGAGTTTAAAACCAGAATGTACTATTTATGGTTAGGGTTTTAATTCTTTGTTCTTCTTGCATTGCTTTGGTTCTCCAAAGGTAGGTTGGTCCTTAAACCTAACCCTAAACACTTTAAACACACTTGAATCAATGAATGTTATAATCAATTGTTCTTTGCCCTAATTGCATTGTTGAGATTGAACAATGTTATGTTGTGCATTGTGAATGGTAATGTGTTTCATGAGTAATGTGGAATGAAATGTTGATATTTATGAATGATGCTATGTGAGATATAATGTGATCATGGATGAGATATATATATATATATATATATACTTGAATAATGAGATGTTATATTGTGAAATGAAATGTGAAGCCATTGTTATTGGCTAAGATGATGTAATTGAAAGAAAGAAGGCATGTTTGCCTAAATGTGATGAGAATTGAGAATGGAAATGAATTGTTTGTTTAATATGTTATTCAGTTTTAGAGTTCTGGATTTGGGTGGCATGCCTAAGAAATGATGAAAGGTAACAGTCTTGCCGGGTTGAGGACCTCCTCATAGGTGTTGAGTTGATGGTCCAAGAGACTGGGTCTGTTACACTATGAGATACATGATTTGTAACAGTCTTGCCGGGTTGAGGATCTCCTCATATGTGTTGAGTTGATGATCCAAGAGACTGGGTCTGTTACACTATCCATGGATAGAGATACATGTATATACATTGCCTACGGGCGTGATTATTGTGACTATGAACCAAAGCAGTAACTCTGAACTCTGAATATCGTATTAAATACTTGTTGGGCCCATAGGTGTCAAGGTTATATGAATGTCCTAAATAATGTTATGAGTTTAATGAAATGAGATGTTGGTTATGGAGTATGATTGATTAATGTTGAATGTGAAAAGATGTTGAAATGTGGTATGCTCATATGACTATGATTTGTGAAATGCATAATTGTGTGGTTAACTTTATATTTATGATGTTGATCTTATCAATAACATATGTGGCATTGCATTTCATTAAAGCATACCGTTAGCATGTTTTATCTTACTAAGCCGTTGGCTTAGCGCGATAGTGTTTAATCGCGCAGGTAGTAGAGTGGATAGAGTTGAACCCGAGAGTTCATCAAGACCTAGTGAGAGTAGACCTTGAAGAATCCATTTTGGGAGCTTAAAGATCAGAGCAGACTTGCCAATCATGTATAAATTTTATGTGTTGTAAAACTTGAGTTTTGAAGTATATGAATTTGTAAATATGTAAATATTTTATAACTTCCGCTGTGTAATATTTAGATATGGGGGTTGTCCCAAAACCTTTATTTTATATTGTACTAGAAGTGTAAATCCTTTTTGCAGGTTGTAGTTGAGGTTACAAGGGGGATTTATTGGGAGTGTACTGAGAATGATTTTGTTTGCATTGGTTTGTGTAAAATGTTTTTTAAAATAAGAAAAAAACCGGTTTTGTCGACACTTGGGACTCAATTTTTAGGCGAAACTATGGCAAAAATTTTGTAAAAATCGGAACTAAAATTTGACTAAGTAAAATTGGTAGCAACATTAGGTTAGTGTGGCGCCTATACTCAGCTTACATATGTAGGTTGGGAAGGGGTGTTACAAATATACATATCCTTATCATATCTAAAATAAAAGTGACATAACACATACTCTAATTCACAATGTGTTATACCAACTACAATGTAATGAAAACGAAATTAATTATATTATGTACTAACCTTGATAAAGCCTTGAAATTACTCCAATTCCTTCTTCACCTCTTAATTTGACAAAATCCTAATGATCTTCTTAGGGAATTTCTCATCCTACAAATACATAAGTCATACAATAACCCACATTATTCATTTAAAATCATTACTATGATCAATGTATATCAAATTATCATTATTCAAGCAATTCCTACCAAAATCTCAATAAAATCCTATTTTTATCCTTTTCTACTTTGTTTAACTTCAACCAAACCCACTCATTTCCAATATTTAACCATAAAATTATTATTTATGTATCAAAATAATATCAAAACACTTCAATTCAATAATTATAAACATCTCCTTTACAAATCCTATTTTCACATATTCTTGCTATAAGCCATAACTTCATCCAAACTTAACAATATTAACTTTGCAACTATAAAATCACCATATATATACTATGACAACATTAGATTATGCCATTTCAAATAATTATATGCATCCATACCAAAACTCTAATTTTTGAGTAACCCTAAATTTATCAACTTTGTGCAAACTTGCCCATAATCAATTTTTAATCATAAAATCATTATATATATTCAAAACAAATTAAATTAATATAGTATAAGAATTATATTCATCTATGTTAAAAATATTTATTCACTCATAATTATCCTATAACACTAAATTCATTATTTAAGTTCATTTCCATGAAGTGTTCATCAAACTAACACATATACATCCCAACCATATCATAACTATCATTTTTCTCAATTGACCACATTTTTCTCTCTCTAATTAATTCAAACATATTCTTAAAATCAATTAAAAATAATCTTAAGAAAGAGTACTTGGATTCTCAATAAACCTTCAAAATCTCCTTAAATCTTCTTGGAATTCTTATAGAATTTGGTGTATAACATAAACTAAAACCAAACTCTCACCCTCTCCAATGGCTCATGTTCAAGAAGAAGAAGAAGAAGAAGAAGAAGAAGAAGAAAATAGCCCTTTTTCTTTCCATTTCTTCCTAACCACATATATAATTAATAATTTATTAATTAATTAAAATATAATAAAGTATTATGATATTTATCTCTTCCTTCGTCTTTCCTTTCTCTTTAATTATTACTATTATTAATTAATTAATTAATATTTAATAAACATCCGAGGTTCCATAATCTTCCACTATCAAATTTATTTTTAATTTTGATTTATTTTATTCATTACTATTTATTATTTTATTGTTATCATAATTACTATCTTCCAACACTAATATATACTTATATGTATTATATATTTTGTGTATATGTGTATTTCTTGTATATGTAATATATATTTCATGTACATATCTAGTGTACTATATGTATATATATCTTGTATCTATTTAATGCCCCTCTCATATTTCTCTCTTCCAATCACACCTACTTAATTCTCCATGTTTATTACTCCAATGTACACTAAAATTGGGGATGTTACATTTTCTCTCTCTTTTAAATAATTTTGTCCTTGAAATTATCTATCATAGTACAACAACTCTTTTAACGCACTCACCAATTTCAACTCTCCCCCTTATGTATAACCTGAAATATTTATAACAATAAATAATTAATACAAAGAAATTTTCAATTCTATCAGTACCATTAAATTATAAATTCTTTACCAATGTATAAATAGTGCTACTAGATAATAAAAATTTATCTTCATCTATCTCTAAGACATCCTACTCCTTTTTCATCGCACATGAACATACTCTTCTCCTTATAGATATCCGCAATAATTTTCTGCAATATCAAATTCTCTCCTTCTTTATAATTTTACAAATTACTTAAACTACACTAGATTAATTTGCAACAAATCCATTAGGATCGTCGTCTCATAAATGTTTGATGTAACACCCTAGCCCACAAAGATATTTTCCACTTTAGAGTTATGGGCTATGAGCGCTTGGCCCGTCCATGCCCAAAATGTTTCAAAAGTCTCAACATTGCTAGGTTATTGAACTCAGGGATCCGACAAGCAAGACTCATGTGGAAAGGAGTCACCACTCGATAGGATCAGGAAATAGTAGGTGGTAGCATTCTCTTGATTCCTTGTTTGAGGAATCCCTAACCCCTATTTGAACCTGAGTTTAGGAAGTTAGGTACACATGAGAATAACTTAGATGAAAATCCTTATTATTCACATATGCCTGATTCAAAGGACCCGCCTCCTCTCTAATTCATGTATTAGTAAGAATAAATATTCATAAAATAAATAGCTAAAAAAATAAATATATGCATATCATGGTGCACGTGATACATGATTGTACATAAAATCCCTACGAGCACCCACCGAGGTGGAAACATGCTCCTTACAATAATGAGTCTATAAAGAGAAATAGTTATATTACATGGTTTTATAAATCCTATACATTATTTCTAGAAGAAAATTACATCATTTCCTATATACAACAATTCTAAAAGAAAGGGGTAAAATGTATACTGGATGAGTGCTTGATGAATGTATTAGTTACAATAATAATAATTACATGACAAAGGATGAAAATAAAAGAAGAATATGAATTCTGATAATACTGCTAAATTCGATAATTATAAGATTATCGAACTCGAGAATGACCTGCAAGATCAGACAGCTGGAACAAAACCAATATGTATAGAATTAAGAGATAATGTCAAATTTGATATTTGTTACATTATCAAGTTCGATAATCTCTTCGGTCAGGGACAACCTACAAGATCTGTTAGCTGAATGAAATGGATATATACATTGTTAGATGGAAATGTCAAATTTGGCATTCAAGAAATGTTAAATGCTACAATATTTACAAGGCAGAATAATTAAGAAATTAGCAATAGCAGATATATATAGGAACATTATGTTCGAATTCGATAATTATTGTACTAAAGAATTCGAAAATACCTTCAGAAAAGATTAATTGATAACAACACAATATATGTATACTGAGAATTGATTCGAAATATCAAATTCGATACTCATAGGAATATCAAGTTTGTCAATCATTTGCCATTTCTAGCAGAAGTGACTTGCATCTACAAATTAGGTTCATATCCTATATCTGTGCATGTGATTGGATCATGAGCATATCAATAGTAGCAGACACATATATATGAGAGCATGATAATTACATAACAATAACCTGTAGAAGAGATTGGTGGAGGATAGCATAGCATGTATACTGAGATTTGAATCAAAGTATCGAGAAATCTGTAGTTTTAGGCTGTTTTTGCAAGAGAATGATTATCGAATTTGATATTAATGTAAATATCAAATTCGATAATCATTCTCCATTTCTAGCAAAAACAGCCTAAAACTACAAATTTCTCTTATGTGTCGCATTAAAAGTCATTTTCAGTCCAAGAATTCAAGTCCTCAATATGGGGAAGTTAGATATAGTCCTTTAGGATCTGTTTCATCATTTATAGGTCATTATTTGTCTTGCAGTTAATAGGTTTTAGATCTTGAACAAGCGGATTATTCTTTAGAGTTAAGTGATTCTATTTCTCAATAAATCATATAAATGAAATGAATGATGCAATGTGAACATAAATAATAAGCTTAAGTCATCTGAATTTATGAATAAACAATTCTAAGGACATGAAGAACTTACTACCAAAGGATGAAGATCACAATGAAGCTCCTGTGGATGCAGAATTTCCTTTTCTTTTTTTATTTAAAAAACTTCATTGAATAATGCTCCTTTTACAAATGGAAAACAAGATAAAAGAGATAATAATGTTTCCTAACCCTTTCTTTTTGTCTTCCTCAAAAAGTAGAATATTCTCTCTTTTTTAAGTAGAGCGTCCTCAAAAAAAGGTCCCTTCAAATGGAGCTAGAAGCTCCCTTTTATAGGCGAGAGGTGAGTTTTGTACATGGACATTATCGAATTTGGGAGTAAGAAATTGTCGAATTTGATAATATTAAAATAATAGAATTAGCTCCTTAGTTATTCCTTCAATAGTCATTGATAAGTGTCGACTCCGATACTGTTAAAATAACCGAATTAGCTCCTTAGATATTCCTTTGATATTCCTTGATGATTGTTGACTTTGATAATATTATTATCATATTCAACAATTAATCTTAGGGTGGCCAATTTCAGTGTCTATAGTTTGTCTCTCTGCATGAGCAATGCAAGTCATTCAGGCTTTGCGAACGCGAAAAGCAAGAAAGTTTCCAATTTAATTGATGTCACCAGGGCATTCTCACCCCTTCCTTGACATGCTCAATCTCCAACTAATTGATTATTGATAGAGAATGCTCCCCCCTCCTTTGGACATGCTCGTCCGTCGACTGATTGATTGTTGAAAGGGCATGCTCGCCTCTCCTTCAGACATGCTCGTCCTCCAGCTGATGGATTGTTGACAGGGCATACTTGCCCCTCCTTTGGACATGCTCATCCTTTGGCTGATGATTGTTGACAGGGCATGCTGGCCCCTTCTTTAGACATGCTCGCCCTCCAGCTGATTGATTATTGATAGGGCATGCTTGCCCTCCTTTGGACATGCTCATCCTCCGACTGATGATGTAATAGATTTGCAGAAAATTTAGGTACTTTTTTGTATCCCTAGTATTGTTAGCTATTGTGGATCCTTTTGCCCCCTACATACAAAGATGTTGAAAGCTCTACAACATGTTTTTTACGTATATGGATGCGTGCATGAATATGTGTGTTTTTTTTATATAGGTTTGTTTTGGCAAACCATGATTTGTAATTCAAGAATCATTTCTCTTACAGGAGTCTATAACAATGATTTTGTTTAAACTCAGCATCATGCACTTTCTCATTCTTTATAGAGATACACCATTGCTATATAATCCAAAGTTTCTTTGTTGGTATTTTCCTTTCACATAGGAACTTGCTCGATGTTATCTCTACTATATTAGATTTTTAGGCTTGTAACATAGTCTTGGTAAGGTGATGGGTTCCATATAGGCTTGTCCATCAAAAAGTGAGACTTCCTATTTATACCATCGCTACAGGAGCCTTAAGTCAGTATCTATAAAGGATCTTTTAATTGGCCTGCACAAAACATAATACTACTTGCCCCCATTTTATTAGAATTCCCTTCTTCTTCTCTTTTATTATTATTATTATTTATTATTTATTTTTTTCTTTATAATTTTTTTATCTATTTACATCGAATACGATAATTTACATTGCACATACTTTTTCTTTATTCAATATCAAACTTCCCCCAGATAATGTCGAATTTGATTTTTCCAACTCGTTCGATATTGTTCACAGAGTGTTTAAAATCCACAGATAGTGCTCCTTTCTCTTTTTTTGTGTTTCCTTCCCTAATCAGCCACAATTTCTACTTCCAGTTTGTCCCCTGCTTCTTTCTCTCTACTTTTTGATCTCGTCTGCTGCCTTAACCGTGGTGAGATCTAAGAATGTTGACCGTGTGCTTGGATTTACACATTCTGGCAGGCTACCAAAGTTTCACGCCTCTCATTCAGTGATGAGACTTTCATCCATGTCAGCCCTTCCTCTCATTCCGTTAGGAGGCCATTGCAGTCAAAGGGAAACCTCCCCAGTAAGCTTTCTTTCCCTTCTTCTTCCTTTTGGGTTCTTGGGATTCATCTGCTATGACTGCATTTGTTAATGATGCTCGATTGTTGATTTTGACAGTAACATTTTCGATTTCAATAGTAATGATAGTCTCCCATTTTCACCTGTTTTCTTCATCTGCCCTTGAGAAAGGTGGTTGTGTGGGTTTAGTTAGATGGCTAATTGAGGAAATCACTAGTGGGTTGTGGTATTTCAAATGAATGGATGTTGAATGAACCCAAAAGTGTCATAATCTGATATTCCTACCAAATGGAACATAAAATGTCGAATTCGATAATATTTCTATCTTGTTTTGACTATGTTCTTTATTTTATTCAGTATTCTTTGTGTAAGCTCATCGAATTTGTCAAAATGATTATCAAATTCGTCAATTGGTGCTATCATTACTTGCATCTGAATGTATATCGAATCTGGTAATACATATTACCGAGGCCAATAATAATATTTTTGAATGCGATATTTGTTGTTCTGCCTCACCCTGACTTTGTTCTTTCTCTATCAGGGCTCTTACTTCCTTTTTTTAAATTTGTGCTTCCTGTTCCTATCAAATAAAAGGCATGTTATGAGAAATATGTAGTCTTTTGAATAGGCTTCCCTTTTTATAGTTTGATTCTAGGATGATTCGAGTTGCTGGATCCCTCCATTGGGCTGGAAAATAGTATAAAATTCTTCCTGAGGTGGTGTAGGATATCATCAAGGCCTCTGGTTTTAGTTCCTTCATCTAGATGTTGCCCGAGATAGGGGTAAAAATGGATCAATGTGTGTTAGAAGTTTTGATTGAGAGAGGGATGGATACAACACATACATTCCACCTTAATTTTGGAGAGCTAACCATTACTCCTTTGGACTTTTCATCGATTACTGGGATTAGTTTTAATGGGGGAGATGGTTCCTTTCGATGCCAAAACTATCCCTGATGATGAGTTCATCTGTTTTCTGGGTTTTGCGCCTATGTTTTAATTGCCAAAAGTGTAATATCCCAATGTATGCCCTAGAAGTTTTGAATATTATTGTTGTTTTAATTGGATTGAATGTATATGGTAATTTGAGAGAGAAAAGAATTTTTAAAGAAAGTGTATATGTTGCATATATGGTAGTATAATTAACATATACATAAGTCAAATAGAGAGTCAATGGAGGAGGATATTTATTTTGTGAGTGTGAAATTACTTAAAAGGACATATAAGGGAAAAGAGAGCTAGAACAAATGGAAAAGGATAATTAAGTAATTTTCCTTGTTGGATTGCATGGTGGAGATTTAAAGAAGAAGAAGTGGTTGAATTGTCTTTATTTTCTTTTCTTTTCTTGAAGAGGCCGGCTATCAAAGGGGGAAGAGAGCAAAGGAAGTGTTTTGATTTCTAAAATCAAAATTTAAGGGAGAATCAAGAAATTAAGTTGGAGATTTGTGAAATTCAACAAATTTGGTAAGTGTTCTCTTGTTTTCCTTTGTTCTTTTTGAAGTTGTGTTTGAATTGGGTTATGATTGGTTGAGATTATGATTAGATGTGTTGTGATGTGTTTATAAGTGTTGGATTTGATTGTAAGTTAAGAAGTTAAATTATTGTTGATTTTGGAAGTGTTGGAGTTGAGATTGTTTTAGGGTTTTGAAGGGATAAATGATGTTTAACTTGAGTTTGCTTAATTATTTTCATTGATCTTCATGTGGTTGATGTTTGTTGGAATTTTTGGGCTTTGGAATGAGATTTTAGCCGAAGGCAGTAGCCTTCTGGATGCCACGCCCGTGGCCTTGGGTGCCATGGCCGTGGCCATTCATAGTTATTTGAAGCCATGGCCATGGAGGATAGGAACATGAGTGGCAGAATCCTTCTTTATCCCACACCCGTGGGGGTTGAGGTGGCCACGGCCGTGGGCTCTAGCATGAGGTGTTGGTTTGTAATGTGTGTTATAAAGGTTCTAGATGAGGTTATTAAATGATAAATTGTATTAGAATTGATGTATTGTATCATTTTTGGGATTAGATTTTGAAAGAAGGTGATTTGCCTTAATTTTGGAAGTGAAGACTCTTGGAAAAGGAAAGTGTTGATAGTGTGTGGATTGTTATTGAGGTAAGTACAAACTTACCTAGATGCATTCTTTTATATGATTTTAAGACTTAAAACAATGTTAAGTAAGTTATTATATTGTTAATATAATGTGATCGGTATTATGATTTGTATAGTGTGAAAGGGAAGAGGATCATTCAAAAAGGTATGTGCAATGCAATTTATTATGATAAATGCTTTTATGATGAATTACTTTAATGTAAATTGAGACATAAAGAGATGTGAAACTAATGTTCTGAATTATAATAATGTGAATGATATGATTGAATAATGATATGTTTGTGTAGTTAATGTAATTGATGTTGTGTATTTTAATGATGATGCATATGATACTATATGAACAATGTTATATTTTATGCATTGTGAATCTTGTGAATTGTATTGTGCTATATGAATAATGTACTTTGTAATGTTATAGCAATGATGCTATATGTATAATGCGAATGAGATGATGAGGTAATTGATTATGGATACTTGAATAATGAAATATTATAATATGAGTTGAGACATGATATGATAATTCAAATATGATATGAAGCCATTGCGATTGGCTATGATGATTCAATTGAAAGAAATAAGGCATGTTTGCCTAGATGATGATGAGAATTGAAAATGGTATTGATGATGAAATAATCAATGAATTGTGTAGCTAATGTGTTATTCTATTTTCAGAGTTTGTTGTTGGTGGCATGCCTAATGATGGTAACAATCTCTTGAAGTTAGGTTGGGCTTGATCCTTGAAGCCAAGTTGGGTAGAAGTTTAACATGTTTTACTCCCCTTGAAGCTTGGTTGGGTCTAGTCCTTGAAGCCTAATTGAGATGTTACAACCCTTGAAGCTAGGTTGGGTTGGTTCTTGAAGCCAAGTTGGGTTGATACTTAGCATGCTTTGTTCCCCTTGAAGCTTGGTTGAACCTAATCCTTGAAGCCTAGTTGGGATTATGATATTAATGAAATGTGATAATAAAACCAAAGCATTAACTCTGAAAGTAGAATGGCATATTAGTGTTTTTGGGCCCGAGTCTGTCTTTGTTGTCAATGTGATATACAAATATTGAATAAATGAGTAAAGAGATTAATGATTGTCTTTGTTGGAAATGTGATTCATGATTGGTGAATTGTGAATAAAGTAATGTTGTGAAGTATGATATGTAATGTGTGTATTAATATATTGATTGTGAGTATAGGTGATGGATTGTGGTTGATGATAATGATTGTCTTTGTTGGAAATGCGATTCATGATTGGTGAATTGTGAATAAAGTAATGTTGTGAAGTATGATATGTAATGTGTATATTGATATATTGGTTATGAGTATTATTAATAAATTATGGTTGGTGATAATGACTTGTATATATGTATATAATATATGAATGTAGTTGAGATATATGAAAGGGCAATTAGAAAGGAAAAACATGATAAGAAACTATTAATACGTGGAATTTCTATAAGGTATGTTTATATGTTATATTTGTACTACTAAGCTCTCGGGCTTAGCGCGGATGTGTATTCGTGCAGGTGACTAGGTGGAAGATATGAAGTCTTTCGTTATGCCACGAGTAGAGTAAGAGTTTGTCGAGACCAACTAGAGGGTGATGCATACATGTAAAACTTTAATTATGATGTATTTCTGATGAAGTGTATTCATATGTATAAATGAATGTAAGGTGGTTTGAACACTGGTAAAGGTTTTTAAATTGTAACGAAAAGTGACATCCTTGTACTTTATATACTTACTGTATGTATACCAGGTATATGTATAGTACTTATATGAAGGATCGGGGTGTTACAAAAAGATCTAGTATACTAGCCTTAGATATTATTAGACAGAGGAGAGGCTTGGTGCCATTGACATAGATGAGCACAAATCTCAGTGCGCTCGAGGTTTCCTCTTGTACCTCCTTGGTACCACTATTTTCGTTGATTCCAACTCTGTGGTGCATACCAGTGTTTTAAGAGCCTTGTCTGGTCTGAAATACGGTGCCTGACTATAATTGGGGGGAAGCCAACTTGCCTTGTTTATATCATGGTCTGGACTAGGCCTATAGATGTACCAACACCCCTGTGGATTTGTTGGTAGTGGCTGAGGTATGGGTTTTTTTTATTATCCCTCTTTTTATAGTTTATTTACTTCTTTGATTTGGCTATACAAATTTGGGCCTATGAGCTTACCCTCTTTCCCCCTCCCGATGTAGAGTCAAGTTTTCACCATGACTATCCTTGTCTTGGGGCTTGGATGGATGATAGGAAGGCCTGAGAGATTTCTCATGATGTCACAACTCTGAGGTTGGCCCTCCAGTAGCTCCCTTGGTTAAAGGTAAATAGTTAATTTTTAGCATTTTTGTTTTTCAAAAATGGGTTGTATACTTATTTTTGTTTCTCATTTTTAGGTGTCAAAAGCATGGTGGGATCCTACAGATCGATTGGAGTGCCCTTAGTCTCCCGCCATGTTCTCAGTAGAACTATGTGTTGAGCAACGGATGGTTTTGGCTGGCTCGGGCTCTTCAATATGGTTTTTAGGGGAACAAGTCTTCGAGTGGTATCTAGAGCCAGAGAGATTATTTGTTCCTCTTGACATCCCCCAATCATCTTTACTTCTAGGTCGATTCGAGAGTGAGATTGGGTTTAATGGAGGGAAGGAGAAAAATGTCACCAGTTTATTTTGAAGTATGGATTACTCTCTGATTATCTGGAATTCGTGAGGCGATGTTTACTCCCTTCTAGGTTTGCTGCTTCACCTTCGATTCCAACTGACCTCCCTACTTCTCAGCCTGACCCAACTGCTGAGCCATCATAATTTTAGAGAAGGAAGAGGCCTGTTGAGCCTTTCGGTTGTCAAGATACTCAAGCTCGACACTTTCCCACTCCCTCTGAGCATCGTTCACGATCGGCCTCAACTATTTTCCTATCGGGAATGCTAGAGTGGCCTCTTCGGCCCATATTCTTGTTATATAGGGCCAGGGAAGTGCCCATTTCAGAGAGACTAATCCCCATGACTGGAGCTCTGCCGAGGAATCATCCTGACATCACACATGTAAGTTTGTTTTCATAAATTTTCCTCATTGATAGAGAAAGCAGTCGTCTTATGTTTATTTCTCTACAGATTCCCTAGAGTGCATATGAGGAGCTCTATTCCTTGTACTTCGCTGCTATAGCTCACCTCACTATTCTTTCCAATGAAACATTGGTAAATACCTACAAAAATAATACCTTTCATTGTGTGAAATATATTTAGATATATTTTTCATTTTCCGGGCCAGATCGTTGCTGGAGATATATAGATTGCTACACTTATAGTAAGTACACACTCTCTCCTTTTTTCTCTCTCACACATTTTTTTTAATTTTAATTTTTGGATTTGTAGATGGAACTGGAGGTAGAGAGGACAACTAGCAGGCATCTCCAAAATGAGCTCGACAATGCCAATAATAGGGATGATTAGCTAGAGGATGACATCACTTCGTTGAAGCGTGTAGACCCTTAAATTTGGACCGATTTAAATTTAAAAGGTTTATGTTGGTCCATTATGAATTTATATTTCTTAAACCTAATTTTAGAATTAAATTGGAGGTTATATTAAAATTAAAAAATATTGGCTGAAAATTTAATTATTTTGGACCAGTTTGAGTCAAAATTAATGGTTTTGGTCGAGTTGGTTCTCCCAAATTGATATGAGGCTAGCCCATATCGATTTGGGAGGGCCAAATTGATATGGTATTGCCCATATCGATTTGAGCTTGCCAAATCGATATGGGAAAGTGCCTCTTATCAATTTTGTCAAGCCAAATGGATATGAGGCAATTTCATATCGATTTGGCTAGCCCAAATCGATATGGAATCTGCCTCATATCGGTTTGGCTAGCCCAAATGGATATGAGGTGCACTCCATGTTGATTTTAACCTTTAATCTGAGTCCTAAATACAATTGTATCGGCCATTTGACTTCCTAATTAACTTATGAGAGTCGAAATAGGTTTAGGCTACGGTAAGGTTTCCTATAATACATAATTAAAAATGAAAATCAAGGGGGGAATTTTGATTAACAAATTGGCAGTAAAAAAAGACAGTAGTAGTTTAATAAAACTGGAATCATCAAAAAGCAATTAAGCAACATCAAGCAAGGAAGAAAACAATCTGAAAACAAAGAAGAAAGCAAAGCAAAGTGGTAGTGGCTGATCTTTGGATCATGAAGTCTTCAACCAAGAATCAATTGTTCTAGGCAGAAAGGAAAAGATAGCTTGGATCAACACATCAATTTGGTGTAGCCTACAACACAAGTAACGTTCTTATTAACCCACCCAGTTAAATACATTGATTAATTTCAACACTTAACTCATTTAACTTACTGTGTTAATAGTTCATGAATAGGATTTCGCAGCAATTTTTATAATTACTTATAGACTCATCATCCAATGATCCGAAACCCTAATTGCAATTTACACTTTAGAGTTACATCACAATATCTTTTAATGCTGGTCTACATTAAACCGTAATTGTGCATTATTTTAAATTTTGATTTGCATTTTAAATCATGTTATATATATATATATATATATTAAGTCTTAGGTAAAGGAAAAACCCTAGAAACCCTAATTTCCCATATAAAAAACTAAAAAAACCATATTTCATGTTTAAAACCCTATAAACTCTAATTTCCCATCTAAAACCCTAAAGAACCATATTTCATGTTTAAAACCCTAGAAGCCCTAATTTCCCATCTAAAACCCTAAAAAACCATATTTCATGTTTAAAACCCTAGAAACCTTAATTCAAGATGTAAGCCCTAAACTCATACAGTTATTGCTTTATTTAGTTTTGAGATTGGATCATGCAGTTTATTATATATTTTGATGATTCATTTATTTGATTTCGATGTTTGGTTTATTTAATTTATCATGGATGAATATTTTCTTGATCACTATTTATTTATTAAAATTGTAAGAGGTATGTTTCCATGATTGGGTACCTCATTAATTAATTCTCATGTAATTTAAATTATTTTTATATTTTGGGATTAACGTAAAGGACATGTTTCCACCTTTTGGTGGGTGTCTTATTTAGTTTTAGACATTGGACGATGTAAGGACATGTTTCCATCCTTGGATGGGTGTCCATTTATTAATTTTTTTGAACATTGCTATGATTATGAATAATGTATTTGTTTATTCTTATAATTGCATGTATTATGGATAATATTATTATATTTAAGAATTTTATAATATTAAGACATGAAAAGGTGGATGATTCCAATGAACCGGGCATTGTGGGGGGTGCTGGGCCATTTCTCACTTTCCCCACACGTACCCAACTTTCCAAACCAATTAGGGGGTTGGAGATTCCTTAGGAATCGAGTCATCCACCCCTTTTTTTTCCCAACCCGTCCGGGTGGCGACTCCATTTTCTCCGGGCTTAGGCCCATGTTCTCTAAGCCCTTGTGCCTAACAGTGCCGAAGTCACAAAAAACCATTCCACGTGGGAGTGGGGTTGAAAATCCCCGCTCACAAGGCGGAGCTATGTATCTTACAGCAGCATTTTGATGGTATTTCAGGTGCTTTTTCCTCTGGTCAAGGTGGCCTTCCTGATCCAATTTTTGAGAGTTCAAATGAGGAAGGGAGCAACATAGAGGACACTTCCGACTCTTAAGAAATTCAAAGCTCTTTATATTTTTATTCTTTTCATTTGCTGGATTTGTATGGACACATTTTTTTTTATTTTATCAAATGCTTTTTGGTTAAAAGTCCTTTCGCATGATCGCATGGTTCTTCTACAATGCCTGGCACTCATGATCTATCTAAACCCCTGGAAAACAAGTGCATGTTAATTCTAGATAAACAAAATAATAAAGGAAAAGGAAAGGGATAAAGGCAAGCATCTTCCTAAATAAACTATGTATCAAATTTGATAATAAGGATTATCGAGTTCGATAAATTATCAAAATTGAATAATCAACTTAAATTAAAATTGGAGAGCGAACACAATGAATTATCGAATTCAACATTATTGAATATCTAGTTTGGCAATTTTCTTCATTCGGTAAGAACGCCTAGGTAATAGGGTCATTTTTGGCCTTCTTCTTCATTTGGACATTGTTGCATGTCTTTTGAACTTTGGGTTTGGAAATTGCTTATTCATTATTTCCTCACTTATCATGTCTAGATAACTCTTGTTAGGTTGTGCATGGACGAACACAAAAGATGGATGGGGGCCTCCTGAGCTTCCTACACTCAAGCATACATGGGCGATTTCATTGTATTTGGTCTTCTATAATGCTTTCTTCGAGGGCAAACTTGCCCCTTCTTCTTTTAAATGGGCATCAATGCAAAACTAGTTGTTCTCAAGTAACTCCTGATCATGCACTGCTTTCGAATGATATTCATTTAATTTTTTGTGTGATGCTAGTCTTCCACGGCTGAAGCCTTCTGGTTTACAATAACTATCGCATTTGATAATTATAATATCAAACTCGGCATTTATTGTTACCTTGCCTTCGACATTCACTGGCTCCGATTATTATCAAGTTTGTCAATATCTTTGTTGAATGCAATGATAATGTATTGACGCACTCGATAATTTGTATCCCTGAACATGAGAAAATTGAATGAATTAGTAAAGCATTCCTATTTTATTTTATATATTTTTTGTATTCAAATTTTATTTGAAAATTTAATACAGGCATAGTCCAGGCACCAGTGGCTTGTATTTGTCTCGTTCCTAGTTCCAATATCTTCCCAACTCAGTAAAAGAAATCATCTATTCTTCTGACCTATTCCCATTACTGCATGCTATGCAGAGAAAGGTGGTAAGATAGATCACTGCGTGATCTAAGCCTTGTGAGAGTGATGGATGGACACCACCTACACCTTTCACCTACCGTTTAGAAAGCTCACTATCACTCCCTTGGATTTTGCTACTATTATGGGGTTGAGCTTCTCCGGTGAAATGATTCCTTTTAATTACACTAAAATAATTGAACAAGAATACTATGATTTGCTTGGTTTCATACTGGGGTTAAATAGTGGGAAGATTAAAAATTCCAGCGTTGTCAGTCATTAGACCCTGGCAAGATTGAGTACCCTAGAAGATGACATAGAAGGGCAAATGCATTATTCTAGAGGTTTACTTCTCCATTTTTTGGGAACCACAATTTTTGCAGACTTTAACTTCGCCACTAATTCTAGTGTATTTCGAGCACTTTCTGACTTGATGAAGGAACATACATACAACTGGGGCGAATTAGGCTAGTCGACCTCATATCATGGATTTGGCATGATTCGTCAAGGGAAGGATTCTCCTGTTGGCCTTATTCCTGTGGTGGAGGTTAGTTTTCAACTCCTCTCTCTCTCTCTTTCTCTCTCTCTCTCTCTCTCTCTTATACACATACTTCCTCTTTCACGCAAATCCCCTTGATCATTCTTTAATTAATTTTTCTCCCCATAGGTTTTGGCCTATGAGCTCAATTTGGTTCCTTCTATGGGCATTAAAGAGGGGGTACAAGTGTAGTCGTGATTTTCCTCATCTGGGTTCCTGGTTTAGGAATATGATTACTGGGGACGGTGCCCATAGTCTAACGAAGCTCGGAGACCACCTTCGATCACTCACCTGGGGACAGGTAAACATAAATAATTAGTCTCATTGGTCTGGTATTTATTTTAATTACCTTTTTTCTTTGTCGTCTCAGATTGACATCGGCTGGTGGGGAGACAAAAAAATCATGGTAGGCCTTAAACTAGAGCAATGATAGAGGACGAGCCTTTGCTATAGAGAAGGATGATCTTGTTGGCTCCCATCACTTCTTACTGGTACTTAGGGGAGTGGGTATTTGAGTGGTATCTAGGACTGAGTTCATGTGGCATTCTTTTCAACATCCCCCAGAGCATGTTTTTAGCCAGCATGATTTCTGAGGCAGATTAGTTAAGATACCGTGTTGGTGAAGATTGTTTGTCCTATTTACAATCGGCTGATCAAGGTGTGGATGCTTATTTTGGGTATGTCAAAACTCACTTGCTCCTAGTGAATATAGGTCTAGATATTCCCATAGTAAATCCTATTCCTAACAAAGAGGGAGGCATGGATGATAGTGATAATGGTGGCCCTCCTCCTCATGACAGATCTCCTCTGTGGCTGCCATTCCATCATACCCAAAAGATGAGAGCCACAACTGACCTAATTTTTGGGGTATATGGTGTAAGGGCTGTAAGGCAAAGTTCATCTCCATCTGTGGCATCACCTAGTGCATCTCATCTTTTTGCTTCCTCTGAGTCAACTGATAAAATAGTGGGCATTCCAGAGATTGCACCCCATCCTTATTTTCGCTTATTGTTGTAGACCCTTGATTTTGGCCCTGACTAGTCCGTTACTAATTAATGAGGCCTAAGTCATAATCAGTCCATTTTTAATAAACCTTTTAATTAGATGGTACAATTTAATATGATGGTTAAACCTTTAAAACCCTAAATAGGTTTATCTTGAAGGTTTGGTTGGGTCTAATTTGATGTTAGGGCATTCATGGGTGTATCTAAGTCAAACTGGGCCTCCCAATTCAATATGGGACAACCCATATCGAAATGGGATGCCCCAATTCGATATGGGACAATCCCAAATCAAATTGGGACCTTCCTAATTCGATATGGGACCTTAGTTTGGCTCCCATATCGAATTGGGAAGCCCCATTTCAATATGGGACCTTATTTTGGCTCCCATATCGAATTGGGAAGCCTCAATTCGATATAGGGAGGTCCCATATCGAATTGGGCCTTCCCTAATTTCATATAGAGCTTATTAATTTTGATTCCATGTCGGATTAGAAGATGGGGAGTTCGACATGGTCTCAGTTTTCCATGAACTCAAGTTGTTTTAATTCGATATGCTTCAGGGAAACCATTTCTAAATAGGAAGTTAATACTCGATTTTTAACCTAATGTATTCTTCTATAAATATAGGATTAAAAGAGAATAAGAGGGGGATCAACATCCTTCAGCAAAAGGAAGAAACAATTAAGAAAACAAAGCAACCATTGGCAACACAAGATTAGAACGGGAGCAACATAATTAACAGAGAATTAAGAAAAGATTATCAAAAAGAAGAACAACCATCAAGCACAGAGAAGATCATAAACCTAGAAGGTAGTATCATACTGTCTTCACTTTGTTCAACTGAGAATTTACAATTGGTGCAAACACAAAGCTTGAATCACTGTGAAATATTGGTGGAACCAACAAACGGAGGTTTGAACTTCTTTATCTAAACTATTTTAAAGTTCCAGCGGCTCATCCATTATTATTTCATCGAAATATTTTACTTCATTACTCTATTCTTTTTATAAAATATCCAGCAAAATGTTTTGAAAATCTATGTCTATAAAACTTATTTTGAAAATCTAGTAAACTCATTTAACCATTCAACCATTAGTTTACGTCCAATAAACTACTTGATCATCATACGTAATCTATTTAATCAAATTATATTAAACATCTTATATCATAGCAACTGTGTTTCTCTAAACCCTAAACACCAAAACCCTAATATTGTTTCCCTCAAAATCTTAACTTTATTTTCTAAAAAATATTAAAACCCTAACTTTGTTTTGTAAAACCCTAGTTTGTATATCTATTGTTTAATATAATATTGAAATGTAGATTTAATTATCTGACTTGTTAAATACATACTTATAATGAGTAATTTATTGATGTTTTATGATGGATGATTTATTTTTATTATCATAAATATTTGAATGGTTTAAGTCATTTCATTAACTAATTTTATATTGATTATTTTAGTTTTCATTATGTAAGAGGTATGTTTCCACATTGTGGGTACCTCATTAAATAAGTTCCAATGTAATTTAATTTATCTTAGATTTTGGATTAATGTAAAGGGCATGTTTCCACCAAATGGTGGGTGTCCTATTTTATTTTTTTTAGACATTGGACATGGTTGTAAAGGGCATATTTCCATCTTGTATGGGTGCCCATTTTATTTGTGTGTTTGAAGTTTCTTTGATTTCAATATAATGAATATTTATTTCCATTTCATGTTGTATGGATAATATCTTAATAAGTTAAGACTTTAATAATATTTAAACCTGAAAAGGAGGCCGGTTCCAATGAACCGGGCGTAATGGGGGTGCTGGGTCATTCTCACCTTTCCCTTATGTACCCAACTTTCCAAACCCATTAGGGGGTTAGGGATTCCTTAGGAATTGAGTCATCCACCCCTTTCTTTTTCTAGACCTATCCAGGTGTCGACTCCATTTTCTCCGGGTTTAGGCCCATGTTCTCTAAGGCCCTGAGCCTAAAAGTGCTAAAGTTGCAAGAACCATTCCACATGGGAGTGGGGGTAAAAATCCCCGCTCATAGTGGCTACTCCACTGGGGACAAGAGAAGTTGATTCTGTTGGTCTTTATATTATTTAATTCTTTCTTATTATGATATTATCCATTGCATCATTTAGATTGCATTGTGTGCGTGAGTTAGGACGCTCGTGTATCCCGTGTTATGTTATGTGAGGGATACCATACTTTCACTCAAGGTATGGAGATCGAGAATGGAATAACCACTCATAGCCTTGTACCTTTTGGTATATACTTGCTATGGAAACCTAAACTTTTCATCCCAAAGACTAAAGCTCATGTAATTGGCCTAGTTATTTTCCTTAGGTTTTAACCCTAAATGCTTGTTGTTTGACTATGATTAATTTATCTTGGTTTAAGCCTTGTCTTTTTTGGTTTTTTCTTTTTCTAATATGACCTACCTATGTTGTAAGCTCAAAATAGTTTTATTCTTTTAAGCTGAATGGCCAAAAATATTTTAAAAAATCTTTTTCAAGAAGGTCTTTCGACACGAAAACCTTTCAAAATGGGTCAAAAATCATTTTTCACCTTATGGCCCAAACTTAATAGCCCAAGGGCTTTGAAACAAAGTTATCTTTCACTTCATCTAAAAATACAACATTTTCTTAAAAAGAGCTTAAAAATATTTAGGTCAATTATGAAATACCAAAAATCAATTGTGTGCCTTGCTTATACCAAGAATTTAATCATAGGCTTGTTTTTGGCATGAATCATTAGTTACTTTTTCAAATGGAAAATCTATTTATGATAAACCTCTTAATTTAGTTTTAATCCAATATAGTATATAAGCTATTTTAGTTGATATTCAAAGGATTAAAGCTTAATTAATGGGAATTATCATACACTGAGTTCTAAGTTTGAAAATGCAACTATTGGTTAAACTATCTGAGTGATCTTTTTGAAAACAAGATGTCCCATGTTGATATTTTGTTGACCATAATGTGGAAGTTATAAGGTTGGAAGGAACGTCCTAATTATCTTTGATTGCTTGTTATTTGTGCATACATGCATACATGCATTACATTACATATCATTGATCCTTTCTGGCTCATGGATCTAGAGTACAATAGTTCAAGAGTGTGTGACAATCCTACCTACATCAGTGACTCAGAGTTCAGTGAAGATACAATTAATTTCACTCCCAGAATAATGAATCCCGATCAAGTTCAAAATCTGATAAATGAAGCTCTTGCATCTAAGATGGAAGAGTTAAAGGGGCTCCTAGTTGAGACCATGAGAAATCAACTAGCTGCACTATTGGAAGGAAACACTGTTGAAGCATCTTCCAGTACTAAGAAGCAGAAGGACATGGGAAATGCTAAGGTAGGTGAGGCAGCCCTTGATGATGACAAGGTAGTCGTTGAAGATGATTATGACTATTCTCAATATTTTCAAGATCCTCAAGATAAAAAGAAGGAACCGAAGGTTGTTGAAAGATCAGCCGTGGAAAAGACTGAAACCTCAAATGTTGAGAAGATGATTTCTGATTTAGAGAAGAAATTTAAAAAGAATCTGAAAGCTTATGAGATGTCATAAATAGACAAACTATTTGAGCAAGATGAAGAAGTTCCTTACAAGTTCAAGATGCCTTCTTTTGCTAGGTATAACGGTACAGGGAATCCTTACTTGCATATTAAGCAGTACATCACTGCTATGTAGTCTACTCGGTCTACCAAGGCTAAAACTCTAAGGTATTTCATGCTCTCATTAGACCCTGTCGTGCAAAACTAGTTCAACATCTTAGAGGAAAGTACCCAAAAAGATTGGGATATGTTGTATAAGGCCTTCATCCAGCAGTACAGGTACAATGCTGAATTAGAAGTGACTTTGATGGAGGTGAAGACTATCAGGCAAAAACAAAATGAAAGTTTTGTCAATTATGTGAAGAGATGGAGAAATAAAGCTGCTCTTCTCAAAAAGAGGCCCAATGAGTCTAACCAGATTAGAATGATAGTGAGAGGTGTCCTACCCAACCTTCATGAGAGACTGTCTCACACCCTTATTAGAGATTTCAAAGATCTTCTCCAAGCTGGCTTACAAATAGAAGAGTGGGAACGGGAGAAGAATCACTTTTTTGGAAAGAAGAATGAAAGAGGAAACTACCAATCTAGCAGTTAGAGTGCACAAAAAGAAATGAATATCAATGTAACTACTGGCCAAGGGAATAGAAGACAATTTTCAGATCTGGGGAAACCTTTGTCTTGTGTTTTCAACAAATTGTAAAAGAAAGAGTTGTTATAATCATTGGCAACTCGACCCTTGCCTAATCCTTTACCACTAAATTTTGATACCAAGGATTTTTGTCAATTCCATCATACTCAAAGACATGAGACAGATAGACGCACTCGATAAAGTATGAGATCCAAGATCTTATCGACAGTGATAAGCTGCTCGAGCGTAATAAGCCCAATACAAAGGACAATCCTATGCCTAGGTTCAACAGAGTGCCACCACCAGAAACCTTCATGGTAGGAGGAGGATTGGAGGAAGATTTTATCTTTTCCTCCTTTCAAGATGGGATTATTGAAGACATAAAGTAAAGAGAAATTTTATTCAACAAATATCCCTTAGCTTGAAGTATTGCTCATTTTGTTTTTCTTTCTTTAGTACTTGTTTGGAACAATTATGTTTTTAAAATTAAGATTGTTTGAATATATTACTTTCATTAATTTTTATATTGATCTTTGTTCATTTTGGTACTCTACCAATGACGAATCTAGCTATATTTATAAATTAGTGTATCTATGCATAATGATCCAAATGACTTTACTAGGTTTAGGGAGTTATTCTATAGCATTGAGCTGTGTATGCTTACTTAGAGAGAGATCCTACATAATTATGAGTGTCTAGGTCCTAGTCAGTCTTAGAACATGATTTGACGAACTTTTGAGGTGAAATTGAACTCTGCTTATTTAAGAGAGAGATGATCTAGGCATTATTTGGTGTGCCAATAACTAGTATCAACCCTATTGACATCAATCCTTAGTTGTCCCTTTGAGCCTTCATAAGATTTTAGCTTGCTTTTTATTGGCTTAAAGACCTGATAACCTACCCTGAGCTGTTGTTACACTTTTAACAAATCTATTGATCACTAAGGTGAAGAGGCAAGAAGATCAAAGAAAGTAATGCCTAGTCAAGACCATAAGTATAGTTGAAGTTCTCAAGGCTATAGAGATAGTTGAAGTTCACCTAATACTAGACCTAATATCTCTGATCTATTAAGATAACATCAGGGCAACAAATGATTTATCCTTGTTGAAGTAAACTCACTCAACTCCATTCATCCATAGTCAGAAGCATAGAATGGTACAGACAAGATAGCCTTCTTAGAACTAGATTAAAAAAAAAAGAAAAAAAAGAAAAAAAAAGAAAAAGAAAAAATGAAAAAAAGTAAAAAGAAAAATAAAACCCAAGAAGGTGGTTCAGAAAGTCAACTGAGTTTTTTTTTTTTTTACCTAAAACAAGTAGGAGACTTCCGCTTAGTTTACAAGGATCAATTAACTTGAATTGGTCCAGTCCAACCAAAGACTTAAATACATAAGGGAAAGACCATCTTTCATTTTATCCAACATAGCTCTAAGTCAGCAATATTAAAAGTCATAGAGGGAAAAGGAAGGAAAGAAGGAGGAAGAAAAGGGTATTCTAAAGATCAAGATAGGACTGATTGGATGCAGATTTCTACCAAGAAGATAGAAGGACATTCAAGCTTAGTATTTTCATGAAGTCAGAAGATAAAAGTGATACTAGAAGGTGAAAATGATTCCATTAAGAAGATTGTAGTGTGAAAATTTGTCAGCAGTGTCACACCAGCCCCAGCTCAAATATAGCTTTCATTTAACCCGTGTCCCTTATAGACCCTAATTCAATCTTATTAAAGACCTGTTGATCTCTCTTGGTTGGTAGAGTCTATTAGTGGAGATAGTTTAAATAAACATGCATATGAAATAAACAATATTTAAACTCATTAAGACCTTTGGCCAAGTAATGTGTATGTGTCTATCTAAAGTGCAACAGTTCGTACTCAAATGGAAATGATTCTCGAGTTTAGTATGGTAACTAGGGTTATAATGTTATAGATATGTTAATTTGGAAAAGTCAAGTCCTGAGGCATATTGACACTGATTTGACAAAGCTAAAATATGATTTTAAGATTTTTTTAAAAAAAGAATTTTTGTCATACAAATCCTTCAAGTTAAGAAAAATACGTTGCACCGTCAAACCTCGAAGGACACATTGGGAAAAATAAATGATTATTGGCAAGGTTATGAAGAAGCTACTAATTAACGTGTTGAATTATAGTTTAAAATGAATGTATCTCTGACTATCCTATTACGGGCTCCACTACTCATGATTTCATCTTGGAAAATAAAAGCCATAAATGTGAAGTCTTCTGCCATTCCAATGCAAGACCTGAACGAGCATCTGGAAAGAACCAATGAAAGTGCTTTAGTTTACCATCTCGGTATGTGAGTCAATTGAACAACTGTAAGTATAATCCACGCATATCATGCAAACATGAGCATATCACATTGCATTTTGTTATCTTGTGTTGCCTATTATCTGTCAAAGTGAACAGCAAACACCTTGTGAAGTAAAGAATTAAAAGAAGATATTGAATCAGAGGGCATGAAAAACCTATTGAAAAAGAAAGAAGAGATGCATGTTTGTGCAAGGAACCAGATAATACACAAACATCAATTAAAGCCTACATTAAAAAAAATCATTGGTTTGAGCCTACACAGGGGGCAAAACTTCAGGTCCTAAACCCAACCAATCAAGTTTCATGTCCAGAACCCAAACTAGTCATGGGTCTTGAACCCAAACTAGATCCCTGGGTCTAGAATCCGATCCTTATCTAAAATCAGATGTTGCTTTTCACTCTCTAAATAAATTCAAAATCATTCAATTAGGGGGCAAACTGTAAACTCTTGATTTTGGCCTTGGCTAGTCCTCTGCTAATTAATGAGGCATGAGTCATAATTAGTTCATTTTTAATAAACCTTTTGATTAGATGGTATAATTTAAATAGGTTTATGTTGAAGGTTTGGTTGAGTCTAATTTGATGTTAGGGTATTCATGGGTGTATCCAAGTCAAACTGGGCCTCCCAATTCGATATGGGATAGCCCATATCGATGGGACATTCCCATATATAATTAAGACCTTTCCAATTCGATATGGGACCTTAGTTTGGCTCCCATATCGAATTGGGAAGCCCCATTTCGATATGGGAGAGTCCCATATTGAATTGGGACCTTTCCAATTCGATATGGGACCTTAGTTTGGCTCGCAAATCAATTTGGGAAGCCTCAATTCAATATGGGAAGGTACCATATCGAATTGGGCCTTCCCCAATTTGATATGGAGCTTATTAATTTTGATTCCATGTCGGATTAGAAGATGAGGAGTCCAACATGGTCTCTGTTTGCAGAAAACTCAAGTTGTTTTAATTCGATATGCTTCAAGGAAACTGTTTCTAAAGAGGAAGTTAAAACTCGATTTTTAACCTAATGTATTCTTCTATTAATACAGGATTAAAAGAGAACAAGAGGGGGAATCAACATCCTTCAACTAAAGGAAGCAACAATTAAGAAAATAAAGCAACCATCATCAATACAAGATTAGCACGAGAGCAACATAATTAACAGAAAATTAAGTGAAGATTATCAAAAAGAAGAACAACCATCAAGCACAGAGATGATCATAAACCTAGAAGGCAGTATCATACTGTCTTCACTTTGTTCAACAAAGAATTTACAATTGGTGCAAACACAAAGCTTGGATCAATGTGAAATATCAGTGGAACAAACAAACGGAGGTTTGAAATTCTTTATCTAAATAGTTTTAAAGTTCCAGTAGCTAATCCATCATTATTTCATTGAAATATATTACTTCGTTATTCTATTCTTTTTATAAAATATCCAGCAAATTATTTTGAAAATCTATGTCTATAATACTTATTTTGAAAATCCAGCAAACTCATTTAACCATTCAACCATTAGTTTACGTCTAATAAACTACTTTATCATCATAAGTAATCTGTTTAATCAAATTATATTAAATATCTAATATTACAGTAACTGTGTTTCTCTAAACCCTAAACACCAAAACCTAATATTGTTTCCCTCAAAACCTTAACTTTATTTTCTAAAAAATATTTAAACCTTAACTTTATTTTCTAAAACCCTAGTTTGTATATCTATTGTTTAATATAATATTTAAGTGTAGATTTAATTATCTGACTTGTTAAATACATACTTATAATAAGTGATTTATTGATGTTTTATGATGGATGATTTATTTTTATTATCATAAATATTTGAATGGTTTAATTCATTTCATTAACTATTTTGATATTGATTATTTTAGTTTTCATTATGTTAGAGGTATTTTTCCACATTGTGGATACCTCATTAAATAAGTTTCAATGTAATTTAATTTATCTTAGATTTTGGATTAATGTAAAGGGCATGTTTCCACCAAATGGTGGGTGTCCCATTTTATTTAGTTTTAGGCACTGGATATGGTTGTAAAGGGCATATTTCCATCTTATATGGGTGCCCTTTTTATTTATGTGTTTGAACTTTCTTTGATTTCAATATAATGAATATTTATTTCCATTACATGTATGTAGTATGGATAATATCTTAATAAGTTAAGAATTTAATAATATTAAGACCTAAAAAGGAGGCCAATTCCAATGAACCGGGCGTTATGGGGGTGTTGGATCATTCTCCCCTTCCCCATACGTACCCAAATCTCCGAACCCATTAAGAGGTTGGGGATTCCTTAGGAATCGAGTCATCCATCCCTTTCTTTTTCCCGGCCCATCAGGGTGGCGACTCCATTTTCTCTGGATTTAGGC
This sequence comes from Garcia nutans, assembly GCA_947685225.1. NCBI lineage: Eukaryota > Viridiplantae > Streptophyta > Magnoliopsida > Malpighiales > Euphorbiaceae > Garcia > Garcia nutans. The sequence continues at coordinate 42,371,265 of CANTUV010000005.1, forward strand.
CCGTGATCTCTAAGGTTTTAAGCCTAACAGTGCCGAAGTTGCAAAAATCATTTCACATGGGAGTGGGGGCAAAAATCCCTGCTCACAGTTATCGAGTTGGGGAACTTCCCATTGCAGAGAGGATTATGCACATGGGTGGTTCTGTAGCTTATAACCCTCCTAATTATGAGCGGGGATTTTTACTCCCACTTCCGGTGGAATGGTTTTTGTGAAATCTGTACTGTTAGGCTTATGGCCTTAGAGAACACGGGCCTAAACTTGGAGAATTAGAGTAGCCACCCGGATGGGCTAGGAAAGAAAGAAAGGGGTGGATGACTTGATTTCTAAGGAATCCCTAACTCCCTATTGGGTTTGAAAAGTTGGGTACACATGGGGCAGGTGAGAATGACTCAGCACCCCCATAGCGCCCGGTTCATTAGAATTGGTTACCTTTTTAGGTCTAAATATTATTAAATTCTTAACTCATTATAACATTACTGTGAGCGCGGATTTTTGCCCCCACTCCTGGTGGAATGGTTCTTGCGATATCAGCACTGTTTAGGTTCGGGGCCTTAGAGAACACAGACCTAAGTTCAGAGAAAATGGAGTCACCACCCGGACGGGCCTGGAAAAAGAAAGGGCTGGATGACTTGATTCCTAAGGAATCCCCAACCCCCTAATGGGTTCGGAAAGTTGGGTACGTGTGGGGAAGGTGAGAAATGGCCCAACACCCCCACAACGCCCGATTCATAGGAACCGGCATCCTTTACAAGTCTTAATCTTATAAAATTCTTAAATATAATAATATTATCCATATTATACACAATAATTGAAATAAAGCATCGTTATCAGGGGCGAAGCCAGACTTTTTAGTGAAGGGGGGCAAAATAAAAATATCATATATGTATTAAAAATAATATAAATAATAATATTTTTATATATTCATAAACTAATGCATAAATATCTTTCATATATAAAGAACAAAAAAAATTACCATTGCTCTCTACGTGTTTTCATTCCTTGATAATAACACATGATAGTCTCATTGTCGATGGTGTCAAATAAATCTTTCTCAATATATGTAATCAAACAATTAGTCATCCATTGATCTCCTATCCTATTGCGTAATCGATTCTTGATAACCTTCATAGCAGAAAATGCCCTCTCAACTGTAGCAGTTGCAACAGGTAAAATTAAAGCCAAAGTTATAAGTTTATAGACCAACGGATACAAAATATCTTTCTTTGTCTTCACCATTTTTTCAGCAAGATTGGAAATTCCTGTCAAATTCAAAAACTCACAATTGGACTTCATATCAAAGATGTATGTCTCTAACTGATTGTCTAAAACCATAAGTTGGATTGAAGAAAAGTCAAATGGATGAAATTCAGCCAAGCGAAGCAACTTTCCTTTATCATAAGATGAGAAGGAATCAGTTGGATTCAAACATGCAACACATAAAAGTAACTCTATATTTACTTCATTAAAGCGATTGTTGAGCTCTTGAAGTTGTAAATCTATAGTAGCACAAAATATTTCAACTTCGTAATGATGCATGTTTGTCACTCTTTCAATATTGCGTCGAGACCGTCCACGAACAACAAGCATATCATTCATGTTAAGGACTTCTATTCCATGCTTTTCACAAAATGAGGAAACTTCATCCAATAAAAGCTCCCATCCATCATCTCGCATTGATTGCAACCGTTGCTTAGCTATTTTTACCAATGTCATTGCATTAACAATATCTTTATCCTTTCTTTGCAATGCCTGTGACAATTCATGAGTAATTCCTAATATATTCTTCATCAAAATGAGGCAAAATATAATATCAAAAGATTGCAAAGAGTCCAATAAAGTGCAAGCTTCAACCTTTTGTTCTGATTTTCCATTTTTCATAACAAATTCAAGCACATCAATAACAACAGAAAACATCTTAACCAGGCTAATCAAAGTATGGTAATTTGAACCCCATCGTGTATCTCCAGTCCGTTTAAGAGTGGACTTTTGATTTTGTCCTAGTCCACTTTCAAATTCACCACTTTCTAATGCTTTTAAAACATGGGTAGCTTGAGACTCTAGAAGCATATCATGGCGCTTAGAAGAGCCTCCAACAACATTTACACCACTTGTAACTAAAGTGAAAAGCAAAGCAATTAACATATGATTTTTTGCAACAGATACAAGAGCTAATTGAAGTTGATGAGCAAAACAATGAACATAAAAAAGCACTGCTATTCTCCTTTAATATCAAAGTTTTGAGACCATCATAGCCTTGACCACGCAATCTTGATAAACTTAGCTTGTGTTTGGCTAATAATGCATCAATTGCTACCTTTAAGGACAAAGCAGTAGTATCTGTAACATGAGCAATGCCTAAAAGGTGTTCAATTACATTACCATGCTTGTTTATATAACGTATCACAACTGCCATTTGTTCTTTTATTGATATATCACGAGCCTCATCCACTAAGATAGAGAACAAAGCATCTCCAAGGTCTTGAATAATTATTTTTGTTGTTTCAGTTGCACAAGCAGTCACAATGTCCTTTTGAACATCTGAGGATGTCAATTTAAGATTTCCAGGACATCTATCTAAAGTTACTTTTCTAACATCTTTATTGTGATCACCAAGAAACTTCAAAATTTCCAAGAAATTTCCTCGATTTGTCGATTCACTAGATTCATCATGCCCACGAAATGCCAAACCTTGCCTTAAAAGAAATCGAACACAATCAATAGAAACATTTAAACGAACTCGATAATCATTTAGAGCTTGTTTTGTTTGCTTATTGACAATTGTTTGGAGATGTTGTCATTGATTCATTAAAGATTGACAATTATTCCATGCTTGATCATGTGCACTATTGGGACCTCCAACATGAATTTGTAATTTCTCTTTCTTCTTCCAATTTCTAAATCCATATACCACGAAAGCATCACCATCGCCACCATGCTTTTTACTAGATGATTTAAAGAGGTAACAACACAAGCAATATGCTGCATCCTTCTCAATACTGTATTCCAACCATGTGGAATATTCATTAAACCACGATGGATTAAATCGTCGCCATTCATTTGCTTGTAAAGTTTGCTTAAAATCATGTGAATAAGGTTGACAAGGCCCTTTTTGTAAATATGCTCTTCTAATTTAATCTCGAATATTTGGATGATAATCCATTATTTGTTTACGTAGCCCAGGGTCTGCCGGAAGGCTTGCCAAATCAAATTCGATGCAACTCTTTTTTGAACTATGATGCTCTTTATCATTGTATCTTGTTTCTTCTATGGATGACACATGTAGTGATTCAACTATAGTCTTTCTCTTAAAATATCTCTCCATTAACTTCAAAAAAAAAATAAGATTTTAAGGATTAGGGTTTAAATATTTAGGTTTACTAGTTTTTAAGATTTTAAGGATTAGGGTTTAGGAAAATTAGGTTTTAGGTTTACTAGTTTGGGGTTTACTGTTTTTGATTTTGAAGTTGAATCAGGGTTTTTAGTGTTTTGAAAAATATATTTGATTTTAGAATTTGAGAAAACAATTTATAGTTTTATAAAGTTTTTGGAAATAGGTAAGACGATTTAAGGTTTTTGGAAACAAAAAGTATTTTTTTAGGGTTTTCAGAAATAGAAGGATCAATTTAGGGTTTTAAGGTTTTTGGAAAATTGGAAAGCAGATTGGAGTTTTTGGAATTAACAAAATGATTTAAGGCTTTGGAAAGTTGGAAAGTAGATTAGGGTTTAAAGATTTTTAAGAAATAGATTAGGGTTCTTAGGTTTTAGAAGAAACAAAAAAGTAATTTTAGGGTTTTTGAAAAAGAGGAGACGATTTAAGGTTCTAAGGTTTAGAAGAAGTAAATTAGGGGTCAAAGGTTTTTATAATCAAAAGAAACAATTTAATGATTGAAGCTACTGTAAGGAAAAAAGAGATTAGATATTCAAACCTTCATTTGTTTGTTCCACCAAAAATTGCTTCTTGGATGAACAAGGACAAAGGCAAGATGGCTGCCTTTGATGGATTGATTGCTTGCTTGCTTATTCTCCTCTAAAAAGTCTAATCATTTTCACTGCCAAAAAATTTTTAAAGTCCGATCTCCTTTCAAAAATTCGTCCCTCATTTCTGTGTCTTTTTAGTCTTATTTATAGGAAATTTAAATGATTAATTTTAATTATTTAATGAAATTGTATTTAATTAGGAAAAGAAATCCGAAACCAAATAGAATTTGGTTTCAGAAAAAATTGCGTTGAAAAAATTTTGCTGGCGAAAAAAACTGCTGTGGGCCGTTACGAGAAACTGCGTGGAAACTTGCGAGGGCGCGTGAGGGGCTACGAGAGAAATTGGCCGCGGGCCATTTCGTCCAACACTTTCGGCGACGAATATTTTCGTCGCCGATTTTTTCGTTGTCGATTTATATTTTATTTATTTATTTATTTATTATTATTATTATTTATTACTATAATAATTTTTAAAAATTATAAAAAATAAATACTAAAATAAATATTTTTTAATTAAGATAACACAAAAATTATTTTGGACTAAATAAAATATATTGGATCGGACTGGGTCAAAAATTAAGGGTCTACAATTTGCCCCCTGCTTGAACGATCTGAGACTTTAGTAAAAGAGAGTGAAAAGCAAGAAGACTTAATTTTTTTGAGATGATTGAGGTTTTGGGTTCTGGACCCGATTTGAATTCTGGATTCAAGGAATAGTTTAGGTTCTGGACCTAAGAGTAATTTGGGTTCTGGACCCGAGCTAAGTTCTGGACTTAAAAGAGATTTTAGGTTATGGACCTAGAGGTAATTTGGGTTCGGGACCCGAGCTAAGTTATGGGCTTAACAGAGATTCTAGGTCTGAACCTAAGGATAATTTGGGTTTTGGACCCGAGCTAAGTTCTAGACTTAGAAGAGATTCTAGGTTCTCGACCTTAGGATAATTTGGGTTTTGGATCCGAGCTAAGTTCTGGACTTAGAAGAGATTCTAGGTTCTGGACCTAAGGATAATTTGGGTTCTGGACCCGAGCTAAGTTCTGGACTTAGAAGAGATTCTAGATTCTGGACCTAAGGATAATTTGAGTTCTGGACCCGAGCTAATAAAGATTTAATTATCTAAAAAAAATAATTTTTTATTTTCAAAAAAGTTTGGCTAATTTTTATGCACGTCTTCTTCTTGCCACATGCGTGTAAATATATTTATATACACGCAAGTATTTGAATGATTAAATTCAATGATTGAATTTACTATTCATTTACTGTGTAGTCACTGTTAATGCACTATTTACTATTTGTAAATAGTAATTTACTATTTATAAATAGTAGCTTACTTTTTGTAAATAGTAGCTTACTATTATAAATAGTAATTTACTATTTATCAATAGTAATTTATTATTCATCAATAGTAATTTACTATTTATCAATAGTAAAATTTACATTTATCAATAGTAAAATTTACTTTTTGAATTTTGTTTTTTCTTTTGCCGTTCCTCTATATAAACGAACGAATTCCTTCATTTTATTCACAACAAACTTTCATTCCTTTCGCTGATTGCAATAATTCTCTCAAATTTAGCATATAGTTTTGAAAAAAAAATGCATGCTTCAAGATCAGGAACTCATTTTAATGCTGAGTTATTAGAGTTTATTTGGCATCATGAAGATGGAAATATAGGTCTATTAGCCAAGATGCCGCTTCATCGTAGTTCAAACCAAAAGAGCACGGTAATTTTTTCTTCTTTTCTTTTTCTTTTTCTTTGTTCGTCTTTCTGTCATTTATTTATTTTTTATTATATATATATTATTTATATATATATTATTTTTATTTATGCTTTTTTATTTATATTTATATTTTTATATTATTACTTTTTAGAAAATTTAGGAAAAATATATTAATTTAAGCGGATAGAATAATATATACTTACCTGGTATTAATTTACCTGGCTCCGTGTTAGCGTGATCGTTGCGTTGTCTGGGCCGGAGGGTGTATCTACAAAACCCGATAATGGTATGATGTAGCGCCTTCTCGGGTAAGGCGAATTATCCGAGATTGCAGCTTTGAGAGCTTCATCTTACAATTACCATCCGAAAAGTATCTGATAGGCCGGAGCGTACTCCAGGCGCTTGGGACTACCATCCTCGCTCCTTTCTGTGTCTTTTTAGTCTTATTTATAGGAAATTTAGATGATTAATTTTAATTGTTTAACGAAACTGTATTTAATTAGGAAAAGAAATCCAAAACCAAATAGAATTTGGTTTCAGAAAAAATTGCGTCGCAAAAATTTTGCTGGAGAAAAAAACTGCTGCGGGCCGCTGCGAGAAACTGCGTGGAAACTTGTGAGGGCGCGTGAGGGGTTACGAGCGACATTGGCTGTGGGCCATTTCTTCCAACACTTTCGCCGACGAATTTTTTTGTCGCCGATTTATAATTATATTTTTATTTATTTATTTATTATTATTATTTTTTATTACTATAATAATTTTTAAAAATTATAAAAACTAAATACTAAAACAAATATTTTTTAATTAAGATAACACAAAAATTATTTTGGACTAAATAAAATATATTTGACCGGACTGGGTCAAAAATTAAAGGTCTACAGTTTGCCCCATGCTTGAACGATCTGAGACTTTAGTAAAAGAGAGTGAAAAGCAATAAGACTTAATTTTTGTGAGATGATTGAGGTTTTAGGTTTTGGACCCGATTTGAATTTTGGATTCAAGGAATAGTTTTAGGTTCTAGACCTAAGAGTAATTTGGGTTCTGGACTTAAAAGAGATTTTAGGTTCTGAACCTAGAGGTAATTCATGTTCGGAGCCCGAGCTAAGTTTTGGACTTAAAAGAGATTCTAGGTTCTGGACCTAAGGATAATATGGGTTTTGGACTCGAGCTAAGTTATGGACCTAAAAGAGATTCTTGGTTCTGGACCTAAGGATAATTTGGGTTCTGGACCCGAGCTAAGTTCTGGACTTAGAAGAGATTCTAGGTTCCGAATCTAAGGATAATTTAGTTTTTGGACCCGAGCTAATTTCTGGACTTAGAAGAGATTCTAGGTTTTGGACCTAAGGCTAATTTGGGTTCTGGACCCGAGTTAAGTTCTGGACTTAGAAGAGATTCTAGGTTCTGGACCTAAGGATAATTTGGGTTTGGATCCGAGCTAAGTTCTGGACTTAGAAGAGATTCTAGGTTCTGGACCTAAGAATAATTTGGATTCTGGACCCGAGCTAAGTTCTGGACTTAGAAGAGATTCTAGATTCTGGACCTAAGGATAATTTGGGTTCTGGACCCGAGTTAATAAAGATTTAATTATCTGAAAAAAAATAATTTTTTTTGTTTTAAAAAAGTTTGGCTAATTTTTATGCACGTCTCCTTCTTGCCACATGGGTGTAAAAATATTTATATACTCGCAAGTATTTGAATGATTAAATTGAATGATTGAATTTACTGTTTATTTACTGTGTAGTCACTGTTAATGCACTATTTACTATTTATAAATAGTAACCTACTATTTATAAATAGTAGTTTACTATTGTAAATATTTATTTACTATTTCTAAATAGTAATTTACTATTTATAAATAGTAATATACTATTTAACAATAGTAATTTACTATTTATCAATAGTAAAATTTACTATTTATCAATAATAAAATTTACTTTTTGAATTTTATTTTTTCCTTTGCCGTTCCTCTATAAACGAACGAATTCCTTCATTTTATTTACAGCAAACTTTTATTCCTTTCGCTAATAGCTATAATTCTCTCAAATTTAGCATATAGTTTTTAAAAAAATGCATGCTTCAAGATTAGTAATTCATTCTAATGTTGAGTTATTGGAGTTTATTCGGCATCATGAAGATGGAAATATAGGTCTATTAGCCGGGATGCCGCTTCATCGTAGTTCAAACCAAAAGAGCACGGTATTTTTTTCTTCTTTTCTTTTTCTTTTTCTTTGTTCGTCTTTTTGTCATTTATTTATTTTTTATTATATATATATTATTTTTATTTATGCTTTTTTATCTTTATTTTTATTTTTATTTTTATATTATTACTTTTTAGAAAATTTAGGAAAAATATATTAATTTAAGCAGATAGAATAATATATACTTACCTGGTATTAACTTACCTGACTCCGTGTTAGCATGATCGTTGCATTGTTCGGGCCGGAGGGTGTAACTACAAAGACTGACAATGGTATGATGTAGCGCCTTCTCGGGTAAGGCGGATTATCCAAGATTGCGGCTTTGAGAGCTTCATCTTACAATTACCATCCGAGGAGTATCTGATAGATCGGAGCGTAGTCCAGGTGCTTGCAGAATGATGGTTGGACACAACTCATACCTTTCACTTGCCCATTGGAGAGATGACAATTGGTCCGGTCGATTTTGCTGCTATAACCGACATTCGGTATAATGGTGCTCCGGTTTCTCTTACCAACAGTATTTTGACATTTGAAGAAATTCAGCGATTAATTGGTATGGAACCATCATATAAAGGGCCTTTTAAAATAAAAATCGAGCCGATTCGTAGTTATTGGATGAACTACGAAGGATGGATTCACAGAGACACGGCCCAACAGTATGCTCGAGAATTTTTGTTATATTTGCTTGGGTCGACCATCCTAGGCAGCACTGAATCCGCTATCCATTTGTCAGTGTTGAGGGCCCTTTCTTATTTTAGGACAGTACCACTTTATGGCTGGGGTGAAGCTGGTATCACCTGTCTTTACCCTGGTCTTGATAAAATTTGCCGAAATAAGAAGTCTTTCGTTGGCTTAATGGTGGTTGACGAGGTACTCTTCTTCCACCAATGTCAATTCCATTCTTTTCTTGTATGAATTTGATTTTCATTGTTGTTATAGGCATGGGCATACGAACACAACCTTGTGAGGGTGCCTGGTATTTCCCAAGAGAGAGTCGGGTATCCGAGATTAAATTTCTAGTTGTCAGATCGCGTGGACGTTCTCGGCTCTCACCATGTGCATACCCAACATTTCGTGTTGAGCCGCTTAACCTGGGACCAGGTAAAATAGCATTAGTATGCTTTAAAATTTATATGAAAGTTTACTTACCTCATGTCATTTTGCAGGCGAATTTAGCTTGGTGGAATCCAAAAGAGCGGACAAACTGTACTCCTTTCATGAATGCTGCATTGTCGTTCCAACATACTCACCGAGTCATTGCTGGCCCAGTGTCTAGTGGCTGGTTTCTCGGAGAGAGAGTTTATGAGTGGTTTCTTGGTCCAGAGCAGTGGAGGGTCCCGATGCCTTGCCCAGAATATACTTTAAATATTATATCAATGCCGGAGGATGCATGGTGATTGGCTCGGCACAGTTATGGTGTTAAAAAAGAGACAGAGAAGAGAGGTTTGAGAGGAGGAGGCTTGGGCATGCATGTTTTGGGCAAGGAGGAAGTGACACTTTGCTTGACTCTTCATCTTCATCCTCCATTTCCATCCTCTCCACCATCTCCATCTTTCATTGGCAGCTCCTGGAGATTGAAGAAGCTACATTGAAAGGGGGTTTTCTATTTTCTCCTTTTAATTCATTTTAATGTTATTGTTGTTGTTGTTGTTGTTGTTGTTGTATTAAGTATATTGAACATGAACTAAATCATTCTCTATCTAGATATTGATGAACCCTAGCTTATTTGTATGATTGAATAATTTTAATTGATGGAGTTGTTTATTCTTATGATGCTTAATGATTTATTTCTAATTGATAATAGCATGCTTATTGATTGGTTGCAATTTTCATATTATTGACTTGAGAAAGCTTGATATGAATTGATTACTCATAAGGGTTGAGGATTGATTGGGGTGCTAGAGATAGACTTACAAGATCCTTTGGTTTATAGTTCCTTGTTCTTAATGCAAGATCTATTTAATTGTGATTGAGAAGAGATTCTGGCACCCTACTTAGTGATTAGGGATTAATTCACTCGAGAGAGGTTTTAGTCTAAGTTAGAGGAATGCCAATTCGACTCTATCATGTGATTTAAGTGAATAGATTGTGGCTAGCGGGATTCAGTATCTAGATAGTATCATTATCATCAATTCTTTTTACACAACACACAATTTATCTTTACTTTCATTTATTTAAGTTAATTATTTTTAATTATAAAACATCACAAAAATATTAATTTGCTAAACAACAGTTATGATTTGCACTAGTACTTGGCCTTATCCTCAGTGGAACGATAACTCACTCACTACTTTATTACTTGGGCGACCCGTGCACTTGTCGTATTGCTATAGCATTAGGCGCGACGCATCAAGTTTTTGGTGCCGTTGCCGGGGACAACGATTTCAATATTAGTAATATAATCAAGACTGTTGATTTAGTTTTATTTTTTTTATCAAGAATGTTTGTTTATTTTCTGTGAATTGTTTGTGTGTTTTTCTTTGAATTGTTTGTTTGCTTTCTGTAAATCTATTTGTTTGTTATGTTTGAATTTGTTTTTAATTTAATTGTTTGTTGTTTTCTTTAATTTGCTAAGTGCCTTTTGTAAAGATGCAGTTTTTAAGGCACGGGGGAGTTTATGACAGGGACTATAATTCTGACATGGCATGGCAATTTGCAGAATTAACGAATTAATCTATGCCACGCCAAGAGATGTGTGCAGCATATGGCAATGCAGGACATAGTGCCAATACATGTTCATTTGGTTTCAAACGATACCAAGATTGGCACGAGGAAGAATATGGCTACCAAAATTTCCGGCAAATGGGTGGTAATGACCCATATTCCAATTCTTACAATCCAAGTTGGGAAAGCTACCCAAATTTTTCTTGGGAAAACCAGCAGTACATTCCGCCTCAACAATTTTTTCAGCCTTACCAAGGGAGTTCTTACTTTCAAGAACAATTTTCAAACAAAGACCACCTTAAGGAACCCACATTGGAGGATAAGTTAAATGCCTATATTCAAAAACTCACGATGAATCAAGATCACCTTGAGGAACCCACTTTGGAGGAGAGACTGAATGCCTTCGGTCGAGATACCGAGAAACAGCAAGCTCAATGCGGGCAATACATAGTGGAAGATATGTTGAGGTTTGAATCTTTGCAAGAAACACATAAGAGGTTGGACGCTCTAACTGGGCAGATGGCATATCAACCCTAACCACACCAAAAGGAGGAATCTCCTAGCCAATTGGAGCAAATACAGGTAATCACAAATTTGAGAAGTAAACAGGTAATATATAACAATTTTTGTGATTTCTTTGATACAGGGACTAATCAAGAAGAAAATGGCGAGGAGATCCAACCCGACATAGAGGAGTTGAATCAAACAAAGGAGGAGGAGAATTTAGAAGCATTAACTTGGATAGAATTGCATGAATCTCCAAATCCTTTTATGCCACCAATTTCATTCCCATGTAGGCTGGAGGAAGAGAAACAAGGTATGCATATTCCAGAACTCTATGACATGCCCTATAGTGAAGATAATGTAGATAAGCTTGAGGTAGCCACGACCTTTGAAGTAGAGCCTAATATTTCCAATCTAGAAATTGAGGAGAGCAAATTACTATTAAACGATGAGGTTGTTGAGATGAAACTTCAAATTGCTAAAGAGGATGAGAATGAGATTCAACCAAACTTGGTTGAACTTCAAAAGACCCCAAAGATCTTGGAATTTGTTTTAGTTGGGGAGAACAATATGCAACCAATGATCATCCCTCCCACTTTTGGGAGCGAGAAAGAACAAAAAATGAATATAACCATGTTGCATACTGAAAAACATTCTTACCAAGTCCCTATAGCATTGGAGGATCACCCCATGACAACTTTCACATATTCTCATTGGCCAATTGCTCATCCAAGGATACTACCTAAGCTTTGCAACACATTGGGCACATTTCGAAGTTGCATGCTGTCCATCCTCTCAATCCTGGGCTACAATTGCATTATGGGAGGAAGGATCCCTACATATCGCATATAGGAGCGATGGAAATCAGGTTTCATTTGAACTCTCTTTTAGTTTATGCATGCTCACATTAAGGACAATGTGAAATTTTAAGTGTGGGGTGCATTTTGTGTCTTGTGATTTTACTTTTAATTGCATATTGTGTTTTGTGTTTTTACTTTAAGTTATGTTAGTTTAGTTAATGTTTTTCATGTTTTCTTTGAATAAATGAATTTTGGAAAGTTCAATTGTTATAAATTGTTGATTGATGACCTTTAAAGTTTTGAAGAATGAATTTGAGAATTGAGTAGAATTGATGCTTATTGTCAATTTTGTTGGTTTTTCCTTGCATTACCTTCAACCTAGTGAGGAATTGAGCCATCAACTGATTATTCTTGTTGTGGGTGAACATCTTTGATTGATGACTTGCTAGAACTTGCTTTGATATGCATTTTGAGATTACATAAAAATTTCAATTAGGCATCAAGATGATTAAGGCAATTAGGTGAACCCACTTTGGCTTAAAAAGTCCAACCCTATTTTTAACATTAGTTAGCCAATTTTGAGCCAATTTTGTTTCTCCTTTTCTTTATTTTTCGCGACACTACCAACCCTGAACCTTGTTGTTTTAACTCTTACCTTTTCATTAGGTCAAGAGTATTTTAAGAGCATTTATGACCAAGTGTTGTGTTGAAGTAAGTGTGGGGTTAAATTTAGTAGGTTTAAGATTGCAAAGAAATATATATATATATATAAAAGTCAAATAAAAAGAAGAAAAATAATAAGAATAATTATTGTTCTTGTTGAAAGGGTTGGAATATGTTTGGAATAATCATTGCAAGATGTATTAAGTGAGTTCCCTTGAAAAGTTCTTTAATGTCAAGGGGCAGATTAGAGAAAGGTGTTTTGGGATCGTTGGGTTATATATATATGATCGGTTACTTCATTCTTGAAGTGCTCTTGAACTTAATGATTAAGCTCACATTTCCTAAATGTCATGCCTCTACCTTAGCCCCATTACAACCCAATAAAAGACCTTTTGATTGATGCTTGATTGTAATTAAGTGGTGGAGATTTGATAGATAAGCAAGCCTATGGCAATAATCTTTCATTGATTGTTATGAGTGTAAACACCACCTTGATCAAACACTTTCTAAGAGTTGGTGAGGTAGCAACAATATAGGTTATGCATGGAAAGCCACTCAATTGCATTGGTATCAATTTTGTTCGATTTGATATTGATTGCGGATTTAGGGATAGGGAAGTCTTGATGCATTTTTATAACTCTTGAACTTGAAAAAATTTTTGTGTTTAGTTTGTTTTGATTTTAACCTTGCTTGGGGACAAGCAAGGAATTAAGTCTGGGGTATTTGATGAGATCATTTTATACCTATTTTTAGTATGAATTTCTATGTGTTTTTAGTTAATATTTCATTTGATTTTTGTTTAAAGTTTGTTTTAAGTGTTTGTTTTAGGTTAAAGTGAAAAAACTCCCTTGGATGGTCAAAACAATGAATAAAGAGCATGAATCAAGCAAGACGTGGCCAAGCCAAAACAAGCTTGGCCGTGTCACTCAAAAGAAGTGCAAGACAGTAGCTGACATGGGCAGGAGACACGGCCAAGCCACTGGCCGTGTCTCACCCAAGGAGGAAAACCAAAGAAGACTAAGAAAGAAAGGAAAATGAAGGCAGAAGCTGACACTGGCAGGTGACACGCCCAAGCAGTGGCCGTGTCACATGACATGGCCACAAGCTTGGCCGTGTCCCATCCCTAGCCAAAGAACCAAGCAAAGAAGGAAAGAAAAGGAGCAGAAGGTGATACACCCACATGACACGGCCAAGCTAGTGGGCAAAAACTTGTTGCGCTCTAATTAATACTTCTAGAACTACACTCGCAAGTATACGAGGCTGCTGTAGTATCATGATGAACATCTCAAGGTCGTCTCACAAGGAAGCTAGATAAGGTAATTGATTATTAGATTATAAATAACAAATTATCAATAAATTAAAATTGCTAACAACTAATGAAGATAGATCGATTGGAGTTTAAAACAATAAAAGTAAACTAAGTTGATATATTGATTCACTTAATAGAAATGTCTAGGGTTTGCACTTCTCTACTAACTGATATGTATGAATGATTATTCCTCTTAACCAATTTAATTTCAAAGATAGATTTCAAGCAACTTAATTAACTGAATCAAGGAAATAAGCTCTCGCATTCAAACCTCTCTCAAACAATCTTGTTACAATTGAAATAATCCTTTTCTTAGGTTATATCTCTAATTCACCTAAGTCCCTAATTGAATTGTTCCAGCATTAGACTTCATCTCTCAATCCTTCATCTAATACCTAAAACACATAATTGGTGGCCAATCAATTATATATTAAAAGTAGTCCATTCAATCAAGGCTAAAGAAATAATTAAGTTAAGAGCAAAAACCAATTCATACAATCATAGCAGATCCATACAAACCCTAGACTAGATCAAATTAGTTCATGATAATGCTATCAAAGATACTCATCTCATTTAAATTCAAAGAAATCAATTTAGACATAGTAGAATTCATGAATTCAATTCCAATGAAACTTAAGAGATAAAGTTCGAGAACAAAACCAAATTACAAACTCCCTTAGCTTCCTGAAGAATCTCTTATTCAGATCGTTGCTAGAAGAATGTTGCAATGGCTAGAACAGATTTAATCTAATCAGTTTGAATCAAAGTAATCAATAAGCTCTAAGAAAATAAAATTAGAAACCCTAAGTTATGCTTGACGGCTGATCAAAAACAACTTCCCCTCTCCAACCCTAATTCTATTATTTATACGAAACCTCCGCTCCAAAAATCCGCGTTTTCTTTAGTCCATGAGTGACACGGCCAAGCTTAGGTGAGCTTGGCCGTGTTTGAGGTGCTTGGAGGGACACGGCCACAAGCTTGGCCGTGTCCCCTGAGGGTGTCCTCTTCTGCCTTCATATATGTTTCTTTGGAAGGTTGGCCATGTTTGACAAGTTTGGAGGGACACGGCCACAAGCTTGGCCGTGTCCCCTGAGGGTGTCCACTTCTGTTTGATTTTCACCTCTTGTTCTTTGGAGTGGTGTGTGACACGGCCAAGCTTAGACAACTTGTCCGTGTTTGTCATGTTTGGAGGGACACAGCCACAAGCTTGGCCGTGTCCCTTGAGTGTCACCTTCTAAACTCTTGGTCTTCTTCCTTAGCTTGGTATGGGACACGGCCACAAGCTTGGCCGTGTCCCCTGAGTGTGTTAGTCACTGCCCAATTTTTCCTTCTCTCTTGCTCCTTAGTTTTGCCCTTAACATGGTTCCTTGCATATTAACCTAAAACAAACACTTGAAACAACTTTAAACAAGAATCAAATAAACATTAACCAACAACACATAAACACCACACTAAAAACTAGGACAAAAATGACAAAAAAAAAACACTGAAATAAATTAAAACTACCAAAGTTAATGAAAACACTAAATAAACAGATTAAAACTACCAAAATACCTAAAGAAAACAATAATCATCATAATAAATAAGATACAAATCTATGACAAAAACTAATAAAACAACTACCCCACACTTAAAACTTTGGTTGTCCTCAAGCAAATTCACATGGCATAAATTAAAAACTCAAACAACCTTAACTATAATTCCAGTATATAAAATGAAATCCTTTAAGACTCAGCCATAAATATTTGCAATTTACTTCAATCAAGATTTTCTTAACTCATTCATTAATCTAGACATACAAATCTCATCTCTCATCTAAGTGTTTCACTCGATTTCAAAGGTTAATTCACTCAAACCACTCATGACTACATACTACCATAAACTTGCTTAATTATCCACTCTCTCTCACTGATTTTCTCAAGAATTAATCTGAAGGTCTTTTATTTGGATGTAATGGGGCTAAGGTGAAGGTGTGAGAAAAGACATTTAAGTTGGAGCATCAAGAAATGGAGTATCTAAATTAGACAATACTCTTGCTAAGAAACTCATAACTCCCTCAAATGGCAGATTCACCAACCCTTGATACTTTCACATACTTGCATACTTAAAGAAAAGTACATGAGTCAACATTCCTCTTTTGATGACTAATGCTAGAAAATATATGAATTTTGTATATATATGTATCTTCTCTTTTATTTTCTTTTATATTTTTTTCTTTTTTTATCATTTTTTTAATACATATATATACAAAATGTAAAATTGCATGGAACATCTAGCTTAAAATGTAGAGGAAAAGAATAATCGACTCTTAGTCAAATACAATGAGCAAAGTATGCATTTCGGCCCCAAATCCTACTAAAGCAATACCATTTTTTTATTTTTTTATTTTACTTACCCCACACTTTTGAATTAAACCACCCTATTGTCATATCATAAGAAACTCCATTCCTTAATGCAGGTATGATGATAATAAGAAAATGTTGAGTTGTGAATTGTGTTGATCAATCAAGAAAAGGTCAAAGGCTCAACTTGGCTCACTAAGGAATTCATAATCAAGGGAGGTCTTTTTAAGCTAAAGGGCTAACCTAATTTGCCTTCATCATTTTAAAACTTGAGATTAAATCATAATGTGAGTTCAATTAGTATGCAAAAGCAAGCTCTTGAGATGCAAAATCATGAAGGTGCACACTTAAGAAAAGAAAATCAATTGACACTAATATTCAATCTATGAGGCTCAAAACTCACAAAGGTGGGTTCTCAAAGATTTATATGTCATGAATTGCAGAATGTGAAAATTGATCCTGAATGAATTCAAATGTTAACCTCTATGCTGATACTAAAGTCTCAAATATAATGCTAGAATCACAGAAAAGTAAATAAGTTTTCAACAATTATGCCATGCACAACGCACAATATAACACACAACGCCAAACAAAACAAAAATTAAAGGAAAGCTTAAAGATTACCCCACACTTATAAATGACATTGTCCTCAATGGAAACAAGGATAATAAAGAAAAAAAAAGTTAAAGTATAACCTGTTTTCCATCGTACCCTGGTGATGCAAACCCTACCTTTCATCACAAACAGTAAATGTTCAAAAATAAAATACAATATATATAAAAATGAAATATCCAAAATATAAAATGTTAACATTAAAAACAAAAAAAAAGAAAAATAACAACAAAAATATGCTAAACACAAGAAAGTAAGGAAATCTCTTCAAAGATTAGAGCCAAAGTGATCTACGGTGAAGGAGGATGTGATGATGAAGCAGCCGAGGGATGAAGACTCAGTATCTTAGCAAGGTTGCTATTTATTTGGTCCAACTATTGCAAGACCGCAGCATGGTTATGATCTACCTTGCCCTCCAATGCCTCAATCCTATTAAGTATCTCTTGATTATCCGGGACCGGAGCATCTTCTTCCAAATTAAGAGAATCTGAATCGGACCCCTCCTGAACTCGTGTTCTCTTTTATCTATCCCCCGGTACTTCTGGCTCAGCTGAAGCCATCATATAAGCCCCTCTCCTGTGCACCACCAGATGCATCTTCTCTAGTGTGGCCAAATCCAATGAGTCATTACCCGTAATTTTAGTCATGCGACAGGTACTCGGGTCAAAATTATTAAGAAGGGCTATGGCCAATGTGGTAACCAATCCTCCAATACAGATAGCCCCCTTCTTTTTATTTGCCACACTATCAAAAACATCGGCTAACCAATAGCCGAAACTAATAGGCACTGCATTACACGCACAATCTAAGAAAAATAGTTCACTCAGTTCCACTACACCCTGGCTTTCCTTCCTAGCAAAGAATCCGCAAGACATAAAACGATGCAAATACCTCAAAGCGGGATTGCTCAATTTAGTTGCTTTGGCCGATTTGGCCACATAAGTTCTCGAGCCCAATGCTCCCCAAGCAAATTTTTGTTTAAATTCCTTAGGTACCGACCTTTCACCGTGTTGATGGAAACCAAATATACCATTCAATTGTTCAATACTAACCACAAATAATTTTTCAAGCAACTTAAAACTCAACCTAGAGCAAATTTTCTGTGCATCTCTTTCAACATTAAGAGATGTTAAGAACTCCAAAGTAAGCTCTTGAAATTGCAAAGGTCGCAAGGAGACTAGGTTCTCCCACCCAAGATTTTGAACATATCGATAAAAATTATCCCTAATATTATGAGCATTAAGGGATTCATCATTGACATACCTCATCGGGAAGAAACCCTAAGCCAAAAGATTCGCTCTCTTCAAAGATGAAGGCGAGGAAGATGAAGATGCGCCTGCAGTTGAAGGTTGCTTCCTCTTACGGTGAGACACCATCTTCGTTCTCGGCATATTGAAAGATCTAAAAAAATTTGAAACTTAGACAGATTAAATTGAACTTTTGTGAGCGAAGAAGAAGATTGAACAGATTAATTTTAGTTTTGGTGAAGAAAATTGAGAATTAATGGAAGTTTGGAATCTTTGAAATACAAACAGTGGAGTTTTGTGAGAGAGGAGTCGAGAGAGAGAGAGAGAAAACAAAAAGAAAATTAGGGATTGGAATGAATGAAGACGGGCTAAAAACGTGTTTTTAAAGTGTGAAATTTAAGGGACACGACCAAGCTTGGATGAGCTTGGTCGTGTCTGGTGTGTTTTGAGGGACACGGCCAGTGACTTGGCCGTGTCCCAAGGGTGTGTCACCTACTGTAAAGAAGAGTTGCAAAAAACAAAAGAAGAGAGATTTTTGGGTGAAGCTTGGCCGTGTCCCATGTGACACGGCCAAGGACACGACCAAGCTTGTTGGCCGTGTCACCTACTGCCATTTTTAACTTTTTTTATTTTTTATTTTTTATTATTTTTTTAAATCACCAAATCTTAAAGAAATTGCAAACCTCTTCTTTAATCAACCCTGAAACACATTAGAAAAATAAAAACCGATCAAAGCACCCATTCCATTTATTTAAACAAAACATAAAATCAAAATTGCTAAATATAAAATTATAACTATGAAAAAGAAATGCAAACCGATGGGTTGCCTCCCATTTAGCACTTCTTTAATGTCATAAAGCTGGACATCACTGTAAGACTTAAGGATCGTGGATCAAAGTGCTGTCAATGACCCTTACTTCCTGGAATCCTTCATTATATGGTTTAACTCTCTGTACATTTACTTTAAAAGTCTCATTTGTTCGAGAGTTAAGCAATTCTATGGCACCGGAAGGATACACTTGAGTTATCTCGAAAGGACCACTCCATCGAGACTTCAGTTTCCCTGGAAACAAATGGAGACGAGAATTAAAAAGTAAAACTTTCATACTTGGACTCAATGTCTTTCGCACTATAATTCTATCATGAAGTGCTTTAGTGCGATCCTTATAGATCCTCGAGCTCTCATATGCCTCATTCCTCAGCTCATCTAACTCTGAAATTTGCAGAAAACGCTCTCTCTTTGCTTTGTCCATGTCTAAATTCAGAGTCTTAATTGCCCAATATGCTTTGTGCTCCAACTCCACTGGTAAATGACAAGCCTTACCAAAAACCAATCGGTATGGACTCATACCCAGAGGAGTCTTGAAAGAAGTCCGATATGCCCATAGTGCATCATGCAATCTACTCGCCCAATCCTTCCTTGATATGTTGACTGTTTTCTCCAGAATTCCTTTTATTTGCTTGTTGGATGTTTCAACTTGTCCAGAAGTCTGTGGATGGTATGGGGTCGCCACCTTGTGTTTCACACCAGATTTGTCCATCAACTTCTCAAAAAGTTTGTTGCAAAAATGACTTTCCCCATCACTGACTATCACTCTTGGTGTGCCAAACCTGCTAAGAATATTTTCCTTCACAAATTTAACAACCACATTAGCATCATTAGTACGGGTGGGGATTGCCTCCACCCATTTTGAAACATAATCAACAACAACTAAAATATATTCATAACCAAAAGACTTGGGAAAAGGACCCATAAAGTCTATTCCCCACACATCAAACAGGTCAACAACAATATATGATTGAAGGGGCATTTCATTCCTCCTTCCAATATTACCTACTCTTTGACAGCGGTCACAATGCTTACAATACTCTTGAGCATCTTTAAATAGAGTATGTAACACCCCTATATCCTGTATACGTACTAAGCATGCTTAAACGATCGTAATATACGTATACTGAATATAAAAAATGCCACGGTTTAAAAAGACACAACAAATATCTTTGTAAACAAGTGAAACCAATCTCAAACAAATAAAAGAAATCCAAAAGACACTATATATAAAATGTTTAATAATTCACAGCGGAAGGTATTACAAATATGATATAAATCAAAGTTTACAAAACATAGAATATATACATGATTGGCAGTTCTTCTCTGATCTTTAAGTCCCAAAATGAACTCTTCAATGTCTACTCTCACTCGGTCTTGAAGAACTCTCAGGTTCAACTCTGTCACCTGCGCGATCAAACACTATCGCGCTAAGCCAACAGCTTAGTAGTACAAAGTATGCTAGCATTATGCTTTAGTGCAATGTAATGTCACACATTTTAATAACAAATCAACATCATAGATGAAAGGCTAACAACATACCTTTATATTTCATAAACCACACACATAGAAGCACAACACATTACCACATCATACTACATTCAATGTCATAACAATATTCATATTACATCTTCATAGTTCCATTGATTTTACCATTCAAGAATCACATTATATACAAAGACAAGCATGGGCCCAAAACACTCTAATATGCCATTCAATTTTCAGAGTAGATGTTTTGGTTTAATCATCACATTTATCATTATCATAAACCCAACTAGGCTTCAAGGATTAGGTTCAACCAAGCTTCAAGGGGAACAAAGCATGCTAAGTATCAACCCAGCTTGGCTTCAAGAACCAACCCAACCTAGCTTCAAGGGTTGTAACATCTCAATTAGGCTTCAAGGACTAGACCCAACCAAGCTTCAAGGGGAGTAAAACATGTTAAACTTCTACCCAACTTGGCTTCAAGGATCAAGCCCAACCTAACTTCAAGAGAATGTTACTATCATTAGGAATGCCACCAACAACAAACTCTGAAAATTGAATAACACATTAGCCACACAATTCATTTATTATTTCATTCTCAATTCTCATCATCAATGTAACACCCCCATATCCAATGCACACACACTACAACCACAACAATGTAGCATAAGTGCACCAAACATAGGGATGCTACGGTTTTCTTAACATTCAAAACACTTTAAATTTGATACAATACCCTTATCATTATACATTATAGAAAAGTAGATCATTTACTTATAAAACAAAACATATTAGTTATGTATATATATATACATTTAAATATTACACAGCGGAAGTTATAAAATATGTACATATTTACATATTAAACATTTCTTTACAAAATATAAAGAAGTATACATGATTGGCAAGTCTGCTCTGATCTTTAAGCTCCCAAAATGGATTCTTCAAGGTCTACTCTCACTTGGTCTTGATGAACTCTCGGGTTCAACTCTATCAACTCTATTACCTGCGCGATTAAACACTATCGCGCTAAGCCAACGGCTTAGTAAGATAATCATGCTAATGATATGACTTAGTGCAATGCAATGTCATTTCTCAATCCATATTATACATGTAACATCATATATGCAAAACTAGCAACATATTTTCACATTACATATCACATTTCAATATCTTTTCATATACCTCATTAGTATTCATTTAATCATTCATAATCAACACTAAACAAAGACAAGCATGGGCCCAAGACACACTAATATGCCATTCAATTTTCAGAGTTAAAGCTTTGGTTTTGTTATCACATTTATCAATATCATATACCCAACTAGGCTTCAAGGATTAAGTTCAACCAAGCTTCAAGGGGAGCAAAGCATGTTAAGCTTCTACCCAACTTGGCTTCAAGAACTAATCCAACCTAGCTTCAAGGGTGGTAACATCTCAATTAGGCTTCAAGGATTCAATCCAACCTAACTTCAAGAGATTGTTACACTTATTAGGCATGCCACCAACAACCAACTCTGAAAATGGAATAACACATTAGCCACACAATTCATTTATTATTCAATTATCATTTTCATTCTCAATTCTCAACAACATTTAGGCAAACATGCCTTATTTCTTTCAATTGCATCATCATAGCCAAACACAATGGCATTATCTCATATCATGTCTTATTTGAATTATCATTGCATCTTTGATATACATTTCAATGTATATTACTTATGAAACACATTACCATTCACAATGCATAACAAAACATTGTTCAATCTCAACAATACAATTAGGGCAAAGAACAATTGATATAATTCATAGTTTTAGGACCTTACATATGCATTTGATTATATCATTCATTGACTCAAGTGTGTTTAAAGTGTTTAGGGTTAGGTTTAAGGACCAACCTACCCTTGGGAGAACCAAAGCCATGCAAGAAGAACAAAGAATTAAAAACCCCAACCCACACAATTGAGGGACACGGGCAGCCACTTGAGGGACACGGCCAAGCTTGTGGCCGTGTCACTCAACCCAATTGGACAGTAAGCAACACGGGCAAGGGACACGGCCAAGCTTGTGACCGTGTCTCCCAAAACCAAAATCCAGTAGTGAACACGGCTAAGGGACACAGCCGTGTCTCTCAAAAACTCAACCAACACGCCCAAATTTCCTTGGCTTGGCCATGTCTCTCCTTTCCTTTGGCCGTGTCACTCATCACCAAAACCCTAAATGTAACCAACCCTCTTCCAAATGCATTTTAACATATAATTCCTAACACAAACTCACTCAAATGGATATAACTCATGTCATAACACATATTCATCACAATAACCACTTAAACAACACATTTGAACACAAACCATCTCAAAACCCTAACTCAAACTTTACTCTTGATTTTCCACTATCAATCTTCATTTATTTTTCCATAATCACAACTAAACCAACACCAATTCCAATTTTTTTACTTTAAATCAATTCTAACACTTGCAAACACATATCAACTACACCAAATCATTACATCAACAAATCACACTTCACTTTAAACATAACTTCAAAATTAACAAAGGAAACAAGAGATTTCTTACTTTAAATGAAGAATTTCCACAAATCTCTAACCAAATTCTTTGATTGCCTCTTCAATTTACTTCTTGCCTCAAGAACACCTCCCTTTCTCTTTTCTATTTGGAGAGCCGGCCACTTCAAGAAAGAAAGAAGAAAATGCACAAGTCAAACACCTTTTCTTCTTTTAATCTCCACCATGCATTTCATTTCAAGCAATTACTCATATACCCCTCATCACTTAACTTAGCTTTTGTCTCTTATAAACCCAATTAAGTAATTTCAAATGCCATATAAAAAAATCTCCTCTTGCATTGACTCTCTCTCTTTTTGACCATTTTATATGTTATATATATCACCATATACACAACATATAAACTTGTCTCTAAACCCTATTTCTTCCCAAAACACATATACATATACTTTTCTTTTTTTTCAATTTAAACCAACAACAACAACAACAACAACAACAACAACAACAACAACAACCACATACAAAACTTCTAGGGCATGCATAGGGATATTACAATCAATTAGGCAAACATGCCTTATATCTTTCAATTGAATCATCATAGCCAAACACAATGGCTTCATATCATAGCATATCTCAATACCCATCTTAGCAATTCCTCTTTCAAATGTACAATCATTTGTATCATCATATCATTTATATAATACATGTATATATCATCATTGATATAAGCATAGCAAAGTACATTCTTCACAAAAATCAACAATGCAATAATGCAGGATGTGTACTTACCTCAAAAGCAATTTACACAAATCAAAACACTCCCTTTCCCAAGGTTCTTATGCTTCTTAAATCAATGACAAATCACCTTCTTCAAGACCTAATCCAACAAATATAACACACACTTACTTAAGGATACACAAGAAGTAATCAAGTTAAGAATTAACTAGGGCAATCTCTACACATGACACACTCAACCACACGGGTGTGTTCCTGACCGTGCCCTAACTCCACAACACAGAAGCTATTACACGCTCATGACCACGGGCGTGTCACTGGGCGTGTAATACATACTGCCTCACACAAATACATCAACACGTCCAACAACCTGAACGTGCTCCTGGCCGTGTAAATTCTCCATTCTCACAGTAGCTATGACACGCTCAATAACACGGGCGTGTTACTGGCCGTGTCAAACCTACTGCCACACAGAACAATTGACACGCCTAAGAACCCTGGATGTGCTCATGGGCGTGTCAGGCCAAAAACCCAGATTCCGGCCAAAACAACACCACAACTAACAAATCACTTCTATCCACCAACATCCACTTCCACCAAACTTAACAAAACATACCCAAACATCATCTCAAACTTGCAACAACACCAAAACAAGCCAAAACACACATCAAACACAAATCACAAACATCATCAAAACTCTAAACATAACCACAACTCAATCTATACCAACCAACTTATTCTTTTCTTCAATCCAACCCCAAAATCCAAAACCACTTAAACCAAATACTCTTAAACACCACACAATCTAACCAAACACATATCCATCACAACTCCAACTCACAAACCCAAATAAATCAAAGAATCAAGTGGAAAAGACTTACCAATGATGAAGAACTCTCAAACCTCCAACTTGATCTCTTGAAAACTCTCTTCAATCTTGAACTTGGAAAAAGCAAATCTCCCTCTTGCTCTCTTGCTTCTTGATGGTCGGACAACAACAAAAAAGAAAAGAGAAGGAAAGAAAAGATAGGGAGCCACGAAGAAAGAAGAAAAGAAAACAAACCAAATAAACAAAGTCAAATCCTCTTTTCCTTAAAATCCTCTCCTCCAAGCATTTAATATAAAATAATACAAATATCTTCTTCCACTCCACTAACTCTAATCCCACTTAATATAAACTATCCCTTAAACACAATTTATCAATAATTAATCTCTTCCTTTGACTTTCCCATTGACTTGTGTATATGTTATATATATTTTCATATATACAACATATAAACTCTCTCTTCACTTATTTTCTCTTTTCCAATTAAACACAAATACACTTACTTCAATTACAACAATTATTACACCAAACTTCTAGGGTATATTTTGGGATATTACAATTCTCCCCCTCTAAAAAGAAATTTCGTCCTCGAAATTACCTGATATCAAATCTGAAACAGTTGAGGATATTGGTCTAGCATCGCTTGCTCATTCTCCCAAGTTGATTCTTCTCTACCATGATTCTTCCAAAGAATCTTCACAATTGGCACTTTCTTATGTCTCAACTCTTTCATTCCATAAGCCAAAATAGCAACTGGTTCTTCTTCAAAAGTCAGATCTGGACTCACTTCAATAGATTCAACTGATAACACATGAGATGGATCTGATCTGTACCTCCTCAACATAGAAACATGGAATACATTATGGATCCTATCCAACTCAGGTGGCAAAGCAAGCCTATAAGCAACTGGCCCAACTCTTTCCAATACTTCATAAGGTCCAATGAAACGAGGACTCAATTTCCCTTTCCGACCAAACCTCAAGATCTTTTTCCAAGGAGACACCTTCAAAAATACTTTATCTCCCACATTATATTCAATGTCTCTCCTCTTCAAATCTGAATAAGATTTCTGTCGGTCCGAAGCTGTTTTCAACCTATCTCGAATCATTTTCACTTTCTCTTCAGTTTCTTTAACCAAATCAGGACCAATTAACTTACTTTCACCAAGTTCATTCCAACATAAAGGTGTTCTGCACCGTCTACCATACAATGCTTCAAATGGGGCCATACCAATGCTGGATTGATGACTATTATTGTATGCAAATTCCACAAGTGGTAAGAATCTATCCCAACCTCCAGAGAAATCAATGACACAACTTCTCAACATGTCTTCGATAATCTGTATCACTCTCTCTGACTGTCCATCTGTCTGCAGATGGAAAGCAGTACTGAAGTGTAATCGAGAACCCAAAGCACCATGTAAACTCTGTTGCGCTCAAATTAACACTACTACAAAGCGTCACTCGCAAGTATACGAGGTAGCTGTAGCAATGGTGATCACCCCAAGGTCGTTTCCCCAAGAAGGTGTGGTTCGTAATAGATTGATAGACAATTTATTTAAATGTAGAAGTTTGTTGCTGGAAATATAAAAGAACAATTTAAATCTAAGATTAAGGAGTGTAGGGTTGAAGTGTGTGATGAGTGCACAAGATCAATTCAGTTCTTGGGAAAGTGCCTAGGGTTATAGGTCCATTCAATCAAAACTCAATTCTCAATTATCCATTATAGCCTTGTAATTAATTTGTTCCTTAAGGTTAATTAGTCAATTACCAATCCATTAGTTCTCACATTCATGAATTAGCAATAACCAATTATTTCACATTATCAAATTAATGAAACCCTAGAACTTATATTTCTAATTCATTCATAGGGTAGTCAATTGCATAATTCCGATACCAAATTTCACCTCTCGGTCCTTCATTCAATATCTAGAGATCAATAGGTAGCTAATCTATTAACCTAGCATACAATCCAATGCAATCAACCAAAAACAAGGTAATCAATGGAAATATCAAATTAAAGCATTCAATCGAATATACTACAAACCCTAAGCATGGGTATTTATCTCAACATCGTCCAATTAAAACATACATTCAACTCAATATAAATCAAATACAAATTGTTCATTGTAATATCAATATCTTAATACATCAATGACAATAAGAATGAATTAAAAGAGAGAATAGAAAAACCCCTTGTGAAGATGCTAAGAGTAGGATTGCTAATCTTCCTCCTAGCTCCACTTGATGTATGATGAAGAACTCAAGCCTCTTCAATGGTTGATTCCCCTTGCAATGTAGATGGAGCTTTCTCAAGTCACCAACTCTTCAATTGATTTGCCTTTGGAAGATAGAAAGGAGCTTTATCAAGTCACCAATCTTTTCCATGAAGCTTCTTCAACCTTTGATGGCTTGTAACCCAAATTATCCCAAAGAACCTTCAAGATCTATCAATGGAGGATGGAGAAGATGAAGATGGAGGATGAAGATGAGGGACA
The DNA here is from genome assembly GCA_947685225.1 of Garcia nutans. Taxonomy (NCBI): domain Eukaryota; kingdom Viridiplantae; phylum Streptophyta; class Magnoliopsida; order Malpighiales; family Euphorbiaceae; genus Garcia; species Garcia nutans. The sequence goes on from CANTUV010000005.1 coordinate 42,398,197, forward strand.
AGGAGAGTGTCACCCTCTCTTCTCTTTAATTTTCGTTTTCCAAAACCCTAGCCGTCCCTCTCGTTCTTCCTTCTTTTCCTTTTATATGAATCGTCCGTTTTAAAATCGCTGCGCGTTTGGTTCATGAGGGACACGTCCAAGTCAGATGTGACTTGGCCATGTGAGTGGTTTTTGGAGGGACACGGCCAGGTGACACGGCCGTGTCCCTTGCCTGTGTCCACCACTGACTGCCTTTGATCTTCTTTTTCTTCTTTGTTGAGTGACACGGCCAAATGGAGCTTGACTTGGCCGTGTTGCACCATTTTTGAGGGACACGGCCAGGTGACACGGCCGTGTCCCTTCCCTGTGTTCACTTCTGTGAAGATTTGGTTCTTCTTTTCCTTTGGCATTTGGTGAGACACGGCCAAGTCAGAGTGACTTGGCCGTGTCTGGGCTTCATTGGAGGGACACGGCTAGGTGACACGGCCGTGTCCCTTGCATGTGTCCTCTCCTGTCTTCAATTTTGCTCTTTCTTGCTCTGTTCTTTGGTTTTGCTCATCAGATGAGACACGGCCAGAGACTTGGCCGTGTCTCTGGGTGTGTCTCTTACTGTTTCTTCATTTTTGCTCTGTTTTTTACTGTTTTGATCTTCCAAGGGTGTTTTTACTCTCAAACCTAAAAACAAACACAATAAACAAACTTAAAACAAAAATCAATCAAAACATTAACTAAAACACACATAAAATTATACTAAAAACTAGTACAAAAATGACCTAAACAAACTCTTCCAAAACCTTAAAGTAAATCGGGGATCTCGATCAGACACTAAAGAAGTTGGAACACCATGCAGCTTCACAATCTCATGGATATACAGCTCAGCTAACCTTTCCAAAGAGTAATCCATCCGAACTGGAAGAAAATGAGCTGTCTTCGTCAACCTGTCAACAATCACCCAAATAGCATCATGCTTTCTTTGTGTCAATGGCAGACCAGATACGAAATCCATGGTTACTCTATCCCATTTCCATTCAGGCACTGCTAAAGGTTGAAGTAACCCTGTTGGAACTTGATGCTCAGCTTTTACCCTCTGACATGTGAGACATTTGGATACAAACTCCGCTATGTCTCTCTTCATACCAGACCACCAGTAATACTACTTCAAATCATGATACATCTTTGTATTACCCGGATGCATAGCAAATACTGATTGATGTGCTTCCCTTAATATAATCCTTCTCAATTTAGCATTATCAGGTACACACATTCTGTTCTTAAACCAAAGACTCCCATCACCTCTCACAATAAAATCTCGACTCTTTCCATTCTAACAATCTGAAACAATCTTTTGAATCTTTGCATCAGCCAATTGAGCCTCTTTAATCTGATCCAACAATACTGGTTTCAATTGCAATTGTGCCATCAATGCACCATCATCACAAGATACAAATCTAGCATGCAACGCTCTCAACTCAACAAGCAACGAGAGCGAATAAACAGTCAAACCTGCTAAAGACTTCCGACTCAAGGCATCAGCAACAACATTTGCCTTACCAGGATGATAATCAATCAAACAGTCGTAGTCCTTAATCAACTCCAACCATCTCCTCTGTCGAAGATTAAGCTCTTTTTGGACACCCAAATATTTTAAACTTTTATGATCAGTATAGATAAAACACTTTTCCCCATACAGATAATGTCGCCAAATCTTCAATGCAAACACAATGGCTGCCAGCTCTAAATCATGGGTCGGATAATTGAGCTCATGCGGTTTCAACTGTCGAGAAGCATAAGCTATCACCTTACCTTCTTGCATTAGAACACAACCCAAACCACTATGTGAAGCATCACTGTAAATCACATATGGTTTAGCTTCCATAGGTAAAGTAAGAACAGGCGCTTGAGTCAACATTTCTCTCAACTGATCAAAGCTAGCCTGACACTGATCTGTCCACACAAATCTAACTCCCTTTCGAAGCAATCTGGTAAGTGGAGTAGCTATCAAAGAAAATCCTTTCACAAACCGTCGGTAATAGCCTGCCAAACCCAGAAAACTTCTAACTTCAGTCACAGACTTTGGTGGACTCCAATTCAAAATAGCTTCAACTTTACTCGGATCAACTCTAATACCCTCTGCTGAAACTATATGACCGAGAAAAGTAACTTGGTCAAGCCAAAACTCACACTTTGACAGTTTAGCAAACAATTGCTTCTCTCTCAAAATCTGCAGCACAATCCGCAGATGCTTATCATGCTCCTCCTCATTACGCGAATACACCAATATATCATCAATAAAGACCGCTACAAACTGATCAAGATAGGGCCTAAACACCCTATTCATCAAATCCATAAAAATAGCAGGTGCATTCGTCAAACCAAAAGGCATAACTAGAAACTCATAATGCCCATATCTCGTACGAAAGGCTGTCTTAGGAACATCTTCAGCTCTGACCCTCAACTGATGGTACCCTGATCTCAAATCAATTTTGGAAAACACTGCTGCACCCTTCAATTGATCAAAGAGATCATCAATTCTAGGCAAAGGATATTTATTCTTAATAGTCACTTTGTTCAATTGCCTATAATCGATACACAATCTCATAGTACCATCCTTCTTCTTTACAAACAAAACAGGAGCTCCCCACGGTGAAACACTAGGGCGAACAAACCCTTTATCCAGCAACTCCTGCAACTGTACCTTCAATTCTCTCAGTTCAGCAGGTGCCATTCTGTAAGGAGTAATAGAGATAGGAGTGGTACCAGGCAATAATTCAATACCGAACTCCACCTCTCTCTCAGGAGGCAACCCTGGCAATTCCTCTGGAAACACATCTGAAAACTCTGCAACTGTGGGTATATCATCAAGTTGAGAACCTTTTACTCTAGTATCCACAACATAAGCAAGGTAAGCATCACACCCTTTTCTAATCAATCTCCTAGCTGCAACAGCTGAAACAAACAAGGATGCTAGCTGTCCCTGCTCACTAGATACTAACACCTCTCTACCATCGCTGGTTCTCAAGGTAACGACTTTCTTTTGGCAGTCAACCACAGCTCTATGTCTAGATAACCAGTCCATGCCTAGGATTACATCATATTCCTTAAAAGGCATCTCAATCAAATCTCCAAGAAACTCCTCACCTTGCACCATCACTGCACTATCTCGGTGCACTTTGCTAACAATCACACTATGCCCTAAAGGATTTGTCACCAATACATCAAATCCTAGGGATTCAGCATGCACATCAGACACAGGCAAAACAGATACACTAATATATGAATGCGTGGATCTGGGATCAATCAAAGCAAGTACTAAAATACCAAATAAAGAAAAAGTACCAGCTATGACTGTCGAAGCATCTGGTTGTTTCTGCATCACATAAATCCTCTGAGAAGATCCAGCCTCCTCTGGTCTACTCTCCCTGGATGTAGAACCTCCTCTAGAACTGAACCCAGATCTGCCTCCTCTGCTGAAACCTCTGCCTCCTCGACCTCCCCTCACACTAGGTTGGGAAGCTGCAGTATCCATTGACATCCGCTCCTGTCTCTCGGGACAATCTCTCACAAAATGATCGGGAGATCCACATCTGAAACATACCCCTGCTACACCAGTCTTCCAACAAGTACCACCATGTGGCCTACCACAATGAATGCATATGGGTAAGGTGGATCTTTGAGTCACTGGGATCGGAGCACTCGCCACTGAAACTGTAGGTCTAGATCTCTGCCTTTGAAACTGTACTGACCTACCAGCTGGCCTCTGACTTCTACTAACTCTAGGAACAAAACTTCCTTTACCTCTTTTCGCAGATGAAGACCCTGCCTTAAACTGGGGCCTTCTAACCCTGATCTCTTCCTCTGAAGCAGCTGCAATAACCTGAGCTCTTTCCACACTCCGAGCTGCTGCCACAAGCTGGGAAAAATCATGGTATCTAGATCCAGCCACAAGACACAAGATAGAGGGCCTCAATCCCTCCTCAAATCTCCTGCATCTATCTATCTCATCAGATATAATACCCCCAGCATACTGGCTCAACCGGATAAACTCTAACTCATATTCCGTCACAGTCCGGTGATCTTGCTTCAAGCTTAGAAACTCCATTTTCTTCACATCTTTGTACTCCCTAGGAGTATACTTCAATTCAAACTCTCTTAGAAAATCAGCATAGGACAATGTTGGTGGATCATCCATAGCATGAGGCACTGTCTTCCACCAGTTATATGCATCCTTCTGTAACAAGGATCTTGCATAATCAAATTTTTCTTCTGGAGTGGCTTGTAACTGAACAAATATTCTCTGTACTTTATCTAGCCACTGCTCAGCTACAGCTGGATCAATAGTACCCAAGAAATCTTCTGCTCCATACTTCCTTAATTTGTCATAATGCCTTACTGATACCAAAGGCTGTGCGGGTGGTGGCAGTGGTTGCACTGGCGCTTGCCTCAAAGCCTCAACCATATGCCTAAGCCAAACTGGTGGAACCTCCTCACCAGCTGGTCTCCCCGATACAGAAGCAGGTATCTCTCCAGCACTATCCACTCTAGCTCCCTCTCTAATCTCATCAGGAGCTATACTCTCAGCACTACCCTCAACTGACTGACGTGAGTGAGAATCCATCACAACCTATATCTGCAAACACAGCAGAATACCTCTCATTAAAGATCAGAGACTGCCTATGTTATTCAAAAATCCACGTTTTAAAATCAAAACACTCTTTTTCTTACACTTTACCTAGGTTGAGAATCTCAAACCTAGGCTCTGATACCAAAACAATTGTAACACCCCTATATCCTGTATACGTACTAAGCATGCTTAAACGATCGTAATATACGTATACTGAATATAGAAAATGCCACGGTTTAAAAAGACACAACAAATATCTTTGTAAACAAGTGAAACCAATCTCAAACAAATAAAAGAAATCCAAAAGACACTATATATAAAATGTTTAATAATTCACAGCGGAAGGTATTACAAATATGATATAAATCAAAGTTTACAAAACATAGAATATATACATGATTGGCAGTTCTTCTCTGATCTTTAAGTCCCAAAATGAACTCTTCAATGTCTACTCTCACTCGGTCTTGAAGAACTCTCAGGTTCAACTCTGTCACCTGCGCGATCAAACACTATCGCGCTAAGCCAACGGCTTAGTAGTACAAAGTATGCTAGCATTATGCTTTAGTGCAATGTAATGTCACACATTTTAATAACAAATCAACATCATAGATGGAAGGCTAACAACATACCTTTATATTTCATAAACCACACACATAGAAGCACAACACATTACCACATCATACTACATTCAATGTCATAACAATATTCATATTACATCTTCATAGTTCCATTGATTTTACCATTCAAGAATCACATTATATATAAAGACAAGCATGGGCCCAAAACACTCTAATATGCCATTCAATTTTCAGAGTAGATGTTTTGGTTTAATCATCACATTTATCATTATCATAAACCCAACTAGGCTTCAAGGATTAGGTTCAACCAAGCTTCAAGGGGAACAAAGCATGCTAAGTATCAACCCAACTTGGCTTCAAGAACCAACCCAACCTAGCTTCAAGGGTTGTAACATCTCAATTAGGCTTCAAGGACTAGACCCAACCAAGCTTCAAGGGGAGTAAAACATGTTAAACTTCTACCCAACTTGGCTTCAAGGATCAAGCCCAACCTAACTTCAAGAGAATGTTACTATCATTAGGCATGCCACCAACAACAAACTCTGAAAATTGAATAACACATTAGCCACACAATTCATTTATTATTTCATTCTCAATTCTCATCATCAATTAGGCAAACATGCCTTATATCTTTCAATTGAATCATCATAGCCAAACACAATGGCTTCATATCATATCATATCTCAATACCCATCTTAGCAATTCCTCTTTCAAATGTACAATCATTTGTATCATCATATCATTTATATAATACATGTATATATCATCATTGATATAAGCATAGCAAAGTACATTCTTCACAAAAATCAACAATGCAATAATGCAGGATGTGTACTTACCTCAAAAGCAATTTACACAAATCAAAACACTCCCTTTCCCAAGGTTCTTATGCTTCTTAAATCAATGACAAATCACCTTCTTCAAGACCTAATCCAACAAATATAACACACACTTACTTAAGGATACACAAGAAGTAATCAAGTTAAGAATTAACTAGGGCAATCTCTACACATGACACACTCAACCACACGGGCGTGTTCCTGACCGTGCCCTAACTCCACAACACAGAAGCTATTACACGCTCATGACCACGGGCGTGTCACTGGGCGTGTAATACATACTGCCTCACACAAATACATCAACACGTCCAACAACCTGAACGTGCTCCTGGCCGTGTAAATTCTCCATTCTCACAGTAGCTATGACACGCTCAATAACACGGGCGTGTTACTGGCCGTGTCAAACCTACTGCCACACAGAACAATTGACACGCCTAAGAACCCTGGATGTGCTCATGGGCGTGTCAGGCCAAAAACCCAGATTCCGGCCAAAACAACACCACAACTAACAAATCACTTCTATCCACCAACATCCACTTCCACCAAACTTAACAAAACATACCCAAACATCATCTCAAACTTGCAACAACACCAAAACAAGCCAAAACACACATCAAACACAAATCACAAACATCATCAAAACTCTAAACATAACCACAACTCAATCTATACCAACCAACTTATTCTTTTCTTCAATCCAACCCCAAAATCCAAAACCACTTAAACCAAATACTCTTAAACACCACACAATCTAACCAAACACATATCCATCACAACTCCAACTCACAAACCCAAATAAATCAAAGAATCAAGTGGAAAAGACTTACCAATGATGAAGAACTCTCAAACCTCCAACTTGATCTCTTGAAAACTCTCTTCAATCTTGAACTTGGAAAAAGCAAATCTCCCTCTTGCTCTCTTGCTTCTTGATGGTCGGACAACAACAAAAAAGAAAAGAGAAGGAAAGAAAAGATAGGGAGCCACGAAGAAAGAAGAAAAGAAAACAAACCAAATAAACAAAGTCAAATCCTCTTTTCCTTAAAATCCTCTCCTCCAAGCATTTAATATAAAATAATACAAATATCTTCTTCCACTCCACTAACTCTAATCCCACTTAATATAAACTATCCCTTAAACACAATTTATCAATAATTAATCTCTTCCTTTGACTTTCCCATTGACTTGTGTATATGTTATATATATTTTCATATATACAACATATAAACTCTCTCTTCACTTATTTTCTCTTTTCCAATTAAACACAAATACACTTACTTCAATTACAACAATTATTACACCAAACTTCTAGGGTATATTTTGGGATATTACAGAGTAGGCCAGTAAAAACCACTTTGGAGCACCTTTTATGCAGTCTTTCTTCCTCCAAAATGACCACCACAGTGAAGGTCATGACAAAATTGAAGAACACTCAGCTGTTCTTCCTCAGATACACACCTACGAACTATCTCATCTTTGCATATCCGGAATAAGTAAGGTTCATCCCAAAAATAAAATTTACTCAAGTGTAAAAACCTTTTCTTTTCCTGAAATGACATGTTAGAACGCAAAATTCTACAAGCAAGATAGTTAGTAATATCTGCAAACCAAGTGCATTAATTACAACAAACAGCTGCTCATCAGGAAATCCTTCTAAATTTTTATGAATGCTATCAGATGCAAGATTTTCACTAAAGAAGGGTAGTCTAGATAAATGATCAGCTACAACATTCTCACTGCCCTTAGTATCCTTGATTTGAAAATCAAATTCTTGCAATAATAACACCCATCTAATTAAGCGCGGTTTAGCATGTTGTTTTGTTAAAAGATATTTTAGAGCTGCATGATCAGAATGCACAATATATTTCGACCCAATTAAATATGCTCTAAACTTATGTAAAGCAAAAACAACAGCTAACATTTCCTTTTCAGTTGTTGTGTAATTCATTTGTGCACTATTCAGGGTCAAGCTAGCATAATATATTACTCTCAAGAATTTCTCAACCCTTTGCCCAAGAACAGCTCCTACAGTATGATTAGAGGCATCACACATAATTTCAAAAGGTAAAGACCAAACAGGAGCTACAATCACAGGTGCACTAGTCAGTTTTTCCTTAAGGGTATTAAAGGCTTGCATGCATTGTGCAGTAAACTCAAAAGGAACATCTTTCCCCAGCAAATGACACAACGGTTGGTTTATTTTAGAAAAATCTTTAATAAACCTCCTGTAAAAACCTGCATACCCTAGAAAACTTCTTATTCCCTTAACAGAGGTAGGTGGGGGTAACTTAGCAATTAACTCAACTTTAGCCTTATCCACCTCAATCCCATTACTTGACACCACATGACCTAAGACAATGCCCTGAGTAACCATGAAATGACTCTTTTCCCAACTCAAAGTGAGGTTACATTCAATGCATCTCTCCAGCACAAGAACAAGTTTATTGAGGCAATTATCAAAAGAACTACCAAAAACAGAAAAGTCATCCATAAATATCTCAATAAAATCATCTATCATGTCTGAGAAGACAGACATCATGCATCTCTAAAAGGTTGCAGGTGCATTGCACAAGCCAAAGGGCATACGTCAAAATGCATAAGTCCCAAAAGGGCAAGTAAAGGTAGTCTTGGATTGATTCTCTGGAGATATCGACACCTGATAATAACCTAAAAGTCCATCCAAAAAGCAATAATGTGAGTGTCCAGAAAGTTTATCCAACATCTGATCAATAAAAGGAAGAGGGAAATGGTCTTTCTTTGTTGCATTGTTCAACTTCCTATAATCGATACACATTCTCCACCCAGTAGTAGTCCTAGTAGGAAACAATTCATTATTTTCATTTTTCACCACAGTGATTCCTGATTTCTTAGGAACTACATGTACTGGGCTCACCCACTCACTATTAGCTATTGGATAAATCACTCCTTCATCAAGCAATTTGAGCACTTCCTTCTTAACCACTTCACTCATGTTTGGGTTAAGGCACCTTTGGGTCTCCCTCACAGGTTTATCTCCCTCTTCTAAGATGATTTTATGCATGCACATTGAAGGGCTAATACCTTTGATGTTACTCAATCCCCATCTTATTGCTCTTTTCAATCTTTTAAGCTCACTCACCAACCTCATCTCCTCCCCTTCACTAAGTTCGCTAGATATAATCATAGGTAAGGTGTTGTGATCTCCTAAAAACACGTATTTCAGATTTTTAGGTAATTCTTTCAACTCTAACTCAAGTGAAGGATTCTTCTCTTCCTTTTGGATGGAAGGAAGTTCAAATTCTGGGTCCTCCTTAAGTTCCTCAATTTCAGCACTTTCTAATGTCTCAAGGTAACTGGCTATTTCTGAATAAAAAAAATATCCAAATCATGATCTAAAGTCAGTGCCAGCTTCAATTTATCTAAGGAACCTGTCTGCAAGAAAACATCTGAAACAACTGCGTCAATACAATCAATTAAAGAACAATCCTCATATAAAGCAGTTGTAGGAATGGGAGAAGTGTTAAAAATAGAAAATTCAACCATTTGTCCCAAGACAGTCATTGACAATTTACCATTTTTAACATCTATCAAGGTGTTGGTAGTCACCATAAAAGGCCTACCCAGCAGAATAGTGTGTGCTGATGGTGTAGAGTTACTTCCTTCCATATCAAGAACTATAAAATCCACAGGTACTATCAACCCACCAACCTTAACTAACACATCTTCTATAACCCCTTTCGGGAATCTAAGAGATCTATCAGCTAATTGCAACACCATTTTTGTAGGTTTAAGTTCCCCTAGTTCTAATTCAAGATACACAGAATAAGGCATTAAATTTACACTAGCTCCTAAATCACACATGCCATCAGTCCCCTTTCCATTACCCATAGTGATTTGAATTATGAAACTACTAGGATCCTTTAGCTTCGGAGGTAGTTTATGCTGCAAAACAGCACTAGCTACCTCTGACACTATCACCTTGTCATTTGGCTCATACCTCTTTTTCTTGGTGTTCAGTTCCTTGAAGAATTTGGCATAAGTTGGCATGTTATTTATTGCTTCAAGTAAGGGTAAGTTAATACTTACCTTGGACAATATGTTGAAGATGTCCGAAAATTGCTTATCTTGTTTATCATTCTTCAACATGCTGGGGAATGGTATAGGAGGCCGGTATGGATTACTTGCCTTGTGTAAATCTGCTGAAGGGGATTTCTCCATCTACTGAAGGGGATTTCTCCATTGATCTTTCTCCAACAACTTTGTTCTCTGGTTCTCCTTCCTTTTTGTTCTCTTGATCACCTGCATTCATAGAATTATTTTCAACATTATTGTTAATTACCTTGCCACTTCTAAGAACAGTCACTGCTTGTGCCTGCTCAGGTTGACTTGGGAATTTCCCCTTTTGTTGAATCTGCATCTGTTGTGTAAGTTGTCCCACTTGAGTCTCCACTTTCTTAAAAGATGCTTCTAATGAATCCAGCCTCTTGTTGTTCATCTCTTGATTTTTAGCACTAATTTGGATAAATGCCTGTAAACTTTCCTCCAAACTCTCTCTCTTAGGCTACCCTTGATTTGAGGATTGACCCTGTAGTTGGTTTTGTCTCTAGAGCAAATGAAAAGGTTGTTGAGAATTATTTGTTGCCCAGGAAAATTTGGATGATTCCACCAACCAGGATTGTAAGTATTGGAGTAAGGATCATTCCGGGCCCTTGGTTGATATCCCCCCATAGCATTGGCTTGCTCAGCTTCATTCCCATAAGACTCATATGCGGAGGGGCATATATTTGCTCCATGCCCGAAAGTCCCACAAATTCCACACACTTCTTGAGTGGATGAAGAAGTATTGTTCTTCATGTTCAGCATCTGCACTTGCCTTGTCAATTCAGCTATCTGATTGACCATCTCACTATTGGCCTCCAATTGGTTCACCCCTTTACTTCTTCCTCTTACACTTTTCTGTTGAGAATTAACTCCCAACATTTCAAAAATTTCATAAGTTTCATCAGCTGTCTTTTCTCCCATAGCTCCCCCAGCTGCGTTATCAATAGTGTTCTGAAATTGCTGGGTTAGACCATCGTAGAAAAACTGATTCAGAAGTTGAAGTGGATAATGATGATGTGGACACTGGATCAATAACATCTTAAACCTGTCCCAAGCCTCATGAAATGGCTCTCCTTCAAATTGGGAGAATGTAGCTATTTTCCCTCTCAATTCAGCCGTCTTCTGATGTGAGTAAAACTTGCCCATAAATTTGTTATAAACTTGCTCCCAAGTTGTCAAAGAATTTTCAGGCAACATCATAAGCCAGCTCTTTGCCCTATCCTTCAATGTATATGGAAAACATCTCATCCTCAACTGGTCCTCTATTAGTCCTCCCAATGGAAAAGTATTGAGGGTGGAATAGAAATCCCGAATAAAGTTCAAAGGATCTTCATTTGGAACTCCATTGAATGATGGCAGTATGTTGTAATAGATGTTCTTCAACTCATAATTTCTTGCTGCATCTGTCAATCTTATACAAGAGGTAGAAGTTCCAATGACAGGTCTATCAAAATCCCTCATGGTTCTTTGCCTTTCTTCTCCCATATTGGTAGATTGTGCAGTATCCGACTCAAAATCAGAAGTGTCCTCCTCTGTATCAAATCCGGTATATAGTTCAAACTCTTCCCTGCTCCTTTTCACTCTCTGAATTTCTGGAATAACTGGGTATAGTTCTCCTCCTAGTGATCTCCTGCCTTGCATAAATAAAATTTCTAGAAAAAGAAATTATTAAAAGCAAAAGACAAATAAAATCAAAAGTAAACAATGAAAAATAATCTAAAATATCTATGACTAATAATCAATTACGCCAATTAGCTTCCCTGGCAGTGGCGCCAAAAACTTGTTGCGCTCTAATTAATACTACTAGAACTACACTCGCACGTATACGAGGCTGCTGTAGTATCTTGGTGAACACCTCAAGGTCGTCTCACAAGGAAGCTAGATAAGGTAATTGATTATCAGATTATAAATAAAAAATTAGCAATAAATTAAAATTGCTAAAAACTAATGAAGACAGATCGATTGGAGTTTAAAACAATAAAAGTAAACTAAGTTGATATATTGATTCACTTAATAGAAATGTCTAGGGTTTGCACTTCTCTACTAACTGATATGTATGAACGGTTATTCCTCTTAACCAATTTAATTGCAAAGATAGATTTCAAGCAACTTAATTAATTGAATCAAGGAAATAAGCTCTCGCATTCAAACCTCTCTCAAACAATCTTGTTACAATTGAAATAATCCTTTTCTTAGGTTATATCTCTAATTCACCTAAGTCCCTAATTGAATTGTTCCAGCATTAGACTTCATCTCTCAATCCTCCATCTAATACCTAAAACACATAATCGGTAGCCAATCAATTATATATTAAAAGTAGTCCATTCAATCAAGGCTAAAGAAATAATTAAGTTAAGAGCAATAACCAATTCATACAATCATAACAGATCCATACAAACCCTAGACTAGATCAAATTAGTTCATGATAATGCTATCAAACATATTCATCTCATTTAAATTCAAAGAAATCAATTTAGACATAGTAGAATTCATGAATTCAATTCCAATGAAACTTAATAGATAAAGTTCGAGAACAAAACCAAATTACAAACTCCCTTAGCTTCCTGAAGAATCTCTTGTTCAGATCGTTGCTAGAAGAATGTTGTAATGGCTAGAACAGATTTAATCTAATCAGTTTGAATCAAAGTAATCAATAATCTCTAAGAAAATAAAATTAGAAACCCTAAGTTATGCTTGACAGCTGATAAAAAACAACTCCCCCTCTCCAACCCTAATTCTATTATTTATACGAAACCTCCGCTCCAAAAATCCGCATTTTCTTTAGTCCATGAGTGACACGACCAAGCTTAGGTGAGCTTGGCCGTGTTTGAGGTGCTTGGAGGGACATGGCCACAAGCTTGGTCGTGTCCCCTGAGGGTGTCCTCTTCTGCCTTCATATATGTTTCTTTGGAAGCTTGGCCGTGTTTGACAAGTTTGGAGGGACACGACCACAAGCTTGGCCATGTCCCCTGAGGGTGTCCGCTTCTGTTTGATTTTCACCTCTTGTTCTTTGGAGTGGTGTGTGACACAGCCAAGCTTAGACAACTTGGCCGTGTTTGTCATGTTTGGAGGGACACGGCCCCAAGCTTGGCCGTGTCCCTTGAGTGTGTCACCTTCTGAACTCTTGGTCTTCTTCCTTAGCTTGGTATGGGACACGGCCACAAGCTTGGCCGTGTCCCCTGAGTGTGTCGGTCACTGCCCAATTTTTCCTCCTCTCTTGCTCCTTGGTTTTTCCCTTAACATGGTTGCTTGCATGTTAACCTAAAATAAATACTTGAAACAACTTTAAACAAGAATCAAATAAACATTAACCAACAACACATAAACACCACACTAAAAACTAGGACAAAAATGACAAAAAAAAAACACTGAAATAAATTAAAACTACCAAAGTTAATGAAAACACTAAATAAACAGATTAAAACTACCAAAATACCTAAAGAAAACAATAATCATCATAATAAATAAGGTACAAATCTATGACAAAAACTAATAAAACAGGCCAAGCCAGTGGCCGTGTCACATGACACGGCCACAAGCTTGGCCGTTTCACTCCTTGAGAACAAAGAAAAGAAAAGAAAAGAAAGAAAGAAAGAATTGGCAGTGATGGACACGGCCAACTAGATTGGCCATGTCCCAAGCAAAGATGAGAGACACGGCCAAGCCACTCATGGCTTGGTCGTGTCACCTATGAAAACCTTGATTCTTTTGGACGGGTTGAGGAACAAGTGGGAGACAAACCAATTGCTTTTGCCAAAAGAAAGATAAAAGAAAGGAAAAGCCTGCCTAATTGATGGAAAGAAAGATTAAACAAAGAGAATGTGGGAGACAAGGGAGAGTGGTGTGAGTTGGAAAGCATGGGCTTGAGCTTTGGAGGGAAATAAAAAGAGAAGAAGAGGACGAAGAAGGGGCTTCTGGCAGGGGAGAGTTCTGCAGGTTTCTGGGTAGAAGGCGGAGAATAGAGACAAAGAAGAGAGGTTTGAGAGGAGGAGGCTTGGGCATACACATTTTGGGCAAGGAGGGAGTGACACTTTCCTTGACTCTTTATCTTCATCCTCCATTTCCATCCTCTCCACCATCTCCATCTTCCATTGGCAGCTCTTGGAGATTGAAGAAGCTACATTGAAAGGGGTTTTTCTATTTTCTCCTTTTGATTCATTTTAATGCTATTATTGTTGTTGTTGTTGTATTAAGTATATTGAACATGAACTAAATCATTCTTTATCTAGATATTGATGAACCCTAGCTTATTTGTATGATTGAATAATTTTAATTGATAGAGTTGTTTTATTCTTATGATGCTTAATGATTTATTTCCAATTGATAATAGCATGCTTATTGATTGGTTGCAATTTTCATATTATTGACTTGAGAAAGCTTGATATGAATTGATTACTCATAAGAGTTGAGGATTGATTGGGGTGCTAGAGATAGACTTATAAGATCCTTTGGTTTATAGTTCCTTGTTCTTAATGCAAGATCTATTTAATTGTGTTTGAGAAGAGATTCCGGCACCCTACTTAGTGATTAGGGATTAATTCACTCGAGAGAGGTTTTAGTCTAAGTTAGAGGAATGCCAACTCAACTCTATCATGTGATTTAAGTGAATAGATTGTGGCTAGGGGGATTCAATATCTGGATAGTATCATTATCATCAATTCTTTTTACACAACACACAATTTATCTTTACTTTCATTTATTTAAGTTAATTGTTTTTAATTATAAAACATCACAAAAATATTAATTTGCTAAACAACAGTTAAGATTTGCACTAGTACTTGGCCTTGTCCTCAGTGGAATGATAACTCACTCACTACTTTATTACTTAGGCGACCCGTGCACTTGTGGTATTGATATAGCACTAGGCACGATGCATCAATGATATAGAGCCTTTAACCTTCTCTCTTCTAGTAAAGCTAACCGTGTGTATCTGCTCGCTACCCATTCCATTTCAGGCAGTTCAGCTTCCAAGACTACTCTCAATGACTTGATCTCTATTTCAATTAGCAATACAACTTCCATCCCGTAAACCAAAGAGAATGGTGTCATTCCAGTAGGTGTTCATACACTTGTCCTATATCCCCATAAAGCAAAGGGAAGCATCTCTGACCAATCCCTGTAAGTCTTGGTCATCTTGGACAGAATTTGCTTAATTGTCTTGTTTGTTGCTTCTACCGTACCATTAGCCTTTGGTCTATAAGGAGAAGATTTGTGATGATGGATTCGGTACTTTGAGAATAAATCCTTAACTGCTCCTTGAAACTGTACCCCATTGTCTGATATCACACTGTGCGGGACCCCATATCTGCAGATGAGGTTCTTTTCAATAAATCTAGCCATTTGACTTGCGCCCAGTTTGTTGAAGGATTTGGCTTCAGCCCATTTTGAAAAATAATCTACTACTACTGCAATGAAATGATGACCGTTTGAGGCTGTCGGATGTATCATCCCTATAATGTCGATACCCCAAGTGGCAAAGGGCCAGGGTGAAGACATAGAATACAATTCTTCAGGAGGCATGTGATTCAAGTTACCATACACCTGACATTGATGACACTTTTATACAAACTTAATACAATCTTTATCCATGGTCAACCAGTAGTAACCTTGTCGAATAATCTTCTTAACTAGGGCCAAAGCACTCATGTGAGAATCGCAACTTCCCACATGTATCTCTGACATGATACGCTCCACTTTAGGCTTCCTTAAAGATCTCAAATGCACCCCATCAGTCCATCTTCGATATAACTCTCCATGGAATGTGATGTATTGCAAAGACCACCACCTTATGGCTCTTCTTTCTTTCTTTATTGCCCCCGACGAGTATTCCCTTTCCTTCAAAAATTGCCTTATAGTATCATACCATGCATCATGGTCTGTATCAGTTTCCATGATTGTCTCATATTCATAACAAGGAGTTGGTGAACTGGTCAAAACCAAAGCCTTAAGGAATAAACTGATAGGATTTTCCCATATCGAAGCCAATGTGGCTAGGGCATTAGCCATCTGATTTTCTTCTCTTGATAGGTGTATAAACCTACACTCCTTAAAGTTCTTCTTCATCATGGTCAAGTAATGGTGGTATGGTTTTAATTTTTTCTCTTTCAACTCCCACTCTCCATTTACTTGGGATACTACTAGAAATGAATCGCCAAAAACTTCCACCTTATTCACCTTCATAATCATTAGGGTTTCCAAACTAAAGATACAAGCTTCGTATTACACCATATTATTGGTTGCCCTAAATTTCATTTATTTGGCTAAAGGGATGAGTTCCCCTTCGGGCGATTCTAGTATGACTCCCAAACCTACTCCTTTCTTGTTTGCTGCTCCATCAAAATACATTCTCCACCCTTATACTTCAATTGCCTCTAAATGTTCATCCGAAAATTCTAAGACTACCTCTTCGCTATCTGGTAATGGTTGTTGGGTCAGGAATTCTGCCACCGCTCTACCTTTGATTATTTTCCTGGTTACATATTCAATCTCAAATTCTTCTAATATTATCAACCATCAACCATACTTCCCAATCAAAGAGGGTGTCTCCCTTAAGTACTTTATTGGATCCAACCTGGAAATTACTTGCACACTATAAGATTGAAAGTAATGTCGCAACTTCTTAGAAGACCAAACCACGGCTATACAGGTCTTTTCAATGATACTATACTTAATTTCATAAGGTAGGAGCTTTCTACTCAAATAGTAAACCGCATGCTCAATCCCTGACTCATCTGCTTGGGCTAGCATGGCTCCTATTGACTCTTCTTCTACTGCTAAGTATAGTAATAGAGGTTTGCCAGGTTTAGGTGGTTTTAAAATAGGTGGATTCAACAAATATTCTTTTATGACCGGCTGATTCTTTTTAAGCAATTTGAAGATAGGTCCACAGATTGTTGTGAGCTTTGCTATAAATCTGCAAATGTATTGTAATTTACTAATGAATCCCCGAACTTCTCTCTCTATCTTAGGGGCTGGCATATCCCTGGTTGCTTTAACTTTGTCAGGATCAATCTCAATACCATTCAGACCAATTACATGTTCCAACAATTTTCCTGAGGTAACACCAAACACACACTTCTTTAGGTTTACTCTTAGCTTATATTTCAATGCTCTATTGAAGAATAATTCTAAGTTTTGGAAGTGTTGTTCCCTTGTATCCGATTTCACCATCATAACATCAACATATACTTCAACTTCTTTATGCATCATGTCATGAAATAGTGTGGTGGCCATCCTTTGGTAGGTTGTGTTGCGCTCGAATTAAGTACTACTACAAAGCGTCACTCGCAAGTATACGAGGTAGCTGTAGCAAAGGTGATCGCCCCAAGGTCGTTTCCCCAAGAAGGTGTGGTTCGTAATAGCTTGATTGACAAGTATTTAAATGCGGAAGTGTTTGTTGTATGAAATGTGCGAGATTAATTTAAACCTAAAATTTATCTTGTGTAGAGAGTAATGTGTGTGGGTGTACAAGATCAAATTGATTCTTGGGAAGGTGCCTAGGGTTATATGTCCATTCAATCAAAGCTCAATTCTCAATTGTCCATTAACATAACCTTGTAAATTAATTTGTTCCTTAAGATTAATTAGTCAATTACCAATCCATTAGTTCTAACATTCATGAATTAACAATAACCAATTCTTTTACATTACCAAATTAATGAAAACCCTAGAACTTATATTTCTAATTCATTCATAGGGTGGTCGATTATATAGTTTCGATATCGGATTTCACCTCTCGGTCCGTCATCCAATATTCAAAGATCAATAGGTAGCTAATCTATCAACCTAGCATTTAATACAATACAATCAGCCAATCAACAAGGATCATCAATGTAAATATCAAATCAATACATTCAACCAAATATACTATAAACCTAAACATGGGTATTTAGCTCAATGGAAGATGGAGAAGGTGAAGAGGATGGAAATGGAGGTTTGGAGGTGAAGGGACAAGGGAGAGTGTCACTCTCTCCCTCTCCCACGTTTTTGCAGAAATTTTGGCTCCAAGAAGCCAAGAAGTCCCCCCATTTTCCTCTTCCTCTCCTTTTAATTCATTCAAAATACACACCCATGCCTTCCAACTCATCCCATTTTCCTTTGTCCCCCACTTTTTATTTGTTTAATATTTCTTTTGGCAAGCAATAAGTCTTTGTCTCCCACTTGTTCCCCACTTTGTTGAAAGAATTTTGACTTTTCAGGTGGGACACGGCCAAGCCAAGAGTGTCTTGGCCGTGTCTCTTGGTCTCTTCCTTGAGGTGACAGGGCCAAGCCAAGAGTGGCTTGGCCGTGTCTCTTCATTTTTCATGGGACACGGCCATGTCACTTGGCCGTGTCCCTCACTGGACCTTTCTTTTCTTTCTTTCTTCTCTTTGGTTGTGAGAGGTGACACGGCCAAGCCATTTGGAGCTTGGCCATGTCTCTTGATTTTTTTCTTTGGGACACGGCCAAGCTCCTGGCCGTGTCCCTCACTCTCTTTGATACAGAATGAGCACGGCCAGAGGACACGACTGTGTCATGTGACACGGCCAGTGTCCTGGCCGTGTCCCTTGACAGTGTCAGTCTCTGCTTCTTTTCTTTCCTTCTTTGCTTGCTCTCTTGTTCTTGGTATGAATGGGACACGGCCAAGCCATTTTTGTCTTGGCCGTGTCAGGTGACACGGCCACAAGCTTGGCCGTGTCTCTGAGTGTGTCTCTTCCTGCCTTCATTTTTTGCTCTTTCTTTTCTTTGTTCTTTGTTTTGCCTTTTGAATGAGACACGGCCAGAGGCTTGGCCGTGTCTCTGGGTGTGTCAGCTACTGCCTTGAAGAAATTTTGAGGGACATGGCCATGTTTTGCTTGGCTTGGACATGTCTTGCTTGGTTCATGCTTTTCTTGCCCGGTTTTGATCTTCCAAGGGTGTTTTTGCTCTCAAACCTAAAAACAAACACTTTAAACAAACTTAAAACAAAAATCAATCAAAACATTAACTAAAACACACATAAAATCATACTAAAAACTAGTATAAAAATGAACTAAACAGGTTGCTACAACATTCTTTAGACCAAACGACATCACCCTATAACAAAATATACCCCATGTAGTAATGAAAGCAGTTTTGGCTTTATCCTATTGGGCCATTAACGCTTGGTTATATCCGAAAAATCTATCTACAAATGAGTGTAGCACGCTAGAGGCTGCACTATCAATGAGAACATCTATATGGGGTAAAGGAAAATCATCTTTAGGGGAAGCCTTGTTTAAATCTCTATAATCCACACATACCCTTATTCTTCCATCTTTCTTTGGCATTGGTACTATGTTGGCTAGCCAATCTGGATATTCTATCACTTCAAGGAACTCACTTGTATTTGTTTAGTGACCTCTTCTTTAACCAATTCAGCCCACTCAAGTCTTAATCGCCAAAGCTTTTGTTTGACAGGTTTCATGTGAGTTTAAGTAGGAATAAGATGTTCGGCTATGTCTCGATCTATTCCAGGCATATCCTCACAAGACCAAGCAAACACTTCATATTTTTTTGAATATTTTTTCAAATCTCTCTCTCTTATTAGGAGTAAGGTCGGATGCTATGCTAATGTTTTTAGGATTTTTGGTTGTTCCCAAATTTAATGATTGTGTGTCAACAGAATTAATATTAAAGATGCTCATGTAGCTGCTATTTGAATGTATGCAACCATCAGGAGAAACATCACACAAGTAAGCAAAATCAGACTTTATTACATTAATTTTGGAAAACAAAACATCATCATCCTCATACAAAGTAGGAAAATTAAAATCAAAATCAAAATCATTATTCTCAAAATCATAAGGCAGAATGTCTTCAAACTTTTCTTCAACCAAGGCAGCAATCTCCTCCGGAGACTTCTTGGCTTTTATGACAGCTTTATTCTTCTCTTTCAAATTAGATTCTTTGTTGTCTGGCAAGGTGAGCTCTTTCTTCACTTGCTCCACTAGCTCGGCAACATCTATAAAAATTTCAAAACCCGGGATCAACTTTCCCATGAACATGATTGGCTTGGGCTTCCCTTGGAGTGGTCCCATGTCTGGAGCTTTGACAAAGATCTCTTCAAGTGGTGGGAAGCTCATCTTCTCAATCTTCTTTGCTGGACATTTTGTCTTCATCATATCCCAACCACTTCTTGGATGTTTGAGTTTTAAAATCTGACAACTTTGTTAAACTAACCTTACCCTTTCCAAGATCAGCCCCTGGAAGGTAGTTCATGCTCTTCATCATATTCAAGACTTTGGAGTCCACTACTTCATCATCAGAAATTGTAGCTACTTAGAAACCATTGAGAGGCCTCTCAGTCATTAGAGCGTTAACAATCTCATTATCTTCAGCTTCGATGACCACTGTTTCATCTCCGTTGGGGAACTTGATCTTTTGATGAAGGGTGGAAGGAACTCCACTAAGAGGATGAAGCCATGGTCATCCCAAGAGTAAGGCTAAGGTAACAGGTATGTCCAAAACAACAAATTCAACAATAGATTCAATTGGTCCAACCTTGCCAGCAGCTTTGAAAGTTCCTTCGGCGTGTCTCTTAGTGTTGTCGTAAGCCTGAATTGTTACCTCGGTTGGATTTAGATCCCTTGTTGACATGGCTAGCTTTGGTAATATTTCAAGTGGACAAACATTTATGGCGGACCCATCATTGACCATCGTACATAGAGTCCTTTTCCCTTTGATTTTTATTTTAATAAAGAGAGGGCGGATGTGATCTCTCCCCTCTTCCGGTAAATCCACATCTGAGAAAGAAACCGCTCCCATATTAACTCCGCTCTTCTCTTGAATATCTTCACATTTCATTACTCCTCCAATTTTTATGAAGTTGATCAGCTCCTCCGGTGTTATGGAGGTAGAGATTGGCATGTTAGCTAAAGCTTTGGCCATAGTTTCTCAGTGCTTTTTAGAAGTGACAAATAAGTCCCAAATGCTAACATTTGCTTGGGTTCTTTTCAATTGTTTGAGCACAGCATCATCTTCCTCTTCTTTATTTCCTACTTCAACTTCCTTTCCCTTATTAGTTTCTACCCCCTTAGGTGGTGGCCTTGCATAAGGCTTATCGGATCTAGTGTTCATTACTTCATCTTCTTCGGGCTTGAACAAAGTCCATTCCTCCTTCTTGGATACAAGATCATCATTGCTTTCGCTTGAATCTCAAAACCCATTGACAACACAAATTGTTACTTCTTTACCCACCATAGCTTGTTTAATTTTGCCAAATACCTCTTCTTCTTTGGTTGCTTCTCTACCCACATCTTGAAATGAAGACATGACAAAATCTTCATACAAACCTCCTCCAATCATGAAGGTTGCCGGTGGTGGTACCCTATGAAACTTTTGTAATGGGTTGTCTTTGGTGTTTGGCTTATTGGGCTTGGGTAGCTTCCCATTATCAATTAGATTTTGGATCTCATGTCTCAACCTCACACATCTATCCATGTCATACCCTTGCATTTGATGAAACTGACAAAATGCTTTGGTGTCAAAATTAGGTAGGAGAGGGTTAGGAAAAGGGCAAGGAATTAAGGGTTGTAGCAATCCCTTTCTTTGAAGTTTATTGAGAACCCAAGACATCAGTTTCCCCAATTCCAAAAACTGTCTCCTTGTTCCTTGGTTAGTAGAGTTAACACCAATTGCCTTTTGCATGCTTTGGCTACTAGACTGATAGTTTCCTTTCTCGTTCCTTCTTGTTGAAACACGGATGAGTGTATGAGACATCCTCTCATGTAGACTAGGCAACACCCCTCTCACAATCATCCTTATTTGATCGGATTCATCGGGCCTCTTCTTGAGCAAAGCAGCCTTGTTTCTCCATCTCTTCACATAATCAATAAAATTCTCATTCGACCTTTGTCTAATGGACTCCACTTCCATTAAGAAAACTTCTATCTCGACATTATATCCATAATGTTGGATGAAGGCCTTGTATAACAAATCCCAACTCTTTTGTGTTCCATCATCTAAGGTATTGAACAAATTTTGGACAACAAGGTCCACTGAGAGCATAAAGTACCTTAGAGTTTGAGTCTTAGTAGCTTGGGTAGACTGCATGGCAGTGATATACTGCTTCACATATAGATGAGGATTTTCGGTTCCATCAAACTTCGCGAAAGATGGCATCTTGAACTTGTACGAGACTTCTTCATCTAGCTCAAATAATTTGTCAACTTCGGATATTTCTTCGATTTTTAGTTTCTTCTCAAATTTCTTTTCTAAGTCTACAATCATCTTTTCAACATCAGAAGCTTTGATTTTCTCCATAGCTGATCTTTCAACCATTTTCAATTCTTTCTTCTTGTCTTGAGCATCTTGGTAGTATTGAGCCCAATCATCATCATCATCATCAATGATCACCTTTTCATCATAAAAAACTACTTCACCAACTTTAGTCTTCCCTTTGTCCTTTGATTTCTTAGTGCTAGCAAATGCTTCGGCATGATTTTCTAGAATTGCAGTCAATTGGTTCTTCATGGTCTCAGCTAGGGCCTCTTTTATTTCTTCCATTTTGGCATTGAGGGCTTCATCTACCATTCTTTGAATTTGTTCAGGATCCATTGTTTTTGGTGAGCAAGTGATTGAGTCGTTGCTAGATTCTTCGCTTCCGGCGTAGGTCGGATTGTCGTAAGCTTTTGAACTATCGTAGTCCAGGGCTGTGAGCCAGAAAGGATCAATGATATGAGATGCAAATGTATGCATATATGCATGTATGCACAAGTAATTAACAAACAAGGATAATTAGGATGTCCTTCCAACCTTATAACATCCACACACAAATGGCGAGTCTCTTTTCCTAGGTATATGGTTAACAAAGTACCAACATGGGGTACCTTGTTTTTGAATATTTCCCTCGGACGTTTCAACCAATAGTTATATTTTCAAAAATGAAAATCAGTTCATAATAATTCCCATTAATTAGGTTTTAACCGACTATAGTAGCTTTTATGCTATATTGGATTAAAACTAAATTAAGAGGTTTATTATAGATAGATTTCTCTCTTGAAAAAAGTAACTAATGATTCAAGCTAAAAACAAGCCCATGGTTAATTTTTGCTTAGTATAAACTAGGCTCATAATTAATTTTTGGTATTTCATAATTGGCCTAAATAATTTGCAAGCTCTATGTAAGAAAAGATTAGATGAAAATCATTTTGTTTCTAAGCCCATTGTAAAAGGATTATAGGAAAAAATGGATTTTGGGCTTAGTATTTAGGTTATGAAGAAAAGTTTTATGTCCAAAGACCATTTTGAAAAGTTTTGCAAGCTCTTATCCCCAGTGGAGTCGCCACTGTGAGCACGGATTTTTGCCCCACTCCCGGTGGAATTGTTCTTACGACTTCGGCATTGTTTAGGCTCAGGGCCTTAGAGAACACAGACCTAAGTTCGGAGAAAATGGAGTCATCACCCGAACGGGCCGAGAAAAAGAAATGGGTGGATGGCTTGATTCCTAAGGAATCCCCAACCCCCTAATGGGTTCGGAAAGTTGGGTACGTGTGGGGAAGGTGAGAAATGGCCCAGCACGCCCACAATGTCCGGTTCATTGGAACCGGCCTCCTTTACAGGTCTTAATATTATAAAATTCTTAAATATAACAATATTATCCATATTACACACAATAATTAAAATAAAGCATCGTTATATTAAAAATCAAAGCAATGTCCAAGCAGAGCAAATAAATGGACACCCATCCGAAGATGAAACATGTCCTTACATCATTCATGTTTAAACTAAATAGGACACCCACCAAAAGGTAGAAACATGCCCTTTACATTGGTCCAAAATATAAAAGTAATTTAAATTACATAGAACTTAATTAATGAGGTACCCACAAAGTGGAACCATACCTCTTACAACATTTGGAAATCAAAATAAATCTATTAAGGTAAATGACCATTCATAATAAATAAATCATTATCAAAGATATTAAACAACAATCAAAATATATAATAAGCATTCATCCATGATAAATTAAATAAATCAAGCATTGAAATTAAATAAATCAAAGCATATAATAAAATACATAATCAAATATAAAATTAAATAAAGCAATAAATATATAATTTAGGGTTTTGGAATTTATTGGTTTAGGCTACTGTAAGTTTTAAGGGAATTGAAATGAATTAAGGTTTTATAATTTAAGAGATTGATAAGGATCTTTGATTAACAAAATTAGGGTTTGAGGGGGTAAAATCATGAAATTAGGGTTTGGATATTAAAACATTAGGTTTATGATTATTAGCTAATGGATTATTTTTTTTAGGCTTATTGTGTTGAATTTTAATATTTAGGTTTATAAGGTTTTAAGATTTTAAGGATTAGAGTTTAGGAAAATTAGGTTTTAGGTTTACTAGTTTGGGGTTTACTGTTTTTGATTTTGAAGTTGAATTAGGGTTTTTAGTGTTTTGAAAAATATATTTGATTTTAGAATTTGAGAAAACAATTTATAGTTTTATAAAGTTTTTGGAAATAGGCAAGACAATTTAAGGTTTTTAGAAACAGAAAGTATTTTTTTAGGGTTTTTAAAAATAGAAGGATCAATTTAGGGTTTTAAGGTTTTGGAAAATTGGAAAGCAGATTGGGGTTTTGGGAATTAATAAAACGATTTAAGGTTTTGGAAAGTTGGAAAGTAGATTAGGGTTTTAAGATTTTAAAGAAATAGATTAAGGTTCTTAGGTTTTAGAAGAAACATAAAAGTAATTTTAGGGTTTTTGAAAATAGAGGAGACGATTTAAGGTTCTAAGGTTTAGAAAAAGTAAATTAGGGGTCTAAGATTTTTAGAATCAAAAGAAACAATTTAATGATTGAAGCTATTGTAAGGAAAAAAGAGATTAGATATTCAAACCTTCGTTTGTTGGTTCCACCAAAAATTGCTTCTTGGATGAACAAGGACAAAGGCAAGATGGCTGCCTTTGATGGATTGATTGCTTGCTTGCTTATTCTCCTCTAAATAGTCCGATCGTTTTCACTGCCAAAAAAATTTTAAAGTCCGATCTCTTTTCAAAAATTCCTCTGTCCTTTCTTTGTCTTTTTAGTCTTATTTATAGAAAATTTAGATGATTAATTTTAATTGTTTAAGGAAACTGTATTTAATTAGGAAAAGAAATCCGAAGCCAAATAGAATTTGGTTTCGGAAAAAATTGCGTCGGAAAAATTTTGCTGGCGAAAAAAACTGCTGCGGGCCGCTGCGAGAAACTGCGTGGAAACTTGCGAGGGCACGCGAGGGGCTACCAGGGAAATTGGCTGAGGGCCATTTCACCCACAGGAAGCTCCTGCGGGTGAAATGGCCCAAGGCCATTTCGTCCAACACTTTCGGCAACGAATGTTTTCGACGCCGATTTTTTTGTTGCCGATTTTTATTTTTATTTATTTATTTATTATTATTATTATTATTTATTACTATAATAATTTTTAAAAATTATAAAAAATAAATACTAAAATAAATATTTTTTAATTAAGATAACACAAATTATTTTGGACTAAATAAAATATATTCGACCGGACTGGGTAAAAAATTATGGGTCTACAATTACCCATACTACATGCAATGGAAATAAAGAAATATTCATTATATTAAAATCAAAAAAGTAAACAAACCAACAAAATGGGCTCCCATACAATATGGAATATGCCATTTTAGTAATGTCCAATACCCAAAACTAAATAAAATATGACACCACCATTTAGTGAAAATATATCCCTCACATTAATCCCAAAACTTAAAATAAATTAAATTACATTAAGCTTAACAAATAAGGCACCCACAACGTGGACACATACCTTTTACATCCTTTAACCTTAAAATAACAAGAAATTACAATCCATAAGCAAATAAATAATAATAATGCACATAATCACTAAATAATAATAAATTATGATTTAAATAAAATGAAATCACAAAAAAAGTGCAGTCCATTAGCAAACCTTAATATCCCTTAATGAAATTAATTTTAAACATGCAAAATTAGGAAATAGAACCTAAAAGTAGGGTTTTAATTATCAAATTAAGGTTTTATTATAGAATTAGGTTTTTTTTTTTAATGAAATTAGTTTTAAACATTCAAAATTAGGGTTTCTAACCTAAAAGTAAGGTTTTAATTATCAAATTAAGGTTTTATTATAGAATTAGGGTTTTAGAAACAAGGTTAGGATTTTAATATGTAGATTATGGATAAATCATATAATAAAAGTTCAAATCTTGCCCTACTGGATGAAATAAATCCCAAGCTACTGGAGATTTGAAACACACGATTGCTTAATTGTTGTTTGAATAAGCTACTGGATGGAATAATATTGTTTAACTAATTAGAGTAATTGTTATAAATTTAAACGAATTAAATGTCAAAACCAAACCTTTGTTTGTTGGCTACACCAAGTTGAATGCATTGAACCAAGCTCTCTACCTTACTGCCTGAGTCCACTTTGGTTTTGGTTAAACGAAGCAATCTGAAGACAACTGCTACTGCTCCCTTTGATTGTTGTGTGTTGGTTGTATCCTTTGATTTCTGTATATTGAATGTTTTTTTCTTTTTTTTTAAATCTCTCTATTTCCTATATCTTGCTCTCTATTTATTTTTAAATTGCTCAATGCTCTATTGCCTCTCCTTTTCAATCTTCCCTCATGGCCCCCTTCGGTCTTGTTTTAAGCTTGTATTTATAGGCAATCACAAAGTTAAGATAGTTTAATTAAAACCCTAAATTCTAACTCCTTATGCTAATCCGAAAGCAATTAGAAGTCAAACATAATTAGGAAGCTTAATCTATCTCGAAAATAAAATTAAAAGCCTAATTTTAAATCCCATGGTGAATTGGCCATGAATTTGGATTTCTGGTCTGGTTTGGCTTGGTTTTGTCTTTTAAAATCAAATTAAACCTAATTTTGTCTTTTAACATTGGTTAGGTCTATGTTGAGGGCTTTAAAACAAATTGTACCATCTTACTTTGAGCCTTTTAAAATTGGAAAGACCTAATTTAGGGCTTTAAGCTAGGTTTAAGCCTCTAAAGTCGGACCGAATTTAGCTTGGCCACTATTAATTGGGATCGGACTCACTTAGGGCCAAAATTAAGAGTCTACACTAATACTACTCATGTAAGGTTTCTTTTCTTTTTTTTATCCACTACTTGTTCTTTTGTTTCAGATCACTTGGGAGATTTATCAAGAGCTCCATCAACTTTTCTTAAGTGCAGCTGGGCGATTAAGCACTCTTTCCAGTGAGCTTTAGATGCGTACTTAAAATAGAGGATCTCAAAGTTAGCTATTATGAGATGTATTCATTGTGCTTACCTTTGTTACATATTGTAGGGGATCATTGTAACTCGCGACACCACAATTGCTCGTTTAAGGGTTCGATTGATTTCCTAAAATATACAAATTGGCCATACATATATAAAAAAGCACATGCTGATGTAATGTTTCACTTTTTGGTTTTACAGATCGAGATCCAGTCATTAAAGGAGAAACTGAAGATCAACTGAGTTGAGTCTCATGATAGGATTTCAGAGCTGGAAGAGACGGTGAAAGACTTGAGGAAGGACATAAAGCACTACCGAAGACGTTTCGGGAAGATACCTTCTTCGGTTGCAGTACCCATATCACCGTCCGAGGTGAATGATGACTCTCATGAAAATGATGATACCAATGATTCTGGCCAAGACATGAAGGAAGGAGCAGCAGCCTCCTCAGGTCAAAAGGGAAGCATTGATTGTTCTGGCCATCATACTCAGGGTACTGAATCCTTTATTGTGGGCGTTCTTGCCAATTTCACCCTAGACTCAGGGTTTTCCTTTCAAAGCTGTTGTGATTGATCCCAACAATTTCGGCAGAGTCTATAGCATCGGCTAGAGTAGATTACCCAGGGCCCTTCCACTTAGACAAATAAGGCCTATGGAGTCTTTTTTTTTAAGCCTTCACAAAATGTAGAAATTGTGATTCCTCTGAGATTGATGAGTTCGTTATTCTTTGATTACATAAATATCAAGTTCATCATTAATATTATTGAATTCGACATCGTGTAGAATGCCAAAATGAAATCCAGGGATTTTTTATGAGTTCATTTATTTGCAACTACCCTGTAATATCAAACTCGACAATTTTTGGTCCAATAACTTCTATAAGAACACCCCCCCCTTTCTGTTCTTTTAATCATTCTGCCTTGACCCTTTCTCCTTTCTCACCCTTGTTAATTTTCTTGAGATCATGGCTGAAACTTCCTTGAGTGGGATGTTAGATCTCTTCTCCAGGTTAAGTAGCAACATTGGGATCAACTTTCTTAGTCTCATCTGGAGACTTTAAGGTATTTTCAGAACATTCTTATGCATTTCTCATTCCTTTATGTTGTAGTTAATTTCTGGGATACCAACCACCGAGTTTTGGATTTTCCTCGATTTGATATAAGTCCCCTAATGAAGGAATTTGCAGCTATTCTTCACTATCCTTTTGATTCTTCGAATCACATAATCTTTTCTACCATACTTGTTTCTCCTGTTTAGCTCATGCAGTTGCTCTTTAACTTGACAAGAGAAGAAGCTTGTTGACTGGACCAGGGTAATAACATCCCATTGATTCCTCTTATTGAGTATTGTTCAACCCATATTTCTTTAACCAGATCCTGGAGCAGGCTATTTTGTCTATGTCTCCTAGGTCAATTTCTGTTAGTATTGGCAGATGGAAACTTAAACATCGGTGTTCTGCCTGTAGTAGATGAAATGGTAGCTGGACATTCTGTTGTTCCTTTGGTTTTGGCTGAAACTCTAATTGGCTTGGATGAGCTCCATTCTGGTTCTCAAAGTTTTTGAGGTAGCCCGCTTCTCCTCCAAATTTGGCTTTAGGAAAGGTTAAATTTATCGTCACCCCCTTCAATGGTCCCATCGAGATACTTTCCACGTCACCATGCTTCTTAGCAAGTTTCACTAGTTACTAACCTTTAGGAGGATTGGATTATGTGGTTTCAGTTTAGACATGAGGATGGCGTCAATTGGCAGGTACCTTGGTGGAGGATTAATCGTGTTGTTGTCCAAAAGCATCTTCCTTATATTGCCTTACCAGGTCTAAGAAGAGGAACATGCTATGTCCCAGGCTGCTTAGCTTACTAGTATGGCATGCAAGTTACTTATCCCAGGCTGGCTCTTGATTTTGAATTCCCAATATTACTTGAAGAAATGTTGGATCAGCTTCGGGCAGGGTGGTCAGAGAGGCTTGATTTTCCAATCACTAACCGTTGAATTTCACCTTATATGATGTTATGTCTGTTGATTTATTTACTATGATGTTTTTATGTTTTTATTGGTCATCATTTTTCTACTACTTATGTTTGATAAGAATGGCTTTGTTTATTTGTGAACTAGTATAGTAATTTATTTCATATGCAACCTAACATGTTTAAACACTTGGAACAATTAGGGTATTGATGGGTTTTTAAACATAGAAAATCTTCCACTTGTCAAAGTTCATGGGTTTTGAAAATTCATTCCCATCCATGTCTAACAACTTGACTGTACCATTCTTCAAAATTTATTTAATCACTTATAGACCATCTCAGTTTGGCTTAAATTTCCCCCTTGGATATAAAACATTGGGTCTGCATTGTTTCAATACCAAGTCCCCCAATTTTATTGTCATTTCTTTCACCTTTTTATTAAAAGCTTGAGGAATCGACCTCTGGTACAATTGATTGTGATACAGTGCCCGTAATTTTTTTTCCTCAAGCTGGGCTAACATTCATATCTTGCTTTTATCGATTATGCTTCTGGTAGTTTTGCTTCCACTATGATCCTTAAGGACTTCATCTCCATCTCCACTAGCAAGACTGTCACCATCCCGTAGACTAGGGAATATGGTGTCATGCCAGTAGGCATCCTGATTCTGGTTCTATATCCCTATAATGCAAAAGGCAATACTTTCGCCCAGTCTTGATAAATCCTTACCATTTTAGTAAGGATAGTTTTGATGGTCTTGTTTGCTGCTTCCACCACCTTATTGGCATGAGGTTGGTATGGTGAGGATTTATGATGCTCCGCATTGTACTTTTTCAAGTGAATCCAAACTTCTACCTAAAATTGCACTCCATTATCGGATACCAAATGATGAGGCATGTCGTATCTATAAAAGATATTCTTCTCTATAAAGCTAGCCATTTGTCGTGCACCCAATTTGTTGAAAGATTCTATCTCTACCTATTTAAAGAAGTAGTCTACTACCACTACTATAAAACAGTGCCCATTTGATGTAGTCGGGTGTATTTCACTGATGATATCTATCCCCCACGCCGAAAATGGCCAAGGTCATGCCAAAACTTGTAATTCAACTGGTGGGAGATGATTGTAATTCCCGTGAACTTGACATTTCTCACACCTTCTTGCAAGTCCACATAATCTTTTTCTATGGTTATCCAATAGTATCCCTACCTTATTTTCCTCTTTGCCAACATATTCCCATTCATATGGGGCACACATGTTCCCACGTGAATTTTAGACATAACCTACTCCGATTCTTCCTTCCTCAAACATTTAAGGTGCACACCATCTGGCCATCTTCCATATAATACTCCCCAAATTGTTAAATGCTGCATAGCCCATCTCTTTATTACTCGCCTGTCTTTTTAATTTGATCCCTTTGGGTAGACCCGTCCCTCAAGAAACTGCAAGAGAATTTCATACCAGCCTTCTTGATCAGTTCCCATTGTTGTAATTGTGTTATAAGAATAACATGGTTTGGAAGAACTCATCAATATTGAAGTTTTAAAAAAGTGATTGTCTAGGTCATTCCAAACTGATGCCAAAGTTGTAAGTACATCAGCCAGGAAATTCT
This sequence comes from Garcia nutans, assembly GCA_947685225.1. Lineage (NCBI taxonomy): Eukaryota > Viridiplantae > Streptophyta > Magnoliopsida > Malpighiales > Euphorbiaceae > Garcia > Garcia nutans. Next base: position 42,429,091 of record CANTUV010000005.1, read on the forward strand.
CCTCGGTTTATGAATGAAGACGTAATAGTTGAAACTCTCCATAAGACAATTCAAGTATTCCAGGTACGGCCTCAACTTTTCTTCCTTCAACTCCCATTCTCCTGATGCTTGCTGGACAATTAAGAGAGAATCTCCAATGACTTGTACACTTTGTGCCCCCATCGAGATCAAAGTTTGCAACCCAAAGATGCAAACTTCATATCCAGTAACATTATTTATGGCCTCAAAAGTAACCTTTTTGCTAAAGGAATGAGCTCACCTTCGGGTGCTTCCAGAATGACACCCAGGCCTACTCCCTTTTTTTTCACAGCTCCATCAAAATACATTATCCATTCTTGTATTTCTAATGCCCTAAAATCTTCATCTAGAAAATCTATACAAATGTCATCTTCCCCTGATAAATGATTTTGTGCTAAGAATTTTGCCATAGCTCTCCCTTTGATAGTCTTTCTGGTTACATATTCGACATTAAATTCCTCAAGCAGTATAAGCCACCTTCCGTATTTCCAATTAATGATGAAATGCCACTAAGACCTTTTAGGACTGGAAATATTGCCTCAACTTCCCAGATACCCAGACAACCAGCAAGCAAATCTTTTCTACCTCGGTATACTTTACTTCATATGGTAGTAAGTTATGACTCAAATAATAAATCACAAATTCTACCCCCTTCTTCTTATGCTTGTGTTAGCATAGCCCTAACTGACTCTTCTTCAATGGCTATGTATAAAACCAACATTTTGTTTGGTTGTGGGGGTCCCAAAACCGGTGGGTTGAGCAGATATTCTTTAACCTTATCAAAAGCTTTTTGGCAAGCCTCCATCCAAAAAATTGACTGGTTCTTCATTAGTAATCAAAATATGGGTTCACACATTGACGTTAGTCGAGCAATGAATCGGGTAACATACTGATGCTTCCCTATGAACCTCTCACTTCTTTTTCAGTCTTAGGAATTGGAATTTCCCAAATAGCCTTTACTTTGTTTGGATCAATCTCTATCCCCCTTGAGCTCATCACATGCCCCAACATCTTTCCTAAAGTCACCCCCAAATACACATTTCTTTTGATTCAGTCTTAAATTATACTTTAAGACCCTCTGAAAAAACTTCTCTAAGTTTTTTAGGTGTTACTTCTGACTCTATGATTTCACTATCATGTCATCCACATAAACCTCTATTTCTTTATGTATCATGTCATGGAATAAGGCATTCGCGATTCATTGCTATGTTGCCCTAGCATTCTTTAACCCTAACGGCATTTCTTTGTAACAGTACACTCTCCATTCTATAATGAAGGCAGTCTTGTTTTGATCTTCCTTCACCATCATGATCTGGTTATATCCTGAGAATCCATTCATGAATGAGTGCATGACACTAGAAGCTTCACTATTGACCAGAACGTCTATGTGAGGCAATGGAAAATCATCCTTCGAAGATGCTTTATTCAAATCTCTATAGTCGACACACATTTTTACTTTCCCATCTTTTTTAGGTACTGGTACTATTTTGGTAATCCATGTTGGGTAGCTAACTACCTCTAAAAATCTGACTTGAATCTGTTTCCCTACTTCCTCTTTTACTTGAGTGGCTCATTCCGGTCTCAACCTCCTGAGGTTTTGTTTGACTGCTTTCATGCAAGCATAGGTGGGGATCTTATGCTCAGCTATATCTCGATTGATACTTGGCATATCCTTATAGGACCATGCGAACACCTTCTCAAATTTATTGAGAATTTTTTAAATCCTCGTGCTTCTGAGGAGGTCAATTCTGCTACTATATTTATTCTTCATGGATCTTCTATTGTTCCAAGGTTTAATGATGTAGTTTGTACATAATTAATTTTAAATATGCTAGTTATGTCACAAGAATAAACTAGTCCATCAAAAATATCACACAAGTAAGAAAAATCATACCTTATTAAATTAGCTTTGGAAATAAAAACATCATTAGCAAATAAAGTCAGAAAGAAAGAAGACATCATCATCATTTAGGTGGAAATCAAGGATATCCTCGAATTGATCTTCTATCATCTTTGTAATCATGTCGAACGTGGGTATTATAGTTAGGTCTTAGTCTGTTCTGACATCTCATTGTCTGGTTGCTTCTTGATCAATTGAGCTACATCGGAGAAGATCTTTGTAGACCCTTGATTTTGGCCCTAGCTAGTCCGGTACTAGTTCCAAACCTTTGATTGGATTGATATAATTTAATAGGGACTAAAATAAGCTAATTAAACTTTTAAAATGTAATATCCCAAACTATACCCTAAAATTTTGAAAATGTTAAGTGTTGAAATTGGATTTAATGATATAATGTATGTATATATGATTAAGTGGAAAGATAAGAGAGGAAAGTGTGTATATGTTGTATATATGAAGATATATACAACATATGCAAGTCAACTTTATTGATGGTCAAATGAGTTAATTAATTATTTTAAAAAAGAAATTAAAATTAAGTGGAAGATGATATTTGTATTATTTTAATATATTAATTGCTTGGTTGAGATTAAAGAGGGAAGTTAGTGGTTAAAAGTGGTTGACTTTCTTATTCATCATCTTGTTCTTCTTCTTCTTTCTTCTCTTTGGCCGGTGTAGACACTTAATTTTTGATCCAGTCTGGTCCAATATATTTTATTCAGTCCAAAATGATTTTTATGTTGTCTAATATATTTTAATTAGTCAAAAATAATTTTTAGTTCAGTGTCTAATTTTTATTAATAAAAAAAATAAACAAAACAAAAATAAAAAAAAAGTTGGATTGCAGCGAAATGGCCGAAGGCAATTTCGCCCGCAGGCCTTCGCCCACCCGCAGGCTAGCTTGCACATCCGCAGCTGGCTGCGGCAACTTTTTTGCCAGCGCAAATTTTCCTGCGACAGATTTTTTTTGCCAGCGCAATTTTTCCACAGCAGTTTTTTTTTTGCCAGCAAAATTTTTTCGACGCAAAATTTCCAAAACCTAATACAATTAGGTTTTAGTTTTTTCTTTTTCATATTTAATATTGTATGCCGTGAGTAACTAGGAAAAATATCATAAAAAACCTCTATAAATAACAACACAAAAAGGGAGGAAAAGGAATCAGAACTGGGGAAGGAAAATCGAGAGAGTTTGGAAACCAAATCTGGGAAGGAAAACTTTAATCAAGCTGATTTTTTTAGGGCAGAAAAGAAAAGCCAGAAAAGATCAAAGGCAGGAACTGTCTTTGTTTTTGTTCATCCAAGAAGAATTATTTGTTGGAGGAACTATCAAAAGGAGGTATATATTAAATTCTTTGGTTATATCCTTCACAGTAGCTAAAACTAGGAAATTGTGGCTTTCAAAATTAAAAACCTTAGAACTTCAATTTAGTTTTTCTAAAGTTAAAAACATTAATCCGTTGCTTTATTTCCCAAAGAATTTAAAGTTGTTAGTTTTATTTCTTCAAAACCCCAAAATTTTAATTTATTTCCTAAATTATCAAAACCCTTAATTTATATTCTGTTACCTTCCAAAAGACTTAAAAATATCTTTCTTGCTTTTATAAACTTTAAATCGTTGGTTTTCATAAAATCTCATAAAAGTATCAAATTAATTTTCAAACCTTAAAAGCTTCATCCACCGAAACCCTAATTTTAAAACACTAAATCCTAAAACCCAAATTCAACTTCCAAACCTAAAATAGTAAACCCTAACCCCTTTAAAACCTTAAACCCTAACTTTTTCTAAACCATAATCCTTTAAAACTTTAAAAACCATAAAAACACAAATATTTTAAATTCACACAGTAAGTAACAATTCATTAATCATAAACCACAAATAAAAGGTATTTTAAAGTGTCCAAAACCCTAGTTTCATGATTTCACCATTTAAACCTTAATTTGGTTAATCAAAGTGTCTTACCAACCTTTTAAAACATAAAATCCTCAATCTATTTTAATTCTTTAAAAAGTCACAGTAGCTTAAACCCATGAAAATCCAAAACCCTAAACACATGAAATAAAAGATCATAAATGGAAACAACAGCTATAACTTAAATTTTTTTATTTGCCTTATTCAATTCTATATTTGATTATGCATTATTTTATATGCTTTAATTTATTTTAAGTTCAATACTTGGTTTATTTAATTTATCATGGATGGATGTTTATTTTCCATTGATATTTAATACTTTTAATGAATGATTTATTTATGATGAATGATTATTTACTTTTATCAATTTATTTAGGTTTCTAAATGTTGTAAGAGGTATGTTTCCACTTGATGGGTACCTCATTAGTTAAATATCATGTAATTTAATTTGCTTTTAATTTTAGAACCTATGTAAAGGGCATGTTTCTACCTTTTTGGTGGGTGTCCTATTTAGGTATGTGATGTAAGGACATGTTTCCATCTTCGGATGGGTGTCCGTTTATTTGTTTTGCTTGGACCTTGCTCTAATTTTAATATATTGATGCTTTCTTTTAATTATTGTGTGTAATATGGATAATGTTATTATATTTAAGAATTTTATAATATTAAGACCTATAAAGGAGGCTGGTTCCAATGAACCGGGCGTTGTGGGGGTGCTGGGGCATTTCTCACCTTCCCTAAACGTACCCAACTTTCCAAACCCATTAGGGGGTTGGGGATTCCTTAGGAATCGAGTCATCCACCCCTTTCTTTTTCCCGGCCTGTCCGGGTGGCGACTCCATTTTCTCCGGACTTAGGTCTTTGTTCTCTAAGGCCCGAGCCTAAACAGTGCCGAAGTCACAAGAACCATTCCACAGGGAGTGGGGGCAAAAATCCCCTCTCACAGCCAGTCACCCTTATCAACCAAAGGAAAAGGGATTTTGTTGATTCGTTACTCAAGCAATTGAAGGATTTCAAGCGATCAAGTTGGAATTCCAAGGATTGTCTTCATTTTTGGTATGTTTCCAACTTGTTTCTTTGTGTTCTTTTGGAGTTTGTGTATTTGAGTTTGGTGAATGGTTGTTGTAGATGTGTGTATGATTGATTTTGGTATGTTTGAAGTGTTTGGTCTAATTGACTTTGATTTTGGGGTTGGATTGAAGAAAATGTTAAGTTTGGTGAAGAAAACAAGAGTTGTGGATTGTGTATGTGTTGAATTGTAAAATATGGTTGTGATTTGTGTTTTGATGCATGTAATTGAGTTGTTTTGATGTTATGCAAGTTTATTATGGTATATTGATGGTTTTGGTTAAGTTTGTTTGGAGTGGAAAAGGGTAAAAGAAAGAGGTTTGTTGGATATGGCATAGTTGGTGTCGATTTTAGGTTTTTGGCCTGACATGCCCAGTTACATGGCCATGTCCTTGGGCGTGTCGTTAGTTATGTTTTCAGTATGGGTGACACAAGCAATGACATGCCCATGTCACTGAGCGTGTCACAGGTTTTGTGTTGGAGTAGTAGTGACACGTGCAGTGACACGTCCATGTCACTGAGCGTGTCATAGCTATTGTGTCAATGGTGGATTGACACGTGCAGCGACAAGCCCATGTCACTGAGCATGTCAATGTTTCTGTGTTGTGGGTTTAGGGCATGATCAGGGACATGCCCATGTTGTTAAGCATGTTATGTGTAGAGTTTGCCCTAGATAGTTCTTATTCTTATCTTCTTATGTGTATCACTAAGTGAGAATGTATAATCACCTTTGGATTAGGTTTTGAAGAGATTTGAGGTAACCAATCCAAGTGTTGAAGGATTCTTGGAAGAGGAGGTTGTTAGATTGGTGTTTGTTGCTCTTAGAGGTAAGTATAAACCCTACATGATTGCATACATTTACATGATTTTAGGACTTAACACATTTGGTTGGAAAATGTGTTAGGTTACCTATCATATTGTTGATATATGAGAATGGTGCAATGATTTGTATTATGTGCATTATGTGAATTATATGTTGAGGATTCAAAATATATGAACAATGTAAGTTGTGATGTGCACTCAAATGTTGAAATGTGAAGCCATTGATGTTGGCTATAATGATGTAAATGAAATATTGAGGCATTGTGCCTTGATGATTATGAGAAAATGAGAATGGAATTGATAATGAAATAATCAAAGAATTGTGTGCCTAGTATGTTATTCAATTTTCAAAGTTTTGTTATTGGTGGCATGCCTAAAAGTAACACTCCCTTGAATCTGGGTTGGGCTTGGTCCTTGAAACCAAGTTAGGTTGATGTTATGCTCCCCTTGAAGCTTGGTTGGGCCTAGTCCTTGAAGCCTAGTTGGGATGTTACATATGAGATGTTTCTCATTATGATAATTATTTGCCTATGGGCTTGATAAATGTGATTATTGGACCAAAATAGTAACTCTGGAATTTGAATGGCATATTAGATTCGATTGAACCGGAGAGTTTAGCTAGATCGAGTCGAGTCTAGGCTTGTGATCCCTTGTGAAGTGTTGATAGTTGGACTTCAAGATCAGAGACAAACTGCCAAGCATGTATAAACTCTATATTTTTGTAAATATTATTTTTTGATGTATACATATGTATATTCCACTACATTTTCCATTGCTTATTAAACAAATTCTTTGGATAAACTTTTAAGGAATGTTTTACCTATTACTATTTATAATGATGATTTGATGTTAAAGTTTAAAGATTGGTTTGCTTTAAAATAGACTGTGACATCCTTGTATCCGGTATACATATATTACATGTAGGTGTATGTGGTATACGTATATAGGGTACGGGGTTGTTACATAAAACCCTAATTGGGTCTGATTTAAAAGATTTGGTCAGTTTTTATTTGATACAGGTTCACTAAACCCTAAATCGGGTCTAATTTGAAGCTTTGGTTGATTTTTCACTTAATTTGGTTAGCCTTTAGGTAATAGGGATGTCCCATGTCGAATTGGGACACCCAATTTGACATGGGGAAGCGCCATATCTAATTGGGCTACCCCAATTTGATATGGGGCTATTCCCATATCGAAATGGGGCCCCATTTTGAAATGGGGGAGGCTTTTGGCTGTCCATATCGAATTTGGATTGCTAATTTTATATGGACTTGGATTTTATCGAATTAAAGTCACTTGAATTCAAGATGGACTTGGTTTACCTAGAATAAAAGTGGTTCTAATTTAATATGTCTCAATTTGTGTCGAACAAAAAATCCATTAATTCGATTTGCATCAGAAGATCCATTCTTAAAATGGAAAACTTCCACCATTTAACCTAATGAATGCTCTTATAAATACAGGTTTTAAAAACCTGGAGAGGGGAATTTTAGACTGGAGACTCAGGAGGGCTTTTCTTTTGGGACTTTCTTTTAAATCTTGGAACGACAGTAACCCTAGCAAAAGGAAAAGATAAAACATAAAATTCTTAATTTCATTCAGCCAACAATCCGGTGCAAGCAATAAGTAATCATCCAGCAACAACCAAAGATGTTGATTGTTTAGATCAATTTTGTATATATTTTCTATGATGTTTTTGTTGATTTTAAGTTAATTTTCATGTTAATTTGTACTTAAGTTTGTTTGAAGTTGTTGATTTAGGTTGAAGTATAATTTGATGGAGCTTTTTAATCAAAATTTGGTGGACTTGTTGGAGAAAAACATGTGACACGGCCAAGCTTGTCATGGCTTGGCCGTGTCTCTCATCAAAAGAAGAAGAAATTAAAGACAAGGCAGGACACAGCCAGGATTAACCAAGCTTGGCCGTGTCCCTCAAGCAAAGATGGACAGAAGTAGACACGGCCAAGAGACATGGCCAAGCCACTGGCCGTGTCTCACCAAAGGAAAAAAGGCAAAGAAAGAAAAGAAAGAAGTAGAGAGTGACACCATCAAGAGACACGGCCAAGCCACTGGTCGTGTCACATGATACGGCCAGGAGCTTGGCCGTGTCACTCCTTGTAAACAAATCAAAAAACAAGGCAACAAGGGACACCGCCAGAAGCTTGGCCGTGTCCCAAAAAAGAAAAGAAAATCCAAGAGACACGGCCACCAAGCTTGGCCGTGTCACCCTAGATCAATTGATATGCTTGCACGAGGTATGGATTAATGTGAATTAGTGGGGAACAAAAAGATAAAAGGGAGTAAAAGGTGGAAGGAATTGTGGAAGAAATATATAAAGAATTTGGAAAGTGTGAGACAAAGAGTGATGGGTGTCTTAAAAATTCAAAGTGGAAGAGCATGGAGGGAATAGAAAATATTTGGAATATATTGAGTGGAGATTCTCTACACCGTTATCATCTTCTTCCTTGGTTCTTTCTTGGGAGAGAAGACACCATTCTTCCCATCTTCATTCACTATTTCCTTTCACACACCAAGAGCAAAGACAATCATTGGAAGTGAAGTGAGTAGCTAGTTCTTGAGGATTAGGGTTTTAAGAGGCTTGATTGGAGAGTTGTGAACTTGAGAGAGGTATCATCCATCCTTCAAGAAGAGAGCCATTTGTTCAAGAGAGCTTAGAAGTTCATCATCACACATCAAAGAGGGAGCTACGAAAGAGACAAGGAGTCCGATTTTTAGCATCTCCAAAAGGGGTTTTTCCAACTCTTTCTTTTAATCCATTTCTTATTTGTTGTTGTTGTATTAAGAACATTAATATTGCAATGAATAACTTTGATTTGGTTTATATTAAAATGAGAATTTGTTTAAAGAATATGATGAGCTAATTTACTCATGCTTTAGGTTATAGTACATTTGATTAAATGATTTGATTTGATGATTCCATTGATATACCTTGTTATTGGTTGATTACATTGAAATTAAAGGTAAATTGATAGATTGGCCACATATTTATTACTTAATATTGAATGACGGATGGAGAGGAGAAGTTTAATATCAAAACTATGCAATTGACCACCCTAAGAATGAATTAGAAATATAAGTTCTAGGGTTTATTAATTTGCTAATGTAAAATGATTGGTTGTTGTTAATTCATAAATATGAAAACTAGTGAATTGATAATTGACTACTTAACCTAAAGGAACAAATTAAGGTACAAGGTTATATTAATGGATAATTTGATAATTAAACATTTAATTAAATGGACCTACAACCCTAGGCATCATTTCCATAATTGAATTTATCTTGCGCAAAATCACTCATTTTCATTTCTAAGGTTAATTACAATTCACTAATCCAATCACACACTCAAGTTTATTATTTCATGTTAATCGAACTATTACACGCAAGTCCTTCCTTGTGAGACGACCTTGGGGCGACCACCGTTACTGCAATAGCCTCGTATACTTGTGAGTGCTGCTTTGTGATAATGTTAATTTAAGGGCAACAAGTTTTTGGCACCGCTGCTGGGGAAGGCAATTTTTGTTAATAGTTTGATTCTTTTAATTTATTTGTTAAATCATTTAAAGTGTTCTTTTTGAATTGCTTAGGTACTTTATGCGCGGACAAAGGTCTCAAGGAAATGAACTTGTTCCATTTATAGACAACATCCATAGACTTTCAAGACCCGAGGGACCAAATCCTTTTGAGCAAGAAAGAGAAAATACGGATGAGCAGTTTGAGGAGAACATAGAAACAGAGATGGGTGATGCACAAGAACCACCTCTTGTATCCGGTTGAGCAACGCAGTGAGAAATTTTGAACTCAGAAATACACACTATAGTATGCTTCCATCCTTCCATGGACTGCCGAATGAAGATCCTCTCAACTTCATTCGGGATTTTTACTCAACATTGCATACATTCCCTTTGCAAACACTAACAGAAGATGAACTCAAGTTGAGATGTTTCCCATATAGTTTGAAAGACTGAGTAAAAGCGTGGTTGATGACCCTACCGGAGAATTCTTTAACCACATGGACAGAGGTTTACAACAAATTTATGGGAAAGTTTTATTCACACCAAAAGACTAAGGAGCTTAGGGGGAGTATTGCAACTTTCACCCAATTTGATGGAGAACCATTTCATGAGGCATGGGATCGCTTCAAATCCTTATTATTTCAGTGCCTTCACCATTACTATCCACAACAGTTGCTCAATTAATTCTTCTATGATGGGCTAACTCAACAATGTCAAAACACAGTGCAATGGGTGAAAGAACAGCTGCAGAGACAGTCGCATTATTCAAAATGTTAGGGGCAAATTCCCAATAAAAGAGTATTGGAGAAAGGAGAAGAGGAGCACACGAGATAAGTGCAAACTCAGAAATGGCTAGGCAAATTGCAGAACTGACAAAACAAGTGAAATTGTTGAATGCCAAAGGAAACTTGTCGAGACCAAGCCAAGAGTCATGCGCATCGTGCGGTCTTGTAGGCCATCAAGCAAATGTGTGCCCCCTCAAATTTTGATACATTTCAAGAGGAGCAAGAACAAGCTTTTCTTTTGAAGGGTTCCAACAAAGGGGTAGGAATGACCCATATTCAAATTCTTATAACCCCGGTTGGAGGAATCACCCCAATGTTTCATGGAAAAATCAACAACATGCTCCACTTCAACAACCTTTCCAACCATATCAAAGAGGTCCCCAATTTCAAGGGCAACCCTCAAATCAAGAGCAGGTCAAGAAACCTTCATTTGAAGACAATTTGAATGCTTTCATTCAAGTAAGCACTCAAAATCAAGAAATGAACAATAAGCGATTTGACTCTTTAGAAGCATCGCTTAAGAAGGTTGAAACTCAAGTGGGTCAATTGGCTAATCAACTTCAAGCCAATCAAAATGGGAAATTTCCAAGCCAACCGGAGTAGGCCAAAGCAATCACCATTTTAAGAAGTATTAAGGTACTTGATAATAAAATCGGTGATAATAACATTGACAATTCCTTTGATGCAGGTACAAGGCAAGAGAATGGCAAGGGAATGCAAGAAGAAAAATCTGAACCAAATGAGCTTAAAGAGGATAGAGAGGAGGCATCCTTTGCACCAAAGCTGCACAAATCTCCAAATCCATACAGACCACCAATTTCGTTTCCCAACAGGTTAAAAAATGAAAAGCATGATAAGCAATTTTCTGAAATTTATAACATGCTTTCGAAGGTAAGTATCAACCTACCCTTACTAGAGGTAATAAAGAATATGCCATCTTATGCCAAATTCTTAAAAGAGCTAAATACTAAGAAAATAAGGTATGAGTTGGATGAGAAAGTGATAGTTTCGAAAGTAACAAGTGCTGTTTTACAACATAAGTTACCTCCTAAGCTAAAAGATCCTGGGAGCTTTATAGTGAGAATCTCTATGGGGAATGGGAAAGAGACCATTGGCATGTGTGATCTCGGAGCTAGTACTAATTTGATGCCATATTCAATCTATTTGAAACTAGACCTTGGGGAACTTAAACCAACTAAAATGGTTTTGCAACTAGCAAATGGAACTCTTAGATACCCTAAGGGAATCATAGAAGATGTTCTAGTTAAGGTAGGAGGTTTGATTGTACCCGTCGATTTCATTGTCTTAGATATGGGGGGAGAAATCCCACGGGATGCTGAGCATGCAATTTTGTTAGGGAGGCCTTTTATGGCTACAACTAACACTTTAATTGATGTTAAAAATGGAAAAATGACTATGGCCGTTTTGGGACAAACTGTAGAATTTTCAATTTTTAACACTTCCCCCATTCCCACTAATGCTTTATATGAAGATTGCTCTTTCATTGATTTTACTGATAATGCTGTTCAAGAAGTTTTCTTACAAGAAAATGGTGAACACAAGCTAGAAAAGGCTCTAAAATTGCAAGAAGAAGCAGAGATTTCCAATGAGGAGAATGAAGAAGACAATTCCATTTTGGACGATGAGAGTGTTGAGGAGGAATTTGAAGTTGAAGAAGAGAAAATTCAACTACAAGGGGTTGAACTTAAAGAACTCCCCAAGAATTTAAAATATATTTTTCTTGGGGAGAATAACTCTCAACCAGTGATAATTTCTGCTACCCTTACCAGTGAGGAAGAAGATAAGCTTGTAACGATGTTGAAAAAATTCAAGAAAGCTATAGGTTGGGGGTTGAGTGACATTAAGGGTATTAGTCCCTCTATGTGCATGCATAAGATCATCTTAGAGGAAGGGGCTAAACCGGTGAGAGAGTCTCAAAGGAGGCTAAACCCTAACATGAGCGAGGTTGTTAAGAAGGAGGTCCTTAAATTACTCGATGAAGGGGTAATTTACCGTATTGCTGATAGTGAATGGGTTAGTCCTGTTCATGTTGTGCCTAAGAAAATAGGGTTGACAGTGGTCTAAAATGATAAGGGAGAGTTGGTACCGACACGAACACAAACTGGGTGGCGAATGTGCATAGATTATAGGAAATTAAATAATGTCACCAAGAAAGATCACTTTCCTTTGCCATTTATTGATCAAATGCTTGATAGGTTATCTGGACACACTTTTTACTGTTTTCTTGATAGTCTTTTAGGTTACTACCAAGTCCCGATAGCACCGGAAGATCAACCAAAGACTACATTTACTTATCCCTTTGGGACATTTGCATTTCGAAGGATGCCATTCAGACTTTGCAATGCACCGGGAACATTTCAAAGGTGTATGCTTTCCATATTTTCTGATATGTTAGACAAGTGCATTGAGGTATTCATGGATGACTTTTCTATTTTTGGTAATTCCTTTGATGATTGTTTGGAAAAGTTGACTCTAGTACTTGAAAGGTGTATTGAATGTAATCTTACCTTGAGTTGGGAAAAGAGTCACTTTATGGTTGATCATGGAATTGTTTTAGGGCATGTTATTTCAAATGAAGGGATTGAGGTAGACAAGGCCAGGGTTGAATTAATTGTGAACCTACCTCCACCCACATCAGTTAAGGGAATTAGAAGTTTTTTGGGACATGCAGGATTTTATAGGAGGTTTATAAAAGATTTTTCCAAAATTTCACGCCCTTTGTGTCATTTGTTAGGAAAAGATGTCCCATTTGTTTTTGATGAAAAGTGCTTAGAAGCTTTTAAAATTTTAAAAGAGAAACTAACTTCTACCCCTATAATTGTTGCCCCAAAATGGGATTTGGCATTTGAAATTATGTGCGATGCATCGAATTTTGCCATTGGAGCTGTGTTGGCCAAAGAGTAAATAAGTTGATGTCTGTAATTTATTATGCAAGTTTATCCTTAAACGATGCACAAGTAAATTACACGACCACTGAGAGAGAAATGTTAGCTGTGGTGTTTGCACTAGACAAATTTAGATCTTACTTGATAGGTTCTAAGGTCATAGTATTTTCTGATCATACGACCTTGAAATACCTGTTGACCAAACCACAAGCTAAACCTAGGCTCATTAGGTGGGTGTTGATGTTACAAGAATTCGATGTTGAAATCAAAGATAGGAAAGCAAGCGAGAATGTAGTGGCCAACCATCTTTCTAGACTTAACTCTTATGACAATGATGCTAAAAATGCTTGTGAAAATGCTTTCGAAAAATTTTCAGATGAACACTTGTTTTCTTTAACTCAAGCACCATGGTATGCGGATATTGCTAATTATCTTTCTTGTGGTGTAGTGAGAAAGGATTTGAGTTTCCAAGCAAAGAAGAGATTCCTGCATACATGTAAGTATTATTTTTGGGATGAGCCTTACTTGTTTAGAATTTGCAGGGATGAAGTGATAAGAAGATGTGTGCCAGAAGATGAACAAAAGCAAGTGCTACAATTTTGCCACAATATGTATTGTGGGGGACATTTTGGAGGAAAAACGACCGCCGAGAAAGTTCTTCAAAGTGGTTTGTATTGGCCTACTCTTTTTAAAGATTCTTATCATTTTTGAATAAGATGTGATAAATGCCAAAAAGTAGGAAACATTAGCAAACGGAATGAAATGCCCCTTAATATTTTTATTGTGGTTGACATTTTTGATGTATGGGGAATTGATTTCATGGGGCCATTTCCCAAATCCTTTGGTTTTGAATATATCCTTCTAGCAGTGGATTATGTGTCCAAGTGGGTTGAGGCTATCCCCACTAGGACTAATGATGCTAACATTGTGCTAAAATTCGTGAAGGAGAATATTTTGAGCAGGTTTGGAACCCCTAAGGCAATAGTGAGTGATGGAGGAAGCCATTTTTGCAACAAATGGTTTGAAAAGTTGATGACCAAGATGGGCATCCGACACAAAGTGGCAACTCCATACCATCCCCAAACGTCCGGGCAAGCTGAGATCTCAAACAAGCAAATCAAGGGAATTTTGGAAAAGACAGTGAGCACGACTCGGAAGGATTGGTCAATTCGACTCTCGGAAGCATTGTGGGCTTATAGGACTACTTTTAAAACCCCATTGGGAATGAGTCCTTATAGGTTGGTCTTTGGCAAAGCTTGCCACCTCCCGGTGGAATTGGAGCACAAGGCTTATTGGGCAATAAAGACCATGAATATGGACTTAGATGAAGCAAGGGAGCAAAGAATGCTTCAGATTTACGAGCTTGATGAGCTTCGGAATGAAGCCTATAAGAGTTCAAGGATTTTCAAGGAAAAGAAAAAAGCTATTCATGACAGGATGATTCTTCGAAGGACTTTTGAACCGGGAATGAAAGTCCTTCTCTTCAATTCAAGAATGTGGTTGTTTCCCAAAAAATTGAAGTCACGTTGGAGTGGACCCTTTCAAGTTACTCAAACATTCCCATATGGGGTTGTTGAGTTGCTTAATTTAAAAACCAACGAGAAGTTCAAGGTCAATGGAAAAAGGGTGAATCCCTACTTTGAAGAAATCAAAGTTGCAAAAATGGTGGAAAGCATGGTGTTCGTTGATGAATAATGCAACAATGTCCAGCTATACAACATTAAAGAAGCGCTAAATGGGAGGCAACCCATCGGTTTGCATTTCTTTTCATAATTACAATTTTATATTTAGCAATTTTAATTTCATGTTGAGTTTAAATAAAATGGAATGGGTACTTTTATCGGTTTTCATTTTTCTTGAATGTGTTTCAGGGTTAAGCAAGGAAGAAGATTGCATTTTTGTGATTTGGTGTAACACCCCATCTTCACCTATGTTTATAGACCAAGATGGACTATTAACTCATGGTGGTTGTGTCTTAATATTTTACTTAGCCAATTTTATGTGCAGATTTTAAAAAAATTTTGCCATAACCTCCCCTAAAAATGGAGGTCCCAAGTGTCGCCAAAACTGATTCTTTAATTTTTGAAAAAACATTTTGTTTCACAATTCAATATAAGCACACTCCCAATAATCCACCCTTATAACCTCAACTACAATCCTGCAAGAAGAATTTACACTTCAATATTCACAACCCAACTCAATTCAAAATCATACAGTTATTATACATTACTAGATTTACATGCTACATCAAGCTATCTTTTTGTATTGTTCAAATAAGTACATGCCATTTTCTAATACCAAAATACAAAATAAAGAGCACCACTTAAGTTTGTTGATGACCGGCAAATCGCAAGACTCCTCTGCTCTCTACTGGCTCCTTGCTAATAACCTACAAGTTTAGAAGAAACTAAACTCGCTAAGCATTGCTTAGTGGGTACTTTAACCATTGCCGAATATAAATAGTACAAGGAAGGTTGTTGAAACACATATAAAGTAGAATACTGCATAATTAAACTATTTTCATACAATAATCATATTTATATTTTCTAATTAAGTTAAGATTCACCTTCTATATGTAAACAACATGTAATATAACTTCATTATAATTATGAGTTAATATGCTCCACTAGGTAATTATGAATACACCGATCTCGAAATGAGGCCTTGTATAGAGTTACGCGTGGTCTTGACCTCACACGACTAATTGCCATGGTCTTGGTCTCACACGATATGGAATATACAATATAACTGCGTGGTCTTTGTCTCACACGACTAATTGCCATGATATTGACCTCACACGATATAACTGCGTGGTCTTGGTCTCACACGACTAGTTGCCATGATCTTGACCTCACACGATATAACCGCGCGCGCGTAAGTAATATCCTGACCGAAGCCGTTAAGACAGTACTGCCGGTAGGATGGCATGCCAAACCCCCATTCCAGACCGGTTTTACCCATTTACCGAGTAGAGTATAAATAACATTTCATATATACCTATTCACTTCGTATATATACCACATATTCTCCATGTATATACATTATATATTTACACAAATATCACATATACTCACATATGTATCATATGTATTCACATATTTTCCATCTTAATTTATTCTTCATATCATAATTAAACTCAATACCAAAAATAACATGATAAAACACCCACACCAAGTTTTTGACCAAGTTAATAATGAAAAATTTCCATATGAACAATAAACTCTGGTTCTTGAACCAACTTGATCCTTGTTTAGAAAATTTGTATAAAATAATCCACTTGGCTAAAAACTCTACAATTTTTCCAGAATTTAGTTTTGCATCTTAAAATCATTCCTTTAAAATTTTATATCAAACTGGACACAAAATCTTGGTCAACTAGTTCACCCAACCAGACTGCTCCAGTTTCCCTGCATCCTGGCAGCAGTTCTGAATTTTTATGAATTCCATAAATTAAATTCAATCAACGTGGTTCCAAATTATTTTTCTCAAATACTAGACTTACTAAAAAACAACATATCCAAATTTCAACTCAAGATAATATTTCTATATTTAATTAAAAACCATACAAATCACAGCATTTTACTAATTGTAAAACAGAAAAATTTCAAAAGGAGTTCAATGGTTAAAGTACCAAACCTTATTTCTTTAATTCCTCTTAGCTTTTCCTTCTGTGGCCGAAACTTGTAAGTGGAAAAGAGAGAGTTTGTTCTTCATATTATATATATATATATATATAAGGGAAATGATGATCACCTTATGTGTTGGATAAATCCTTTAAGACCACTTGTCCACCTTTCTCTTTCTTCATTTAATACTCATGCTAAATGGTTACTTTTGATTGGCTAACAAGAGATTTTTATAGTTTTCTTTCCCATTACTTCTTCCCACTTGTCCCTCTTCCCATTGGATACCCTAAAGTTGTCCCGTGTTACCCACACAATCCCGACACGAAACCGGGCCCACTTTACGTTCCGGGGATTTATCGATCATATCTTTTAAACCGTACCATTTCATGAGTCAAACTACATATAGTTTTGATCCTCTCGACCTCTACTTTCTATTTATAAGGTCTAGCAGTTTTTTTTAGAGATTTTCTTTATACATTGTATTTTTAACAACGTACTACTAGAGTATCTCTTTAACTATTAACATTTATTTATATAATTTGAAATAGAAATTTTATTAAGGAGTTTATCGTGGCACTCTTATATTTTATATGCATCTTTTATTTATAAGAGATATATGTACTGTATGTATATAGGGTATAAAGGAATTACATTTGCTATATACTTGCTATGGAGCTAAAACTTTTTCAACCTAAAAACTAAAGCTCATGTAATTGGCCTAGTTACTTTCCTTAGGTTTTTACCCAAATGCTTGTTGTTTGACTATGATTAATTTACCTTGGTTTCAACTATGGCTTATTTGGTTTGTTCTTTTTTCTAATATGACCTAATTATATTGTAAGCTCAAAATAATTTTTCCTTTAAATCCAAAAGGCAAAAACTATTTTCAAAATTTTCAAGATGGTCTTTGGATATAAAACTTTTCTAAAATGGGTCAAAAATTCTTTCCTACATCATGACCTAAGTTCAAAGCCCAAAAAAACATTTTTAACAGACCTTTTTAGTGGGCTTTTAAACATTTGTTAAAACCTTTTCTTAAACAAGCTTACAACTATTTAGGTCAATGGAATACCAAAAATCAATTGTGGGCCTAATTTATATCAACAATTATTAATTATGGGCTTGTTTGTGGCATGAATCATTAATTGTTTTTCCAAATAGGAAATCAATTTATGATAGACCCTTTAAATTAGTTTTAATTCATAATATAGCATAAAAGCTATTTTTAGTAGATCCAATGGATTAAAGCTTAATTAATGGGAATTATCATGGAACGATACAACTATTGGTTAAACCGTCTGAGTGAATTTTTTTGAAAACAAGATATCCCCTGTTGATATTTTGTTAACCATATACCTAGGAAAAGAGACTCACCATTCGTGTGTGGAAGATATAATGTTGGAAGGAACATTCTAATAATCCTTGTTTATCTGTTACTTATGCATTCATGCATACATACACACATGCATTGCATAATATGGCATTAATCCTTTTTGGCTCATAGACCTAGAGTACAGTAATTCAAGAGCTTATGACAATCTGACCTATGTCAATTACTTAGAGTTCAGTGAACATACAGTTAATTTCACTCCCAAAATCATGAATCCGGATCAAGTTCAGAATATGATAAATAAAGCTCTTGCATCCAAGATGAAAGAGTTAAAGGGGGTCCTAGCTGAGACCGTGAGAACTCAACTAGCTGCGCTATTGGAAGAAAACTCTGTTGAAGCATCCACTAGTACTAAGAAATAGAAGGACATGGGAAAGGCTAAGGTAGGTGAGGTAGCCTTTGATGATGTCAAGGTGATAATTGATGATGATAATGATTGGGCTCAGTATTTCCAAGATTCTCAAGATAGGAAGAAAGAGCCAAAGGTTGTGGAAAAATTAACTGTTGAAAAAACTGAAACTACAAATATGGAAAAGATGATTGCTGATTTAGAGAAGAAGTTTGAAAAGAAGTTGAAGGGTGAAGAGGTGTCAAAAGTGGATAAACTGTTTGAAAAAGATGAAGAAGTCCCTTACAAGTTTAAGATGCTTTCTTTTGCCAAATTTGATGGACTAAAAATCCCCATCTGCATGTCAAGCAATGCATCACTGCCATGCAGTTTTCTAGGGCTACTAAAACTCATACCCTAAGGTACTTCATGCTTTCATTGGGCCCTGTTGTGCAAAATTGGTTCAATACTTTAGAGAACACCCAAAAAGATTGGGATCTGTTGTTCAAAGCCTTTATTCAACAATATGGGTACAATGTTGAGTTGGAAGTGACCCTGATGGAGATGGAGACCATCAGATAGAAGCAAAATGAGAAATTTGTTGACTACATGAAAATGTGGAGAAATGAAATTGCATTGCTAAAGAAAAGGCCCGATGAATCAGATCAGATTAGGCTGATTGTGAGAGGAGTGCTACCTAATCTTCGTGAACGGATTCCCATACTCTTATTAGAGATTTTAAGGATCTCCTTCAAGCTGGCTTGTAAATAGAAGAATGAGAAAGAGAGAAGAACCATTTTTCTGGAAAAAGTAGTGAGAGAGAAAATTATCAGTCTGGCAGTCAAGGTACACAGAAAGCGGTATATGTCAATATAAATGTTCAAGCAAATAGAAGATAGTTTTCAGATCTGGGGAACACTTTATCTTGGGTTTTCAACAAGCTGCAAAAGAAAGGGCTGTTACAACCATTTGACCCTTGATCTTTTCCAAATCCATTACCACCAAATTTTGATACTAAAGCCTTTTGTCAATTTCATCAAACACAAGGACATGAGATAGACAAATGCTTGCGACTAAAACATGAGATCCAAAATTTGATTGACAGTGGAAAGTTGTATGAACCTAAAAATCCTAACACAAAGGATAATCATTTGCCTAGGTTTAACAGAGTATCATCACCAGCAACTTTTACGATAGTTGGAAGATTGAATGAGAATTTTGTCTTGTCATCCCTTCAAGACATGGATGGAGAAGCTAAAAGGGTGGAGAGTTTATTTACTGAGTCTGAACCTGCTGCAAATGGGGAGACAAAGACCATTCATGATGATGAATCAGAGACTAAGAAAAGAGGCTGGGCCTCTGTGTAATATCCCAAAGTGTACCCTAGAAGTTTTAATACAATTGTTGGTTGATTTGAATTAAATGTATATATGTATTTGCAAAGGAAAGGATATGTTAATGGAATGTATATGTTGTATATATGCTAATATATATAAGATATATTTTGGTCAAATGGAGAGTGGTCAAGGGAAGAGATATTTAAATTGTTAAGTGTGAAATTACCAAAATGGGCAAGAGATTGTAAAGGGAATTAAAATGTGTATGAGGGCATTATAGTAATTTTCTTTTGGAGGAGTAATTAATGTGTGTTGACTTTGTGTTTTCTTCATCATTTCTTCTTCTTCTTCCTTGTGTGGCCGGCTCACCTAAAGCAAAGGAAGACAAGAGAGCTAAGTGAGGGTTTGATGTTCTAAGCTCCAAAGTTGAGAGAGATTTCAAGTAAACAAGTTGGAATTTCAAGAGATTTCATCATTTTGGTAAGTTTTCTCTTGTTTACTTTGATTCTTTTTGAAGTTATGTATAGATTGAGTTATGGTTGTTGATGATATGATTAAGTGTGTTTGTGATTTGTTGAGAAGAGTTGAAATAGATTTGAAAAGAGAAAGTTAAGTTGGTGTTTAAGTTGAAAGAGTAAGTTGAGTTTTGAATTAGGATTTTGAAGAGGTAAGTGAGGTTTAACTTGAGTTTGATCAATTATTTTCATAGATATTCATGTTGGTTGTGTTTGTTGGAGAAGTAAGTCAAAAATATGTGATTTTGGGTGAAGGCAGTAGCATTTTTGATGCCACGCCCGTGGCCTTGATGGCCATGGCCGTGGTCAAGTGTAGCCATGGCCGTGGAGGTTGGATGCAAGGGAGGCAGATTCACTTCTTATCCCACGCCCGTGGGGGGTTGGGGTAGCCACGGCCGTGGGCTTTAGAAGGTGATGTTGAGTGATATTTTATAATCTAAAGGTCTAAGATGAAGCTAATAAGTGATAAATGGTATTGAAATTCATGTATTGTATCAACTTTTGGGCTAGGTTTTGGAAGGAAGTGATTGGCACCACTTTAGGAAATGAAAGGACCTTGGAAAAAGGAAGAGTTGAGAGTTGTGTAAATTGCTATTGAGGTAAGTACAAAGTTACCTAGATGCATTATTTTTATGATTATGAAACTTAGAACAATGTTAAGTAGATTATTATAATGTTAATCTAATGTTGTTATTTGCATAGTGTGAAAGCTTTAATGGTCATCCAAAAAGGTATGTACAATTCCATTTATTATGATAAATGTTTTAATAATGAATGGTGTGATTGTGTTTTGATATGCTATATCATTGATGATATATATATTTGTGTTATGGGAAATGAAAAATGTGAATGATACGATGAGCATTAAATAAGCATGATAAAACAATTGATAGTGTATATTTGAATAATGAATTGTTATATATATATCAATGATGATATATGAAATATGGATTGAGATAAGATGATATGAGAAGCCATTTTGTTTGGCTATGATGATTCAAATGTGATGAAAAGCCATTGTGATTGGCTATGATGATTATAATGAGATGAGGCATGTGTGCCTAGTGATGAAAGAAATTGAGAATGGAATTGATAATGAACTAATAAATGATTTGTGTGTCTAATATGTTATTCATTTTCAGAGTTTTGTTGTTGGTGGCATGCCTATTAGTAACAATCTCTTGAAGTTAGGTTGGATTTGATCCTTGAAGCCAAGTTGGGTTGAAGTTTAATATGTTTTACTCCCCTTGAAGCTTGGTTGGGTCTAATCCTTGAAGCCTAATTGAGATGTTACAACCCTTGAAGCTAGGTTGGGTTTTGTTCTTGAAGCCAAGTTGGGTTGATACTTAGCATGCTTTGTTCCCCTTGAAGCTTGGTTGAACATAATCCTTGAAGCCTAGTTGGGATAATGATATTGATGAATGTGATAATTAAACCAAGGCATTAACTCTGAAAGTTGAATGGCATATTAGTGTCTTTGGGCCCATGCTTGTCTTTGCTTAGAGGTCAATTATGAATAATAAGATCCATGTTGTGTTTATTGAAATATGATGTATTAATGATAAAATAATGGCATGATGAAAAATATGTGAAGACTTGGAAATGTGAAAAGAGTTATGAAATTTAATAATGAAATCCATGATTGCCTTTGTGGGAAATGTGATTCATGGATGGTGTAATGATTGCCTTTGTGGAAAATGTGATTCATGATTAGTGAATTGTGAATAAGACAATGATATGAAGTATGATATGCAATGTGTGTATTAGTGATGAATAGTGAGTGGTGATAATGATATGTATATATGTATATAATATATGAAATTAGTTGAGATATATGAAAAGTGTAATACAGAATGGATTTCATGATAAGAAACTAATGGTACATGTTATTGCTATATCAATATATGTTAGAATTTCATAATGTATGTTTATATTTTAAATTTGTACTACTAAGCTCTCGGGCTTAGCGCAGTAGTGTACTCGCGCAGGTGACTAGATGGAAGATATGAAGTCTTTCGATATGCCACGAGAAGAGTAAGAGTTTGTCGAGACCAACTAGAGGGTGATGCATACATGTATAAGTTTTAATTATGATGTATTTTTATATGAAGTGTATTCATATGTATAAATGAAGTTTTGATAAGGACAAGATCATTATATATATGTAAGATCAATAAAGGTATAATAATTTGGTAAATGTTCTTTTAATTAATGTATTGTGACTTGAACTCTATTAAAGGAGGTTTAATTTGTAACTAAAAGTGACATCCTTATGCTTTATATACTTACTGTATGTATACCAGGTATATGTATAGTATTTATATGGAGTATCGGGGTGTTACAGTTATTTTGGTATCAGAGCTTAGGTTCGAGATTCTCGGCCTGAGTAAAATTTAAAAAGAAAAAGTTTTGAAATGTTTAAAATGAATTAAAAAGAAGAGTTTTGAAATGTAATTGGTAATACATGCATATGCATTCACACCTAGGTTGGTCTCGGAGGTGGCATTATATGATTTGTAGTATATCTGTGTTATATGAGATGGATGTTAATGTGTGAATGATGTTTTACATGAAAGTAAAATTAGAAAATAAAATGATATGAATTTATATAAGTCTAATTGAAAATTAAAAATGGAAATTTATGCTAGTAAAGGAAAGTGTTAAATGTATTGAAGTATAAAGAAATGAAACGGAAAATAAAGCTGAAAATGAGTTGGAAGCAAAATTAAGATTTGAGTATGTACTCTCTCATCTACACTTTGAATCTCTTTATAATAAGGTTGTGTTGGGTTAGTTAGACAAAGGAAATATTGTTGGATTGATAATATTAAAAGATATGTTATTGAAATAAGAAGAGTATGGTGGGATATGGAATGAGTTGATTATTATGGACAAAGTGTGACTATCTAAAGTTTGGGATATATATATATATAAAGTTAAGGTTTTGTTTAAAGGAGAGATGATATTGGTTAAGTAAGAATATCAATTGGTATTGTTATTATAATGCAAACATTGTGAATTCAAGGTTAGAAATGTTAGATGCTTGGATATTGCGAAAGCTCATGGTAATGGTAATAATAAGAGATATCTGAGATTTTTTGAAATGAGCTTTAACAATGGTGAAAATAATATGTTTTGATGTTATACTATGGCATACATAAAAGTTTTAAAGTTGATATTAAGAAAATAAGATTTGTAAATTAAACTTTGATAAGGATTATTTAAAGATCAAAACTTTAATGTCTAGTACGCACATGAGTTATGTGGAATGAATATTATTGCATATTAAAAAAAATGATTCATAAAAATGTAATGTGATGAAGTGATCATAAAAAGAGTGATTACTTGAAAAGGTGATGTAATATATCAGTGATCAAGGATTGAGTTGATCACTTGAAAATGTAATGTATGTATAGTATTGCATGTTTGTGATGTATATAATCATTTGTATATGAATGTTAGGAATGATTATGCCTGTATTAACAAATTTGTGCAAAGCTAGGTCATGTGATAAGATTGGTAGTGAGAATTGGATTGAACAATGTTGGTTCAAGAAACTGAGATTTGTGATAACTAGAATTGAAAAATGTATAGAAGCTATTGGGCTCAATGTGTATATGATTGGGTGTAATGTACATATGTATAGATATGTGAGTAATATATATATATATATGTTGAATGGTAAATAAAGGGATATAAAGATGATATATTAAATGCATTTAAAAATAAATGTGAGAGAGATGTTACCTTAGTAAGGTGACCAAGGATTTGTGAAGTATTATCATGGTTCGGATATATATATGTGTTGAGTTGATAAATAACTTAAGTTATGTCAAAAAGGGGTAAGAATGATGTTGACTAATGAAGAGTAATAAATGTTAAATTGTGTTGAAGATATATAAAAGAGGAAGTATATATAATTGTATGATTATGTGTATACATGTATAGAAAATGTGGAATGAGCTTTTCGATATGAATGTAAATGTAAAATATAAGAAATGTGGAAAGCAAGTCACATTGTAAATGTGACCTATGTATATGAATGTGATATGACTATTGGTCTAGTGATGTGAAGAATGATAAGGCATGTATCAGTGGACCTATGAGAGATTAAGTTTTAATCTATGCAGAGATAGATTATGTGATGAAATGGAGAGTGAGAAAGAACTCTAGTAACACTAGAAGATGAAATTGTTATGATAATAACTGAGTTAAACTATCATATAATGTTTCCTGGATCAATGATTATGTTTGTAGAAATTTTATATGTATAAGTATATAATAAAAAGGGAAGTATACCGGATGAAAAGTGTTACAAGAAATAGATTAGAAGTGGAGTAATAAATGGAATTTGTATATGATCAAAGGTTGTGTATAACAATGTTATAGATAATATTGTTGATGTGAGTTAAACCAATGATAATCGTATGTTCAAGAGAAAATTTGTGGAGATGGAGTTGAAACGTACTAACTCTTGGTGTAGTAAAAGTTTGGAGAATGGATATGTAATCCTTGTGATACAACTTAGTAGTGTAATTAGAAAGTTTGGATATAGAATAATCGAGAAACAGTATGGATTTATAAGTTACAGTTGTGATAATTAATATTCTATGGCCCTATGATTTGGTTAGCATGTTTGGCTGGTTAATTTTAGTATCCACAAATTTGGGACTGAGACAATATGACTGTAGTACAGATTTGGTGAGATTGAAAATTTTGTTTGAGAAGCATAGTTAAAAAGTTATAATG
This sequence comes from Garcia nutans, assembly GCA_947685225.1. Lineage (NCBI taxonomy): Eukaryota > Viridiplantae > Streptophyta > Magnoliopsida > Malpighiales > Euphorbiaceae > Garcia > Garcia nutans. Next base: position 42,453,977 of record CANTUV010000005.1, read on the forward strand.
GATAGAAGGGTACCTTATCATTTTATGTTAAGAATTTGGTTGTAATTATGAAGGTACAGAGAGAATTGTGAAAATGTTTTGAGTTGTAAATGATGTGATAGAAAGGTAATTATGAAAATATAATAGTAATATAAAAATGAGAGGAGATGATAAATGGAGAAAATTGTACAATGTGATTGAAAGTTATGCTAAATATGTTTTATGGTATATAATGAATGGACTTGGAGTTTAAGTGAATGAATTATAGATAGTAAGTAAGGTATACAGTTTTCATGAGAATCGGTGGGAATTATACTAAGATAATTTGAAGTGATTTGTTATCACGATAATTTGATTGAATATGGATTGGAAGAGATCAAGAAATTGTATATAAGTTGCCTTAATGGAATTAGATTATATATACATATATAAATATGGTGAAATTTCATGATAAGTTAAATAAATTAATCGTTGGATGGAATTGAACAAGATTGGAAAGTGGATATATTGTGACAGATAAATCAATTGATCTGGATTGGACTAAGATTATGAATTATTATTGAGATTTAATATGTATAATTGTATTAAGAATGTAATTATTTACATGACAATGTATATGATGTAAAATATTAAAGTGTGAATGGACATGAATGAATGGAGTCATAGTAGTTATAAATCAGGATAAAGGGGAAAGATTGGTTATTTATAAAATAAGTTGAAAGGTAATGTATTAATATGTAAGTTAAGAGAAAAGCATGCTAAAGAGGTAACTCCATTTGTGGAAAATAAGAATCTCGCTATCCATTGAGGGTTGATAAATGTCTATTTAGACAGTAATTGTAATGATGGGATAATTAATGCTAAGATATAAACCAATGATTTTTAAGGTTAAAGTTAAGAGAGTAATTACAAAGAAGTGAAGGAACAATATATATATATATGAAATATAAAGATTGAATGAAGTATAAGTGTATTATTAAATGATCTGATTTTTGTATAAAGACATTAATAGGGAATGTAATGAGTTCTCTCGAATGTTTGATCAAGGAAGTAAGAAAGTATATAAACATATAGAATGATGAGTTATGGAATTTAAAGAAGATTGTTGATTTTAAAGGGAAGAATTGAAGTTAAGATAGCATGTTGTTAAGAATGAATTGTTATGGTACGGATAATTTCGAGGACGAAATTATTTAAGGGGGAGAGAATTGTAATATCCCAAAGTGTGCCCTAGAAGTTTTAATACAATTGTTGGTTGATTTGAATTAAATGTATATATGTATTTGCAAAGGAAAGGATATGTTAATGGAATGTATATGTTGTATATATGCTAATATATATAAGATATATTTTGGTCAAATGGAGAGTGGTCAAGGGAAGAGATATTTAAATTGTTAAGTGTGAAATTACCAAAATGGGCAAGAGATTGTAAAGGGAATTAAAATGTGTATGAGGGCATTATAGTAATTTTCTTTTGGAGGAGTAATTAATGTGTGTTGACTTTGTGTTTTCTTCATCATTTCTTCTTCTTCTTCCTTGTGTGGCCGGCTCACCTAAAGCAAAGGAAGACAAGAGAGCTAAGTGAGGGTTTGATGTTCTAAGCTCCAAAGTTGAGAGAGATTTCAAGTAAACAAGTTGGAATTTCAAGAGATTTCATCATTTTGGTAAGTTTTCTCTTGTTTACTTTGATTCTTTTTGAAGTTATGTATAGATTGAGTTATGGTTGTTGATGATATGATTAAGTGTGTTTGTGATTTGTTGAGAAGAGTTGAAATAGATTTGAAAAGAGAAAGTTAAGTTGGTGTTTAAGTTGAAAGAGTAAGTTGAGTTTTGAATTAGGATTTTGAAGAGGTAAGTGAGGTTTAACTTGAGTTTGATCAATTATTTTCATAGATATTCATGTTGGTTGTGTTTGTTGGAGAAGTAAGTCAAAAATATGTGATTTTGGGTGAAGGCAGTAGCATTTTTGATGCCACGCCCGTGGCCTTGATGGCCATGGCCGTGGTCAAGTGTAGCCATGGCCGTGGAGGTTGGATGCAAGGGAGGCAGATTCACTTCTTATCCCACGCCCGTGGGGGGTTGGGGTAGCCACGGCCGTGGGCTTTAGAAGGTGATGTTGAGTGATATTTTATAATCTAAAGGTCTAAGATGAAGCTAATAAGTGATAAATGGTATTGAAATTCATGTATTGTATCAACTTTTGGGCTAGGTTTTGGAAGGAAGTGATTGGCACCACTTTAGGAAATGAAAGGACCTTGGAAAAAGGAAGAGTTGAGAGTTGTGTAAATTGCTATTGAGGTAAGTACAAAGTTACCTAGATGCATTATTTTTATGATTATGAAACTTAGAACAATGTTAAGTAGATTATTATAATGTTAATCTAATGTTGTTATTTGCATAGTGTGAAAGCTTTAATGGTCATCCAAAAAGGTATGTACAATTCCATTTGTTATGATAAATGTTTTAATAATGAATGGTGTGATTGTGTTTTGATATGCTATATCATTGATGATATATATATTTGTGTTATGGGAAATGAAAAATGTGAATGATACGATGAGCATTAAATAAGCATGATAAAACAATTGATAGTGTATATTTGAATAATGAATTGTTATATATATATCAATGATGATATATGAAATATGGATTGAGATAAGATGATATGAGAAGCCATTTTGTTTGGCTATGATGATTCAAATGTGATGAAAAGCCATTGTGATTGGCTATGATGATTATAATGAGATGAGGCATGTGTGCCTAGTGATGAAAGAAATTGAGAATGGAATTGATAATGAACTAATAAATGATTTGTGTGTCTAATATGTTATTCATTTTCAGAGTTTTGTTGTTGGTGGCATGCCTATTAGTAACAATCTCTTGAAGTTAGGTTGGATTTGATCCTTGAAGCCAAGTTGGGTTGAAGTTTAATATGTTTTACTCCCCTTGAAGCTTGGTTGGGTCTAATCCTTGAAGCCTAATTGAGATGTTACAACCCTTGAAGCTAGGTTGGGTTTTGTTCTTGAAGCCAAGTTGGGTTGATACTTAGCATGCTTTGTTCCCCTTGAAGCTTGGTTGAACATAATCCTTGAAGCCTAGTTGGGATAATGATATTGATGAATGTGATAATTAAACCAAGGCATTAACTCTGAAAGTTGAATGGCATATTAGTGTCTTTGGGCCCATGCTTGTCTTTTCTTAGAGGTCAATTATGAATAATAAGATCCATGTTGTGTTTATTGAAATATGATGTATTAATGATAAAATAATGGCATGATGAAAAATATGTGAAGACTTGGAAATGTGAAAAGAGTTATGAAATTTAATAATGAAATCCATGATTGCCTTTGTGGGAAATGTGATTCATGGATGGTGTAATGATTGCCTTTGTGGAAAATGTGATTCATGATTAGTGAATTGTGAATAAGACAATGATATGAAGTATGATATGCAATGTGTGTATTAGTGATGAATAGTGAGTGGTGATAATGATATGTATATATGTATATAATATATGAAATTAGTTGAGATATATGAAAAGTGTAATACAAAATGGATTTCATGATAAGAAACTAATGGTACATGTTATTGCTATATCAATATATGTTAGAATTTCATAATGTATGTTTATATTTTAAATTTGTACTACTAAGCTCTCGGGCTTAGCGCAGTAGTGTACTCGCGCAGGTGACTAGATGGAAGATATGAAGTCTTTCGATATGCCACGAGAAGAGTAAGAGTTTGTCGAGACCAACTAGAGGGTGATGCATACATGTATAAGTTTTAATTATGATGTATTTTTATATGAAGTGTATTCATATGTATAAATGAAGTTTTGATAAGGACAAGATCATTATATATATGTAAGATCAATAAAGGTATAATAATTTGGTAAATGTTCTTTTAATTAATGTATTGTGACTTGAACTCTATTAAAGGAGGTTTAATTTGTAACTAAAAGTGACATCCTTATGCTTTATATACTTACTGTATGTATACCAGATATATGTATAGTATTTATATGGAGTATCGGGGTGTTACACTCTGAACTTGAAGTAGATGAGGTATAGAGTGATAAGGTCCTCGCCCTTACCATGCCTAAATAAATGAAGCATCTTTGACTTCAACTCAACAAACTTCCCTTTGCTTATTTGGTTTTTGTTTCATTTTCTATCTTTGATATTTTCTGGAACAATTATGTTTTTTAAATTAAGATTATTTGAATAAATTACTGTAATAACCTTGTACCCCATATGCATACACCACATACACACACACACATGTAATATACGTATACCGGATACAAGAATGTCACAATCCATTTAAAAAAAATCTTTAACTTTAAACATCAAATCATCATAAGGCATTCTGAGTAAACTTAAAACATTTGACTTATATTATAGAAAGTAATAGATATAATATTCCTTGTTAAAATACATATTTATAACTTCATTACCTAAAAGTGTATCCAAAACAATTGTTTAATAAGCAGCGGAATATACATTTATATACATCAATATCAATATTTACAAAAATATAGAATTTATACATGCTGGTAGTTCGTCTCTGATCTTGATGTCCAAATCAACACTGCTCTCACAATCTTAATCCTAGACTTGACTCGGTCTAGCTGAATGCTCCGGCTCAACCGGATCTACCCTGTTACCTACGCAATAAATCACAATCGCGCTAAGCCAGAAGCTTAGTGGTACAAACCTAGATAACAATATTATTCAATTGTAATACTAATGCACAACACATATAATTATCAACAACTCAGTACATTATATCTCAATATATTAATCAATTGTATCTCAACTCATGATTCACATTAAAGCAAAGACAAGCATTGGCCCAAAAAGTATCTAATATGCTATTCAAATTCTAAAGTTACTACTTTTGTCCAATAATCACATTTATCAAGCCTGAAGATGAAACATAATTACAATGAGGATTACCTCATATGTAACATCCCAACTAGGGTTCAAGGACTAGGCCCAACCAATCTTCAAGGGGAGCTCAACATCAACCCAACCTGGCTTCAAGGACCAAGCTAAACCCAGCTTCAAGGTACTGTTATTTCATAGGCATGCCACCAAATGCAAAACTCTAAAAATTGAATAACATACTAGGCACACAATTCTTTCATAATTTTATTATCAAATCCTTTTTCATTTTCTCATGATCATTATAATCACATTGCCTCGAATATCCCTTTTATATAAATATAGCCATCACCAATGGCTTCACACACTATCATTAGTGTATACATAACAAATTACATTATCCATACATTTTAAATCATCATTATATATTTCACATAGTTCACATTATGCAAATCATAGCACAACTCTCAAACACCAACAATATAGTAGGCAACTTAACACATTTTCCAACCCAAATGTGTTAAGTCCCAAAGTCATATGAATGTATGCAATCATTTAAGGGTTGTACTTACCTCTAAGAGCAACAAACACAAATTCCAATATCCTCTTCCAAGATCTCTTCAACAATTGAGTTAAGGTAGCTCATCTCTCTTCAAAACCTAATCCAAATGTGATTATACATACTCACTTAGTGACAGACATAGGAAAATAAGAAAGAGAACTATCTAGGGCAAACTGTACACATGACACGATCAACAACACGGGCGTGTCCCTGACTGTGCCCTAAACCCACAACACAGAAGATTTGACACGCTCAGTGACATGGGTGTGTCACTGCACGTGTCAATTCTCTAACCACACAGTAGCTATGACATGCTCAATGACATGGGCGTGTCACTGAACATGTCAATCTTCCAACTACACAGTAGTTGTGACACGCTCAGTGACTTGGGCATGTCATTGGATGTGCCACCAACCCAGAAAATAGAACCATTGACACACCCAAGGGCATGGTCGTGCTATTGGGCGTGTCAGGCCAAAAATCCTGAAATTGACACAAAATTGTTACATTCAATTATCAACTTTCAATACCCTTAACATCAACACATAAAATCAACTAAAACCATCAAAATACCACAATAAACTTGCATAAACATCAAAGTAACTCAAACACAATCAACAATATATCACAACTCAAAACTTATACAACCCACAACTCTTATTCTCTTCACCAAACATAACCTTTTCTTCAATCCAACCCCAAAACTCCAAAATTAAATAGACAAAACACTTCAAACATACCAAATCAGCCTTAAACACAACTACACCAAACATCCAACAAACTCATAAGCACAAACTCAAAAGAAATCAAAGAAACAAGTTAGAAACTTAACAAAAGTGAAGAAAATCCTTAAAACTCCAACTTGATCACTTGAAATCCTTCAATTCCTTGAGTTAGCAATCAATAATTTCTCTCTTCCCTTTGTTAAAGGTGGTGGCCGGCTATCAAGAAGAAAGAAGAAGATGATGATAGAAATGGTCAACTCTTCTTCACTTGTAGCCATATAAATCCCCCTTAATCTCCACCAAGCAATTAAATTATTATAATATTATAAATATCGAATATCATCTTCCACTAACATTTAATTTCTAGTTTCAATAATTAAATATATCATTTGACCTTAAATAAAATGTTGACTTGTATTTGTTGTATATATATCTATATATACAACATATACACTTTCCTTTCTCTTTTCTTTCCACTTAATCATATAAACACTTTAAATCATTTAATTCAATTTCAACAATTAGCATGTCTAAAATTTTAGGGTATCATTTGGATATTACAATTCTCCCCCTCTACAAATAAATTTCGTCCTCGAAATTACCTAATCTCAAGTCTGAAACAACTGGGGTTACTAATCTCACATCACTTGCTCACTCTCCCAAGGTGCCTCTTCCTTAGATTGATTCTTCCAAAGAACCTTCACAAGTGGCACTTTCTTATTTCTCAACTCTTTCACTTTATGTGCCAAAATAGCCACTGGTTCTTTTTCAAAAGTTAGATCCGGATTCACCTCAATAGATTCCGCTGACAAAATATTAGATGAGTCTGACCTGTACCTCCGTAGCATAGAGACATGGAAGACATTGTGAATTCGATCCAACTCAGGCAGCAAAGCAAGTCTATAGGCCACTGGTCCAACTCTCTCCAGTACCTCATAAGGTCCAACTCTCTCCAGTACCTCATAAGGTCCAATGAAACGAGGACTCAACTTCCCTTTGTGGCCAAATCTCAAAATTTTCTTCCAAGGAGACACTTTCAAAAATACTTTATCTCCTATATTGAACTCTTTGTCTCTCCTTTTCAAATCCGAATAAGATTTCTGTCTATCTGAAGCTGTTTCAAACAATCCCAAATTATCTTCACTTTCTCTTCTGTTTCTTTAATCAAATTGGGACCAATCAACTTACCTTCTCCAACCTCATCCCAACATAGATGCATCCTGCATCTTCTACCATACAATGCCTCATAATGTGCCATTCCAATACTGGATTGATGACTGTTGTTATAAGCAAATTCAATCAATGGCAAAAATATGTCCCAACTCCTAGAGAAATCGATGATACAGTTTCTCAACATATCCTCTAAAATTTGTATCACCCTTTCTGACTGTCCATCTATCTGAGGATGGAAAGCAGTGCTAAAATGCAACCAAGAACCCAAATCATCATGTAAACTTTTCCAAAACCTCAAAGTAAACCGGGGATCTCGATCTGATACCAAAGAAATTGGGACTCCATGCAACTTCACTATCTCACTGATATACAGCTCAACCAACCTCTAAAGAGAATAATCCATCCGAACTAGAAGGAAATGAGTTGTCTTAGTCATCCGATCAACAATCACCCAGATTGCATCCTGCTTCTTCTGAGTCAAAGGCAACCCAGTCACAAAATCCATCGCTACTCGCTCCCATTTCCACTCTAGCATTGATAAAGGTTGGAGCAACCCCGAAAGAACTTGGTACTCGGCCTTCACTCTCTGACAAGTGAGACATTTGGATATAAACTCCGCTATGTCCCTTTTCATACCTGACCACCAATAATATTGTTTCAAATCATGGTACATCTTAGTACTCCCAGGGTGCATAGCAAAAGCCAACTGATGTGCTTCTTCTAAAATCATCTTTTTCAATCTTGCATCATTAGGAACACACAATCTATCTCTGTACAATAAACTGCCATCACTTCTCACATGAAAATCTCGGCTCTCCCCCTTTTGGCAATCCAAAATAATTTTTTGGATTTTCTTATCTGCCAATTGAACCTCTCTAATATGATCCAACAACACCAGTCTCAATTGCAATTGAGCCAGCAAAGCACCATCATTACATGATTCAAAACTAGCATGCAACACTCTCAACTCAACAAGCAATGAGAGTGAATAAGCAGTCAAACCTGTCAAAGACTTTCGACTCAAGGCATTAGCAATAACATTTGCCTTACCAGGATGATAATCAATCAAACAGTCATAGTCTTTAATCAACTCCAACCACCGTCTCTACCGAAGATTTAGCTCTCTCAGCACACCCAAGTATTTCAAACTCTTGTGATCCGTATAAATGAAACACTTCTCCCCATACAAGTAATGTTGCCAAATCTTTAAGGTAAAAAGTATGGCTGCCAATTCTAAATCATGCGTCGGGTAATTCAACTCGTGTGGCTTCAACTGCCGAGAAGCATAAGCTATGACTCTACCATCCTGCATCAAAACACAACCTAAACCACTATGTGAAGCATCACTGTAAATCACATATGGTTTATCTTCCACAGGCAATGTAAGGACTAGCGCTTGAGTCAACATTTCTTTCAACCGCTCAAAGCTTACTTGACACCAATCTGTCCACATGAATCTAACTCCCTTTCGAAGTAATTTGGTGAGTGGAATAGCTATCAAAGAAAAACCCTTCACAAACCGTCGATAATAAGTGCCAAACCCAGAAAACTTCTAACCTCAGTCACTGTCTTCGGTGGACTCCAATTCAAAATAGCTTCAACTTTACTCGAATCAACTCTTATACCTTATGATGAAACTACAAGACTGAGAAAAGTCACATAATCAAGCCAAAACTCACATTTAGACAGCTTAGCATACAACTGCTTCTCTCTCAAAGTCTGCAATACAATCAACAAATGCTTGTCATAATCCTCCTCATTATGTGAATACACCAAAATATCATCAATAAAAACCACCACAAACTGATCTAAATACCCTGTTCATCAAATCCATAAATGCTACTGGTGCATTCGTCAGTCCAAAAGGCATTACCAAGAACTCATAATGCTCATACCTTGTACGAAAAGATGTCTTAGGTACATCTTCCTCTCTAACCCTCAACTGATAGTACCCTGATCTCAAATCAATCTTAGAGAAAACTGCTGCTCCCTTCAACTGATCAAAGAGATCATATATTCTAGGCAAAGGATACTTGTTCTTGATAGTCACCTTATTCAACTGATCAAAGAGATCATATATTCTAGTAGCAGAAATGGTACTGGATGGTTCTCGCTGGCTCTCTTAAGTGGGAGGTCAGGGGTTCGATCCAGGGAGGCGACTCCTTAGGGAGCCAAATTAACAAATCCTGCTGGGTCGGCCGCGAGGGCTGTCCAGTACTGTAGCGATCGCTTGCCTCCTGCGGACTCCGTGCCCAGGTGGTGAAAAGGCCGGGCCGTAAGCCACTAGTGGGCCAGGCAGCCGACCTGGTCGGGGAGGGTCGTTACAGGCTGGCTGTCTCCATTAAAGGAAAGGATGAATTTGCTTCTTGCAAGCTCAATTAATGGAAGGATTTCAAGTGTTCAAGTAGGAGTTTTGGGAATTTTCTCCATATTTGGTAAGTTTCCAACTTGTTTTCTTGATTTTCTATGAAAGTTTATATATGTGTGAATTGGATATTTGGTGTAGTATATGTTAATGATATTGGTATGTATGAAGTTCTTTTGAGTAGTTAACTATGAAATTAGGGTTGGATTGAAGCAATGGTTAAGTTTGGTGAAGAGAATAAGAGTTTTGGGTTGTGTAACTTTTGAGTTATGAAGTCATGGTTTTAAATTGTGTATTTTTCTTTTAATTGAGTTGTTTTGATGTATATACAAGTATTTTATGGTAAAATGATGGATTTGGGTGAATTTGAATAGAGTTGGAAAGGGTAAAGAAAGATAATTTTGGATGTGACAATTATGTGTTGATATCAGGATTTTAGCTTGACATGTTCGGTGATATGACCATGTCTTTAGGCATTTCGATAGTTCTATTTTCAATGTTGATGACACATGAAGTGACAAGCCCATGTCACTGAGCGTGTCATAGCTTCTGTAATGTTATAGTATTGACACGTGCAGTGACACGCCCATGTCACTGAGCATGTCACAGCTACTATGTTGTACAAGTTTTAGCATGGGCAGGGACACGCCCATGTCTCTGGACGTGTCTTATCTGCTGTAATATAGAGCTTAGGACATGGTCATTAACACACCCATGTCACTGAGCATGTCAAAGCTTCTGTGTTGTGGGTTTAGGGCATGGTCATTGACACGCCCGTGTCGTTGAGCGTGTCATGTGTAGATTTTGCCCTAGATAGTTCTTTTCTTTATTTTTCCTTTGTGTTTCTTATCCTTATGTTGAGAGGTTTTGTTTATGCCTATAAGTGTGTTACTAAGTGATTATTTATAATCACATTTGATTTAGGCTTTGAGGAAACTTGAGTTACCCAATCCAAGTGTTAAGGGATGTCTTAGAAGAGGAGGTTGAAAGTGGTGTTTGAGCTTGTTTTATTGCTTTTAGAAGTAAGTACAAACTTTGAATAATTGATAATATTTGCATGACATTTGGACTTATCACATTTTGGTTGGAAAATGTGTTAAGTTACTTACTACATTGTTTGTGCATGAGTAATATGCTATGATTTGTATAATGTCATAAATGCATTATATGTAATGTGAACTATGTGCAAGATATGATAATGACCCAAAATGTTTGGGTAATGCTGTTTGTTATGTATACATTAAAGATGTTATGTAAAGCCATTGGTGATGGCTATATTGATATAAATGAGATAATTGAGACATTGTGCCTATCTTGATCATGAGAAAATGAGAAAGATATTGATAATAGAATTATTAAAGAATTGCGTGTCTAGTATGTTATTCAATTTTCAAAGTTCTATGTTTGGCAGCATGCCTAAGATGTAACAGTCCCTTGAACTTGGGTTGGGCTTAGCCCTTGAAGCCTAGTTGGGATGTTATATGATGTAGCAGTCCCTTGAAGCTGAGTTGGGCCTAGCCCTTGAAGCTTAGTTGGGATGTTACATACGAGGTTATCCTCATTGTGATATGATTTGCCTTCGGGGCTAGACACATGGTGTCAATTTGGACCAAAGCAGTAACTCTGGGATTTGAATAACATATTAGATCTGTTGGGCCCATGCTTGTGTTTGTTTTTATGTGAATTATGAATTGTGGAACAATTGAGCAAAATATTAAGAGATAGTTTTATGAGATATAATATCCTTATGCATTGTGCATTGGCATTGCATTTGAACTTTATTGTTATCAAAGTTTGTATTATTAGGCTTTTGGCTTAGTGCGATTGTGCTTCATCACACAGGTGACAAGGTAGATTCGGTTGAGCCAGAGAGTTCATCTAGATCGAGTCGAGTCTAGGCTTGAGATCTTAAGTGCAGAGTTGATTATTGGACATCAAGATCAGAGACAAACTGCCAGTATATATATATTTATATTTTTGTACATTTTGACTTCATGTATATTATGTTATATTTTGATGTATATATGTATATATCGTAAACTATCAAAAATGTTTTGGATAAACATTTGGTAATAAAGTTATGTATGTGTTTTAGCAAGTAATATTTTATATATTATTTACATTATATCAGTTAAATGATTTAAGTTTATACAGATTCAAAAAGTAAGGGTTTATTTTATTAAAATGGGTTGTGGCATTCTTGTATCATATATTCGTATATTACATATGTTGGATGTATGTATTGTACGTGTATAGGGTGTAAGGGTGTTACATTTATTTTGATATCAGAGCCTAGGTTTGAGGTTCTCGACCTAGGTGGGTTGTAAGAGAAAGAAAATTAAGATTTTTTAATATGTCTTTTTTTAAATATGATACATGCATTGGCACTAGTAGTTTCTGATCTCTGATGTGGCAATTTCTGTTGTGTTTGCATATATAGGTAGTTATGGCGTCTCAGACACATCAGCCTGCAGAGGGTAGTGCAGAGAGTGTGGCTTTTGATGAGAGTAGAGATGAAGCTAGAACTGAGGTTGTTGGAGGGGCACTTGGTCCTATGCCAAAGAGACCAGCAGTTGATGAGAATTCGCCAGTCTGGGTACGACATATGGTGGAGCTGTTGCGGCAGGCTCCAGTACAGCAGCTGTCGCCACCACAACTGCAGCCGCAGTTGCTGATGATGAAATATGATAAGCTGAGAAAGTTTGGAGCTGAGGACTTTATCAGTACTATAGACCCTGCTGTAGCAGAGCAGTGGCTAGACAGAGTCCAGAGAGTGTTCATCCAGCTGCAGGCTACTCTAGAGAAAAAGTTTGATTATGCCAGATCTCTTTTGCAGAGGGATGCGTACAATTGGTGGAAGATGGTTCCACATGCTCTGGATGATCCACCAGTCCTTTGGCACCCTCTGACACTGGGTCGAGAAGCTACAGTATCTGCTTGTCTATCCTCTGGTGGCTCTCTAGAATGTCTTATGAAATGTTCTGATGACCCACATCTAAAACACACTCTCAAAGCACCACTCCACTAGCAGACACCTCCGTGTGCTTTACCACAATGAACACAAGTAGGTGGAGCAGGCCTCTGAGCCACTGGGGTTGGAGCACTAGCAACTGAAACTACAAGTCTCTGTCTGTTGTTGTACTGACCTGCCAAACTGGCCCTGGCTCCTATTGAACCTCTAAAAATATCCCCCTCAGCCTCTCTTCATTGATGAAGAACCTGTCTCACTCTGGGGTCTCCTAGCTCTGGTCTCGTCAACCCTGGTAGCTGCTGCAAGACCCTGTGCTCTCTCAACACTCCTAAAAACTGCAACCAACTGAGAAAAATCATTATACCTAGAGCCTGCTATGATACACATGATAGAGGGTCTCAGTCCTTCCACAAACCTCCTGCACCTATCAATCTCGTCAAATATGATCGCACCAGCATAATGACTCAACTGGATAAACTTGATATCATATTCTGTCACTGTCCTAGTATCATGTCTCAGACCCAAGAACTCCATTTTTTTTGCATCCTTATACTCCCTCGGAGTATACTTATGCAAAAATTCCTGCATGAAATCATCATAGGTCAGGACTGGTGGATCATCCAGAGCATGTGGATCTGTCTTCCACTAATCATATGCATCCCTCTGCAGAAGAGATCTGGCATAATCAAACTTCTCTTTTGGACTAGCCTGCAACTGAATGAACACTCTTCGAACCCTATCTAGCCACTACTCTGCTACAGCAGGGTCTGTAGTACCAACGAAGTCCTCAGCTCTGAACTTTCTCAGTTTATCATACTTCCTCACCGGCAACTGCGGCTACGGCTGTGGTGGCGGCTGAACTGAAGCCTGCCTCAACAATTCAACCATATGTTGTACCTAGCCAGGTGGAATCTCATCAGCTGCTGGTCTCACAGGCACAGAAACTGATGCCTCACCAGCAGATACAACTCTAGCTCCATCCCTACCCTCATCTGGAGCCACACTCTCTGCACTACCCTCAGCAGCCTGATGCATCCGAGAGGCCATAACTACCTATATCTGCAAACACAATAGAAATTACTATATTAGAGATCAGAAACTGACAGTGCCAATGCATGTATTACAATTAAAAATCATTTTTAAATCCTTCATTTTCTCTCTCTATCAACCCACCTAGGTCGATAACCTCAAACCTAGGCTCTGATACCAAAATAAATGTAACACCCTTACACCCTATATACGTATAATACATATTTTTAGCATATGTAAAATATGCATATATGGTACAAAAATATCACAGACCGATTTAATAAAAAAATTTCACATTTCCAATTTCAAATTTCAAATATTGAATATATAAAATTAAATAGTATATAAATATTCTTTACTTGTTATAGAAACCCAAAATAAACATTTATATGAAAATCTTTGGAAAAAATTCATGAGAGTTTTATTTGTAATTTGGACATCCCAAAATTTATCAATTACACAACCTGCATCATAAAACACTCTCAAAAAATTTCAAATCACCCTTTCACCCATACTCCTCAATTTCACCAAGTTTCTCAAACATTTATATATATATATATATCATTTAGAACACATTTAAACTCCCATTTAAAATAACTTAACCCAAATATTCTTTATAGTTTACAATACATAAAATTCAAAAATATAATATATTATGCATAATACCCAAAATATACAATAACATAAAATATATACATGTTGCTGACAATGTTTCTGATCTTGATATCAACTCTACAAGCACAACCACAAGTCTAGACTCGACCAAGTCTAGAAGAACTCTTCGGCTCAGCCGAATCTGCCCTGTCACCTGCGCGATGTAAACAATTGCACTAAGCCAAAAGCCTAGTAATACAAACTTTGATAATAATAAAACTCAAATGCAATGCCAATGCACAATGCATATGGATATCACATCATTCCATTTTCTCATACTTTTCAAATATTTCACAATCCACAATTCTCATAAAATCAAACATAAACATGGGCCAAAAGATAACTAATATGCTATTCAAATTCCAGAGTTACTATTTTGGTCTATAATGACACCATATGTCTAGCCCCGTAGGCAATATATCAATGTAATAATCCAACTAGGTTTGTGCTTACGACCCAGTCATTTCACCCAGCCTAGCTTCAAGGACTTATTTTTGAGGCTTACGACCCGGTCATTTCACCTCAAAAATATTTTCACAGTGACGCCTAGCGTCTAGCTCGTAGGCAAATCATAGGCATGCCGCCAAACACAAAACTTTGAAAATTGAATAACATACTAGGCACACAATATATTCATATTTCTCATTTATATTGATATCAATTCATTTCATTATGTTTCCACATATCTCATTACATTATACAACATTTTTGCATTTACAACACATTACCCAATTACTTTGAGTCATTTTCACATAATACACATATTTCACATTTTACACAATTTAGCCATTATCAATGGCTTTTCACAATGCATTTAACACATATATGACATTACAAATGTCCTAGCACATTATTCATACATAACCAATGTATTAAGCAGCTTAACACATTTTCCAACAAAAATGTGTTAAGCCCAAATGTCATGCAAACATAACCAATATTTTCAAAGTTTGTACTTACCTCAAATAGCAACCAAAAAAAGCTTAAAACAACCTCCAATCCTATCCTTCCAACTTGCCCTTCACCAGTTGGATGAAGCAAATCAACCTCCCTCAATGCCTAATGCCATTAAATGTGAGGTTGATTTGAGGATGAAGCAAATCACATTTAATGGCATTTTCAATATTAAACCATAATTAAACATCACTCCTACAAATTCCAAAAATTTATCCTTTCCTTACTTTAACATTAGAATTCTATTATATTCCATTTAAATTAGTACATTTAAACCATTTACATTACAAAAACACACTCTTATACACAAAATCTCAAAATGGCATAGCCTTCCCCCATTGAAGATTTTCCATTCCAACACAATCCATTAATCATTTTAAGCTCATATTCATCATTTTTAACACTAAACAACATGCTTAAACAAATAAAATCAAACAATTCAACAACTTTGAAAAATCACTTTTCCAAAACCCTAAATCTCCACTTCCATTCTCGAACTCCAACCAAACACAACCAAATCCAATATTGGACTTTAAAATACTTGTTTATGCACCAAAACAACACATTTAGAACTAATTTACACAATTAAAAACCATGATTTCTCAAACCCTAAAAATTCATAACCCTAAATTCTCTCTCTTCACCATTCTTTATCCAAACTCCATCATCTCTTCAATCCAACCTTAAATTCATTGTTAACTACCCAAAATAATATCATACACACCAATTCCAATAATTATATCATACTACTTAAAAATTCAAAATCACACATAATCAAAATTTCCATGGAATTCAAAGAAAGAAGTTGGAAACTTACCAAATTTGGTGGAAATCACAAAAAATCCACTTTAAACTTGTTAAAGCCTTCAATTTGTGGAGTATGGAAGATCAAAATCCTTGAGCTAGAACAACCACGGTGGTCGGCCCTTGATGGAGAAGAAGAAGATGAAAAAAAAAACTTTTATTTTCTCTTTCCCTTCATCTTTTAATTATAACCATATATATATTAAAATAATTTAATAATTAATTATTTAATTATTTATTTAATAAATTAAAAGTCTAAAAATTCTTCTTCCATTCAAAAATTATTTATTTTTGAATTATTTTATTAATTTTAAATTTCTAAAGTTTATTTATAAAAATGCCATTGAACTTTGACTTTTCTTTTAAAATGTGTTGACTTTTATATGTTATGTATATTTTACATATATATCACATATATATTTCACTTTTTCATTTAAAATCCCTTCATTTTCCATTTAAAACCATTAATTTAATTTTTCCATTTAAATTATAATTTTTTTTATCAAATTTCCAAAAATTAGAAATTTTCAAAAATTTTGGATTTTACAATTCTATTCCCCTAAAATAAATTTCGTCCTCAAAATTACCTGTTCTCAAGTCTGGAATAATTGGAAAAACTAACTCTGCATTGCCTGCTCACTCTCCACGTCGCCTCCTCAATGGCATGATTCCTCCAAAGGACTTTCACAAGTGGCACCCTCTTATTCCTTAATTCTTTAACCTTTCGTGCCAAAATCGCCACTGATTCTTTCTCATAAGTCAGATATGGACTCACCTCAATAGACTCCACTAACAAGATATGAGATGGGCCAGACTTGTATCTCCGAAGCATTGAGACATGGAAAACATTATATATTTGATCCAACTCAGGCGGAAAAGCTAGTCTATAATCCACTGGACCAACTCTCTCCAACACCTCATATGGTCCTATGAAACGAGGACTCAACTTCCCTTTTTGACCGAACCTCAGAATCTTCTTCCATTGAAATACCTTCAGAAACACTTTATCTCCCACACTGAAGTCTATGTCTCTTCTCTTCAAAT
Organism: Garcia nutans; assembly: GCA_947685225.1. Lineage (NCBI taxonomy): Eukaryota > Viridiplantae > Streptophyta > Magnoliopsida > Malpighiales > Euphorbiaceae > Garcia > Garcia nutans. The sequence continues at coordinate 42,471,123 of CANTUV010000005.1, forward strand.
CTGAATAGGATTTCTGTCGGTTTGAAGATGCTTTCAAACGACCCCGAATCACCTTCACTTTCACCTCTGTTTCCTTAATTAAATCAGGACCGACCAGTTTACCTTCTTCGACCTCATCCCAACACAAAGGTGTCTTGCATCTCCTGCCATATAAGGCCTCATAAGGAGCCATCCCAATACTGGACTGATGACTTTTGATATAAGCAAACTCAATTAGTGGCAAAAATCTGTCCCAATTCCTGGTAAAATCAATGATACAGCTCCTCAATATATCCTCCAGAATCTGTATCACTCTCTCTGACTGCCCATCTGTTTAAGGATGGAAAGCAATACTAAAATACAATCGAGAACCCAAAGCATCATGCAAACTCTTCCAAAACCTCAAAGTAAACTGGGGATCTCAATCCGATACCAAAGAAACTGGGACTCCATGCAACCTCACTATCTCATTGATATACAGCTCAGCCAAACTCTCAAGAGAATAATCCATCTGAACTAGAAGAAAATGAGTTATCTTCATCATCCAATCAACTATAACCCAGATTGCATCATGCTTCTTCTGGGTCAAAGGTAGTCCAGTAACAAAATTCATTGTCACTCGCTCCCATTTCCACTCAGGCACTAATAAAGGTTGGAGCAACCTTAAAAGAACTTGGTGCTCAACCTTCACTTTCTAGCAAGTGAGACATTTGGATACAAACTCTGCTATGTCCCTCTCCATACTTGACCACCAATAATGTCACTTCAAGTCCTGATACATCTTGGTACTACCAGGGTGCATAACATAAAGTGACTGATGTGTTTCCTCTAATATCATCCTTTTCAATTCTGCATCATCAGGAATACACAACATGTCTCTGTACCATAGACTGCCATCATCCCTGACATAAAAGTCTCAAGTCTCCTCCTTTTGATAAACCAACACAATTTTCTGAATTCTCTCATCTGCCAACTAAGCCTCCCTAATATGATCCAACAAGATTGGCCTCAACTGCAACTGAGCCATCAAAGTACCATCATCACAAGACTTAAATCTAGCATGCAACGCTCTCAACTCAACAAGCAACGAGAGCGAATAAGCAGTCAAACCTGCCAAAGACTTCCGACCCAAGGCATCAACAACAACATTTGCCTTGCTAAGATGATAATCAAACAGTTATAATTTTTAATCAACTCTAGCTATCATCTTTACCGAAGATTCAACTCTCTCTGAACACCCAGGTATTTCAAACTCTTATGATCCATATAAATGAAACACTTTTCCCCATACAAGTAATGCTGCCAAATCTTCAAGGCAAAAACTATTGCTGCTAATTCCAAATCATGCATCGGGTAATTCAGCTAATGTGTCTTTAACTGTCGAGAGGTATAAGCAATGACTCTACCCTCTTGCATCAGAACACAACCTAAACCACTATGTAAAACATCACTGTATATCACATATGGTTTACCTTCCATAGGCAGGGTAAGGATAGGAGCCTGGGTTAACATCTCCCTCAGCTGCTCAAAACTTGCCTGACACCGATCTGTCCACACAAATCTAACTCCTTTCTGAAGCAATCTGGTGAGTGGTGTAGATATCATAGAAAAACCCTTCAAAAATCGACGATAATAGCCTGCCAATCCCAGAAAACTTCTAACCTCTGTCACAATCCTCGGTGGACTCCAATTCAAGATAGCCTCAACCTTACTCGAATCAACTCTAATACCCTCTACTGAAACCACATGACCAAGAAAAGCTACCTGATCGAGCCAGAAATCACACTTAGACAGCTTAGCATACAATTGCTTCTCTCTCAGAGTCTGTAATGCAATCCATAAATGTCTATCATGATCCTCCTCATTATGCGAATACACCGAAATGTCATCAATGAAGACCACCTCAAACTGATCTAAATATGGTCTGAACACCCTGTTCATCAAATCCATAAAAGCTGCTGGTGCATTCGTCAATCTAAAGCGAATCACCAGAAACTCATAATGCCCATACCTCATGCAAAAAGTTGTCATGGGTACATCCACATCTCTGACTCTCAATTGATGGTACCCTAATCTCAGATCAATCTTAGAGAATAATGCTTCTCCCTTCAACTAGGCAAAGGATACTTATTCTTGATGGTCACCTTATTCAACTACCTATAATCAATACACAATCTCAAGGTGCCATCCTTCTTCTTCACAAACAACACAGGCGCTCCCCATGAGGACACACTAGGGCAAAAAAACCAACAACTCCTGCAACTGCACCTTCAACTCTCTCAACTTAGCAGGTGCCATCCGATAAGGAGTAATAGAGATAGGAGTGGTACCAGGCAACAAATAGATACCAAACTCCACTTCTCTCTCAGGAGGTACCCTTGGAAACTCATCAGGGAAAAACATCTGGAAACTCTGCAACTATGGGTATACTGTCAAACTAGGACCCCACTACTCTAGTATCTACAACATGAGCAAGATAAGCCTCACATACCTTCCAAATCATCCTCCTAGTTGGAACAGCTGAAACAATCATGGGTGAAAGATACCACTGCTCATTAGATACCATCACATCCCTACCATCACGTGTTCTCAAAGTAACACATTTCTTCTAATAGATTACCAAAGCCCCATGCTTGGATAACCAATCCATGACTAAAATCAGATCATACTCCCTAAAAGGCATCTCAATCATGCCATCGTGAAACTTCTCATCCTGAACAACAACTGGACTATCTCGGTGCACCCTACTCGCCACAACAGTATGCCCTAAAGGATTTGTGACTAAAACATCAAATCCTAAGGACTCAGAATGCAAATCACTCACAGGTAAGATGGATGCACTGATGTAAGAATGAGTCAACCCAGGGTCTAATAATGCAAGAACTGAAGTACCAAATAAAGTAAAAGTACCAGCAATAACAGTTGAAGCATTCGACTGCCTCTGCATCACATAAACCCGCTGTGATGGTCCTGCCTCATCTGGTCTACTACCTTTGGCTGTAGAACCTCCTCTCTGACTAGTCCCAGATCGACCACCTCTACCAAAACCTCTGCCACCAGGACCCCCTGACACTGGGTCGAGAAGCTACAGTATCTGCCTATTTATCCTCTGGTGGGTCTAGACGATCTCTGATAAAATGGTCTGATGAACCACATCTAAAACACACTCCCGAAGCACCTCTCCACGAGTAGACACCTCCGTGTACTTTACCACAATGAACACAAGTAGGTGGAGTAGGCCTCTGAGCAGAGCACTAGCAACTGAAACTACAGGTCTCTGTCTCTATCTCTACTATTGTACTGACCTGCCGAACTTCCACTGGCTCCTATTGAACCTCTAAAAATGTCCTCCCCAGCCTCTCTTCACTGATGAAGACCTTGCCTCACTCTGGGGTCTCCTAGATCTAGTCTCCTCAACCCTTGTAGCTGCTGCAAGACCCTGTGCTCTCTCAACACTCCTGGCAGTTGCAACCTACTGAGAAAAATTGTGATACCTAAAGCCTACTATGATACACATGATAGAGGGTCTTAGTCCCTCCTCAAACCTCCTGCACCTGTCAATCTCATCAGAAATGATCCCACCAGCATAATGACTCAATCGGATAAACTTGATTTCATACTCTGTCACTGTCCTGGTATCCTATCTCAGACTCAGGAACTCCATCTTCTTTGCATCCTTATACTCCCTTGGAGTATACTTCTGCTCAAATTCCCATAGGAAATCATCATAGGTCCTGACTGGTAGATCATCCAGAGCATGTAGAATCATCTTCCACCAATCATATGCATCCCTCTGCAGAAGAGATCTGGCACAATCAAACTTCTCTTTTGGACTAGCCTGCAACTGAATGAACACTCTCTGAACCCTGTCTAGCCACTGCTCTGCCACAGCAGGGTCTGTAGTACCAACGAAGTCCTCAGCTCTGAACTTTCTCAGTTTATCATACTTCCTCACCGGCAACTGCGGTTGTAGCTGTGGCGGCGGCTAAACTGGAGCCTGCCTCAACAACTCTACCATATGTCGTACCCAGTCAGGAGAAATCTCATCAGCTGCTGGTCTCACAGGCACAAAAATCGATGCCTCACCAACAAACACAACTCTAGCTCCATCTCTACCCTCATCCAGAGCCACACTCTCTGCACTACCCTCAGCAGCCTGATGCGTCTGAGACACCATAACTACATATATCTGCAAATACAACAGAAATTACTATATCAGAGATCAGAACCTGACAGTGCCAATGCATGTATTACAATTAAAAACCATTTTCAAATCCCCATTTTCTCTCTCTATCAACCCACCTAGGTTGATAACCTAAAACTTAGGCTCTAATACCAAAATAAATGTAACACCTTTATACCCTATATACGTACAATATATATTTCCAGCATATGTAAAATACACATATACGGTACAAAAATGTCACTTATCAGTTTAATAAAAAATTTTCACATTTCCATTTCAAATTTCAAATACTAAATATATAAAATTAAATAGTATATAAATATTCTTTATTTGTTATAGGAACCAAAAATAAACATTTTATATGAAAATCTTTGGAAAAAATTCGCCAGAGTTGTCTTTAATTTGGACAACCAAAATTTATCAATTACACAACATGCATCAGAAAACACTCCCAAATAATTTTAAATCACCATTTCACCCATACTCCTCAATTTCACCAAGTTTCTCAAACATTTATATATATATATATAATTTAGAACACATTTAAACTCCCATTTCAAATAACTTAACCTAAACATTCTTTATAGTTTACAATACATAAAATTCAAAAACATAATATATTATTCATAATACCCTAAATATACAATAACATAAAATATATACATGCTGCTAATAGTGTTTTTGATCTTGATATAAACTCTACAAGTACGACCACAAGTCTAGACCCGACCTGGTCTAGAAGAACTCTCCGACTCAGCCGAATCTACCCTGTCACCTGCGCAATGTAAACAATCGCACGAAGCCAAAAGCCTAGTAATACAAACTTTGATAATAATAAAATTCAAATGCAATGCCAATGCACAATGCATATGGATATCACATCATTCCATTTTCTCATTCTTTTCAAATATTTCATAATGCACAACTCTCATAAAAACAAACACAAACATGGGCCCAAAGATAACTAATATGCTATTCAAATTTCAGAGTTACTATTTTGGTCTATAATGACACCATGTGTCTAGGCCCATAGGCAATATATCAATGTAATAATCCAACTAGGTCTAAGCTTACGACCCGGTCATTTCACCCTGCCTAGCTTCAAGGACTTGTTTTTGAGGCTTACGACCCGGTCATTTCACTTGAAAAACATTTTCATAGTGACGCCCAGCATCTAGTCCTTAGGCAAATCATAGGCATCCCGCCAAATAGAGAACTTTGAAAATTGAATAACATACTGCAGACCCTTAATTTTTGACCTAGTCCGGTCCAATATTTTTAAAAATAGTCTCAAATAATTTTATGGTATTTTAATTAAATAATATTTGTTTTAATAATGTTTATTATTTATAATATTTATTTTAATAATGTTTATTATTTATAATATTATTTTTAATAAAAATAAAAGGGTAATATTAGAAAGTTCAAAATAATAAATAAATAAAAATCAATGACGGAAGAATCGACGATGAAAAATTTTGTAGCTGGCGAAATTTGCTTAGGCCAATTTCGCTGCAAGAAAAACCTAAAACGAATTGGCCACAAGCCAATTTTCTACAGGAAATTCCTGCGGCGAATTGGTTGGCCACTCACACGCAATTCTCGCCCAGCCTGCACCTGGCCCGTGCTCGCCTTACAACAATTCTCACCCGCACGCGGTTCTGGCCAAAACCCTATCCTAATTGGTTTTGAGTTTTATTTCCTAAAGAGTTCTTATTTTCCTAAACTAGTTAGTATTAGATTTTATATTTTCTATAAATACCACATTAAAACACAGAATTGAGGATCAGAAATTTTCAAAAAGAGGAGAATTTTTTGAGCAATTATTCAGACTCTTGGAAATTGTTTAGACCTTGGAGCTTGGATCTTGAGGCAGAGTCTTTTTTGAACTAAACCTAGCAGCAAAAGGAGAAGAATTAAAGGCAAGAAACACACCATCAAAGGCAGCCCACACTGCCTTTACTATTTTTTTAACCAGAATTCAAGATTTTGGTGGAACCAACGAGGAGGTTTGGATTTCTTTTCATTATTTTGTTTACATTAGGTTCATCACTCAATTTGATTAATTATTTAAACATACAGAAGATGATGTTTTTGGTTATTTAATTAATTATTCTATTACCATCCAAGTCCTATTTAGAACCCTAAAAAAAACTATTTATCAATACCCTAATTATACTTTTTCAAAGCTACAAAACAATAATTTGTTTTCTTAAAACCCTAACCAAACTTACTTTCCAAAATCACAGAAGCCTATTCTTTCCACATACCTAATTTAAAATCCTATTTTCATAATTCAATCTCTAATATCCTAATTGTAATTTGTTTAAACCCTAAATTTTAATATTACTTTCATAGTTATTTAAACCCTAAATTTTAGTATTACTTTCATACAGAAACCCTAAATCCAAAACATTCATTCTTTATATTCAAACCCCAACTTATTTCAAATCTAATTTTTAAATTCAAATATCTAATAGCCATATTATTACTTTTAAAAAAAAGTTTCTTAACTAATTAAACTAATATATGTAAAAACCTAATTGTTAAATATAAAACCCAAAGAAACACTAATTGATACATGAACCCTATATTTATATACTCACTATTTTTATTTTAAATTAGATGAATGTTTATTATTTATTTTGATTAATGTTTAATGTGTTTGATGAATGATTTATTTATGATGGATGGCCGTTTACTTTTATTTATTTATTTTGATTTCAAAACATTGTAAGAGGTATGTTTCCCATATTTTGGATACCTCATATATTGATCATTATGTAATTTATTTTATTTTAATATTTTTAGACAAATGTAAAGGACATGTTTCCACCTTTCGGTGGGTGTCCTATTTAGTTTTAGACATGGATGATGTAAGGACATGCTTCCATCCTCGGATGTGTGTCCATTTATTTGCTTTGTTTGAACATTGCTTTGGTTTTAATATAATGATGCTTTCTTTTAATTATTGCATGTAGTATGGATAATATTGTTATATTTAAGAATTTTATAATATTAAGACCGGTTCCAATAAGCCCTGCGTTGTGGGGGTGCTGGGTCGTTTCTCACCTTCCCCACACGTACCCAACTTTCCGAACCCATTAGGGGGTTGGGAATTTCTAGGAATCGAGTCATCCATCCCTTTCTTTTTCCCTGCCAGTCCGGGTGGCGACTCCATTTTCTCCGGGCTTAAGCCCGTGTTCTCTAAGGCCCCGAGCCTAAATAGTGCCGAAGTCGCAAAAATCATTCCACCGAGAGTGGGGGCAAAAATTCCCGCTCACATATACTAGGCACACAATTTATTCATATTTCTCATTTATATCGATATCAATTCATTTCATTATGTTTCCACATAATTCATTACATTATACTACATTTTTGCATTTACAACACATTACCCAATTACTTTGGGTCATTTTCACATAATGCACATATTTCACATTTTACACAATTTAGCCATTATCAATGGCTTTTCACAATGCATTTAACACATATATGACATTACAAATGTCACAGCACATTATTCATACATATCCAATGTATTAAGTAGCTTAACACATTTTCCAACCAAAATGTGTTAAGCCCAAATGCCATGCAAACAAAACCAATATATTCAAAGTTTGTACTTACCTCAAATTGCAACCAAAACAAGCTTAAAACAACATCCAATCCTATCCTTCCAACTTTCCCTTCACCACTTGGATGAAGCAAATCAACCTCCCTCAATGCCTAAACCAAATGTGATAGTAAATAATCATTTAGTATGACATCGGAGATAAACTTTGAGTGCCATGAAATTATGTTAGTCACAGTTTATCCAAAGTTAGTTGAAGTTAGTCCGAGTTAGATTAAGTTAGTGCACAGATAATGACGATTCCATGACACTTAGACCCATCCAGTAAAAAACATCAAGAATGCATTATTGACACTATATATGACCTTAGAGATAAACTTTGAGTGCCATGAAATTATGATAGTCATAGTTGGTACAAAATTAGCCGAAGTTAGTCTGAGTTAGATTAAGTTACTGCACAGATAATGACGATTCCATGACACTTAGACCCAGCTAGCAAAAAACATTAAGAATGCAGTATTGACACTATATATGACCTCAAAGATAAACTTTAAGTGCCATGAAATTATGTTACTCATAGTTGGTGCAAAGTTAGATGAAGTTAGTTTGGGTTAGTAAAAGTTAGTGCAAAATAATGACGATTCCCTGACACTTAGACCCGGCCAGCAAAAACATCAATAATGTAGTACTGACACTGTATATGGCCTCAAAGATAACCTTTGAGTGCCATGAAATTATGTTAGTCATAGTTGGTGCACAGTTAGCTAAAGTTAGTTTGAGTAAGTGAAAGTTAATGCACAGAAAATAACGATTCCATGACACTCAGACGCAGCCAGGAAAAAAAATCAGGTATGAAGTACTGACACTATATATGACCTCAGAGATAAACTTTGAGTGACATGAAATTATTTTTGACATAGTTAGCGGGAAGTTAGCCTGTTAGTTAAAGCTAGTGCACAAATAATGACGAATACATGACACTCACATCCAACCAGCAAAAACAAGAAGAATGCAGTAGTGACACGATATATGACTCGGAGATAAACTTTGAGTGCCATGAAATTATGTTAGTCATAGTTAGTGCAAAGATAGCCGAAGTTAAACTGAGTTAGTTAAAGATAGTGCACAGATAATGATGATTCCATAATGCTCAGACCTAGCCAGCAAAAAACATCAAGAATGCAGCATAAACACTTTATATAACGTCGAAGATAAACTTTGAGTACCATGGAATTTCGTTAGTCATAGTTTGTGCAAAGTTAGCTGAAGTTAGTCTTAGTTATTTTAAGTTAGTTCACAGATAATGATGATTCCTTGACACTCAAACCCAGCAAGCAAAAAACACTAAGAATGCAGTACTGACACTATATATGACCTCATAGATAAACTTTAAGTGCCATGAAATTGTTTTAGTCATAGATGGTGCAAAGTTAGCCGAAGTTAGCCTGAGTTAGTTAAAGTTAGTGCACAGATAATGACGATTCCATGACACTCAGTCCCTACCAGTAAAAAATGTCAATATTGTAGTACTGACACTTTATATGACCTCAGAGATACCCTTTGAGTGCCATGAAATTATGTTTGTCATAGTTGGAGCACAGTTAGCCGAAGTAAGTCTAAGTTAATGAAAGTTAGTGTACAAAAAATGATGATTCCATGACACTCAAATGCAGCAAAAAAAATTCAAGAATAAAGTACTGACACTATATATGACCTCAGAGATAACCTTTGAGTGACATGAAATTATGTTAGTCATAGTTAGTGCAGAGTTAGCCGAAGTTAGCCTGAGTTAGTTAAAGTTATTGCACAAATAATGACATTTCCTTGACACTCACACCCAGCCAGCAAAAAAAAAAAAACAAGAATGCAGTACTAACACTATATATGACCTCAGAGATAAACTTTGAGTGCCATGAAATTATGTTAGTCATAGTTGCTGCAAAGTTAGCCGAAGTTGGTCTAAGTTAGTTAAAGTTAGTGCATAGATAATGATGATTCCATCACACTCAGACCCAGCCAGCAAAAAATATCAAGAATGCAGCAGTGACACTATATATGACCTCAGAGAAAAACTTTGAGTACCATGAAATTATGTTAGTCATAATTAGTGCAAAGTTAGCTGAAGTTATTTTGAGTTAGTTAAAGATAGTGCATAGATAAAAATGATTCCATGGCGCTCAGACATAGTCAGCAAAAACATCAACAATGCAGTGCAAACACTATATATGACGTCAGAGATAAACTTTGAGTGCCATGAAATTATGTTAGTCTTAGTTTGTGCAAAGTTAGACGAAGTTAGTCTGGGTCAGATTTAGTTAGTGCGCAGATAATGATGATTCCATGACACTTAGACCCAGCCAGCAAATAACATCAAGAATGCAGTGCTGACACTATATATGACCTAAAAGATAAACTTTAAGTGCCATGAAATTATGTTAGTCATAGTTGGTGCAAAGTTAGCCGAAGTTAGTCTGCGTTAGTTAAAGTTAGTGCACAAATAATGACGATTCCATGACACTTAGACCCAGCAAGCAAAAACATCAATATTGCAGTACTGACACTTTATATAACCTCTGAGATAACCTTTGAGTGCCATGAAATTATGTTAGTCATAGTTGGTGCAAAGTTAGCCGAAGTTAGTTTGGGTTAGTAAAAGTTAGTGCAAAATAATGATGATTCCTTGACACTTAGACCCGGCCAGCAAAAACTTCAATAATGCAGTACTGAGACTGTATATGACCTCAAAGATAACCTTTGAGTGCCACGAAATTATGTTAGTCATAGTTGGAGCACAGTTAGCCGAAGTAAGTCTAAGTTAATGAAAGTTAGTGCACAGTAAATGATGATTCCATGACACTCAAATGCAGCAAAAAAAAAATTCAAGAATAAAGTACCGACACTATATATGACCTCGGAGATAACCTTTGAGTGACATGAAATTATGTTAGTCATAGTTGGTGCAAATTAGCCGAAGTTAGCCTGAGTTAGTTAAAGTTAGTGCACAAATAATGACAATTCCTTGACACTCACACCTAGCCAGCAAAAAAAAAAAAAAAAAAACAAGAATGCAGCGCTAACACTATATATGACCTCAGAGATAAACTTTGAGTGCCATGAAATTATGTTAGTCATAGTTGCTGCAAAGTTAGACGAAGTTGGTCTAAGTTAGTTAAAGTTAGTGCATAGATAATGATGATTCCATCACACTCAGACCCAGCCAGCAAAAAATATCAAGAATGCGGCAGTTACACTATATACGACCTCAGAGAAAAACTTTGAGTGCCATGAAATTATGTTAGTCATAGTTAGTGCAAAGTTAGCTAAAGTTATTTTTAGTTAGTTAAAGATAGTGCATAGATAAAAATGATTCCATGACGCTCAGACCTAGCCAGCAAAAACATGAAGAATGCAGTGCAAACACTATATATGACGTCAGAGATAAACTTTGAGTGCCATGAAATTATGTTAGTCATAGTTTGTGCAAAGTTAGATGAAGTTAATCAGGTTTAGATTTAGTTAGTGCGCAGATAATGATGATTCCATGACACTTAGACCCAGCCAGCAAAAAACATAAAGAATGCAGTGCGGACACTATATATGACTTTAGAGATAAACTTTGAGTGCCATGAAATTATGATAGTCATAGTTGGTGTAAAATTAGCCGAAGTTAGTCTGAGTTAAATTAAGTTAGTGCACAGATAATGATTATTCCATGACACTTAGACCCAGCTAGCAAAAAATATTAAGAATGAAGTATTGACACTATATATGACCTCAAAGATAAACTTTAAGTGGCATGAAATTATGTTACTCATAGTTGGTGAAAAGTTAGCCGAAGTTAGTTTGGGTTAGTAAAAGTTAGTGCAAAATAATGACGATTCCTTGACACTTAGACCCGGCCAGCAAAAACATCAATAATGCAGTACTGACACTGTATATGACCTCAAAGATAACCTTTGAGTGCCATGAAATTATGTTAGTCATAGTTGGTGCACAGTTAGCTAATGTTAGTTTGATTAAGTGAAAGTTAATGCATAGAAAATAACGATTCCATGACACTCAGATGAAGCCAGGAAAAAAATCAGGAATGAAGTACTGACACTATATATGACCTCGGAGATAAACTTTGAGTGACATGAAATTATTTTTGACATAGTTGGCGCGAAGTTAGCCCGAGTTAGTTAAAGTTAATGCACAAATAATGACGAATACATGACACTCACACCCAACCAGCAAAAACAAGAAGAATGCAGTAGTGACACGATATATGACTCGGAGATAAACTTTGAGTGCCATGAAATTATGTTAGTCATAGTTAGTTCAAAGATAGCCGAAGATAATCTAAGTTAGTTAAAGATAGTGCACAGATAATGATGATTCCATAATGCTCAGACCTAGCCAGCAAAAAACATCAAGAATGCAGCACAACACTTTATATAACGTCGAAGGTAAACTTTGAGTGCCATGGAATTTTGTTAGTCATATTTTGTGCAAAGTTAGCTAAAGTTAGTCTGAGTTAGTTTAAGTTAGTTCACAGATAATGATGATCCCTTAACACTCAAACCCAGCAAGCAAAAAACACCAAGAATGCAGTACTGACACTATATATGACCTCATAGATAAACATTAAGTACCATGAAATTGTTTAAGTCATAGATGGTGCAAAGTTAGCCGAAGTTAGCTTGAGTTAGTTAAAGTTAGTGCACAGATAATGATGATTCCATGACACTAAGTCCCTACCAGTTAAAAATGTCAATAATGCAGTACTGACACTTTATATGACCTCAGAGATACCCTTTGAGTGCCATGAAATTATGTTAGTCATAGTTGGAGCACAGTTAGCCGAAGTAAGTCTAAGTTAATGAAAGTTAGTGCACAGAAAATGATGATTCCATGACACTCAAATGCAGAAAAAAAAATTCAAGAATAAAGTACTGACACTATATATGACCTCAGAGATAACCTTTGAGTGACATGAAATTATGTTAGTCATAGTTAGTGCAGAGTTAGCCGAAGTTAGCCTGAGTTAGTTAAAGTTATTGCACAAATAATGACAATTCCTTGACACTCACACCCAGCCAGCAAAAAATAATAATAATAAGAATGCAACATTAACACTATATATGACCTCAGAGATAAACTTTGAGTGCCATGAAATTATGTTAGTCATAGTTGCTGCAAAGTTAGCCGAAGTTGGTCTAAGTTAGTTAAAGTTAGTGCATAGATAATGATGATTCCATCACACTCAGACCCAGCCAGCAAAAAATATCAAGAATGCAGCAGTGACACTATATATGACCTCAGAGAAAAACTTTAAGTGCCACGAAATTATGTTAGTCATAGTTAGTGCAAATTTAGGTGAAGTTATTTTGAGTTAGTTAAAGATAGTGCATAGATAAAAATGATTCCATGACGCTCAGACCTAGCCAGCAAAAACATCAAGAATGCAGTGCAAACACTATATATGACGTCAGAGATAAACTTTGAGTGCCATGAAATTATGTTAGTCATAGTTTGTGCAAAGTTAGACGAAGTTAGTCTGGGTTAGATTTAGTTAGTGCACAGATAATGACGATTCCATGACACTTAGACCCAGCCAGCAAATAACATCAAGAATGCAGTGCTGACACTATATATGACCTTAGAGATAAACTTTGAGTGCCATGAAATTATGATAGTCATAGTTGGTGCAAAATTAGCCGAAGTTAGTCTGAGTTAGATTAAGTTAGTGCAAAGATAATGACGATTCCATGACACTTAGACCCAGCTAGCAAAAAACATTAAGAATGCAGTATTGACGCTATATATTACCTCAAATATAAACTTTAAGTGCCATGAAATTATGTTACTCATAGTTGGTGAAAAGTTAGCCGAAGTTAGTTTGGGTTAGTAAAAGTTAGTGCAAAATAATGACGATTCCTTGACACTTAGACCCGGCCAGAAAAAACATCAATAATGCAGTACTGACACTGTATATGACCTCAAAGATAACCTTTGAGTGCCATGAAATTTTGTTAGTCATAGTTGGTGCACAGTTAGCTAAAGTTAGTTTGATTAAGTGAAAGTTAATGCACAGAAAAAAACGATTCCCTGACACTCGGATGCAGCCAGGAAAAAAATCAGGAATGAAGTACTGACAGTATATATGACCTCGGAGATAAACTTTGAGTGACATGAAATTATTTTTGACATAGTTGGCGCGAAGTTAGCCCTAGTTAGTTAAAGTTAGTGCACAAATAATGACGAATACATGACATTCAAACTCAACCAGCAAAAACAAGAAGAATGCAGTAGTGACACGATATATGACTCGAAGATAAACTTTGAGTGCCATGAAATTATGTTAGTCATAGTTAGTGCAAAGATAGCCGAAGTTAATCTGAGTTAGTTAAAGATAGTGCACAGATAATGATGATTCCATAATGCTCAGACCTAGCCAGCAAAAAACATCAAGAATGCAGCACAGACACTTTATATAACGTCGAAGGTAAACTTTGAGTGCCATGGGATTTTGTTAGTCATATTTTGTGCAAAGTTAGATAAAGTTTAGTCTGAGTTAGTTTAAGTTAGTTCACAGATAATGATGATCCCTTAACACTCAAACCCAGCAAGCAGAAAACACCAAGAATGCAGTACTGACACTATATATGACCTCATAGATAAACATTAAGTGCCATGAAATTGTTTTAGTCATAGATGGTGTAAAGTTAGCCGAAGTTATCCTGAGTTAGTTAAAGTTAGTGCACAGATAAAGATGATTCCATGACACTCAGTCCCTACCAGTAAAAAATGTCAATAATGCAGTATTGACACTTTATATGACCTCAGAGATACCCTTAGAGTGCCATGAAATTATGTTAGTCATAGTTGGAGCACAGTTAGCCGAAGTAAGTCTAAGTTAATGAAAGTTAGTGCACAGAAAATGATGATTCCATGACACTCAAATGTAGCAAAAAAAATTCAAGAATAAAGTACTGACACTATATATGACCTCAGAGATAACCTTTGAGTGACATGAAATTATGTTAGTCATAGTTAGTGCAGAGTTAGCCGAAGTTAGCCTGAGTTAGTTAAAGTTATTGCACAAATAATGACAATTCCTTGACACTCACACCAAGCCAGCAAAAAATAATAATAATAAGAATGCAGCACTAACACTATATAGGACCTCAAAGATAAACTTTGAGTGCCATGAAATTATGTTAGTCATAGTTGCTGCAAAGTTAGCCGAAGTTGGTCTAAGTTAGTGCATTGATAATGATGTTTCCATCACACTCAGACCCAGCCAGCAAAAAATATCAAGAATGCAGCAGTGACACTATATATGACCTCAGA
The DNA here is from genome assembly GCA_947685225.1 of Garcia nutans. NCBI lineage: Eukaryota > Viridiplantae > Streptophyta > Magnoliopsida > Malpighiales > Euphorbiaceae > Garcia > Garcia nutans. The sequence goes on from CANTUV010000005.1 coordinate 42,486,200, forward strand.
GAAAAACTTTAAGTGCCACGAAATTATGTTAGTCATAGTTAGTGCAAAGTTAGTTGAAGTTATTTTGAGTTAGTTAAAGATAGTGCATAGATAAAAATGATTCCATGACGCTCAGACCTAGCCAGCAAAAACATCAAGAATGCAGTGCAAACACTATATATGACGTCAGAGATAAACTTTGAGTGCCATGAAATATGTTAGTCATAGTTTGTGCAAAGTTAGACGAAGTTAGTCTGGGTTAGATTTAGTTAGTGCGCAGATAATGACGATTCCATGACACTTAGACCCAGCCAGCAAATAACATCAAGAATGCAGTGCTGACACTATATATGAGCTTAGAGATAAACTTTGAGTGCCATGAAATTATGATAGTCATAGTTGGTGCAAAATTAGCCGAAGTTAGTCTGAGTTAGATTAAGTTAGTGCACAGATAATGACGATTCAATGAAACTTAGACCCAGCTAGCAAAAAACATTAAGAATGCAGTATTGACACTATATATTACCTCAAAGATAAACTTTAAGTGCCATGAAATTATGTTACTCATAGTTGGTGAAAAGTTAGCCGAAGTTAGTTTGGGTTAGTAAAAGTTAGTGCAAAATAATGACGATTCCTTGACACTTAGACCCGGCCAGAAAAAACATCAATAATGCAGTACTGACACTGTATATGACCTCAAAGATAACCTTTGAGTGCCATGAAATTATGTTAGTCATAGTTGGTGAACAGTTAGCTAATGTTAGTTTGATTAAGTGAAAGTTAATGCACAAAAAATAACAATTCCATGACACTCAAATGCAGCCAGGAAAAAAATCAGGAATGAAGTACTGACACTATATATGACCTCGGAGATAAACTTTGAGTGACATGAAATTATTTTTGACATAGTTGGCGAGAAGTTAGCCCGAGTTAGTTAAACTTAGTGCACAAATAATGACGAATACATGACACTCACACCCAACCAGCAAAAATAAGAAGAATGCAGTAGTGACACGATATATGACTCGGAGATAAACTTTGAGTGCTATGAAATTATGTTAGTCATAGTTAGTGCAAAGATAGCCGAAGTTAATCTGAGTTAGTTAAAGATAGTGCACAGATAATGATGATTCCATAATGCTCAGACCTAGCCAGCAAAAAACATCAAGAATGCGGCACAGACACTTTATATAACGTCGAAGGTAAACTTTGAGTGCCATGGAATTTTGTTAGTCATATTTTGTTCAAAGTTAGCTAAAGTTAGTCTGAGTTAGTTTAAGTTAGTTCACAGATAATGATGATCCCTTAACACTCAAACCCAGCAAGCAGAAAACACCAAGAATGCAGTACTGACACTATATATGACCTCATAGATAAACATTAAGTGCCATGAAATTGTTTTAGTCATAGATGGTGCAAAGTTAGCCGAAGTTAGCCTGAGTTAGTTAAAGTTAGTGCACAGATAATGATGATTCCATGACACTCAGTCCCTACCAGTAAAAAATGTCAATAATGCAGTACTGACACTTTATATGACCTCAGAGATACCCTTTGAGTGCCATGAAATTATGTTAGTTATAGTTGGAGCACAGTTAGCTGAAGTAAGTCTAAGTTAATGAAAGTTAGTGCACAGAAAATGATGATTCCATGACACTCAAATGCAGAAAAAAAAATTCAAGAATAAAGTACTGACACTATATATGACCTCAGAGATAACCTTTGAGTGACATGAAATTATGTTAGTCATAGTTAGTGCAGAGTTAGCCGAAGTTAGCCTGAGTTAGTTAAAGTTATTGCACAAATAATAACAATTCCTTGACACTCACACCCAGCAAGCAAAAAAAAAAATAATAAGATTGCAGCACTAACACTATATATGACCTCAGAGATAAACTTTGAGTGCCATGAAATTATGTTAGTCATAGTTGCTGCAAAGTTAGCTGAAGTTGGTCTAAGTTAGTTAAAGTTAGTGCATAGATAATGATGATTCCATCACACTCAGACCCAGCCAGCAAAATATATCAAGAATGCAGCAGTGACACTATATATGACCTCAGAGAAAATCTTTAAGTGCCATGAAATTATGTTAGTCATAGTTAGTGCAAAGTTAGTTGAAGTTATTTTGAGTTAGTTAACGATAGTGCATAGATAAAAATGATTCCATGACCCTCAGACCTAGCCAGCAAAAACATCAAGAATGCAGTGTAAACACTATATATGACGTCAGAGATAAACTTTGAGTGCCATGAAATTATGTTATTCATAGTTTGTGCAAAGTTAGACGAATTTAGTCTGGGTTAGATTTAGTTAGTGCACAGATAATGACGATTCCATGACACTTAGACCCAACCAGCAAATAACATCAAGAATGCAGTGCTACCTTAGAGATAAACTTTGAGTGCCATGAAATTATGATAGTCATAGTTGGAGCAAAATTAGCCGAAGTTAGTCTGAGTTAGATTAAGTTAGTGCACAGATAATGATGATTCCATGACACTTAGACCTAGCTAGCAAAAAACATTAAGAATGCAGTATTGACACTATATATGACCTCAAAGATAAACTTTAAGTGCCTGAAATTATGTTACTCATAGTTGGTGCAAAGTTAGTCAAAGTTAGTTTGGGTTAGTAAAAGTTAGTGCAAAATAATGACGATTCCTTGACACTTAGACCCGGCCAGCAAAAACATCAATAATGCAGTACTGACACTGTATATGACCTCAAAGATAACCTTTGAGTGCCATGAAATTATGTTAGTCATAGTTGGTGCACTGTTAGCTAAAGTTAGTTTGATTAAGTGAACGTTAATGCACAGAAAATAACGATTCCATGACCCTCAGATGCAGCCAGGAAAAAAATCAGGAATGAAGTACTGACACTATATATGACCTCGGAGATAAACTTTGAGTGACATGAAATTATAATGACGATTCCATGACACTTGGACCCAGCAAGCAAAAACATCAATAATGCAGTACTGACACTGTATATAACCTCAGAGATAACCTTTGAGTGCCATGAAATTATGTTAGTCATAGTTGGTGCACAGTTAGCCAAAGTTAGTCTGCGTTAGATTAAGTTAGTGCACAGATAATGACGATTCCATGACACTTAGACCCAGCCAGCAATAAACATCAAGAATCCAGTACTGACACTATATATGACCTCAAAGATAAACTTTAAGTGCCATGAAAATATGTTAGTCATGGTTGGTACAAAGTTAGCCAAAGTTAGTCTGGGTTAGTAAAAGTTAGTGCAAAATAATGACGATTCGATGACACTTAGACCCAACCAGCAAAAACATCAATAATGCTATACTGACACTTTATATGACCTTAGAGATAACCTTTGAGTGCCATAAAATTAAGTTAGTCATAGTTGGTGCAAAGTTAGCCAAAGTTAGTATAAGTTAGTGAATGTTAATGCATTGAAAATGGCGATTCCATGACACTCAGACACGCCCTGAAAAAAAATAAAGAATGAAGTACTGACACTATATATGACCTCAGAGATAAACTTTGAGTGACATGAAATTATTTTAGACATAGTTAGTGCAAAGTTAGCTAAAGTTAGCCTGAGTTAGTTAAAGTTAGTGCACAAATAATGTTGATTCCATGACGCTCACACCCAGCCAGCAAAATACAAGAACAATGCAATAGTGACACTATCTATGACCTCGGAGATAAACTTTGAGTGCCATGAAATTATTTTAGGCATAGTTAGTGCAAAGATAGCCAAAGTTAATCTGAGTTAGTTAAAGATAGTGCATAGATAATGGTGATTCCATGACGCTCAGATCTAGCTAGCAAAAAACATCAAGAATGCAATGCAGACACTATGTATGACCTCAAAGATAAACTTTAAGTGCCATAAAATTATGTTAGTCATAGTTGGTGTAAAGTTAGCCAAAGTTAGTATGGGTTACTTAAAGTTAGTGCACAAATAATGATGATTCCATGACACTTAGACCCAGCTAGCAAAAACATCAATAATCCAGTATTAACACTGTATATGACCTCAGAGATAACCTTTGAGTGCCATGAAATTATGTTAGTCATAGTTAGTGTACAGTTAGCCAAAGTTAGTCTGAGTTAGTGAAAGTTAATGCACAGAAAATGATGATTCCATGACACTCAGACGCAGCCAGAAAAAAAATTAAGAATGAAGTAATGACACTATATATGACCTCAGAGATAAACTTTGAGTGCCGTGAAATTATGTTAGTCATTATTGGTGCAAAGTTAGCCAAAGTTAGTCTGAGTTAGTGAATAATGCACAGAAAATGATGATTCCATGACACTCAGATGTTGTTAGCAAAAAAATCAAGAATGAAGTACTGACACTACATATGACCTCAGAAATAAACTTTGAGTGACTTGAAATTATGTTAGTCATAGTAGGTGCAAAGTTAGCCAAAGTTAGCCTGATACAATATACATAATCACAATCGCACTAAGCTAGAAGCTTAGTGGTACAAACCTTGATAACAATATTATTCAATTGCAATGCAAATGCACAACACATATGGATACCACAATTTATAACATTATAACTCATTGTGTTACTCAATTGTTTTTTAATTCATATTTCACATTAAAGCAAAGACAAGCATGGGCCAATGAAAACTAATATGCCATTCAAATTCCAGAGTTACTGCTTTGGTCCAATAATCACATTATCTAGCCCGAAGGCGAAGCATAATCACAATGAGGATTACCTCATATGTAACATCCCAACTATGCTTCAAGGACTAGGCCCGACCCAGCTTAAAGGGTCTGCTACATCATGTAACACCCAACTAGGCTTCAAGGACCAAGCCCAACTCAACTTTAAGGGATTGTTACTTTTAGGCATGCCACCAACAACAAAACTCTGAAAATTGAATAACATACTAGGCACACAATTCTTTTATAATTTCATTATCAAATCCTTTTTCATTTTCTCATGATCATTATAAGCACAATGCCTCAAATATCCCATTTATATCATTATAGCCATCACCAATGGCTTCACACACTATCATTAGTGTATACATAACAAATTGCATTATCCATACATTTTTAATCATCATTATATATTTCACATAGTTCACATTATGCAAATCATAGCACTATTCTCATATACCAACAATATAGTAGGTAACTTAACACATTTTCCAACCAAATGTGTAAGTTCCAAAGTCATGTAAATGTATGCAATCATTTAAGGTTTGTACTTACCTATAAGAGCAACAAATACCAATTCCAATCTCCTCTTCCAAGATATCCTTCAACACTTGGATTGGGGTAACTCAAATCTCTTCAAAACCTAATCCAAATGTGACTACACATACTTACTTAGTGATACGCATAAGAAAATAAGAAAAAACACTATCTAGGGCAAACTATACACTTGACACGCTCAATAACACGGGCATATCCCTCATCATGCCCTAAACCTGCAACACAGAAGCTTTGACACGCTCAGGACATGGGAGTGTCACTGCAGTGTCAATCCTCCTCCAACACTGTAGACCCTTAATTTTTTACCCAGTCCGGTCCAATATATTTTGTTTGGTCCAAAATAATTTTTGTGTTATCTAATATATTTTAATTGGTCCAAAATAATTTTTGTTATCTTAATTAAATAATTTTTACTTTATTATCTAATTTTTATTAATAAAAAAATAAAAATAAACAAATAAAAATCAAAAAATAAAAAATAAAAATCAGCAACGGAAAAATCGGCGACGAAAAAATCGTCGCCGAAAACCAACAGTGCGGGCTTAGCTGTGGGCTATTTCGCCCGCAGGAGTTTCCTGCGGGCGAAATGGCCAATAGGCCGTTCCCCACCCCCTACCGCAGCCAATTGTGGAAGATTTTTTGCCAGCGCAATTTTTTCTGCGGCAAATTTTTTCGCTAGCACAATTTTTCCGCAGCAGTTTTTTTTTGCCAGCGAAAGTTTTCGACGCAAAATTTTCGAAACCTAATTCAATTAGGTTTTGGTTTCCTTTTCTTATTAAATATTGTATTCCGTGAGTAACTAGGAAAAAGGGATAAAAACTTCTATAAATAAGGAGGCAGAGAGAGGGAAAAGGGGGATCAAAAATTGGGACAAAATTGGAGATTTTGAAACGGAATCTGTGAAGGAAAGCAGTGGAACCAAGCTGATTTTTTGAGAGAGTCGAAAAATAATTCAAGCAATTCATCAAAGGCATCAACTGCCTTTGTTTTTGTTGATTCAAGAAGCAATTTTTTTGGGTGTAACTCACGAACCAAGGTTTGAGCTCTTAAATTATTTTTTGTTTTATCACAGTAGCTTAATTCATGAAATTGTGTCTTTCAAAATTAAAAATCCTAGAACTTCAATTTAGTTTTTCTAAAATTAAAAACACTAATTCGTTATTTTATTTTTCAAAAGGTCTTAAAATTGTTATTTTTACTTCTTCAACATCTTAAAACCCTAATTGAACATGTTTTTCTTCAAAACCAAAATTTGATTCTTATTCTTACAACAAACCTTAAAAACACCTTTTTTATTTAGATAAACCTTAAATCATTGGTCTACTTTCATAAAGTTATCAATTGCTTTTTCCAAATTCTAAAAAGCTCCGTGCATCCACTGAAACCCTAATTTTAAAACACTAAATCATAACTCAACTCCAAACCTAAAGTAGTAAAACCCTAACCCCTTTAAAGCCTTAAACCCTAATCTTTTATAAACCCTAATCCTTTAAAACCTTAAAAATCATATAAACACAAATATTTTAATTTTACACAGTAAGCTTGAAATCATCATTTAAAACCACAAATCAAAAGTATTTTAAAGTGCCTAAAACCCTAGTTTCATGATTTCACCATTCAAACCTTAATTAGGTTAATCAAAGTGTCTTACCAACTTTTAAAACATAATACTTTAATATATTATAATTCCTTTAAAAAGTCACAGTAGCCTAATTCCATTAAAATCCAAAACCCTAAACACATGAAATAAAGGACCCAAAATGGAAACAGTAGCTATAATTTATATTTTTATTTGCCTCATTCAATTCTATATTTGATTATGCTTTGATTTATTTTATATGCTTTAATTTATTTAAGTTCAATGCTTATTTTATTTAATTTATCATGGATGGATGTTTACTTTCTATTGATATTTAATATCTTTGATGAATGATTTATTTATTATGAATGGTTATTTACTTTTATCAATTTATTTAGATTTCCAAATGTTGTAAGAGGTATGTTTCCACTTGGTGGGTACCTCATTAGTTAAATATCATGTAATTTAAATTGCTTTTTCTATTTTAGAACCTATGTAAAGGACATATTTCTACCTTTCGGTGGGTGTCCTATTTAGGCATGTGATGTAAGGACATGTTTCCATCTTCGGATGGGTGTTGCAAGAAAGGATCCCTTGAAGCTAGCAAGTGGACCAATCACTATGAGCAAGGCAAAGAGATATCAAGCTAGAATGGCTTTGCATATTCAAGAAGAGATTTCCAAAGAGCTTCAAGAATTATCATTGAAGAAGATGGAGATAGAGCTTGAAGAAGGCACACCAAAGCTGATTATTATGCTTAGTGTGGAAGCTAAAGGCTAGCTAAAGAAAGGTCCAACGTGCAAGAAAGGTCCATAGGGGTTCATATAAAGCCTTGGGAAGTAATTTAAGGCCCATGGACAGCCCAAATAGTGTGGGGCGTTTCTTATGTTGAAGGAATTAGTTTGGTTGTTTCCATACTTTATATTTTCCTTAGTGGATTAGGATTTTGTTTCCATACTTTATATTTTCCTTATTGGATTAGGATTTTGTTTCCATACTTTATATTTTCCTTAGTGGATTAGGATTTTGTTTCCATACTTAATGTTTTCCTTATGCAATTATGAATGTTTTCCTTATGCAATTAGGAATGTTTTAGTCTTAATTTTCCATATGCAATTAGGAATTTTGTAACCCTTATTTAAGGGCACTATTAGGCCGAATTTCATATACAACAATTAATAAAAAATTTTGAATTCTTCTACAAGTTCTTCTTGTGAATTTTCGTGTGAGAGAGATTAGAGTGGATTCTTTAATTCTTTCTTTGCATCAAGAATTAGGTTTACTTATCAACAAGAGTTGTGGCGTTTTCCTTCTTCTTACCAACTAAATCCTTCAATCATAGTGAGTTCGCGTCTCTTTATAGGCGTTGGGTTCCTTAGGAGGTGATTATCAAGTTTCAAGAAGTTCTCTACCATTGTTTTACGTTGGGTTTGCTGCCATTGTTGCTAAGGGTCCGCGTCATTTGGTATCAGAGCCTTGCTACAAGGTAATTTTTATCTACTTTGTCTTTCTAGGGTTTGTTAATTTAAGTCTTTTAAGTTTATGCGATTTAGGGTTCTTAGAGAGTCTAGTCTTTAATTTTCAAAAAAAAATGTCATATATATCAAAATTCGAAAAGCCTAAAGATTGTTCAAAGAGTAATTTCGAAACCTAGGCCTTGCATCTGAATTGGATTCAAAACCAAGATTTGGGTTCTTGAAAGAGAGCAAAAGCTAGAGTTTTTGTTCAAGCTTAATTTTGATTTGATTATGAGTGAATCTAGGGTTGCAAATTAAGTCCAGATTTTGAAAAGTCCTTGGGAGTAAATTAAGTCCCGAATCAAGGGGATAGTGAAAGGAAGCAAAAAAAAAAAAGTACAAAACCACCTCAACAAAAATTGTTTGATATTCTTGCTATTTGGGTGCTAAGGATCACATCTAGGTGGGTTAGAAGTAATAAAAAAATTTTGGGCAAAAAAATTCACCTTTTGAGGGCTTTTGGAATTCGAAAATCAGACCTTAATATTCATATTATTTGAGTGTTTTAGGTGGGAATTAGAGTCTAGAAGCTAGCGTTTTTGGGTAGAATTGATTAGGTCCATAAAGCAGCTTGCCAAGTGTGGGTTGTTTTTGATTCATTATATCCAAATTTGTCTTGTTTATTGGCTTCATTGTTTCTAATTTCTTTATCTAGCTTTTAACTCCATTACATTGCTAAGTATCATTTGCTTGTGTCGATACTTGGTTTTATATCGTGTAGTGCAAATTACCTTGCATTACCTCCGGATACTTGTCTTGTTTTCTATCTAGTTCTAGGATTTAGGTTCTAGTTTCTTGAACGACTTGACAATTGTTGGTTGGTGAGCTTGGTTCTGAAGTGCAATCAAGGAAGACAAGAAAAGTGAGGTAATTCTAAACACTTGAATGAATTTCGATTATTACTAATCTTGTTTCTTTGAGTTTGTTTGTTTGTTAACATGGCTGGAAAAGGAGAAGAGACTAGCAAAGAAGGAGCTATGGCCGAAAGCTTGGCTAGGCGTAATGAGACTTTGGCAGCAATGCTTGGTCGAATGGAGATGATGGAGAGTGCTTAGGAGAGAAGGGCAAGGAAATCTTGAAGCCCTAGAAGCAGCCGAAAGGGTAGAAGATGAAGATGAAGCTGGAAATCAATCTACCACTGATGGTGACCTTACTTCCATCAAGATGAAGATTCCTTCCTTTGAAGGGAAGAACAATACAGAAGAGTTCATAGAATGGGAGAGGAAAGTTGAGCAGATTTTCAAATGCCATAACTACACTGAAGAGAAGAAATCAGTTTTGGCAGCCGTAGAGTTCAAAGGGTATGCTACCTTTTGGTGGGATCAATTGAAAGCTAATAGAAGAGGGAAAGGTATGAGGCCTATTCCTGAATGGTCAACCTTGAAAGAACTAATGAGAAGCCGATTTGTACCATCTCACTACATTCGAGATTTGTACAATCGACTAGCAAGACTAGTTCAAGGTGGAAAAAGTGTGGAAGAGTACCACAAAGAGATGGAGATGATCATGGCTAGGGCAAATATTGATGAAGATGAAGACAAGAAGATGTCACAATTTCTTGGGGGATTGAATTTGAACATAGACAATGAATTGGAGATGTATGAATTCAACACAATGGAAGAGTTAATTCAAAAGGCCATGAAGATAGAGAGAAGATTGAAGAATAAAGCTATTTCGAAAACTGGCTACTCTAAAGCTAGTGGAAAATTTTCAAACTTCAAGGGTTCAAGTTCAAATGGAGGTTCCTACAAAGGGGATTACAAGGGTTCTTTCCAAAAGAATTCTTCCTACAATCCTAATTTCAAGAAGCCGAATGATGGGGATGCAAAAACAGCGAAGGAAACACCTTCTAGACCTACTCTAAGTAGGGAAATTAAATGCTACAAGTGATTGGGAAGTGGACACATTGCTTCTCAATGTCCGAATAAGAGGGTGATGATTGCTACCCATGAAGGGGAAATTGAATCAGAATCTAAACATGAAGAAGAAGAGGAGGCCAAATGTGGTGATAGGGCCGAATATGATGAAGAGGCTTGGGAAAATCAAGTCTTGAATGCTGAACATGGAGAGATGCTTGTTACTAGAAGAGCTTGAATATTCAAGTCAAGGAAGAAGGCTTGGATCAAAGGGAGAATCTTTTCCACTCTAGGTGTTTGGTGAATGGTAAGGTTTGTACACTTATCAATGATGGTGGAAGTTGTACCAATGCTGCTAGTAATACAATGGTGGATAAATTGGGGTTAGCTTGTTTTAAACATCCCAATCCTTACAAGTTGCAATGGTTCAATGACGCTGGGAAAGTAAAAGTGTTGAAGCAAGTCAAGGTACCATTCTCCATTGGGTGGTATAAAGATGAGGTTTTGTGTGATGTAGTGCCAATGCAAGCTGGACATTTGCTATTAGGAAGACCATGGCAGCATGATAGAAGGGCACAACATGATGGCTTTTCTAATAAGTATACCTTTACTTATGAAGGAAAGAAGGTTGTTCTAGCACCATTATCACCTCAAGAGGTGTATGAAGATCAAAAGAGGATGCTAGAGAGGGAGAAAGAAGTTTCAGCCAACATGAACTAAGGGGTTCAAATTCGGCCAATGATGTTTCTTCAACACCCAAGGGTAATTCTAAGGGTAGGGAGAGAGAAAATAATAAAGTGAGTGAGTGGAGAAAGGGAAAAGAGGCCGAGAGTCAAAAGAAAGTAAGCAAACAAATAAATGGCCCATTGGTGAGAGAAAATAAGCAAGGAGAAAAAGCAAAACATACTTTTTATGCAAGAGTAAGAGAGATAGATGTAGGGCAGCCTGTACTCATTATTATGTATAAAGAATCGTTACTTGCTGACAGTGAAGAATCTCTTGATTCTTTACCTTCTAGTTTTGTGTCTTTGTTGCAGGATTTTGAGGATGTGTTTCCTGAAGACCTTCCTAGTGGTTTGCCACCATTAAGAGGGATTGAACATCAAATTGACTTCATACCTGGTTCTACAATTCCAAGCCAGCCAGCATATAGGAGCAATCCTATGGAGACAAAAGAGATGCAAAGACAAGTTGAAGAGCTTTTGGAGAAAGGCTTTATTCGCGAGAGCCTTAGTCCTTGTGCCGTTCCAGTCTTATTAGTACCCAAGGAAGATGGTTCTTGGAGGATGTGTGTTGATTGTAGGGCTGTGAACAAGATTACTGTGAAGTATAGACATCCCATTCCTAGACTTGATGACATGTTGGACGAATTGCATGGGGAAAGATATTTCACAAAGATTGATCTTATGAGTGGATATCATCAAATTCGCATGAAGCCTGGAGATGAATGGAAGACTGCCTTCAAAACAAAATATGGTTTGTATGAATGGTTAGTTATGCCTTTTGGTTTATCTAATGCACCTAGTACTTTTATGAGATTAATGAACCATGTTTTGAGAGCTTATTTAGGTAAGTTTGTGGTAGTTTACTTTGATGATATTCTGATTTATAGCAAAACTGAGGAAGAACATGTTAAGCATGTTAGGAATGTGCTTGAAATCCTTAGGGAGCAAAACCTTTATGCTAAGCTTAAGAAGTGTTCTTTTTGCCTAGATAGGGTTGTTTTTCTTGGTTTTGTTGTGAGTATGCAGGGAATTGAAGTTGATCAAGAGAAGGTGAAAGCTATCCAAGAGTGGCCGAATCCTTCAAGTGTGACAGAAGTAAGGAGTTTTCACGGATTGGCAAGCTTCTATAGGATATTTGTCCCTAATTTCTCTACATTGGCAGCCCCCTTGACTAGCATAATCAAGAAAGAAGTGGGATTCGTTTGGGGCAAGGAGCAACAAGAAGCATTTGATGCTTTGAAAGAGAAGCTTTCTACTACACCCGTTTTAGCTTTACCTAACTTTGATTCTACTTTTGAAATTGAATGTGATGCTTCTGGTGTAGGTATTGGAGCTATTTTGATGCAAGAGAAGAAGCCCATTGCATACTTTAGTGAAAAGCTTAATGGAGCAACGCTGAATTATTCAACTTATGACAAGGAGCTATATGCTTTGGTGAGAGCATTGGAAGTATGGGAGCATTATTTGCTGCCCAAGGAATTCGTGATCCATTCAGACCATGAATCATTGAAACATTTGAGAGGGAAAGGCAAGTTGAATAAAAGACATACAAAATGGGTTGTGAAGATTGAGAAGTTTCCTTATGTGATCAAATACAAGCAAGGTAAAGACAATATAGTGGCAGATGCACTTTCAAGGAGGTACACTTTACTTAATGTTTTGAGTACTAAATTGCTTGGATTTGAATGTATAAAGGACTTATATGTTGGTGATTCTGATTTTGGCAATGTTTATGATGCTTGTGAGCATGGTGCTTTTAATTCTTTCTATAGACATGATGGGTTTTTATTTAAGGGTTTGAAATTATGCATGCCTAGATGTTCTAAGAGAGATTTGCTAGTATTAGAATCATATTGTGGGGGTTTGATGGGGCATTTTGGAGTTGATAAGACTTTAGACATGCTGAATGAACACTTTTATTGGCCAAATATGAAAAGGGATGTAATTCAGATTTGTAAGGCTTGTTTGGCTTGTAGGCAAGCTAAGTCTAAATCTATGCCTCATGGTTTATATATGCCATTACCCGTTCCTAGTTCTCCTTGGATGGACATTAGTATAGACTTTGTTTTAGGATTACCAAGGACTAAGAGGGGGAGAGATAGCATATTTGTGGTTGTTGATAGGTTTAGTAAGATGGCACATTTTATCCCATGTCATAAGAGTGATGATGCTAGTTTAGTGGCCGAACTCTTCTTTAGGGAGGTGGTTCGAATTCATAGGATACCAAAATCCATAGTTTCTGATAGAGACACCAAGTTTTTGTCTCACTTTTGGCATGTGCTTTGGGGAAAGTTAGGTACCAAGTTGTTATTTTCCACCACTTGTCATCCTCAAACGGATGGACAAACAGAAGTAGTAAACAGAACTTTAGGTACCATGTTGAGAGCTTTAGTGGGTAAAAATTTGAGTTCTTGGGAAGATTGTTTGCCATTTATTGAGTTTGCTTATAATCGTGCTATTCATTCTTCTACAGGATATTCACCTTTTGAGCTTGTTTATGGTTTTAACCCACTAACAGTTTTGGATCTTGTTTCTTTACCTTCTCATGAGCTTGTTAGTTTAGATGGTGAGAAGAAAGCTAAATTGGTGAAAGAGATGCATGAGAAAGCAAGGGCGAATATTGAGAAAAGGAACAAGAGATATGCTGATTCTGCAAATAGAGGGAGACGTGAGATGAAGTTTCAAGTAGGAGATTGGGTTTGGGTGCATTTTCGAAAAGAGAGGTTTCCTAACCAAAGGAAGAACAAGTTGCAAGCAAGGGGAGATGGCCCATTCCAAGTGCTGGAGAAGATTAATGACAATGCCTACAAGATCGACTTACCAGGTACGTATAATGTTAGTGCTACTTTCAATGTAGGTGATCTTTCTCCTTTTGATGATGCAGATTTGAGGACAAATCTTTTTGAAGAGGGGGAGAATGATGCAAGAAAGGATCCCTTGAAGCTAGCAAGTGGACCAATCACTAGGAGCAAGGCAAAGAGATATCAAGCTAGAATGGCTTTGCATATTCAAGAAAAGATTTCCAAAGAGCTTCAAGAATTATCATTGAAGAAGATGGAGATAGAGCTTGAAGAAGGCACACCAAAGCTGATTATGATGCTTAGTGTGGAAGCTAAAGGCTAGCTAAAGAAAGGTCCAACGTGCAAGAAAGGTCCATAGGGGTTCATATAAAGCCTTGGGAAGTAATTTAAGGCCCATGGACAACCCAAATAGTGTGGGGCGTTTCTTATGTTAAAGGAATTAGTTTGGTTGTTTCCATACTTTATATTTTCCTTAGTGGATTAGGATTTTGTTTCCATACTTTATATTTTCCTTATTGGATTAGGATTTTGTTTCCATACTTTATATTTTCCTTAGTGGATTAGGATTTTGTTTCCATACTTAATGTTTTCCTTATGCAATTAGGAATGTTTTCCTTATGCAATTAGGAATTTTTAGTCTTAATTTTCCATATGCAATTAGGAATTTTGTAACCCTTATTTAAGGGCACTATTAGGCCGAATTTCATATACAATAATTAATAAAATTTTTGAATTCTTCTATAAGTTCTTCTTGTGAATTTTCGTGTGAGAGAGATTAGAGTGGATTCTTTAATTCTTTCTTTGCATCAAGAATTAGGTTTACTTATCAATAAGAGTTGTGGCATTTTCCTTCTTCTTACCAAATAAATCCTTCAATCATAGTGAGTTCGCATCTCTTTAAAGGCGTTGGGTTCCTTAGGAGGTGATTATCAAGTTTCAAGGAGTTCTCTACCATTGTTATACGTTGGGTTTGCTGCCATCGTTGCTAAGGGTCCGCGTCAGGTGTCCATTTATTTGTTTTGCTTGGTGTGAGCGGGGATTTTCGCCCCCACTCCCGGTGGAATGGTTCTTGCGACTTCGACACTGTTTAGGCTCGGGGCCTTAGAGAACACGGACCGAAGTCCAGAGAAAATGGAGTCGCCACCCGGATGAACAGGGAAAAAGAAAGGGGTGGATGACTCGATTCATAAGGAATCCCCAACCCCCTAATAGGTTTGAAAATTTGGGTACGTGTGGGGAAGGTGAGAAATGGCCCAGCACCCCCACGATGCCCGGTTCATTGGAACCGGCCTCCTTTACATGTCTTAATATTATAAAATTCTTAAATATAACAACATTATCCATATTACATACAATAATTAAAAGAGAGCATCAATATATTAAAATCAAAGTAATGTCCAAGCAAAACAAATAAATGGACACCCATCCGAAGATGGAAACATGTCCTTACATCACATGCCTAAATAGGACACCCACCGAAAGGTAGAAACATGCCCTTTACATAGGTTCTAAAATAGAAAAGCAAATTAAATTACATGATATTTAACTAATGAGGTACCCACCAAGCGAAAACATACCTCTTACAACATTTGGAAAAATCTAAATAAATTGATAAAATTAAATAACCATTCATAATAAATAAATCATTCATCAAAGGTATTAAACATCAATAGAAAGTAAACATCCATCCATGATAAATTAAATAAACGAAGCATTGAACTTAAATAAATTAAAGCATATAAAATATAGAATTGAATAAAGCAAATAAAAAGTCCAAATTATAGCTACTATTTCCATTTAGGGTTCTTTATTCCAAGTATTTAGAGTTTTGGAATTAATGGAATTAGGCTACTGTGACTTTTTTAAGGAATTAAAATAGATTGAAGTTTTATGTCTTAAAAGGTTGGTAAGACACTTTGATTAACCAAATTAAGGTTTGAATGGTGAAATCATGAAACTAGGGTTTTAAACACTTTAAAATACTTTTGATTCATGGTTTTAAATGATGATTTCAAGCTTACTGTGTAAATTTAAAATATTTGTGGTTTTATGGTTTTTAAAGTTTTAATGGATTAAGGTTTAGAAAAAGTTAGGGTTTAAGGTTCTAAAGGGGTTAGAGTTTACTATTTTAGGTTTGGAAGTTGAATTTGGGTTTAGTATTTTTAAAATTAGGGTCACGGTGATGCATTGGTTTTTAAGAATTTGGAAATCAATTTGATAATTTCATGAAGTTTTATGAATTTAAACAAACGAATTAAAGTTTTTATAAATAGAAAAGATGTTTTTTAAGGCTTTTTGAAAGAAACATAACCAAGTTTAAAATTTTGAAAAGTTTAAAATTTTGAAAGAAACAGAATCAAATTTTGGTTTTGTTGAAAAATAAGTTCAATTAGAGTTTTATGATTTTGAAGAAGTAAAAATAATAATTTTAAGCCTTTTTGGAAAATAAAGCAACGGATTAGTGTTTTTAACTTTAGAAAAACTAAAATAAAGTTCTAAAGTTTTTAATTTTGAAAGACCAAATTGTATAAACTAAGCTACTGTGAAAAACAAAAAAGAATTTAATACATACCTCCTTTTGATGATTCTTCCAAAAATCATTTTTCCTGGATGAATTAAAATAAAGACAATTGCTGCCTTTGATGGTTTCTTTCTCTCCTTCGTCTCTCAAAAAAAAGTCAGATTTAATTTCACTCTTTCCTTCACAGATTCGGTTTCAATTTTGTTTCCAATTTCCTCCTTAATTTCTGAATACTTTTCCTTTTTTTGTGTTGTTATTTATAGAGGTTTTTTTATTGGTTTTTCCTAATTACACATGGCATACCATATTTAATAAGAAAAGTAAACCAAAACCTAATTGTATTAGGTTTCAAAAAATTTGCGTCGAAAAAATTTCACTGCCGAAAAAATTTGCCGTAGGAAAAATTGCGCTAGTGAAAAAAAAATATGCCGTAGTTGGCTACGGCAGGGGATAGGCAGTAGGCCTGTAGGCCATTTCGCCCGCAAGAAACTCCTGCGGGTGAAATGGCCCACGGCCAAGCCCGCTGGAATTTTCGGCGATGATTTTTTCGTCGTCGATTTTTTTTATTTTTTTATTTTTATTTTTTATTGATAAAAATTAGATAATAAAGAAAAAATTATTTAATTAAGAAAACAAAAATAATTTTGAACCAATTAAAATATATTAGACAACAAAAAAATTATTTTGGACTAATTAAAATATATTGGACCAGACCGGGTCAAAAATTAAGGGTCTACAGTTTGCCCTCTGCTTGAATGATCTGAAACTTTAGTGAAAGAGAGTGAAAAGCAATAAGACTTAATTTTTTAGATGGCGATTTAAATTTGTTTTGGGTACTTGGACCCGAGATCGGTTACTTGGACCCGAGATCGGTTGAATTTGGGTACTTGGACCCGGGATTGGGTACTTGGACCCGAGATTGATTTAATTTGGATACTTGGACCTGAGATTGGGTATTTGGTCCCGAGATTAAATTTGATTTGGGTACTTGGACCCGAGATCGGGTACTTGGACCCGAGATAGATTTGATTTGGGTTCTTGGACCTGAGATTGAGTACTTGGACTCGAGATTGGGTACTTGGACCCGAGATTGGATTGAATTTGGATACATGGACCCGGGATTGGGTACTTGGACCCGAGAATGATTTGATTTGGGTACTTGGACTTGAGATTGGGTACTTGGACCTGAGATTGGATTGAATTTGGGTACTTGAACCTGGGATTGGGTACTTGGACTCGAGATTGATTTGATTTGGGTACTTGGACCCGAGATTGGGTAATTAGACCCGAGAATGATTTGATTTGGGTATTTGGACTCGAGATTGGGTACTTTGACCCGGGATTGGGTACTTGGACCCAAGATTGGATTTGATTTGGGTACTTGGACCCGAGATTGATTTGATTTGGGTACTTGGACCCGAGATTGAGTACTTGGACTCGAGATTGGGTACTTAGACTCGAGATTGGGTACTTGGACCCGAGATTGGATTGAATTTAGGTACTTGGACCTGGGAATTGGTACTTGGACTCGAGAATGATTTGATTTGGGTACTTGGACCCGAGATTAGGTACTTGGACCCGAGAATGATTTGATTTGGGTACTTGGACCCGAGATTGGATTAAATTTGGGTACTTGGACCCGGGATTGGGTACTTGGACCCGAGATTGATTTGATTTGGGTACTTGGACCCGAGATTGGGTACTTGGACCCGAGAATGATCTAATTTGGGTACTTGGACTCGAGATTGGGTACTTGGACCCGGGATGGGGTACTTGGACCCAAGATTGGATTTGATTTCGGTACTTGGACCCGAGATTAGATTTGATTTGTGTACTTGGACCCGAAATTGATTTGATTTTGGGTGCTTGGACTCGAGATTGAGTTTGACTGACCTTTTATCATTTGAGAAGTCTGACTTCTTCGGCTGTTCTATGCATGGTGGTTCTTCACCCTCAGAATGGATCTTCATCCTTTGAGATCGGGTCTTCACCCTTAAAAATGGATCTTCATCCATTGAGACCGGTTCTTCACCCTTGCAAATGGATCTTTATCCATTGGAGGTCGGGTCTTTACCCTGGCTTCAGCACTTTTAGCTGAACTGATCTTTTATCTTTTGCATCTTCATTCTTTTGAGAGTTCTAATGTTTCATTCTTGTGTTCTTTCTTTTTTCAAAAATTAAGCTATTTTTAATTAGCCTTCATATCCTCTCCTTTTCTCCCTCCTTGGCGAGATATTTGCAAGTGAATTTGAAAATATTTTATATATAAACTCAAAAAATTGAAAATGAGAAATTTTGCCCCCTGTGTAGGCTCAAACCCATAATTTTTCTATGTGGACTCTGATTGATGTTGTTGTTGTCTTGTTCTTCGCACAAGCACGTATTTCTTTTCCTTGCAAGATTACTGGAGCTTTCTCAAGCAATGGGCTTTCTATGCCCCCTGATTCGATATCTTCTTTTAATTCTTTACTTCGCAAGGTGTTTGCTGTTCATTTTGCTAAAGAATAGACAACACAAGACAAGAAAGTGCGATGTGATATGCTCATGTATGCATGATATGCATGAATAATACTTACAGTTGTTCCATCGACTCACAGACTG